>JAQSUU010000115.1:25102500-26555000 GCA_038087645.1 Saccharum hybrid cultivar R570 | reverse complement strand
AACTGACAAGGCGGAAACACTACATTGAGACTCCTTTCCCAATGCATGTTAGCAGTGGCCAAACCACCCGCCCGATCTTTCAAGTTCATTCTCATACTTCATTATTCATTAAGTATGCCGTCATGGCTATGTAAACATTGCATTTAAAAGCTTAACTTCTAAGCATAGCGAAGCATACTACGCATTTTCCGTAAAACAGGTATCAAGGTTAATATCGTAATAATCAAGGATGGTAATGCAGCAATTAGGTTATCACTCAACTCCTAATTACTTAATGCAATAAACCATAATATAAATATTAAAACATTTGTAAAATAACAAGGTAGGGTTTGAATGCACCGGGGCTTGCCTTGCTTTGACACGACGACTGACTCAGACTCGTGAACTCCTCCGTCGGGTCCGGGATCTGCCGACGATCGCTCTTCTCCAGAGGCCTGCTCGACGACTTCGGCTTCTTCGAAAGCGGTGACTACACGAATACATAACATGCTTTAACATGATGCTCAATGATAAACATGATGCTTGATGATAAACATGCCACGGTTACGATTCGAGTACAACTTCCCTTCATGGTACAGTCGTAAACAGAAAACCTACTAACTAGTAGCAACGAGTTTCCGCGATACCAGCTTTTAACCTAACAAGCTACTAACGAGCTCAGTCATGAAATTAAAGTGCCAGAGATCACAAAAGGATAGTGACCTAAGGACATCACTCAATCAAAAGGCACACAACACTTAAAGTTTTCAAATTAACATTTGTTTTCCATTTAAATAAATAGGGCATAATTAGAAGTTGATCAAATTTTATCTAAACAAGCTCAAACTTTTTCTATGGGTTAACAATGATTTATAACAGTGCCATACTAAATTTCATAATTTTTGGATAAATAAATTAATTATTAAAATTACTAGAAGTTGCATTTAATCTTTATTGGAACTAATTATTTCTACTGCACAAAGTATTCAAATTCATGATTTAACATTTTTCCTAGATAATTTATACATTGGGAAGCTTACACAAAAATTTTCATGAATTTTGGAACTCTACACAATTTTTAAACAAATAAACAATTAACAACACTATTCATTTATTTGAAAAAGAAAAACAAAAACGAAAACAAAACGAACTCGGGCCGGCTTTTCTTTTTTTTTCCCCACGGTCCGGCCCAACTCGGCGGCCCGTTCACTCGCGCCCGCGCCCGCACGCGACGGCCCAGCCGCGGCCCAGCCCGGCTTCGCCCGCCCGCGCGCGACGGCCTCTCTCTCTCTCGCTGACAACTCGCCCCCACCTGTCATCCCTTACCTCCCGCTCGACGGCTTCGTTCCCGCGTGCTCGCACGCTTGCTCGCGGTGGCCGGCCGACGACTGATGACCCAAACCACAAACCGACTCTACCAACGCTAACTACACCTCCCCACGACTCCATTTTGCTCGATAGCGCTACGGTTCGAGCTCCGGTGACCCATCACCGACGACGGTGGCGGCTCGGCAACCACGGTGTCCGGCTAGCCGACGACACAAAGCGGTAAAGGCCAAAATGAATGGTCGGGAAGTATCAGTGGCTCACCACGGTTGCAGTGAAGCCCTTGGTGGCGACGGGGAGCAGCTGGAGCGGCCTGGCCATGGGAAGGCGTTGGTGGCGGTGGTGCGCCGGAGTTGGGCACGGGAACAAGCGGTGCGAGAGCTCGGGTGCGAAAACGGTGAACGCAAGTGGTCCACAAGATGCGCGAGGCCGAGGCGGAGCTAGTGGTGCGGTTTGCGTGGCCGGAGACGGCCTGGTGGCAGCAGCGGCGAGCGGCGAAGCTTCGCGGCGGCGGTGGCGAAAAACAGGGAGGAGGAAAATCAAAACACGGGACGCGGTGATATATATAGGCAACGGCTGCGGCTACAGCACCGCACTGCTCGCGGCGTCGCGCTGGAGCTCCTGGAAGCCTGCCGAAGCCGTCCGGCGTTTCGCCGGCGCCCATACCGCGCGGTGGTCGTCGGTGATACGCCGGCGCACTGTAGCTGTTCCCCCCCCAAATTTTGAAATTCAAACTGTTTTCTCAAATTACTTTCAAATTTGTATAACAACTTGAAAATCTTCCAATGTATGAAATCTTCAGAATTTCAAGCTCTACAAATTTGGTATTGAACACTTTTTCAAATTCTGCTTGGATTTTGAAATTTGAGTTTAAATTCAAAAAGGGACACATTTTTCAGATTTGGTAATTTAGAAATTACTTTTGATTTTATATTGAAAATTCAAAATCTCCAAACATCAAAGTTGTTTATCTTGACCAGATCTACAACTTTGCTGTTCAAAACTTTTTCAAATTCAGCCTCCATTTTAAAATCTTAGTTTGGGGACAAAAATGATTTAAAACTGAAATTTGCTTATTTTCAAAATTACTCCACATTTTACACTAAAACTTTGAAAACTCAAAACACCAAAGTTGTAGCCCTTGAAAAGTTCTACAAACTTGGTTTTGAACTTTTTCCCAAATTTTGCTTAGATTTTGAATTATTTCAAAAGGGGTAAAACAGGATTTTGAAATTTAGGGTTTTTGGAGGGATTTCAAATTGGAATTTGTTTCTACCTTGATTTGTGATTACTTAGTGATCAAAACCTCACCCAAGGGAATTATTTGGACCAACATGACATGGTTGACCAAATGTCACTCTTGGTTGACCAATTTACTTTTGAAATTCTTTTGCATTTTCCCCAAATTTGAATTCGAATTCGAATCGGAAAACTCGCGACAAGTTTTGGGATTCCAATTCAAACTCAATTTTGGAGCTTCATTTTAGATGTTGTACTTAAGCTCATACCCTACACTTGACACTAGTGTGCAACACAGTCGCGCACTTCAAATTACGCAGGGCATGTACTAAGCATTTGCGGTGGTATTCGAAATTAGGGTTTTCGGTTTCGGAGCACACCACAGAGAAACACATTCAACCTAATGAAGTAAACTTGTTTTTATTGATGCATAACATTGTTAACCTAACAGGGATGCTTTGCGATGCATTATGATGACATGGCAGATTAATTAGCACTATAACACCCGGGGTGTTACAGCCCTTCCCCCTTAAAGAAATCTCGTCCCGAGATTTAAAGCCTTGAGTTAAGTAATGGAAAAGGAAACGTGTCAAGCGAACACGCCCAAGACTTGTCTACAACACAAGTAGGGGTTTTCTGCATTACAAAGACTTTAAAAGGATAGGTTACAATTTAAAGAAGAAATTGTAACCTAGATAGAAGCAAAGAACTCCGGGAAATTCTCCAACAGGTAATCCTCAGACTCCCAGGTAGCTTCCTCTTCTGAATGTTGATTCCACTGTATTCTATACCATTTAGTTGTTCTACTTCTGGTAACACGATCTTTTTGATCCAGAACTCGGACAGGATGTTCAGAATATGTCAAATCTGGTTCAAGTTCAACTCCCTCAACATCAACCACTTGATCATGTACTTGTAGACACTTCTTCATTTGTGATACATGAAATACATTGTGCACGGCGGACAGTTGTTCAGGCAACTTTAACTTATATGCTACCTTTCCACATTGTTGAATGATTTGAAAAGGACCGATATAACGTGGTGCGAGTTTGCCTTTGACTCCAAATCTACTAACTCCTTTCATGGGTGATACTTTCAAATAAACATAATCTCCCACTTGGAATATCAAAGGTCTACGCCTTTTATCAGCATAACTCTTTTGTCTGGACTGAGCAACTTTCAAATTATTCTGGATCCGTCGAACTTTTTCTTCTGTTTGTTTCACAAGATCAACACCGAAAAACCATCTTTCTCCCGGTTCTGACCAATTCACTGGAGTTCTGCACCTGCGGCCATACAATGCTTCAAATGGTGCCATTTTGATACTCTCTTGATAACTATTATTGTATGAGAATTCTGCTAAAGGTAAACATTCATCCCACTGATCTTGATAAGTGAGAGCACATGATCTTAACATATCTTCCAAAATTTGATTTACTCTTTCAGTCTATCCTCCTGTTTGTGGATGATAAGCGGTACTGTGCAAAAGTTTTGTACCCAGTGACTCATGGAGGTGTCGCCAAAATTTGTTAACAAACTGCGTACCTCTATCCGATACAATGGTCTTTGGTACCCCATGAAGACTCAGGATTCGTGCAATATATATTCTTGCATAAGTTATAGCAGAATAGTCCACCTTAACTGGAATAAAATGAGATGACTTTGTCAGTCGATCCACAATGACCCAAATTGAATCAAAGCCTCTTGAGGTCTTGGGTAACCCAGTAATGAAATCCATACTGATATCTTCCCACTTCCAAGATGGAATGGGCAAGGGTTGTAACATTCCTGCTGACTTCAAGTGTACTGCCTTCACTTTACAACAAGTGTCGCATCTGGCAACATACTTGGCGATCTCAATTTTCATTTTGGTCCACCAAAATTTCTGTTTCAAATCTTGATACATTTTATTACTCCCTGGATGAATAGAAAGCCTTGTACTATGTGCTTCATCAAGAATGAGCTGACGTAATTCTGGGACCTTTGGGACCACTAGCCAGTTCTTAAACCACAACACATCCGCATCATCAATGCTGAAATCTGTCTGTTGACCTGTTCTAACTTTTTCTTTGATGTGAGCTATTCCGGAATTATTTCTCTGAGCAGATACAATCTGATCTCTGAGTGTTGATTCTACGGTGACATTAGTCAACTGACCTTGTTGAATTATTTCAATATTCAACTTTTCCAATTCGTAACACAAACTGTAATCCATTGGCTTCACAGTCATACAATTGCAATGATTCTTTCTACTGAGTGCATCAGCAACCACATTTGCTTTTCCAGGGTGATAGTGTACTTCCAAATCATAATCCTTTATCAATTCAAGCCACCTTCTTTGCCTCATATTCAATTCTGCCTGAGTAAAGATATACTTTAAACTCTTGTGATCTGTATACATGTGGCAAGTATTACCTAACAAGTAATGACGCCAGATCTTTAATGCATGAACCACAGCTGCTAGTTCAAGATCATGTGTCGGATAATGTTCTTCATGGCGCTTCAACTGTCTCGAGGCATAAGCAATGACTCTGCCTTCTTGCATCAATACACAACCAAGGCCAATACCCGAGGCATCACAATATACATCAAATGGCTTTTCTATATCTGGTTGTGCCAAAACTGGAGCAGTTGTCAATGACTTCTTTAGAATTCTAAAAGCCTTCTCACATTCTGGAGACCATATAAATTTAGTTTGATTCTTCAACAACTCTGTGATTGGCTTGGCTACTTTTGAAAAGTCAGGTATGAATCGACGGTAATAACCCGCCATTCCTAGAAAACTTCGGACTTCATGAACTGAGATTGGTGGTTTCCAATTCAAAATATCTTTCACCTTGCCAGGATCTACGGCTACTCCTTCAGCTGACAACACATGACCTAAGAATTGCACTTCTCTTAACCAAAATTCACATTTACTGAACTTGGCATACAGTTGGTGATCTCTCAGACGATTCAGAACAACTCTGAGATGCTCAACATGCTCTTCTTTGCTTTTGGAATATACCAGAATATCATCAATAAACACAACCACAAACTTGTCAAGTTCTGGCATGAAAACTGAGTTCATCAGATACATGAAATGTGCCGGTGCATTGGTGAGACCAAAAGACATAACTAAGTATTCATACAACCCATATCTGGTGGTGAATGCAGTCTTTGGGATATCTTCAGGTCGAATCTTGATTTGATGGTACCCTGATCGAAGATCGATCTTTGAAAATACCTTTGCCCCCGCAAGCTGATCAAAGAGTAGATCAATGCGTGGCAACGGATATTTATTCTTAATGGTTACTTCATTCAGCGGTCGGTAATCAACACACATTCTTAAAGTCTGATCTTTCTTCTTAACAAACAGAGCTGGACATCCCCATGGTGAGGAACTGGGTCTGATAAAACCTTTGTCACGTAACTCTTGCAGTTGATCCTTGAGTTCTGCTAATTCATTGGGTGGCATTCTGTAAGCTCTCCGGGATATTGGAGCAGTACCCGGTTTTAACTCAATTACAAACTCTACATCCCTGTCTAGCGGTAGACCTGGTAGATCATCTGGAAACACATCTGAAAATTCACAGACTACTGGTATATCACAAACCTCTTGTACTGAAGTTGCACATATCCTTTCAACGGTTCTCTTTGGGATAGGAAGTTGGATAAGAAGATGAGATTTGTTATCTGACAAGTTCAACCTTATAGTTCGGTGCAGTGCATCTATAAGGGCTCCTCTTTGGTACATCCAATTCATACCTAGGATTACATCTATATCCTGTTTCTGTAATATTATCATTGAGGTAGGGAATATATGCCCACCTAACTCTATAGGTACGTCACGTACCATCTCCTTAGTACACAGTCGTCCCCCGGGCGACTGGATAAAGAACTCTTCTGGTGTTCCCATAATTGGAATGTCATGCTTAACAACAAAGGTGCGATTTATGAATGTATGCGATGCACCTGAATCAAATAACAGTACCGCTGGATGATTAGCAACAGGGAACATACCCATCATAACAGGCTCTCCCTCTGGGATTGTAGTAGCTTGAGTATAGAATACACGTCCGGTCTTCTTCTTCTCACCCTTACCCTTCTAAACATTCAGATTATTATTCTTGCTCTGAGATTGTTGCTGTTGTGGCACTGGAGCTCTGGGATAGTTGGGATTGTACTGCCTTGGATACGGGCAGTCCTTTGAAAAGTGGCCTGGCTTTCCACAATTGTAGCAGGGAAAGTTATGGGTGGCTGGAGTCTGGTTTCGAATACCAGGGGCATTCGGCTGTTGTGGAAATTGCGGGGTTGCGGCAGGACGATAAAACGTCTGCGGCTGAGCTTGGTATTGCGGTGGACGATAAGTTGGGCGGAAATGGTTCTGAGGGTGGTAAATAAACTTCTGGCGCTTCTTAATGCCGCCAGACTGGCTTGAAAACACTGGCTTCTTTTTCTTCGACTCTTTATGCAGTCGGGACTTCTCTTCTGACGCAATAGCCACGTTGACGATCTCATGGTATGTAGCATTATAACAAGTGACTAATGCTTCCTGGATTCTGGTACTCAATCCTCTCATGAAACAACTCTTCTTCTTCGCATCGGTGTTCACATATTCTGCTGCATACTGGGACAGATGATTAAATTTACCCACGTACTGCAGAACTGTCTGGTTCCCTTGCTTCAGCGAGAGAAACTCCTCTAGCTTCATGGCCATGACACCATCTGGAATATAATGTGCTCTGAAGGCTTCACGAAACTCCTGCCAAGTGACACGGTGGCCAGCAGGCCGTGCGGCGACCAGATTCGCCCACCACGCCCCTGCGGCACCTCTAAGCTGCTGCGCTGCAAACACGGGCTTCTGGTGCTCCGTGCACTGTAACAGTTCAAACTTCTGCTCCATGGTACGGAGCCAGTCATCTGCCTCTAGCGGCTCATCTGCCTTTGAGAACACTGGTGGACGGGTATCGGTGAAATCCACATAGGTGGTTTCCCCTCCATTGTTACGGCCTCGATGACCCTGATTTCCATTCTGATTCTGATTCTGAGCCAACAGTGTAGTGGCATTAACCAAAGCGGCAATAGCCTCAGCCAAGGTAGGTGGAAACGGTGGGGGATTTGGAGCATTATCCCCTTGCTGAGAAGTTCTAGTACCGTCCATCTGTTGTACACAAACCATATTTATATACATCGCTTTATTGAATTAAAAAGCAGTTAGTACAGTACTTGTATACACATACAAACTTATTTTACATTATTTCATTACAAACTTGCTCGCAAGCAAGAAACTACCCACTAAGGTTCTTAGAAAGCAGGAAAGACTACTATGTTACATAACCATCCATGACAACACTTCATTCCTCATCATCATCACTGATCACGATCACTCCATTATCAACCTCTGGAACACTTGCACCAGTGACATGACTTGCATCATCCCCACTTTCCATCATGGGTTCAACTTCATTATTGTCCTCTACACCAGGAACAATCACGGCACCAACATCATCGTCCACTGCCTGGGGCTGATGATTGGGATTCATCAGATCATTTAGCCTATGGACTTCCTCATGCAGAACAGTATTGTACTGCTCCAGGTGTGTCACATAAAGCTCCAATTCACGAACACGAGCTCTGGCTTCTGTCTCCTTTTCCAGAGACTCGTTCTGGAACTGCTTCCAAAAACGCATATTGCGCTTCAGTCGCTCCACTTCTGATGTAAGCCTTGCAACCTCTGATTCCGAATCCGGGTTCGGATTACGGCTACTGCTTGCTCCATCACCTCTGGCAGCCAACTGATGACGCGGCACTCCCTGTGGTCCACTCTTCTTGTGAGGAGTTGTCTTCACACGTGCCATCCTAAAGCAAGATAGAATTAGGACGATGAGAACAGATAGAGGGATCTGAAGGTTAGCATGAATAGGATTGAACCTTACTTAACCCAAACCACTTTAAAAGGGAAGGTAACTTAAGCAGGTTAATTAAACATGATGCATGCATCGTACTTACGATCTAACAGAAAGATTAAGTAACACATGCAAACTTTATAACATAGGGCACTATACATGATACTTCACTACGAAGCTTTCAAATATGAGCTAAGGGAAACTATAGAATAGATTAAGATAAGCAAAAGCAATTTGGACCCAAAATATCAATATTAAGCTTGTTTGACCCAAAACATTTTGAAGTTTTGCAAAGTAATATCACAATTACTCGAGTGATTATGCTCTGGTACCAGCTGTCACAGAACCTCCTAATTATGATGGCCCACAAGTACACATCATTGTCATAATGACCTCTGACAGTCGTACTTATGTTCACCATAACTTAAAAGGCCTGCTTTCCTCCGAACAGGATCCAATCACAGGAGTATTGCAATATTACAACAGTTTATTCAAAATATTCAACAGAGTAAAGTAGCGGAAGTCTTACAATAACATAGGTTTACAAACCAGTTTTCAAACTTCAAACCTTATGTAACATTATTACAAACCATTAGTAGAGAAGTATCGGTAGTAACTTTATTACATCACACAAGCGAGATGCCCTGCCCAAAGGCCACACAGTCTACTCGTCGTCGCTTTCTTCCACCACGACGGTCATGCAACAAGGCTCGAAACAGACTTGTTCATGAACCGCACCTGTAACAAGGGGTTCAACAAACCCTGAGTACAAAGGTACTCAACAAGACTTACCCGACTAAGACAAAGACTCCAAGGGCATGCTAGCTTTAGGGAATCAAGGTACGGTTAATCCAGAGTCAACATTTTCTTTTGCAGAAAAGCTTACTAAAGTAAGTCCTTATCTTCAACATTTTACTTTTACCATTGATGGTTCATTAACCAAATCTAGGTGATCCTAATCTAGATCAAAGTAATTGTCATCCAAACCTTTTTCATTCTTTCTTTCATTCTAGTTCTTAACTACGATGTAAGTCAGGTGATCAAGTCTCCATAACCGAGGAGCAACGACGATTCGAACCGATTATACCCAGCTGGGGATCTCTAACATCACGATATATGTAGAACCGAATCTTGCATATATCAACCCTCATTTAGATCTCCCAAAACCAGAACGTGTCCATCGCCACCCGAGAGTACAGTACTCCTCGAACCCGGCCCGATTCTAGCCCCGAGGGTACACGTTACTCCCGCCATCTCTCCACTCCCAGTGCGAGGTTAGACGTTCTCGTAATGGAATCACTAACATGTTGGGCTTACCCAAGGCATGAAGCTAGTTGCAAAGTCTCGAACACAACAGGCTTACAACGAACGGTCCTTAACTGACAAGGCGGAAACACTACATTGAGACTCCTTTCCCAATGCATGTTAGCAGTGGCCAAACCACCCGCCCGATCTTTCAAGTTCATTCTCATACTTCATTATTCATTAAGTATGCCGTCATGGCTATGTAAACATTGCATTTAAAAGCTTAACTTCTAAGCATAGCGAAGCATACTACGCATTTTCCGTAAAACAGGTATCAAGGTTAATATCGTAATAATCAAGGATGGTAATGCAGCAATTAGGTTATCACTCAACTCCTAATTACTTAATGCAATAAACCATAATATAAATATTAAAACATTTGTAAAATAACAAGGTAGGGTTTGAATGCACCGGGGCTTGCCTTGCTCTGACACGACGACTGACTCAGACTCGTGAACTCCTCCGTCGGGTCCGGGATCTGCCGACGATCGCTCTTCTCCAGAGGCCTGCTCGACGACTTCGGCTTCTTCGAAAGCGGTGACTACACGAATACATAACATGCTTTAACATGATGCTCAATGATAAACATGATGCTTGATGATAAACATGCCACGGTTACGATTCGAGTACAACTTCCCTTCACGGTACAGTCGTAAACAGAAAACCTACTAACTAGTAGCAACGAGTTTCCGCGATACCAGCTTTTAACCTAACAAGCTACTAACGAGCTCAGTCATGAAATTAAAGTGCCAGAGATCACAAAAGGATAGTGACCTAAGGACATCACTCAATCAAAAGGCACACAACACTTAAAGTTTTCAAATTAACATTTGTTTTCCATTTAAATAAATAGGGCATAATTAGAAGTTGATCAAATTTTATCTAAACAAGCTCAAACTTTTTCTATGGGTTAACAATGATTTATAACAGTGCCATACTAAATTTCATAATTTTTGGATAAATAAATTAATTATTAAAATTACTGGAAGTTGCATTTAATCTTTATTGGAACTAATTATTTCTACTGCACAAAGTATTCAAATTCATGATTTAACATTTTTCCTAGATAATTTATACATTGGGAAGCTTACACAAAAATTTTCATGAATTTTGGAACTCTACACAATTTTTAAACAAATAAACAATTAACAACACTATTCATTTATTTGAAAAAGAAAAACAAAAACGAAAACAAAACGAACTCGGGCCGGCTTTTCTTTTTTTTTTCCCCCGCGGTCCGGCCCAACTCGGCGGCCCGTTCACTCGCGCCCGCGCCCGCACGCGACGGCCCAGCCGCGGCCCAGCCCGGCTTCGCCCGCCCGCGCGCGACGGCCTCTCTCTCTCTCGCTGACAACTCGCCCCCACCTGTCATCCCTTACCTCCCGCTCGACGGCTTCGTTCCCGCGTGCTCGCACGCTTGCTCGCGGTGGCCGGCCGACGACTGATGACCCAAACCACAAACCGACTCTACCAACGCTAACTACACCTCCCCACGACTCCATTTTGCTCGATAGCGCTACGGTTCGAGCTCCGGTGACCCATCACCGACGACGGTGGCGGCTCGGCAACCACGGTGTCCGGCTAGCCGACGACACAAAGCGGTAAAGGCCAAAATGAATGGTCGGGAAGTATCAGTGGCTCACCACGGTTGCAGTGAAGCCCTTGGTGGCGACGGGGAGCAGCTGGAGCGGCCTGGCCACGGGAAGGCGTTGGTGGCGGTGGTGCGCCGGAGTTGGGCACGGGAACAAGCGGTGCGAGAGCTCGGGTGCGAAAACGGTGAACGCAAGTGGTCCACAAGATGCGCGAGGCCGAGGCGGAGCTAGTGGTGCGGTTTGCGTGGCCGGAGGCGGCCTGGTGGCAGCAGCGGCGAGCGGCGAAGCTTCGCGGCGGCGGTGGCGAAAAACAGGGAGGAGGAAAATCAAAACACGGGACGCGGTGATATATATAGGCAACGGCTGCGGCTACAGCACCGCACTGCTCGCGGCGTCGCGCTGGAGCTCCTGGAAGCCTGCCGAAGCCGTCCGGCGTTTCGCCGGCGCCCATACCGCGCGGTGGTCGTCGGTGATACGCCGGCGCACTGTAGCTGTTCCCCCCCAAATTTTGAAATTCAAACTGTTTTCTCAAATTACTTTCAAATTTGTATAACAACTTGAAAATCTTCCAATGTATGAAATCTTCAGAATTTCAAGCTCTACAAATTTGGTATTGAACACTTTTTCAAATTCTGCTTGGATTTTGAAATTTGAGTTTAAATTCAAAAAGGGACACATTTTTCAGATTTGGTAATTTAGAAATTACTTTTGATTTTATATTGAAACTTCAAAATCTCCAAACATCAAAGTTGTTTATCTTGACCAGATCTACAACTTTGCTGTTCAAAACTTTTTCAAATTCAGCCTCCATTTTAAAATCTTAGTTTGGGGACAAAAATGATTTAAAACTGAAATTTGCTTATTTTCAAAATTACTCCACATTTTACACTAAAACTTTGAAAACTCAAAACACAAAAGTTGTAGCCCTTGAAAAGTTCTACAAACTTGGTTTTGAACTTTTTCCCAAATTTTGCTTAGATTTTGAATTATTTCAAAAGGGGTAAAATAGGATTTTGAAATTTAGGGTTTTTGGAGGGATTTCAAATTGGAATTTGTTTCTACCTTGATTTGTGATTACTTAGTGATCAAAACCTCACCCAAGGGCATTATTTGGACCAACATGACATGGTTGACCAAATGTCACTCTTGGTTGACCAATTTACTTTTGAAATTCTTTTGCATTTTCCCCAAATTTGAATTCGAATTCGAATCGGAAAACTCGCGACAAGTTTTGGGATTCCAATTCAAACTCAATTTTGGAGCTTCATTTTAGATGTTGTACTTAAGCTCATACCCTACACTTGACACTAGTGTGCAACACAGTCGCGCACTTCAAATTACGCAGGGCATGTACTAAGCATTTGCGGTGGTATTCGAAATTAGGGTTTTCGGTTTCGGAGCACACCACAGAGAAACACATTCAACCTAATGAAGTAAACTTGTTTTTATTGATGCATAACAATGTTAACCTAACAGGGATGCTTTGCGATGCATTATGATGACATGGCAGATTAATTAGCACTATAACACCCGGGGTGTTACAGCAGGAAACAACGGACAACAATAGGCAAGACACAAGATAGAGATCAACATCTCAAGCAATCATCCTTGTAATCTTTTTTCCTCTCTTTGAGACCTGGGCTCGCCGCCCTCTCTCGCAAGCTTGTAACCCCTACACAAGCACCTCGGTGCAAGGAAATACAAACCTCTCCCCCCCGCTAGACGTAGGGCCTTCTTTTGCCCGAACCAGGATAAACCCTCGAGTGTTCTCCTTGCATCACCATCTGGGAAAGGGACACGCAGTATTTACTCGTCGGTTTAGGACCCCCTCGGGACCGAACACCGATAGTTGGCGCGCCAAGTAGGGGATCGTTGCGTGCCAACGTCGCTTTCCTGCCTTTTTTCCTGGATGGCTGACCCCGAACGCCCTATCCCGTTGGCCACGGTGATCTGGTTCGGAAGTTTGGAGTTCATGTCGCTTGGCTATGGTTATGATATGGTCCTACTCCCACTCAGGCACCCAATCGACGAGGATTATGAGCTCTCCCAGCCTGGGGGAGCAATCCGCCGGTACCGTCGCTCCAGGCAGGCGTGAGCCGCCCGACGACGATGAGCCCGGCACAACCACCGTCTTCACCTCGCGGAGGGTGATGGGATTCCCCGGTCTGGCACCCCCCAGCTAGGCGCCGGCCCAGATTTCCTCGTGGAAGGTCTAGGTAGAATGAGCTTGACTGAGGGTAACACGCCAACGAAGAATCCTGCCGCTCCCCCGTCCGGTGAGACACCACTGCCCGGAGCATCCGTTCTGGCGTGGGCAGCGATATCTCCATCGCCATTCCAGTTTGGGCTAGACTCGGCTGCCCGGACCTATGCTTCCTCCATAAGCACTAGCATGAGTGCCTGCGAGGAACTCTCCGGGCACCATCTACGCTCCACTCTGGACCTCATTGCATCCATGCCAGCCTCTGATTATCTGGACTCTACGGAGACTCCGGAAACAAGGCCCCGTGAGACCGCTTCCCGGCATCGCGATCACGGGGGCGATTTGCAACGGCCTCACATTCCCCCGTCATACTACTACTTTGGCGCTCCTGACTCCGACTCGGCTGATGACACCTATGATCTAACCCGCGAATGCTTCAACATCGATGTTGAAAGCACGTCAAAATCGGAGGACGAAGAGCCAGTTGAAGGAAGGCACACGCCACCTCATGTCGAGCTTCCTGCTGAGCAAGACGACCCTCAGTTCCTTGCGGATCAAGGAATGCAGCTCGAGCAGATTCACGAGTTGCAGGACAGGCTTGACGAGGAACGAGAAAACCTGCATCTACTTCAACAAACCCTTGAGCGTGAGCGTGCGAAACGCGCACTTGGCGGAAGAGCTCGTGAGAGAGCTCGCGACGTCAACCGTCGCATCGACGAGGACCGGGTGGTCATCGCCGCCGCTGCCATGCTCCTCCGCAACATGCCCGAGCCGTCAAACCCCGACGCCCGTCGGGCTCGAGATGAGATCTGAGAACTCCTCGAGACTGCTGCCATGCAGCAGGCCGAGAGCTCTGCCTCGAGGTGATGTGAGCCTGCCTCGGAGCGGATCTTCAAGCCCTCTCGACAGGAGAGAGAAGCCTCGGTTCATCCCGAGCCTACCCGGCGAAACCGGGTAGCTCCAGCCCCTGAGCCCACCACCCACGACCACGAACCTCGAGACACCCGTGGCAACATCGTCGAGCGCCGCACGTGCAAGCACGGTGACGGCGTGGCTCGAGGCTACCACGTGCACAGGGGTGGACGCTACGACAGCTCGGAAGATTGTAGTCCTTCACCCGAGCCTCCGGGCCCTCGGGTCTTCAGTAAAGCTATCCGTGAGACGGTGCTCCTGGCTCGGTTTCGCCCTCCCACGACTCTCACCAAGTACAACGGCGAAACCAAACCTGAACTCTGGCTCGCCGATTTCCGCTTGGCGTGTCAACTGGGCGGGGCCACCGACGACCGGGTCATCATTCGACAACTCCCCCTGTTCCTCTCCGACACCGCCCGAGCCTGGCTCGAGGATCTACCACCTCGGTAGATCCATGACTGGGACGACCTCGTGAGGGTGTTCGAGGGAAATTTCAAGGGGACCTACATGCGCCCCGGCAACTCGTGGGACCTCCGGAGTTGCAAGCAGAAACAGGGTGAATCCCTTCGGGATTACATTCGGTGCTTCTCCTGGTAGCGTACCGAGCTCCCCAACGTCACCGACTTTGACGTAATTATGGCCTTCCTCTCCGGCACCACCTACAAGGAATTGGTCCGAGAGTTGGGCCGTAACACTCCACTCACTGCCAACGGGTTGATGGACATCGTCACCAACTTTGCCGCCGGCGAGGAGGCGGTTGGTGCAATCTTTGGTGGTGACCAGGACAGGGGGAAGCAGAAGGTCAACGATCCCGCGAGCCCCATCCGGGGCTCCAAGAGAAACAACCGGAAGAAGAAGAAAGGCCAGCAAGGCAAGCTCGAGGCCCCGACCGACGAGCTCGTCGCTGCTACCGAGCGCAAGAAGCCTCGAGCCCCCCCGGCAGGGGCATCTTCGACAAAATGCTCAAAGAGCCGTGTCCCTACCACAAGGGACCCACTAACCATAACCTCGAAGATTGTCACATGCCCCGCAGGTACTTTGAGGGCGTCGGCGTCAAGAAGGACGACAAGAAGGAGGACCCTAAGAGTGACGACAAGGATGGGGGTTTCCCCGAGATCCACGACTGCTTCATGATCTACGAAGGACCCTCGACCCGCCTCTCGGTGCGCCAGCGCAAGCGAGAACGGCGTGAGGTTTTCTCTGTACAAACGGTAGTCCCCCGCTTCCTTGATTGGTCTGCGGTGGCCATCACTTTCAACCGTGATGATCACCCAGACTACATCCCCAATCCAGGAGTCTACCCGCTCGTTGTTGATCCCGTCATCGCCAACACACGCCTCACCAAGGTGCTCATGGACGGCGGAAGCAGCCTCAACATCATCTACTCCCAGACCCTCGACCTTCTGGGGGTCGAGAGAGCGTGCCTCCAACCCAGCGTCGGGGGCTTCCACGGAGTCGTGCCAGGAAAACGGGCAGAACCCCTCGGACGGGTCGATCTGCCTGTTTGTTTTAGCACACCGGCCAACTTCAGAAAGGAAACGCTCACTTTTGAAGTAGTCGGATTCCGTGGAACGTACCACGCTATCCTTGGGCGCCCATGCTACGCCAAGTTCATGGCAGTCCCGAACTACACCTATCTCAAGCTCAAGATGCCAGGTCCAAATGGCGTCATCACTGTGGGGCCCTCATACGAACATGCCTACGAGTGCGACATCGAGTGTGTCGAGCACGGCGAGGCTGTTTGGGAGTCGGTGGCCTTGGCTGCGGACCTCGACGGTCTCGCCAACGAGATTCCCGACCCAAAGCGCCATGCCAGCAGCTTCGAGCCCGCGGAAGACATCAAGCTCGTGCCCCTTGACCCGGCTGATCCCAAGGGGAAGGTGCTGAACATCAGTGCCACCCTCGATCCTAAATAGGAAGCAGTGCTCGTCGACTTTCTCCGTGCAAACATCGACATCTTTGCGTGGAGTCCCTCGGATATGCCGGGCATACCCAGGGAAGTCACCGAGCACGCCTTGGAGATCTGAGCCGGATCCAAGTCGGTGAAGCAACGCCTACGCCACTTCGATGAGGAGAAGCGCAGGTTCATCGGCGAGGAGATACACAAGCTGCTGGAGGCCGGGTTCATCAAGGAAGTTCACCATCCTGAGTGGCTAGCTAATCCTGTATTAGTTAAGAAAAAGAGTGGGAAGTGGAGGATGTGTGTAGACTATACTAGTTTAAATAAAGCATGTCCAAAAGTTCCCTTTCCTTTGCCACGCATTGATCAAATTGTTGATTCCACTGCGGGATGTGAAACTCTCTCGTTCTTAGATGCGTATTCCGGCTACCACCAGATCAAAATGAAGGAGTCCGACCAGCTTGCGACTTCATTCATTACCCCATTCGGCATGTATTGCTACGTTACGATGCTCTTCGGTCTCCGGAACACAGGGGCTACGTACCAGCGATGCATGCAGCACATTTTCGGGGAACACATCGGGTCGACCGTCGAGGCTTATGTCGACGACATCGTTGTCAAAACAAAACAAGCCGACGATCTGGTCAATGACCTCGACGTTGCGTTCAAATGCCTCCAGGCAAAAAACATCAAACTCAATCCAGAGAAATGCGTCTTTGGCGTTCCTCGAGGTATGCTTTTAGGGTTCATCGTCTCTAAACACGGCATCGAGGCCAACCCCGAGAAAATCTCTGTGATAACCAAGATGGGCCCCATCCGAGATCTGAAGGGCGTACAGAGGGTCACAGGCTGCTTGGCGGCACTCAACCGTTTCATTTCGCGCCTCGGCGAAAAAGCACTCCCTCTGTACCGTCTCTTGAAGAAATCGGAGCATTTTTCCTAGACCCTCGAGGCTGAGGAAGCTCTCACAAAACTCAAGGACACACTCTCTAACTCACCAATCCTCGTCCCTCCAACACCAGGGGAACCGCTCCTACTTTATGTCACCGCGACGTCACAAGTAGTCAGTGCGGCCCTGGTTGTCGAACGGGCCGAGGAGGCACATACCTTGCTCGTCCAGAGGCCGGTCTATTTCATTAGCGAAGTGCTCTCAGAAACCAAGATTCGATACCCACAAATCCAGAAACTGCCATATGCCGTCGTCCTGACACGGCGCAAGCTCCGACACTACTTCGAGGGTCACCCGATTACTATGGTTTCTTCTTTCCCCTTAGGAGAGATAGCCCAGAACCGGGAAGCCTCGGGTAGGATTGCCAAATGGGTAGTCGAACTCATGGGCGAGACCTTGTCCTATGCGCCGCGCAAAGCTATC
Organism: Saccharum hybrid cultivar R570; assembly: GCA_038087645.1. Classification (NCBI taxonomy): domain Eukaryota; kingdom Viridiplantae; phylum Streptophyta; class Magnoliopsida; order Poales; family Poaceae; genus Saccharum; species Saccharum hybrid cultivar. Next base: position 26,537,284 of record JAQSUU010000115.1, on the reverse strand, counting down.
AAGTCACAGGTGTTAGCAGACTTCCTGGCTGAGTGGACCGACACCCAACTCCCTCCTGCACAGCTTCAGGCGGAGCTGTGGACCATGTACTTTGATGGGTCATTGATGAAAACAGGAGCAGGCGTGGGCTTGCTCTTCGTCTCACCCCTCGGGGTTCACATGCGCTACGTCATCCGGCTTTATTTTCCTGCGTCGAACAACGTCGCCGAATACGAGGCGCTCGTCATGGGATTGAGAATTGCCATCGAGCTCGGGGTCCGACACCTTAACGTTCGAGGCGACTCCCAGCTCGTGATCGATCAGGTCATGAAGAGCTCGAGCTATCGTGACCCCAAGATGGAAGCCTACTACCAAGAAGTGCGACGCCTCGAGGACAAGTTTCACGGCCTCGAGCTCAACCACATCGCGCGCAGGTATAATGAGGCAGCCGACGAACTAGCAAAAATCACGTCCAGTCGAACTACGGTTCCACCAGACGTTTTCGCAAAAGACCTCCAGCAGCCATCCGTCGACCTTGGGCCAGATGGAGGGGTCGACGGGACGTCACTCGACCCCCCACCTGAGGCAGAAGCCCCCTCGACCGGGGCTGAAGCCATGCAGGTGGAAGGCTTGACCCCACTGTCTGACCTCGAGCCTGACTGGCATGTTCCGTACCTCGACTACCTCATCCGAGGGGACCTCCCCTCGGATAAGACCGAGGCTCGACGGATCGCTCGCCGGGCCAAAACCTTTGTGATCATTGGCGACAGTAGGGAGCTCTACCGCCGTAGCCCTACTGGTATCCTCCAACGCTGCATCACAAATGAGCAAGGCAGGGACCTGCTCAGCGATCTCCACTCGGGGGCTTGCGGTCACCACGTAGCACCTCGAACCCTCGTCGGAAATGCCTTTTGACAAGGATTCTATTGGCCGACCACGGTCTCTGACGCTATCAAGCTAGTACGCTCCTGCAAGGGTTGTTAGTACTATGCGAGACAAACCCATCTTCCGGCACATGCCCTGCAAACTATCCCCATCACATGGCCGTTTGCCGTTTGGGGGCTCGACCTTGTCGGACCTTTGAAAAGGACAACTGGCGGCTTCACCCACTTGCTCGTCGCAATCGACAAATTCTCCAAGTAGATCGAGGCCCGCCCTATCACCAGCATCAGGTCCGAGCAAGCTGTGCTCTTCTTCACCGACATTATTCATCGCTTTGGGGTCCCCAACTGTATCATCACAGACAATGGCACCCAGTTCACTAGCAAAAAGTTTTTGGGTTTCTGCGACAACCACCACATCCGTGTGCTCTGGTCAGCCGTGGCCCATCCAAAAACAAACGGTCAGGTGGAACGTGCCAATGGCATGGTCCTACAAGGCCTGAAACCCAGAATCTTTGACAAGCTAAACAAACATGGCAAAAGATGGGTTGCCGAGCTGCCCTCGGTCCTGTGGAGCCTAAGAACAACGCCGAGTCGAGCCACGGGGTTCACTCCATTCTTCTTAGTCTACGGGTCTGAGGCAATGCTCCCAACAGATATAGAATACGGATCCCTAAGGTTGAAGGCCTATAGCGAAAGAAATAACGACGCCGCAAGAGAGGATGCCCTCGACCAGCTCGAGGAAGCCCGAGATGTGGCCCTATTACATTCTGCCAGGTACCAGCAGGGTCTCCGATGCTACCACGACAGACACATCCGCAAGCGTGACCTCAACGTCGGTGACTTGGTGCTACGGTGGAACCAGAACACCAAGGGGCGCCATAAGCTCACGCCACCATGGGAAGGACCGTACATCATCGTAGAAGTGCTAAAGCTGGGCACCTACAAGCTATCCAACGAGAAGGGCGAAATCTTCACCAACGCTTGGAACATTGAACAGCTACGTCGCTTTTTTCCTTAGAAAGCCTCGAGGCTCTGTAATTTCTTTTTCATCAATAAAGAATACAGCGATGTTTCAAACTTTCGTTTCACAATGAGGAAGGATCGACTCTGCACTCCCAGAATTGACCCTCCCTCGGGGGCTACAAGGGGGGAACCCCCCAGTCCCCGAAAAAACTTGCACTCTTTTTTAAAATTTAAGAACCGCTTCTTAGATCGACAGCGCCGCAAAAGCGCCCTAAGGGCTCTCGAGCCAGGAGTATTACCTACGCCTCCAAGGCTACGGTACCTCCGCTCACCCCTCACGCCTTCTAAGAGGTGCGACTTCATGCTAGAGAGATCTAAATAACGGTTCCTAACTTTGAAAAAGAACATACCCCCTATCGCTCAGATCAGGTTCTCACATGATCTACAAGGCCGCAACATCACCCTAAAGCTCAAGGGCAGTTGAGCCGTAAGATCACTTACGCCTCCGAGGCTACGGTACCTCCACTCGCTCCCTTATGCCAAAGGACGCAACTGCGTGCTAAGTAAATCATGCGAGAACACGGTCCAAGCGATAAAGGGAAGAAAAGCTCGAATAAAACTAAATTAACCATGAACCGGTTTATGTTTCGAGTTCTTAGGGCCTCCGAGGCCACCACGACCAAAATTCAAAGTACTAACTTATTACATGGGCCTTTGCGCCCAGATTTGGCTCACAGGCCCTCATCGTCAGTAGGCAGAACCACCTCGGCTTCAAAAAGCGAGGCCAGACGGCTCCCAGGCTCTTCTGCGGCTTCAATCAGCTCCAGGCAGGCATTCTCGTTCTCCTCGTCTGTCCGATCTGGGTCTATGATGAAGCCGTCAGCAACGAGCTCCATGTTGAACACAAACCCTAAACGGACGACGGCCAGCGCCCTCTTTACGTCGTGATGGAGGCTGTCCCGTATCTTCTCTCGGGCAAGGCGGCCTAGCGCCACCATCCGACAGATGAAGGAGTTCCCCAAAACATCTTCCCCGGTGTCGGCGTCAGGCTCGACCCCCAGGCCGTCACACACGGTGGTGATCGCGCCCTGGAGCAGCTGGGTCCTCCGGGTCTCGGCTTCGAGGAGGCTCTGGAAGGAGTTGGCAGACGATTGGGCCTCTCGATTCTCCCTCTCCAGCTCTGAAACACGATAAAACAAATTAATGACTAACACGAGGCCTCGACGCCGTGGCCGTAACAGTCACACTTACCCTCGATATGGGTCTGCAGGCCCACAACCTCGTTGCGAAGCCCCCCGCACGTCCACTCGAGCCCTAGGAGGGCGCTGTCCTTGTCACTGATGGTCGCCTTCAGCGCCTCGATCTCCTGGCGAGCGGACTCGAGAGCCGCGTCCTTCTCTTGGACGGCTCCGTTCAGCATCGTGACCTCATCCTTCAGAGCTCCAAAACGAGCAGTGACCTGCTCGACCTCAACGTTGAGGGCGTCGCGCTGACGGCTGACCTGGGAGACATCCTCCTCGAGCTCCTTCACCCGTGCCGACAGGGGCTCGAGATCCCTGTGGGCTTAGGTAGCCTCCTCCCGAGCCTTGTCCATGTCAGTGCGCATCACGGCCTCGGCCGCCCAAGCCTGCATCGCCTCCTCCTTCACCGCTACGTATGCGACGCGCAGCTCAGCCATCTCGGCATTCCGATCGGAAAGCCGTTTCTGGGCCTCCTCGACCAGGACCCGTTGCTGAGACAGCGCGGCCCACATGCCACTCTCATCCCGGATGAAGAGTGACTTGCGGCGGGAGTACTCCTTCAGCTGCTGATCACAATTCGAAAAAACCAAAAAGGTTAAAAAGCCGAAGGAAAAAGACACCAAGAGAACCACGAAGAAAGCCGACGGGTCGATCATACCTCGTTGGCATCCCGCATACTTCGCGACACGGCCTCGGTCGCCACATGGAGCAACCGATCGAGGTGCCGACGGACGCCCTTGAGGTACTCCCATCGGTGCACCTCGTCCCTGTCATTCAGGGTGAAGATGGGCTCGGCGTTGGGGTTCGCGGCGTCCCTAAACTGGAGGGATGGCCCCCCACCTCGGTATCTTCGCCTCCGCCCGTGCTATGGCCAGCGCGGCGATGTCGGGCCACGACGACGACGACCCGGCCAGGGCGTCTCCCGGCCCCGCGGAAGGACCGGCCTCGCCCGTAGTCCCCGCCTCTCCAACGGCCGTCGAGGCACTGGCCTGGTCCGCGGCCTCACCCCCTCAACCCCCATCACTTGTTTCCCTTTGTCCAGGGGGTATCGTCGAGGGTGAGGTCCACGGTCACGGGTGCCCGCCCTTCTGAGGGAGCCGGCCCCTCGACCGCCGGTGCCTCCGGAGCCGGCGCCTCGACTGTCGACGCCTCCAGAGCCGGCGCCTCGACCGTCGGCGCCTCTTCTTCTAGAGCTCCGGTCGGGGGCTCGATGGCCCCGCCCTCCACTGAACCTGCCGGCTCCGCCGGCGGGTCTCGCTGCGGCCGCGGCCCCCTCGCCAGTGCTGCTTCCTGTCCCGGTGCCAACGGGACCTCCTCCATGGTCATGTCAGCACCCGCCCGCTCCGCGCCGCGGACGGATGCTTCGCCCGTCACGGCCTCGACGGCAGCCTCGGCCGTCGGTGACGGCCTGGGCTCCGCCTCGACCGTACTAGACGCCACCGCCTTCGCCGGTTCGGACCCCTCCACGGCGGGATCGGGGCCAGCGACCACCGTGGCATCTGCTGCCCCCTGCTGTTGTCGCAGGCGCCCCTTCGCGGCCTCGACCTGCCGGACCCAGGCCGCATCCTGCTCCACCGTCTGGTTAAGGACAACGGCGCTAGCCCGCAGCGACTTCATGAGGGTAGGCCCCATCGGCTCTGCCTTCCGCTTTAACCTGTAAAGTGAGAAAGAACGTCAGCCAACGGATCTAGAGAAAGGCGAAAGAACCAAGCATGATCACTTACCCGGAAATCGGCACCAAGGGCCTCGACCCCGCGCGATCCGAGCCTCCCGGGGCGGCCGACGGTGGCCTCGCAGCGGCCCCACCAGCAGGCCAGGCGCTCCTTGGGGCCCTGGCCGGCGCGCCGCCCTGCGCCTTCTGTGCCTCTGAGGCCAGCTGGCCTCGGGTTCTCACGCCTGCCGGCGCCGCCGCCGATGACGACGCCGGTACCACCGTCCCAGCCCCTGCCCGAGCTTGCAGGGCCTGGGCTAGTGCAGGCATCCCCGTCGACCCCTCTTGCTGGGTCCGGGGTAAAGCGGCCCCTCCCGTCGAAGGGCCCGCCTCTTTCTCCGTCTTCTTCTTCTCCTTCTCCTCCTCCTCCTCCTCGGTCTCCTCGACCACGACGACCGAGGAGGACGACCCCCCGATGGGCTCCAGCAGGGGGCGGATGTCGGGGAGGTCCCCTAGTCCGGTCGCGGCCTCATACCGCGACAGGGCGTTGTCGTCTTCGCTGCTGCTGTCGTCGTCCTCCCCCGAGATCGTCTCGAAGAGCGACGGCGCCAGGGGGACCCCGTCGATGGTCTGCTGGCGCCGGAGCTTCTTCAACGCCTCCGCCTCCTTCGCCTTGCGGATTGCCCACTTCTTGGCCGTCTCCTTGGTCTGTTTCTTCTTGGACGCGTGCTGGCGTCGAGCCTCCTGGGTGGGCCGGTCCTCTGGGACTGGCGGCCGCGTCTCCCGCAGCGCCGACAAATCCTACGCGCCGGCCTCGACCAAATTAGCGGAATCCAAAAATAAACAAAACTAGCAAACATGCCAACCCAAAGATACTTACCACGGGCTCGAACCCCTCGGTAGGCCTCATGGGGACCCGGTTGACCTCCTCCACCTTGAAGTTCCTGACCATCTGGCGCGCTCGCCGGAGGACCTCCTCGAGGGCGAGGGACTCGTGGGACATCCGGGTCCCCTCCAGAGATGCCTCCGGAGTCATCTGGTCGAGGCGGAGACGACGCCGGCATAGCGGCATCACTCTGCGGCGGTGGAAGGCCGTAGCCACCGCCGCTGCCGTCAGGCCCCGAAGGCGAAGCTGCTGCAGCACCGCCAGTAGCGGGTCCAGGCGTGGCTTCTCGGCTTCTGGCACTCTGTACGTCCAGCGGTCCTCTCGAGCGGTCAGCACTCGGCCGGTGTACCTCGGCAACTGATTTTCATCATTGCAGAGGTAGAACCAACCCTCGTGTCACCCGCTGTTCGAGGAGATGAGGCGAGCCGGGATATACAGATCCGCCCGGCTTGACCTCACCTGCAGGACGCAGCTCCCTACTCGAGCCGCGCACAGGACCCCCTTCTCCCCCGCCCTCCTGGCGAAGAGCTCAGCCTTGAAGAGGTGAAGCCACAGGTTCCACTATAGCTCCACCCCAAGGTAGCCCTCGCAGACCGCCGCGAAGATGGCGGCCTGCGCGACGGCGTTGGGGGCGAGGTGGTGAAGCTCCACCCGGTAGTAGTGGAGGAGTGCGCGCATGAAGGCAGATGCCGGTACACCAAACCCCCGCTCGTGGAAGCAGACGAAGCTCACCACGTACCCTTTAGGGGGCGCCGGCTCTCGGTGGGCAGGAGGCGGCGCGATCCACTCTGGCTACGACCGACTCGTCCTCGGCCGCAGCAGCCCGTCCTCAACCAACTCCTCCAACCTCCTCTCCGTCACCGAGGAGGCGGCCCAGTCATCGGTGGGGAGGATCTGGCTCTTTCCTGCCATCGGTGTTGTCGGAAGGGGGGTGGGTGAAGAGGATGCGGTGGCGATGGTGATGTGGGCGGAGAACGCAAGAAGGCAAGGGCTGTCTGGGGCAAGAAGATGGCAAGAGTGCAAGGAACCGGTGGGGAACACAGACCCCTAGGTTTTGATTTTATATGCCCGACGGAAGCCCAACGGCCACGTGAAAAGGTAAGAACAGTTTCCCGCATTAAATGCACTCACCTAACCGTTCCCCCCACGTCTCGCAGGAGCCGGGCACGTGGCCGTCCCCCACGCCGTAACCGAACGCCACATCGCCCACTACCGCGCCGATTTCGCCCTAAAAAGGCGCGCCTAGCTAACGGGCGGGGCGAGATCCGCGGACGGATATTCCTAGATGCCTGCTAAACGGGCCCCGAGCCTGTCATAAGTCTCAAGGGAACGGGAGCTGGCCCTCGACCCGGGTTCGACAGCCGCCCTCGAGCAACAGAGTTAGGGACGACTAGGGATGCGCCCGTGCATGACCAGGGCTCGAGCCACGCTCTCGAGGCACCCCAAGACGTATTCGAGGCCAAAGGAGGAGGTCGACGTAGGAATCCCCTCGAGGGAGGCATCGAGCCCTCAGATCCCGTTGTAGGGAACCGACATCCGCACGACCACTCCTTGGCATTTTTTGAGAGCACCTCCGGGCCACTAGCCGACTCCTAACGACTGGAGCACGGGCTCGCACTCGAATTCCCCCGCTAGCAGCTCACCGGAGATCGTCGGAACTCGCCCAAATGGGGTAGTACAGCGTTCCCCACCCCTCCTCCTCCTCTCTGTAGGAGGAGCGTGAGGGTCGCACAACAGAAGACGGCCGGGACTCTGATCGACCTCGTGTGCACGAGGCTCGGGGGCTCGACCACATCAAACTGCTCCCCGATGAAACACGTAAAAGACCTCGGAGGAGTCTTCAACACTCCACCGAGGCCTCGGGGGCTACACCCGGCGGGTGCGCTCGCGCGCCCCCACCGGAGAAGTCAACGGCGCTACGACTCCAGTTCATCAGCAAAGAAGCCTCTAGGAGAGTGATCGCACACTCACCAAAAGGCTCGGGGGCTACTGTCGGTACCTATAGTATAGGGGTACCCATATTTAACGATAATAAAAATCAAAACGACTAAGCCACGCCCAAACTCGGCCGCACACCGGGTCCGCCTCGTATGAGGGCAGCTCGACGGAGTGCCTCGACCGCGCTCTGGCTTCGACTTGTACGAGGCACCCTCGACGGGGGCGCCTCGACCGCGCCTCGTCCCGTACAGCAAAATACCTCGATCGCGCTCCGACCCACACGAGGCTCGTCCGCCCACTGGGAACAACTCTGACTCGCGTGAGCCCGGGTCGAGACGCTCGACCCCTTCTCTTTACCTACCCCAGGACAAAAGCCACAGCATTTAATGCGATTACCTACTACCACCTACCGGCATGGCTGCGATCAGGGTCGACGTGGGAACAATGCCAGTGTCAGTCCTCACTGTTTTACCGCCCATCCCGTGATGGGAGGTGAAAACTGTCACTGTACCCACCTTACCGTGCATTGTACGTCACTAGTTACCCTCGAGGGAAGATACGACAAAGCACGTATACCGCAATCCTGGGGATTCGGACTTATCCATTTGGTCTTAACCCGGCCTCGACCCGGCCTCGACGCTCAGCATGGCTCAACAGGGAAGGAAGGACGGCATGGCACGGTGCTCCGGGTCATTTCAGCGTCTCGTCCTCTATGTCACCGTGGTGTCTAGGGATGGCCTTCCATTCCTAGAGCACGTCGTAACAGTCACCTTAACAGGGATCGACAAAACATCATCTCAAGGCTCCCCGTCGTCTTGGCCTCCTCTCGCCCTATAAAAGGGCAGGCCAGGGCTCTACAACGGGGACAGGAAACAACGGACAACAATAGGCAAGACACAAGATAGAGATCAACATCTCAAGCAATCATCCTTGTAATCTTTTTTCCTCTCTTTGAGACCTGGGCTCGCCGCCCTCTCTCGCAAGCATGTAACCCCTACACAAGCACCTCGGTGCAAGAAAATACACAAACCTCTCCCCCCCGCTGGACGTAGGGCCTTCTTTTGCCCGAACCAGGATAAACCCCTGAGTGTTCTCCTTGCATCACCATCCGGGAAAGGGACACGCAGCATTTACTCGTCGGTTTAGGACCCCCTCGGGACCGAACACCGACAAGTAGCATCAAGATGAACTAATTCTCATTAATGAACCAATGATCATTTGTAATAAAGATAATGAATAGCATTAACATGAGCATAATTGTAACAACAATAGTTAAACATGATATAACAATGGTGATCAACTACTCTGTAAGAATCCCCAAGGCCGCTCATGTTTGTGAGCACGGCTAGTATACCAGTTTATTAAACTCTGCGCAGAGGTGTACACTTTCACTGTGAGTCATGATTCTCATATGCTATAGGGTCATGAATCCCCAAACATAGAAAACCATATAAAGCCATTTAAAGGTTCGTCTAACAAGTTAGGGCCATTAGATTCACTCGGCAGGCAAATGTAGGAACCCCCTTTTTAAATGGCACACTTTCTTCGCGGCTATACTCATAAGACTAGTGGCTGTCCTACACCCAACGTGTCAAGCCATTCTTACGCCATTTAAGGCAACCACTAACAAGCCAGAAAAGGTCCTTTAAACAACTAAAGCCAGAGTCATATAGCCCTCACAGCTATACTATCAATCCCGGTTATCACTTACAGGTAAGTCCTTACAGAGAGAAACCAGAGCAACAATATAACCCCTTGCTCTAGCCCCCTTTCCATAGTAATAAAATCATCTTTAATGATTGGTTGCTTAATTCATTAGTCATATTACAAGATCATTGTTCTTAAATTCCGCACTAGCAAAGCTACCCAAATGCACAACCCATGGGTGACAAGGAAACGATATATCAATAGCTAAGTTATAACCTCTACGGTTGTCATGGAGGACGCATGCATATGAATAAATAATTTTAGTGAATAGGACAACAAGGATGGTCCCATGTTATACTTACCTTTTTCCCAGAGTTAGCTGCTCAGAAGTCTTCAACCTCTATCTCTGATCTTCAGCTTCTACTGTACTTGTCGGTCCTGAGCTCCTAGTCTTCAGCGCTCACGAATCACACTTCTACTCGTAGCAACTAAGCACAGTAAACAGACAACAAACACACCTAAGAACAAACATCATGCAAAGGAGACACTTTAAAAGAGAACGCTCTAAACAATATGGTATGTTGCTACGATCACGAAAATGCAATAATGACGGATAACGGAGCTACCATCAAAGAGGACACGCGACTATCGAGAAGTTTGCAACAAATCAAAGAAGACAAACTATACGTTTGATTTATTTTTGTTAATGAATTAAGGTGATAGACATTTTAGAGAATTATTCTAAAGTTGAATTAATCAAATTATAAAGCTAAAGCTAAAGCTAAAGACATTTATAATTTAGAAAGCACCGAACATGAGACAACAACTAATCTAATCAACTATATATTTTATGTTTACTAAACTAATTATAACTAACAAAGACACATTAAGGTTGGTGTTAATCACGTTAACATTTATTACAAAAGACCGAAGCATAACCTAAGTTGCTTTTATTTAGAAAGGGCAATTGAATAATCATTAATCATATTGACAATTACTACAAAAGACCGAAAGTATAGAACAAGATTGCTTTTAATAAATTAAAGTCATTTAAATAAACATTAACCAAATCACATCTAAGATGACCTTATATGAATCTTGATTAAACTAAGTAAAACATAATATATTACCCTATGTTACCTTTACTCATAATCATTAATCAAATTAATAGCACAGACACTAATAAGATTAATATGATTAAATTCTTAAACACCTAACATGACATGATAAACATCATTACTAATGCGTAGTTTACATCGGCACAATCACGACTCGACACGCACAGAATCACAACCCTAAGTTGTTTTCTAATTAAAGACTATTAAATAATTATTAATCAAAATGCATTTAAATCATTAAGATTCGTAATTATGAAATATGACAAACGTTAGCACTACTGTGTAGAGCACGATGACACGAATTCAATGTGACTTGAATCACTCGAATCGGACGTAAAACGAATAAACGGTGGAGAATATATGATCGAGTGGCAAAACTATAAATACTTCATCTTTGTAACACCCCGGGTGTTATAGTGCTAATTAATCTGCCATGTCATCATAATGCACTACAAAGCATCCCTGTTAGGTTAACTTTGTTATGCATCAACTAAAACAAGTTTTCTTATCTAGATTGAATGTGTTTCTCCGTGGTGTGATCCGAACCCGAAAACCCTAATTTCGAATGCCACCGCAAATACTTAGTCCATGCCCTGCGTAATTTGAGGTGTGCGACTGTGTTGCACACTAGTGTCAAGTGTAGGGTATGAGCTCAAGTACAAACCCTAAAATGAAGCTCCAAGTTTGAGTTTGAATTGGAGTCCAAAAACTTGTCACGAGTTTTCCGATTCGAATTCAAATTCAAAACTGGGGAGAAATGTAAAAGAATTTCAAAAGCTAAATTGGTCAACCAAGAGTGGCATTTGGTCAACCATGTCATGTTGGTCCAAATGATGCCCTTAGGTGAGGTTTTGATCACTAAGTAATCACAAATCAAAGTAGCAACAAATTCCAATTGAAAATTCCTCCGAAAACCCTAAATTTCAAAACCCTATTTTACCCCTTTTGAAATAATTCAAAATCTAAGCACAATTTGGAAAAAAGTTCAAAACCAAGTTTGTAGAACTTTTCAAGGGCTACAACTTTGGTGTTTTGAGTTTTCAAAGTTTTAGTGTAAAATGTGGAGCAATTTTGAAAATAAACAAATTTCAGATTTAACTCATTTTTGTCCCCAAACTAAGATTTCAAAATGGAGGTAGAATTTGAAAATGTTTTGAACAGAAAAGTTGTAGGTCTGGTCAAGATATACAACTTTGATGTTTGGAGATTTTGAAGTTTCAATATGAAATCAAAAGTAATTTCTAAATTACCAAATCTGAAAAATGTGTCCCTTTTTGAATTTAAACTCAAATTTCAAAATCCAGTGAGAATTTGAAAAAGTGTTCAATAAAAAACTTGTAGAGCTTGAAATTCTGAAGATTTCATAGATTGGAAGTTTTTCAAGTTGTTACATGAATTTGAAAGTAATTTGAAAAATCAGTTTGAAATTCAGAGTTTGGGGGGGGGAGCTACAGTGATCGGCCAATCACCGCCGGGCAGCGGACGGCATGGGCGCCGGCGAAGCCGCTGCCGTCGCGCTGGCCGCTTCCATGGCCTTCCATCTTGCCACCGTGACCACAGTGACCGTTTCGCGCTCTCCAGCTGCTTCCTTTGCTTCACAACGCTATAAAGGAACCGTCACCATCACCGTCGTCGTTCGGTTTCACCATCGCCGCCGCCACCGTCCTCTTTTCTCCGGCCAAATTCGCCCTCCCTACTCCACCGCAGCCATCTCCATCTCGCCAATCGCTCCGCCATCACCTTGCGAATCTGTTGCGCCTCCTTGTGTAGACGCTACCGCTCAGGATCACCGGGGAGCCGTCGTCTTCCACCTCGGGTCGCCGCCGTTCCAGTCGAGCCCCGCCACTGTGGCCAGCCGCCTCCAGGGCCTCTCCGCTTCAACCGATCACTCCTTTGTGATCGTGGTACGCCCCTGATGCTCCCTGACCACTCGCCTTGATCTTTACACCTTCGTGTTGTTGAGTCGCCGGTCACCATGGTTGTCGGACCGCCACCGTCGTCGGTGAGGTATCACCGGAGCTCGAGACGAGCTACAAGTTAGCAAAATGGATTCACTAGGTCACGTAGAGGCTGCAGAATCGCTCAGTTGGTCGACCGAGGCTTCGGTCACCGGCCGGCCACCGCGGGAGCGCGAGCGGGCACGCGGGAGCGAGCGAGAGGGCGGGAGGAGGAAGATGACAGCTGGGGCCGCGTTGTTAGCGAGAGAGAGAGGGAGAGCGGGCGCGCGCATGCGAGGCAGGCCGCCTGCTGGGCCAGCGCGAGCGCGGGCGAGCGCGCGGGCACGCGGGCCGTTTGGCTGGGCCGGACCGGCAGGGAGGAAGAGAAATAGCCCGGTTCGGATTTCGTTTTTGTTTTTCTTTTTCAAATAAATGAATAGTGCAGCTATTTGTTTAATTCATTAAAAATTTTGTAGAGTTCCAAAATTCATGAAAATTTTTGTGTAAGCTTCTCAATGTATAAACTATCTAGGAAAAATGTTAAATCATGAATTTGAATACTTTGTGCAGTAGAATTAATTGGTTCCAATAAAGATTAAATGCAACTTCCAGGAATTTTAATAATTAATTTATTAATCCAAAAATTATGAAATTTATTATGGCCTGTTATAAATTATTCTTAACCCATAGAAAAAGTTTGAGCTTGTTTAGATAAAGTTTGATCAACTTCTAATTATGCCCTAATTATTTAAATAGTAAATAAATGTTAATTTGAGAACTTTAAGTGTTGTGTGCCCTTTTGATTGAGTGATGTCCTTAGGTCACTACCCTTTTGGTGATCTTTGGCACCTTAATTTCATGTTTGAGCTCGTTAGTAGCTTGTTTAGGTTAAAAGCTGGTATCGCTGGAAATCGTCGCTACTAGTTAGTAGGTTTTCTGTTTGCGACTGTACCATGAAGGGAAGTTGTACTCAAGTCGTAACTCGTAGCATGTTATCATCAAGCATCATGTTTATCATCGAGCATCATGTTAAAGCATGTTATGTATTCGTGTAGTTTCCGCTTTCGAAGAAGCCAAAGTCACCGAGTAAGCTTTCGGAGAAGAGTGATCGTCGGTGGGTTCCGGACCAGACGTTGGAGTCCTCGACTCTGAGTCAGTCGTCGTGCCAGAGCAAGGCAAGCCCCGGTGCATTTAAACCCTACCTTGAATTTTACAAATGTTTTATTATTTATATTATGGTTTATTGCATTAAGTAATTAGGAGTTGTGTGATAACCTAATTGCTGCATTATCATCCTTGATTATTGCGATATCAACCTTGATACCTGTTTTATGGAAAATGCGTAGTATGCTTCGCTATGCTTAGAAGTTAAGTTTTCAAATGAAATGTTTACATAGCCATGACGGCATACTTAATGAATATTGAAATATGAGAATGAACTTGAAAGATCGGGCGGGTGGTTTGGCCACTGCTAACATGCATTGGGAAAGGAGTCTCAATGTAGTGTTTCCGCCTTGTCAGTTAAGGTCCGTTCGTTGTAAGCCTATTGTGTTCGAGACTTTGCAACTAGCTTCATGCCTTGGGTAAGCCCAAAATGTTAGTGATTCCATTATGAGAACGTCTAACCTCGCACTGGGAGTGGAGAGATGACGGGAGTAGCGTGTACCCTCGGGGCTAGAATCGGGCCGGGTTCGAGGAGTACTGTACTCTCGGGTGGCGATGGACACGTTCTGGTTTTGGGAGATCTAAATAAGGGTTGATATATACAGATTCGGTTCTATATATGTCATGATGTTAGAGATCCCCAGCTGGGTATAATCGGTTCGAATCGTCGTTGCTCCTCGGTTATGGAGACTTGATCACCTGACTTGCATCGTAGTTAAGAACTGGAATGAAAGAAAGAATGAGAAAGGATTTGATGATAATTACTTTGATCTAGATTAGGATCACCTAGATTTGGTTAATGAACCATCAATGGTAAAAGTAAAATGTTGAAGATAAGGACTTACCTTAGTAAGCTTTTCTGCAAAAGAAAATTTTGATTCTGGATTACCCGTACCTTGATTCCCTAAAGCTAGCATACCCTTAGAGTCTTTGTCTTAGTCGGGTAAGTCTTGTTGAGTACTCTCGTACTCAGGGTTTGTTGAACCCCTTGTTGCAGGTGCGGTTCATGAACAAGTCTGCTTCGAGCCTTGTTGCATGACCGTCGTGGTTGAAGAAAGCAACGACGAGTAGACTGTATGGCCTTTGGGCAAGGCATCTCGCTTATGTGATGTAATAAAGTTACTACCGATACTTCTCTACTACTGGTTTGTAATAATGTTACTTAAGGTTTGAGATTTGAAAAAACTGGTTTGTAACCCTAAGTTATTGTAAGACTTCCGCTACTTTACTCTGTTGAATATTTTGAATAAACTGTTGTAATATTGCAATACTCCTATGATTGGATCCTGTTCGGAGGAAAGCAGGCCTTTTAAGTTATGGTGAACATAAGTACGGCTGTCAGAGGTCATTATGGCAATGACGGGTACTTGTGGGCCATCATAATTATGAGGTTCTGTGACAATCTTGTACATTGGTTCATCCTCCACAGGAACGTAGTAGCCATGGCTCACTGCTGCTGCTGCTCGCGTGCGGGGAGGGGCAAGGGCTCGGCTGGGCCAAGGGCGGCCGGTTGGTTGGCCAGCGGCGGCGCCAGGCCCCTTGAGCTACGCGGAGGTGGGACCGAGCTGAAGCCCGCACCTCCGGTTGTGCTTGCCCGCACAGGGTGGACGACTCTTGCGACCGTGCGCAGGCCACGCAACAAGGAGGGTCGGGGCAGCGTAGTGCAGGCTCGGAGATTGGTCAGGAGGCGACGGACCAGCCTTGTGCGGCCCGGTGAGGTGCACGGCCAGAAAAATAGTGACAATGAAGCTTTGCCATGGAGGTGCTCGTCGAAAAATTCACCGGACAAATGAACACGAATGGGAGCGGTCATACAACAGCATATTGATACAAACAAATATACTACGGCATATAGAACGACGAGATAAACCTCGGGGTAGAAGCAGAATTCGCCGGAGATGAGAAACGTGGCCAGAAAACTCGTCGAACCTTCACCGGAAGTTCGCCAGAATGCAAGCTGTACATGACGAACTTCGGCAAGGGATGGAGGGAACTACGAGTGGCGGCTCACGATAGGGTTTTCTGATCTGGAATCAGTGCGTCGAGGAGAACACCGGCATATATATAGGTCTAGGGTTTAGAAATATTTCACAATTTCTTAATTTCGGGATTATTTTAATTCCGCGAATAAAATAATTCTAGAAAACCTTGAATCACCTTATTGGCCGTGAAAATAGCACGGAGCTCAGAAAAATCATCGAAAAAATTCTGAGGACACTTGGATAGATAAGGAACTTAATGAGTTTGGGCTCATGAAAAGATTATTGAGATGATCAGGGAAAAAAATAAAGCTCAAATAAAAAGGAATTTAATTCCAGAAAAGGTTGGAAAATTTCTCTAGAGCGAAAGAAACGTCGTCCTATCGTACTTTGAAACCATTTGCACTCACAAACACCAAAAGAAAGCATCACATCAAGCAATATCCCGTCAAATTAATTTGGAAAAGTTTGAAAATTCAATTTTTTTTCTATAACTAATTGACGCTAACTTAAACTAAACTTTGAAAATTTTATCCAAATATCAAAACATTTATTTTAATTTGTGTTTTCTATGCACAACCCAAAATCAGAAATTTTGGGGTGTGACAGTGGATTCGGGGGAACACCTCCACGACCCCTGCCTCTTCCTCTTCCGGCCATCTGCCATCCATCACAAACATTCAAACTTTGAGATTTCCAAGTTATCAACCACTTATAAAGATAAAGAATGAAATCTGAAAGTTTTCTGGGCGAGTATCAATATTAGCAGTTCGGTAAATCAATCATATCTCAGGATAAAGATATCCAATAGAGGCGTGCTTTATACGGTTGGAAAGGTTATGAAATTATCTACAACTTTTGTTTAGATCACAAGCCCAGATTCTATCGTTAAGTTAATAAAAAATAGGACGCAACAGAAACTATTCTAGATTTCCAGACTGCGCAGGAACTTCAACTTGTAGCGGTTATATCTTTTAAACCAAAATGGATAAAAAGATGATTTCTGAGGCATTGGAAAGATGCTTAAGTCTAGTTGTTTCCATAAAAATTTCATAATTTTTGGTCAAGTCAATTTTTCTGAGCATCACACCAAAGGCAGACTGATCTGAAAAGACAGAACAGAGAGAACGATAAAACCCAACCGAACTATTTATTCAATGACCTTAAACATAATATTCTTAAACTATAGAGCTTGTAGATAGGCCTACAAAGCTCCAGCACTCATTACAAGAAACCAACTCACACAAAGACATAAAGATAAATCAACTAAGCACACCAGAGTTCATACCACACGAACAGACTCTTGACTCAACTCATGTTACTAAGAACGTTCTTATTACATAGAGAGCTACTACTTTCTAAGAACGTGGTTCATGTTCAAACGTCTCATAAATCCTTGCCAAGCCTTGGTTTGCTCTGAGGTCATCTATCGTCTCCTGGCATCTCTTGATGGTCTTCCCCTAAGCTTTCACCATCTCTTCTAACTGCATCTTCCTCTCCATCATATCATAGACAAAGTTTACCATCACCCAAGGAATTGGATCTAACCGCACCGGGTCCATCATTGCCCATCCAAGGACAGGGTGTGCACGAGGGAGGTAACGATGGACATCATTTTTTATACTATCAAAGCGAAGGTAGCGGAGACCCATACATGCTTCAAAGGCAGCATCTTCTATGCTATCCTCCTTAGTAGCTCGACGACCCTTGTGAGAAAACATCCTGTCCAGCTGGTATGCCTCTTTTTCCTCATCCCTAGGAAAAATACTTGCCATTGACTTTCAGTAGGTGTCCTCTAGTGGATGCGTATACTCCCAGCAAACATACTCCACAGCTGGGTTTCAATCAGCGAAATAAGCAGCAAGCATCCCACAAGTCGACGGTGAGAGACAGAGTCACCCCCAGTCTTGTGGTAGATCCTCACAGTCCACCCCATTAGAGGGGGCGGCACATCATCAGCAGCAGCTTCATCATGTGGTGGAGGCGGGGGTTGCTCTCCTCCATCAGCATCCTCCTCCTCATCATCTTCAATCACAATGATCTCAGGATCTTCTTCAGGCTCGGGTTCTTCCTGGGAAGGTGCTGGCGCCTAGACTGGTGCTTCAGGGGCTTGCTTCTATTCCTAGGGTGCTTCCTCTTGTGGCTCTTCAGACACAAGCAAGGCACGAGGTGGGTAATGGCCTCCAGTGGAGATACGGGCGGTCTTGTTTGCTCGAACCATCTACAGAGTTTTCATAATGTAGTTAGAGTAGAGGCAAAAGTTTCATAATAGAATAAGACTTAAGAAGCATAAAAATTTATCAAATAACAAGAGCAAGATAGTAAGCATAAAATAAATGAATAAGAATATGCTAAATCGACCATTTCTAACTAGGCTCGCGTCCAACAGTCAACAAAGCTTTGATACCAATTTGTCATGCCTATTTTTAGAACCAAATGGAATGCATAATCTTATGTGAGCTCAGAGATCAATCACACATAAGCCGATAAATTAAAGAGAGTATCATCACAAATATTATTACATCACGATTATTATCACATAGTCTTTATATAATTATAGCAGAAATAAAAAGATAACTCTCTTGTGGTAGCTCCATGCACAGGTACATTGACTGGTTGACCGCAAGACTAGTAATCCTCAGGGAAGTAGGAGTAGTAGTCACTATTTGCACCATCTGTTATCCATCCGGGATTTTTATCCAAATAAGAGAATAAACAAGCGTAAGTACATCTTGTACTCAACAAGTGTAACATGGGGTTCATGAGGCTCAAAAGCATGACATTGGTTTAATAGCAGGTAGCTTTTAGTTGACGGGGTTTTAGCATATCAATAGCATCAAGTTGTCTCAACTTACAATAACATATGATCAATGTAAAATGAATAACGAATAGCAAAAACATATTAATCATCAGTGATCAACTATTCCATAAGGGTCCAAGACCACTCGTGACCGTGAGCACTGCTGTTATAACAGTTTTACACTCTGCAGAGGTTGTACACTTTCACTGTGAGTCGTGTAGCCCATATGCCCGGGTTAATTACTCCCAAAACACTTTCAAGGTGAGCAAGCAGGGAAACACTATGAAGTCTTTCAAAGGTTCGTCTAACAAGTTAGGGCCATTAGATTCACTCGGCAAATAGATGTAGAGCCCCCCTTCCATATGGCACAATGACACGCAGCCTATACACATAAGAACAGAGGCCGCACTATACCCGATTCGTCAAGCCATTCTTACGCCAAAAAGGTTACCACTAATGAGCTAGAAAAGGTCCTTCTATATGACTAAAGCCAGAGCCATGTAGCCCTCATAGTTGTACTGTAAGTCCCGGATGTTCGCTTACAGACGAGTCCTTATGGAGAGAAACTAGAGCACCATAAAAACAGCCCAATGCTCTAGCCCCCTTTAAGTATGTTACTAAAAAGTCAACTTTTAATGTTTGTTGCATATTCCATTAATCAATTTACAAGATCATAGTTCATGTTGAGCACTAGCAAGCTACTCAATGCAATTTCTTCGGTGATAAGGTAATGGATCAAAACTAAGTCATCCTTAACAAGGAAATACATGCATAATGAATTTAGTTATTTATTGTCAATAGGACAACAAGGACAATCCCATGCTATACTTTTCTTGATCAAACTAATCCTATTGATCCTGCTTGTAGAAGAACTCTTGGTCACCAACGAATTGCTCACTGTCTATAATCGATCAACACATCAACAACATTCATCCAAAAACAATCATGCAGAACAAACAAGGCTATAATTAGAACAGTACACCAATAGTAATAAAACAAGATAAAAAAGTTTTAAAATGAATCTACATCTCGCTATGATCACACAGACGTGAAGATCACGAAAAATGGAGCTAGAACGGCGAAGTTATGAATTAAACAAGATTTTCCTTAGTTAAGTAATAGATTTAATCTAAGCACAAAATTAAAAAGTTGAAAACATTTTCAACAGTAATACTAACATGTAGATTATGTAATTACAAATGTAACGCAATTTGAATGGGTCAAATCGGATTTAAAACGAAGATTTTATGGCTAAAACAAAATTAGTGGCAAAACTGTGAATAGAGAAAACGTATTTTTGAATTTACCGAGATCAAACTACGCTTTCAAAAGAAGAAAACATATTCGTGATTTACATTTTGGACCACAGGTTCTATACTAGAAAAGCGCAGGGACTCTTAAGCAAATTAGCCCCCGAAGGGGTATTGGGTACCCTCGGCCGTTGGATCAGTGATGGACGATCCATATTAGACCAAGGGGGTTAAAAAGAAGTCTCCGGCTGGCTATAGTGCCAAGCGCGGTGGCTGGTGAAAGGTCTTGATGGCTAGAGGGGGGGTGAATAGCCTTTAAAGATTTTCTACAAAGACAAGCTAAACAAGTTTATCAATACAACAAATAGCGAGAAGCGAGTTTTGCTTAGCCTACGGGGTGTTTGCAAGCCACCTATCCAATTTCACAATTCTAGTATATTTGCACTCAACCGCACAAGTTAAACCGAGAAGGTAACTACAACTACAACTAGCAAGCTACACAAAAGAGCTACTCTAGCAAAGCAAACTAGCTAGCAAAGATAACTAAGAAAGTAATGCGGAGTTGAGTTAGGAGGGTTTCACCGAGGGGCGAAGTATTGAGCCAACCAATATGATCAACAATGAATTCCAAGACAACCGAACACGGGGATCAATCAATCACAATATGAAAGTGATGACACGAAGATTTATCCCGAGGTTCACGTGCTTGCCGGCACGCTAGTTCCCGTTGTGTCCCTCTTCACCACGTGGTTCGGTGGCTAATCGGTCTCACACCGAGCCTCTCAAAAGGCGCCACAAGAACCTACCAAATGGCAAAAGGTTGCAATGACACGAGCAATTCACTAATGTTGCCTTTGGCGCTTCACCGAGGTAGGCACAAACCCCTCACAATCACCGGAGGTGGCCAAGAACAATCACCAACTCTTGCCAACGCCTCCAAGCTGCTCCAAGCCGTCTAGGTGGCGGCAACCACCAAGAGAAACAAGAATCCCGCAGCAAATCAACCACCAAGTGCCAACTAGATGCTATCTCACAATGCAAATGCACTTGGATCACTCAATCTCACTTCGAATATGCAAACAAGCAAGAGAGATGAGTGGGAGGGGAGTTGCTTAGCTCAATGTGCTCACAAGTATGTCAAATGTCTGAGAGTTGGAGCCTTGAGCCGGCCAACGAGTATTTATAGACGTACCCCTTCGAATATAGCCGTTAGAAACTTGATTCAGCAGCAGTCGCGCTGACCGGACGCGCTGGTCCAACTGACCGGACGCGCCGGTCACGCAACGGCTCTTTTTCGAAACGCCAACCGGACGCGCCGGTCGCAACGACCGGACACGCTGGTCACGATCGGACGCGCCGGTCCCGTGACTGACCGGACGCGCCGGTCAACCCTGAGTCGCGCACAACGAAACAGCGACCGGACGCGCTGTTGAACTGACCGGACGCCACAGTGCCCGCGTCCGGTCGGAGTCCAGTAAGCTCCCTGGACGACCGGACGTGTCCGGTCGACTGTGACCGGACGCGCCGCCGCATCCGATCAAACAACCGAATCACGCGAACGCGCAGACACTGGACACTGACCGGACACGTCCGGTCAAACAGTGACCGCGTCCGGTCCAGCGTCCGGTCACCACTGTGACCTCCGTTCGCCTCCGTTTGATTTCCGTCTTCTGGTGTAGTAGAAAATAGGCATTTCATTTCCCCGAAATCGCCTGAATCCCGCGCTCGCACGCTCGGCGGGAGGGAGAGAGGACCCCAAACCCTCTCTACCGCTTAAACTCCAACGCCATCGCAAAAGTGCTAACACCACCAAGTGATCATGTCATGTGCGAGTGTGTTAGCATTTTCACAATCATTTTTCGAGGTGTTATTAGTTCTATCCAAATGCATATGATCATGAAATGCACACCTAGAGGCACTTAGGAGTTCAATAGCCGCATCATTCCCCTCTTTATAGTACGGCTATCTATCCTATAATGTAACCACACCCACTAGGTGTCTTGGTTACTAAAACACAACCCTTAAGCATATACCTTTGCCTTGATCACGTAGGGTTGCGTCCAAATCCAAGTGTGGCCATCATGATCACCATGTCCATCTTGCCACCAACCTTGGAATGTACTAATCCTCATATGCTACATACAACTTAAGCATAGGATTAGTACTTAGGTATTGTCACTAATTACCAACACCAAACATAGGACTTTCAATCTCCCCCTTGTTGGTAATTGGTGACAACCCTTTCACAAAGATATTATGATAAAATTTTGATTGAACCCATGTCACATTGTCCAAGTATATTACCATGTGTAAGAAGTATGGACAAGTGATCATGAATTCAAATTGATAGCAATGGCTCCCCCTACATGTATGCTATATGTTTGGATTTAGGAAGCATACATGTTTAGATAGGAAAAATATAGGAGCATTGACTATCAATAGGTGCTAAGTGTTTTAGATTATAGACCTTTGAAGCGTGATACCATCGGAGTAGCGATAAACACCATCTTAGCACCTTGTGTAGTTAGATACCACTTGGAAAAGCACAAGCATAACTAGAAACCTCGTGAGATCAACATTATAAGCAAGGTTCTAGTACCACTTTGAAAGACATGAACCAAGAAAAATCTAACTACTTCCTATTCATGCTAGTACTTCAATACACCATTCAAATTATACTAGCAAAACACCACACAAGCAAAGTATCGGAGAAAAAGAAATGCATAACTATGCATCATACATATGAAGTGCACATGGAAATGCAACAATCATGTTTAAGACCTTGCTCCCCCTACTTGTGTGCTCAAAATTTTAGTTTATCCCCTTCTTTTATCAATTCTCCCTTTTTTTTTAGAATCTATTTTTGTGAACAACATTTGTCTCCCCCTTTGTGCTTCTCCCCTTTTGAGTTCTATCTTTGTGAACAACTTTTTCTCCCCCTTTGGCACCAATGACCACAAGGGACCAAATTTAGATAGATTATCATGTTGAATTATGGGGTGAGGATCAAGTTTGTGATTCAACCTAGATTGCTTGCATAAATAAAATGCTTCGGTTTGATCCAAGGGCAAGCTTCTTCACACCTCACTAGAAGGGTTATCATGCACCATGTTGAAGCAAATACTTAAACAAGTTATCTAGATCAAACACTTAGGATCACAAGCTACTCAAACAAGTTATATGCTACCACTAGATCATACAAGTCATGGAAACAATAGTGGCACCATATAAACTTCAAAGTCATTTGATTTTCATGTATGAGCCTAGAACATGTAAATTATGACTAGATGCA
Source organism: Saccharum hybrid cultivar R570 (assembly GCA_038087645.1). Taxonomy (NCBI): domain Eukaryota; kingdom Viridiplantae; phylum Streptophyta; class Magnoliopsida; order Poales; family Poaceae; genus Saccharum; species Saccharum hybrid cultivar. Next base: position 26,514,555 of record JAQSUU010000115.1, on the reverse strand, counting down.
CTAAACATGTCCTTAGTATAGAATGTATGACATGTCAACCAATTATACCTTGGGGCTCGAAGGAGAGGCATGTCATAACATTGGGGTGCATTAACTCATGTTGGAGAAGTCAAGTATGTTCAACTCATTCTTTAGCTTGTGAAATCTCTTCTCATCAAGTGGCTTGGTGAATAGATCGGCTAGTTGATCTTCGGTGCCCACACTCTCAATAGCAATGTCACCCTTTTGTTGATGATCTCTAATGAAATGATGACGAACATCAATATGCTTTGTTCTTTGATGTTGAACCGGATTGTTGGTTAGCTTCACGGCACTTTCATTGTCACATAGCAATGGCACATTCTTGAAATTGATTCCAAAATCCTTCAATGTTGCCTTCATCCACAAGATTTGTGCACAACAACTACCCGCGGCGATGTATTCGGCTTCGGCGGTAGATAGTGCAATACTATTTTGCTTCTTGGATGACCATGAGACAAGTGATCTTCCCAACAATTGACAAGTCCCGGAAGTGCTTTTTCTCTCCACTTTGTCACCGGCATAGTCGGAATCGGAATATCCAACTAGCTCAAAGCTTGCACCTTTGGGATACCATAATCCAACATCTTGTGTATGCTTCAAATACCTCAATATTCTCTTTGTTGCCTTCAAATGACTTTCTCTTGGTGAGGCTTGAAATCTTGCACACATGCATACACTAAACATCACATCGGGTCTTGATGCCGTCACATAGAGTAGGCTACCAATCATTGATCTATATAGCTTTTGATCCACCATGTTGCCACTCTTGTCACTATCCAAGCTTCCACTAGTGCCCATTGGAGTTGTAATGCCCTTTGCATCTTCCATGCCAAACTTCTTGAGCATATCTTTGATGTACTTGGTTTGGCTCACAAATGTTCCTTCCTTCATTTGTTTGATTTGAAGTCCAAGAAAGAAACTAAGTTCACCGATCATTGACATTTCAAATTCCTTTGCCATCATTTTTCCAAACTCATCACAATAATCTTGATTTGTTGAACCAAAGATGATATCATCAACATATATTTGCAATACAAACAAGTCTTTCCCAATCTTCTTGATGAATAGAGTAGTATCCACTTTGCCCATGACAAATCCTTTGGTTAGCAAGAAGTCCCTCAATCTTTCATACCATACTCTAGGTGATTGCTTCAATCCATACAAAGCTTTTCTCAATTTGTAGACATGATTGGGTTTCTTGTCATCTTCAAAACCGGGAGGTTGCTCCACATACACCTCCTCTTGAATGTACCCGTTGAGAAATGCACTCTTCACATCCATTTGATATAGCTTGATATTGTGAGCACAAGCATAGGCAAGTAAGATCCTAATTGCTTCCAATCTTGCAACCGGGGCATAAGTTTCACCAAAGTCAAGACCCTCTATTTGTGTGTAACCTTGAGCCACTAGTCTTGCTTTGTTCCTTACTACTATTCCATCTTGATCTTGCTTATTGCGAAAGACCCATCTTGTTCCAATGACATTGTGATCCTTAGGCCTCTCAACTAGTTCCCATACTTCATTTCTCTTAAAGTTGTTGAGCTCTTCATGCATTGCATTTACCCAATCCGGATCTCTCAATGCTTTATCAATGTCCTTGGGTTCTTCCATTGACACAAAAGAAGAGTGAGCACAAAATGATGCCAATCTTGATCTAGTTTGAACTCCCCTTTGTATGTCACCAATGATAGAATCCAATGGATGGTCTCTTGCAATGTTAGTTGGTTGAAGCACTTGGACTTGATTGCTTGGATGTTGATGTTGATCATGAGTCGGAGATGATGAACTAGCCACTTGTTGATCTTGTTGCACTTGAGATGATGTACTAGCTTGATTTTGCATTAGAGACCCACTAGCTTGTGTAATTGGACTTTTGAGCACTTGATCTTTGTTGTCATCCACATCAATCACTTGCTTTGGCCTAATATCACCAATATCAATTTCTTTCATAGCATTGGTCAATTGAGTTCCTCTAACATCATCCAAGTTATTTTCCTCATCTTGAGAGCCATTTGTTTCATCAAACTCAACATCATGAACTTCCTCAAGTAAACCACTAGCCAAATTCCAAACTCTATAAGCTTTGCTAGTAGTGGAGTAACCAAGTAAGAATCCTTCATCACATTTCTTCTCAAACTTGCTCAATCTAGTGCCCTTCTTCAAGATGTAGCATTTGCAACCAAATACTCGAAAGTATGCAATGTTGGGCTTTCTTCCATTTAAGATCTCATATGGTGTCTTCTCTAGGAACTTGTGGCAATAGAGACGGTTGCTATAGAAGCAAGCCGTGTTGATTGCTTCGGCCCAAAATGAATGACTCACATTATACTCATTTAACATTGATCTTGCCATATCAATCAAGGTTCTATTCTTCCTCTCAACTAGGCCATTAGATTGAGGTGTATACTTGGCCGAGAATTGATGTTTGATTCCAAGCTCATCACATAGCTCATCAATTCTTGTATTTCTAAACTCACTTCCATTGTCACTTCTCACTTTCTTGATTGTGGTTCTCAAATTCATTTTGCACTCTCTTGATGAACTTCTTGAATATGTCAAATACATCACTCTTGTCCCCAAGAAAGAATACCCATGTGTATCTAGTGAAATCATCCACAATCACAAAACCATACTTGTTACCACCAATGCTTGTGTATGTAGTTGGCCCAAATAGATCCATGTACAACAACTCAAATGCCTTGGAGGTACTCATGATGCTCTTCAATGGATGAGTGTTGCCCACTTGCTTTCCGGCTTGACATGCACTACATAGCTTATCCTTCTCAAATGTGACATCCTTCAAGCCTCTAACTAAGTCATGCTTCACTAACTTATTCAATTGCTTCATGCCAACATGACCAAGTCTTCTATGCCATAACCAACCCATACTTGATTTGGTGAGCAAGCATGTTGAAAGTTGAGTGTCACTAGCATTGAAATCAACCAAGTATAGATTCTCATATCTAAAACCTTTGAAGATCAAATTGGAGCCATCAACACTAACTATCTCCACATCATCAACACCAAATATGCACTTGAAACCAAGATCACACAATTGAGCAACCGAGAGAAGATTGAAGTTCAACTTTTCAACTAAGAGCACATTGGAAATGCTATGATCATTTGAGATTGCAATCCTTCCAAGAGCCTTCACATCACCCTTGCTATTGTCACCAAATGTGATACTATCAATGCCACTATCATTTGATTTAAGAGAGTTGAACATTCTTGAATCACCGGTCATATGTTGAGAGCACCCACTATCAAGCACCCAATGCCTTCCTCCGGCCTTGTAATTTACCTACAAAATAAATTAATGTTTCTTAGGTACCCATATTTGTTTGGGTCCTTGTAGGTTAGTAACTAAGCTCTTTGGTACCCAAATGGCCTTCTTCTTTGGACCCACAATTGGTGTACCAACAAACCTAGCATGCACACCTTTCTCACCCTTGGTAAGCACATAACAAGAATCAAAAGGAATGTAATCCATTTTAGCATGAAACTTGTTGTTGTTCTTGTTCATTTTATTACAATTAATCTCTAGATGCCCAACTTGCTTGCATCTATTGCAATAACGATCATTGCTCTTCACAAAGCGAGACTTTGAAGTAGCAAAGGCCGCCTTGCCCTTCTTGGGAGTATAGCCCAAACCCTCTTTGTTAAGAGAGAACCTTTGGCTACCCAAGCATTTTAGCAAGCGGACATCCCCACCATAGGCATTGCCTAATGCGCGGGTGAGATCATCCACTTCTCTCTTGAGAGTCTTATTCTCAACCACAAGTGATGAATCACTAGTAGTAGAGATAGAGTTGGTTATGGTGGATGATGATGAGCTACATGAAGCATTAGTAGGACTAACAAATAAAGAATCATCAATAATATCGCATGTTAGTCCAATATCACAAGTGACAATCACTTGCTCCTCCTTAGCTTCCTTCATGAGCTTCTCCAACTTGAGGTCCTTTTCCTTGATGAGCTCAAGTAGAGAGGAGTGGGCTTCCTTAAGCCTAGTGTGAGCAACTTCAAGGTCCTCGTGGTCTTCCTTTAGACACTCACGAGAGGCCTCTAGCTCATCAAAGGATTTCCTAAGAGCTTTGAGCTCTTATTCAATTCCTTTGCACTCCTTACTCTTTTTGAGAGCAACAAGCTCCTCCATCAAGGCATCATTTTCATTGCTCTTGGCAATGAGCTCTTGTTCCAAGATTTTGTATTTCTTGGTTGTCCTCTTGTAGCCCTTGCTCATTTGATCTATTATGCCCAATAGATCATCCTTGGAGTAGTCCTCATCCTCCTCATCATCACTCCTACAACCATCACTAGCACAAGAATCATCATCACTATCATCATATTTTACCTTGGTAGGCTTGGCCATAAGGCATGTCGATGTAGTGTCGAAGATGGATGACTTGTTGGAGAGGGCGATGCTTGCAATGGCTCGCCGAGTGGTCCTCTCATCATCACTAGAGCTTTCATCATCATCACTATCGGAGTTGTCACTATCCCAAGTGACCACATAACCACCACCCTTCTTCTTCTTGTTGATAGTGAAGCTCTTCTTCTCTTTCTTCTCCTTCTTCTCCTTCTTATTCTTCTTCAACTTCAACTCCCCATCATGATATCTTTTGTCTTCATAGGGGCACTTTGCCACTACATGATCGGGGCTATTGCAATTGTAGCAAAGCATCTCCTTTGCCTTCATGAAGTCCCTTCTCTTTCTTGCACCATATCCTTTCTTTTTCATGAACCTCCCCATCTTGTGCACTAGGAGGGCCATGGTCTCATCATCAAATGGATCATCATCATCGCTCTCCACCTTGCTCTTGCCCTTAGAGGATGAAGCCTTGAATGCAATGGGCTTCTCTTGCTTGACCTTGATCTCCTTCTTCTCATCTTCATCTTCATCATCATCATATTGAGCATCGGTCATGACATCTCCAAGCACTTGGTTTGGAGTCACCTTGTCCAAACTCTCTCTTTGGATCATCTTCCTCAAGATAGCAAACTTCTTAGGTAAGTTCATCAAGAACTTATGTGAGAAGTCCTTGTCCTTGACATCTTCTCCTAGGCTCTTGAGATCATTGACAATAACTTGTAGCCTATAGAACATCTCCGGTATGGACTCATCATCCTTCATCTTGAAGCTTGCAAACTTATCCTTGAGCATATAGAGCTTGGCACTCTTTACCGTTGAAGTGCCCTCATATGTTTCCTCTAATCTTGTCCACACTTCACTTGCCATCTCAAGATCCTTGATTTGCTCAAAGACCTTTGCATCAATCCCATTGTAGAGAGTGTTGAGAGCCATAGTGTTGCATTGGTTGTTGATGCGGTCATTGTTGGTGAGGTTGTCGGGATCAATGATAGCATAATCATGATGTGTCACCTCCCAAACCTTCTCATTGATAGAGCCAAGATATTGCTTCATCTTTCTTTTCCAATGATCAAAAGATGAGACACCATCAAAGAATAGAGGCTTGCCCCCGACATGGTTGAACACAACTTGAGCCATCTTACACCAAGGTTGTTAAGCCTTACAAATGGTGACCATGGCTCCGATACCACTTGAAAGGTCTTGATGGCTAGAGGGGGGGTGAATAGCCTTTAAAGATTTTCTACAAAGACAAGCTAAACAAGTTTATCAATACAACAAATAGCGAGAAGCGAGTTTTGCTTAGCCTACGGGGTATTTGCAAGCCACCTATCCAATTTCACAATTCTAGTATATTTGCACTCAACCGCACAAGTTAAACCGAGAAGGTAACTACAACTACAACTAGCAAGCTACACAAAAGAGCTACTCTAGCAAAGCAAACTAGCTAGCAAAGATAACTAAGAAAGTAATGCGGAGTTGAGTTAGGAGGGTTTCACCGAGGGGCGAAGTATTGAGCCAACCAATATGATCAACAATGAATTCCAAGACAACCGAACACGGGGATCAATCAATCACAATATGAAAGTGATGACACGAAGATTTATCCCGAGGTTCACGTGCTTGCCGGCACGCTAGTCCCCGTTGTGTCCCTCTTCACCACGTGGTTCGGTGGCTAATCGGTCTCACACCGAGCCTCTCAAAAGGCGCCACAAGAACCTACCAAATGGCAAAAGGTTGCAATGACACGAGCAATTTACTAATGTTGCCTTTGGCGCTTCGCCGAGGTAGGCACAAACCCCTCACAATCACCGGAGGTGGCCAAGAACAATCACCAACTCTTGCCAACGCCTCCAAGCTGCTCCAAGCCGTCTAGGTGGCGGCAACCACCAAGAGAAACAAGAATCCCGCAGCAAATCAACCACCAAGTGCCAACTAGATGCTATCTCACAATGCAAATGCACTTGGATCACTCAATCTCACTTCGAATATGCAAACAAGTAAGAGAGATGAGTGGGAGGGGAGTTGCTTAGCTCAATGTGCTCACAAGTATGTCAAATGTCCGAGAGTTGGAGCCTTGAGCCGGCCAACGAGTATTTATAGACGTACCCCTTCGAATATAGCCGTTAGAAACTTGATTCAGCAGCAGTCGCACTGACCGGACGCGCTGGTCCAACTGACCGGACGCGCCGGTCACGCAACGGCTCTTTTTCGAAACGCCGACCGAACGCGCCGGTCGCAACGACCGGACGCGCTGGTCACGACCGGACGCGCCGGTCTCGTGACTGACCGGACGCGCCGGTCAACCCTGAGTCGCGCACAACGAAACAGCGACCGGACGCGCTGTTGAACTGACCGGACGCCACAGTGCCCGCGTCCGGTCGGAGTCCAGTAAGCTCCCTAGACGACCGGACGCGTCCGGTCGATTGTGACCGGACGCGCCGCCGCGTCCGATCAAACAACCGAATCACGCGCAGACACTGGACACTGACCGGACGCGTCCGGTCAAACAGTGACCGCGTCCGGTCCAGCGTCCGGTCACCACTGTGGCCTCCGTTCGCCTCCGTTTGATTTCCGTCTTCCGGCGTAGTAGAAAATAGGCATTTCATTTCCCCGAAATCGCCTGAATCCCGCGCTTGCACGCTCGGCGGGAGGGAGAGAGGACCCCAAACCCTCTCTACCGCTTAAACTCCAACGCCATCGCAAAAGTGCTAACACCACCAAGTGATCATGTCATGTGCGAGTGTGTTAGCATTTTCACAATCATTTTTCGAGGCGTTATTAGTTCTATCCAAATGCATATGATCATGAAATGCACACCTAGAGGCACTTAGGAGTTCAATAGCCGCGTCATTCCCCTCTTTATAGTACGGCTATCTATCCTATAATGTAACCACACCCACTAGGTGTCTTGGTTACTAAAACACAACCCTTAAGCATATACCTTTGCCTTGATCACGTAGGGTTGCGTCCAAATCCAAGTGTGGCCATCATGATCACCATGTCCATCTTGCCACCAACCTTGGAATGTACTAATCCTCATATGCTACATACAACTTAAGCATAGGATTAGTACTTAGGTATTGTCACTAATTACCAACACCAAACATAGGACTTTCAGCTAGCCATGACCGGCGGCAAGGAACCTCACCGGAGTTATCAAACCCAGCCCTAGAGACATCGGTTAGGCATGGGAAAGGCACGGGAAGATGGAGGAACTCAACGCGAACTCACCAAGCCCAAAAAAGGGTTCGGGAAAGGCCTAGAGGCGTCGGGCGGCGTGAATTAGCGGATGGCGAGCTCCTACAAGAGTTCGGTGATGGCATGTAAGTAATTAGGAGCAAAAAGGAGAAGGAGAAGAGGTTTGACATCTTTGCGAGCTTGACCCGAAGCACCATGGAGGCTTACGGTGATGGAGGCGCGACTTATCCGTCGAACGTCGAGCTCGGGCGGTGTTCTAGGGTTACGGTGGCTGCGACTCGAATTGGTGGCTGTGGGAGCGTGGAATGGAGGCGGTGGTGATGTGGCCATCGGCTTTTATAGCTCAAAGGCTGTGCCAAGAATGGAAAGGGGAGGATTAGATGCGGGATTTGACTTGGTCGAGCTCGGTGGAAGAAGGAAGGCGCCGGCTTCCATTTTTGGAAGGTGCCGGAGGTAGAAGGCGGAAGGGAAAAGAGGTCGCTGACCTATGGGGTTGGGGCATCAGCGGAAGGAAATGGACGTAGGCGCACGCACGACGCTAGGCTAGCTACAAGCTAGGCTTGGCCCACGATGTGGAGCGAGGAAAGAAGAGGTGGCCGCGCGAGTGAAAGGAGTCGGGCCTGCGGCTTGGGCCTGCGAAGGACAGAGGGGATGGAGTTGGGCCACAGAGTAGGAAATGGCCGAGCGGCCAGAGGAGAGGGCAGGGAGGAGCAGCCGGCTAGGCCAACGGGCCAAAAGACAGGTAAGAAGGGGAAACCCTTTTCTTCTTTTTTTTCTTTTCCATTTTTTCCAAAGCCATTTTTTAAAAGATTTTGAATTCTCTTTTGTATTTGAAGTAAATCACCCAGTACAAAAATTCCAATGCAGCAGCATGAGTGCACGATCATGTATCTAAGCCTTATATTTGATTTTAAATTAATAAAAGTTATTTATTTTTCTAAGTTTGTATGCTCACAAAATGCACTAATAAATCATCTTCACCTATTTTAAATAGTGCCAAAATTTAGGGTGTTACAAATGCTCCATGGTTTGAAGCAAATATGGTCCGAATCAACAAGGCATCACAGAGGTTGAGATTCAACCCTGAATGGTGGAGGGCCTCAAGAAGAGCAAGAGGCCGAAGCAGAAGAAAAAGAACAGCCCCAAGCTCAAGAAGAATCTCCAAGGGTTGTTCTCACATCTTCTGAAAAGAAGGTGTGGAAGCCGTAAGAAGAAGCTCCCAAGTCCACCATCACACCGAAGAAGAAGAAGGTGTGGATGCCCAAGAAAAAGGAGACACCCGTACCCACTCCCCCGGGTATGGAGAACCCTTCATCAAGCAAGCAATGAAGGGGGGAGACAGTCCTGTTCATAGGACTCTAAACCATGGACCCTCGCCGCAGGTAAACGATAGCTATCCTTTTTATTTCTTACATAAATAAACATTACTAGTATAGTTAGTAATGATAAAAAATAAAAACAACAAAAACATTTTCTATTTTTAAAACTAAAAATTTCATTCCTATACAAACCATCTAGCTTGGGGGAGTGATGCTTGATCCATCATCACCCCATAGGCTCTATAATGCAAGCATGGTGCTTGGATTATTCAGCCTACTTTTACCATGCTAAGATTCTTAGTTTGGTCATCAAGTTAGAATTGTTTGCATATGAAATGAAAACAAAAATATTTCATAAATTGATAAAATTTGGTTAATCTTCTATGTAATATATGAAGCATGTTTTAGTTTGAAGCATGGTTTAACATGACCATGTCTTCATAGGCTTTTTAAACTAGCACGGTGCTATGGTTAAAATGTCTATCTTGATTAAATTTTGAATTTGATCATTGTCCTCAAACTTGCTAAGTATAGAACTTTGAATGATAAACCAAACCAAAAATATTTATCGCTTTGAATAAAATCTTGTTCATACTAGTATGTTTTGGTTTAAAAATATGGTTCTGTGTACAATCATGTTTTCGTAGACTTTTCAAATTAAGCATGGTGCTTAGGTTGATTAGTCTACTTTGATCAAATTGAACAAATTTGCTTAATTTGATCATTGTTCCAAAACTACTAAGTATAAAGCAAGAATAAAATATAAAAATCCAAAAACAAATAAATTACCTGCCTCGAAGACTTCATCAAGCGACCTCATACCTCCGGCATTGAGCTAGCTAGGGGGAGGGCCCCGCTCAGGTATGATGCATTCAATGTTTTCCTAAACGATAAATGGTCTTTACACGGTCGCCCTCCGTTTAGTCTTTAGGCTGTTTACTCGGTGTTTAAACGGAGTTAAACGGTCTAAACGGTTTTGTACTTTTTAAAAAAAATACATATAATTATATATGTGCATGTAAAAAATCAAGTATTCTATCAAATATATGTATTTTGTCGCTTTAAATAAATAAGTGTTCTAATCTGTAGCATAACATCAAGTATTGATTCCACATTGACATGTCAATCAAATCATGATTAATGATAAAGAAATGAGTCAAATGATAGTCAATAGCAAGATAAATCACAATTGACACGCACTCACAAACTGACAAATGACAGCTATTTAGCGTGTCTTCATATCAGTACAATAGTGCATAACATCACATGAGTACATAAATTCAGATTACACCATGTTTAAACTAAAAATCATTGCCGCATTGGTCATCACAGGCTCACATCACAAGACCACAGACCAAAGGCAAATTAGTAAATATAAGCAAAAGGACAACAGTTGAGTTCTCACATCACAACTCTCTGTCACAGAAGCACATTACGTCATCACAGCAAGACCGCGGTCAATTTCAATCACATGTCATAACCAAAAGATCAGCCATCACTAGCAACTAGCCATGCAAAAGCAAAATTCAGCAGCTCTGTATGTCATTGTGACTATGAGTGACTACTAACTAGTAACTACTCATCATTCTTCCCCTCCTCATCCCCAACAATTGGGACCACATCCTCTTGGTCAGATTCAAAGTCAATCTCATCCTCATTGATTGGTTCTTCTTCTTTTTCAGACTCAAATTCATCTTCACTAACATCTCTCATTTGGGCCAGCCTTGCACTTCGACGAAGTTTCCCACATTCTTCAACACCATAAGTCTCTTCAATTAATTTCCATGTCAGCCCAGAAACAGACTCACCATCCTCTTCATCACCACCTTCAACAAGCCATCCCTGAGCTTTAGTTGCTTCAGTTCCCAAAAGAGGATCCATGTTCTGATTCTTCTTGGCCTTCATTTTTTCGCATTCATCCTATTATTGTATTGAACAAATACAAGTTGGTTGAGACGCTCACATGTCAGCTTGTTCCTTTTTTGTATGATTCTGCATAAGCAAATTTAGTTTTAGTTAACAGTCTGAAATCACAAGTTATATAAACATAATTAGAGTTTATAGAAGTACAAAGAGTTGGGAGGCTTACAGATCCAAAATAGCTCCAAGTCCTTTCACATCCAGAAGCACTAGAAGTTAAAGAAAGAATCCTTATGGCCATTCTTTGCAGAGTTGGAACCTGTGTTCCATAATTTGTCCACCATGTTGCTATAAGTGAAAATACCAAGGTATATCAAGTTATTGCAGAATTAGTCCTTAGAACCAGGTTTTATATCAACTTAAATTACACTAAAATAAATTAGAAGATGTAGATTCTAGTAGGAAAAAAAATGTTGCTGCAGATTCTAGCATGGAAAAAATGTTGCTACAGATTCTAGCATGGAAAAACATGTTGCTACAAGTGAAAATAGCAAGGTATATTAAATTACTGCAGAATTACCTAGGTTGAAATCATATTGCTTGCAGCCAGCCTTTGCTACAGGTTTTCCAAAGTGACCTTGTTTCTCTCTAAACTTGCATAGCTCCTCATTGAGCACTTTGTTTTGCTTGTCATAGTCACCATGGTAAAAGGTCTCAACAACAGTGAAGAATCCATCCATGATTTCCTCATTCATGAAGATGGAATCATCATTGTAGCTATAATATGGATTCAAAAGATAAGCAACCTTATGCAATGGAGTGTCCAGCCTATCCTTCATCTTGCCACCAATGATCTCTATAACATTGTTGTACAGATTGAGATTTCCTGTGTTCTCAATGTTGCAAAAGCCCGTCTTGATTTCTTCCTTGGCCTTTATGATGTCCCCATACAGAAATGCCATGGATGGTTTGATATCACTATCAACCATGCGAAGTACCTTGATCAGTGGCTCAAATACCCTCAAGCAAAGTGCAACCCCACTCCAAAAGGTAGGCTTTGTCATTGTGGAAGTAGCTAGGACACCTTTGCTATTCTCTTGATGTGGCTCAAACCTAAGAATTTGTCCCATTCATCACATTGAGACATTGCCCGTAGTTGCTCCTTCTTCTCATACAAGCTTTGCAAAGTTAGAAAATTGGAAGCAAATCTAGTTACACCAAGCCTCACAATATCTCTCTTCTTTGTATATTTCCTCATCAAAGCCAAGGTTCTATGGTGTGCATAGATAAAGATGGTCAGTGACTTAGCTTGATCAATGTAGTCCTTGAACTTCTTCATCTTCCCAATTCCTTCAAGCATCAAATTCAGGGTGTGAGTTGCACATGATGTCCAAAATATGTTTGGCCTCTTCATAAAAAGTAAATCCTTTGCTGCCATATTGTTTGAAGCATTATCTATGACAACTTGGACTACATTTTTAGCACCTACTCTCTCAATACAGCCATCCACATACTCAAAAATAAGTTGTCCAGTGTGTGAATCTTCTGAGGTTTCCTTTGATTCTAGAAAGCTTGAGCCAATGGTGCAGTGCATACACATATTCATGATGCTTCTCCTTTAGAAAACAGAAACGGCACCCTACTGTCTTGTTTAGGCCATATTCGTTGCATTAAACGTTGTAGCCGTTTACACGGTCCAAAATGCTAAAAAACGGCATAAACGGGCTTTCGCTTATTTATTTTATCATAGGTGCATATTTATTTTCTTTTAGCATATTCTTTCACATACACGTTATAAATAAAACTCCATGTTAAATATTTCTCTTCAAAAGTTATCTAGAGAGTCTTGGGCTATGAAAAAGAAAAAAAAGATATATATGAAAAAAAGGATGCCATGCTAAGTGAAAGCATGAGCCAAAAAAGAGAGAGAAAACAATGGGTACTTAGATGCTCGCCGAAAAGAGAGAAAACAATGGGTACAAAGACACTCGCTAGTGAGAATAAAAGATAGCACATGCTCTCAAATATTTCAAAAGGAGAGAAATATGACATTTGAGTTCAAAAACACAAAAATATTCACACTTGCACAATCTTGATCAAAGTGTATGACTAGTCTCTCCTATGGTCTGGTTTTTGACTTAGCAACATGACATGATGCAAGTAGGCCACTTTTATCCTTACCAAGCTCCACAAAAGCCTATGTAGATGGTAAGATGAAAGAAAGGCAAAGTTAAAAAGCCTTTGGTGAGGAATACACATACACTTTGAGAGATTGAGTGTATCATTCGAGGAACTACATTTATCTTGCAAAAACTTTCAAAACCTCTAGAATGATAGTCAATCAAAAGAACAAACGATAAGCATGTCTATTCATCTGTTTTGTCTTACAACTACCAAAGACTGGAGAAGGCCAAAAGCCCCACAAGCAACAAGGTAATAATAGGTAAGCAAGAAAGCCAATTCATTCAAATTGCGGTAGAAAACTTTGTTATAAACCTGGCATATTTGAAATGTAATCGGCATTGTAGCAACTCCTGATCAACAACCAACGTCTTAGCTTTTGCTCGAGGATGAGCAAAGGGTAAGCTTGGGGGAGTTTGTTGGTGGTCCTTATCGACAGATTTATACCACCAACATAAGCCCAAAAAGGAGGAAAATACACATCTATACACACATATACATGTGCAACTGACCTATTTCCATGTATACCATTAGAATAATCATAATTGTAGAAACAAGGGCTAGAAACAATGAAACAGAGTCAGAAAAGTGCTTTTTGGAAGGCGTAGAGGGGCAAGGAGAAGCAACAAGCCAACTTCGTGCAAAACCAGGCCGAGCCCACTAAGTTACGGCGCTCCAGGAGCAGAGGAGAGGCGGCCACGTGAAGACAGGCCTGAGAGGGGCTGGCCTAGGTATGCGCACGCCCAAGGCACGACCGCGCCCCCCATGGCACTGCCATGGCCCACCTCGCTCGTGCCGCCAGTATTGATGGAGAGGACGGTGCAGGGGTGTCGCACCCGGTTTTCCGAAGAATACCAAGCGCTAACTATATGTGTGCCCAGGATGTCCACACGACACATATAGCGACAAATATGGAGAATATCAAGAACAATGCTTTATTATATATCGAACATAGTTACATCAAAACTTACAACTATTACAAAGCGTAGCGGAAACTATTCTATATCTTCTCTTCGGGACTCCATACTCCACAGGGACGGTTGACTGGGGGAGCACTCGCCTAGTACTCATGGAAACCTTCGGGAAACTCTTCACTGGAATCACCATCTGGCACCCATCCGGGATTTTTATTGGTGACAACGACAAGCGTCAGCTCACCATGCTCAGCAAGTATACCATGAGGTTATGCAAGGCTCAAGAAGGCTTGACTCAGTTGTACTGCGGTAAGCATTTTTAGTTGGTCATATTTTATTTATTATGCCTATGTTTCTAAGTTATGCTTATGGCTCCCAAGTGAATATAATTAGTTATCACCATCAACATTAATCATATCCCAAACCATCCATAGAACCATCTATCTCAAAAAGGATCCAGGCCGCTCGTGTCCGTGAGCACGGCTGATATATCAGTTTGATCAAACTCTGCAGAGTGTGTACACTTTCACCTTGAGTCGTGAATACCCCTGTGCCCGAGGTGGCCAACCTCTTGACTCACTTCCAAGGTAAGTCGGCAGGGTTCACTACGAAGCCTTTCACTAATTACCCTAACAAGTTAGTAGCCGCGAGGTTTCAGCCTAGGCGAATGGAGCCCCCCTTCAAGAGTGGCACACCATGACCGCAGCCCAGTACTCACCTTGACAGGCAAGAAGCCATTCTGCAACCTAGACCCCCCTCTTGCGCCGAAAACTTTCGGTAACTACTAACAAGCTAGAGAAAACTAGCTATACGACTAAGATCGTGCCCATTTTGATTCTCAAGGCTGTACGGATGTCCTGGGTTGCCGCTTTAAGATTCAGTCCTTACGGAGGGCAGACTAGAGCACCCAACAAGGCCCAATGCTCTAGCCCCCTTGTGTCCATGTTGCCAGAAGCATCATTTTAACCATTGATTCCATAAGTCATTAACCAATATTAACATTACAATATTTGGTAATTGCAAGCTAAGCAAAGCTACCCACATGCATGAGCCCATGGTAAACAAGGAGTATAGGGTATCAAAAGTACTAGGTAAGATCCTTAGCATCATATTAGACACATGCATATGAAAGTGATTATAAGATTATTAGGTAACAAGGGAACTCATGTTACACTTGCCTCAAATAGTGCTCAAACTTGTCCAACTCTCCTTCTGGATCATCCTTGTATTGCTTCATCTAACGATAGCAACAACCATCACAAGCATCATAGACAAACCTATAAGCATTACATCAATCATTATATATAAAACAAGATATAAAGTTTATTAAACAAGTAGGGCTTGTTCTAAGACCGCGACAGTGCAAAAACTAACCAAAATAGGAGCCACGATTAAAAGATATGATAGTTGAAAGGTATAGATGGGAAGGATTGAATTCATATGAGAAGGTGGAGTTTGGACTTGAAGATACATATTCGGAACAAAAAGGGTTGGACATGTGTATAGGTTACTTGGGAACATATCATGATAAACTAGTGCACTAAGGTGGATGATAGATCAAAGGGAAACACGATTATGGCGATTTGTGCATCGGTTGAGCGTACCCGGTGGCGGACAGCGGCGGTAGCAGCGACTGCGGCCATGAGAAGGTAGAGATGCATCGAACTTATTGTCATAGAACTGGGTACGATCATGTGCAACTAGGAAACACATGGTCATGGTAGAGGGCTCAGCGAATCATGTAGTGGTTTAGCGGGGAACGTGGCGAATTGCCGAGCTATCCAAAACATACACGTCGGCGGACAGCGGTGGTTATGATGACTAATTGCATGGTTATAACAAAGACAAATGGTGATTCATTGGATGTGGTTGCAAGGCACTGCATGGAACATATTGTGACAAAAGGACATGATGTTTTGACCGTCGGTTAGGCGGGGAACAAGATTGCAAGGTGGCACTACGTGGCTGTTGACATGGCAGGAGCAGCGACATGGTGATGCTTATATCCTTAGTGTTGTGGTTCATATGACCAAGAAAACTTACGGAGATGTGTGCAAGTATATGATGCACATTGTGGTCGAAGGGCTTGACCACCGGAGCGGCGAAACATCGGGAACACGCACGCCAACCGGCATCAGCACGGCTGCGGGGCAGCAGGGACAGCGAACACAAGATGGGAACATATATCTTTCATCTTTGGTCATATCGCCATGAAACTTTGCAGAGGCATGTGCAACTATATAGATGATGGTATAGCCAAAGAATGCATCCTAGGGTTCACTGGATCAACGGGAACGTCGTTGCCAAAAACAGGGTGTCTGCTGTTTGGACAGCAGGGGTAGCAGGCACTTTGATCTCCATATCTCGGCCATCGGGGATTGCATAGACGAACCAACTTGTGGGATCATGTGCAGGGATGTCATGAACATGTAGATTCAAGGGCTCGATGATTTGGATAGTGGATTAGCGGGGAACGCCAAAACAACTCACAGCGGCAATCTGACTAGACAGCAGGAACAGCGGGCACGGAGATGACAATATCTGTAATTTCACAACTCATATGGAGAAACCCTATTACAGAGACATGTTCAAGGATGTTATACACAATTTGACCAAAGGGTTTGATGATTGGAGCCACGAAACAGCGAGGAACGCCGATTCCGTCAACAGCAGCAAATCTGGCCGCGAAGACAGCAACACATACATCGGGTAAACTTCGCCGGGGATCAACCATACATCATCTAAGGTACTTGATATGCAGAGGTGACCATGAAAACATTATGGGAGATATGATGGAGTGTTCTCACCAAGGGTAAGGGCGTGGTGGAGTGAGGAGATGCATCGACGACGGCCGGTGACGACGATATAGTAGAACGGGGCATCCTTCTCGCGTTGCGGTTGATCGAGGCAGCCATGGGGAAGGAGGAGGAGCTGCAGGGGCGTCTCTCCCCTGTTCTTGACGTGGGAAATGAAAGGGGAGGCGTGAGGGGGAGGTGGGGGAGGTAAATAGGAAGGGGAAGTGATGGGAGGTGAAGGGGTAGAAAGGCAAAGGGTCATTGCTTGATATTTCCTTGCCTTGGTGGATATTTTTGCAAGATTGGAGAGGGCTTCTAGGGAGGTGACGTGGGAGAGGGGAGAGGAAGAGATAGAGGGCTGGTTAGGCTTGATGTTGGACCCCAAAGGAGAGGAGGATGGTTGGGCTTTGACCCATGGCGAGAGTTAATGCAACGTTTGGACCGGGTTCGGCCCGAAATGATGATAGTAATACGGGGCTGGTTGCTTGTGGTCCTTTTGGGTTGTGGGCTTTGATCAAGAGGAGAAAATGTAGAGAAAAAAAGATTCCATGATGATGTTGCCCAAGGTGAGGAAAGGAGAGAAAAGAATAAGCCCATTAGAAAGAGAGAACAATGTTAGGGCTGCCATTGGGTTGATAAGAGAAAGAAATGAGATTAACTTGGGTATGTGACATCTGAGTGATTTTACTTGAACATGATGGTAGAATTGCGTGAGAGTGATGACATAAAATGATTGGCCATCAAGCATAGATTTAGTGCTCTGGAGGAAACTCGGTCGGAAATAATTAGAAGCTCTAAAATGAGGAGAAAAGAGAGAAAGAGAGACCGGGCTAGTTAGGGTTTTGACAAGATGAAAGTTGAAGACCCGCCAAGGTTTTTGGAACAAGGATCAAGATGAATGGTTTCTAAGGATTTGATCATGGTTCTGAGGTTATGGAAACTTGATCAAAGATCTTGAGAGATTTGATTTGAATCAAACCCTAAGCGCGTTTAAAAACATTTAAACTCATTTTTCATACAAAGACACTATGCAAAGGCATGAAATGCAACAAACCATTTGTTTAAATTCCAAAAAAAAAATTAGAAACTCACATTTTCCAACATCTAAATTGTGGACAACTTAAGTAAAGTTGGATATTTTAGAAAATAGTAAAAATCTTCTGTTATGTTTTCAGTGTTTTCTAGTCACATCCCAAAACTAAAATTTTTGGGGTGTGACAAACTACCCCCCTTAAAGGAATCTCGTCCCGAGATTCACTAAAGAGGCACTCATTACAAAGAGCCAAATCACTCATGGACAACATAACAAAACAATCAACCGTGCATGAACACACTAACATGATGTTGTCCTTAATCGGGAACACCATCGTTGCTAACGTAAAAGCGCTCAGGTTAAAACCTACTTATATAAGGCATAGAACAAAACGATCTTGAAATCTTCATTCTTCTTTGGTGTGATGATTCTTCTCATTGATGTAGAATCTTCAACTCCATGTACATCTTCATGGATCTTGGTCAAACGAGAGGCTTTCGGTAAACCACATTTTTATTTTTCGCAAAGCATCAAGGGGGAGGAAGTTATGATTAGTTTATACCAAAATAAGTTTATAAAAACGACCATTTCTAGCTAGGCAATGCGTCCTACAGTCAACACTGCTCCGATACCACTTTGTCGCACCCGGTTTTCCGAAGAATACCAAGCGCTAACTATATGTGTGCCCAGGATGTCCACACGACACATATAGCGACAAATATGGAGAATATCAAGAACAATGCTTTATTATATATCGAACATAGTTACATCAAAACTTACAACTATTACAAAGCGTAGCGGAAACTATTCTATATCTTCTCTTCGGGACTCCATACTCCACAGGGACGGTTGACTGGGGGAGCACTCGCCTAGTACTCATGGAAACCTTCGGGAAACTCTTCACTGGAATCACCATCTGGCACCCATCCGGGATTTTTATTGGTGACAACGACAAGCGTCAGCTCACCATGCTCAGCAAGTATACCATGAGGTTATGCAAGGCTCAAGAAGGCTTGACTCAGTTGTACTGCGGTAAGCATTTTTAGTTGGTCATATTTTATTTATTATGCCTATGTTTCTAAGTTATGCTTATGGCTCCCAAGTGAATATAATTAGTTATCACCATCAACATTAATCATATCCCAAACCATCCATAGAACCATCTATCTCAAAAAGGATCCAGGCCGCTCGTGTCCGTGAGCACGGCTGATATATCAGTTTGATCAAACTCTGCAGAGTGTGTACACTTTCACCTTGAGTCGTGAATACCCCTGTGCCCGAGGTGGCCAACCTCTTGACTCACTTCCAAGGTAAGTCGGCAGGGTTCACTACGAAGCCTTTCACTAATTACCCTAACAAGTTAGTAGCCGCGAGGTTTCAGCCTAGGCGAATGGAGCCCCCCTTCAAGAGTGGCACACCATGACCGCAGCCCAGTACTCACCTTGACAGGCAAGAAGCCATTCTGCAACCTAGACCCCCCTCTTGCGCCGAAAACTTTCGGTAACTACTAACAAGCTAGAGAAAACTAGCTATACGACTAAGATCGTGCCCATTTTGATTCTCAAGGCTGTACGGATGTCCTGGGTTGCCGCTTTAAGATTCAGTCCTTACGGAGGGCAGACTAGAGCACCCAACAAGGCCCAATGCTCTAGCCCCCTTGTGTCCATGTTGCCAGAAGCATCATTTTAACCATTGATTCCATAAGTCATTAACCAATATTAACATTACAATATTTGGTAATTGCAAGCTAAGCAAAGCTACCCACATGCATGAGCCCATGGTAAACAAGGAGTATAGGGTATCAAAAGTACTAGGTAAGATCCTTAGCATCATATTAGACACATGCATATGAAAGTGATTATAAGATTATTAGGTAACAAGGGAACTCATGTTACACTTGCCTCAAATAGTGCTCAAACTTGTCCAACTCTCCTTCTGGATCATCCTTGTATTGCTTCATCTAACGATAGCAACAACCATCACAAGCATCATAGACAAACCTATAAGCATTACATCAATCATTATATATAAAACAAGATATAAAGTTTATTAAACAAGTAGGGCTTGTTCTAAGACCGCGACAGTGCAAAAACTAACCAAAATAGGAGCCACGATTAAAAGATATGATAGTTGAAAGGTATAGATGGGAAGGATTGAATTCATATGAGAAGGTGGAGTTTGGACTTGAAGATACATATTCGGAACAAAAAGGGTTGGACATGTGTATAGGTTACTTGGGAACATATCATGATAAACTAGTGCACTAAGGTGGATGATAGATCAAAGGGAAACACGATTATGGCGATTTGTGCATCGGTTGAGCGTACCCGGTGGCGGACAGCGGCGGTAGCAGCGACTGCGGCCATGAGAAGGTAGAGATGCATCGAACTTATTGTCATAGAACTGGGTACGATCATGTGCAACTAGGAAACACATGGTCATGGTAGAGGGCTCAGCGAATCATGTAGTGGTTTAGCGGGGAACGTGGCGAATTGCCGAGCTATCCAAAACATACACGTCGGCGGACAGCGGTGGTTATGATGACTAATTGCATGGTTATAACAAAGACAAATGGTGATTCATTGGATGTGGTTGCAAGGCACTGCATGGAACATATTGTGACAAAAGGACATGATGTTTTGACCGTCGGTTAGGCGGGGAACAAGATTGCAAGGTGGCACTACGTGGCTGTTGACATGGCAGGAGCAGCGACATGGTGATGCTTATATCCTTAGTGTTGTGGTTCATATGACCAAGAAAACTTACGGAGATGTGTGCAAGTATATGATGCACATTGTGGTCGAAGGGCTTGACCACCGGAGCGGCGAAACATCGGGAACACGCACGCCAACCGGCATCAGCACGGCTGCGGGGCAGCAGGGACAGCGAACACAAGATGGGAACATATATCTTTCATCTTTGGTCATATCGCCATGAAACTTTGCAGAGGCATGTGCAACTATATAGATGATGGTATAGCCAAAGAATGCATCCTAGGGTTCACTGGATCAACGGGAACGTCGTTGCCAAAAACAGGGTGTCTGCTGTTTGGACAGCAGGGGTAGCAGGCACTTTGATCTCCATATCTCGGCCATCGGGGATTGCATAGACGAACCAACTTGTGGGATCATGTGCAGGGATGTCATGAACATGTAGGTTCAAGGGCTCGATGATTTGGATAGTGGATTAGCGGGGAACGCCAAAACAACTCACAGCGGCAATCTGACTAGACAGCAGGAACAGCGGGCACGGAGATGACAATATCTGTAATTTCACAACTCATATGGAGAAACCCTATTACAGAGACATGTTCAAGGATGTTATACACAATTTGACCAAAGGGTTTGATGATTGGAGCCACGAAACAGCGAGGAACGCCGATTCCGTCAACAGCAGCAAATCTGGCCGCGAAGACAGCAACACATACATCGGGTAAACTTCGCCGGGGATCAACCATACATCATCTAAGGTACTTGATATGCAGAGGTGACCATGAAAACATTATGGGAGATATGATGGAGTGTTCTCACCAAGGGTAAGGGCGTGGTGGAGTGAGGAGATGCATCGACGACGGCCGGTGACGACGATATAGTAGAACGGGGCATCCTTCTCGCGTTGCGGTTGATCGAGGCAGCCATGGGGAAGGAGGAGGAGCTGCAGGGGCGTCTCTCCCCTGTTCTTGACGTGGGAAATGAAAGGGGAGGCGTGAGGGGGAGGTGGGGGAGGTAAATAGGAAGGGGAAGTGATGGGAGGTGAAGGGGTAGAAAGGCAAAGGGTCATTGCTTGATATTTCCTTGCCTTGGTGGATATTTTTGCAAGATTGGAGAGGGCTTCTAGGGAGGTGACGTGGGAGAGGGGAGAGGAAGAGATAGAGGGCTGGTTAGGCTTGATGTTGGACCCCAAAGGAGAGGAGGATGGTTGGGCTTTGACCCATGGCGAGAGTTAATGCAACGTTTGGACCGGGTTCGGCCCGAAATGATGATAGTAATACGGGGCTGGTTGCTTGTGGTCCTTTTGGGTTGTGGGCTTTGATCAAGAGGAGAAAATGTAGAGAAAAAAAGATTCCATGATGATGTTGCCCAAGGTGAGGAAAGGAGAGAAAAGAATAAGCCCATTAGAAAGAGAGAACAATGTTAGGGCTGCCATTGGGTTGATAAGAGAAAGAAATGAGATTAACTTGGGTATGTGACATCTGAGTGATTTTACTTGAACATGATGGTAGAATTGCGTGAGAGTGATGACATAAAATGATTGGCCATCAAGCATAGATTTAGTGCTCTGGAGGAAACTCGGTCGGAAATAATTAGAAGCTCTAAAATGAGGAGAAAAGAGAGAAAGAGAGACCGGGCTAGTTAGGGTTTTGACAAGATGAAAGTTGAAGACCCGCCAAGGTTTTTGGAACAAGGATCAAGATGAATGGTTTCTAAGGATTTGATCATGGTTCTGAGGTTATGGAAACTTGATCAAAGATCTTGAGAGATTTGATTTGAATCAAACCCTAAGCGCGTTTAAAAACATTTAAACTCATTTTTCATACAAAGACACTATGCAAAGGCATGAAATGCAACAAACCATTTGTTTAAATTCCAAAAAAAAAATTAGAAACTCACATTTTCCAACATCTAAATTGTGGACAACTTAAGTAAAGTTGGATATTTTAGAAAATAGTAAAAATCTTCTGTTATGTTTTCAGTGTTTTCTAGTCACATCCCAAAACTAAAATTTTTGGGGTGTGACAAGGGGTGCGCTCGAGAATATTCCCTCTGCAACTGCCTCTCTCCACCCTATATAAGAAGGGGGGAGGCTACGCACACAACACATACCACACTCCACACTAGCTCAAGAGAGCTCCTCACTCCCTCTCCACCTCTTCTTTAGCTTAGGTTAGATTAGAAAATAGTAGAAGAGGAGAAGAGAAGCTACAAGGAGAGCTTGGCTCCTTGGTAGGATTTGGTGAGAATAAAGATGAATCATTTCATTCTTATATTCATCATGTTCTTCCAATTAGCTTTGTTCTTATATTCATATAGTAGATGCTATGAACTAGACTATAGTCATGTTGACATGTTCATGATATGTGTGCTAGTATATAGTTCATATGTTATGCTCATTTCATACTTGGCTATGTATAGTCTACTTAGTCTATATGTGATATTTAGACTAGTCTATAGTTTACATATCATGTATATGCTAAGTTGGCTTAGAAGCTTCACTCTCATATCATGTTCATGAGTAGAGCTATTTGTGTGTTGAGGGGGTGGTTCATCATGCTTTCGGGTACGCCCAAGTCTCTTACCTGTCGATCCATAGGGTCGATGACCCAGGGAGACTTGGGTGGTCATTATATATGCGGGCGAGGTGCACGGGTATATAGTGGCGGGTGAATGCATTTCATGTCCCACGGTCGAGGGGTAGGTGGCAGGTGGTGATAGCCATGTCCGTCCCTTAAATTCTCCCACGTTCGGCCATGGTGTAGGAGTACATAAATTGTCACATGAGGTTGTTGGCAGACCAGTACTCGGTGGCCTCCCGATCCACCTCACACATACCTAGCACTATTTTGTGTACATGTATGATAACTTAGCTCATATTAATCTAACTATATAGAACCCTCTACTCCTGACCAGGACATTCTTTATTCTTTATTCTTGAGTGTAGGAATCTCTTGACTAGTATAAGTGTGTGTCCACTATCTTGAACTACAACTGTTTACCCCTGTTACGATTGTTTGGATATTATACACGTATGTTTGCTTTGCTTATACTCATGTTAGACCATTTGTTATCCCTGCCTTCCCATGGAAAAATATAAATAATGATACCCTAAATACTTTCAGGTGAAATGCTACAATGATAGATCCGTGCGCTTGTGGATTTCGTTTGTAAACATAAAGACCTATCGGGGGTTGGTGTTGTTAGGGTCCTCTGGCTCCTAACGGTGGTATTATGGGATGCCAGCTCCACCGGCATTTCTGGCGCCGCTGCTGAGGGTAGACCATCGTGCCTGCTCTTGGTGGTGACGCTAAGAAATGCCAACATGGCTAAGATCAAACCTTGAGTGGTTGATAAGTGGAACAACTATGATCACAAGAGTCACTCTTTCCCTTCTCACACTACCTTGGAGTTTTTAGTTGAATTTTTCAAAGAACATATGACTCATGTATATCCTCATGTGAGTTCTCTTTGTCACTCAAAAAGTGTTTAGTGATAATCCTCTCATGGGCATAAGTATTTTGCCTTTCTCTATCCTAAAGCTTATGTGGAGATATAGGTAGGAATAAAAACTAAGCATATTCACCCTACTTATATTGCTAAGTCAAACAATAGATCCTAGGAGGGTCATGTCATGCAATCATAAACCAAGATATGTGGGTGGATGAAATGGTGGATGATGTCTTTTCTCCTTATTCCTCCTTCTCTTTTCCTTGCAGGGAGCATGGCCATCTCTCTTCTCTTTTTTGGAGAGAGTTGAACTTATGAGCATTTGTGCTCAAGCTTTCTTTTCTTTTCTTTTTTTTTCTTTCTCTCTCTTCTTTTTTTAGATAGGCATGTCCTCTGTGGAAAGAGAAGGTATGTATATATTTTCTAAAGGAGAAACAAGACTGTATAGTGGCATGAATAAGCATACTTCTAGTGTAGAAGTACCTTAGAGAGGTGGTGTATGTGGACTTGGTTATAAAAGCATGACACAACTCTCTACTTAGATCTCAAAGTTTGACAAAACTCAAAGTAAGATTAAATAGCATTTGTGCTAGTTTCATAAGCAAGTATACTTTGGCTTTGGTAGGCATTTTTCTCACATGAGGAATCATGATATCATAATATTTTATTTTTGATAAAGCAGATATCTCCAAGGCTATGAGTAAAGAAAGGCAACTTGCTTTGTCACTACTATATCTCACAAATCAACAACTTAGGTAGGCCATACTAATCAAAAGTAGATCACAAGTTCTAAGTATGAGAATAGAATAGAATTTATACTAGCCAAATTTTAAAGATCAACATAGTCACATGTTTAGCCATTTAAGTTTA
Source organism: Saccharum hybrid cultivar R570 (assembly GCA_038087645.1). NCBI lineage: Eukaryota > Viridiplantae > Streptophyta > Magnoliopsida > Poales > Poaceae > Saccharum > Saccharum hybrid cultivar. Next base: position 26,489,831 of record JAQSUU010000115.1, on the reverse strand, counting down.
TTTTCATGTGTGTATAGATAGAAATAATGAATTTTAACATGAAAATCACGTACTGGAGAGAAATAGAGGTGCAAACCTGTGTGGTGGGTCAAGGTGGGCCCGAGGACCAACCTTGCCACATCGACGGTGATAGTGGGGCACCGGGCGGCGGCCCATAGCGCCGGGCGGCGGGCTGAGGGCACCGGGCGATAGGCCCAGGTGGCCCCTCGCGTTAGTCTTTCACTCGAGGTGCTTTTGCAGCCTGTATGTAGCTTTGTGATGGCATTTTCATGATTGTGGGAAGCCGTCAAGATTCGAATGGAGGCTTCCCCCACACTATCTTCTTCGGTAATCTGTTTCTTTTATTGAAAATAACAAATGGTGAAATAGCAAAGTCCTACTGGTGGGAAAATACCAGAGGATGAGACATTAACTTTATTTATTTCTTAGGCGCTTGATTACATTAATGAAAATTCAAACTAATGGAAAGCAAATCTAACACAAACAATGCAAACCTAACACGGCCTATAACGAACTAAGGAAAACAAATATAAACCTAAGAGCGCCTAATCTAAAAACCTAAGTGCACGGGGTTTAGGGAAGTGGCGCCTCATAGAGGTGCTCATTCATCGTGGCCTCGAACAGACGCTTGAGCTTCGAGGTGAGCCCCTTGCGGAGTATGTCCATCTTGTCCTCAATGTCAAAGCACCAAAGCTCCTGCTCCGCCACCCTCTTCCCCAGGGTTAGGTTCTCCTCCTTGAGGGCATCTAGCTTGGCTTGAAGCCCCTCAAGGGTGAGCTCCTCTTTCTCATCCTCACTATACTCCATCTGCCCAGGAGATCCACAAATGGGCGAAGGAGTCAAATGGCGACGCACAGAGGGGGCCGGAGTGACCCTTCCATGGTCTTAGCATCACTGGAGTCGAGGCGGTTGAGCACCTTCTCATAGCGCCCCGAAGGGAGCTGGCAGCCGGTGATCTCATACTTCACCCTCTTAGGATAATGTCCCTGGTGTGAGACAGGCTATCCTCTGACTTGTCGAAGATCACCAGGGCGCAATGCTCATTGGCCGGAGTGGGCGTAGGCCGATCTGACATGGGGTAGAGGCGCATCATGATTGGCTTCTTCTTTAGGGTAATATCCCCAGTGGTTGGACGAGCGAGCAGGTCGTCATGGAGCCTTTTACCAGAGAAGTCCAGTAGCGGGGGACGCTGCCTGGGTGGAGGAGAGTTGAAGGGGTGGTTCACAGGGGCCGGGCGATGGCCTATGCTGCTGGGCGGCGAGGCCAGGGCACTGGCCGACACCGGGCTGGCTCCCCTCGGGCCCAGTGGGCTCTTTGGCGGTGTGGCATAGGCTAGCGGCTGCACTTCTAGGACCCCTTCTTGATCGATTTCATTGATCAAAGCGCGAGTGGCTGTGCGAGCAGCGGCGCTATTCTTTGGAGGGTTGCTACCCGTGGTGGAAAACTAGAGCGTCTACGCCTTGAAGGTGGAGAAATGGAAGGACTACTTGTGGAGATGGAAGGAATGGTCGGTGGTATTTATAGGGAGGTAGGTGGATGAGATGAGGCTCCCTAAGATTATCTCATACTTTGGATCATGAGAATGAGTTGGAATATTATATAAACCCATGGGGATAACAAAGGATATGCCAAGGATCATCATCCCCTCGCACGTGGGAGAGCAGAGGATGCACCTGGACGCCGAGCGATGGCCCAAGGGCTCCGAGCGGTAGCCCAAGGGTGCCGGGCGACGTGGACCAAGTGGCATTGCCCACCCCTTGCCTTAGTTGTGTCAAATGGGGGTCCAATGTCCCTAGTATACCTTTTTCTTGCGTTAGAATGGGTCCTATAGCCCTTTTACACAAATAGACTACCAAGCCCACTCCAAAACACAAGAGCATGCATATGTGCTAGAAGGTTATGAAGTCCACTATGTCTAGCTCATTTAATTCTTGCATGTCGGGTTCATAATAAAGTTTAAGCATTGCCCATTCGCTTTAAAAATGTTACCTTCATCGCTTTCCAGTGTGATCACTCCATGAGGTGAAGTGGCAACTACTTTAAATGGTCCATCCCATTTACTCCGTAACTTTCCATGTCCAAAAAGTCAGACTCTAGAATTAAAGAGTAGCACTTTATCTCTAGGGTTAAATTCCTTTTTCTTAATTCTCTTATCATGCCACCATTTAATTCTTTCTTTATAAAGTTTGGCACTATGATAAGCTTTTTCTCTCCACTCTTCTAATTAAGAGATTTGCATTTTTCAATTTTGACCTACCAAATCTAAGCCATATTCCATTTCTTAATGGCCTAGTGAGCTTTGAATTCTAGTTCTACAGGGAGATGACATGTCTTCCCATACACTAGTCTGTATGGAGACATATCGATGGGTATTTTATAGGTAGTTCTATAAGCCCAAAGTGCTTCTGGCAGTTTATGCTTCCACCCTGTCCCCATTTCTTCTATAGTTTTCTGCAAGATGTTCTTAATTTGTTTATTAGAGGTTTCTACTTACCCACTAGTTTGAGGGTAATAAGGTGTGGCTATGCTATGTTAGATTCCTTGGTCAGTCAAATAGTGTCTAAAGTTTTTATCAATGAAATGAGGGCCTCCATCGCTAATGACCATCCTAGGGACACCAAAACGGGGGAAGATTGTTTCTTGAAACATTTTCTTGGCATGCTTAGCGTCAGCTGCTCAGCATTGTATGGCTTCTACCCATTTTGAAACATAGTCAATGGCCACTAAGATATATTTAGAATCATAAGACTTTGGGAATGGTCCCATAAAGTATATTCCCCAAACATCAAATAACTCTACTTGTAGGTTATTAGTGAGTGGCATAGCATCTCAGGTGTTTATATTTTCATGTTTTTGGCACCTAGTACACCTTCTAATAAAGTCTTTTGTGTCTTCATACATGGACGGCCAAAAGAAACCGCTTTGTTAGATTTTTGCATGTGTTCTAAAAGCTCCATAATGGCCTCCATATTCGGCAGAGTGACATCTTTCTATTACTTTAGTGGCTTCTTCTAAAGGGACACACTTTCTAAGGAGTCCATCTGAACAGACTCTATAGAGGTAAGGGTCATCCCACAAATGGGTTCTACTTTGGTATAGTAGCTTTTTCCTATTTTTGCTCGATGGGACATAGCCGGTTACTATGAAATTAATAATGTTTGCATACTAAGGATTTGTGTGTGTGACTTTTAGAAGAGTATCATCACACAAGAAATCTATCGGGGTTATAACCCCGGGGTACCTCAAGGCACCGGTTAGTTCGCAGGCCGCACGGCTTGCAACGTAATAGTCAACAAGGACCCAAACGACCGAGGCCTAGAAAAAAGCCAAGTGGCTAGGGGTGTCCACGACCCCTTCCTCCAGCACAGGGCACGTGGTGCTCAGGTACACGACCTCTCCCTCATCATGACCCCTAAAAGGGACAAGGAGAAGTCGAGCCCCGCGCGACGTGCCCACTCTGACAAAGGCAAGTGTGCCGCGCTGACCCTACAAGGACTGATGTGACAGTGGTCACCTTGGTCCAGTCAAACACCATCCTTGTGCCACACTGCGCCAACAAGACAACACCGCACAGTGGTGGTAATAGGTACGAAACCCACCATCCTAATACGGACCGATAGGACGCGCGTACAATCCCACCCACTACGGGATGGGATCCATGACAAAGGGTCATGGCCTAGAGACCTCCTAGGTAGGCAGGGTGCCCTGACCCCAATGATCAGGGTCGTGGCCCTAAGCCTTATGAAGCAACCAGGCAAGCAACGACCCAGGGCGGCTACCTACTACGGGTACGATGCCCTGGGGACCTAGAGATGACGACAAAGACTATGACGGATGCCACGTTGGATAGGACAGCTGACGAACAATCACCATGGCTGCAGTGCTGCCATGACCAGCACAGTAGCACCACGTTAGACCATGCTGCGACATGGCCATAAGACCATGATGACGGCCACACCTAGGCGTGCATTAGAAGACGGCGTAGCTTGCAAGCCAAGTTAGCTAGGATCTTCCTCAAGCTCTCAACCCTTTGGTCGGAAGAACCTCTATTGGCGGTCGTTATCAACATATTTATACCGCCAACATAATTCCAAAAAGGAGGAAAACATACACTTCTACACACATATACCATTACCGCTAACCTATTTCCACTTGTACCGGTAGAATCAACACTTTGCAGAAACATACGTCGGAAACAAGTGAAACAGGGAGGAAATAAGTTTTCTAGGAAGGCGTAAACAAGCAATAGAAGGGCAATGGGACGAACCAGAGCAGAACTAGGTGAAGCCCACATATGCACCGAAGCCTAGGACCAGAGGGGAGCCCACAGGGCGAAGGAGGGGCCGAGGGGCCCCGGCCTAGGCGCGGCCACGCCTGGAGCGTGGGCATGCCCCCCCTGCCTCCTCTCTAGCCCAGCTTCGGCGTGTCAGCAACATTAATGCTAGGGGCTGGCGGTGCAGGGTGGGCTGAGGAATATTCCCCCTGAACCGCCTGATCCAGCCCTATATAAGAGAGGGGAGGTGCGCCTCACTCACACACACCTCACTCCACCTCTCCACTCTCCACTCTTCTAGCTTAGTTTAGGAGTAGAATTAGTAGAAGAGTAAGGCAAGAGCTATCAAGGAGAGCTTGGCTCCTTGGGAGAAAAGATATTTGGTATGAATACTAATATTATTTCTTCCAAAGTCAAGCTCATATTTCATATATATAGTTGTGCTATAGAACTAGAGTATAGTTTTCATGTTATAACCTTGAATATGAACTAGCATATAGTTTGTGTATCATGATCTTAACATGTTCTTTTGACATGATCATAGCATATGAACTAGACTATAGTTTCTATGCTAGGGTTTCATCATATAGAACTTTGTGCTTAATCATTCATGCTATATATCTATTGAGGTTTAGAGCTAAGTACAGGTGGTGGTTCGTCGTGCCTTCGGGTATGCCCATGCCCTATGCTTGTTGATCCGTAGGGTCAGAGTCCGAGGGGGGTGTCGGTAGTTTTCTTGTATGCGGGCGTGGTGCCCGGGTACAAAGGAACAGGCGGATGTGTTTCTCTTTCTACGGTTGAGGGGTAGGCGGCAGGTGGTGATAGTCCTGTCCGTCCCTTATAATCCCTCACATTCATCTGGGGTGTAGGAGTCTAAATTGTCACATGAGGTTGCTGGCAGATGTTGACGGTAGTTATCTATCATATTTAAAGGTCAATTAAACATAGAAAGGGCATGCATATGATTATCATAGAGGTTTAGGGTTAAATTGATAAGACTCCATGAGTTTTGGTGAATTATTATTTTGCAGGGATTAAATAGGGAAAACAGGGCTGAATACAGAGAGAATCCAACCACAACACGACTAGTTGCGCAAACGGATCGAAAAGTAGCACTAGAAGGACGTGGAAGACTCCAGAAGACACCAGGACGAAGCGAGAGCTTGGCGGCTGCCAGGTGGGGCCGGCCAGCCTAGGCCCACTTGCCATTGGCCCCTCCTTCATATGGCGGTGCTCCACCAACCTAAGGATCTCATCTCAACCATTGTTCAATGTCGGTTTGATCCAAGGGCTGTGGTTCATCCTACCAGACTATATAACCAGACCCAGACCCCCCTTGGGGCATCAATTCAATCTCTCTTGAAGGCGAAGTTCCAGTCAGAAACCCTAATCTCTTTAGAGCTCCACCAACTCTAGGTAGCTAGATAGAACTAGAATTAGAGGAGACAAGCATCGCTTGGATTCCGGATCGTGTCGCGAGGAGGCTTGGTAATAGCCATGTACTTCTCTCGTGTATCAACATTATTGATTATTTATTTCATCGTGTTCTTGTTCTAGTCCATCATGTTCATCTTCTAGTTCATCTAGTTCTTGTTCTAGTTCATCTAGTTCTAAATCTAGTTCTTATTGTTCTTGTCAATATTGTCTTTGATCTAGATATGACTTCGATCTTAATTGTTTATGTGTTCTTAATTATAATGTTTATGGGCTACTTTGATTATATGTTTAGCATAGCTAGATTATCTTTGTATTCAAGCACATGTTTGCATAGCGCTCATCCTAACGATCAAGGGGTGAGTGGTTGACAGTGTGTAAGCGTGGTGTTTATACTTTGTTTACCTGCAGATGCACCCTATATTTTGGGCTAGCAAGTGGTAGATCACGGGAGTGACAGTCCTGTTGAGTCCTCTGTAGTCCACTCCCCGAATATAGGCCTAGTAGGACCCGGTTTCAAGGCTAGATCTTGCTCTGTTCCTGATCCGCCTTAGAAATGTACCTTGTGTGTAGATATAGAGTAGTCTAACCATGATTGCTAGATGTAATTGCACTAATCACTGTATTCTATGACCTATAATTAGAATGACCTAGGAGTTGTTTCTCTATTTTCTCTTTCTAATCAATGCTAGTGATATAGATTTGGAATGCTCTAAAGACTATCATAGACTGAACTCTTATCAATTATCCCGTTACCTTTATCTTGAGAATTGATCCCTGTTATGAGTAAAGATAATGATCTAGTTACTCTCTTATCATATGTGTGTGTAAAAGTTATAGCTCTCATTATTTTCTCCCCCTATCCTTCCAAGTGGTAAAGTATAAATAACGATACGTAGAATATTCCTGGGTGAAATGCTACAATGGGTGTATTTTATCTGTGCGCTTGCGGATAACCTATAGTATATTTTTTAGAGTAAGTGTCATGATCATAAGTACAACAACGCTCCTGGCGTCATGTTAGGGATGACAACCTAGCTGAAGCGACACTAAGGAGTGCCAACAAGCATTTCTGGCACCATTGCTGGGGAAGGAAGGGAGGTAGCTAGAATAAAAGATTTGAAAACTTAGGAATAACTTTTACACACCATGATAATTGAGACACACTATTGATCTTTTACTCAAACAGGCTCACCCTGGCTTTGTCTAGCTTTGTCTATTTAATATTTTTTGTAGGGTGATGTATGACTAGTTTTGAACTTTCAGAAAACTATGTTGAGGATACAGAAGCTTTTATCAGAAAAACCAGAGCCAAGCTCAAGAAGATTCCAACCACTCCGTTAGAAGACCACCAATTAAGAAGAAGAAGCTTAACACTAGGTTTGAAGACATGGCTGACAAAACTCTCCATGAGTTCTCCACTCCAACCACTGCCAACATTCGAACTGGACCAACAGTTAATGTAGGAGACAACAGATTTGAGCTCAAGCCACCTTTGATCAGCATGGTGCAAGCCAACCAGTTTTGTGGGAAGGCACATGAAGATGCGAGTACTCAGCTCCAACACTTTCTGGAGATTTGTAGTACTTTCACTATCAAGGGAGTTCCCAAAGATGCCATATTACTCTGTCTGTTCCCATTTTTACTTTTGGGAAAGGCGAAGCAATGGTTCTACACCAACAAGGACAAGAACACCACATGAGAAATCTGCTCGCCTTCCTAGCAAAGTTCTTTCCAGTAGGCAAGACCAACGCCCTACGTGCTAAGATCTCAAGCTTTCAGCATCAATATGATGAATCTGTCCCTGAGGCATGGGAACGCTTTTAAGATTACATATCAGAATGCTCTCACCATGGGATGGAGGATTGGTGACTCATGCAGACCTTTTACCACGGGCTCACCAGTAGTACTCGTGAGAACATGGATGCAGCTGCTAGAGGATTGTTCCTGTCACTCACTATCAGTAAAGCAACCGCTCTTGTCGAGAAGATGGCTTCCAACCAGGGATGGAACGAAGAATGCACTCAACCACGCAAGAGAGGAGGAGGAATGCATCAACTCAAGGAGGTAGACATGCTGTCTGCCAAGATGGACCTGCTCATGAAAAAGCTTGATGAACGAGACAACGAGAAGAAAGAAGTCGTGCACATCCATGATTCTCGCATAACCTGTGAGGAGTGTGGAGGCACTGGCCACTTAGGAAGCAACTACCCTGAGATTTAAAAGGATGTGAACCACATCAATAACAACAATACCAACTATCGTCCTCAATAAAATCAAGGATAGAATCAGCAACAGAGGCCCAATTACCCTGGTAACTACTTAGGTAACTACCAAGGTAATAACTTCAATAATTTCAATCAGCCACCCTTGAGAGAGATGATTACAAATCAAAATAAAGTTATTGATAACATGACCAGAAAATTAGCTTCCAATGATAAAATCTTAGAAACCATTAATAATAGAATGGATAGCTTTACTTCTGTAGTCAAGAATCAACTTAGATTTAATAAAATGATAGAATCACAAATCTCTCAGCTAGCAGTTTTAGTTCCTATGATGGAGAAAGGTAAGATTCTGGGAAAGTCAGAAGATTTAGAAACTGTGAATCTTGTAGACATTTATAATGCAGGACACTTCTACACCGCGCCATCAAGAGCATGGGTGGACAACACCCTACCAGTGAAGAAAGGAGATCCAGGGAGACCTGTCATCCCTATCTCCATTAGAGCCTACACTTTTGAAGAAGCTGTCTGTGACCTTGGATCAAGTGTCAATATCATGCCCAAAGTAATTTATGAGAAAATTCATGGTGAACCTTTGTTGTACACAACTATGTGTTTGCAGCTTGCAGATCAAACTCTGTGCTATCCCAAGGGAATTCTTGAAGATGTCAGCATCCGAGTTGGACACTCGTTTGTACTAGTTGGCTTTGTGGTTGTGGAAACATGTGGAGATGATAGAGCACCCATCATTTTGGGACGACCATTCTTGAACACAGCTAAAGCCATCATCTACGCGGATAGCGCCAAGATCTGTTTCACAATGAATAACAAGGAGAGGTTCAATTTCAAGAAACGTACACTCAAGACTCCTGCTCATCCTCAGACGTCGTACATCTACGAGGACACAACTACTGCCGCAAGGAAGAACAACAACAGGAGGAAGAACAAAGCTAAGCAACCAAGAGAAGAGCCAGTGTGGATAGTCAGCACTGTTGAGTTAGAGATTGACCACCATCTTCCATCACCATATCTCACCAAGTTGGACGATCCAGGAGTACCTACCATTGATTGCATGATCGGGGAAAGTACCTTCTATAAGACATTCTACGATATAGGATCCAGCGTCAACATAATATCTACGGTAACAGACAAACATCTATTTGGTAATAGACCTTTGTACCCAACATATGTGCAGCTGCAGCTAGCAGACCAATCATTTTGATTTCCGGAGGGAATAGCGAAAGATATCATGGTCAACATCAGAGATCATTTTGTTCCCGCCGACTTCATGATTCTAAACATGGGAGAAGAAGATGACGTCCACCTCATCCTAGGGAGACCTTTCCTTAACACCACTAGTGCAATCATCTACATGAGATCAGGAGAGATCCACTTTCAGTTTCTAGAAGAAAAGGTACGCTGTTACTTCAATAGCTATACCACTTATGAGAAGCCCAGGAAGAACAGGTCAAGGAGATGTCGCTCTCAGCGCCAAAGGAAACAAATCATCAATGATGGACGAATTGTTGAGAATACCCCTGGGGAAGAAGCTGTACCAGTTGCTACAAAAAGCACAGAAGAGCCCTAGAAGAATGAGCTACAGAACATAAGCCTTCGGTCCAAGAAAGTGTGGAAGAAGAAAGAGACAACATCATCAGATACCCCAACACAAGAGGAGCAACCATCCAGGTCCCCCTCAACGGGATTGGAGGACACTCCTGAGGATTAAACAAGACAAGAAGTCCTGTTCGAAGGACTTAAATCACCGAACCCTCATCAAGAGGTAAACTCGATAGTTATCTCATATTTCTCTTCTCACATTGCATAATCATTTCTACTTTTAGCATATTTACTTCACTATACCTGCATCAGAAAAAGAAAATAAAAATGTTTGTTGCATTTGCATTGAAAAAATCTTAAGCCCCATGTGAGTGGTGCGGTGGCATAAAAACCCACAACATTATTCACTGTGGTGGTGCAAAAATAATCATGCATTCATACTTTCTAGATTCTAGCATACTTATACTTTGTCATTGCATTATCCTATTGCATCATAAAAACCTTTTAAGCCCCATGAAAATAAGTCTGTTTTTAGCTATTTACTGTGGAGGCATAAAAAATCAAAAATACATTTGTCATTTGCACATAAAATATAAAAATCCAAAAATATTGAGATTAAAAAAATTCTGTTGAATTATGCTTGCCAAGAAACACTCAAGAGGCTCTAGACAATTAAGGCATAGATGGTTTACCACTAATGCTTAATCTGTTCCACAAGCTTTGTTGTCTATTTGAGCTCAACAAGATTTGAAGAACTAAGAAGAGTAAGACATGACAGAAAGGAAGACACTTGACTCCTACACGAGCAGAACTTCATCAACATCTCAAGACGCTCCAAGGAAGACATCACCACCGCTGTCTGTCTAGCTCACATCACCAAGAGGCTACGCCAACATCCAGCTTGGGGGAGGCACCCCCATATGTATCTAGATAAGTATTTTCTCTCTTATTTACTTTTCACTATCGGCTTTATCATATTGCTCAAATAGAAATACACAAAAAGATGCATAACTTAGAAAACAAAATAAACGATTGGGTAATATATATATTATTAGAGTGTGATCTTTTTGAAATAAATTAGCAAGAGAGAATGTACACTGCTTTACTGCCTAAGAATAACAAGGCTCTATATGATAATTTGTAATGGAAATGATGAATAGTTGCTCTGCTCTAATTTCTTTCAAGTACCTACCTTAAGTTCTCCAGAGTTTTTGATAAGACTGTTTTGATCTAAGATTTGCTCTGAGCTTGAAACTTATGGGTTGCAAATGCTTGATCTAAGTCTAGGTAGTTGACGAGTATGATATAAGAAGGTCTGAGCTGCTATTTATCTTGTTCTAAGTGATACTAGAGTTCTGGAGATTTATCTTTTGAAAATCTAAATTTTACATGATGAGTTCCTATATGACAAGAGCTTAAATTTCTACCATAGCCATATATACATGCTTGTTAGATTAAGAAAACTACCATTCATATTTTTACTGCTTGTATATCATTGAGTGAGGTCAAGCTGTGTTGACCCTTAGAAGCTTGTCATATAGTTAAAATTAAGATCACGTATACTCCACCCAAATATGCTGCTTCTACCCTAGAAGTACACAACAACATGTTTTCCATTTAGATCCACCCAAAAATATTCTACTCCTACACTAGGAGTGAGCAATCAAAAATATTTCCACATATCCCTACACTCCATAGTTCTAGCTATAAATGTAGTTCTTTGTTTTTATCTCTCAACTATTTTATTGCAAAAAGAATCATGTGGCAATGAAAAAAAAGAAAGAAAAGAGTATTGGAAAAAATGGACAAGTGTCTGTAACACCCTAAAAATTTGAAAAGAAGAAAAATAGGAAAAATATGATTTTTATATATTTTTGTGAGCATGCAAATTTAGAATAAGAATAATTTTTATAAATTTAAAATCAAATATAAGTGTAGAAACATGATTGAGCATTCATGCTGCTGCATTTGAAGTTTTGTATTGAGTGGTTTAAATCAAATTCAAATTTGATTTGAAAGTCTTTTGAAAATTTGCTTTGAAAAATTGAAAAAAAGAAAAAAAAAGAAAAGGAAAGTCGGCTTATTCCGTATTTCGGCCCGTCTCGGCCTGCCTTGGCCGTGGCCCGCTTACTTCCCACGCCCTGCTCCCGTGTGGGCCAAGCCCAGCAGGCCGGCTGCTGGCCCAGCTGCGCGCGCCGCTCCCTTGTTTCACTGGCAAGCCGGGCCCGCCTGTCAGCGACTGTCTTGACCTTTCCTTTCTTCTTCCTCCCGACATCGGCCGGATTTTCTTCCTTCTTTCCACCGATCGAATCCGCGGCTCAATCTCCCTCTTTCCTTTCTTGAGGCCGCCTTCGGGCTATAAAAACGGGGTCTCCGCACCTCCCCGCTCCACATCCACCCGCAAATCGCAGCTCCATCGTCCCGTGGTGGCTACGTCCGAAGCACCGCCCTAGCCGCCCGCCCCTCCGAGCCGCACGCGTTCCTTGCTTCATCCTCGGCTACGGTTTTACCCTAGGTGAGTTCGCGTTCAAGTTGTCTACCCGCAGGTGCTCTCCGTTCGCGTTTTCGTGCACCGTAGAGCGAGATGGGCCACTCCGGCCATGGCGCCGCCGCGGGGAGTCGCCGTCGGGCTGATTCCGGCCGGAGCGCCGCCGGCCTCACCCCCGATCCAATCTGGACCGTCCAATCTAAAACGGACGGCTAATATTTCATGATACCGGTTCAGTCGGCGTTTTTGCTAAAGAGTCCCTGTGATTTTTAATTATATAACCCGCAGTCCTAAAACGTAAAGCTCAGAATACGCTTTGATTAATTGAAAACGTAATTCGTTTCGGAAAAAGAAAAATACGCTTTCTGATATTTACAGTTTTGCCATTCAATTTGTTTTAGTCGTAGAATCTTCATTTTAACTCCGATTTGGTCCATTCAAATTGCGTTAGATTCATATTTGCGAGCTCTATGTAACTATACAACTGTACAGTAGGTTTGGATTAATTTATTTTCGAGTTTTAATTAAAGTATTTATTTTTCTATAGGAAATCTTTGGAAATTCGTAACTTTATCGTTTTAGCTCCGTTTTTCGTGATCTTCGCGTTTGTGTGATCCTAGCGAGTTGTAGATTCGTTTTAAAGACTTTTTATCTTATTTTCTTACTGTTGGTGTATTGTTCTAATTATAGTCTTGTTTGTCTATGCATGATTGCCTCTGGATGTGTGTTGTTGCTTTTGGTTGATCGAGTATAGACGGTGAGCAATTCGTTGGGGATCAAGAGCCTTTCTACGAGCAAGATCTTCAGGGCTAGTTTGAGCAAGGCAAGTATAGCATGGGATTATCCTTGTTGTCCTATTCACATTATGCAATAAATATTATTATGCATTTATTCCTTGTTAAGGATGACTTAGTGATTGATCCTACACCTTGATACCTATTGCGATGCATTGAGTAGTATGGCTAGTGCTTAAACATGGACTATGATCATGTAAATTGATTAGAGGAATATGCAACAAACATTAAAAGATGATTTTGATTAATGTTTAAAGGGGATTAGAGCATGGGGGTTACTTTTGATGCTCTAATTGCTCTCCATAAGGACTCATCTATAAGCGACAATCCGGGATTTACAGTACAACTGTGGGGGCTATATGGCTCTGGCTTTAGTCATATAGAAGGACCTTTTCTAGCTTGTTAGAGGTAACCTTTTTGGCGTAAGAATGGCTTGACGAATCGGGTATAGTGCGGCCTCTGTCCTTATGTGTATAGGCTGTGGGTTATTGTGCCATTTGGAAGGGGGGGCTCTACATCTGTTTTCTGAGTGAATCTAATGGCCCTAACTTGTTAGACGAACCTTCGAAAGACTTCATAGTGTTTACCCTGCCTGCTCACCTTGGTAGTGTTTTGGGAGTAATTAACCCGGGCATTTGGGTAACACGACTCACAGTGAAAGTGTACAACCTCTGTAGAGTGTAAAACTGTTATAACAGCCATGCTCACGGTCACGAGTGGCCTTGGACCCTTATGGAATAGTTGATAATTGTTAATGGTTATGTTTTTGCTATTCATCAATCATTTCACATGGATCATATGTTTATTGTTTACATTGAGACAATTTGATGCTATTGATATGCTAAAATCATGCTAATAAAAAGCTACATGCTGACAAACCAATGATATGCCTTTGAGCCTCATGAACCCCATGTTACACTTGTTGAGTACGAGATGTACTTACGCTTGTTTATTTTTCTTACTTGGATAAAAATCCCGGATGGGTAACAGATGGAGGTAATAGTGACTACTACGCCTACTTCCCTGAAGATTACTAGTCTTGCTGTCAACCAGTCAATGTACCTGTGACTGGAGCTACCACGAGAGTTATTTATTTATACTTCCGCTACATTTGTGTTAAGACTATGTGTTAAATATCGTGATGTAATAACATTTGTGATGATACTTTCGTTATAATTTGTGAACTTATGTGTGATTGATCTCTGGGCGCACATAAGGGTATGCACTCCATTTGGTCGTTAAATGGGTGTGACAGTGTCCAAGATATTAAAACAATGGGTACTTCGATGCCCGCCTGAAAAAAGAGAAAAAGATAGCCCATGATCTCTAGCAAGTGTTTTCAATTTCCAAAAGAGATGTATGTTTCCAAGGAGCAAGAGTAGAGTTATGTTTCCATCAAGCTTTCACCTTTTCCACTAGTTCCACTATGTTTCCATACCACTTCCACCATATATCCACTCCACATATATAGGTCCACACACATGCACATCTTGATTTGATTGTATGACTCGTTTCTCTAGATCTATGGTTTGACTTTATGATATATGTTGTGCAAGTATGTATATGTTGTTTCTCTCCACCTATGAGCTCCACATAAGCCTATTAGTTGTAGGGTGAGAGAGAGAAGGCACCATGATTATTCTGCCTTGATCCAAAAATACTACATATTTTGAGAGACGAGAGAAGGCAAAACACCATTGCTGCTTTGGAGAGGATCTAGAAATACCACATATTGAGAGACTTGAGAGGGTCATACAAAGGAAACTCTGAGTTTTATTCTAAAAATATTGCAAAACTTCAGAATAAAGGTTGATCTAAGGATTTGAGACATAGTGCTTGACTTGATTGTTCTGTTTTTCAATTGCTCAAGACCCAAGTAAAGGCTACAAGCTCCATGGTTGAAGGTAATATGAGTGAGTCTGAAAGTCAGAATAGTTTACTCTAAACCGAAGAAGAATTTTTATGGGTACTTTTGAGGTGTGGAAGCATTGCAGCAACTCCTGATCCATCTTAGTGGTTTGCTAAGGGACTAGCAAAGGGTAAGCATGGGAGAGTTTGTTGACGATAGTTATCTATCATATTTAAATTTCAATTAAACATAGAAAGGGCATGGATATGATTATCAATAGAGGTTTAGGGTTTAAACTGACAAGATTCCATGAGTTTTGGTGAATTATTATTTTGCAGGGATTAAACAGGGAAAACAGGGCTGAATACGGAGAGAATCCAACCACAACACGACTACTTGTGTAAACGGATCGGAAAGTGGCACTAGAAGGACGTGGAAGACTCCAGAAGACACCAGAACAAAGCGGGAGCTTGGCAGCTGCCAGGTGGGGCTGACTGGCCTGGGCCCACTTGCCATTGGCCCTTCCTTCGTATGGCGGTGCTCTACCGACCTAAAGATCGCATCTCAACTATTGTTTAATGTCGGTTTGATCCAAGGGCTGCGGTTCATCCCACTGGACTATATAACCAGACCTAGACCCCCCTTGGGGCATCAATTCAATCTCTCTTGATGGCGAAGTTCCAGTCAGAAACCCTAGTCTCTTTAGAGCTCCACCAATTCTAGGGCATAGCTAGATAGAACTAGAATTAGAGGAGACAAGCATCGCTTGGATTCCGGATCATGTCGCGAAGAGGCTTGGTAATAGCCTTGTACTTCTCTCTTGTATCAACATTATTGATTATTTATTTCATCGTGTTCTTGTTCTAGTTCATCGTGTTCATCTTCTAGTTCATCTAGTTCTTGTTCTAGTTCATCTAGTTCTTAATCTAGTTCTTATTGTTCTTATCAATATTGTCTTTGATCTAGATATGACTTCGATCTTAATTGTTTATGTGTTCTTAATTATAATGTTTATGGGCTACTTTGATTATATGTTTAGCATAGCTAGATTATCTTTGTATTCAAGCACATGTTCGTATAGCGCTCATCCTAACAATCGAGGGGTGAGTGGTCGACATTGTGTAAGCGTGGTGTTTATACTCTGTTTACCTGCGGATGCACCCTATAATCTGGGCCAGCAAGTGGTAGATCATGGGAGTGACAGTCCTGTTGAGTCCTTTGTAGTCCACTCCCCGAATATAGGCCTAGTAGGACCCGGTTTCAAGGCTAGATCTTGCTCTATTCCTAATCCGCCTTAGAAATGTCCCTTGTGTGTAGATATGGAGTAGTCTAACCATGATTGCTAGATGTAATTGCACTAATCACTGTATTCTATGACCTATAATTAGAATGACCTAGGAGTTGTTTCTCTATTTTCTCTTTCTAATCAATGCTAGTGATATAGATTTGGAATGCTCTAAAGACTATCATAGACTGAAATCTTATCAATTATCATGTTACCTTTATCTTGAGAATTGATCCCTGTTATGAGTAAAGATAATGATCTAGTTACTCTCTTATCATATGTGTGTGTAAAAGTTATAGCTCTCATTATTTTCTCCCCCTATCCTTCCAAGTGGTAAAGTATAAATAACGATATCTAAATCATTCCTAGGTGAAATGCTACAACAGGTGTATTTTATCTGTGCGTTTGCGGATAACCTATAGTATATTTTTAGAGTAAGTGTCATGATCATAAGTACAACCATGCTCCTGGCGTCGTGTTAGAGATGACAACCTAGCTTAAGCGACACTAAGGAGTGCCAACAGCAGACCAGTACTCGGTGGCATCTCGATCCATTCTCGTGCATAGCTCTAACTCTTAACCATGTATATGTATGATCACCAACTGTTCTTTGCACGGCTATATTAGATATGCTTGCTCCACTTAGAAACATTCTTTCATTCTTTGTTTTTCCTTTTATCCTTGATGTTGGCACAAGTGTGTGTCACACTATCTTAAGCTTATCATGACTTACCCCTGTATTGAGTAGCTGGTCTATTATGCAGTCATGTTAACTTGTCCTTGTCCCTACTAGAAACTTTACACCATACCTTCCTTTGGAAAAATATAAATGAATGATACCCGAATACTTCTGGGTAAAATGCTACAACGATAGATCCGTGTGCTTGTGGATAATATCTGTAAACGTTATGACCTATCGGTTGACATTTCTTAGTGTTGTTGCTAGGATACACCAATTCTAGTAGCAATGCTAAGGAATGCTAACAAGGCATTTTCGGTACAGTTACCATGGGTGGGTCTAAACCCCCATTCTTGGTGATCGTGATAACAAATGCCAACACATATAAAATCCCGCCCGATCTCCATTTATACAACACCACATGGTTATTTTTCACGATAGCAAATATAGTCAACCGTGATCAAGTATCCACCTATAGCTCGCAGGTGACAGAAAATCATCCGACTTCTACCGAGTTAAGCATAGCTAAGCATATTCTCGATCCTGGACCTACACAGGGCTCAAGGTATATATTTCTAAATAAGGAAGGTATATGCATCATGTGTTTTCATCCTACAATCTAACGCATCAAGCCTAAAGAACTCAAGTTGATATTTATAAAACATAGGAGACTTAGAATGCTCCAGGACTTGCCTTTCAAATAAGTCGAGGGCTTATGATCCAGACACTCAGGTAGTTCTTCTTGCACCTGTTCTTCTCCTCCTGGACCCTCCTGCTGTTGGGTCTCCTACTGGTCCTCTTCTCGCACGGCCTCGAATTCCAAAAGTGTCACTCTTTCTGGAGATCCTATTATGCATGAGCACATAGATGAATATAGGGAATGCACAAGGAGTGAAGTGCAAGTATGATATGATGAAATGCATAAACCTACACACTCTTAGCAACAAGATGTCATGGTGATAACCAGATTAACCTTACTTTATCAAGTAGGTGCATATCTCCTCTCTAGTAAAGCAAACATACACTCACCATATTCTAACAACCTAAGATAAAGTTGTTCATTATTAGTAAGAGGCCTAAAACCTGCAGCTAACAGCTTATCTTAATTAGCCTAAGCATCTAATTAACAAGCATCAAGCTCATGCAACACAAACATGCAACAGAACTTAGATCCAAATGCAACATAGAGCAATAAATAGCTTGCTGCACACAACTAATCAAATCTAGACATAACCAACTATACCAACAGATTACATACACCACAAACATGCTAGAAAGTATCATGGTTATGCCCAAATCAATTATATATAAGCTTCCCTAATTAATCAAATAACTTATGTGAAAATTGGAGCTGCTACTTCCATTGATCAATAAATTTTGAGAAAATTACAGCAAGCTATACATGCTCCCAATAGTCTACTATATAAATTTCATATTATTTGGATAAGTGTAGCAACCTCTACAAAAAAGACAAGTTGCATAGGCTTATAATAGCATAAATGGTTCAGCCTAGTGAAAAGTGTCAAACAACAGATTTCACATTTTTCTTATTTTCACCATAGCACAAGAACACAGTATAAATAATTTCATGCTCATAGGTCACATATATTTATCACAATAAATTGCACAAGAAACTAGCATTTAATTAAGTTAAATAGCAAAGTCATATTTCTAGCATGCTCACTGTAGGTTAATTATTTTTCCTAGCTATAGCATGTCAAACATGACCAACGAAATTGGAATCACCTTTTTCTCGTACCTCTAATTCAAGTTATGCATTTTACAAGTTTAATAGGCATTAATCAAAATAAATATAAACACCATATAAAATTGTAGCACATGTTAAGTTTCATATTTTTATCAAATAGTACTCATCAAGATGAATCTAACAAAATTTGGTTCACCCCATTTGAACACTCCTAGCTCACGATATGATTTTTGCAAGTCTATAGCAATTTCTGAAACAAATAAAACTAATATCAGCAAAAACCCTATAAACACTAGGTGCACCCGAGCTGTGCCCAGACTCTGCGGCTGCCACTGGGTTCCAAAGTCAACTGGACCCGCTTGTCACCAGCACAGAGTAGGGCACCGAGGTTGACTGGTCGGAGCTCGCCGACGGCGAACCTTCTGGCGACGGGTTGAGCACCGGCGTGCTCCCCTTGCTGCGCATCGGGTGTCACGGAACCGCCCAAATTATAAGAATAAAAGTACAAAAACAATCGCCAGAGCGATTAAATTCCCATACTTAAGCTCTTATAACTCCGGTAGTCCAATAAAATCACGAGGGATTTCAAACCAACCAACATACAAGCCAAGATCGTAGTGGTCCAACATAACAGGTCATATGTTACATCCATTTTATAAGTAATTTAACATATATCGGAGTTCAGTAGAGTTATTACAACTCAAGTTCAAAAGTAGCGGAAGCAAAGTAGTTTGAAAACTAATATCACCTTAATTCAAATACATGCCAGTACCAAGGTCAATTTCCCATAAAAGCTTGAGAGACAAGATAGCTCAGACGGATCATGCCCATGATCACACTCCACCACTACAGCCGGAGTCTTCCAATTCTTGCAGTAGCTATGATACATCACAACCTGCAACAAGTGGGAATAAACCCTAAGTACGAGAAGGTACTCAGCTAGACTTACCCGTCATAAACCAGAAATAATATGACACCAAGGAGTATGCAAGGCTTTCTTGCAGTGGGCTAGCTTGACTCATTTGCGAAAAGCATAAGTTATCATGAATAAACTAATTTAAGTCCTTTTGCATCATCTTTATTATAACCTATTCAATCTAGGTAAGCACCTATGCTAAAGCAATCACTTGATTAACCATTAACATCAAAGGCTACCATCTCAGGTTTAGCATTTCCAACATTATCCACATAACCATCCGTATTCCATCATCATTACTACGATGCAGTAACTCGAGTCAAGTGTTCACTATCCAGTGAATGATGGCGATTCGAATCGATTATTAACCAGATGGTAATTTATTCCTTACACAAACCTCACTCACCCGCTAAAGTGAGGTATTGGTCACCGAGTCAACTATTCAGGTAAAGTCGCGAGTTTGCCAGGAACCACATGTACCCGGGGGCCGCCCGACTACTCTTTGGCCTTATCATCGCACCCCCGTATCCTGCCACTACTGCTCCGGTACAGTGCGTTGCGGGCAATCCACTCGGCCCGAATAATCTCCCCAGCTTCGCGGTCGAAAGGTACATTATTTGGCCAGCTAAATGTGAGGCATGCGTTCAACATGACCCGAGGCCCAACAACGGTCGGTCCTTAATCGACACAGGCGGAAACTACAAGCACCCCAGAACCCTGTCTGGTTGCCCCATACTTATTCCGTCTGGTCTCCAATTATCCATCAACACTTGGTTATTTCCAGGATATCATCCATTCCATAGCTAAAGTTTTCCAGTAACCACCTATAATTGTCGGTGACAGGAAATCACCGATCGCTACCGGTCTAAGCAGGGCTAAGCAATATTTTCGATCCCGAACCAAAATAGGATTCCAGGCATATTTCCGGGACAATGAAAGGATATATATGCAACAAGTGTTTTCAATCAACTCCTATAACTTAATGCAATAATACATATATAACGTATATATATACTCAATTGCTTTTGTAAAGTAGGAGGCTTAGAATGCTCCGGGGCTTGCCTGAGATCAAACACTAGGTTAGTGATTGACAGATGACACTCGCTTGGCGAGCATCTCCCATCCGACACTTGTTTAGCCCTTCCATCTTCGGGATAGGTCCACCAAACACCGTCTTCAGGTTTGGCTTCAACATCTCATCCTTCACGTGATGCATCTAGCGAACCTAAATGAGATGCAAGATGCATGTGTATGAATATGATGAATGGTAACACAAGATGCATCACATAATCATTCATGTAAACACACGATTAAGACATAGACACCAAAAGCTAATTAACTAACATCACACAA
Source organism: Saccharum hybrid cultivar R570 (assembly GCA_038087645.1). Classification (NCBI taxonomy): domain Eukaryota; kingdom Viridiplantae; phylum Streptophyta; class Magnoliopsida; order Poales; family Poaceae; genus Saccharum; species Saccharum hybrid cultivar. The sequence goes on along the minus strand of JAQSUU010000115.1, from coordinate 26,469,267 downwards.
ACAATTAAAGAGGGCAAGCACATTAAGCATAACACAAGTTTAACAAGATCACAAGTATCTTAACTTGACCATCATCAAGGGTATAAGCCACACTTAGCAACACATGGAGTAAACAACCATAACTCGCATCTGACAATTTCTAGACTGCAACAACAGCTATATGTTTGGATCATAACTGGAGTTATACAAATCCAATAGCCATGCAACAAGACATTCTGGAAAGCTTATGAAATTGTCTATAATTCATATTTAATCATCTTAGCATGATTCTCAAGTTAACCAAGTCAAACATGCATAATTACAGAATCTGGTCCAGAGATTCCAGAGAACAACTATTTCTGGAATCCAACTTGAAACAGTCATTACTCACAAACTATAAGGCCAAATGCCACCAAAATTTAACACAAGCTAGATTAATGAGTTATCTACAACTTTGTTATAAGCATGTTTCTCAGCAAACATCATTTTCATGGTGCAATTACCAAAGTCCCAGAAACTGTCCAGGAAAGCATCAATTGCAAGAATAAATATTAACTTACATTCCAAACATACATTTGGCCACAACCAATGTAACCATCATAAAGTGCATGTTAAATGATCACCAAAAAGCATAGTGCTCATCATTAAATAATTTCTTTTAATGCATTTCTTAATTTACTTAAATAGCAAGGTGAAATAATAAACATATATCAAAAGTCCATAATAAAATCTATAAAATTACAGTAGCTCTTACATACACCCAATAGTCTACTTTACAAATTTCAAGTCATTTGGACATGTATATCAACCTCTATGAAAAAGACAAATTGCTATTGCAAGAATTCATGTGAGAGCAAGATACACTAATAACTCACTCAAATGGCAACCAAAATTCATGAAATTTTTACCACACAGCAATCATCACATGAGTAGCATGCCACAAAAATTTCACTTCATTTGGAGCCCTAGATCTGCAGTTATGAAAATAACAAATACAACTAGCATTAAAAACCTAGCTGCACAAATCTATTTTTACAGAGAAAACTTTAAACTAAAACATGCCATATTATAGATCTATTGCATAGAGAATTTCACAAGGATTCCAAAAAGTCCTCATTTACTATTTTACGATTTTTCTATGATTTACTATGAATTTTCAAAGTTTTAGTCATTTTTCTGGAAAAAGAAAATTATTAAACCGAAAAGGACAAACACTTTACAACGGGACCCCTGGAAGAAACTTTAATCAAACCGAGTGAACAAGTCCTTCTTGCACTATTCAAATGAGTCTGTGGCTTCACAGAAAGGTCCCTCCCTTTTGTCGAATTCATGCGCGATGTCCTTGACGCGAAAACAGAGTAGAGAGGTCATCGGAGCTCGTCGTTGCCGGCCGGAGAAGGCTCACCAGCGGCGGCTGAAGGGTGAGGGAGCACCGGGGAACCCAGGCGCACCCGTGGGACAGCTCGGCTCGGTCCAAGGCGGCCCGAGGCGCACTGGCCACGTGCGCCAGCGGCATTGCCGGCGACGGCGGCAGGGCAGGCGACGTTGCGGCATGCTGGGCGGCCGGGGAAGGGACGCTGAGGGGCGGCGTGACACGGGGAGTAAGGTGGGGTGGTCGGCTTGGCTCAGGACAGCGAGCGCGCGAGGTCGCGAGCGACGAGCAGCTCCGCCCGCGGCGGCCATGGCGGGCGGCGCTCTGGTGCGCGCGCGTCGCGGCGAAAACGGGAGCGAGGAGGCGAGTGAGGAAGCTCCGGGGCATCCCAATCGCGCGGACAAGAGTAGGCAGCAGTGGCAGAGGAGGTGAGCACGTGGCAGAGGTGGGAGCGCACGACGTGCATGCACGGTGACCACGTCGGCATTGCATCGAGCACGTGGCGGGTGACGAACGGGGCATGGTGGGCGGCGCTTTTGGGCTGGATCTGGGCCGAATCAGGACATGGGCCAAAAACAAAGTTTGAAGCCCACGAGTTGCTCTACAACTTTCATTAAGGGGCCAAGGTCATTAGAGCAATGGATTAGTGGTTAACTAGTTGCCAAAACTGCAGTGTCAATGACTTAACAATCTTCACTTTGGGCTCCAGTTACCTAGCCAAAACTTGGTCAAACGGAATGCAACTTTTTCCTGTGCCTTCCCCATGGAGTTATGTCCAACTTATATTTTTGGATCAATTCAAGTTTCTTAACGTAAACACGAGAACGCGGCATGCCAATCATTATCGCCATTGAAATCCCAGACTTAGAATTATTTCAAGTGCTGAAAACTGCAGCCGATTCAATCTTGTGACCTTTGTTTGACTTGGTTATGGACCAAAATAGCTCTTGACCCTTAAACAAAGTTTCTTCTCCATAATATGAACTACAACTTTCATTTAAGGTCCAACATCAGAACTGGTATAGAATCTACATTTCTACTCTGACCAAAGTAGTATCGCGATAAAGCTTGAATTGTCCGTTTTGATCCATTGGAGCATTTTCTGGGCATTTGCCCAACACGAACCTTTGACGACTTTTGTTGTAGAGTCCATCTAGAGTCTTTTGGGCAAGGTTGCAAGGTTTGGTTGATGACCTATATTTCCATCCACTTAATAATGCAATTCCAGCACTTAGTAAAGTCATTCCAACAAGCATATAACTTATCATTTCATGTGACTTTTTGATTCCAAATGTCATGAAACTTTTCCAGGGACTAACATAGATAGGTACTAAGGTGAGACACATGAAGATATTGCAATAACACCACCCAAGGATATATCTTGAAAATGGCCTATATGTGAAGCAATGGTGCAACATCCAAGTTTAGGTTAAGCTCATCTTCATAGGTTTGACCTTGACATCTTCATCACCACTTAATCTACCATGTTTGAGATCAAACCCACTGCTTAACTGGTGGCAAACACCTCGGGTGTTACATCGGGTAAGCTAGGTAGTTGAACCTATTACAGTGGTTAGCTACGGCGGCGGCGCTCATGGTGGCACGACGGCCTGGCACAATGGTGCACCCGCCGAAGCTGGCAGGATGGTGCGGTTAAGGCCTCGGCAAAGCTTCTACACCCTACGACGAACTCGGTGCAGACGCAACGATAGAGAGAGGCGGTCAGCGGCGGCCCGGCCACATGTGAGGTCGCTCAATGGCGAGAAAGGTGGCCATGGCAGCGGCAATGGCCCTAGAGGCCTTACCTGTGCTTGGCTGGCTGCTCTAGATGATCGGCGAGGTGGTGGGTGGCACGGCGGAGCTGTAGCCGTGGCAAATCTGAGTAGTGGTGCGGTGTATTTGGCCGGCGACAACAATGGCAATGGCAACAGTGCTCAACTTGGCTCTGGAAGAAGGAAGAGAGCGAGCGAGAGGGTGAGAATGCGAGTAAGAGAGACAGCGAGTGAGGACGCACGGCGCCCTCTTTAGCGCATGCCCAGCCACGACGTGGGCCTAGCCCCAGCGTACGGACGCCACGGGGCGGCCGTGGACTGTGGCCGATCGGCCACTTCCTACCGCCTCTCTCTATCGGTGCAGACGCAACGATAGAGAGAGGCGGTCAGCGGCGGCTCGGCCACGTGTGAGGTCGCTCAATGGCGAGAAAGGTGGCCATGGCAGCGGCAATGGCCCTAGAGGCCTTACCTGTGCTTGGCTGGCTGCTCTAGATGATCGGCGAGGTGGTGGGTGGCACGGCGGAGCTGTAGCCGTGGCGAATCTGAGTAGTGGTGCGGTGTATTTGGCCGGCGACAACAATGGCAATGGCAACAGTGCTCAACTTGGCTCTGGAAGAAGGAAGAGAGCGAGAGAGAGGGTGAGAATGCGAGTAAGAGAGACAGCGAGTGAGGACGCACGGCGCCCTCTTTAGCGCATGCCCAGCCACGACGTGGGCCTAGCCCCAGCGTACGGACGCCACGGGGCGGCCGTGGACTGTGGCCGATCGGCCACTTCCTACCCCAATTTGAAACTGCAGAGGCCGTTTCAGGCCGGGTGAAGCCAACTGACATAGCGACTTTGAGCTTCAAGGATTCCCAAACCGTGCAGTGCTTTGCTAAGCCAATTTTACCACTGTGTAAAGCTACAAGAGTACTACAAGTTTTCTTAAAGGAGTTTTGTCTAATTCCAAATGGTTTTCAAACTACAAAGCTCCAAAGATGGCTACTTTGAAACTGTAATACAGTTTACACAGCCAAAAATTTGGGATTCCAAAACAGCATTTTGTTGATACTTGTGAGCTTTATTTGACTAAGTTAGGCACTAATTCAGCTCTTGACCCTTAAACAAAGTTTGTTCCTCATGAGATGAACTACAACTTTTATTTATGGCCCACCTCCATGCAAGAAGCTACTGTTCAACTTTAGTCAAAGCAGCACCATGTAAAATGCATTTCAAAGCAAAGCAACACTTAGAAGCATTTTTGGACCAAGTGATGAATACAAACATGGCTCCATTTTCCATCCTAACTGTGTCTAGGGTGTTTTAGTGACCAACAACAATCATTTGCATTAACCAAACATGATCATAAAGCATATACATGTACAATCAAGCATCACATGTGATAACACATGACATATACAACATATGAAACATATGAATGCTATAAATGAAACATGAGTTGCATGAATAAAACATTACTTATGCAACACATGAAACATCACCTATGCAACATATGAAACATCACCTATGTAACATATGAAACATCACCTATGTAACATATGAAACATCACTTATGCAACATTCAAAAATGAAATTCACATGCTCATGAATGAATGAATGATGCTTATGCTCATGCAATGCAAGTGCACAAATGCAAGCTTAACACTGGGGTGTTACAGCCCCTCCCCCTTATAGGAATCTTGTCCCAAGATTAAAGGACCTACCATTTCTCATAAAAGGCGAGGTAAACTTCACGTAGATAATCCTCTCTTTCCCATGTTGCGTCCTGTTCACTGTGATTATTCCATACCACTTTGTAGAACTTAATCACCTTGCTTTGAGTTACTCTCTCTTTACTATCCAACAACTGTACTGTCTTCTCTTCATAAGCTAGGTCTGATTGTATCTTGATATCTGTAGTTTCAACTCTTTCTTCAGGAACACGTAAGCATTTCTTCAGTTGAGAAACATGAAAGACATTGAAAATAGCTCTCATCTCTGGAGATAGCTGTAGTTTGTAGGCCGCTCTTCCACTTCACTCAATGATTTTATATGGACCTACATATCTAGGTGCAAGCTTTCTTTTCACACCAAACCATTGTACTCTCATAGGTGAAACCTTCAAGTACACAATCTCCCACTTTAAAGGTTATTGGCCTTCTTCTTTTATTAGCATAACTCTTTTGTTGCGGCTATGCTACCTCGATATGGCCTTGTATAATCCTAACTTGCTCTTCGGCCTCTTTGATGAAGTTAATACCGTAGTACCTCCTCTCCCTAGGTTCAACCCAGTTCAAAAGAGTCCTACACTTTTGGCCATAAAGCGCTTCAAAAGAAACTATCTTGATACTCTCTTGATAACTATTATTGTAAGAGAATTCTACGAGAGGTAACCACTTCTCCCACGAACCTTTGGATGATATGACACAGGCCCTCAGCATATCTTCCAAAATTTGATTCACTTGTTCAGTCTGTCTGGATGTTTGAGGGTGGTAGGCAGAACTCTGGACTAAGTTGGTGCCTAACTCTTTGTGCAAGTGTTCCCAGAAATGAGCCATAAACTGTGGCTCTTGATCTGAGATATGGTTCTTGGTACCCCATGTAACCTCACGATCTAAGAAACATACAGCTCAGCATACTTTCCAGCGTGATAATTCATTTTGACTGGTATGAAATGCGTCGTCTTGGTAAGGCGATCCGCAATGACCCATATAGAATCATGACCTTGTTGTGTGTTTGGGAGGCCCATAATAAAGTCCATACTTATTTCCTCTCATTTTCAGCCTGGGATGGACAAAGATTGAAGCAGTCTAGCAGGTTTCAAGTGATCTGTCTTGACCCTTCTACAAGTGTCACACCTAGCAATATATGCAACAATTTCCTTCTTCATTTTAGTCCACAAAAAATGTGTCTTCAAATCTTGATACATCTTACTACTACCAAGATGAATGGATAGTTTAGAAGAGTGAGCTTCATCTAGGATCTGATTTCTGAGTTCTCGATTCTTTGGCACTACATGTCGATCCTTAAACCATAGCACATCTCTTTCATCTAAAATGTTTGGTGTCTTGTTCTTTTATCTTTCTTTTGATGTGGAACACCCCCACATCAGTCTTCTGAAGTTCAATGATCTTGCTCTCGAGCGAACAACTTCGACAGCTCTACCTATGGTTTTATACATGTTTGAGGTCGGTTTGGCGGGAGATAAAATAGGAAACCACCCAAACCATCCTCAGTATGCCGCCATGCAACCATCTGCGAAGGATGGGCCCGAGAGGCCCTGGTTGGCGCCAAATCGGCCCATCTTCATTGGGCTATCTTCTAGGATATCCTGGACTTGGCCCATGGTGGTATTCTGCGAAGATAAGGTGATTTGGTTGGAACTTGGGCTTGTTATCCACTTGTTCTGGGCCCTGATTTCCTTGGTTATGGTCCTCTCTCTTTGGGCTTGTGTAAAATAGTATTCGTGCTTTATTCTTTTGCACATTTTTAGCCCTTTTATGTGTATTTCCACAAATGTCCTCCTGCAAATGGTAAATCGCCAAAACTCGTGGAATTCATTAGTTATAAACCTTATCACTAAGTTTGGTGGTTATTTTAGTGGATTTTATGCGAATGTTGGCTGTTAAAAGTGTGAGTTAAGGACCACCAACAGCCTTGCTGGTCCTTGGACACCCTCCGGTGCTCCTCCCCGACGAGTCTTCCGAAGAGAAGTTCGGGATAGGCTCAACATCGGTCTAACCGGTCTCTAGATCGGTTTCGTCGATCACGCTCGTGTTCTTGCTGCGTGTAGGTTGATTTGCAACCTCCTTAGGCATGCTAGCCCTACTGTTGTGCGATCTGGACACCCTCATGCGTCCACATATGTAAAAGACTCTTATTCTTAGGTTAAAAAGACCAGCCACCTATAAATTTAAAGGGTGACGACCAATTAATAACACACCACCAGACTTATCAATATAAATCTATTTTTTATCATGTATATTATCTTATTTTAAAATTTACTATTTCTTTTTGCTCTTCATTATTGATGATGTTCATTGCTCTAATGATGACGAAGCTCTAGACCGGTCAGGCTGGCTAGAGAAGCCCATAGCTGTTGTACGCCCTGACGGATCCCTCCCGGGCATGTGAGGTTTCATGTATGAAGAGATCTCGTCGGCTGTCTCGCGTATCATGCTTTTGACGAGACTCCTTCGACATGTATTGCGCATTGCGCGATAACCGACTTTCAAGTCGGCTATCAGCCTGTGCAATTAAGCACTGCTGGTGTGTCATCGATTTAGTGTAACAATTCTAATATGTACTGAGTTCAGTTGCAACCCACGAACATGTTTGCTAGTTTAATTAAAAGGAAAAAATCTACTTAGCCTCTCTTAACTATCGCAAAAGTCTGCTTTTCCTCCTTGAACTAAAAACCGCATATAACTCCTCCATCTTTTCAAAACAGACATATGACCTCCCTATTTCTCTAGGTGGTTTTCTCTTTTTATTTTATATTTATTTCAACTGAATCTTTAAAAAATCAAAGTAAATTACAAAAAAATCATAAAATAAAAAATCTAATTTTGTTGGCCTCCATATGAGTAGATATACACAATAAACATATGATATGGTATGCTTTAGTACAAAATTTTTACTCTAGCTTTAGATCTATATTTTTCTGTGATTAATTCATAGCTACCCATTTTGTGGTCCTATTATGGTGAAATTTTTATGGTGGACTAATCATGTATGCTTGTATGTAGTAAAAATTTCATGCTCATTAGATCATGTATGACTGAGTTATATATTTATTCAGGTTTATGATCATTAAATATTTTTAAAATAGTTAAAAGTGTGTAAAAATAGAAAATGCGTGTTCTCTATGTAATTTTCTCTGTGACAATATGATTATGTTAATATCACTATTGTTATATCTTATGAACACTTAACATAATCATGTTGTCATAGAGAAAATTACACATAGAACACACATTTTCTATTTTCACACACTTTTCACTATTTAATAAGCATAAACCTAAATAAATCTATAACTCAGTCATACATGATCCAATGAGAATAAATTTTTTTATTACATTTCAAGGATACAATGATTAGTCATCCATAAAGATTTCACCACAATAAGACCATAGAAATTGCAGTTATGAATTAATCACATAAAAGCATAGATTTAAAGCTAGAGTTAGAATTTTGTACTAAAGCATACCATATCATATGTTTAATGTGTAGATCTACTCACGTGGAGTTCAACAAAAATGGATTTTATAATTTATGATTTTTCTGTAACTTACTATGATTTTTTTAAATTCAGCCGAAATATATATTAAAGAAAAAAACCACCGTATATCCGGTTTGAAAAGATGGGACGGGAGTTATGTCTGGTTTCTATAAAGCCGACGTTTGCGATAGTTACCACTCCTTCCGACGTGCTTCGAGCCCATAAACCTGGGCCTGGGCTGAACTTTTAGCGCGACATGCCTAAACAGTCGGCCCGTTTCATGAGCAAGTGTTGTCTGCTATTTGACCCGATTGGATGCCCGCGGATCTCCCAAGCCCGACAACACTTGCTAGCTCATTTGCCTTCCTCTCGGATTCTCGGCCTTCCTCTGGTCTTCCTCTTTATCTATAATCTGATTGTTTACCGGCCGAAGGCGGAGGGTATGGAGGTCAGGCAAGGCGGAGCCGGAGAGGCGGTGAAGGATCATCCTGCCATCACCTCGGAATATGTTGACGCCGTCGAGGACTCCGCGACATCACCCGCCGCCGACGACGACAAAGAGAATTTTATCCGCGTCTTCAACGCCGTTGACAAAAGGTAAGTCACCTGTATCCATCTTCCCCGTCTTCGGCGAAGTCACTTGGATCCATCTCCCCCGCTTCGGCGAGATGTTAGGGTTAGGGTTAGGGTTTGGGGTTGGGTTCCGGTTGGGGGTTGATCTCACCGACGGGACAGACGATGTAGATCCATATTCTCGTGGAAACATTCTGAAAAGTTTCGGGTGATGAGTTTTCAAATCCGGCGTACTAGCTAGTGCAACATTGGGCCTGCTTTGAGCACTATGGAAGCCTGCATAAGATGCTATGAGCAAACTGCACAGCACAGACGTGGATATCATGGTTATTAAGGCAATAAACTGAGCCGTGGCAACGTGCCCATTTGAGTCAATTATATGCGTTTAAGGCGTATGGCCAGGCGACACCATATAAATATCTTAATATATAATAATGTCACCAAAAAAGTTCAGAAGCAGATCATACTTTAATATTGCCAACTCTTAGCATGTAATACCATGATAGGTAGTGCTACTGGAGTGCTAGTGCACAGCATACAAATAGCAAAATAGCAAATGTCGTAGTGCTGCTAGAGCAAAACAAATATAAGTAGCATGAGTGCAGATCTAAAATTTCTAGGGATAATCTTCCAAGTAGTCTTTCATCTCCATTATAATTGCAATTGTAGTTCTAATGCACACTTTTGTATCTCCAAAGCCACCTGCCAGATGTTTCTTCAGCCTTTTATCCCTCCATAAAATGAGTCACCACATAGGGTGAATGTCACTACATGTGTATTTGAAGGTTTGGCCTGTTGGCATACTTTCATCCTAGATCCTCAGACTTCCCCTTCCAAGCTAGGTTGGTTTTGGGATCATGATCGCTGGTGATGGAAGATGGACTTGCATTGTGCTATCAGCTGTAAAAAGTAAAAACAAATAACTGGAGTACTTCCACTCAGCATCTATTGAACAAAGCACAAACAGAGGAGAGGTAGAGATAGGGAAGAAACAAAAGGAAGAGGAGAGCATCTATAAAACAAAGCACAAGCAGGAAAAACACTAGAGCATACCCAAATCCAAGCATAAGCAAGAGAGTAGAAGGGAGACCGGGAGAGGAAAGATTTACATGTGTGTTGTGGGCCTGCATGACCGGTCAGTGTGGATGCAAATCAGTGTAGTGGTGGAAGGAGGCGTCAATTGGAGCCGCAAACTGCCGAAGAGGGGGAGGAGGCACAAATCCTATGGGTGAATTGACAGAGAAGAGGGAGTGCCAAATTGGAGGCGCGGATCGAGGGCAAGATAGGGTTGGAAGCGGCTGGTTGGAGGCAGCACGCCGCTGCCGAGGATTCCAGTTGTGTCGCGTGCTTCTATTTCCTGCCCTCGTAGAGCTCCCCCATTTCCACTCCCGTTCCTAATGCCCCTCCTATTAGCTCGCGCGGTGTCTGCCATAGGCCGTTCGGGCTCAAAGGACACCAAATCGCGCCTAGTTGATGACTTTTGTCGCAAGGCGGACGCCCAGATTGGAATCTTGATTGGACGCCTAGGCAACGCCTTAAAAAGCATGCTAGATACATGCTAATACAGGCAACCAATCAGACCCTTATTCACTTCAGTTCTTGCTTGTATATGTAGTTTTCAATCAGGAATTAGGAGTAGCTCATGTCGTTTCTTGGTAGATAGGCTAACCTTACTTGGCTAGCTTTATATTGCTTGGCTGACAAACTTGTATGTTTCTAGTGTAAAATTTGATACAAATGTTGCTGCAAGCTTTATTCAAAAGCATGACTTCAAAGGCCTCGAGGGATATGTTCTTGATGTCCTGACCGAGGTTCAGGGAAAATGTGTCTACCATCATCCAGGAATCTTCTGCTCCATTTATGAAGCCCAGATTTCTTATTTGATCAAAGAGGAACTATTTTTGGAAGCTGAAAATGTTGTCAATGATAAAGTGAAACCTTTACTCAATGAGAATATCGATGAGTTGTACAAGCCGAGTGACCTGGATAGTCGAGTGAAGATGGTACAGAATTGTGTCAACAACAGGTATGCTATTCCCTTACTATAATGTTTCTTTCTATTGTATTACACGAAGTTAAATACAGGTGTGTTTGATTATTTGGATGCGTGTTCCTAAACTGTGTATGATTTTATCTTATGCAGAAAACTGACTGTGGATGGACATGAAGATATTGTTGGCCTTCTCTTGGACTACTTTCGCCTGTATTTCCCGTCTTGGTAAGTAATGACTAAGTCTGCAAATGTTATACATTTAGATTAGAAATTTGATATTGTTTGGCATTGAAGCTATATATGTGGCTGTTATTTTAATAAAGTCGTGTGTTTTTACAGCTCAATGGATGACACTGGACGAAAAGGTTCAGTTGAAGACTTTGTGGTTGCTTTGACTGATGAAAATGGAGTGCGACTAACACGCTGTCTTGCATGCCAATGGGTGGTAGCATCATCGAGCATGGATCAAGGGAAACTTATAAAGCATTACAGGGGTGATATTCATGTGAAAAGCTGCTTCAGTGTCACTAAATGGATGCTTGCATATCTTGATTATCTCCAGTCAAAGGCAGGAACTGAAATCCAGAGGAATCCAGTGGTCAAGTCATCACTGAAGAAAAGGAAGAGTCCATTGCCATTGTGTGGCCAAGTGGTCCAGATTACCGTGACAGCCGCTCTGCTCTTAAAATGTGATGTCGTTTTTAGAGCCATCTTCTTAGCTGCATTAGGTATTGCGGCAGATAAAGAGTTAGACATGGCTGTGGTGACCAAAGGAAAAGACATTCTGGTCAGGCAGCAAAAACTTATCTCTGATCTGATGAATTTGTTCTTTCATTCTTTGAATGAAGAAGACCCACTGGATGCATCAGTGGCTTTCCAAAAGGTCAGGGATCTTTCTGATTTGTCTGATGATCTTGTTCGGCTGTCAGTGCACCTCCCATCTTCTTCCGGAGTGCTGACAGATGTATACGTGAAGGTTGCTGATCTGAAGACAAGTCTTGTGCATGCGGAGGTCACTGATCTGAAGACAGGTTTTGTGCTTACGGCTGCAGGGGAATTTAGTGGTACATCTGGCGAGGGAACTCAATTTTCTGGCAGCAGCAGTGTTGGTTCCTGTTAGTTTGGGCACACTTTGGTCTAATCTATCGTTCCATGAGATGCTAGCATTAACGATGGTGCAATGTAAAATATGTTGCTATGATGGTATGAACGTTATGCTGCAATGCTGCAAACATTGCCGTTGCTGTTTAGGATCTTTTGCCGCAAACATTGTTGTGGCTGTGTGGATATTATGCTGTAAACATTTTTGCGATGTTTTTCTTAGTCACAAGCATGCGCTTTGTGTATGGCTAGCTGTGGTCCGCATATGTGGCAGATTACTTTGCAGCACCTTGCCGCACCGGTGGAATTACTTTGCAGCACCTTTGCCGCACCGGTGGAATTACTTTGCAGCTCCGGAACCACCGGTGCTGCTGCCGTCATGCGCCAGTGGATAGATTGATGAATATACTGTATATTTATATATCGCGATCTGTTGCTTGAATTTGCTTAAGAAATCAATGAACTGTATCTACCATTATTTGTAGCATTATCTTTATTTTCGTATACTTTGACCATCGTTCAATACTGGTCGTCCGATCTCCGATGCATAATCCAAACAACAAAATATATCGACTATTCTCCTCAGTCATCTCTTCCAGTCCCGACGCTTCTCCCTAACCTAACCTTGGGCGCTCCCACCCCAACCGAGCGCCGCCCCCGGCTTGTATTTTCCATCAGCGTAAGTAGTCCTTCAGATCTTGGTCTGGGTGGTTTAATTGGGTCTTACAAGTTGTTTGCATTGCCAACCTTGCTTCTGCTTTGCCCCTGGGGCAAGCAGACAATTCTCAGCCATAGTGTTCTGCCCTGACAGTTAATGCTTATTTAGTGTTTTTAAATTGTATGCTACAGAATATGTACCAGTGCTAACTTTGTTTCAATTATACATCCATGTATGTTGTCCGTTAATTGATCCAGAGTTGAATACCATATTTCATTATTAAAACTGTACACTGGTATGAACTGATTTTGATTTTAGCTTACTTCTATCTGAACGAAGGTCTATTTTTAATTAGTTGAGTTTGTCAGAAAATCCAATCCCTAGAGGGTTTATCTGCAGTAGACAGTACCATTTATTCATTGTCCCTTTGGATTTGGGAAAAGTAGGATTTGCTTTTCTTGTCCAAGTCATGTCATACAACCACAATTGGTGTTGTGTATGCCCTGTTTCTGCTTAGCCCAGGATTTGGTAGAACTATTCCAAGGTGAGCTTTCAAATGTAGCCTCCCCACGTAGTGGAAATCGTATATTAGTACTAATCTTTGCACTGATCAAAATCAGATAAGGTGTTGCCAATGTCTATTAAGGCCTGGTTTAGTTCCCAAAAATTTTCGTTTTCTACAGTAAAAGGACATGTTTAGACACATGCATGGAGTACTAAATAAAGACAAAAAAAACTAATTGCACAGTTCTTGGAGAAATCACGAGACGAATCTTTTAAGCCTAATTAGCCCATAAAAAATCTTAAATGCTACAGTAACCCACGTGTGCTAATGACGGATTAATTAGTATCATTAGATTCGTCTCGCAGTTTTCTGACGGGTTCTGTAATTTGCTTTTTTATTAGTATCCGAAAACCTCTCTCGACATTCTTCCGACATATCCGACGTGATATTTTCCCAAAAACTTTTTGTGAACTAAACAGACCCTAAATTGTGACTGTTCCAGCCTCTAGGCATCAGGGTCTTGGACCAACTCGGGCCCACTGAACTTCTAGAAGAACAATGATTGATAGTTTCAGATATGCACAGAAGTCACTACATTGAAAAAGAAGGGACACTATTGACTACTGTATTTACAGTCTGCCCTTATGTAGCAGTAGCACCTGTATAGGTTGACATTGGCTTCTGCCCTCAATTTGGTTTATGGTTGATAGTATTGTCTCATGTATTGTTAGGTGTTGATTTGCTACATCCACAAAAGTTTCTGCCGTCACCTGTATTTTATTGAGAAAATTTCTTATTTGGCCCTAGTTGAAAACTGGTTTCCTTCCTTGGCCCTCAAAACAAATTTCTTACTTATTTGACCTCATTTCAGTTTACGGTTTCTTATATGGCCTTGCCGTTAGTTCTTGGCGGTAACGGTGTTAAGTAGCACACGAAATGTCTATGTTACCCCCGACATGTTTGAGCATTGAGTGCACTCCAAGATAGCAATGCAGCGTGTTTTTTGAGTATTTTTGAACCAATTTTCAATCAAACATGATTGTGTTCCAAAAATACAAACTCTCCTCTAACTGTTCCCATTAGTTTTGTTCCTTATTAAGAAATAGAAAACAGCTCTAGCAAAAGAGGATTTTTATGAATCGTTTATTCTTCTGAGACATTGCATCAAACGCCTGGAAAGCGGCACGAAGACTAATCTGATCAGACAATGTGCATAACATCCATCCATTAAAAATAAAGGAGAAAGCAAAAAGGACGTCATGGTGTAGGACGCATGGCCGACGAGGCGTGCAATTGCAGTTGCACTAGCTCACGCGCCACGCGCTATGCCAACCCCCGCGCCAGCCATGGTAGCGCGTCGCTGCCCTGCTGCCGCTAGTCAGCCGGTGCTCCAGCCTCCAGGGTGCCATTCTCCATGTAAGGGTAGATGAGCTCATGAGCAGGTGGTCCTTGCTAGTGTGACAGCAGGGCCAGACTCTGCCCGTGCCTTCTCCTCTGCCAGCACGAAGGGCCCGGCAGGATGCCCTATCAGACTGGCGCCCAGGCAGCCAGCGCCCATAGTGGGTTTGGCGTCTAGGCACTCGGGCTGTCGCAGCTCCACGCGACGACTCCCGACCACGCAGCTTTGCCCGCCAACTCCCACCTGTGCCTGCCGCCGTCCTGCCGCTCTAGCCTGCATCACCTTTCTCCCGCCATCCCCACCCTTGGAACGCAAGCCGGTGGCCGGATCCAGGCGCAAAGACCTCCGCCGGCCCCTATCCTCCTCTAGCTGCTGAGGGAGATGGAGAAGGGACAGAGGGAGTGACACATCTGCTCTGTTCGGCCCTCTCAAATATGTCAAGAGGACATTTTCGCCCTTTCACTAAAAACCTGACAACTTAGTCACGGCAAAGTTAGATGGATCTCACGGCAAGGCCAAATAGGTAATTGAAAACTGAGTTGGGGTCAGATAGCTAAGAAAAGTTTTTTGAAGGTCAAGGAAGGAAGTAAGTTTTCAACCAGGGCCAAATAGGAAATTTTCTCTATTTTATTTGTCTTCCTGAAGTATCATGCACTCTTGTTTCAGAAGAACTTTTCTGTTAACCTGCAGGTTTCTGTTTTTGTGCAGTTCCTTGCTTGTTGTATAGCTACTCTTTTTCTTTATGTGGTGAATTGTTTGTGTTTTCAAGAGTGGTATTGATCTTTTTTTTGGCACTGAAGCTATATATGTCCCTGTTTTTTTGACAGCCTGACGCCAGTTGTTGAAAGAAAGGCTTCTGTCTTTGAGATTGTGGGTAAGAGGGATGTTGGTGGAGTGGAAGAAACCCGCTGCTTGGCTTGCCAATGGGGGCTGCCAAAAGGCACGAGTGAAGGAAGGCCCATCAAGCACTACATTGGTGACGCTAAAGTGAAACGTTGCTTTCATGTTACTGATTGGATGATTTCATATCTTGATACCATCAGAACAGTGGAAGGAGCTGGGTCGGTGAGTAATCCATTTGGCAAGTCAGTGCCTGAGGCCACGGGGAAACCACCTGAGAAAGCACGTGAGAAGAGGAAACGGCCCCAATTGTCTGGAGGTAACTTGATCATGACTGAGCCGCTCATGGACAGCATTGTTGATCTGCACAATGCGATTTGCAAGATTCGATATCACTTGAATGAACAAGAAGAGGTAGCTAAGGATGCTGCCACCAAAGTGAGGAAGGTGCTGTCAGATGTGCAGAGTGTGACCAATGATCTAATGTGCTTGGCCTTCAGATCTGTTAATGTTTTTGAACCGCTGGATCCAATTCTGGCTATCTCTAAGTTCACTGTCCTGTCCACCTCTGCTCAGAAACTTCTTATCCCGATGTTCAGCCTGCAACATTCCAAGAGTATGGTCCAATCACTCTATCAGAAGGTAAAGGAGGTGGAGAAGATATCCTCGTTGGCAGAAGTTACTGGCCTGAAGAAGGGCAATGTTGTTGGGAGTGCTGTGAGTGGCGAGGTATCGAGTGCCCGTGCTGGTACTAGCACAGGTACTACGGCTACGGGGAATACGGGCTCGGCTCCAACACCACCATCGTCTTAGATCCACATCTTAGTTCCTGCTGGTTAACTAGGGGTAACAACATCTTAGTTCCTGCTGCATCTTAGTTCCTGCTGGTTATCTAGGGGTAATGTAAAATAGGCTTTGATTGTATGGCTCGAAGAGCGTTTCTCATTGTGGAGGTCACCACTCAGACTGTTGCTAGCAGCAACTTTTTCAACTTTGTCATGGCAGTGTTAATCTTATGCTGCAAACTATCTCAATGATGTTTCTTACCTCAATGTGTCGTGTATGGCCTAATATCTGTATTATGTCACGGCGCTGTGGTCCGCATTTTTGCAGATTACTTTGCATGTCCTTGCCGCACCGGAGGAAGCCGAACCGCTGATACTTCCAGTGGATAGAGAGCTATAGAATGCCATATATCAGGCATATCTGTTCGTGCTTCCGGTTAGGAGGCCAACTATTTTGAGTCTTTGTGATATGTGTCTGCTGCATAAATAGTTATGTAAAAATCTTAATATATTTTTAATAGGAAGCCCTTGTCTTTAATAAATTAACACTAAAAAAATACAGTAGGTTCTTCATATTAGTACAAGTAGTACCTGAAAGTTTCTCCTTTTATGTAACTGCTGTTGTGAATATGTAACTGTCCACCGGGCGGATCATCGGTGGTGGCGGCTGGGGTGCTAGTGCTAGCATATCACTAAGGCTTCCTGTATTTGATGCAGAGACTAAAGTTTAAGAGGTGTTATCTCGGATGTTACATGGGGTGTTTGATATCAATTAAAAACAAATTACAGATTACGTCAGTAATTCGTGAGACAAATTTATTAAGCCCAATTAATCTATCATTAGCACATATTTACTGTAGCACCACATTGTCGAATCATGAAATACAGTAAATGCCGACTATGCCTGGGGCTGCTCTACCTCGCAATAAACCATATTTAGGCCACGTTTAGTTCCAAAAATTTTTGATTTTTGGCCATCACATCGAATCTTTGGACGTATGCATGGAGCATTAAATGTAAACGAAAAAAAACTAATTGCACAGTTGGGTGAGAAATCGCGAGACAAAACTTTTGAACCTAATAAGTCCATGATTGGACACTAATTGTCAAATACAAACGAAAATGCTACAGTAGCAAACCCCAAAATTTTTTCTGAAACTAAACGTGGCCTTAAAGGCTACAGACTCAAGTTGCTTTCCTGCAACACAGTACAGGTTCACATGCTGTGCTACAGGATACAGTGCATTCCCACTACACTTTAGGTCCTGTTTAGTTCCCACCCAAAAATTTTTCATCCCATCCCATCAAATGTTTAGACACATGCATGGAACATTAAATATAGATAAAAAATAACTAATTGCACAGTTTGCATGGATTTTGCGAGACGAATCTTTTAAGCCTAATTAGTCCATGATTAGCCATAATTGCTACAGTATACATATGCTAATGACGGATTAATTAGGCTTAATAAATTCGTCTCGCGATTTACAGATTTATTTAAGTATTATATAAATGTCTGTGAAAGCATATTAAAAGTATATCTTGTAATGATCTGCAGTTAGTACAAATACCAAAATGTTACATGTTGCTCTCACCGTCCCAAAACATAAGGAGTGGTTTCAGGTTTGAGTTTGACTAGGCACGGCCTTACAGAATAAAGAACATGTGCAGGTCAACTATTAGTTGAAAGATTCAAAGGTTGTAAAATGGTAAAAGGAAAACTTACTTGTCATCATATATAATCAATCAGTATGTCGCTCTATTCAAGAGCAGCACAAGCTTCCCTGCATAAAAAATGGTTCATCAAGGTTTGTTCAAACTCACCATGCCATGAATAATAACACACATTTTTTTCTAAAATTGAAATAAAAAGTGTAGAACTATTTTAGATATCATGGCACAGTGCCACAGTGTTAAGTCCTGAGTCTCGAGTCATGACAGGAAATTGATTTGTTGAAAAGATAGCAAAATACTGCTCTTTTGTGTATTATTATGTATTACCAATCTTTTTTTCCTCCCTATCTCTGTTACTCTGTATCTGAATCTAGGGAGGCAAGAGTGGTAGAATACTAGAATAGGAACACGGAGTCGCTTTCCCGCCTCATTTGTCATTTGATATATCAAAAAGACAATAAAAGTATTGAATACAGTGACACCTTTGTGTCTACATCGAAGGCGAAACATATGCAACAGCGGGTTCCAATGCCCAATCATCGAATATTCAAGAACATTCTTTCAATCCGCCACCCACCCACACACAACCAGCATATGCAGGCATGCAGCCAAAACTGCATACTTGGATGCATATGTATACGTATATATTGGACAAGCCCCCAACACCCCCACCCCAAGAAGCACAAGCAATTTTTTTGTCCATCCGAGAATAGATGTGTGTCACCAGGAGACACGAGTACAAATACAAACCATATAGTATGCCTGATGGCTACTACAGAGAAATGAAATCAAGAATCTGGAGGGGACCGCCGCTGGTCCCCTTATCCACACGCCTTCGCCGACTAATAGCTAAAAGAAGAGGCACTAGCGACTAAAAGCCCCCAAAAAGTGTACTACATGCAAGGTGACGGTGACACTAACCATCCAGAGCACCAGGGGCTTGGGGTTCAGCGGATGGATTCGCAAATAAATTGCGTGCGGGTGGATTCACAAATAGATTGCGCGGCGGCACAATAGGTTGCTGCGCTCCGCCACCGCCATGCCGCGACGAGCGCAATCCACCCACCGGCGACTGACGGAGGCGGCGGCCACCGGGAGGGGCAGAAATTCGTCGCATTTGGTTGCTCGCACGACGGCACAGGCTAGAAAGAGTGCTTATCGCATAACGGTGAAAGAATGGGAGGAACTAGATGCCCTCTCAGGTTCTAGGTTGCGTGTTTATATACTTCAGGAATAGTTTTAGGTGTGGCTTGTACCAGAGGTAGATACATCATCTTGAGATACAAGTAATTCTATTAATCTATCCTAGAGTACAAGGAAAGATACAACATAATCGTATATCCACATATCACGGGCACATGGCTCTTAACTACCATATCTTAACACTCTCTCTCAATCTTAACCTTCCTCAAGGTTTAGATTGTGTCTGAACTTTATCAACTTGGGTAAACTAACAGATTTTGTAAATCCATCTGCAACCTGATCACCCGAGTTGATGAATCTAACTTCAAGTAAACCTTGTGCAACTCTCTCCCTAACAAAATAAAAATCAATTTCAATATGTTTTGTTCTTGCATGAAACACTGGATTGGCTGATAGATACGTAGCCCCAATATTGTCACACCATAGCCTTCCTGCTCGAGGATGTGGAATTCTCAACTCACAAAGTAGCTTCTGAACCCACATTACTTCTGCTGTCGCATCAGCTAAAGCTTTGTATTCGGCCTCAGTACTTGATCTTGAGACTGTGGCTTGTTTTCGTGCATTCCACGAGATAAGATTTGATCCAAGGAACACAGCGAATCCCCCTGTAGAGCGCCTATCATCGATGTCACCTGCCCAATCTGCATCCGTGAAGGCGCTCACAAGCATAGACTTGGATTTTCTAATCTTCAGGCCAAGCCGAGGTGTGCCATGAACATATCTCAATATCCTATTCACCGCACTCCAGTGCACGGTTGTAGGATTATGCAAGAATTGACATGCTTTATTTACTGCAAAAGAAATATTAGGACGTGTCAATGTCAAATATTGTAAAGCACCAACAATACTCCTGTATTTCGTTGCATCTTCAGACCCCAATACTTCTCCTTCTGTAGAACTTAGCTTCTCTGTTACTGACAAAGGTGTACCTACAGACTTGCTAAGATTCATCCCTGTTCTTTTGACAATATCAGCAGCATATCTCTCTTGTGTCATAAGCAAACCATCTGTAGACCTCTTTACTTCTATGCCAAGAAAATAATGTAAATCACCCTAATCCTTTAATGCAAACTCCTTCTCTAAATCCTTGAGCAATGCGTTTGTGGCTTCTAATGATGAACTCGCAACTATTATATCATCAATATATACTAAAACAAATATTGTGTGTCCACCCTTGTCAAAATAAAATAGAGACGTATCTGCTTTTGATGGAATGAAACCAAGACACTGAAGTTTCTTACAAAGTCTATCATACCATGCTCTCGGCGCCTGTTTAAGTCCATAAAGAGCTTTATCAAGCTTGCACACCAAATTTGGCTTGGACGTATCTTCGTAACCCGGTGGTTGATACATGTAGACTTCCTCCTATAATATATATAACATCCCGGATGTTAAAAACAATTAAAAATTTAATCATGAGCATAATTAGAGCATAAGCATCAGTTATCATATCAAACAAGCATTGCATGTCACATTATTACATGTCAATGTTGTATATGTTTCATGCATAGCATGATAAGTTTCTAATGCTGTTTACGTTTCAAATAAAGTACTTGAAATGTTTCACATGATTCAATAGTAATCTGATAGGTTTTTTTACTAGCATGCTTAATATGTTAAAAATGCCATGTTGCTTATCACATGAAATAATGTTTTATTAGGGTTAAAAGGATTATTCAAGTTTTAGTTAAAAAGAATAATCAATTGAATTCAAAACCTTGATTTTCGAGAAAGAAAAACATTGTTTTGACCCCTTTTTATCCCCAAACTCAAATTTCAAAATGGAGGCAGAATTTGAAAATGGTTTGAATAGAAAAGTTTCAGGTCTTACCTAGATGTACAACTTTAGTGTTTTGAGTTTTCAAAGTTTCAATGCAAAATTTTGAATAAATTTGAAAAGATGCAAATCCCAAATTTGAATTTCAAACTCAATTTCAAAAGTAGGCATAATTGGGTGATGGCCCAATTATGAAAGTTGTAGATCTTCAAAAGTTGCACATTTTCTATTTTTACAGATTTTCAAGTTTTATTCAAAAATTTAAAGTAATTTTGAATTTTCTGAAATCCTAAAAGTGCTCCCATTTGAATTTAATTTCAAATTTCAAAAACTATTCAAAATCTGAGTTTGGTCCAAAAAGCAAAGTTGGAGATCTCGAGAGGTTGAACAACTTTTGTTTTTGGATATTTTGAAGCTGCTAAACAAATTTAGGAGTAATTTGAAGAAAACAGAAAAAGAATAAATGAGGTGGTTTTAGCTGCTACAGTACCGCGCGAGCAGCCTGCTTGCCTGCTCACCGTCGACATCGCTGGCCTTCTCACCGCTTCCAGGCATATCCATGCCACCTCTTGGCCCTTCTTGCATATTCTTCATCTTGCCACCTCCTCCCCATGTGTCATACTCTTTTGAAGTGGAGAACCTTGTCTTCTCCTCTCCATTTCACTCTCTTCCTCCCTCGTTCTCTGTCTCTTCCTCTCTGTTGGACAGCAGAGGCCAAGGCCGAGCAGGAGCAGCAGAGCAGCAGCGGCGCTCTTTCTCCTTTCCCTGCCGGTGCTGCTCCTTCTCCGTTTCCCCACCACAGCAGGCGCCCCAATCCCTTCCCTTTTCCCGCTCCCTTGCCGCCGGCAACCGCCACTGCAGCAGCAGCCGCCGCCATGTGCAGAGCCACCGGCTCACGTGGCCGAGTCGCCACGGGCCATCTCGGGCCAAGCCATGACCGCCAACGAGTGCGTCCGACCATGGAGATACTCCCTCGCCACTCTATCGTCGTCGGCAAGCATCACAGTGGCCGGAATCGACGCTTTCCCGAGCTCCCCTGCTCTGATTTCGCGGCCAGGGACCTCGCGCGACAATTGAAAGTTTTCCAGGGTTCCCAATGTAAATCTCGTGACTCATATGAATAGTGCGCACAGTGCAGTTTTTCTTTTTCTTTTCTTTTTTTCGGCTGGAACTTTGGAAATTCATAGCAAATTATAGAAAAATCATAAAATAGCAAATGGAGATGTTTTGGAATCCTCATGACTAGCTCTATGCAGTAGAGTCATAATATGATAGGTTTTAGTAGAAAGTTTTTGCTGTGTGCAGATGGTTATTTATTTGTCTTGGAAATTAGAGTTTTCAAAGAATAATTAATATCTGTAGATTCCATGCTTCAATTGATGTTAAATTTTTAGGGTAGTCTCCTGATGCTATGTATGTGCTGTGGTAAAAATTTCATGACCATTGGATGGATGTGATATGATTGAGTTATTGCTTCTTCTTACTTAGTAATGGATAAATAGTGTTAAATTGATTTACAGTTAAATTGAGGAAGCAAATTGTGTTTTCTGTAGATATGGTAAATACAAAAGTTGTTTAGAACTTCCATATCTTTCATTTCCTAGAATTTCATGATTTTAAGTCTAATTTTTTTGAGAGTTATAGATTTTGCAAGATGCCTATTAAATTCTGCTTACTTTCTGACCTGATCTACAAGATGCAAATGTTTGGGCTATTTAGCTTGTGAATCATCTCTTGGCAATATTTATAAAGTTGTAGTACTTTTTATGAGCTTTCCAAAATGTTAAGAACCACTGTTTTTTGTAATCTAGAACTCTATTTATAGCTGTTGCAAGTGAGGTAACAGTTTCTGTCCAAATCTGGACAGAGATGTCTTTGTGGTGTTGTTTGACCTTGTTAGCTATAGGATCGTATTAAGGTGATAATAAGAAAGTTATTAACAACTTGATAAGATTTCTAGAAAGCTAAGGGACATGTCTTGTGGATGGGTAAAACTCCAGATCTGCTCCTCTGAAGTTACTGTTAGTCTTTTGTCTAGAATTTTGTGCAGACCTAGAACTTTAGCATGTTTGCCCTGGTTAACTTTGAAATTAGCTTTTGATGTAATTAAACAAATGTAGTTAATTATCTAAGCTTTCCAGAAAGCCTAAGATCACCTTTGTTGGATGCTTGGATCTTTAGTTATGGTTGAGTGAAGTTATGTATATGCTGCTGTCCTGATTCTATGAAAGTCTTAAATTGGTTGTTTAAGTTAGCTTATGTGAAGATCATAAATGATTCTTTAAGCTAAGATATGCTTAACGTTACATACTGCTTGTACATGCCTTTTTCATAATGTAGCTTTGTCAGTAAGTTTGTATGCCAAATAAACTCGTAACTTGTATGTTAAGTGTGAGATACTTCATTATCTTAGCATAATAAGTTGTATAATGCTTGGTTGTCTAACTTAACCTCTAGTGCTTAAGTTAGATTGATATGATCATAGCTTTGACTTGCTTAACTAATGTAGTAAGATAAGTGTTGCTTTCATGATGATCACATGACTAACTTGCTTATAATAATAAGTAACATGTATGTTGTTAAACTTGATCGTTTCTTAGATGCAACCTCTTGGGTAAAAAGTAAAAGTTATAGATTTCCATGTATGTTGTTTGTGCATGTTTTTTTCCTAGTAACAGCTTTAGTTGGTAAGCATGTTTTGATAAGTAAACCTTTGCCTTGTTAGAAGAACAACTAAAAATGTTTTATGATAATTATTTGTAACTATACCGCGAAGGAAAGTTGTACTCAAGTAGATAACTAATGTTTATCCTTTCTAAATGTCTCTTGTATGCTATGCCTTGTTCATCATAATGCATCATGGCATGCATTTCATCATATTAAGCATCGCATCATTTTTATATACGTGTAGTGCCTACGAGAGTGAGAAGATTCGTGGTGACAAGTGATGACGAGGTTGGTGTTGATCAAGCTTCGGAAAAGGTGTCATCCACCCGTGATGTTGGCGTCAAACTTAACTTCTACGAGAACTAACCACCGCTGCAACGCAGGCAAGCCCCGGTGCATTTAAACCCTACCTTGAGTTTTACAAATGTTTTATTATTTATATTATGGTTTATTGTATTAAGTAATTATGAGTTGAGTGATAACCTAATTGCTGCATTGTCATCCTTGATTATTGCGATATCAACCTTGATACCTGTTTTACGGAAAATGCGTAGTATGCTTCGCTATGCTTAGAAGTTAAGCTTTTAAATGAAATGTTTACATAGCCATGACGGCATACTTAATGAATATTGAAATATGAGAATGAATTTGAAAGATCGGGCGGGTGGTTTGGCCACTGCTAACATGCATTGGGAAAGGAGTCTCAATGTAGTGTTTCCGCCTTGTCGGTTAAGGTCCGTTCGTTGTAAGCCTGTTGTGTTCAAGACTTTGCAACTAGCCTCATGCCTTGGGTAAGCCCAAAATGTTGGTGATTCCATTACGAGAACGTCTAACCTCGCACTGGGAGTGGAGAGATGGCGGGAGTAGCGTGTACCCTCGGGGCTAGAATCGGGCCGGGTTCGAGGAGTACTGTACTCTCGGGTGGCGATGGACACGTTCTGGTTTTGGGAGATCTAAATGAGGGTTGATATATGCAAGATTCGGTTCTACATATGTCGTGAGGTTAGAGATCCCCAGCTGGGTATAATCGGTTCGAATCGTCGTTGCTCCTCGGTCATGGAGACTTGATCGCCTGACTTACATCGTAGTTAAGAACTGGAATTGAAAGAAAGAATGAGAAAGGTCTTGACGAGAATTACTTTGATCTAGATTAGGATCACTTAGAATTGGTTAATGAACCATCAATGGTAAAAGTAAAATATTGAAGGTAAGGACTTACTTTAGTAAGCGTTTCTGCAAAAGAAATTTTGATTCTTGAATACACGTACCTTGATTCCCTAAAGCTAGCATGCCCTTGGCATCTTTTCTGTAGTCGGGTAAGTCTTGTTGAGTACCCTCAAGTACTCAGGGTTTGTTAACCCCTGTTGCAGGTGCTAACTGGTGCTGTTAACCGAGGTCATGTCGGTGGGCTCGATATGATCTGGTTGTCCTCTCCTGACTTAGGTGCTCTACCTAAGTTGTCTTCTGTAGTTCTACTCGACTTCCGCAATACAAGTTAAGTTTGTAAAAGTTAACTTAATCATGATTTATAAATTCATTGTTGTTATTCTTCCGCACTCTGATGTAAAGTTTTATACAAATGTTGTAATGTTGTAGTTACTCCTTTGTTGATCCTGGTATGAGTTGTCAAACGTAGTTGAATCGGGGTCCTGCGAGGGCACCCGACAGATCTTCTTAGGTTATTTGGGGTACATGCATAGCTGTCAGAGGTCTTAGGGACAATGACAGGTGCATGTGGGCCATATAATTTAGGAGGTTATTTGGGGTACATGCATAGCTGTCAGAGGTCTTAGGGACAATGACAGGTGCATGTGGGCCATATAATTTAGGAGGTTGTCCTGCGAGGGCACCCGACAGATCTTCTTAGGTTATTTGGGGTATATGCATAGCTGTCAGAGGTCTTAGGGACAATGACAGGTGCATGTGGGCCATATAATTTAGGAGGTTCTGTGTCAATATACCATGCAAAAAAGCATTTTGGACATCGAGCTGTCGAAGTGACCAGCCTCGAGAGATTGCAATTGACAACACAAGTCTAATTGTGGCAGCTTTAACCACCAGGCTAAAGGTATCTTCATAATCCAATCCATACCTTTGTTTATAACCTTTAGCGACGAGTCTGGCCTTATATCTATCAATTGATCCATCAGCTTTCTTCTTAACTTTATATACCCATTTGCAACCTATAATGTTCTTTCCTTTAGGTGCTTGCACAAGATGCCAAGTTTTATTTTGCAACAAGGCATCAAACTCGACATCCATAGCATGCACCCACTTAGGATCCGGAGTGCAGCAGCAACTGACGTAGGTTCATCTGTAGAAGAAGCACAGGACATACCCCATCGAATGGTTCCATCAGTATATATTTTAGGTTGATGTATACCATGTTGTGATCGAGTTGTTGGTCGTTGAGGCACAACAGCCGCTCCAGAGCTTGCGTCCGCAAAAGATCTAGGGGCAAGATTTCCCTGCTGGGATTCAGCAGCGGCAGGGTCAGCTCCCCCGTGCGCCGGATCTGGATGTGGCTGGAACGATGTGGTCGATGAGACGGGAGCCGATGAAGGTGATGTAGAAGATCCCGCCACGCCGAGCGTTGTGTCTCGCGACCCCGACACCGCAGCACCTGGGGAGTGGATCGAGGGCGATCCTGTCGGGCCATCCCCGATTTCTATGCTGCTGCTACCGGGGGAACAAATGTGATAATGATGCCCCGGCCGCCGTTCTCCTCCATTTGTGCCGCCGTTTCCTGCATTACTTTGCACAGCTGGACCAGCACTGGTTATATCATCATTAGAAGATGGATTACAAGCATATGAGTCAGTAGTAGATGCATCTCGAAGATCAGTGCTAGGATTTAAAAGGTGCTCAGGCAAGAGAGAGATTTCGGCACGGAGGCGAGCACCGGCGTTTGGATGAAGTGTACTGAAAGGAAACACTCGTTCATCAAAAACTACATCACGTGAAATATAGACTCTTCCTTCAGATGGATCAAGGCACTTAAAACCTTTATGAGGATGACTATAGCCAAGAAAAACACATCTTTTTGATCTAAACTCAAGTTTCCGAGTGTTGAAAGGACGCAAATTTGGCCAAACAGCACAGCCAAAAACTCTAAGCATGGAGTAATCTGGTGTTTGTTTGAAGATACGCTCATAGGGGGTTTCATTTTTGATGACTCGAGAAGGAACACGATTTATAAGATAGACGGCAGTAATGAAAGCCTCATCCCAAAACTTTAGAGGAATAGAGGCATGTGCAAGGATGGTGAGGCCAACTTCAACAATATGGCGATGTTTACGTTCTGCCGCTCCATTCTGCTGATGAGCATGAGGACATGAGACTCGATGTGTGATCCCAACTCGGTTGAAGAAAGAGTTTAAAGATTGATACTCTCCTCCCCAATCAGTTTGCATGGATAAAATCTTTCTATCGAATTGCCTTTCTACTAAATTTTGGAAATCTCGAAAGCGTTCAAATACTTCAGATTTATGTCTCAAAAGATAGATCCATGTATACTTGCTATAATCATCAACAAAGGAAACATAATAATTATTGCGACCAACGGATGTTGGGGCAGGACCCCAAACATCAGAGAAAACAAGTTCCAATGGATTTAACGACACACTAGATGACTTAGAATAAGGAAGTTGATGCATCTTCCCTTTCTGACACGCATCACACACAGCGTGTTTATTCAAATCTTTGACAAAAGGAATCTTATGACGATCTAAAACATGATGGACAACTTGACTCGACGGATGACCTAAACGATGATGCCAAATGGAGGAAGACGCCTTGGTGATGCCTAACGCCTGCTTATTGTGGTCGACTCTAAGAGGGTACAATCCTCTCTCACACCTGCCTTCCAGAACCGTCTTCTTCGTGGTTCGATCCTTGATAAAGAAATTATCAGGGTGAAATTCAAGGAAACAATCATTGTCACGTGCAAGGCGATTGACAGAACATAAATTTTTGTGTGCTTTAGGGACATGAAGAACATTCTTAAGATGAATAGCACGATCATGAGAATGCAAAAAACTAGACCCAATATGCTGTATATCCATACCTGCACCGCTTGCTGTGTGGACCTGATCATTGCCATTGTACCGATCCCTGATGGTGAGCTTCTCCAACTCACCCGTGACATGATCTGTTGCTCCTGAATCCATATACCAATTCGTATCTATTCCATACGAGTTGGTGTTTGCCGAGGCCACAGTCTTCTGTGGAGGGGTGTAGTTCACATCGAACCGCTTGAAGCAGCGACTCGCTGGATGTCCTTCCTTTGTGCAGATCTGGCAGAAAACGCCAGTCTGGAAGTTGGAGCCGCGGCCACCTCCATTGCGACTGCCTCCTCCACGCTGGAAACCTCCACGTCCACCACCTCCACGACCACTGCCATTGCGGCCGCGAGATGGGTTTCCTCCTCCGCGACCACCACGGGTCGCGACGTTAACATAGGCGTTGCCTCCATTCTTCATCTCGAAGCGTTGCTCAAAAGCAACAAGCTGGGTCAGGCATTCGCTCACCGTAATGGGTTCCGCCCTGGTGGTGATGGCGGTGACGATGGGATCCCAGCTGAGATCAAGTCCACTGAGGACGTAGGACACGAGCTCGTCGTCTTCTATCTTCTTCCCCGCAGATGTCATCTCGTCCGCGAGGCTCTTCATCTTGGCAAAGTACTCACTAATGGTCGACCCTCCTTTGGTCGCCGTCGTGAGTGCCATCCGCGTGCTGATAACACGAGCACGCGAAGCCGAGGCATGCATCGCCTCAATCGCAGCCCATGCCTCCTTCGCCGACCGTACAGTCGTCGGCATCTGGCCAAGCGTTTCCTTGGACAGGGAGTTGAGTAGGAAGCTAAGCACCGTTTGGTCCTTCGCAAACCAGATCTCATACTCATGATTGGGCTTGGGCTCCTTCTTCTGTTCCTCCTCTTCCTTGGTGAGTGGCAGGAACGGCGACGGCGGCGCCGCCGTTCCCTCGATGAAGGTTGCCATCTGGGCACCACGAAGCGCCGATAGCACTTGCATGCGCCAAGTCGGGTGGTTGCTCTTCGAAAGCTTTTCGGTGATGGGAAACATGATAGATGGAATAGACGAAGCACCGGAGGACGATGCTAGGGCGTGGAAAGCCATGGAATCGATCCGCTAGGATTACGGCTCCGATACCATGAAAGAATGGGAGGAACTAGATGCCCTCTCAGGCTCTAGGTTGCGTGTTTATATACTCCAGGAATAGCCCCTGGTGTGGCTTGTACAAGAGGTAGATACATCATCTTGAGATACAAGTAATTCTATTAATCTATCCTAAGTACAAGGCAAGATACAACATGATCGTATATCCACAGATCACGGGCACATGGCCCTTAACTACCATATCTTAACAAACGGGACGGCAAGTGGCTCGTGTGGGAAAGATCCAAAAAGCGAGTTAGGGTTCCTCACCGCGTCGCCGAGTCCGAGCGGGTGCGGGGCTGCGGGTCACCCCCACTCCATGGCGGCCCGCCGACACCACTGCACCAGCAGAGTGAGAGGGAGCGGGGAGGACGGCGGCGAGTGGCGAGGGAGTGGAGAGAGCTCCTTGGGCGGGCGGACGGACGGCTGGCGGAGGGAGTACGAGACGAGACGATGGTGTCGGTGTGGCCTCTGGACTGCGACGCGTGGACGGTGCTAACTTCGTCCAGCGCTGTCAGTCTTGATGAAAAAAGGACTCAAAATCAAGCGTTTTCGGTCTTGTTGGAAAAAGGACTCCAAATCCTACACCCCAGGAATAAAAACTCAAATATATGAGCATGTATTATTTTTTACCCAATAAAAACACCCATGTCGAAGTCTAAACATGGCTTTTCTGCAATCGCCTTAAGGAAAAATTTTCAGGTTGCTGCCCCTGAAGCTTCTCCGGCACCCGAGCGACATAAAAAGCGAAGGAGTCCCTAGTCCATTGTGTTCCCCGCGATTGGACGTAACTTAGCAACATCCTCACCAACAATGGGCATCACAGGGAAATGCACGGCCACTCGCAGCCCAGACCAAGATGGATCCGCTGCAGTGGTGAAGCAGTTGCCGACGGCGTAGTCCTAGGCTCCGGTGATGGCCGGCGTGCCCTCACCGACGAAGGGGGGACAGCAGACCTTGAACCTTAGGCGGCGCCACGCGATCGCCTCGGAATCGCCCGAACCCACGCTCTGTCATTTCCAGATCTCGTTTTTCCGCATCTCTAAAAGGCATGTATCTGTTAATCCCCATGTCTCTGTAAATAGGGCATCCGTCTCTAAAACCGTGAGGTATATCTGGAGACTCTAAGATTTTCTGACCGCGCTTCTGTTAATAAAATTGTTTTGTGCTAGTGTTTGCATTTTTCTCCAAAAGGTTGTTGTCTGAGTATCTCTGGGAGATGCAATCGTATGCTTTGTTGTCGCCGCGTGTCGAATAAACAAAGGAAACGTATAATCAATAAATAAAACAAATTAAAACGACGGACTTTTCCGCTTGGCATGCGCATCATCTCCAATCAATCCCCTCCCTGCTGCTGTTTTCTTGTGATGGATGAGTTCATCTCCATCCCGACGACGGATCGAAGAAATTAAGGCAGGCTGGCTGCTTGGCGTGTGCATGGCCTGGCCCGGACAGATGGCTAGCACAGCATGTTTTGCGTGGCTACCCGTCCACGTATGCGAGCCCCCAGCTGTAGCGGGTACGTACAAAATGCCCTCACGTACACGTCTTGACTTGCATGATACTAGTCTAGTATATCATGTATATCAGTTCATCACAGTGCAAGCTCATACATGGAAAGCTAGCTAGGGATGGATCCATTCCATGCAACAAACAAATTAAAGTGAAAGGGTGCCAACATGCAGCTGGCTGGTTCATTGAAAAAGTGCATGCAGACATGGAAGCGTGCAACAGACCGTGACATGGCATGGCACACATACATTCGTTCTCCGATTGAAAAGCGCACGTAACGTTGCATATACATACGACGGGCGACGGCCGTGCAGTGCCACAGGTGCAGTTACGTTCCTTCCTCGTACCGAGACGATCGATGAAGATGAAGAACCCTGCTCCTGCTAGCAGTAGTGTTGCTGCAGAGGTGAAGAAGGGGTCGTGGAGCCCCGAGGAGGACGCCCTGCTGACCAGGCTGGTGGAGCAGCACGGGGCCCACCGCTGGAGCCTCATCAGCGCCGCCATCCCCGGCCGCTCCGGCAAGTCCTGCCGCCTCCGCTGGTGCAACCAGCTCAGCCCCGACGTGCACCACCGCCCTTTCACGCCGCACGAGGACGCGCTCATCCTCGCCGCCCACGCCCGCTACGGCAACAAGTGGGCCACCATCGCGCGCCTCCTCCCCGGCCGCACCGACAACTCCATCAAGAACCACTGGAACTCCAACCTCCGGAGGTGCAGGCGCCGAGCGGCGGCGGCGGCGGCGGCGGCCTCCCGAGCTGCTGCTGGCCCGTGCATCGCGATCGGCCCTCAGCAGGTGCAGGACAGCGACGACGTCGCTCCTGCTGCTGCTGAACCTGAACATCATCATAGTCCGCAGCAGCCAGTTGCTGGTGGTTTAGGGGGCGGCAACAGCAGCGTTCAGCCTCCAGGGACCGCTACCGCCGAGGCCGAGCCGTCTCTGTCCCTGAGCCTTGGCCTGCCGCTGCCAGCAGCAGAACCAGGAGCCGCGGCTGACGAGGAAAGCCGCAACAGCCAGCAGGACCACGGCCAAGCATCGCCGGTGACGCTACCGCAGGAAGGAGAAGGAAACGCGCAGCTGTTGGCAGTGGTGCGCCAGATGGTCAGGGAGGAGGTGCAACGCCAGACGGGACAGCTCGCCTACTCGCTCATGGCCGCCGCAGCAGCAAAAGCCAAGGGACACCACCGTTAATCTGTGATCCGTTGTGCATGTTACTGCTGCTTGCATTTCCCCTCCTTTCTCCTCTGCCAAGTGTATTTTGTTTTTTCCTTCATTCCTTGTACTCCCTTCCCATACTTGTTTCGTTTATGCGACTGCAATTGGGATCCTTTGGCTACTCCATGATCATGCTGGCTTCTCCAAAGTTCTAAGTATATACAGGTAGGTACAGGTTATTTAACACCAAAGAGATCACATGGACCTGAAACAAATAGCGTTTAGTTGATGAAGCATAAGCATCAACTGTTGCAAACGAGAAATTCCAAGTTAATGGCCTGTTTAGTTGTTGAAATTTTTTGGGTTCGGCTACTGTAGCACTTTTCGTTTTATTTGGCAATTTGTGTCCAATCGTGGACTAATTAGGCTCAAAAGATTGTCTCGTGATTTACAACTAAACTGTGTAATTAGTTTTTTCTTTCGTCTACATTTAGTACTCCATACGTGTGTCGTAAGATTTGATGTGACAGGTACTATAGCACTTTGTGGGTTCCCTTTTTAGGAACTAAATAGGCTCTAAGAACAACTCCAGCGGTACTACTCAAAACACACTATCTAAATGTCTGTTTGGATAGCCACATATTTTTATACTATACTCATTTTTTGCATTCAACTCTGGCAGCATTACATAAACCAGACTACCTAAATTCATTTGCGGAGTGAATGACATATGGGGCCATGATGTCATCCTCTCTCTCTCTCTCTTGTTCTCTACGCCGGCGAGGAGACGCCGCCGTGCGCCATTGCCGCGGGGAGGTCGTACCGGGGCGGAGGAGGGCCGGCAAGGAGGAGATGCGCCCTGCCAGCCGTCCGGCTTGGAGGAGGCATGCGGCCGGTGGGGAGGAGGCATGTGACTATTGGGGAGGAGGCGGGGATCAGCGTCGGGGAGGGGCGTGCTGCGCCAGGGATCCATGACTATTGGGAAGAAAGCCGAGGAGTCACCGAAGATGGGGAAGGAAGCGTGCCCTCACCGGGACCCGCCGGGGAGGCTTCTGTGGGTGGCGGCGTCGGGCTCCTGCACGTGACCGAGCATCAGGTGGAAGGCAAAAATCTGGGTAGTCACTTTTGTTGGCCCAACAGAAGTATGTAGTGAGAAGAGAAATTTGCTGGGTCAACAAAATTGGGTCAGATAGGTAGTCTGCTGGAGTGGTTTTTTCGCTTAGTAACGCCCCACATTTTCACTACCAAGGTAAAAATGCCGGCTTAGGCATTATTACCCGACAAAGTAATACTTTCTCGAGGAATGACCCTAATCAAAGTGTTGCAACAGGATAATAGTTAGAACCTTACACAGTTTGTTACATTTAATAAAAATTTATTTGTATCATGTATTTCACCGGTGACTTCCTTTAGGTCATGTATTTCACCTCCACATTATACTCGACACCTCCACATTATACTCGAAATTTATTTGTATCATGTATTTCACCTGTGACTTCCTTTAGGTCATGTGCTTGGCATATGTCATCATCATAGGTTATCTCTTTTCATATAAAGGGGAGAGTTAATAGCAAGAGTGAATACAAAGTACTTAGCAAGCATATAATAAATCAATGAAATGCAGGCTTAACCATTTTTCATATCCATTCTCATTCATAGATCATTTATCAAAAGTTGCATATTTTAGAAAGTAAGTTAAGAAATCTATTATCACGCATACAGTGAGATAGAGCCTCCAATAGGCTCCCATAGCCTCCATTCTAGGAGACATGACCTGAATTCATAATTTAACCCTGCGCAGGTTTGTATCACTTTACCCATGATTACCTGACCAATTTTTCATCACACCTCCTTTGGTGCGACTCATGGTCAAGATACCATACTTTCCCCACTTCCGTAAATTGTATACGTCTACATCTATCCACGCGCGCTAATATATGTGCTTGGATGTACTTCATCGACACCTGAATGGGGATTTCATCACCCAAACCTCTCCTCACATACCATAGGGAATATATAACAACTTTCATGGCTACCGAACTCGGCTAGTCCCAAACGAGTTCACGACCGACACAGTTTCCTACGGCACACATAATAAGTGAGAGGGGCTAGTACTTATGTTCGTAGTCGTATGTAGAGAGAGCTCGACCCACCCTAATTCATGATCGCAATCCATGAACTCTCTCTGCACCGAATATTCAATCATCCATTAATCATTATCCATCGTAATCATCATGTTCATTCAGTTTATTTAGAAAATAGATTTTGATGTAAGTGTTTTCACAAATGAGTTTATTTATCAAAAATCAATGTATAATCTACATGACTTGCCTGGGTCCCCACGACAAAAGATCGTCTCTTTGTATGCTACGGTTCTGAAAATTAACAAGTATATATATTGAGAGGTAATTAACTTGCAATTTAAAACATGCGTTAAAGTTTAATGCTTGCGTGGCCTTGAGGTGACCTACAGTCAACTGGATTTGATAATAAATGCAGCTACGAGTTCTAGTATGGATTAATGCTTAATTAAGGCAGTCCCAATAGATAGTTTCTAGAGGTAGTTTCCAAGAAAGAAGAAGAGCAATTAGGCCAGTCTCAATGGAAGTTTCACGTGAGTTTCATTTGCATTAAATGGATTGCCACATAGGCACTTTTGATGACATGTCAGTGTATTTAAGAAGAGAGAGAAGAAATGGGTTTCATCTAGATGAAACTCTCTTGGCACGATTACCAACTCTCTATGAGTCTTAGAATTAAATGTCTATGAAACCACGGAATGAAACTCTCCATTGAGAGTAGGTATTTCATCCAAATTTCATTTCATTTCAAATGACGTGGCAGTTTTGGAAACAACGTAATGAAACTCCCCATTGAGACTGGCCTTAGGGGAGTCCCAATTGATAGTTCTAGAGGTAGTTTCCAAGAAAGAAAGAGAGCAATTAATGTTTAATAGAAACTATCATTGTCAACCTATGATTTCTATGATTTCTAGGTGTTCCAAAAAAACCATCATAATAAACAATGAATTTCGGACTATCATTTTTAGACTTTCGTTTTTAGAGCCAAATGATAGTTCAGTTGGCATGCAATTCACTTTCTATACTCTGCAGTTTTTCTCCGAGCAGACTAAAACTGAATGTATATTGCCTCGCAAAGAAAACCTGAATGTATTCAGAGGAAACTGAGCAGAGTACGTGTGTTTGGGATAAGTTCACATAGATTTTCAGAACCAATTACTACCAGACTAGTACAGTAAACTAGCAAACCACTTTCTAGTGTAAGGGCGGCGGGAGCACCAGTGAATCCAGCGTGCGGGAGAGCAGCGAGCGTGCACGGAAGATTCGTGGAGGCGGGTGCGAGTAGGCGGGAGCTGCGCTTCGCGCGCGAGGATGCGGCGTGGCGGCGACGGAGCAATCAGGCGGGCGCGTGCCGGAGCTGTGCTTCGCGTGCGAGGATGCGGCGCGGCGGCGACGGAGCAACCAGGCGAACGCGTGTCGGAGCTGTGCTTCACACGCGAGGATGCGGCGCGGCGGCGACGGAGCAATCAGGCGGCCGCGTGCCGGAGCTGCGCTTCGCGAGCGAGATGCGGCGCGGCGGCAATGGAGCAATCAGGCGACTGCGTGCGGCAGCTGCGCTTCGCACGCGAGGATGCGGCGCGGCAGCCACGGAGCAACGGATCCAGAGGGAAGCCGCTACAAACTGCTAGCGTCTCCCCAACGCAGTCGGGCCGGTTTCTTCGAGCCTCGATCCTTGCGACGACTCCGTTCCGTGAAGCAGAAACCGTTTCTTTATTTTGTACTCTCTTTCTCCATTAATTCTTTTGCCACATTAGCAAAAAAACTGAGTTATCAATATTATTAAGATAATATCCCATTAGGACTGCCCTTACTATACTGTCAAGACCCTAGGAACTCAGAGGAACAAGAAGTTCCCCAACCACAATAAAATAGCTCTATAAATAAACATAGAGGGGAAAAAACACGGGACGACCCACATGTCAGCTAGATGCAAGACTTGTCTCAGCGGGGACAATAGATACCCTCACCGTGCTCCACGGTTGTTACACGGCGATACAACGAGCAGACATGCAAGATCATCTTCATTCTCCAACGTACGATAATATCCTCTTCGACTCAACCTACACCTCTCTACTACCACCCCCACCACATCAGACCTGGTTGGGTAATATATCTGGGAACCAAGACATTTTTATCATCTTTGCGATGCGAAGCTAGATGCATTATGGTCTATAAACTTTTTTGTGTGCCAGTGCACTCCTCGACGATGACACAGTAACACACTTAGCTTGTGGTAACCCCTCGTGGCACAAACTGCTCTCGCGTGGCTCCAATCTGGGCAACCTTAACATAATATATGTAATAAGTACTTAAACGTGGTGCAATGCGACAAAATGGCTTCGAAATGTGGTGTTTTGTGCAGTTCACCAATGCAAAAGACATCCTCGCAACAGCCAAAAAAACGGATCTTTATTTCCATTCTTCCATTCAACTGATGTATCAGAGAGAGAGAGAGAGAGAGAGAGAGAGAGAGAGAGAGAGAATAAGCAGGAAGCAAATGATGAAGGAAAAATTGTAGCTGCCCAAAAAACACTTGTTATTGTAATATATAAGAACAGTCTCTCAGCCTGCCTAAGAATAGCTACCAGCTGCTGTTAAGAATTCCTAAAGCAATTCCAGTGGAACTGAAGAAAATGTCATCGTACATGGCACAGTTTATCCAAAGTTGAACTGAAAGCCTCCACCCCCGGGGAAGCCGCCGCCGGGGAACCCACCGTCGAAATGAAACGTGTACTGCTGGCCGCCTCCCCCAAAAGGATTGAAGCCACCCCCGCCTCCCATATTCATCTCGTCCACATCCTCTCCACGGTCATACCTTACAGGCTTACACGTTTGTCTTCATCACCAAGCACCTGAACATGCAGCGGAAGCTTGTGGCAAACATATCGCATAATATATAGTACATTCCAGCGAAACAACATTCACAAAGCGAGAAAACCACAAGATTGATTGTAATGCCAGACTGAACTAGCATCTAATTCTAAATATAGCAATGTTGTCAATAGAATGTGCACTCTAACCTACTACCATGTGATGCAAGAACCGACGTTCCCATTATCCCATAAAGCTTGGCATAGATAGTGGTTTTCTGGTTTCCTAAAGAGAGAACAGTCCAATAGAGCAGTGCTTCATCGTACCTCATAAGCAGCAGCAATTTCTCGAAACATGTTTTCTGCTTCCTCCCGGTTATCCACGTTTTTATCTGGATGCCACTGCAACGCCAGCTTTTTGTAGGCACGTTTTATCTCCGCAGCTGACGCTGTCTTTGAAACACCAAGAATTTTATACCAGTCTTTTCTTTTGCTCAACTTAAGCTGCTTTTCAGCTCTCATAAGTGCTTCACGGATACCCATGTCCTGGTTGTTAAAAAATGTTAAGTTATCATGCTAGCAGAAAATCAAATATAAACTTCTGGTCCATCAAATATTCATGATCAGTTCATAGACTTCTCAGGTTCAGAAACAGAGAATGGAGACTCGGGTTCGCCACTTGAAAAAAAAAACAGGTATTTCTACAGTGCTATATCCTAAGACTTTGTTAAAACAATTTACATGGCCACCGATACACAATTTTTCTGTCTTAGACAATTCAACCTTATGTTACGCTAGCAATAGCTTTCCATTGTACTGCAGAATCCACAGCAATTTGGAAACAAAAATGGCTTGCAAAGCAACCCTAGACATCATATAAATGCAAATTGAAAACAATGAAGGTTCCAGCAGGAGACAGGATTGGTGGGTGTGTCTCCCGGTGTTGTTTTGGGGGTGGCAACGTCAGGGAAAGCTAACATGAATAAAATTCAAGAACTATTGTTTGTGTACCATCCAAATTCTGCGCTTTCGGACCAAATATAATTACCTGTGGAGATTTCTGGGCAGCCTCTTTTAGATCCTGAACCGCTCCTTCCCAGTCTTCTGAGAGAAGTTTAGCTTCACCTCTCTGCAGCAAGGGTAATGAAAAATGACGTCAAATATCCCAAGAAACAGATAAGAATGTCATGCTTGCAAAAACTTGTGCAGCACAAAATTCAACTTTCGTGCTGTCACGTAACCTCCTGATATAGCATTTAGTGAAAAAGATAAATTACATTATCCATGTAATCTAGCTATGGACACAAAACATATTAATAGTGTATATTAAAATGAAGATCTTAAACATGCTGAACAATTGTAGTATTTCTTAAGCGCCAATAGCTGGTTCATAGCACTGAATCCAATCTTAATGGTTGGTCATAGAGTATGAAAATATGATTAATCTGGGGAGAGAGTACTCTATCCCTTACGTGTACAGTTGATACAAATATATAAACACTAGCTGTCCTAAGCCAGTTTATAGAAACAAGCGCCAGGTCTTAGATGGATTCCAGCATAGTTTTATACACCACGTAACAATGTCAGTTAACACTTGGGGTACCTAAATAGAATGAAATCCAATTTTTTTTAGAAACTAGTGTCAAAGATGTAAGATCAGGTCTTAGAAATGTTGAGTTTGCATTCTGAATTTTACATTGATGATCTGCGTGATTCCAGGCAGGCAAGTTACCTGTGTAAGTGCATCAACAAGTTCACTGTCTATGCTCAGTGCTTCTGTACAGCTGCTGATTGCCTCCTTACTTCTCCCAAGTCTGACCAGAGTTTTACACAACCCAAGATAAAGATGTACATTATAAGCAGTATGGTCTGGATCCATTGCTAGAGCTGTCTTGTAGTCCTCAACAGACACACGTAGCTTACCCTTGGCAGCATTATCTTCAGCCTGCATCCACACCGTATGATTTAACTACTACGACACTGTACACTCCAAATTGATTTATAAGAAGAATGACACTCACACTCTTAGTCTTCTTCAAAAGATTTTTTAACCCGAAATATGCTTTCTTCAATTCTGAATGCTCTGGATCAAGACGGAGCCCTTTCTGGTAGTGCCTAAACAAAAAGGATTATTTGAATATAGTCTAGAGAGCATTTGGGTGTGTATAAGCACATGCATATGCTTTTCCAAATTACCTGGAGGCCACATCATGATCAGCAAGGTAATAGTAGGCACGACCACGTAATAGCAGTGCATCCAAGTTGTCTTCATCTTCCTTTAGAATGAATCCGGTCTCTGAAATAACGCTTGAGTAGTCTTTCAGTGCTAGCAATGCTTTAGCCTTGAGAAGCTTTGCCTGCAAATTGAATCTTTAGTACCACAGCCCAAGGAGAAATGACTAGATGGAATTTTCCTGTCCGTAATCACAC
The DNA here is from genome assembly GCA_038087645.1 of Saccharum hybrid cultivar R570. Classification (NCBI taxonomy): domain Eukaryota; kingdom Viridiplantae; phylum Streptophyta; class Magnoliopsida; order Poales; family Poaceae; genus Saccharum; species Saccharum hybrid cultivar. Next base: position 26,430,605 of record JAQSUU010000115.1, on the reverse strand, counting down.
CTTTAAGCAACCTGGAGAAAAGACGAGCACAATTTTGTTGATGTATTCCAAAACTTTTGAAAAGTCACCAGAATCGAACTGGCCATAAGCAGATTGTAATGAATTTTGAGCCTGAAGAAGCTGGGATAATTCCTTTTCCACTGAAGCAGACCCAGGATTCAGCTCCAGGTGTTTGTTATAGTCGCTCTCAGCTTCCTTGTATCTGGACTTTCAAAAAAAAGGCATACAGTTGCACATAAGACATGTAAGGAATAAGGAACAGCATGTGTAAAATGACAAGGGTTTTGGTAGACATGCTCTTTTTCCCCTTCTTTTTTATAATTAAACATGCCCTTACATAGCAACAGAACATAAAGGGTGCATCACATGTTCTAATATGTCTTAGAATCGGACTCTGTACTAAGGCTGAACGTGAGCTATCCTAACTCGTATGAGCATAGGTCGTGAGTTCAGGTCACAGATGGGATAGTGTAACATCCCAGCTCAGGGCTTAACAGGATTAATAGGATACTCATACCAACAAGTTGCAACTTCTTTTTTGGAAGCCCATCTCTAAAGAACTCTAAGGTTAAGCGTGCTTGGCCTAGAGCAATTTCAGGATGGATGACCGACCGGAAAGTCCTTCCCGGGTGCGCATGAGTGAGGACAAAGTGCGCAGAAAAGACTTGTGTGGGTCTGTGAGGGCAGTCTATATCCTAGAAAAGCTGCCAGATGTAAGCGGGCCCGGCCTCGTAGAGGCGGGACGTTACAGACAGGACTATGATCTCTAACTCATTGCGTAACACTCCTCTTAGTAAAACCGGCTAGGACTCTTATACTCCAGGGGAGTGGAGGCATAGACGAAGCGGGAGCGAGTGTGATGGGCCAAAATCTGGAGGAAGAAATCTCTCTACTTTTAATATTATAATATAGGTACATATATGGGACTCATCTTTCAGATATGGAGGCAATGATGTTCCACTAGGATTAGAATATGCCTTCAATTTAAACAGAGTAAACTTCATTTTTTTTCATGTTTATGAGGCCAAACCAAAATGAAAATCAGCTACTTGCAAGTTTGAAGACAAAAGAAGTTGAAAGTGTTACCCGTTACTACTCTATGCATTAGCTTTGGAGTCAAGCAAGAGCGTGGCAACAAAAACAAAGAATGGAGTGCAAACCAGCCGGAGAGAATAATTTACCTGCATTTATGACGAAGCACGGATGCACGCTGCCTGTAAGCTTCAGAATGATTTGGGTCAACTTCCAACACAGCATTTAGCAGGCCAAGCGCCCCATCATACTTCCTCAGGTTCATCATCTCTGAGGCTTGCGCGAACAAAGTAGCAGGGTCTTTTTCTTGTCCTTCTGAAATTCCAGAAAAAAGGAAATGATATTTCATTCAAATTGTGCTGTGCCTAACGAGAGACAGGGCAGTCGGGCAGAAAATGGCTGGCCTAACACTAGCCAAAGAAAAGGCGTGAATGGTCCAGTTCGGGAGGCCAAGCATATTGATCTGATGAGATGCTGCTACTAATAAGTATAATTATGCGGGTGACAGAACAAGATGCAACTCAAGATTTAGTGAGAGGCATAAGCATGTGCTGGGTCTCGCTGACTCCGAGATCCAACCAACCAATGGAATGGAATCAGTATAAGAGGGGAAGGATTCGATGGCAATCGAATTCTTTTACGCAATCCAATCGACGAGCACCTAGCTGCTAGGGACTAGGATGATGGCGTGAACAGGGAAGGGAGGTGCACCTTGGGCGACGACCAGCGGGGAGAAGTGCAGGCGGAGGAGGCCGAGGAGGAGGAGCGGAGGCAGCGCCGTCCGCCCCCACGCCCGCAACATGATCTCTGTCTCCAGCTCTGGCGCAGTGGCGCTCCCTCCCTCCCTCCTCTACTCGCCGTGGAGGCCTCTCCCTCTCCCTCTCCCTCTCCGGCTCTCCCACCCAGCCACCCTGGTTTCCGTTCCGTTCATTGCCTAGTTGATGAGTTGCGCTGACGGCGTTGCTGCGTTGGGACGGAACACGTAGCCCGGCCAATACGGCAGCGACGCGTGGAGTCCCTTTGCTACGGATGGGCTGGGCCAGTGGCTGAAATCCTCCTCCAACTTAGGAAGGAATGGTAGGGATCAAAGATGGGCCACCTCGTGGCTCTTACTCCAGCCCAGCCCAATCCCATGACCCTGTTCCTCCTCCTCCTCCTCCCATCCTCTCTCTCTAAAAAAAAACAAATCTAGGGGATCGCTTTCTGTCTATTCTGATTCCGATCTCAGTTTAGTTCGGGCTTAAAGAGCACGCACGCACGCACGCACACGTCGTCGGTCGTCGCCTTCCATCTAATATCTCAAGATAGAATAAAAATGATCTAGAGGTTTATGTTGGGTGTGTTCGATTTCCTGGCTAACCTAGTCTGTGCGGCTTTAACCTGCTCCTACCAAACCAATTTCTGGTTGTTTGGTTATTTGTACTGTTTAAGCATGGCTAGCCTTGGGATATGTTTGGTTACATGGTTTGTTTGGAAACAATCACCCCTTCTCCAAATAAGTAATGTTACCCCTTGAGGCATTTTGTCAAACAAGATAGACTAAACTTTATACTGAATGTGGCTTACAGAACGGTGTAAAACTAGGAAGACAGGCGCGCTTCGCCGCGCCCTTAGGGCAGACGCACTGGTAGAGCGAGATAGAAACACTTTGTTGCATGTGTCAATATATCGAGGAAAAAGGACGGCTACACGACATTCATAGTTGAAGGACGTCATCTTAGTGTATTTGAGAATACAAAATAATTTTTGTGCACACACCAACTTCGAATGTTTTTTTTGAGCCTCAACTCTTTAAGTACAAGTAGTAGTATCTGAACTCATCAACTTCAAATGTTGGAGACAAATCTTCCTCAAAAAAATGTTGGAGACAAAGGAAGCCAGCGTTAACACACTTTAATCATGTGATTTCTATACACAAAGATAATCCATTAAGGAGATGGCAATAACTGCTATCAAAGCAAACCTATTGAACTAAATAAGGAGATTAGATGTGCGGCAAAAGCATTTTGACAACAGCATAGTAGGGCATTATCGCTACATCAGTCTCAGTGGCAACTAATATGACAGGCCTAAATAATGTAAGCAGAGCAAACATTAGCTGATCCAGAGGCTAATAGACCAAGCATTTTACATTGGAATGGTTTGATCATGCATGGGAATTGTTGCCTTGCAGTTTGTTGATTGTAGTGTAGGTTGCTCACCCAGCAGAGTTGGTAAGAAATGTGACATAAACAGAGCACTGCATACATGCAAGTTTGTTAGATATCAATTGATACTATTAAGCAATTATGAAACAAAACAATGGTCAGAGAGATCATAAATGTCGTTCTGTGACTCCTGTCCACTGAACTCTACATGTTCTCCAAAAATGTATTCATGTAAGAGGCAGCATAAATCCATGAGCTGCGAGAAAACTAACATGCTTTAGAACTGCAACTCGTCAAAATGATTACTGTAAAGTATATGTACTTCAATGTGAAAGGGTACGTTATTGAAAAGTTTCTCTCTCTAAACAGGGTTGTGAAAATACCCCACACGCCAAATCAGTTTGAAGAAAACAAATCACAACTGAAATTACCAAGTAACTCTTTTAGCCCATCGATCATGTTATAGCAAAAGGGAGTGCACATGATCAAGAGTCCCAGTGTTCAAATTAGGAACTAAGAACAGTTCTAACTTGAAGAACAGAAATGGTTGACTAAACCTAAATATACTCATTGAAAAGGTGCTTCAATAAGGGTAGCCACTCGAGCATTGGGGAACCATCACTCTGAAGTCTGAACTGATCACATAATGGTGGTCCGACTAAATGGAAAGTCAGCACCAATCCAAAGCACTGTAATTCAATTTTTTTTAGTAAAACTATAGGAAGAAGATGGCTAGAGTCTACAGAATATAGATGAGGAAGGTAGGCCCCCTACTATGTTGGTGTTCAGGTCATATATGTCTGCATATGGATGAAAACAACATGTGGACTAACAACACAGACCTAATGCAAAGGCTACAATAATGGTACACAGTAATGCTGAAATGAATTTGTTGGGTGAAAATACAGAAGAAAACAAAGCATATATCTCACTACCATGTCGGTAATATTTTCCCACAGAAAATGTTTTAGAATGTACCATTACTAATCCCAGTTGGGTGTGCCGCTTGCATAGGGCACACATAAGAGTGGGAAAGCAATAAGGAAGGCAGCATGAAAGCCTAAATCATCCAAGATCCGTTGAGAAAATCCAAATGATGCTATAATCTAAGCAAAAATCCATCTTTAACCTGGCAACCTGCAAAAGTAAAGCATTTAAATTTCATGATATGAAGTTGAAACAGGAGTTAAGTTTTATATGGAGGCTAATAAAAAGGAAATAGATATATGAAATAAATAGTTGCAGAATTAAAGAAAGAATTAGGTGCTGGGTGAGGAGAGCAGGGACATAATATAATAAGTCATGCTGGGTGTGATTTGGTGTGTTTTTAACTTATTAAGGCACATGATAGATAGGAAATAGTAATATTTGCCTTCCATTATCTTCAAAGTGATCTCTACATGGACTAGGCAAGATTTGTAGTGAGAGTAATCTGACACACATGGCTGAACCAGTTTCAAGAGTGGCATAGGGATGTAAGGTGAACACACCAAGAGCAAAACACTATGAAAATTGACTTCCTTTTTTACTTTTACCTTTTTTAATTGTAACACGCTCCTTTTCCCAGACTAATACAGAGCATGAGCCAAAATGACGTGTGATTCAACAACTAAACAAACATACAAATGGAGTATGTGCTCATCAATGAGGATAAAATCTATTCTAACTCCAGGTGGCTAGTCTTTGTTTTGCATTCAGAAAACCTGACTGCCCTAACTCCAATAGTCCATTGATGCGAATGAGACGTGATCTCTTTCATAGGTGTATGATTCATTCTGTATTGATGAGAAGGTCAAATAAACATAAAGAAATAAAGACATTAGATACTAATGTGAACCAGAGTATTTATTTGTGAATGAATAATAAAAAGCCAAAGTGTAGTAGAGCAGAGCACGCAAGAAGTCATGACGGACTCTAAAAAGCACCCAAAGGATAGAGCTATGATTTTTTACCACCAAAATACAGATTCATTTGATGTTTGACTTTTGAGGAAATTAGAAAAGGCTCAGGCTGTATTGGCTTTCATAATATCAACGTGTGTCATAAACTTGTCTTGTTCATCAAGGCAGACATGAACATGATCCAACATGTTAGCTGTGGTTACTTAAAATTCAAGACAATCGCAATGGTATCAGAAAGATGTATAGTAAGGCAGAGGCAAATGACAATCTCTTCCGGCGCTAATAAGCTAAGCAAAAGATATTTAGTGCACGTACTAAATCATATAAGCTAACCATTAATACCCACTGCCTCGTATTAACCTCTTACTCACATATGGACTGAACAATAAGAAGCTGAGCGCAATATTGTGCTGTGGCGGGGGATATCGATTGGAGGCGAGGAAGCATAGGGAGACGACATGCTTTACACGTAGACTGGGTAGGGGTGGGTGACCTCGACTCCTCCGCTTGCTTCCATTAAACGGGGAAGCGCGGAGTCCCTCGGAGCAGGCGCCTGACCGGCACCAGCCAAGAGGCGGAGGTCCCGCCGTACAACCCAGGCGGTGCCAGAGTGCCGGCCAACCAGAAGAGGCAGATGCACGGGACCTCGATCGCAGCAGTCGTACCCGACCTGCGCTTCGCGCCCGCTAGGTCATCCTCAAGGTCAGCCATGGCAGACCCGAGCATGCCCATGTCCAGATCTAGGAGGAGGCGGAGATGGAGGGGCTAGCAAACAGGGTTGGAGGAGGAGCTGGCGCGCGGTGGCTCGACGGAGTGGAGGGCGCAGCGTTGCGTGAATCAAGGATTGAAGGCAACAGGGATGGAGAAGGCACGGGCACGCACCGACCTGATGGTGTGGAGGACTGGAGGGCGGTGCGGTAGCGGAGGATTGGAGGTGACGAAGGGGTCGAGAAATGAGGGGGCTGAAAATTTTAGGGTGCGATATCGGATGTTTCACGGGCCGAATTTTTTACTGTTTAGCCTTTTTTTTAAAAAAAAATTACATTTGGCCCCCTGGACGACGTAAACTCATCTTTGGACCCTGGGGTCGGCGCCAGAACTCATGGCTCCGAGGTAACACATATCGGCGCCACAGATCTTGGCTCCGAGGTGCCTGACCGCGCACAGCATGGCATCCGAGGTGACGCTGACGTGGCCGGTACCTCGGAGCCACAGATCTTGGCGCCGAGCTCGGAGCCAAGATCTGTGGCTCCGAGCTCGGAGCCAAGATCTGTGGCTCTGAGGTACTCATCAAGGAATGACCCCTAATCCGGCATACACGTGGATGCATCTTTATTTATTATTCTTTGATTTGCCTGCAGGCCAAAAAAGAATACTAGTACCTCCCGTCAAAAAAAAATAATCATACGATTTGTCTAATCTAATCTAAGTCAAACTAATTTAAAACGATTTATCTAATCTACCTCTCGTACCCACCCATGTATGATGAGCACGTACAGCTAGCCATCAAGAATTAGGGCATATATATAAAGTGGTTAGTATAATTCATTTATATAAACGTATTACAAGCTTTTGTCAGAGTTTTCAATCAAATAAAATATTCAAACTTTTGGCAAACGATGGATAAAAAAAAGACCATACCCACCTGCGTTGTAGGCTGACTCTTCAATCAGAGAATCTGAACATGTTACAAAAAATGTGATCTTTCCAGCAATGCCAATCAACTGAAAAACTTAATCCATTCCTTGCTGTGAAAGATTTTGTGAGGTCTCAATCATAGATTGGATTTAATTAAGCAGGCAGCTAAAAAAACTTCATGAATTAACTGTGATTTCTTCCATTGCCCGTTATTTCGGTTTTGCTTCATTAATTTGTTTTTTTGTGGTTATTTTCACTGTGGCAGGGAAGGCTTTTAACTGGGGCCATGATAGCGTTGGCCATTGGTGGAGGTGCTTATGTGAGTACCGCAGATGAAGGAAAGTTTTGGTGCGTGATATTGAGCTCTTGACTATTAATTATTTAGAGCTGGTTCTAATTTTATTTGGAATATAGTGGAACCACCCCTTTATGTGCTTGAAAAAATGTACTAACTGGTATTTTTGAAAGCTCATTAGGCTGTAGCCATTTATAGCATTATTAATTGACTAAACCCTTTCTAATCCTGCAGTGGTTGGTTATTCAAGTCAACAGAACTCGTGAACCCACTATTTGCACTACTGGATGGAGAGTTTGCTCATAGTTTAGCTGTTAAAGCTGCTGCCCATGGATTTGTTCCAAGAGAAAAGAGACCTGATCCACCAGTTCTTGGTCGCACGATGACACCATACGCCGTTCGACACCGACGAGGCGAACAACGCAGGTGGGTATTGTCTTTTTTTTATCCATCGTTTGCCAAAAGTTTGAACATTTTATTTGATTGAAAACTCTGACAAAAGCTTGTAATACGTTTATATAAATGAATTATACTAACCATTTTATATATATGCCCTAATTCTTGATGGCTAGTTGTACGTGCTCATCATGCATGGGTGGGTACGAGAGGTAGATTAGATAAATCGTTTTAAATTAGTTTGACTTAGATTAGATTAGACAAATCGTATGATTACTTTTTTTTTGTTAACGGGAGGTACTGGTATTCTTTTTGCGGCCTGCAGGCAAATCAAAGAATAGTAAATAAAGATGCATCCACGTGCATGTCGGATTAGGGGTCATTCCTTGATGGGTACCTCGGAGCCACAGATCTTGGCTCCGACCTCGGAGCCACAGATCTTGGCTCCGAGCTCGGCGCCAAGATCTGTGGCTTCGAGGTACTGGCCACGTCAGCGCCACCTCGGATGCCCTGCTGTGCGCGGTCAGGCACCTCGGAGCCAAGATCTGTGGCGCCGGGATGTGTTACCTCGGAGCCATGAGTTCTGGCGCCGACCCCCGGGTCCAAAGATGAGTTTATGTCGTCCAGGGGGCCAAATGTAAATTTTTTTTCAAAAAAAAGGCTAAACAATAAAAAATTCGGTTTCACGGACGATGGATGGGGTGTTCGGATATTAATAAAAAAATAATTATATAACTTGTCTGAAAACCGTGAGATGAATTTATTAAGCCATATTAATCCATCATCAGCACATATTTACTGTAGCACTACATTGTCAAATTATAAATTAATTAGGCTTAAAAATTCGTCTCGTAAATTTATTACAATCTATTTTTTATCTACATTTAATACTCCATGTGTCTAAATATTCGATGTGACGGGATAAAATTTTTTTGAGAGGAACTAAACACCCCTGGTGAGCTCTATCGTCACCGATTTGTTTTTCGCACGCGCACGACCTCTCTGCTGGCGTGGCAGACGGGCTGCAGTGTTGGGCCCAGGAAAGCGACGCAGTTTGGAGGGATAGGGCAATGGAGTGACGAGGCTCGTGATTGACCAGCCGTACGCAGATAGTAACATGTACAGTAGCAGCAGAGACGTTGAGAAGACGTGTGTGTATATATATATATATATATATATATATATATATATATATATATATATATATATATATATATATATATACACACACACACATCGAATATAAACATGCGGCAGGTTCACCCGTGGTAAACACGAACGGGTCTGTACATCACACAAGAGGTGGATTGCGTTAGTGTCTCCCACCGTGGATGGAATCAACAGGCCATTGCCGATCTGCATCATCTCTTCAGTTGAGCATTTGAAATCAAAGACAGCTCCTACTGAAACCTACTGAAACCAAAGAATGAGAATTTGCAATTTAAAATCAAACAAATTAAACTGAGATTGGGATTTTAAGCGCACACATATGGGACTACCTGCATCGTCGCTGAGACCGCATCCACTCCACAAGCATGGTGCCAATCGTCGGGGCTGCCTTCCATGCAGTGCGGGTGCCGACTGTCGACGGGGTCATCATCCAAGCCATGCAGCCGGATCTTTGAATCGAGCGATTCACTCGGCATCCTAATGGAATTTGCCCAGGTGGGGACGGCGCTGTGGGTGTAGGTGGGGGAGGATTCAACGGACGGCTACCGGTGAGGCACCGCCGTCGAGCTCGTGTGGTGGCCGGAGCTCACTGGCCTCCGCTCCTAGGCCTCCGCATTGGTGACCGGGAGGTGACGCGACTGGAGCCAGAGCGCTAGCCAAGACAGGCTCTAGAAAAACGGCCACCTCCCACGTTCTTTCGTAGCTAGGCTAAAGGGTGTATGGTGGTCTCCCGAAGGCAGGCTAGATACTATCTACATCCAACCAAACAAGCTCATCTTAACTCCAGGGAGTCAGGCCAGGAGTTGACCACCTAACAAACACACCTGTTATGTCACCTACTCCTAGTCTGCTAGTGCATGCATTTGTGCGGCCCCCCGGAGGGGCAGGGGCAGGGGCAGAGGAGACTAGCATTAGTACCACCATCGTGTATGTATTCACGCACACAGATAAAAGGGACTCCTGTGCATTGCGTCCCTTTATTCATCTCACATCATCCTCCGAGGATCCTATCTACAGCCAGCCGTTATAACATCAACATCCGGAACCGGAGAAAACTCTTCCTAGAAAGAAATTAAAGTTGATACACATCCAAAGAAACCTTAAACATATGTACTATCATCACTAGCTACCCTAATATATCTGCTCTCTATGGCCATTCCACCACCTTGACCTGCACCAAAATCACAAGCAGAGCTTCTCAGATGTAGTAGTAATAAGACACACACAAAAAAAATACACTTCCCACAGGACTGAAAGGAAATTGGTGTTGTCTGTAGCGACATTTGATTGGCGAACATCATCTGTGCCATTTATTGTTATCCTGAGACTACCTGCGCACCCAAACATTTGTTTCCTTCTTAGCCCTCTACTAGCTCATTAATTTGTCTTAATTTATATTTTGGCTCCTAATAGTATAAGCAAATGTTAACAAGTGAAAGTGTTACTGACATGTTCATCACCAAAAAAAAATACTGTGTTAGTTTGCAGTACTGGCAGTACTATATAAGACCAACATATATATATATTTGGTAGAAAAAGGCGGACCGGTAGTCAAATTAAGTTGCAGCCTAGAAACATTATACCCTTATTATTACACGTACACAAGAGGCAGAGGGAGCAACTTGTTCCTTCCCTGATTTGTTTTAATGTCAACTAATCAACTTTAGATTTTCAATGCTGAAACAAACATAGCAGATATACTATACTGCATGCATGCGTAAGCATATTATTAGAGTATTACCAGAAGTAATCCCATCGTGGATTGCTCTTGGACATGCGGTTTACCCCATATGGGTACCCAGCAGCCTCGGCACGGCGAGCATTGCGGAAAGCACAGCACCCACACGAGTAGATGGCTATGAGTACAACAAGGATGATGACGTTGAGGATGGTGATGTTGTGCCAGACTCGGCGCACCTGCTCCAGCACTCCGGCTTTGCATGAATTGCACTGGTAACACAGAATGCTGGGGGCATTGTTCCACCGATAGCAGTCCTCGTCTTGCGGCGCAACTGGTATGCCTTGGTTGTATGTGCATGATGTCGGCGGCTTGCAGCATCCAGACTGCATGCACATGCACAAGAGTAGTTGAGAGTTAATCAATATTATTAGTATGGTTTTGTACTGTACATTGGGTTGGGTTGGATTGGAATAACAACAGTTTTCCTAACTGAAAGTTTGCTATCTCAACACTGCGAGAAATTAAGCCTAACTGAAAGTTTGCTAAAATCTCAACACTGCAGGAAATTAAGAAAGAGTAGCATGCAGAGCAGAAGATACTACCAAACCTGTATTGGCGTGAGATTATGCTGGAGGTAATCGAGGGGAGTCCAAGTGGCGATCTTGGGGCAGGCTCTGGACCCGACAACGCATGCGAGCGCTGGCCGCCAGTAGCGATCAACCTCGACATGCCTCTGGAGCCAGGCTGAGTAATCTGTGATCCGGAACTCCTGGTACGCCCTGCCAGGTACTTGCCTGCCACCGCCCCCGGCTGTGACCGCCAAACCAAAGACTGTGATCCCGAGCAGGGCGACGACGAGCAGCAGCATGGCGAGGAGGTACAGCCACAGCGCCCATGTCACATGGTAGCATGCGCCGATGAAGCCGGCTAGGGAGATGAGGAGAAGAATGAATCCGATGGCTAGCAGCGGTGCCTGCAGTGCGGATTCGCATGTGGCGGCAGAGCCGTGCGCCAGCCACAGCCCTGCACCAATGATGGGGATGGATGCCACGAGAGTCACCAGGTTGAGGTAGCCGATGGCTGTGTTGCTCAGACGGTGTGGGTAGTATGGGTGCTGCGAATGCATCTTGCTCGATCGAATGCAAATGCAACCTAGCTTCAAGGCGCTGGCGGGCTTGCTTATACTAGCTAGGCGTGAGTATCATGCTTCTAGAGCTAGCTTTTTCTTTCCTGCTGCTGCTGGCTTCAAGCTTTATTTCCTTTGACTTCCTTCTCTTTGCATTGTGATTGTGGTGCTTTTCTTTGTGGTTTGCGTGAACCCCGGGCCTCTGCCTCTGCTGTCTGTGTGAGCTGTGTGCTCGATCGGCAGCTTTTTCCCTCTCTTTTCTAATCATCATCCCAACTCACACTTTAACTTGTGTGTATATGTATATGTATATATAATATACATGTACATGCATGGCATGCATCATGAACTACAATATAATAATGTTTTTTTCCCATGTTTTCTGCCTCGGATGCTTTTAACTTTGCATGCCCTTATATGCCTTTACTCTTTAATACTATGAAATTGATGGACTGAAAAAAAATGTAAGAAACATCAGCATGCAGCGCCCGTGATGGTTTCCTTTTATTTCTTATTTATGATTTTCTCTTTTGAATGGTGAATTGAACTGTTTAACAGACATCATATATCTGCTCCGAAGAGAAAATTAAACAGGAACGTACATGAGTTGTGAAATTACTTCAAACAGAAAGGAAGCCCTACCTGCATTATTTAGAGGATTGATTTCTTAATCACTAAGGCAGCTGGGATCAGGATCTGGAGTTAAGAACGAAGTAATGGCCCCCTGCACCGGCAGGCTTCTTTTCGTATTGCTTGATTGATGGGAGTGCATGCCTTAGTGAGTAAATAAAGTAGATTGGTCCAAGTTTTCTTTTGGAATGCATGCGTGGAGAAGCTTTTCCAGCTGGACAAATAAAGCAACCTTCACTGTATTAAGGTATGCTATAGTACTACTGTACATGTGCACGCAGTATGTAAGGTAACCATGAACAAGATTATTGTACTCTAGCTAGTACTACTGTACTAGGCATGCATGGCAGTATGGCATGTTGATTAATCAACACAAACACAACATTTGACGATAAAGGACTTGTTGCGCACCATAGTAGAAATTACGTACGTACTTACGTACTAAACAGAGAGAACATTCGATTGATTGACGTAGTGAGTGAGTGATCCATGCCATGCCATGCCATGCCATTGCCAATCCGTGCTGCCTGCCTAGTGGGCTAGTAAATAGCTAGCTACGTGTTCTATATCCATCTAGCTAGGCGTAGTACTGCTGCTTGCCGCCGCCGCTTCTGCGAGGTATGCCAGCGTCATGGCCGCGTCGCTCATGAGCGGGCGAGCGGATGCCTCTTCCTGCAGGCACATGGCGGCCACGGCCACGGCCTGCTTCAGGTCCCTCTCCGGGAAGTCCCCCCGCAGGAGCGGGTCGGCCAGCTCGCGGTACCTCTTGCTGTCCCGGAGCATGGGCATGGCCCAGGCCACCAGCAGCTGCTCCGCGGCGGGCCTGGTGGAGTCCACGGCGCGCCGCCCGGTGACGAGCTCCAGCAGCAGCACGCCGAAGCTGTACACGTCGGTCTTGACGGTGAGGGTGCCGGCGCGCACGTACTCGGGGGCGCAGTAGCCGTAGGTGCCCATCACGCGCGGGGAGCGGTCGCCGACGGGGCCCAGCTTGGCGAGCCCGAAGTCGGAGAGCTTGGGGCAGAGGGCGTCGTCGAGGAGGACGTTGGAGGACTTGAGGTCGCGGTAGATCACGGGCGGGTTGGCCGTCTCGTGCAGGTACTCCAGCCCCCGGGCGGCGCCCAGCGCGACGCGCATGCGCGTCTCCCAGCTCAGCGCGCGCTGCTCCGCCTGCCGCTCGGGGGCCTTGTCCAGCAGCAGGTGGTCCGCCAGCGACCCCAGCGCCATGTACTCGTACACCAGCAGCCGCTGCTCGCCGTCGGCGCAGTAGCCCACCAGGTTCACCAGGTTGGGGTGGTGCAGGAGGCTCAGCATCAGCACCTCCACCACGAACTCCCGGTTGCCCTGCGCGCCCTCGCGGTCCAGCTGCTTCACCGCCACCACCTGCCCGCTCTCCAGCCGGCCCCGGTACACGCGCCCGAAACCGCCCACCCCCAGCAGGCACTCCGCCCGGAAGTTGTCCGTCGCCGCCGCGAGCTCGCCGTAAGTGAACGCGCGCGCTCTGCTGTCGACGTTGCCGCTCGACGCCGCCGCCGCCGCCGCTGGGTTGTTACCGGCCGCTTGGTTACGCTTGTTGGACGACGAACACGACGACAATCGCAGGCTACGACCGCGCCTCCTCGACGTCGACGGCAGCGGCACCTCCTCGTCCGCCTCTTCCTCACCCGCTGGCTTGAAGCATGCAAAGCAGCCCACCATGATCATCTATCTCCGCTCCGACTCCGATCGACGACACGCATGCAGCAAATTAATTAATCAAAGACGCAAGATCAGAGAGGACAGGAGCAACGACCGGCGTATGGCGATTTGCATTGACCGATGCACACGCATGCATGCATGTGTTTTGGTGACGACAACAGATTAATTGACGGACCAAATTAAGCAGCTTACCATGATCTCTTGTTTATTGGCATAGCAGTGCGAAACCAAAATTAGTAACCCCCCAATATATCAGTGGTCAATATAGAGTACCTCCACCATGCATCCCCCTCTATGCTTTTGCGTGCCTCCACCCCAAACTAAATCAACTTTAAGAGTTGCCTCAAGTCAAACTATTTTAAATTAGCTAAGTTTTATTAAAAAACAATATTTTTGACACCAAATTAGTATCACTAGATACATCACGAAATATATTTCTATAATATACTTATGTACTATTTGGTATCATAGATGTTGTTATCTTTTTCTAGAAAGTTAATCAACTTAAGATAATTTGACTTAAGGTAATTTTAGGAATTTATTTATTTTGGAATGGAGTATACTTCGTTGTGCCTAGCGTATTTCACAAGGACAGTGACATGATTCCCGCCATATGTTTTAGCTTTTTCTTAAAGCAAAACATTTTAAAGTTAACAGAGTTTATAGAAAAAAGTAGTATTTATTATACCAAATAAGTATTATATTAGGTTTATCATGAATTGTATTTTAAGGCTTGTTTGGCATAGCTTCACCAACAGCTCCATGAGTTGATGACTTGTTGTGAGCTGTTTTTTTTTCAAATGCCCTTTTTCAAAACAGCTCATTGAGTGAAGCTCCCTTTTTATACTCTCGTAAAGAAATAGAGAGAGCTAAAGCTGAAAAAAGTGGCTTTTAAAGCATGCTCTCTCTCTCATACTTCTTTCTCTTAGCCATACATGAAGCTATCGGTGAAGCTTTTTTTTAATAGTTTTTTCAAAATAGCTCAACTTCACCGAGAAAGCTGTTCATGAAGTTGTTTTCCAAAAAAATGACATGTGCCAAACATGACCTAATATTATACATATCCGGTGCCATAAATGTCAGTGTTCCTTTCTATAAATTTGATTTATAATTAAATTGGTGTCATATCAGTTATTTGTAGACAACGTTGTCGTTGCCTCGAAGCCCGAGACCCAACAAACCTGGCTACAAAAAAAATAAAGTAGGCTACCTCAATCATGACTAAGTGAATGCAATAATTGTAAGGATTGAATGGCCTCAAGTTTGGGACTGTGGAGGGTGAATTGAAGCTGTAAAAAATTAAAACAACAAACCTTAACCTAAACAAACTACTCCATCCCTAAGCAAGAGCCCGCCCTGAAACTACTACTACAAAAGTGAATTAAAGTAGATCCTTAGGGCCATCACACTAAGATATGTCCTTAGTTAGATCACACTAGCAAATAGGCCTTAGGAATTTGTGAAAAGAAACCTAGCTAGTGTACCATGCTAAGACAAAATCAAGTCTAACAAAAGCTTCACACAATGTATTAAACACACAAGAGAGCTAGACAAGAGACAACCAGATTTTTTCCATTGTATATAGTAGTTGCCACTAACCCCTAGTCAATGTTGGAGCATCCACTAAGGGTTCGACTCTCTTGAGTCACAAAGGCTCAAGGACAAGGACCACTAGGAGTAACCATTCTCCACTCCAGATTGGAGGGTCTCACATGAATCTAGGAGTCTTTTAACAATCAACTCCTCCAAGAAGGTCACCTAGTTCTCCACTGAGCTTTCTAGGAGCTAGTAATAAACTCCTAGAGTAATAAGTATTTGATCTTTAATTGATCAAACTCCAAGCCAAGAGCACAAAGATGCACACTAAGACACTCACAACTCACAAGCACTCCTCTTGACTTTGAACTGCCCTCAAACTCTTCACTAAGCCTTACAATATAATGAGCTAAATAACACACGCACACACACATGCCATGGGTGAGGTCCTAACCATTGGAAAAGTTTATTGAGAAAGTTAACACCTGACCATCCTTCGTTCCTCACTAAGGGGCATAGGATCATCTGATGACCTTATTTTTCTATTTTTTCAACGATCATTGTGGAAGATACCTGAATATCCCACACAGGATGATTCCCGGGTACTCTGTACATATAAAATTTGCCTAATTTTGAGTCTTTATGTGAAAGTTGTGGTTGTTGTAAGAAAACGCTTCCAGACCATGGTTTTGTGTGGGCACAAAAGATACAAACTGATGGTGATATATGGGTATTGTAAGGGACTGTGATGCCCAAAATGGGTGAATTAGGATTTCTAAATTATACAACTAAACTTGGCCTCTAATTATCCTTATCAACACATATGCAATAAAACTATCTAGATGCACACTTGAGGATTTACTAAGTGCTGCTATCTCTACATCAAAAGAGTTATGCAACCTAGGTTCTAATCTTATATACTAGCTTAGCAAGTTACACTAGGAAAGTAATCACATAACCTAAGTATACAATATAAATGCGAAAGCTTAAATGAGAATGCAAAGTCCTGTTGATGACTTCCTATTTTTATCGAGGTATCAAGAAGCCCATGCTTCTCCCTATTCCTCGTTGGAGACCCTCGCAAGGGTCAAGCTCCTAGTCGCTTTTGGGCGCAGGCAGCCCTCTACCATCCATCCCATTGCATTCCTCTCATAGAGTATTGTACCGTCTCAGACCAGATACATCTATGGAAAAGAAAGGATTTCATAGAAATTATTCATTTTTCTATTTTTTGGATCCCCGTGCATTCCGTTATTCCCGTAACTATGGATTGATTGTCCCTACCTAACTAAATGGTAGTGGTCTAGGGAGCGGAGTGACTCTGTGGAGCCCACCGGCCTTCCCCCACGCACAATCTCGACAAGTGCGGCCAAGATATAGGAGAGGTGGACAGCTCACCTAAAGTAGTTTTGCAGACTGAGTGATCTAGTGAATGGTCTGGCAGACCACCGGACAATCCGGCAGGACGTAAATTTTGGGATCTTGGATTTGGAGAAGAGAGATTGATGTTGGGGCCTTTAATATAACCCCTAAAGGTTGTAGAAGTCGCTGGAGGTCAAGAGACCACCTCTTGGGTGTCAATCCTAGGGAATTAGGTTAAGTCAACCACCGAGTTGACCAAGGTTGACCTCGATTGACTTGGTTTGACTTAGAAGAGATTAAGCATTTGAGAGACAAACTTGGAGTCCTTGTCCAGTAAGAGCTAGATTCAAATATTTCCATTGAATCGATAAGGTCGTCAATGCCAAAGGAGAGCTAATAAATTGGCGTTAGGGCTTTGTGCCATGGTTGATAAAGCTCATATTTAGGCATATAGCGGTCTGGGAGGAATTGGTGGGAGTTTCGGGTTTCAAGGGGTGTTTTGTGAAAAGTTCAAGTTGGAACGACTGTTAGGTTGTGACAATTTTGGTGGTGCCACGTGGACTAGCCGTGGTCAACAGAGTTTTCCAGTGGTCATTGGAGTTCAGCACCGGAGTTCTCCACCGCTTAGTTTTCACCACGACACACTTTCGTACTTTGGGTGTAACTTTTTGCTCTGAACTCTGATTTTGATGATCTTAGACTCTGGAAAGTTAATGAAGAGCTCTACAACTTTGAACTGATGTCATATCTATTTGAATAGATCCAAAATCATGAGACAAGACCAATTCATCCATCTCTTTGTTCGAGCTCTAATGGCTTCAATTTCTTCGCATCTTTTTGTCCAGCCTTCTTCTACTTGATATAATTTTTTGCTTGTCGTCTAGGGCCTTCATGTGATAACTCATAATCCTTCGATTGAGATGTTGATCACTTGATCTTCACCGTCACTTTGTCCAGCCCATCCTTGCATCCATAGAACTAAAACCTTCTATACTAACGGACAACATTAGTCTAATAGATCATATTGTCACTCAATCACCAAAATGATTTAATGTCCCTAGCTAGGTGTCATTTTTCTTACAGGTATTGTTGGTGGCGGTAGCTAGGGTTTATTGGATGCAGCAAAGGGATCAACTCAAATTGGAAATAACCAGACCTCGCCCTCCGTAGGAACTCAAAATTGCAAACTTCGAAACTGAATTGTGCAAAGGCTATGATGCGAGTTTAGGTAGGGGTATATTTTTGTTTGGTTTTCATGGACCATGGGATGGAGGTGAACAAGCTAAACTGGGGTAAAGGGTGAACCTAGTGGTAACACCTAAAGCATTGATTATCACTTGATGGGAGTAAAAGGTGTACCCAATCTTACGTCTAGTCGACGTAACTCTTGATTTGGTGGAGGCTGACACACACATGATCCGGCTTCTGATCACGAAGACTTAAACCCTGCAATCGTAGCCCCATATCTCATTTATTTATCCACCATGCACCGCTTGGTTGATCCACCACGAGGCCTGCAAATCAAGAACTATGGGGGTATGACCCCTGATACCCTTAGGGCTGTACATGGGCCGAGCCACCAGGGGAGGCCCAGCCCACGAGATCAAGCCAGCGGGGTATGGCATAGGTCGGTGTGCGCCGCAAGACTGTGTGAAGATCCTTGGCGATTAAGGAAAATCTGTTCGGATATGCTAGATTCCGCAATCTTTGTAATTCATATCATATAACCGATCAAGGTAGATACAACCAACCTGCAAACCCTACCCCTAGGCTATATAAGGCAGGTAGGGACCCCCTCGTTTATATCTCATCTCATAATACAATCCACCAAAGACGCATGATGTATGGTATTATGTCAAACTGATGGCCTGAACCTGTTTAATCGTTGTTTTTTGTGTTCTGTGTCACCATCCGGTTTCAATCACGCGCACCTCCACTGATTCAACTACTACCGTGGCCCTCGGTAGACTGCTGACCAGATTTCGTCGACAGTGGCGCGCGCGCCAAGTAGGGAGTGTGCATGCTGATCCTGTGGCGAACCAGATGGTGTATCTCAAGATCGACGTTGACCGTGGTAACTCAGTTGACCGCGGCGGCGTCCTTCAACAACCTGGCGAGACTCGACGTCAACAACCGATCGGCAACGTAGGTCACCAAGTCGCGGTGGCGTCATCTCGTCAGTAACCGATTGCCCATCAGCGCAAAGCCGGACACGAAGTCGCTGGGCGATGCCGCCTTTCCAACGAGCATCCGCGATACGTGCTCATGCAGATCGGTTTCTGTTTGTATTGGGAGTTCGCCGAGACAGCCTATACAGGCTAGCGGACATCTCAGGTCAGACAGTACAAGCTTCTAAGGCCCGACGAGAATCTGCTGCGTGCTTCAATCAACGAACAAGCAAGGGACAAACGCTCTACAAGGCATGCAGGAGTCAGGCTTCCGTGCATGTACGCATGCATTATAGATTGGAATTCCAGCAGATCGGTCGATAGTCCGCCTCGATCGAATCCGGCTCCGACTCGTCTCCGACCAAGTTTGACTCCGGCTCTCCCAAGAGTAGCGGCCGTCCGACTCAAGTCCTTACCAATTCCGTCCCGGTCAAGTTGCTTAGATGCATAATTTACAAAGTCGTGCATAATGACGCAAGAAAACAGAGATCTGTTCAAACTCTGGAGCATATACATGGTTACGTATCATCCATCATTCCATCAAAAGCAAGCACGCTTCGGCCACGTCCCATCTACCCCGCCATGCAAGATCATTTAATATAATCAAGGTGAAATTTGCATGTCCGTGTGCATGCAGGCACGACATGCTACACGCCCAAGTTTGGCCCAAGCGCCCAGACAACAAGATCCCATCGGGATCACCATGCATGTACGCAGGAGAAAGACCTCGGACTATGCCTCGCCTCGGTCGGACGCCGCCACACGGACTTCGCCTTCCCACGCGGATGGACCCCGTCAACGCTCCGATTACGCCCGTTCGAGTCCGCGCACCCGTCCAACCGCACCGAACCGTCTAGCGAGCCGCCCGAGCCATCGAACGCGGCTACGTCAACGATCTCCCTGAATCTGGTCGGGGGCGACCAGCGGCATAAGGACGACATCGCCCGAACTACTCGCTCCGACCACTTGCCACGTCGCAATGAAGATCACCGCGAAGAATGACGATATGACAGCCGCGACCGCCGCCACGACGACAGGCCGGAAAGCTTGAGGGCCGGACAATTTCGTTGACGCTGATCAGATAACAGCATCCGCCGCCGACCCAACGTTATGACTAAAGTCAAGTCACTCTTTCATATATGAACATTTAATAAAGTTTTCGCCCTGATGTTTCTCCATGTTATTTTCTCCATGATTATTCTCCAAACGACTTCTTTCCATGTATAATCTTAAAGATGACATACGTTTTTGCCTCAATGACTCCCCGAACAGCCACGTTTACGCTTGTGTTTTCCAGAGACGGTCATGTCTCCGGCTTCTTCCTACACGTGCACGAGCGCTAGCCCTCTGTGTTATGGGTGGTCGGCAGCGGCTCCTCGATGATGCTTGTCTTCCTACACGTACACAAGCTTCTACGCTCTGTGTTACGGTTTACGGGCTAGCTGGGGCTGGGGGCTCAATCACAAACTAACTAGTCGGACGGTTTATGTTAAATATAAACACATTTAATCTCCATGTTTAAACATCTTTAAGATGCTCCACTTGTTCTCCATGTGAAATATCTTAAAGATATTCTCCGTCAACTCGCCGACAAGATAGGGGCAACTCAAATCGCAAACAAGATAAAACTCACAAGTTGGGGTTTCAACAAAATAATGTTCGATGAAACTGTTTGGTGATAGATTAATCTAAGAAAATCTCAATCCCTAACTTGTGTGGCATATTTTTCTTTTGGCTATTAATGTTGGATCAGCTTAATACAAGAAACCTCCTCCACCAAAAGAATTTCCATTTCCAGAGTTATTCATGTGTGTTGTGCAACACTGCTGTGGAAGAAACATTGGATCATTTGTTTTTTTTATTGTCCCATCGGTGCTTGGTGTTGGAGTTTAGTTGGGATTGTCTGGGACACTTCATTGCCTATCATGGACATATTAGAGTTTGCTTGAGCTCAGTTTGGTTTGCCCATCTTCATGGATATTGTTATCTTGACAGCTTGGTGCATTTGGGCAATGAGGAATAGTATCATCTTTGATGGAGCTATGGTGGTCTCTTTGGGACAGTGGAAGCGTAGTCTTCGGGATGAGCTTTTTCTTTTTGTTCTTAAGTGTAAGCCCTCGAAGAAACCTCTTCCTCAGGCTTGGCTTTGCACAATTTTAGTTTTGTATAGTTTGTTTCTCTTTTGTACAGACTTAATATTTATAAAATGAGTTCAGTAGGTGATTCCCCTCCTATTTCTTAAAAAAACTTGGGTGGCATCTGCTAAATATATGGTGTTAGGGGAGAAAAGAACCCCTCGACGAGTTTCTAATAAACTCCGACACAATACATAGCCCAACAACTCTGAAAGGACCCTGATGTCCCCTAGAGGAGAGTGAATAAACAATTTTGAAATTTAACAACAAACAAAACTTCGCAGCGGATCAGCTTAGTGCAGAACTTCCATGTTATTTTGCAGAACTTCTTCTTCGCATTTTGAGAAGTCTTTATATCTTATTTTTAGAAGTCAAACAATTTCAACTTTGATATGTCCTGGTGAGGATGTTATCACCTGGAAGTTTGGCCCTAAAGGACGTTTTACTGTTAAATCTGTCTATGACGCTTTGTTAGTAAATGAATCTGGGATATGTCACAAGAAGATGTGGAAAAGTAAGATACCAAGTAAGATAAAGATCTTCTTATGGCTTGTCATGAACAATGCAATTCTAACTAAAGACAATATGATTAGAAGGAAGTGGAAAGGTGATGCTGCTTGTTATTTCTGTCCTCATGATGAATCTGTCAATCACCTATTTTTTCAATGTAATGTGGCCAAAGCTGTGTGGGCCATCATTGCAAAATGCATAGGTGCCGATAATATCCCCAGATCCTTTTCTCAGAGTTGGGCTTGGGCTGATAGATTGTTGCCTTCTAGGAAGAAGTTTCATGCAATTGGGATCGCTGCTGTCTACTGGGCGATTTGGAAGACACATAATAAAGTTTGTTTTGAGGGCAAATCTATCAAGGCTCAATTATATGCTATACTTGTATGCTCATGAGTTACTGGGCAGGGCTCTTAGCTGAGGATGAGAAGAAGACGCTTGAAGGAGTCAACACTATGCTATATATAGTGATCAAGTTGTTGGGGGCCAGAAGAAGCCGAAGACTCTGAGGCTGCAGAATGAAGATGGAGGTGATGATTCGCAGGAGCAGTAGAATCAAGAAGAAAAACTTCCAGTTGTGTTTCGTGTTGGTTTGATGCTTCGAATGAGGTTGTAATGCAGCTAGTGCTGGTTCTGTCAGCTTGAAACTGGCGCTTTTGACATGTTTTTTTGGTATTCTTGGTCGGTCGAGTTTAGAAACTATCTCTAGATCGCAGTTCACCTGGAGGGTGGGAGACAGTGGTAGCCTTCTTTTCCTTTCTCGTCTTCAAACTTTCTAATGCTGATGTATTTCCGTTACAATGTTAATGGAAATGGGGGATCTCCCTCGCTTCGAAAAAAAACAATTTCAACTTTGATCAAATAATGTAATCGCATGTTTCTATAGACGCATATAGGCATGATTTTCATACTAATAACCATATACTCCCTCTATCTTGAAATATAGTGCATTGTGACTTCTAAATTTGTACTAAAATATAGAGCATTCTACATGGTGTCATGCCTAGATTTAGCAAAGTTCGTTAAAAAAAGGAAACCATAATTTAAGGAGAAACACCTTAATTGGATTTAATATATGGGTACATGCGTCATTTGAGGATTGCCTTAAGTTGCCTCAAAATTTTCAAAATGCATTATATTACGGGACAGAGGGAGTAAGCATCATTGATTAATTATGTCATGTATTTTTTTGTAATATAAGCCTATTTTCTATAAACTTAATTAGAGTTGATATTGGTTAACTCCTTGAAATATGAGATGGAGACATATTTTAGGACAAAGAGAGGACATGATCAAATGCGGGAAGGATATGATAGTCATCTTAGGTGCCAAACATTAAGAAAAGAGATTAAGAAATAATAAATAAGACATAATACTATAGAAGTCAAAGTGTTAATCACATAAATACTAATTTCACGATGTTAATGTTTGGAGTCCTAAATATACAAAGCCCAACATTTGAACCAAGCAACGCTCGAGTGGCTAGCACAGTCGGTGCGGGCAGCCTGTAACAGAACCGACTAAATATATGAAATTAAGTAAGAAAATCACCCGCCAGAGCAGACAATTTAGCAAACTTAAGCCCTTATAACCCGGTAGTCCGTGAAATCACGAAGGATTTCAAACCAACTCACATACCAGTCAAGATCGTAATAAGTTTAGCGGTCACCATCATATATTACACAAAAGTTCGCATCACAGATACATCGGAGTTTAAACATAGTTATTACAAACCGAGTTCAAATAGAAAGTAGCGGAAGCCATTTGCTCAAACCACACACACTCGCACGGAGTTCAAGTACAGTGTCAGCTAATGATCATCTCCAACAAAAGCATTAGGTGAGACATAAGGAATGACCATGCCCATGGTCCTAAGCATCACCCATCGCAGGATAAAGGCAGTTGATACAGTAGCCGTAATACATCTGCCCATCTGCAACAAGTGGGAACAAAACCCTGAGTACGAGAAGGTACTCAGCTAGACTTACCCGACATAACTGAAAATAAAGTGACACCAAGGATTATGAAGGGCTTTATAGTAGGGTAGCTGACTCATTTGCAAAAATACATTTTTAGCATTTCAAGAACCTTTCCAAAAGCATTATTGTCAAGTTAATTATTATTAACCTGTCGACTACATTCGCACTTATACTAGAGCAAGCATGTGATTAAGCAAATAATGATAACCAATGATCATTAACAACTTCTATAATGCCATATCTATTATAATTGTCCAAGTGTTCCATCAACATTATTACGATGAAGTAACTCAAGTCAAGTGTTCACTATTTAGTGAACGGTGGCGATTCGAATCGATTATTAACCAGCTGGTAATTTATTCCTTACATAAACCTCACTCACCCGCTAAAGTGAGGTATTGGTCACCGAGTCAACTATCCAGGAAAAATCTCGAATTTGCCAGGAATCACATGTACCCGGGGGCCGACCGACTGCCTTTCGGTCTTATCATCGCACCCCCGTATCCTACCACACCTCCTCCGATATAGTGTGCTGCGGGCAATCTACTCGGCCCGAATAATCTCCCAGCTTCGCGGTCGAAAGGTACGTTATTCGACCAGCTAAATGTAAGGCATGCGTTTAACATGACCCGAGGCCTAACAACGGTCGGTCCTTAATCGACACAGACGGAAAGCACTACAGTCCAAAACCCTGTAAGTCTCTGTCCGGTCTTAACTTCAAATTAACACTTAGTCATACCATGACGACATAGTTATCCGAACAGATCTAGGTAACCACCTATAGCTCACAGGTGACAGGAAATCACCCTACTTCTACCGGTCTAAGCCAGCTAAGCATTGACTCGACTGCGGATACCAGGGTAACAAGGATATAGTATAACAAAGGTAAACAAGGTATAATGCAACAACGGTTGCAGACAACTCCTGAACGTAATGCATCAATTAAAGTAAAGCATTAATTAATAATTGCAAACCGGGGGAGAAAATGGTCTAGGGCTTGCCTCTCTCGAAGGAGCTCGGGCGGTGATCAGGGCACTCCAGAAGTTCCTCAACATCCTCCTCGTCTGCTTCGGGCACCTCTTGAGGCTACACCTCGAGCTGCTCCTCGAGCTCCTCGGGTATGACGACTGGGCTCTCAATTTGCGATCCTGTATGATGCAAGTGCGTAAGTTTTTATGCAAAAGGTGCATCGGATGAAATGCACACAATGAATATGCTTGCATGCAAGGTAGACGAGCATGATTTACTTTAATGGGTAGAGTATAGTACAAATCTCATACAAGGTAGTCAACATCATCCAAGAATAGATACTACAAGTGTATGTCATCTACTGCATTCTCTTGTACTACTAACATGCTAAATCAACACATCTCATTGAATGCTTCAAAGATACACCAAAGCTTCATTAATTCTTTAATCATGCATAAAGCATTATTTGATTAAACCCTAATCAACAATAGGTTTGAATAGCAACATCTATTTTTATAGCATATAAAAATCTTAGAAAATTACTATAGCACAGTACTACCTTAAGTAGAATACCATCAATTTTTTATGACATTTGGATAAGTGGAATAGCCTACACAAAAATAACAAGCTAGGGCCTAAATATGAGCATGAAAATACTTTGTATTATGAAAAGTATCAAACAATAGATTTAGTATTTTTCCTAGGTTCTACATAGTAAATAATCAGTGTACAAAAATTATCACATTCATGTTTTATACAAATTTTGCTCTCTAGCAAAAATAACAAAAATAAGCCATTAAAGGCACTTGAACTACACCTCATAATTTTTCTACAGAACAAAGCATGACACATATTTTTCTAGCAAGTAAATTACACAAGAAGATTAACAAAATTGGAACCATATTTTTCTGGGTTTTCTATGATTTATTATGCATTTCTCAAGAAAACAACGATTTTAATGATTAAATAAATCTCGTTAGAAAAGTACCACAAAACTGACATGCAATATTTTTAAACCCTAGATCTAGTCATGAGGATCACAACAAAATTTATTTCACCATTTTTGGAGCAAAAATGAGTACACAAACATTTCTCAAAGTATTTCTTTTTCTCAAATAATAAAGAAAAACATAAAACTCTTTTTTTTCTTTTTACTACTGGGCCGGCCCACGGGAACAAATAGGCCCACGGCCACTTTTGGCCTGAGCAACCGAGCGGGGAGAAAGCGAGGCGGCCCGGCTCGGGGCTCCGGCCCAAGGCTGACCTAGCCCAGTGGGGGGGCTGAGGGAGAGGTGGCCTCGCCGGTGCCCATGGAGCCACGGCAGCGCGGCCGCGGGCCGACGGCCGTTGTTGACCACGACCGGGCATGGCGGGGTGCGCGTGGGGTCCGCGAGAGGGAGGCAAACCCAGGAATGCGACTCAAGGGGAGAGAGGAGGAGCGGAGCGAGGGTGCCGGCGGGCGGAGCACGAGCTTAGTGGCTCCGGCCATGGCGGTGCGCGCGGAAGTGCTCGATTGAGCCTTACCGTTGGAGCAAGATGGCGCAAGCGTGAGCACGGGAAGCGGAGGTCGAGGTGGAGCTAGAGCCGCGGGGAATCGGGCATGGGTGAAACAGTGGCGGCGCTTGGTGGTGGCGGAGCGGTGGCGAGCGATGACGAGCGGTGCTGAGCGGCTCTCCCACTCGGGTTCTCCAAATGGAAAAAGGGAGAGAGCGAGTTGGGAAGGGAATGGAGGCAGGGGCGCGGGCGTGATGTCTTGAGGTCGAGCGCGCGGGGGCCACCGGCGTCCAAGTGCTCATCGACGCCGGCGCATGGCGGCCACGGGGCACGCAGCTCCTGCCGCGGTCGGGCGCGGCGTGCGTGGCACGCGGGCGAGAGCGGAGGCAGGCGCACGGGCAAGGATGGGCCGTCTTCGGCTGATGGGCCAGAAGTGAGGTGGGCAGCCCAGAAGGCGAGAATTTTTTTTCAAATTTCCATTTTCAATGAACTTTCAAATATCAGTTTTCAAATTCCATTTTGAGCAAGAAAATGACTTCTTTTGAAAATGGTCCAAAAATAAAAGTTGCTTAGAATTTAATCATCTACAACTTTGGTTTAGGGCTCATTTTGAAATTCCAAACAGATTTTGAACTAACGATTCGAAGTCTATTTTTAATTCAAATCCCAAATTTCTAGAATATTTTTAAAAGTAAAATTTGGGGACATTTTGAATACCAAACTTGCTCCAAAAATTATGCTAAATAATTCTAGATGATTTACAATTATAGCCAAACATGGTTTATTAGCCTAGCAAGTATAATTAGGGCAAAAATAACTCTAAAGAAGTGTATGCAACATTCATGTTTCACGAGCATGTTTCATATGTTTTAAAGCATTGTTTCAGTTATTATTTAACATGATTAGACATGTATGATTAGGATGCTTGATGATGCATAATATGGATGATTTGCAGTGCCTAAATGCTTGCGTAACACCGGGGTGTTACACAGCCGGCGCGAGTTTAATTCTCAGGAATAACACTCGCGTCTCTCACCGGAGTATGTCCCTAATAAATTTTGTTGCCTCTTACGCGTGGAGTCACAAAGAGAATGCGACGCACTCATCGCCTACGGAGCCATGGATGGACCCGGTAAACTCACAAAGGACGCGATGTGATCTGAGTTGTAGGTTTGTTTGTGTACGTGTGATGTGTGTGGTGTGCGTGTGTAGGGTCAGTGTGAGTATACATGAGTGGATATTGACTGTACCCAAACGAGAGGCGTTAAAAAAATATTTAAGACTAATTATTATGTCAAGCTTTTAGTCTCTCCTCTTCCAAAACCAAACGCATGAGCCGCGCAACAAGGTCCCGTTCGGCTGTGCTGATAAGCCGGCTGAAAACACTATTGACTGATTTATTGTGAGAGAAAAACATTGTTCTAACTAAAAAAAACAAACTAAAAAGTACGAATTATAAGCCGAACGAACGGGACCAAGGTATTTCAAGCAAAAGGCACTCACGTAGTCACGTTTTTTTGTGTGAAGGCTCAAGGCGCTTTTCGCAAAAAAAAAGTACAACCGCAGGGTAAAAGCGGTAATAATAGACAAAAACTGAAACAAAAATCTTGGCTTTGACTGTGTATTACTCCCTACATTTCAAATTATAAGACATTCCAAGAATCTTGAAGAGTCGAAGTATCTTAAGTTTGACCAAAATTATAGAGAAAATTATAAAAATTTATAACATCAAATAGATATACTATGAAAATATAATTAATGAAGAATCTAATGATACTTAATTGGTGTTATAAATATTATTATCTTATCATATAAATTTAGTCAAATTTTAGATTCTTTGACTCTCCAAAATTCTTGTAATGCCTTGTAATTTGGGATGGAGGGAGTAATAAACTTTGGCAACCAGCCCCTCGTCGAAAATCTTAATTCCAAATCCACCCCCACCACACGCACGTTTCTCTTCTCTTCTCCCCGACTAGTCTCCAAAAAATTCCCCATCTCCTTCGCCACCGGCGAACCCTGCCTTCCCGTCCTTCCGCGATTCTTCCGCGTCGTGGTAAGCGGTGAAGCTCTGTAAGATTTGCCCCGCCTTCGTTTTCTTCCTCTCCAGCGGCGCGAGCTCCCCTCCTAACCCTTTTTCTTCCTTGGTCCTCACCTAGCTACATGACGGATTCGCGGGGAACTGCTTCCAAGAGCGCTGACAAGGATAGCACCTCCACGTGCCCGGCGCGCCTCCGCATCATGCACCCGGAAGTCAAGGAATTTCTGACGAGTCCTTGCCGTAGCCGCCCCAAGAAGTAGCCGCCTCCACCTCCGCCTCCTCCCCCGTCTCCTCCTCCCCCGCCGCCACGGAAGGAGAAGGTGAAGGAGAGGAAGAAGAAGGAAAAGGAGAAGGCAGCGACGGGGGAAGAGAAATTCGAGCGCGCGCAATACAACTGCGCCTTCCAGGACGAAGACGAGGGGGGCCGCGACTTCGCGCCGCCGGTGCTGATCTGGGGTAAGGTGCGGAGCCACCCCTGGTGGCCCGGACAGGTGTTCGGCGCCGCTGATGCTTCCGAGATCGCGCTGCAGCACCGGAGGGCCGGCGCCCCGCTCGTCGCCTACTTCTGGGACAGGACCTTCGCTTGGAGCGACCCTTCCGCGCTGCTCCCCTTCCGCGCCAACTTTACGCGACTATCCGCCCAGAGCACTATGTCCAGCTTCGTCTCCGCCATCGACTCTGCGTTGCAGGAGGTTGGGCGACGCGTAGAGGCTGGCCTCTCGTGCGGTTGCTTCAGTTCCAGCATTGCCACCAAGCAGGAGGTTCAAAACTCTGGTGTCCGGCAAGGGGCCTATGGTGCGGCGGTAGACTCTGTCTACACGAGGGATGCCTTCCATGGCAAAACATTTCTTGACTACATCTCAGCACTGGGAAAGAAACCACTGGCTGGTGCTGATCTTCTTGACCTTGCCACCGCCAAAGCACAGCTGAGGGCGTTCAATCGCTCAAGGGGTTTAAGGGACCTCCCTGAGTTTGTGATGTTTGAGGGCATTGAGGAGATTACAGAGATGACACGCACAAAGGGAGAAAGGATGCACAAGAGGAGTGAGGATGGTGTTCCGAGCAAGGAGAAGAAATCGAGGCGTGCTGGGAGTTCACGTAGAAAAGGAGAGGCTTTACCAGAGGCTAGAAATGAAGATGCTATGGATGAAGACGGCAATGGAGGGGCGGCAGATGATACATTGAGTCAGGGGAAAAAGTCAAAGCGCATGAAGAGTTCATCGAAGAAGAAAATAGACATTTCCAAACATTTAGATGGACTCAAAACTGGTTCTGTTGCTGACAGCAGAACACTGGACAAGAAGACAATAGATGATGTTTTGAGCGAGAGAAAATCTGGGCGCACGCTGAGATCCACGAGCAAGAAGGAAGATGCTTTAGAGGGTTTGAAAAGGCTGGCGAAGGATGGAAGTGAGGAATTAACAGGAAAAAGCAAAGATGCCCCAGTTCTTAAAGAAAACAATCAGAGGGATGGAGCAGGCTCTGCACACAAGAAGGGTAGAATCACAGAGGATGGGTATCATAGACTTGGAGATCGCAATGCCGAGGATCTCACTTCTCCTGGCAAGAGAAGATCGGGGCATAATGAAAACTCAATAAGCAAGCGAGTGTCCATCTCGGAGTATGGTAGGAAGAAGAAGAAACTTTCTGAACTCATGGCAGAGCCAGGCAGGCCTAATTCTGCATCTGGTGGTAAGGGCAAAACTCGAGGGAAGCGTTTGTTGCATGATTCAGCTGAGAAAGCTGAGGATCCTGATCGTCACTCTAAGGATATATTGATGACTAGGAAAAGAAAGAAGCTCAACACATTGGGGGATGTGTCTTCACAGTCAGAGCCTCTCTCTCGTAAGAAGTCCACAAAGGTTGGAGAACTGATGAGCAAAGCAGCTGGGAGCAGCATGTTACAGGCAGCACCTGCTGTCAAAGCTAATAGTGCAGTGTCTCAGACGAAACCACGTAGGGCTAAGCACAGGCAAGTAAATGCTGAAGACAAATCTCCACGTCCTGTGAAGGTGAATCAGGGGAACAGCGAAGCCATTACTGAGGAGTCCCTATCTTGTGGAGAAATGCTATGGCAGCTCTCAGTAGCAGCATGTGGTCTTAAGCAGAGAGAGAAAATCGCTCCTACCAGTGTTAACTTCTTTACCGATTTTAGGAAGAACTCCAATTTTTCTAGTTCTGATGTCAATGAGGGGATGCCTGAGAAGGCAACCAACACTGAGTCCACTCCTTTAGAACAGCCCATTGCTGATCATATGCACGATGACTATTGGGCCGACATTCTCATTAATGTGGAGGAGCCGCTATCTAGCCTCAAAAAGAAGAAAGATGAGAGTAAGAAAAGAGCAAACAAGAAGGCACCTCAGGTTAAGAAACCTCCTATTAATTCATCGGCGACTGCAGAAAATGCAGATGAGCCAAGGAGTGAAGGCAACCAAGATACAGAAAATGGGGAAGAACTTAGGAATGAAACCAAGCTGTTTTCTGCAAATGGATCTCAACCGAACGCCGGAACCAAATCTGGTGAAGAGATGGAAAATAGCTTTCTATCTGGACTGGTGCTGCTCTTCAGCAGGCCAAGTGTTGTTCCATCACGCAGTGACCAAATCAAGATCTTTAGCCAATACGGTCCTGTCAATGAAGCCAAAGCAGATGTTGCAAACAGTGCCAGCTCTGCTCAGGTGATCTTCAAGAGGCGCATGGATGCTGAGGCAGCATTTGCAAGTGCTGGGAAGATCAGTGCCCTTGGACCTGCCCTTGTGAGCTTTCGTCTCACCGACTTCCCAGCTAGTGCTTCAGGAAATAAAGCTTCCCATGTTGCATCAAAGAGCGAATAGTGTTGCATGACCAGTGAGGTAAAAATGGCTTTCGCCTCTCTTCCCCAGTTGGGTTTGAGTTTGACAGCTGCTGTATATTATCTTATGCACATTATGGTGTCCTCTTGTTTTTGTAGGGAAACCGGATGAGGGAGTTAGAGAAAAAGGTATACTCTACTGTATGTGCTATGTGGTAGCTAGGTTGTTGAAGGATTGAGAGCATCCATAGGAACAGCAAATGGCATCTTTGTCTTCCAGTGTTGTGGAGGTGTCATATACTCTAGTGTCATTTATGCTGCAGATCAGTTGAGATGAGTTGCCAATAACCAATAGGTGTTGTAAAAGCATGCTTGTTTTAAGCTGAGTTTTTGTACTTAAAAAGTTTACTCTGTTTCTTAATAATCCAAGTGGATTTTGATGCGGGTGCAATTGGATGTATCCTATACTTCATGTGGTAGTATTATGTTTGTGCGTGTTGAGCGAGCACCTGGTGTCTGGCAGTCCATACTGATGGTTCGTGTATTGGGATAGGCTGGAGTGGTTCCGATTCCATTGATATTTATCAATGCATGCACATATTCAAAGCTTTATTTGATCTACCTTAATGCATCGAGACAGAGTAACAAGTATATCTATATAACAGATCTCCAAGTACTTCATCTATCTTTCTCTTGCAGTTGGGAAATTTATTTTCCCTGCCCCAATTGAAAAATACCAGACATTAGATACTGAATAGTACTAGTACAGTTTTTACTTCACACTATCACCTTGTTAATATATCCTTTTCCCAGAAGCATATTGAAAATGGTACATGTTTCGATTCCATTGTAGTATCGACATCAGTTACTATTCAATAATAATATTATAACTTAAGAATCAGGCTTGGATGATATGAAACATAAATGATTGAGATGCACATACATGTTATCTTTTGAAGTGAAGAAATGACTGAGCTAGGTTCCAATGCTTCCAATTACTTAAGAATTAGGCAGAATCTGCATATGAGGTAGGTATCTGTTAATTGTCTTCACCCTGAACCAATGCTTCCAATTACTCCCTTTGTCCTCGAATAAATCAATTCCTTAAGTGTGACTAACTTTATAGGAAAACTAACAACATCTATGACATAAAATTAGCATATTATGAAAATATATTCTATAGTAAATCTAATGATACTAGTTTGATATCATAAATCTTGATGTTTATTTCTACAAATTTGATCAAAATTTAAAAAGTTTGACTTAAGACAACTCTAGAAATATATTTATTTAGGGATAGAGGGAATAGTAAATAATATGTTCTCCTATTCAATGCTATATCCAAGTTTATGGGTAATATGAACATTAGTTATATTATCATTCATTGATCAATGGCACATGTGCGATTTCACATGAAATTTCAAGAACTCAAATTTGCTTAGCCTGATTTCTTACAAACTGGAATCATTTGGCGATGGTTCCACATCTCCATATATTGTTAATGGACTAGTGGTCGCATTGGCTTTGCTTGTGCCATGGTATTAGTCAGCTCTGTACTAATTAATTCGTTATGGGACTTCCACTCTGATTTGCTTTCTGACATCATTCATAAGTAGCCTTCCAAATTATGCTCCTTTTTCCTATCTGATTTTACAGGAGCTTTAGATATTCCGTGGTTGCAACATGTTCAGCTCAAAATTCTATCTTTACTTATGCATATTTGAGTCCCGTGACTTAGCATTGATCTAGGTAGGTCTTAGGGGGAAACTATTTAAACTGTACGCCTAAACAGATAAGATTAAAAAAACTTGAAAAACTGCACTGTTACT
The DNA here is from genome assembly GCA_038087645.1 of Saccharum hybrid cultivar R570. NCBI lineage: Eukaryota > Viridiplantae > Streptophyta > Magnoliopsida > Poales > Poaceae > Saccharum > Saccharum hybrid cultivar. The sequence goes on along the minus strand of JAQSUU010000115.1, from coordinate 26,398,080 downwards.
GTTGTTTTATCATGTTGCACATAGTATCAAAATTGTATCATACCAGGTCTCATTTCTCATTTCTATTCACAAGATTGGGAACTAGACAATTAATGCAATTAATAGATTGTATCAAAGTTCTTTCTGTATTTTACTATGTTTCTCTGAATCTACACTATCTGCATGCAAAGCCATTAGTGAAAGTAAGGCCATTTCTAGCGTCTCTTAAAGCAGCTAACATCTGCCAAAAAGAACTGTAACAGAACCGCCCAATTATACGAGATTAAGTAAGAAAATCATCCAACGGACGGACAATTTACCAAACTTAAGCCCGTATAACCCGGTAGTCCGTGAAATCTCGACGGATTTCAAACCATTTCACATCACAGCCAAGATCGTAATAAGTTCAGCGATTACCTTCATAAGTTACACAGTAGTTTGCGGCACAAAATACATCGGAGTTTAAACATAGTTATTACAAACCGGTTTCGAATAAAGTAGCGGAAGCATTAGTTCAAAGCACACACACACACGCACATCTTTTCCAAAATACAGTGCCAGCTTGCAATCATCTCCCACAAAAGCATCAGGCGAGACGTAGTGAGTGACCATTGCCCATGGTCCTAGGCTTCGCCCATCGCAGGGTAGAGACAGTTGATACAATAACCATAGTACATCTGTCCATCTGCAACAAGTGGGAACAAAGCCCTGAGTACAAGAAGGTACTCAGCTAGACTTACCCGACAGAACCAAAACAAAAGACTCCAAGGATCATGATAGGCTTTTTGGTGGGGTAGCTGACTCTTTTGCAAGAAAAGCATTTTAGCTTATCGAAGCATTTACAAAGCATGTCATCTTTTAAATCTTTATTCTCCTGTCAACTATGTTTGCACTTTATGCTAAAGTAACCATGTAATTAAGCAAGCAAGGATTACCATTGATCATTAACAATAGTTACCATGTCATTTCCTCATAACTATCCAAGTGTTTCATCAGTATTACTACGATGAAGTAACTCAAGTCAAGTGTTCACTATCCAGTGAACGATGGCGATTCGAATCGATTATTGACCAGCTGGTAATTTATTCCTCACACAAACCTCACTCACCCGCTAAAGTGAGGTATTGGTCACCGAGTGAACCATTCAGGTAAAGTCGCGAGCTTGCCAGGAACCACATGTACCCGGGGGCCGCCCGACTGCTCTTTGGCCTTATCATCGCGCCCCCGTTTCCTGCCACTACTGCTCCGGTACAGTGCGTTGCGGGCAATCTACTCGGCCCGAATAATCTCCCGGCTTCGCGGTCGAAAGGTACTTTATCCGGCCAGCTAAATGTGAGGCATGCGTTCAACATGACCCGAGGCCCGACATCGGACGGTCCTTAATCGACACAGACGGAAGACACTACAGTTCAGAACCCTGCAAGCTTCCGCCCGGTCTCACATTCAATTCCACACTTAGTTATTCTCACGTGACATTTCCTTCACATAAAACCAGGTAATTCCCTATAGCTCGCGGATGACAGGCAATCACCCGACTTCTACCGGTCTAAGCAAGCTAAGCAAGTATTGACCGTGGACACCAGGGTGACAAGGATCGGGTAAAGCAAGGTGGAAACAAGGTATAATGCAACAACGTTTGCAAACAACTCCTAAACTTAATGCATCAGATTAAGTGAAATTAGTAAATAATTATTTGCAAACCGGGGAGAAATGCTCCGGGGCTTGCCTCGCTCGAAGGTACTGGGACGATGGTCGGGGCACTCCGGAAGCTCTTCACCGGACTCCTCTTCTGCTTCTGCTGGCTCCGGCTCCTCGGGCTGCTCCTCTGCGTCCTCGGGAACTACTGTCGGAACCACCTCCTGCGATCCTGTATGATGCAGAAGTATGAGTGCAACATGCATAGATGCATTGCAGAAGTGACATGAGATGATGATGATGCGGAATGTATGCGGTGAAATGAATGTATTACGTCATCGGATTATGTGGAAACTATGACTCTTCTACAAGGTAGTCTACATCATCCAAGAACATGTACTTGAAAACTACCACTACTATTCTCTACCATGCAAGAGCACTTGAACACTCAAGATGCTTCAAAGATACACCAAAGTATACCTTACTAATTATCTTTGCATTAAAGAATAAAAAGGGAAACCCTAATTAGCACTACATTTGAACAGCAACACACATTTTAGTAGCTCAGAAAAATCTTAGAAAATTACAGTGGATTACTACTATCAAAACTAGCATGACACAAGATTTTTACTGCATTTGGATAATTAGAACTTACTATACAAAAATAACAAACTAAGGCCTAAAATAGCTATTTAAAATACTTTACATTATGAAAAGTATCAAACAACAGATTTAGAAATTTTCCTACCATCTATTACCTGAACAAACACTATAGAAAATTTATCACTTGCATGTTTTATTCAAATTTATTTAAATAACAAAAATAACAAATATTGGTAAGAAAAAGCATTTGAACTGCAACTACAAATTTTTATACAGAACAATCATGAAATAAAATTACCCTAGCAAGCACAGGGCATAACAGGATTAATAAACTTGGAATCACATTTTTCTGATTTTTCTACATTTTCTTATTAATTTTTCAAGAAAACACCAATTTCAAAGATTAATTAAAATACTACAGGAAAGTAATGAAATATTGACATGCAACATTTTTGTATTGTAGATCTGATTCAAATGAGTATATAAAAATTTATTTCACAAATTTTGGAGCTAAAATGACCAAGAAATCATTTTTTCCCAAATGTTTTTCATCATGAATAATAAAAGAAATAGAAATTCGTTTTTCTGAAAAAGGAACTGGGCCGGCCCGAAGTCAACAGTCGGCCCGTGGCCGTTTCTCGGCCTGTCTCGCGCGCGCGGGAGGTCCACCGAGCCGGCCCGCTCGGGGCGCGGCCCAGGGGCGCGGCTTCGCCCCCGCGAGGAGCCGAACGCGTCGCCGGCGTGCGCGCGCTCGACGTCGCGGCGGCGGCTGCGGCCAACCGGCCATTGCCGGCCAAATCCCGACCACCGATCGAGCGCACAACACCCGCCAAGAACTCGCGAACTCGAGAGGAGGGTTTGAGGAGACGGAGAGGGAGTGAGCGAGGCGGTGGACGGAGCGCCCGGCCGGCGGCACCGACGCGGTGGCGCGGCGAGGACGAGCTCGATTGAGCCTTACCGCTCCAAACGAGGAGACGCCGAGGCTTGTTCGGAGAAGAGGGGAACGGAGCGGAGCTTTGGGCACAGGCAATCGGGAGGAGACGGTCGGCCAAGGCCGGAACGAGGCGGAGATGGGGGCGGCGTACGGTGGCGAGGTGGTGCTCCGCGGTGGAGGGCGTCGGGGGAAGAAGAGAGGGAGCAAATGGGGCCGAGCGAGCTGGAGACCAGGCGCTCGGGAGTTTTGAAGTGGGGCGCGAGCGCGGGGTCCACGGCCGGCCACGCGGGGCGTCGCCGGCATGCGGCCGCCACGCGGCGGGCGCGTCCTGCCGGGGTGCCAGCGCGCGCGCGGGCGCGGCGGGAAGAAGAGGGAGGGGGAGGCCGGCTGGGCCGGGCCGGGCGGAGGCGGTGCGGTGCGCGCGCGGGGTGAGGCGGGCCGCATGTGGCCGTGGGCCGAACCGGAGGCGGCGGCCCGCGAGGGAAACAAAATGAATTTTGATTTTTGCTTTTTCGAATTTAAATGCATTTTCAACTTCAAACCAAATTTTGAACAAGAAGAAAGCGTTTTATGGGTTTGGCCCAAAAATAAAAGTTGCTCAAAATTGAATTCTCTACAACTTTGATTAAGGGGCCACCTCACAATTCTTGATAGATTTTGAATGACAACATAAAAGCTAAAATAGGAGGAAATTTTGAATATTTTTCCTAATTATTTTTCAAACAAGTTTTTGACAAACTTTGAGCTCCAAAATTTGAACTAGGGTTCCAAGTGATGTAAGAATTATGGTTGCAAAGATTTTGATATAATGTGATTATCATATTATTTTAATTCGTGAAATGTAGTATGTTTAAGCTTTCATTTTACTCGAATTATACCATTATCATACAGGATTATAATGATATGAATGAAATGCAATATGATTGCCATGCAAAGATGCATTGCATAACACCGGGGTGTTACAGCCCTCCCCCCTTATAAAAATCTCGTCCCGAGATTTGGGTTACGAACCATTTGTTATAAAAATCTTCATAAGCATTCTTTAAGTATTCACCCGTTTCCCAAGATGCATCCCCTTCATCGTGATGACTCCATTGTATCTTATATGTTTTCACCACACTGTTTCGAGTAGTCCTTTCCTTGGTATCCAAAACTCGAACTGGCTGCTCACGATACACCAGATCTGACTTCAGTTTTATGCCTCGAGGTTCAATCTGTTCCTCTGGAACGCGCAAACATTTCTTGAGATGTGATACATGAAAAACTGGGAATATAGTACCCATTGACTCCGGTAACTCCAACTTGTAAGCCACGGGACCTTTCCGTTCTAGGATTTTATAAGGTCCCACAAATCTGGCGGCCAGCTTTCTGCGCACACCAAACCTTTTCTTTTTCATTGGCGTAACTTTTAGATAGACATAGTCGCCAACTTCGAACACAAGCGGTCTCCTTCTCTTATATGCATAACTTTTCTGACGTGACTGGGCTGCTCTCATATTCTGCTGGATGATATGAACTTTCTTTTCGGCTTCTTCTACGAAATCAATACCATAGTACCTTCTTTCTCCGGGCTCAATCCAGTTTAACGGTGTTCTACACTTTCGGCCATACAGAGCCTCAAAAGGTGCCATCTTGATACTCTCTTGATAGCTATTATTGTATGAGAACTCTGCTAATGGTAACCATGACTCCCATGAACCTCTGGAAGACAACACACAAGCTCTTAACATATCTTCTAGAACAGCATTAACTCTCTCAGTCTGACCATCTGTTTGAGGATGATAGGCAGTGCTACGAATCAGACTAGTCCCCAAACCTTTATGCAAATGCTCCCAAAAGTGAGCAGTGAACTGTGACCCTCTGTCAGACACTATAGTCTTTGGTATGCCATGCAACCTCACAATCTCTGCAATATACTTCTCAGCATATTGAGGTGGTCTATATTCCGTTTTGACAGGCAAAAAGTGAGCTGTCTTAGTAAGACGATCCACAATTACCCAAATGGAATCGTGACCTTTTTGAGTAGTGGGTAAACCTGTGATAAAATCCATACTAATGTCATCCCACTTCCAACTTGGTACTGACAAAGGTCGTAACATTCCGGCAGGCTTCATGTGAATTGCTTTTACTCTACAACATGTGTCACATCTGGCTACATACGCTGCAATTTCCTTCTTCATCTTGGTCCACCAAAAACGAGGTCTTAATTCTTGATACATTTTACTGCTACCAGGATGAATAGACAGCTTAGAGAGATGAGCTTCATCCATAATTTTATTCTTAAGCTCTCTATCCTTTGGAACAACAAGACGGTTGTCGAACCACAACACACCTTGCTCATCCACCCTGAAGTGTTTCGAGGGTTCTTCTTGAATCTTCTTTTTGATGTGGAATATCCCCTTGTCTGCTTTCTGACCTTCTATAATCTTACTCTCCAAGGAACAACTGAGCTGAATACTTTGTAGCACGGCAGGGTGCATTAGATCGAAACCATCTTCAAGCACGGGTTGCACATTCAGATAATGTGACTTTCTGCTTAAGGCATCGGCTACCACATTGGCTTTCCCGGGGTGATACTGTACATTCAAGTTGTAGTCTTTGATCAACTCTAACCATCTCCGCTGTCTCATGTTCAATTCCGGTTGGGTGAAAATGTACTTGAGACTCTTATGATCGGTGAAAATGTTGCACACGTTACCCAGTAGATAGTGTCTCCAAATCTTTAAGGCATGCACTACAGCGGCAAGCTCAAGATCATGTGTCGGGTAATTGATTTCATGTTTTCTCAACTGTCGGGAGGCATAAGCAATGACTCTTCCTTCTTGCATTAGCACACACCCTAGTCCTGTTTTTGATGCGTCACAGAACACATCAAAAGGTTTCTCGATGTCGGGTTGTGCAAGAACTGGAGCAGTGGTCAACAGTTTCCGCAAGGTATGGAAAGCTGTCTCACACTCCTCTGTCCACGCGAACTTGTGATCTTTCTGCAACAGACTTGTCATAGGCTTGGCAATCTTCGAGAAGTCTGGGATAAAGCGGCGATAGTAACCAGCTAAGCCTAGGAAACTCCTGACTTCTAACACTGTGGTTGGAGTCTTCCAATCCATAACCTCCTGCACTTTACTCGGATCTACAGAAACTCCATCCTCAGATAGAATATGACCGAGGAAAGGAACTTTCTTCAACCAAAATTCACATTTGCTGAACTTAGCATATAACTTATGATTCCTCAACCTGGTCAAGACAATTCTCAGATGCTCTTCATGCTCTTTCTCGTTTTCAGAGTATACTAGAATGTCATCAATGAAGACAACTACAAACTTATCCAACTCTAGCATGAAAACCGTATTCATCAGATACATAAAATATGCAGGAGCATTTGTTAGTCCAAATGACATAACAAGATACTCGTACAACCCGTATCTGGTAGAAAAGGCGGTTTTCGGAACATCTTGAGGTCTAATCTTTATCTGATGATACCCTGACCTTAAATCTATCTTGGAGAACACTCTGGCTTTAGCTAACTGATCAAACAGAACATCAATATGAGGCAGTGGATATTTATTCTTGATGGTTACAGCGTTAAGAGGTCGGTAATCCACACACATCCTGAGAGTACCCTCTTTCTTCTTCTTGACAAACAAGGCAGGACATCCCCATTCAGACTTACTTGGGCGAATAAACCCCTTCTTTAACAACTCTTCCAATTGTTTCTTCAACTCAGCTAACTCATCCGGAGGCATCCGATAAGGTCTCCTAGAAATTGGAGCCGTCCCGGGGATCAACTCGATTCCGAATTCAACATCTCTATCTGGAGGAAGGCCAGGCAATTCGTCTGGGAACACATCCGGAAACTCACATACTACTGGGATCTGATGGATAGGAGTAACTTCCATGGCACAGGTCACACTCACAAGATCTGTTCTTTTAGGCAATGGTACCTGAAAAGTACCCTCTGCCTGGGGATCTTTAAGGGTAAGCATCCGACTGCTTGTATCTATGACTGCTTCCCAGTCTTTCATCCAGTTCATTCCTATTATTACATCCAAAACTAGCCCAGGCATAACTACCAGGTTCACTCTGAACTTCCGACTACCTAACTCAAGGGTTGCCCCTCTAACCATCTTATTGGTTAACACATCAGCTCCTGCTGAACTTATGCGATAACCATAACTCAAATCTGTGCATAGTTGTTCATGCTTCCGTGCAAATGCTTGACTCATAAAAGAATGCGAAGATCCAGAATCAAAAAGAACAACTGCAGGGTGATGGTTCACAAGAAACTTACCGGCAGTTACAGGCTCTCCCTCAGGAACTTCATCAATGGCGGTGTGGTGCACACGGGCATTGTAAGTCTGTTGCTTCTTTTTAGGCGGATAAGGGCAGAACTTGGAAAAGTGGCCTGGCTGACCACAGTTGTAGCAGGGCCCTTTCACTGTACCAGCAGACCCTATTGCTCCCTTGGAGTTGCCCTGTTCTGCAGCTGCGTTGGTCTTTGTTGGTGGCACTGCCATCTTGTACGGTTTCTGTGGCCCTTTGTAGTTCTGGGTTTTGTGCTGCGGCGGCCTGAACCTCGCACCAGGTGCGGACGGACGATAAGATGGACGGTTGGCAGGGACAACTCTGGACTGGGATGATCCTGACTCGAACACTCTCTTGCGATTCTTGGATGCGGTGTAAGCATTATTGTTCTTCTCTTGCTTCAAACAGTCACTGATAAAGTCGTTGAATCTGTTGCGGGTATTGGTACCCACATGCTTCATCATCTTCGGACTCAACCCTCTCTTGAAACTAGCAATCTTCTTTGCATCTGTGTCAACCATGTCTGGAGCATAGCGGCACAAATTATTAAAGGCATGCAGATACTGTGTCACTGTCTTGGTACCCTGATTCAAGGCTAAGAACTCTCCAAGCTTCATCTCAACCAACCCTGGGGGAATATAAACTCCCTTAAAAGCTTCAGTAAAATCCCTCCAAGAGATCTGGGTATTAGGAGGAAAAGTACTGCGGTGATGCTTCCACCACATTCCTGCTGGTCCTTGTAACTGATGTGCAGCATACTCTACTTTTAGAACTTCTGTCATCCTTAACACACGGAACTTATCTTCCATAGTGTTAATCCATTCCTCGGCATCAAGTGGCTCTGCTGCTTCTTTGAAAATAGGTGGCCTCGTATCCATGAAATCCTTGAAACTGCTGTACTGGTTCACTCCATGGCCACCACCTTGGTTATTTCCTCTTTGAACATTTTCCGCGATGGTACGCAGAAAGTCTTCCATATTCCTCTGTGATTGTTCAGTACTGCGCTGACTTCCAAGGAACTGTGTGAAGAACATTTCTGCGGTAAGCGGCGGAGGAGGGGGCAAATGTGGTTCTGGACGTGGTTCCTGGTGGTTGACATTGTTGGCACCACTTCCACCAGCTCCTGCACCATTGCCACCAGTCTCAGCGGCTTCATACGTAGCACGACGAGTGTTGGCCATCTGCATATTTCAGCAACAAGCACCATTGAGTGAGGTTGTAAAATGGTGTCCGAATGAACAATTTTGCCATACTGAATTCATTGGAGAGAACAAGTCATACAAGAAAACAGAGGCGCAATAATTTCATTCCAATTAAACAACAGCACCAAATCAGTTACTTCAAATGCAACATCATGTTCCATACAACCACGTTGCCAGCATACATACACTGGACTTTTATGCGTTCGGGTATCGCATACACAACCAAACTCCAAAAGATCGTCAGTCTCAAGGTCGAACAGGATACATCATGACACATGAAAACCAAAAGAAGGCCATCGCGTCAAGCCTAGCTACTAACGCAGGACACTATCCTACTCCTCGGGGCCATCGTCGATGTCGGAGGTGTCGCCATCGCTACCCTCAGCTGCAGCGTCGGCGTCGATGTCCATCTGAGCGGCGTTCGGAGGAGCATACGGGCCTATCCCGTTGTAGAGGGCATGGAACTCTTCATGCAAGTTGGCATTGTACTCTTCTAGCTCCTCGACCCTCTGCCTCAGAAGGTCTCTCTCGTTCCAGGCTTCATTCCTTTCCTGTACTAGCTGCTCCAACAGGCGATCTGCATTCCTGTTGGCCTGAGTCAGCCTCTGAACCTGCTGCATGGAACTCTCGCCTCTCTCGAGAGCTCGGTCCCGCTGCAAGCTCATATCAGCCAACTGCTCCTGCAAGCCAGCTATAGCACGCGCTTGCTTTTTCTTCTGCTTCCTTGCTTCAATCCGATCATCACCACGTAGGCCAGTCAAGGTCCAGTAGGTATTCTCCAGACCTTGGTATGCTCTGATGGCTGCATACATGGCACTCATGGTGTGGTTGTCACTAGCCCGTCCTTCACTGGGGCCTCTAACCAGGGCACTTCCTTGCGGCTGTACCCAAATGGCGTCGCGAGGATCATCTCTCGGGAAGGTACCGGCCAAAGCTGCTGCTAACTCATTGGGAAATCTGCTCATGATGTCTCGGATGACGCGAAAAGCTGCACCCTCTGCACCCTCAACTGGAGTGCGTCCTTCGAACTCCAGATGCCAACCATCCCATTCTGGCGCATCACCAAGAGCAGGGACGGTGATCTCTACCACAGCAAGTCCATCTTCAGCTAGCTGACTCTCGCTCCAAGAGTAAACTGGCTCTTGTCCCTCCGGGTACCCCACATCATGGAGCACTCTCCAAAGCAAGGTGGGCATGCCAAACTCGCTTAGAAAAGTGTCCGTGTTGCGGTGCTCCCGCGGGGCTAGCTGACGACGGGGTGCTCTTCCTCCAGTGGACTTGCGGGCAGTCTGCTTCGTGCGGGCCATCTGTAGCACAAGTTTTAAATTACCCGGTGAGAACATATTTTAGTTGAGGTCACTTTTATCGAAATGGGATAATCCTTTTATAAGGGGAGGAATGCATGCCATGAATGGAATGCACAAACAATATGATGCATGCACGAGTCTTACATTCTCACAGACTTATGAAAAAGCATCTAAAGGTGAATTCGGTGGCATACAACGATCTCTCTTATACGTAATTAATTCGGTCTACACGATACGCTGTTATGTACCTGCAGAAAACTCATTTCAGCCCATTCCCCATGAATGCATGAAAGCAGTAAATCTACCTACACGCTTTACACGAATCCCCAGATGCGTGTACAACGGTAGTAACTACCCAAACACATCGTCCTATTGACGGCATCGCCTCAACGGACGGAACACCCACACATGCGACACTTTTATAAAAACATGTGTAAAACATGTAATTATCCAAGTATCATATAAGCACTTTCCCTAGATCGGCGGTGTATCCGATCATGCTCTCACAACTCACACTTACCGAAGCGTAGAGGTAACTGATCCATACATTACCACTCAATTAAGTGGCACTCATACAATAGCACGCCGTATGAGCAACGAAAAAGAAACATGGTGCAGAACCCCAAATTAGTACTTAAATAGCCACCTAGAGTCCTTAACTGGGCATACAGGATATGACCACTGGCACACTTTTTAGTTTCAAAATCACACTTTTTAAGCAAGGTTTTGGTTTAAATACACTTATGAACAGTAATTACGCTAAACCATGCTCCGATGCCAGCTGTAACAGAACCGCCCAATTATACGAGATTAAGTAAGAAAATCATCCAACGGACGGACAATTTACCAAACTTAAGCCCGTATAACCCGGTAGTCCGTGAAATCTCGACGGATTTCAAACCATTTCACATCACAGCCAAGATCGTAATAAGTTCAGCGATTACCTTCATAAGTTACACAGTAGTTTGCGGCACAAAATACATCGGAGTTTAAACATAGTTATTACAAACCGGTTTCGAATAAAGTAGCGGAAGCATTAGTTCAAAGCACACACACACGCACATCTTTTCCAAAATACAGTGCCAGCTTGCAATCATCTCCCACAAAAGCATCAGGCGAGACGTAGTGAGTGACCATTGCCCATGGTCCTAGGCTTCGCCCATCGCAGGGTAGAGACAGTTGATACAATAACCATAGTACATCTGTCCATCTGCAACAAGTGGGAACAAAGCCCTGAGTACAAGAAGGTACTCAGCTAGACTTACCCGACAGAACCAAAACAAAAGACTCCAAGGATCATGATAGGCTTTTTGGTGGGGTAGCTGACTCTTTTGCAAGAAAAGCATTTTAGCTTATCGAAGCATTTACAAAGCATGTCATCTTTTAAATCTTTATTCTCCTGTCAACTATGTTTGCACTTTATGCTAAAGTAACCATGTAATTAAGCAAGCAAGGATTACCATTGATCATTAACAATAGTTACCATGTCATTTCCTCATAACTATCCAAGTGTTTCATCAGTATTACTACGATGAAGTAACTCAAGTCAAGTGTTCACTATCCAGTGAACGATGGCGATTCGAATCGATTATTGACCAGCTGGTAATTTATTCCTCACACAAACCTCACTCACCCGCTAAAGTGAGGTATTGGTCACCGAGTCAACCATTCAGGTAAAGTCGCGAGCTTGCCAGGAACCACATGTACCCGGGGGCCGCCCGACTGCTCTTTGGCCTTATCATCGCGCCCCCGTTTCCTGCCACTACTGCTCCGGTACAGTGCGTTGCGGGCAATCTACTCGGCCCGAATAATCTCCCGGCTTCGCGGTCGAAAGGTACTTTATCCGGCCAGCTAAATGTGAGGCATGCGTTCAACATGACCCGAGGCCCGACATCGGACGGTCCTTAATCGACACAGACGGAAGACACTACAGTTCAGAACCCTGCAAGCTTCCGCCCGGTCTCACATTCAATTCCACACTTAGTTATTCTCACGTGACATTTCCTTCACATAAAACCAGGTAATTCCCTATAGCTCGCGGATGACAGGCAATCACCCGACTTCTACCGGTCTAAGCAAGCTAAGCAAGTATTGACCGTGGACACCAGGGTGACAAGGATCGGGTAAAGCAAGGTGGAAACAAGGTATAATGCAACAACGTTTGCAAACAACTCCTAAACTTAATGCATCAGATTAAGTGAAATTAGTAAATAATTATTTGCAAACCGGGGAGAAATGCTCCGGGGCTTGCCTCGCTCGAAGGTACTGGGACGATGGTCGGGGCACTCCGGAAGCTCTTCACCGGACTCCTCTTCTGCTTCTGCTGGCTCCGGCTCCTCGGGCTGCTCCTCTGCGTCCTCGGGAACTACTGTCGGAACCACCTCCTGCGATCCTGTATGATGCAGAAGTATGAGTGCAACATGCATAGATGCATTGCAGAAGTGACATGAGATGATGATGATGCGGAATGTATGCGGTGAAATGAATGTATTACGTCATCGGATTATGTGGAAACTATGACTCTTCTACAAGGTAGTCTACATCATCCAAGAACATGTACTTGAAAACTACCACTACTATTCTCTACCATGCAAGAGCACTTGAACACTCAAGATGCTTCAAAGATACACCAAAGTATACCTTACTAATTATCTTTGCATTAAAGAATAAAAAGGGAAACCCTAATTAGCACTACATTTGAACAGCAACACACATTTTAGTAGCTCAGAAAAATCTTAGAAAATTACAGTGGATTACTACTATCAAAACTAGCATGACACAAGATTTTTACTGCATTTGGATAATTAGAACTTACTATACAAAAATAACAAACTAAGGCCTAAAATAGCTATTTAAAATACTTTACATTATGAAAAGTATCAAACAACAGATTTAGAAATTTTCCTACCATCTATTACCTGAACAAACACTATAGAAAATTTATCACTTGCATGTTTTATTCAAATTTATTTAAATAACAAAAATAACAAATATTGGTAAGAAAAAGCATTTGAACTGCAACTACAAATTTTTATACAGAACAATCATGAAATAAAATTACCCTAGCAAGCACAGGGCATAACAGGATTAATAAACTTGGAATCACATTTTTCTGATTTTTCTACATTTTCTTATTAATTTTTCAAGAAAACACCAATTTCAAAGATTAATTAAAATACTACAGGAAAGTAATGAAATATTGACATGCAACATTTTTGTATTGTAGATCTGATTCAAATGAGTATATAAAAATTTATTTCACAAATTTTGGAGCTAAAATGACCAAGAAATCATTTTTTCCCAAATGTTTTTCATCATGAATAATAAAAGAAATAGAAATTCGTTTTTCTGAAAAAGGAACTGGGCCGGCCCGAAGTCAACAGTCGGCCCGTGGCCGTTTCTCGGCCTGTCTCGCGCGCGCGGGAGGTCCACCGAGCCGGCCCGCTCGGGGCGCGGCCCAGGGGCGCGGCTTCGCCCCCGCGAGGAGCCGAACGCGTCGCCGGCGTGCGCGCGCTCGACGTCGCGGCGGCGGCTGCGGCCAACCGGCCATTGCCGGCCAAATCCCGACCACCGATCGAGCGCACAACACCCGCCAAGAACTCGCGAACTCGAGAGGAGGGTTTGAGGAGACGGAGAGGGAGTGAGCGAGGCGGTGGACGGAGCGCCCGGCCGGCGGCACCGACGCGGTGGCGCGGCGAGGACGAGCTCGATTGAGCCTTACCGCTCCAAACGAGGAGACGCCGAGGCTTGTTCGGAGAAGAGGGGAACGGAGCGGAGCTTTGGGCACAGGCAATCGGGAGGAGACGGTCGGCCAAGGCCGGAACGAGGCGGAGATGGGGGCGGCGTACGGTGGCGAGGTGGTGCTCCGCGGTGGAGGGCGTCGGGGGAAGAAGAGAGGGAGCAAATGGGGCCGAGCGAGCTGGAGACCAGGCGCTCGGGAGTTTTGAAGTGGGGCGCGAGCGCGGGGTCCACGGCCGGCCACGCGGGGCGTCGCCGGCATGCGGCCGCCACGCGGCGGGCGCGTCCTGCCGGGGTGCCAGCGCGCGCGCGGGCGCGGCGGGAAGAAGAGGGAGGGGGAGGCCGGCTGGGCCGGGCCGGGCGGAGGCGGTGCGGTGCGCGCGCGGGGTGAGGCGGGCCGCATGTGGCCGTGGGCCGAACCGGAGGCGGCGGCCCGCGAGGGAAACAAAATGAATTTTGATTTTTGCTTTTTCGAATTTAAATGCATTTTCAACTTCAAACCAAATTTTGAACAAGAAGAAAGCGTTTTATGGGTTTGGCCCAAAAATAAAAGTTGCTCAAAATTGAATTCTCTACAACTTTGATTAAGGGGCCACCTCACAATTCTTGATAGATTTTGAATGACAACATAAAAGCTAAAATAGGAGGAAATTTTGAATATTTTTCCTAATTATTTTTCAAACAAGTTTTTGACAAACTTTGAGCTCCAAAATTTGAACTAGGGTTCCAAGTGATGTAAGAATTATGGTTGCAAAGATTTTGATATAATGTGATTATCATATTATTTTAATTCGTGAAATGTAGTATGTTTAAGCTTTCATTTTACTCGAATTATACCATTATCATACAGGATTATAATGATATGAATGAAATGCAATATGATTGCCATGCAAAGATGCATTGCATAACACCGGGGTGTTACAAGAACTTTTCTTTTCAATAAACCCAAATCTTCTTAACTATTTATTTTCTAGGTAATAGTTACAACCAACTCAGCATATATGCTACTTTTAGTTCATGAATAACTTATCCACAAACATGTCGTAGGTCCATGATGTTACTTAGTTACAAAGCATAGAGGAGGTATTGTCCACTGGAAGTAGATCCATAAGCATATTATCATTTGTAACGTCCCGCCTCCTCGAGGCCGGGCCCGCTTACATCTGGCCGCTTTCTAGGACATAGACTGACCTCACAGACCAACACAAGTCTTTTCTGCGCACTTTGTCCTCACTCGTGCGCACCCGGGAAGAACTTCCCGGTCGGTCACCCATCGCTCTAGGCCAAGCACGCTTAACTTTGGAGTTCTTTCGAGATGGGATTCCGGAAAAGAAGTTGCAACTTGTTGGTACGAGTATCCTATTAATCCTGTTAAGCCTTGGGCCGGGATGTTACATCCTCACCCCCTTAAGAGACCGACGTCCTCGTCGGTCAATCCCAAGCCAGGAACGTCCTCTCTTGGCCACGCCCGTGTGTCCAGTGCCAGCGCATATGCCATGCTGTGTGACCACTCTGGGTCCACACCAGCCATGCGCACCATGCCTGCGCAACAGCGACACACGCGCCCGTGAAACCGCGAGAGTCGGCTCTGATACCATTCTGTAACGTCCCGCCTCCTCGAGGCCGGGCCCGCTTACATCTGGCCGCTTTCTAGGACATAGACTGACCTCACAGACCAACACAAGTCTTTTCTGCGCACTTTGTCCTCACTCGTGCGCACCCGGGAAGAACTTCCCGGTCGGTCACCCATCGCTCCAGGCCAAGCACGCTTAACTTTGGAGTTCTTTCGAGATGGGATTCCGGAAAAGAAGTTGCAACTTGTTGGTACGAGTATCCTATTAATCCTGTTAAGCCTTGGGCCGGGATGTTACATCATTGACATCAATTTATTATTTCTTTCTAATGCTGGGCTTCGTACCAAAAGAAGGAAGGAGTAAGACAAACAATAGGGGCTCAAGGTAAATATCTGCTGGATATAGCAAAGTAGAAGGTTGTTGTCTTGTTAGAAATAACACTGCATCTAGAAATAACAATAGGGGTTCAGTTAGTTTGAGCACTTGAGACTTGTCTACGATTCGCGTTGCATCCCCTTGATAGTACGGCATACCCTATACTTAAGATCAAGAGAACATGACTATTTCAACCACTTGAGTTTCCAATGTCTTCGATATGCCATTTCTTCTCAATATCACTTCATAAGGGGTTGCAATCATCTTTGTCTCATCTGTTTGAGCAAACACACCTTGAGCATGTGACTTGAACCATTTCCAGACATATGAGTTCACCTCATGGCTTTAAGTCACTTCTACTAATGATTTGATCCTCAACACAATATGACTCCTCATAGCTCGATTAATTCTTTGACTCAATGCAAGCACTTTCTTCTTCACCTTAGCCATGGTACCTTGGTCCTCAAGCCATCGCTTGCCCTTCACCTTCACTTAGTCCCTCGAAGCCCTTTCCTTGCTATCTTCATGACTTCATCCTATTGAGCCATACTCAAGTCACATCATATTAAGTATCCCTTGAAAACCATTTCTTCAATAGTGTGATTCTTGCTGAATATCTTCTAGATATGAATGTTGAGATCAATCAAGCTTCAGTTTGATTCACATAGAGACATATATGAATCAACATCAATATGGTCAAGTCAATTCATGATTCCTTTTATCCTATTCATTTTGGCTTGACACTCCAAACACTCACTTCAATATTTATCCTCATACTTCTAACTTGATCAAATCAATGCAAAGTGATTTTCCAAATCTTTATCCATAGAAGCAAACCAATATAGAGACCAACTTATATCCAATAATATGAGTTGTGTCCTTTGTTAACCTTTGCTTGGTATTTCCTCACTTATGCATTCTTGATTCATTCTTCAACCTTGATCAAAGCTAATTCACTATCAAACTCTTCTTGTTCATGAAAAAAGCCATTATTATTGAGACTAATCCAAAATCATCAACTCATGTCTCATTCGCCATTTACCAAATATGCGTTATTTCTCATTATACTATGATATCCCACGACATAGAAGCCATTTCATCAACTTAATTTGCATTGTTGTCTTTTTCTTGAATTAGATTGTTTACATAGTGTTGATGTTTTGTAAACTGGACTAGTAAACTTATATGATTGCCGCACTGCTCTAGGAAGATGATGGTAGCATCCAATAGACACGAGGATTTATACTAGTTCAGGCCGGAGCCCTACGTCTAGTCTTAGAGAATATTGAGTGCATGTTCCTCGCTTGAATGCTCTGAAGTTCTTACAATGGGGTGCAAGAATGATGAAAGAGGTGGTAGAACCTATGCTAGACGAGGGGCAGCCCAAAGAGAAGATACAGGAGCCCTACTGCTATGGTGGATGGATGAAATGGTAGAGGATGAAGAATGAGACCGTGTCCCGAGATGGGAGCCCTGGTTGCCCTGATATAGAGTCCGGGGCTAGGGCTCGTTACAAAGAGGAGGTTCCCCTGACCGAAGGGTCGAGAGCCTGAGAGAGATCCTAGCTAACTTGGCTTGTAAGCTACACCATCTTCTGGTGTTCGTCTAGGCGTGGCTATCGTCATGGTCTTGTGGCCATGTCATGGTAGGGTCTGACGTACTACGCTAGCCATGGCAGCGCTGTAGCCATGGTGATAGTTCATCAGTTGTCCTGTGCAACACAGCATCCATCATGGTCTTTGTCGTCGTCTCTAGGTTCCTCGGGGCATCGTACCCATAGTAGGTAGCCGCCTTGGGTCGTTGTTTGCCTGGTCGCTTCATGGGGCTACGGGCTACGACCCCGATCGTTGGGGTCAGGGCACTCCACCAGCCAAGAAGGTCTTTAGGTCGAGATCCTTGTCATGAATCCCATCCTATAGCTGGTGAAATCGTACGCGCGTCCTGTCGGTCCGTATTCAGACGGTGGGTTTCGTACCTATTGCCACCGCTGTGCGGTGTTGTTTTGTTGGTGCAGCGTGGCACAGGGAGAATATCTGACCGGGCCGAGGTGATTGTCGTCCCCTGTAACATCTAGTCCCAGCATACACGGCCCAGGCCCACTCTGCTGAGGAGTGATCCCACCTGCATAGCAACCCGCTTGAGCTTTCGTCCTCGCTTCGCTCAAAACGGTTAACCGAAGGTTACTACGCGTCCCTGGCCCTGGTATTTAAGTCGGTCTGGCGATCCTTGGATTCATAGTATGGTACTAAACACCAGTTGCACAGTGTTTCGCGAGCTACAATAACTCGCATGAACAGTACCTGAGCTACAGTAATATGAATTTCGCCTAGCCCAGCTCGGCCCATACCTGAATTGGGCCCACTTGGTCCCTGGGGCTGTTACATCCCCTTGGTCCTTGCAGGGTCAGTGTGGCATGCTTTCTCTCATCAGAGCAAGCGCGACTAGCTGCGCTCGACCTCCCTCATCCCTTCTGAGGGTCATGATAGGGAGAGGTCGTGCGTCTTTTGAGCACCGTGTGGCTAAGGCGGGTGGAATAGGTGGGGCTAACCCCATTTTTAGCACCTGGCCTGCTCTTGCTCGGCTCCTACTTGGCCTCAGTCGTTTGGGCCCTTGCTGACTGTTGCGTTGTAGGCCGCGTGGCCTGCTAACTATTCGGTGCCTTGAGACACCCCAGGGTTACAACCTTGACAGTAGCCCCCGAGCGCTTTTGCGATCATGAAGTGATCGTGAAAGCGCTGGTGCACGCGTGCATTAGAGCACGAGCTCATGGTTGTGACCTTCTCAATTGCTCAACCCCCTGCGAGCTAGTGTGTTCAATGTGGTAGGTGGTCGTTGAGCTTTGCCGTGTCAATGCGTCGCGCGTCGAGGTTTGCGACCCAAGTGAAACCGAGTAGTCTCATCGATGTTGTACTAGTTCGCTTTTGTGAGGGTCTCGATCCTCCAAACCTCATGAGGACATCTGACGTTGGTTGTGTCCCCCATGGTTCATCGTGCGATGTAGGGGCCTATAAGGTTCTTCTACCACTTTAGCTGCTCATGGTTGTGACTCTGATTCCTCTAAGAATTTCCTAAAAGGCTAAGTGTCGAGGAGGTGAGGAGGCAAGAGTATCGTCGTTCGAGGGAAACCACGTGGTTCTCGTTATGTGCCCTACCAGGAGTTACTCGTGATGGCCGGAGCTAGTGTTGTTCCTTCAGTGGTCGGTGCTAGAAAGGAACTTGTGAGCAGGGGAGTGAGAGGTGTTATAGGCTCCAAGTTCAGTCATACGC
The DNA here is from genome assembly GCA_038087645.1 of Saccharum hybrid cultivar R570. Taxonomy (NCBI): domain Eukaryota; kingdom Viridiplantae; phylum Streptophyta; class Magnoliopsida; order Poales; family Poaceae; genus Saccharum; species Saccharum hybrid cultivar. The sequence goes on along the minus strand of JAQSUU010000115.1, from coordinate 26,379,164 downwards.
GACCTTGAGCCTTTGTCCTAGCATCGCTTCTTGTTTCGGACCGTGTTGGTTCAGATGCCCGAAGCGACCGATGGCTGGGGACATCTCCGGCTTCCTCTCGAGTGCCACACGTTGGCCGGTGGCTCGCCGTGCCCTCTAAGGGAGGTCACTTGGTAGTCGCTTTACACCATTCGCGGAACAGGAGGAGGATGGAGTAGCACGGCCTTATCATGCTGCCCACGCTGGGCAGGATGTAGTTGTGGCTCGAGTGCTCTTTGGTTGTTAGCCGGTCTTCCTTCTGCCATCGTGGGGACGAGGTTGGCTCCCATTGGCTTGGTGGGCTCCATGCTTCCCAGGAGTGCTTCCTAGAAGTCTCCTAGTGCACGCGGAGGGCCCCTCAGGGCCGTCGGGGCCAACGTCCTTACTCCTCTATGCTCTGGCCGCGAGAGCTTGATGCTTATAAGAGGGATGGTGTGGCGAACTTGACCCCACCCTCCCTGCTTTTGTAGCATCCGTCCTTTGGCTTTTAGAGGTGTCACCGATGAGGTGGCACCATATCATGTGTACCTTTTGTGTTGTCACGTGACATGATCGCTTTGGTACTCATGGATACTCAGGGTGAGAGTTCCCTTTTCTCAACGCTGACTCTCCTCTCTGTGAAGGTGGTGGGCCTCCGTGTCGTGAGGGCTGGACTTGCGGGTTTAGCTTGAGGTTGTTGGTGGGTTCTTCTCGTATTGATGATGCAAGGAAATGTTTCCCTGACCTCTACGCTTATGGTCACGAGGTTTTTCGTGATCGTGCATTGGCTCGTAGGTCTTGGACCCTTGCTTTCTTCGCCATGACCGAGCCACGATCACGCTTTGGGCTTCGCGTTGCGTGTCACCCTGGCCATTTGCTGCGTCAGTCTCTCCTAGAGAGGTCATGGACCTCTAACGGTTTATGAGTCTTTGGAGTAGGCCTTAGGTCTAGGACCTAGGGTGCAGGGAGGAGTTAGTCATGAATTGGCCTTGACTTCTTTTGGGGTCACGGGGACCCAACTCCATTTTTTCCTTGGCATCCTTGCTGACCCCAAGAGGTCGTGTTGCCTTGTTACAGGTGGGTTTGGTTTCACCCCATGTGGGGAGAGGCATGTCCACCGTAACCATGTGGTTGGAGTGATGTGCCTCGTCAGGGTTTATGGGTAATCCGAGCGGGACCCGATATCATCCCCAATCGAAGTGGAGTTCGGCTGTGCCTCACATGAGACGTCCCATAAATCGTCAACCGTCAATGCCATTGGTCCCCAGCAGCTGATGCCTCCCTCCTAGAGGGGGTCACCCCAGGAGACTTCAAAGTGGACGACTCGAACACAGGGAGAGATGGTCGGGTGGCTCTGCACCACCGATTAGAGCCACAGGGGCCCATCTCCTCCATGCCCCTATCCATTTTGTGGCCTCGAGCCCTTCTAAGGTTCGGCAAAAGAGTGGGTTTCCTAAGTATGATGAGTGGTCATGGATGTGAAGGGTCGCTCAGCGTGTGAGTCTGGGGGGCTGTCGACCTCCCTTGGCCACGTCGTGTCTTGGCGGTGCGCTCTTGTAGATGGTTGTGCGCCATGAGGCGCGTGCACGGAAATCAAAAGATGATGAGAGGTATGAGGCTTACTCAGGATACGTTACCGTGTGTCATCCGCTACTCAGCCTTTTGTTTGGCCTCCTCCCCTGTGCTTCAAGAAAGTAGTTAGTAAATGTTAGAGAGAATGTGTGCATTCAATGTACCTTCAGCGACCATTGTTGGTCTCGTGCTACCTAGGGGATTGAACTGCTACGTCTTCCGCCCCTTGATTGCTAGCACGCCCTGGGGCCAACGCCCATCTTCATGCCACCTATTTAAGTCGAGGGGAAGAGGGTAGAGAGCCTCACCCCCATTTCTTTCCCCAATATTCGAGTTTTCCCTAGTGTTCAATCTGAGTGAGAGAACGACTGTCTTCTTCGAGCGTCATGGCTCACGGGACGGATCTTCGGAGATCAGGCTCCGCCATACCCTATCGGCATTTATCCTCCATGGGTGTTAGAGGAAGTTTCGTGAAGATAGGGGGAACGATGCCATTGGAGGGCCAGGCTGCTAGGCTCCTCCATGGTCGACTGGCATACGGCTCCTAACTCTGGGTCTGGGAGCATTCGAGCATCGACTCGGCGGCTCGCTTGCTGGCTTGTCGCCAGGCATTCCTCCCCGGCTCTATCAAAAGCAGCATTGGGGTGGTTTCTAGCGAGCTCCTCTTCCTCAGATGTTAGAGGAAGCTTCGCGAGGTGGTCATCACCGAGGCTTCTTTCGATAGTCCTCTCCTGCTCATGGTGCAGCTCTGAAGGTTAGAGATACCTTGTACCGGTGTCTCTACTTTATGAGATGTCCATCACGAGCAGGAGGGGATCCGATGATTGTTGTAACCTCGGGTCCATCTAGTCCTGAGATGCGCTAGACTAGATGCCTTTGTTCGTGGCTTTAGAAGGCGGTGGTCCAAATGTTTAGGACGATGTTGTAATTGGCAAATGTGTTAGCCTTGGGGGCTACGATGCATGCGTTTCTTTTCTGATTTTCCTTTTGTAAATGCCAATGTCAATTGTTTGATTGGCTTATTTCAATGATCCTTGGCGTAAAGGGTTTTTGCTCGAGCTGGTCGATCGCTGCGTTGCCGATTCTCATGAATCTTTTCTATCTGGCTAGGCTCGTCGTTGAGCCGTTAGCAGACTGTGGGGATTCATGATCGTGTGCCACGGCGTGCTCCGTCGTAATTGGGAGAGGTGGCGTGTTTGTTGTTACCCACTGGGTTTCCCTCCGAGGGAGCGGTTGTTGCAGACCTAAATGAAGTGGCTCTGGTAGGCCATTTGGGTGTGTGCCGAGGCATTCAGTGTTCCCAAGTGGGTCATGATTCTTGGAGACTCAAGAAATTCTTCATGGTTTCATCTGACTGGATGGTGCGCCCGCCGCGGTCGTTTGGGCGAGTGCGAGTATTCCACAAGTGGGTCGGTTTTGTTGATTTGGCCCTCGATGAGCTCTTCGCTCAAGATCCTCTCCCTTTGCCCCGTGATCTTGGGCGCAAGTCCTGGTCCAGGGTTCGGCCCTCAGGGCTGAACGTTGCGTAGCTTGATGCAACGGTCAAGGTGTCGAGGAGCAGCTCGCCGTCTTTCCCTATCGCAAGTGCGCTTGAAGGTGCTAGAGGCTGGTCCCTCGTTCAGCGATAGGTGGTGTTTGGGCCCTTCGCACATAGCACATGGTCATTGTATTTGCTTGTCATGCTATCACTATTTCACTTACTTTTCATTTGAAGTGGAATGTGCTTTATCCCCGCAGCCCTGTGCTTGTGGACGTGTTTTTTTAACCTGGGGCTCGCCCACAGGACTAGAATGTGCGCGATCCGTATTGACGGCAGAGCGGCGAGGGATGGTGGCAGATCTGGTTCGATGTGAGAAGGAAGCAAGAGGTTGATGCGAGCCCTCTTTCCCTTCGCACCCTTGGTCATGGATGGATGGGTTTCCCATTTCCTCTCAAGCTCGCGCGCAGGTGTCTGGCCTTGCCTAGGAAGGGTCAACCAGGGCAGCCTAAATGAGAGGTTGAAACATGGGTCACCGGCTCGCCGTGGCATTGGGAGCGGTTGCGAGGCGCTCAGGAAAGGGTTGCTAGGACAGTGACAAGCAGTGTTATGTTGTGGAGCACGTGGATGCACCTTCGCGTGTGGCCCCTGTGAGTGAATCGTGTCCGGCTGCTTGCGCAGATCGGATCGGGTCACTTTAGGAACTTGGGTAGCTTTAAGGTGAGGCGTGCGGGCACACTTTTATGTGGCTCGTTCCATAGATTGGTCATGTTATTCTAGGGCTAAGGGTGAGCCTGCACGTGCACGTGGACGTGTTTGGGTAGAGCAGCCGAAATCAGAGATAACGTCACTGACCGATGTACCGGGAGCCGTCGATGAGCGAGTTGCCGTGGCTCAAGGCAGGTCAAATACCCAAACGTCGGCTCATGACAGAGTTGTCACTCAAGACATAGCGAGCCCTCCGAGCACCTGCTTGCGTCAGAGTTGTTGTGGTCCTTGGCCCGCGAGCTAATGGAGACACTTCTTCGCCGCTTGGGGCGGTCATAGCTGGCATGGATCGGCCTCTCGGGCTACCTTGGGCCAATTCTTGTCGACTCAATGCCCTTGAGGAGCCGGTGTGTCCACGAGGGTGGCTTCTTTGCTCTTGACATGCAGTGGCTCTTGGCTAGGAGAGCTCGCGTGTCCTGACGCTTGAGTCTTCTTGGCGTGACGGCGTCGCTGTCGCCGCACCTCCGCTTCCGGATGTAGTTGCCGCTTTTGACGAAGAACCATCGGGGCGTGTCACTACGAGAGCTGGTCCTGAGCGTGACTTGGTTTGATCCGCTCGTCACGACGAGTGGTGCGCTCGGGGAGCCTACTTCCTCGGACGCACGTGCGTCCACGCGACAGCTGATAGTTCACCGAAGTGTGTCGCGTAGCTTGCTCGTTATGCAGGGTCAGATCCTGGTTCCGAGTTTGATCCTGCACGGTGTGGTGACATCTAGCGGCTAGATTACCAACGTCGATGCCGCATGGTCGCTGGCAGCCTCGTTGTTCATGCGCACCCTGAGCCATTGCGCTCCACTGTCTTAGGCACTATCCGAGGCGCGTTTCTACTGTTAGGTCTAGTTCTGACACATGGCGGGCCTAGACCGAGTAAGAGCTAGTGACGGGCGTTGCCCCATCGGTTCGGGTGATCTCGTGGTTCCCGGCGGGTATGTGGCCACCGCAGGCCATTCCCCGGGCGAGGTTGCCATGAGCTGCGGCCATCTAGCTTTCTAGGTGGAAGGCCTGGCCATAGCTAGTGATGAGAGAGGGCCCTGGGCCCCCTACGTAGGTGAGCTCCGGAATGCAGCCCCCGTGGGTAGTTTTCGAGACTACGCCCGCCATAGGTTGCGGGACCCAGATTCCCGAGGCGGAGGTCTAGGCCGCGGCCAAGGGCAGACGTGGGCGCCGGCCCTTTGGTGTGGTTAACCGCATGGTTCCCTAGAAGGATGTGGCCGGTCGAGGCCATTCCTCGGGCGAGTTCGTCGTGAGCCATGGTCCTTTGGTTTTTCAGATGGGAAACTTGGCCACGGCTTGCGACGGGCGAGGGTACTGCCCCCTCTGGGTAGGTGTACTCTGGGATGCAGCCCCCGTGGGCAGTTCTGGGAGTGTGTCCGCTGTGAGCCACGGGACCCAGATTTCTAAGGTGGAGGTCTGGACTGCGGCTGAAGGCGGACGCAGGCGCTGGCCCTTTGGCGCCGATGAACCCATGGTTTTCATGGTGGATGTGATCATCGTGGGCCATTCCACTAGCGAGTCCACCGGCGGTGCAAGGAGCCATCACTTCCTTCCTCAATAATGGAGAGTGCACGACTGTCCTCTACCTTGCGCGCCAACTGTCGATGTTTTATAAACCGGACTAGTAAACTTATACGATTGCCGCGCTGCTCTAGGAAGACGATGGTAGCATCCAATAGATATGAGGATTTATGCTGGTTCAGGCCGGAGCCCTACGTCCAATCTCAGAGAAGATCAAGTACGTGTTCCTCGCTTGAATGCTCTAAAGTTCTTATATTAGGGGTGCAAGAATGAAGAAAGAGGTGGTAGAACCTATGCTAGACGAGGAGCAACCCGAAAAGAAGCTCTAGGAGCCCTACTGCTATGGCGGATGGATGGAATGGTAGAGGATAAAGAATAAGACCGTGTCCCAAGATGGGAGCCCTGGTTGCCCTTATATAGAGTCTGGGGCTAGGGCTCGTTACAAAGAGTATATCTGACCGGGCCGAGGTGACTGCCATCCCCTTGGTCCTTGCGGGGTCAGTGCGGCATGCTTGCTCTCGTCAGAGCAAGCATGCCTAGCTACGCTCGACCTCCCTCATACCTTTCAAGGGTTATGATAAGGAGAGGTCGTATGTCTTTCGAGCGCCATGTGGCTAAGGCGGGTGGAAGGGGTCGGGGCTGACCCCATTTTTAGTGCCTGGCCTACTCTTGCTCGGCTCCTGCTTGGCCTCGGTCATTTGGGCCCTTGCTAACTGTTGCGTTGCAGGCCGCGCGACCTGCTAACTAATTGGTGTCTTGAGACACCCCGGGGTTACAACCCCAACACATAGTCTTCCAATACAATAATACACAATTTAACCTTTATTTGAATAGTATGTGAAATACCATCAGGCTTGCCTTCTTGTTGAACCTTTGATACACATCTTGTTATGCAATCTTCATGTGTATGCAATATACTCAATTTCCTGTTCAACACTTAGCAAACTTGTTAAGCCTTTAATTGTGTTGTCATTTAATCCGCCAAAACCCAATAAAGGGCTAGATGCACTTTCACTCGGGCATGCATGTTGTGCTCCGCTCCTCAACCAAACAAGTACAAAACTATGACCATCCCAACATGTTCTCTCTCACCCTCGAAACTAAACGCCACCTTAGATAGCCAAACAAATAAAACATAACTAGATTGTGTTGGAGATATGTTAAGAATCACTTCTCTATTTACACCGCGAGCGATTTAGGAGATTATAAAACCCACTCTTCATTTTTTGTGGGGGGATTAATTAAAACTCATCATAGTACATTCCCAAATTACACATGAAAAAATCTAAAATAAAAATATATAATATTTTATCCAGATTCTTCTATCGTCTTCTTCACTGTTGGCTTTCATCAATGAATCAATACTCTAGATGAACAAAGCCTCATGGAACATCGAAGCCAGAGTGCAATCCTTACGCCGAATCCAACAATTAACCTCAAAACATTGGACATGTCGTAAGAACCAACGTTTTGAAACCAGTCCAAAACATAACTGGACTGATGAAAGAACATCGATAGTTGCATAACTGGGTACAACATATATAGGCTACAGATTCATTACCTATAATCCTTGATTTCCTCTCTGCGACTATCGACGTTGAGATTGAATACTCGAAGAAACTATCCTCGTTGGGAGTGCCTAGAAGATAATGGCCACATATTAGCCGACTATTGATGAAATCAATGCCTATAATAGCAATCTCCTCGTGGCAATCACTAAAATCATCACATGTTACAAGATCATGATCAGAAATCATCAATTTCACATGTAGATTTGTTTGGACTAAAACTAAACGAACTAGATCTAAATAACTGTTGTAAACAAGAGATAGCTCCCCTCTCAACTAGATCTTAAAATCTACTGTAAATAAGAGATAGGTCCCCTCTCCTTCTCGCCATCGATGGACTTGCCGGAGTCCAAAGAGGAAGAAGAAGAGGATCATCATTTTCCGTCTATTCATCCAGCAGAACCACTCTATCAGAGTGAGGGAAACTTACCAAACTAAAAAAAGGCTTTATAATACTCTCCTTTCCAAATTATAAATCGTTTTGACTTTTTTGGTACATTTATTTTATTATATATCTAGATATAACGCATGTCTAGATGCATTCGAAAAAAAAAGTCTAAACAACTTATAATTTAGAATTGAGGGAGTAGCTTTAATATTGTAATAAACACATTTTATTAAATGATGAAGCTTACAAAACTAAAAGTAGCTTTAATATTATAATAAATACATTTGAGCTGGTGGGTGGATGGGAGAGCAAAGCAATGTATAGACGCAGCACAAAGTGATTGTGCATGACGGATGTATGTAAAAGGCAGGCGGTAGCTTTTCTTTGGCTGCTGCAAGAAGCTAGCTGAGCAACTTTGGTGCCGTGGCCGTGCTCGTGCGTGGCCACACAAATAAGAAAGTTTGGTTGGACTTGAGATGTTACTGGAGACTTGGTGGTACGGTGACGGTGGTAGCAGTAGTCATATGTAGCTTTACATGCTGTGGCTTTATTCCAGCTTGCTTTTGTTTGCATTATTACTTTAAACTGTCCTCTGAATCAAAACATACATACTAGGTATATACAGTGTTGAATGTGGGCATGGAGATGCATGTGAAATGTGAATGGACATCATACAGCACAAAAGGAATGGAATTGAATCGGCTAAAGAAAAGAAATGGTATTGCTATTGGTGCCCATGATCCATCCAAGTGCAAATCCCAATCCCAATCTCAATCCAGCAGTGGATTTGCCTTTTGTTGTGGCTGGTTGGCTGGTTGAGATCTACTACTATATGACGGAGGGAGGCAGAGGAGCCCATGCCTGTTGGTTCTGTTCTTCAGTTGCTTTGGTCCCCTTGGTCCCATCAACATTCATTCAATTCAATTCAATTCAATTGAACCAAACAGCAGCAGCAAGCAGCTGCTGCGTGCTTTTTTACCTCCTCTTTCTTTTCTCTCTCTGGTCTCTGCTGCCTGTGACAGCGCCTGTGGGCAGCTGTGACCAAATAATAATCAATCCATGGCTTCATGTCCATGTCCACGGTGATAACCTTTTGATTTTTTGGGTCGTTTATTTGCGTTCCGTTCCCACTGACGCCCGCGAATATGCGATGCCGACTGCCGCTTTATTTATTTGCGTTCTCCTGCAGTTGTGCTTGCTACGGCCTAGTACTATACACTCTCAGCTACTAGTCTCTCACTCACTCTCCGTGGACTGTAGGTTAGTTGTAAGGAATAGGGATGCAATTATTGCAATTGGATTAGCTTTAGCGTGAGATAGAATTCGATTCATTCATCGGCAGGCACACGCACACAGAGCGCAGACGACGATGGCATCAAGCAGCTATTCCTGCTACGGCTGCCTCTTGGTCCTCGTCTTCTTCACCGCCGCCGCCGTCTTCTTCACCGTCTCCGATGCTCAGGTGCCCGGTGAGTACTACTACTGTAGTAAAACACCATACGTAGGAGTGCAATGCAATCAGATACTAGATGTTACCTGACGACACCACAACACAAGCACAGGCTTCGTCAGCATCGACTGCGGCGGCTCCGCCAACTACACGGACGAGCTGGGCCTTCAGTGGACGGGCGACGCCGGGTGGTTCCCCTTCGGGCAGACGGCCACCATCTCCGTGCCCTCCGAGAAGCGCGCGCAGTACTCCACGGTGCGCTACTTCCCCTCGCCGTCGCCGTCCACCAATAATAGTAACAAGCACTGCTACACGCTGCGCGTCCGCACCCGCACCCGCTACCTCGTCCGCGCCACCTTCCTCTACGGCAACTTCGACAGCAGCAACGTGTTCCCCGAGTTCGACCTCTACCTGGGGGCCTCCCACTGGTCCACCATCGTCATCTACGACGACGCCAAGGTCGTCACCAGGGAGGCCGTCGTCCTCGCCGCCGACCCCGCCCTCAGCGTCTGCCTCTCCAGCGCCGCCACCACGGGCCAGCCCTTCATCTCCACGCTGGAGCTCCGCCAGCTCAACGGCTCCCTCTACTACACCGACTACGAGGCCGACGCCTTCCTCGCCCTCTCCGCCAGGATCAACTTCGGCGCGCCCACCGCCGACCCCGTCAGGTACCCGGACGACCCCTACGACAGGATCTGGGAGTCCGACATGGTCAGGAGGGCCAACTTCCTGGTGGACGTCGCCGCCGGCACCGTCAACGTCTCCACCGACAGGCCCGTCTTCGTCGCCTCCAGCGAGAGGCCCCCGCAGAAGGTGATGCAGACGGCGGTCGTCGGCTCCCTCGGCGAGCTCACCTATCGCCTCGACCTCCCAGGCTTCCCGGGCAACGGCTGGGCCTTCTCCTACTTCGCCGAGATCGAGGAGTTCGTCGTCCCCGAGACGCGAAAGTTCAAGCTCTACATCCCGGGCCTGCCGGACGTCAGCAAGCCCACGGTGGACATCGGCGAGAACGCGCCGGGAAAGTACCGCCTCTACGAGCCAGGCTTCTTCAACATCTCGCTGCCCTTCGTGCTCTCCTTCGCCTTCAGGAAGACCAACGATTCATCCAAGGGGCCTATCCTCAACGCCTTCGAGATATACAAGTACATCCACATCGACCTCGGCTCCCCAGATGGTATGCCGTGCAGATTGCATTGTCCTTCAGTTCAAGTTCAACCATCCATACATACTCCTACTACTGCGTGCAGCACCTGTGATGGCAAGCCTGGCGTCGCGTTACCCGCTCGCTGATTGGGCAATGGAAGGCGGCGATCCCTGCCTACCTTCGCCTTGGTCTTGGGTCAAGTGCACTTCAGAAGCACAACCAAGAGTTGTTTCCATGTATGTAATTAACGAACCAACTCAGCTAGCTAGCTATAGCTTTCAGTTGTTCCTAATAATATATATAAATATAAATCCTTCATCTCCATCTGAGCCACTGACAATATATATATAATCTGTTGTCATCATTCAGAAATCTTTCAGGAAAGAACTTGACAGGGAACATACCACCTGAAGTAGCGGCTTTGCCATGCTTAGCAGATATGTAAGCTAGCAATAGATTCTGTTCTACCGTCCATGGTTGGTTGGTTGTATACATGGTCCATCGAACGCTTGGTTATATTAATCTGCGGGTTTTAATTCCTTGCAGCGGACTTGCTAATAACATGTTGACCGGCCCAATTCCTGATCTCAGTGCCTCCTCCAACCTATCCATCATGTGAGGATCGGAGCTACAGTAGTACAAATTTCAGTTCGGTTCATGTATTTGCTTAGCCGGCTCGATCATCTTTTAAGTTTTTCTCATGACCTTTCCTCGTTAAAATGCATGCATGCAGTCATCTCGAGAACAACCAACTGACCGGAAATGTTCCTTCATACTTTGGCAGCTTGCCAAAACTGAGCGAGCTGTAAGTGGTCCTTACCTGGTCAAACATTATATTATATTGGAACGAAGTACCTACCTACCTGAAATGAGAAAGAGCTCAACTTATGTGCACATACTTTGGAACCTTAGTTTATTTGATAAACTGCCTTGCTTTTTAATTTATACATGTTATACTTGTAGCAATAATAATAATCATCCTTCTCATGCTATGCTACTAAGGAACTACTAGCTAGTATGTGACATAGCCCAAGGCAGTCTTTGAATTTATTTGTAGGTAAAAAAAAACTTCCAATTTGCCTTCTAATTTCCTAAGTAATTAAGCTTTTCACCAATACAATAATGCAGGTACCTTCAAAACAACAAGCTGTCTGGATCCATTCCCCGGGCTCTGCTAAGTCGAAGCATTATTTTCAAGTGCGCAGCATTCTCTCCCTGATATGATATTTAATTTGTTTTGCTCCAAGCTAGTTACTGAATCCCATTCCCACCACACTGCAACTGCAGCTTAATTTCTTCTTGCATTGATCGAGTAAATTTAGCTATCAGCTAACAATATGTAAATTTTCAGCTACTCTGGGAACATGTATCTTGGAATAGGGAAGCAAGAGAAGAAGCATGTAATCATCATTATATCTGCTCTGCTTGGAGCATCCTTGTTACTTGCAGCCGCCCTATGTTGCTACATGCTGACACGCAAAGCCATGAACAGGGACTCTTCATCCACAGCAGAAGGTCAGATCACTGCTTAATTTGTTGTTTCTGCATGAAGATTGCATCTTCAGTTCCTCTTGTCGACCGCGCGCGCTCTGGTGCTCTTTATGATTGATAGATAGATACACTACAGTACGACCGAACTTGCATATTTTGATGCATGCTCGCTCTAGTGTTGGTTAAAAACTAAGTCAACTTCACGGTGGTCCGCATGCAGGAGGTCCACATGACGACGATGTCGTTGCAGAGAAGGTGCTGCCTGCAGAGCAGAACAAGAAGTTGCAGAATTATCCAAGCACGACGAGGCAGTCGAGCGGAAGAATCGCCACCGAGACGGCTCATCCCTACAGACTGTGTGAGCTTGAAGCGGCGACCAACAAGTTTGCAAGCAGGATCGGTTCAGGGGGGTTTGGGATAGTGTACTACGGGAAGCTGAGTGATGGAAAGGAGATTGCTGTGAAGGTGCCTAGCAACGATTCGTACCAGGGGAAGAAGCAGTTCTCAAACGAGGTGGCTTTGCTCTCGAGGATACACCACAGGAACCTAGTGGCGTTTTGTAACCAAACCAATCAACAAGACCAAGTATAGGTAACTGGTTTGGGGATACTCGATAAAATCGACACTCCGGCCACCGGCCAGGAGCTCGCCGCCGACGCCAAACGGCTCGGTTCAAGTGTTCAGATCGAGTTCAAAGTTCTTCTTCGTTTGCAAGGCATTACATAGGAGCCAACCGGCGTCCTGACCCGTTACATGGGCTTTACGCGAATGAGAAAGCAATTTAGGCCGTCACTTCCTTCATGCCCAGTCCGGCCCATAGAAGAAGGGGTTGGGCCGTCTGTTACGAACGCCCTTCTGAATATTCCCGCCATGTTCAGGTTCTTCAGCTTCCGACTTGTCAGCTCCTTCAGGTCCAGGTCCTCCTGCTTCACCGATACGATCTGGATCTTCCGAGATGGCAGTACCTTGAGTAGAAGTGCGGTGGCCGGTGACATCCCCCCTTCCACGAGAAACGGCTTGTCCCCAAGCCGGTGCACGAGGAAAGTCTTGGCGTAGTGCATCTTCATCTTCCCAGGTAGATAGCTCGGTTGGGAGATGGGACCACTTGACCAGCACTTGAGATGTTGCATTGTTGTTATGGAGGTGAAGGCGTCTGTCCAATATCAGCTGGGGTACCTGAAAATACAGAGAAGGATCTGGGAGTTCCTTACTGACAGTAACATTGGATGCAACAGCATGTTTCAGTTGTGAGACGTGGAAGACAGGATGGATCAGGCAGCCAACTGGTAACTGAAGTTGATATGCAACATCATTTATCTTGGCCACCACCTTGAATGGCCCGAAGTATCGGTATGAGAGCTTGTTGGAGGATCGAGTTGCCAGAGAAGTTTGCACATAAGGCTGAATTTTGACGAAAACAGAATCCCCAATTTGGAAAGTGCGAAAGGACCTGTGCTTGTCAGCTTGAATTTTCATTTTGCGTTGAGCACGAAGAAGATGCTGTTGAGCTAACTGCTGCATAAGATCTCGGTCTTTAAGCCAGGAGTCCAAATCAGAGTGATCACTGGATCCAGGGATGTCAAGGCCTAGCTCACTGGGATGATGACCATAGAGCACATAAAAAGGTGTATTGCCCAAAGAAGAGTGGGAGGATGTGTTGTACCAGAACTCCGCTAAAGGTAGCCAGGATGACCACTTGGTAGGGCTGGAATTCACAAAGCATCTCAGATAAGTTTCCAGGCATTGGTTGACGCGCTCAGATTGACCATCAGTTTGTGGGTGATAAGCACTACTCATTTGCAAATTGGTGCCAATAAGTTTGAACAACTCCCGCCATAAATGACTAGTGAAGATCTTGTCTCTGTCTGAGATAATTGCTTGAGGTAAACCATGCAACTTGAAAATATTGTTCATGAACAGTACTGCCACTTGTAATGCTGTGAAAGGATGTGACAGAGGGAGGAAGTGAGCATACTTGGAGAATCTGTCAACAACCACCAATATGCAATTATAGGATTGTGATCTGGGGAGTCCTTCGATGAAATCCATGGTGATAACCTTCCAAGAACCATCAGGAATGGGGAGAGGAGATAACAGTCCTGGGGAGGCTACTCTCTCAGTTTTAGCTTGTTGGCAAACCATGCATTGAGCCACATAATCTTTGACAGTTTGCTTTTGGTGAGGCCAAGCAAATAATCTTTTAATTCTGTTGTAAGTGGCTTCAAATCCTGAGTGTCCTCCGACGGCACTAGAATGAAGTGCAAACAATATCTGTTGCTGAATCTCAGGAATATTGCCAATCCAAATTCTGGAGTTGAAGTAGATCAGGCCTTTGTTCAATGAAAATTTGCCAGAAGGTGATTGTATTGCTAATTCTTGTAATAGTTTGGATGAGTCAGGATCCTGAGTATAAGCTTCCTGGAGAGTGTGAACCCAACTAGAGGTTACCGTGGACAGAGCTGTCAGCTCATGGTCAGGAGCATGAGTGGTTCTGGATAACGCATCAGCCACTCTATTTTCTTTGCCCTGTTTATAGATGATCCTGTAACTGAGGCCCATTAATTTGGTTAGTGCCTTATGCTGCCATGGTGTAGCTAATCTTTGATCATCAAGATGAATCAAACTCTTCTGATCAGTTTTGATAATAAACTCTGAGTGCTGAAGATAAGGGCGCCAATGGTCTACTGCAAGCAGGATGGCAAGGCATTCTTTTTCATAGGTTGAAAGGCCTTGAGCCTTGGGTCCAAGAGCTCTGCTGACATATGCTATGGGGTGACCCTCTTGCTGTAGCACTGCTCCAATGCCTTTATCCGAAGCATCAGTCTCCAATTCAAAGGGTTTTGAAAAATCAGGGAGGGCAAGAACTGGTGCTGTCATTAGAGATGTCTTGAGGGTTTGGAAAGAAGCTTCAGCTTCAGATGTCCAGACATACAGTTCACCCTTTTTTAGCAGATTTGTCAATGGTTTAGAGAGAAGGCCAAAATGTCTGACATATTTTCTATAGTACCCAGCCATGCCAAGGAAACTTCGTAATTCTTTAACATTCTGCGGAGAAGGCCACTCAGAAATGATTTGAATCTTTTTGGGATCTGTGGAGACACCTTCTGGACAGATAACATGACCCAAATAGTTCAACTGTTGCTTTGCAAAAAAGCATTTAGATAGCTTGACATAGAGTTGGTGTTGTTGTAAGAGCTGGAAAACTGCCTCAATGTGTTGCAAATGCTGCTCCCAAGTGGCACTATAGATCAACACATCATCGATAAACACAACCACAAATTTCCGGAGTAAAGGAGCTAGAATTGTGTTCATAATCTCTTGGAAAGTAGCTGGTCCACCAGTGACGCCATAGGGCATTACTTGATACTCATAGTGACCATTATGAGTTTGAAAAGCTGTTTTGTACTCATGTCCAGCAGCCATTCGAATTTGATGGAATCCAGAGCAAAGATCGATAGAAGAAAACCAAGCAGCTCCATGTAATTCATCAAGCAGTTCATCAATTATAGGCAGGGGGTATTTGTTTTTCACAGTTAATGCATTGAGTCTTCGGTAATCAACACACAGACGCCAATCTCCGGTCTTTTTTCTGACTAAAAGTGCTGGAGATGAAAATGGACTGGAACTATGCTTGATGAGTCCCTTATCCAGCATTTCTTGTATTTGTTTCTCAATCTCGTCCTTTTGGAATGGGTTATAACGATATGGACGCAATCGGAAAGGAGATGCTCCAGGCATGAGAGGGATAGTATGATCCCCATCTCGTTTTGGAGGTAGACCGGGCAAAGGTTGGAAAAGTGATGAATATTTATCAATGAGTGCTTGAATTTCAGCAGGAAGTGGAGTATCTGCAGATTCAGGGGCTGTGGTAGAATGTAATTGCACATAATAAAGGACAGAATCTTGTTTCCTCATAGCAGCCAACTGACTTGGAGTAACAGGTGGTCCCACTATTGCCTGAGTTTGAATGCCCTGAATTCTAACTGTTTTTCCGTTGTGCTCAAGCCGAAGCCATTTCTCTCCCCAATGGATTTCCATAGGACTGTTATTTTCCAACCAATCCATCCCTAATACCACATCATAGCTGCTGAGTGGTATTATCTTGAAAGTATTGGTGAATGTGATACCCTGCAAATTCCACAGCTGATTGGGTAATTCATGTGTGCATTGGAGTAGATTGCCATTAGCTACTCGAACTTGCACTGGATTTGCTAGAGCTTTCTTCTCTTTAATTCTGTTGCCAAATTCGTCACTGATGAAACAGTGAGTGCTCCCTGAGTCAACCAGCATATATACTTCTTGATCAGCTAGAAATCCTCTTAATCTCATAGTTCTGGTGCCTTCAATGCCTTTCATAGCCTGCACTGAGATGGCCATTAAGTCTTCTCCTGAATCATTTTCCTCTGCATCATAGTCCTGATGCTCAAGAGGACTATCAGACAAAAATTCTCAGACTTCCTCCATGGCGTGTAAGGAGACAGTTTGACATTTGTGGCCCGGATTCCATTTTTCACCACATTTGAAACACAGTCCCTTTGCCTTTCTGTACTGCTTGAGAGTTGATAACCTGTCTGTCCCAGTCTTTCCCTTGCCAAAATCAATAGGTGTCTTATCCTCGCCTGGACTCGGAGAGTACTTAGGAGAGTAATTGGCTGGAGAGACAACTCCTTTAGCATGATCTGGTGAGAATTGCTTGAAACTGGAATTTGGTTCACCCAACCGACGACTGTTGATTGGTCCCAACAGTGCTTCTTCCTGCAACAAAGCCAAGGAACTCGCAGAGTCGAGGTCTTGAGGTCTATGCATCATAATGACAGATTTGATTTCTTTTTTAAGGCCATCTACAAATCTGTTGGTTATAGTGGCTTGGGAAAAAGTAGGATCATGTGCAAGAAGTTGATGAACAAGATCACAAAACTGTTGAATATACTCATGCACCAGATGGGTTTGGCGAATATGGAAGAATTGCCGGAGGAGATGGTTATGTTCATCTTTGTCAAATTTGGCACAAACAGTGGCGCTAAAATCATCCCAAGACATGGCTAGAAGAGTGGCTTGCACAGTTTGGTACCAAAGAGCAGCAGACCCACTAAGATGCATGGTAGAATAACGGATCCAAAGATTAGGGTGGACTTCATACACATCAAAGAAGGTCTCACAGTGTTTTAACCAGAGTTTGGGGTTGGTGCCATCAAATTTAGGAAATGGTAAATCAGGCATTGCAGGATGATGCATAGGTTGAGGATGTATCTTAGTGTCATGTTCAACAGATGTAAAATCATCACCAATTGCGAAAGCAGAGATAGGTTTGGTAAGATGCAGCGCACCTTTGGCCTGATGTTGGCCCGGGGCGACGGTGTACACCGCCCCGAAACCAGTCGCGCGGCGGTCTAATGACCCAGACGCCGGCCCGGACGGGGAAGGCACCAGATGAGCGGTGCCCGGCATCTTCGGTGTCGGGGGTGACTGATGGCCCTCCGAGACCGCTATGGATGGTGCTTGCGCGATGGTGACGCAGCCGGCGGTTACGGGTTCGGCCTGTGGTAGATTGCTGAGCGTCCTCTCCATCTGTTCGCCGAGGGCGAGCACGGCATGCTCCAGCTCGTTGACGCGGCTGTCCATTTGCGGCTTCCATGTGTTGAGCTCGGTCCGCAAGGCCCTCATCTCCGTCATGGAGGTCTTCAATTCGGTGATGCCTTTGGAATTCTCGCTCAGAAGTGCCAAAATCTGGCCGAATTGCTCTTCGGGAGTAGCCATTGCCATTTGTTGTCGTGTGAGATATGGATGTGGAGCCAGGGTTGGTGGAGACGGCCACAAACTCCGCCGGAATACCGATCACGTCAACCTCGGCGCGGACCTATGGATCCAGCGCAATCGACACTACGAGAGTGGATCGCGAAGGAGAGCCTGCCGTCGGGGATTACGACGCCAGATCGAGGCAACCGGAGAGGAAAAATAGGGGAAAAGTGGAAAACGGAGGCGCTGCTGAGGATTGGAGCTCCTAGAATCGAACGAATCCGATACCAGATGTAACCAAACCAATCAACAAGACCAAGTATAGGTAACTGGTTTGGGGATACTCGATAAAATCGACACTCCGGCCACCGGCCAGGAGCTCGCCGCCGACGCCAAACGGCTCGGTTCAAGTGTTCAGATCGAGTTCAAAGTTCTTCTTCGTTTGCAAGGCATTACATAGGAGCCAACCGACGTCCTGACCTGTTACATGGGCTTTACGCGAATGAGAAAGCAATTTAGGCCGTCACTTCCTTCATGCCCAGTCCGGCCCATAGAAGAAGGGGTTGGGCCGTCTGTTACGAACGCCCTTCTGAATATTCCCGCCATGTTCAGGTTCTTCAGCTTCCGACTTGTCAGCTCCTTCAGGTCCAGGTCCTCCTGCTTCACCGATACGATCTGGATCTTCCGAGATGGCAGTACCTTGAGTAGAAGTGCGGTGGCCGGTGACACGTTTCTAGGCTATTGCCATGAGGATGGGAGAAACATTCTGGTGTACGAGTTCATGCACAATGGAACGCTCAAAGAGCAGCTGCATGGTAACTCAGCTCGACGATCTATATCTCCTCCATCGGCTAAATTAATAATACCATTTATATATGAATGCCAATATTATTTGACTGAGTTGCAGGGCGCGACAAGCACATTAGTTGGATCAAGCGGCTTGAGATTGCCGAGGATGCTGCGAAAGGGATCGAGTATCTCCACACTGGATGCACTCCATCGATCATCCACAGAGACATCAAGACGAGCAACATCCTTCTGGACAAGCATATGAGAGCCAAGGTGTCCGACTTTGGGCTCTCCAAGTTGCTGGCAGCCGAGGGGAAGGAGTCTCACGCATCAACCAACGTGAGAGGGACACTGGGATACCTGGACCCGCAGTGAGTAGAAATCTGTCTCTGAATCTGTTTCATTCATTCATTCTAGCTAATTTCCATGATGTTCAGTTCAGGACGTGCTCTGTCTGATCTCTGAATCATATATATATCATCAGGTACTACATCTCTCAGCAGCTGACGGAGAAGAGCGACATGTACAGCTTCGGCATCATCCTGCTGGAGCTCATCTCCGGCCGCCCTCCCATCTCCACCATCGCCTTCGGCGACCACTTCCGCAACATCGGGCCGTGGGCCAAATTCTACTACGAGAGCGGCGACATCGAGGCCATCATCGACCCCTCCATCTCCATAGCGGGCGAGTACCAGGACGTGCAGTCCGTCTGGAAGATCGCCGAGGCTGCAGTGCGGTGCATCGACGTGGAGCCCCGGAAGCGGCCCTGCATGCCTGAGGTGGTCAAGGAGATCCAGGACGCCATGGCGCTGGAGCGGGCGGTGGCTGCGGAGACGACCAACAGCAACAGGGGGCTCGGCTGCCCCTTCTCCCCCGCGGCGGCGAGCGTGAGGTCCGGCGGGACCATGAGGTCGCACGACATGGTCATGGACAACCTGCTGCTCATGGACGACGACGACGACTCCACCTCCTTCTCCGGCTCCGCCGTCAGCAAGCTCAAGTACCCGGAGCTGCGATAGCTAGGTCGTGACGTCCTTCCAATCCTAGGTAGAGACAGAGCGAGCATTTGGCTTGTTGGCTTTGGAGAGCGGCAAAGGCGATTGCAATTTCAAATTATTCACTAGTACTCCTACTAGCAGCAGCAGGGCCAATTTGGTTTGTACGTGTAAAATGTAATGCTTACTCCAAGAAGAAGAAAAACACGGGGGGCATTTTTTTTTGTAGGATAGGACTAGGACTAGGAGCATATATTATCAGAATAACAATCTCATTCATTTGAATCTGATTTTTTTTGGGAGAATTATCAATCTGAATCTGATGACCAGTCAATCTCAAATTCCTTCTAAGCAATTCTGTGGAGGGGCCGCGGCCCAAAGGCAAAGGAAAAAAAAAAAGGGTGTGAGCAATAACTGGACCGGGCCGCTTCCAACCGTAGTGCCAAGCCTAATGGTGAGCGGGGGCATTCTGGTCCATTCACACAGGAGCGGGGGCGGCGTTAGGGTTCCATCGACAACGCCGTCACTGGCATTATCCTTTGGTTTCGCACTCGCGGCTCGCCCATCACCCACCGCTAACTCTCGTTTCGTCTCGTCTCGAGCTAAAACCCTTGCTCTCCCCGCCCGCCCATTTCCCTTTCCCCTTCGCGCCGCTGCTTCTCCGGCGGATCGGATCGGATTGGCGATCCATCGCCGGCGGATCGCACCGCCTACAAGGTTTTGTTGCGGGATCGGATCGGATTAGCGATCGATCTGTCGCACCTGCTGCTTTGCTTTGTTTACCCATGGAGATGGAGATGGACACGGAGATGGAGGTCGAGGTGGAGATGGAGACGGATCCCAATCCCAATCCTAATACTTCCCCCTCGGCCGCCGACGACGCCACCGCCTCAGGCGAGGCCAAGGCCTGCGCCGACTGCCACACCACCAAGACGCCGCTCTGGCGCGGAGGACCCGAGGGACCCAAGGTCTGGTTTTTCATCCACCATCAGTCATAGCATTTCCTTCCGGTCGGCCGGCCGGCAGGCCGGTGAATCACTCTTTCGTTTTGCTATATTCATTTATTTATAATCATGGGCTCATCATGGCGATCTGTTTGTTTTCTCCTTGCTGCTGATGTTGCCTGCAGTCGCTCTGCAACGCCTGCGGCATCCGCTACCGCAAGAGGAGGAGGCAGGCGCTCGGTCTCGACGCCGCCGCTGACTCACAGCAAGATCAGCAGCAGCCAAAGAAGAAGGCCACCGCCGATCCGCAGCAGCAGGATCAGCATCACCTGAGAAAGAAGACAGCCGCGGCCGCCGATCCACAGCAGGATCAGCATCACCTGAGAAAGAAGGCAGCCACCGATCCACAGCAGCAGGATAGAAAGAAGGCCGCCGCCGCCGCCGCCAGCAGCACCAACAAGAAAGACAAAGACAAGGAGGACAACAAGAAGAAGAAGGATCAGCAAGTCACCGTGGAGCTCCGCGTGGTGGGGTTCGGCAAGGAGGTGATGCTCAAGCAGCGCCGCCGGATGCGCCGCAAGAAGTGCATGAGCGAGGAGGAGAGGGCCGCCGTCCTCCTTATGGCGCTCTCATCGGGCGTCATCTACGCCTCATGAGGAGGCAATGATGATCGTTTCGTTTCCCCCTCCTGATTCCTTCCGTTGCAGACGGAAATATAGATCCGCCCCCTCTTCTGCTAAGCCTAAAGCAGAGTAGTAGCCTTCCATTCCATTCCCCATTTTTTCCCCCACTGCTTCCTGTCCTCCTAGGTCATCCATCAGTAGTAGTTCTAGCTAGACTCTCGTCAATCAATCTCTCTCTTGACTCATCAATCAATCAATCTCTCTCTCTCTCTTAGGTAGTAGCAGTAGCCAAGCTGAACAAGACTCATCCCCTGCTAATAATCCATTCAATCTTGTGATGATGTACTTGCTCAGCTGTAATGTAGTATAATGTAATGTAATGCAGTTATGCAATGCAATGGTACCTGGCTGGGAATGCTGGTGTTCTAGCTCCTAAGAGCATCAGATCAACTTGGTAATTAATCTCCAGTTGCTGCAACGTCGTCTCTTTGTTGCAACGGACAATGAGGCCTCCTTCATTTGTGCAGGCGGTAGTGACCTTTGCATGGCTGTTTTGCTTCTGATGTCGACCTTGCATCGATTTGGCAACTGCAGTAATGCAGCATCGTATCATATCGTTGCTGTGGAATTCCACTGAATTCTTCTTGCACTTTCTTGGCATTCCTCTTATGGTGCTATGCCCTTGTTGCTGACAAGTTCCATCCTCATCTGTTCCTTACTAGTTATAGGAAGGAAGGGACTGAATGTGGCAAACTGTGCTTGCCTAAACAGGAGCCCTACCAGGATGCCTCAGATAGGGATAGCTGTGCTTCTGATTCGTGATTCCCCGGTCCACACTTTCACAGTCCCTAGCATAACATTTCTTCTGCTGCTGGCGGTGGCAAAGACAGCCAAACCTGCTTTTTGACATAATTTCGAAGTTCCAACAAGCGAAGAGGTGGCATACGATACAGTGATTTCGACTTCACTGCACCCACGAAACTAGCTTTTTGACATAATTTCATTCAGTCCAAAATCCTCAAATTATATACATATCATAATTAATAAAGCAAAATCATAATAAAGCAAAACAAGTGTTCGTAGTTCAAAAGGTTTAGGGCATAATAGTGCCGGCTCTTATAGCCCCAAAAAACGGGTTCTGCATCCAAGTAGGATGATCATATTTACACACAACGCAACTTATCGGTGGTATATAATTTAAAAAGAAAAACTAGGATCTTCTAGTATTCTAAAACTATTTCTTTCTTTCTCCTTATCCTTAAACCAATTGTGTTTCTAAAACCATTCAAAAATATTTACCTTGCTTATATATTACTAATAAAAACATGGTAGTTCTGTTTTTTTTGTTTTAAATCTTCGCTAAAATATTTCAACATTTTTAATGTACTAGCTGAACAATTTCACATAAAATGTCTAATTAGGTTTTCTGGGATTTTGAATGGGTGTGTTTTGAAAATAATCAATGCACAAAATTATTATAAGTAAAATAAATTAATCACAAATGGGCTTCTAAATATCTCTGGAGTGATTTCTGTGAACTAATTTCATTTAGTTTTCTATGGTTCATATCGTATCTTGCGCTGTTTCAAAAAATATCATGTTTTGCGCTTCATGACCCGCATATGATCGTGTCCACTCCAATACTTTTATGATACCCCAGGGTCTAAACAACTCAGATTCACTATGTGCATTAAGTGAATCATATATCCCATCGACCCACTTATGCTTTTGTCTTCTTTACATAATATTATCTCCAAACCACTTACTCTTTAGTCCATGCTGCATGTAAAATGATCAAATCCACTCCGCACATTGAGTGAGCAACATACTCTCACCAACCCATTTACAATTCCGCTTCACCTAATACTCCCACCATCACACTTACTTTTGTCCTTGTTTCAAGTAAAGGGCTTAGATCCATTTTGCACACTAGGCAAACCAAATAATCCCTCCAACCTACTTACGCTTTCGTCCTCGCTTCACCTAACCAGCCCGTTTACTCTTTCGTCCTCGTTTCAGATAAAAGACTCAGATGCACTCTACACACCATGTGAACCACATGCTCCTACCAACCTACTTACGCTTTGAGCTAACAAGGATGTCATGGAGGAGGTGACAAGGATGCAAGCCGGAAAGGCTCACGACAAGGTTGGAGGCAAAGATATAAATAAGGTTTATGTTTTGCTGATCATGAAGTGTTTAGTGGTTGAGAAATGACTGAATTGATAGGGTAGATAACTGTACTATTAAGTGAGAAAAATTCAATTGCTTAGGTGTTGGTCATCCAAGTAAATGGTGATAGCCGAGCGATTGGCACAGGACGACCTAGAGGTGGCGGCGATGAGCAAAGGGAGGTCGTGGGCAGATGATAGACTGGTTCAGGTAAATTAACTTGATGAGTCCTCGCAAAGTCACATTAACACAAAAATAATCCACCGTAGACCCTATTCAAACTGGGCTAGATGTCAAACAAGCACGCACACTCTACTCGTATGACTATCTCCAAAAGATTGAGTCAACATATCACGAGATTGACAAATAAAGCATCTGAGGGCACACCACCTTATCGAGTCAAAGACTTGAATCTAGGTCGGTATGTTACGCCACGAGTAACCTAACCGGCTATAAGCTACACTCATTTCGCTATTCACGTGCGTGTTTTCGTGTGTGTCATTCATTTTTAGGGGTGTGACTAGGCCAACACGGGCCAAGACGACAAATTCATATTCAGTTGAACACCCATTATTTTTTCTATTTTTTTATATATGTAATATGTAATGTATACCATGTAGATGTATGTATATTTATATTAGGAAAAGCAAATATTTGTTTTGAGGGTAGGAAAAGCGAAGATGACTAGATGACACAAAATTGACAGCGTTTTCAGAAGTTCAGACCAAAAGGGCCCAATGGCCCAATTTTCTCCTCTAGCCGGTCCCTGTCGCAGACGCGCATCGCTCTCCTCCCGCCGTCCGGCCGCCCGCACATCGCTTCTGCTTCTCCCGTTCCAAACCCTAGCGGGCGGTAGCCGACGGTGTGTGATCCTCCGGCGTGTGCAGGGCCAGGAGCGGGCGCTGGGCGACGGGACGGCAGCCGCGGCAGATCCGATCGATTGGTGGAGTCTTCAATTCAACTCGATCGACTGATATAGGATCAGAAATGGCTACGCAGGCCGCAAGGAGGCTAGCGTCCTGGAGCCTCCAACGACGCCTACTCCTTCCCTCTCAGGTTCAGGCCCCAAGCATCCCAACCGCGGCGGCGGCAGCAGCCTTCCTCCACTCCCACGCCACCAGCTTCGGTACACATTACTCGTGTCCATTGTTCCCGCTTATATAGATCCTAAAATCTCGTGCTTCATCAGGGTACAAGCAGGTGCGCGAAGAGGATAAGAGCAAAATGGTTGGCAACGTGTTCAGCAGCGTGGCTTCCAGCTACGACCTCATGAACGATCTCATGAGTGTCGGCCTGCATAGGCTGTGGAAGGACAGGTTGCTACTGCTTACCCTTTCCGTTTCTTTTATGGGTATATCTTCACAATCCAACCAACTCCCTTTATCACTCAAACTCTGTTTCTTTGCATTCAGGCTTATTTCCAAGCTGAACCCCTTTCCGGGGATGAAGCATCTCGATGTGGCTGGTGGAACAGGTAATACCTATCCCCTTCTCTCTTTGTTTTCAGCTGCACCATAGAAATAACAAATACAAACTTTTGCCAGTAATTCTATCTTAATAATCTTCCGTTCAGTCTATCTATGTAATCAGTATATATATTGGTAGTTAGTCCTTCCGAGAGACCAGCATTATTTTCGTGCAAATGTTAATCAATGCTACCATAGTCCTTTCAGTTGCTACCATGTGTCTTGTTTATGCTTCCTGTTTTCTGCTCTCTGTTGAAAGGTTCTATTGCCAGGAGTTTTTGTACTGGCAGAAATTTGTAGTAGGAAAAAGAAAAATTCGATGACTGTTCATGTCATTGTTATGACTTCAGGCGATGTTGCTTTTCGTGTACTGGAAAGAATTAAGAGTGTGGGTCACAGAGCTATGCAGGGTACTCTTACTGAAACCGAAGAAGACACCCACATTTATGTCTGTGACATTAATCCAAATATGCTAAATGTTGGGAAAAGGCGTGCTGCAGAAAGAGGTCTCAAGCATGAACTTTCTAATATATTCTGTTGTCTCTATCTCAAGTGTGGGTTATGTTGTTCAACAGTTGATTTTTATTTCCAGGGTATAGCAAAGAACATTGTCTTAGCTGGGTACAAGGAGATGCAGAAGCTCTGAGTTTTGAGGATGGATCTATGGATGGTTACACTATCGCATTTGGGATCAGAAATGTGACGCACATTGAGAAAGCTCTATCAGAAGCTTACAGGTTGGCTAATTTAGAAACCAAACAATTATTATCCCTGTTTTCATATCGGACGACTAATCGCGATTAATCGTGATTAGTCGTCCTTATCGTAACTTCGTGCTCGATAAGGGCATTCGATAAGGTTTGTTCGATCAGAAACCTTATCGTCCGACTAATCGCGATTAGTCACGATTAGTCGTCCGATCAGGCTTACTGGACGACTAATTGGGCTGGTTTGTAGGGAGCAACTCGGCCCACCTTTAGCCGGCCCATTAGGGCAAAGAGGACTGAGTGA
The DNA here is from genome assembly GCA_038087645.1 of Saccharum hybrid cultivar R570. Taxonomy (NCBI): domain Eukaryota; kingdom Viridiplantae; phylum Streptophyta; class Magnoliopsida; order Poales; family Poaceae; genus Saccharum; species Saccharum hybrid cultivar. The sequence continues at coordinate 26,354,058 of JAQSUU010000115.1, read as the reverse complement.
GTGACCTACTCCCAGAGCTGCAGCCGCCGCATGATTTCCAGCTCCCGCTCGTCACTTTTCCCCTTCCCGCTCTGCCTTTGCTCTCTCTCGCAGCCACCGGCGCCGCTGACACCTCCGCCCGTGTCTCCTCTGCCTGCCCGTCGTCCGTAGCTCCGCATCTCACCATCATCTGCATCTCCATCCGCGGCTCGGCTCCGCATCTCCGTCCGCACGTCTACCTCTGCCCGCGCCTCCACCTCCGCCCGCGCCTGTCTCCTCCCCTGCCAGAACCAGCTCCGCCCGCCTCTCAGGCTCCTCGACGTCTGGAGGACGGACGCGGGAGGCCTCAAGCATCAAGATGAGCACAAACTCTGAAGGTTAGTGTCTATGTCAGATTGCCTCTGCTACTCGATCTGCTGTTGTGTATCGACTTTTGCCTCCAATTTGTGACACATTTGTGTGGCTGTGCTGCTCTGCAGAGGCTCGACGCCGTGCAAATGTTGAGGTCTATTTATTTGTAATTTCAGAATCAGCCACAACCACAAGTCAGCAGTCAGCTTCAGCCAGTAAGAGGCCAAATCACCATGATACTGATTCATTATGGGCATGATTACATATATTTACATCATATATATATATAGTATATACATGGTCGATTAGGTCATCCAGGCACAAGGACGACTAAATGTCCGACTAGCCGACTAGACCGATCAGGACCGACTAATCGACCCTGATCGACGACTAATCGACCCTGATCGACTAATCGGTGGTCATACGACTAGCCTCGATAATACGATATGAAAACATGGATTATTATTCCTCATGTTTCAAGTATTTCGCGAACTGGATGTCCCCACTGTTTCAACTCGACGACTAATCGACCCTGATCGACTAATCGGTGGTCATACGACTAGCCTCGATAATACGATATGAAAACATGGATTATTATTCCTCATGTTTCAAGTATTTCGCGAACTGGATGTCCCCACTGTTTCAACTTCAATATCTGTGTCTATTCCTCATGCTGTATCCTTTGATTAAGTTTTTCGTCTTCATGTGCAGTATCATGGATTAAGCGTTTTGTGTTCTACCATGTTTGCTTAGTTGATGGTTCAAAATTTTCATTACTGTCATATCAATTGGCATATTTCAGAATCTTTTTGCTTAGTTGATGGTTCTAAAATCTTATTGCTGTCACATCAATTGTCTTGCTTCAGGGTTCTAAAGCGAGGGGGGAGGTTCCTATGCTTGGAGTTGAGTCATGTGGATGTCCCTGTTTTTAAAGAGATGTAAGTTTCGTCAATCATGTTTATTTGTCTTTATAGGATTAGCTCATACGCAGGATGATGCCTTTAATATTCTCATTCATGCAAGATAGAAAAGATAAACAAGAAAAGACACGGGCCACAATGTTTTCATTTTTCAACTATCTCACAGTTAGTGTCCAAAAAGTTACGCAGCCTGCTCGGAAGTGATTGCTGCATCAGCGCTGCGGCTGCTGCTGCAGCAACCACCCCTCAAAGTACTGGGCTACAATGTTGACAAATTGCCACCTGTAGCATTGTGTTAAACAATGTTCAAGGGTGTACGAAAGTGATCATTTTTTTCCTGTCTATTTAATGTCAATGGAAAAGGGTTGCAGTGATGTAGTAGTTCTTCTGTTCCTTGATTTTTTTACCTAATGTTGCCCTTGCCTAGGTCCTTGTGTGAACAGTATGAGCTTTTATTTTCTCTCGTCGGCAGTGAAAAAAGTAGAGCAAGTGTTTTATCCTACAATATCTTTTTCTGTTCTCTTACAAATTTGCTGCCCTTTTTTTCAGCTATGATGTTTACTCGTTTTCTGTGATTCCGACTATTGGAGAGCTGGTTGCTGGTGATAGGCAGTCGTATCAATACTTGGTTGAGAGCATCCGTCGGTTTCCAAATCAGGTAATGGTGCTGTGAGTTATTAGCACTTTTGTTATCGACAAACATGAACATATGATTACATTCTTTGGATTTTCTACCTCAACAATCTTCGGGTTTATGCAAGATTAATTGGTAGTCTTTTTGCTGGGTTAGATGTTAAGCTAGAAGACGGGTGAGTTCTGGACTGAAATTGTATCTTTGCTGACCAGACTTGTACCTTTGCAGGAAAAGTTTGCTCAGATGATTCAGGAAGCCGGATTCCAGAGGGTGGAATATGAGAACCTCGTGGGTGGTGTAGTTGCCATTCATTCTGGACTGAAGTTGTAGAGTAATAATGAGCTGAATGAGGACGGATGTTTTGCATCATGCGTGCACCTCCTAAAAATAGTGTAAGCTGAATCATGCGACGTCCAACGTGCATTTGATTTCGCAGAGGGTGGTTCTTCAAAATGTAACGAACGATAGCCAGATGCCGCCTACTCCCTCTGTCCCATATTATCTATCACTTTTGGTTTCCATACCACAAGTTTGACTTGATTTATAGAAAATACGTGCAACATTTGTAACTCCAAATAAATTTATTAAAAACTAGATTAAAAGATCTTTCTAATGATATCAATTATGTACCATAAATATTAATATTTTTTAATATATACTTTGTCAAAGTTGTTTCTCGGGAAACAAAAATGACAGATATTTTAGGATGGAGGGAGTACTTTGTTTTCTAATGGTGTGTTTGTTTATGGAATCACTTTATGTTTCAGAGGTAGAATCAATCTAGTTTTTGTGTATATACTAATCATTAGCTCATGTGGTATGAGGTGGTGATGGGTCAACCCATTCCATTCCACAAACTAAACAAAAAAGGTGATGAGTGTGAAGATAGACTATCCAATTCTTTAAACCAAACACACCATAAATAAATTTTATAATTAGTATTTGTTAATATTTTTTTTCAAATAAATTCTATAATATGTTAGACAAGCAGCTGTTGTTGGCTGTTAGCATAGTGATTTGTGAGACGTAGCTGCTGAGCAGTAGCGTCAATGGCTGCAAAAACCAGAACAGGCCCGCAGCATATGAGGACTCAGAATCCATCGCTAGCCACATTATATTATTATAATCCCTTTTTTAGAATATTATTATAATCCTTATGTTCCAAATTATAGTTTATTTTGGCTTTTAAGCCAGACTCCTTTAATTTGGATTTTTTTTTTGAAAACGTGAAAACATCTAGAACATCAAATTAGTTTTATTAGATTAGATACTTCCTGCAATATATTCTGATAGAGAATTTATTTGAACTTGTAGACATCAATACATTTTTCTAAAAAAACACTATCACAAAGCTAAAAGTGAACCAGTAGGGCAGGGGTTAATAGGAAGTTAGAACTATGGAGGCACACGTTAGAGTCGAAAGGGTTCAGACTTAGTAGGACTAAGACCGAGTACATGAGGTGCGATTTCAGCGCGACTAGGCATGAGGAGGGAAACGTTAGCCTCGACGGGCAAGTGGTGGCCAAGAAGGATACTTTTCGGTATTTAGGGTCGATGCTACAAAAGGACGGAGACATTGATGAAGATGTTAGGCATAGAATTTCAGTCGGCTGGTTGAAATGGCGTCAAGCTTCTGGCGTCCTCTGTGACAAAAGGGTGCCTCAGAAGCTGAAAGGTAAGTTCTATAGGACGGCGATTCGTCCGGCGATGTTATACGGTGCTGAGTGTTGGCCTACAAAAAGACGACATGTCCAGCAATTGAGTGTAGCAGAGATGCGTATGTTGCGTTGGTGTTGTGGGCACACAAGGAGGGATAGAGTCCGGAACGACGATATTCGGGATAGGGTTGGGGTGGCACCAATTGAGGAGAAATTGATTCAACATCGGTTGAGATGGTTTGGACATGTCCAACGGAGGCCTCCTGAGGCGCCGGTGCATAGTGGAGTTCTAAAGCGGGCCGATAATGTAAAGAGCGGTAGAGGTCGACCTAAACTAACTTGGGACGAGTCCGTTAAGAGAGATCTTAAGGAGTGGAATATCTCCAAGGATTTAGCCATGGATAGGAGCGCTTGGAGATTGGCAATTAACGTGCAGGAACCGTGACCTCTTTTTGTCTCCCTCTATGTCCTTTTTTGTGTCTCCCTGTTTCTCGTCTCTTTTGGGTTTCATCTCTAGCCTACCCTAACTTGCTTGGGACAAAAGGCTATGTTGTTGTTGTTGTATTTGTCCAAGCAAGTACACCAGAATCTGCACACAAATGAATGAAGGAAACATTCCAGCTCCATTGACCTCGAAGGTAGAGGGAAGGGGAAACAAAAAGGGAACAGCTCGATTGTCTCGTACTCGGGAAATTACATACATTTCTTAGCATCTGATCTGACTCACCACCAAAAAAAAGATGTATCTAACAGAGCAAGAGCATGCTTGCTACCTTGGCAACTTGGCAAGAAACTTCATATCCACCGGCTGCTTCGGGAGCACCGGCGTGACACGGGCCAGCAGAGACGTCTTCTTGGGCTTGGCCGGGAAGAGGAACGACTGCAATGGCACCGACTTGTTGGACGGCACGTGCCCAAGGTTGCTGCCACCATGGGCAGGCGAGCTGGAGTCGTCGTCCTCGGCTCCGGCTCCGGCTCCGGCTCCGGCCCCTGCCCCTGCTGGCTGGGGCGGCAGGCTGTGCAGCTTGGCCAGCGCCTGCTCCACCTCGGCCTGGAGACCCTTGATGTGGTCCAGTCCCGCCTGGAGCTCGTCTGACACCCTGTTGTTCTCCTGTTGCATGTTGAGGACCTCCCCCTGGAACTTGGCGGCCTTGTACGACGTGAACTGAGCCTCCGTGTCCTGCGCAGCCGTGATCTCCTCCTGTATGTCGCACAGCGACGTGAACCTGCACTGCAGCTCCCCTCGCAGCATCGCGTTCTGCTCCGACCACACCTGCAGCTCCGTCTTGAAGGCCCTCAGCTGCTTCTCCGTCGCCCCGTCCTGCTTGCCGTCTTCGTTGTTTATCAGCTGCAGCTTCCTCTGCAGGCCGTCGTACTTGTTCTGGAACTCCTGCACCCGCTGCAACGACGAGCTGAATTTCATCCAGAACTCGAGGTTCTCATCCAAGAGCGTGTCAATGTCCCTTCTGAACTTCTCTTCAAGAGGCGAGGCATTCTCTGCCTCGGCGATAGGCGGCAGCCTCAGGTCCTCCAGGCTAATGCCCCCTTGCTCAGCAGCAGCATCACTTGGCTTGCCGCTCCCTGCTGGTTCACCACCTTCTTGGATGGCCGAGCCCATCCTTATCAACCTTGAAATGGACGAAACGCTTGGTCTCCTCTGATGGATAGACGAATAGCTTGGGGTCCTCCTGTGACCCCGGCGAGACAAGCTACTAGAGCTCCTCTTGCATGTACCCTCACTGCCTCCACCCCCTGCAGAGCTTGTGATTTCTTCACGGAGTTTCAGGATTTCATTCAGGCAATCCTGGTTCTTTTTCTCCATTTCTGCAAGCTTCCTCTTTGCGTCCTTGTAGTCCTCAAGGAGTGAGGTGTACTCACCTAAGAGGACCTTCTCCTTATCGTCTAGACTATCTGTGAGCCTCTCCTTCAGCTTCATCATGTCAGTAACGGCATCAGCAGAAGACAATAAACCTTCCTTGTTCATCTCTTCCTGTTCATCGCAACCTCCAAGGTTATCTGAAGAAATGTGACGAAGCCGTACCAATGAACCCCTCTCACGTGAAATTTTGTCCTGGCCAACGTCTAATTGTTGCTCACTGCATTTAGTGCTACCTGATGATTCATCGTTGGCTGCCACAAGTGCATCATTAGGATCATCCAGCTTGCCAACACCAGAGGCTGGCCTAGCATTGCCTGCGTGGGGTTCAGCAATTTGAAGCCCCACCTTCTCCATGTCACAGCACTCATTTGATGATGGCTCTTTAGACTCAACTTGTGGTCCTTCATGGGACGTGTGTGCAGCAGATGCAGAATCAGTGTGGTCCTCGCAAACCGGTGATAGCAACAACTCTGATAAATCATGGAATCTGCTTATTGCTTCTATGAAATTGGAACGGATTGTGCTTTCATCTTTGTGGAAGGAGCTTTCGAGAGCCTGAGCTCTGACAAGCTCCTCTTCTGCTTGCCTAAGCTTCTCGATCAATTCACTTGATCCACTGGCCAGCTCAGTATTCTCGTCCTCCAGGTTTTGCAGGGAATTCTCCAGCTCATTGTTTTCCTGACAAAGTCGCTCAATCTGGGAGGTTTGTGATGAAACCATGAGGTCCAAGTCAACAACTTTGTTGACAATTTCATCAATCCTCTCTGTAACTTCTGCCATGGAGATGTTGCAGTCCCTCTCAAAGTGTTCCTTGATCTTGTCAATTATAGACTCCATGTCTATTGCACCTTGTTTGACATGGCACACATTCTCCATTTCCGCGCCATGGTTCTTTCGAGTGTTTTTCTCGGAAAAATCCAGAGAATCCGGTAGAGATTTGCCATGTTTGTTCATTATAGCCTGGAGCTTCTCTCTGAAAACCTTGACTCTTTCCGATTCTCCCACTGCTTGCCCCGCAGATGCCTTCCGCTGTTCTTGCAGTTTGACAATAGTGTCTTCACAGGACTTGAGGGCAGTTGCTGTCATCAAGGCTCTGGCTTCATCATCTTCAATCACCGCGCTTTCATCAAACTTATCTTGAAAGTGACAAACTTGTTCCTGCATGTCATTGATTTCCTTCTCAAGATCCCAGTACTTTGCAATGCCGCTCTCATAGGAGCTTTTGATAAATTCTTTCTCAGTCTGCATGGCCAATATAGCTTTCTGTAGCCTGCTGATCTCTTCCCGTGCATTCTCCTTATTGATTGGAGCTGAGGTACTATTCTTTGCTCCCCCAACCATTGACCCAGGATGCTCTCCTTTCTTTTTCTTCATCAATCCATCAACAGTTGACTTGTGGATTTTGCGTGGATCAACTGGGGTGAACGCCTTTGGGATGTTATCATCCTCCTCTTCCAGCATTGCATACTGGACCTGATCAGGAAAGGCTGTGGCAATGGTGTGATTTGCTTTGTGTAGCTCCCCTGACATGATGTCATACCGGTCAGCCAGAGCCCTGTATGCTCGATATACTTCTTCTACCTGAGTGATCACCTCAGGTCGCCTCTTGTAGTACATCTCTGCCCTCTTTGAAAAGGAATCGGCCTCCTCCCCAAGGAGCAAGAGCATGCACTTGACCCTGTGTTCCATATCTGCAAATAAGTACCAAGACTAGTTGTTAGGTGCAAAAATATATATATTGTTTTACAGAGATTAGAAGTCGATACTCTAATTTCGAAACAAGTGCTGATAGATTTAGAATATTCATGTCTGGGGCAAAGCAGGAGAATTACAACAACTGGAGGTCAGCTGCTGCTCATCTAACCACCCATCCTCAAATCTGCTTACAGACTTGTAACACAAGGACAGGCAAGGAATGAAGACATAAATAGGGATGTAAGTTGGCATCATGGACAGATGCATTACTAATTTGGAGACATTCTATATACTATTCTGAAATGATAAATGCGCATACTCCAAAAGCAAGAATCACACAGATAGGAAACACATACAGTTCATGAATCATGGTTGAAGAATCCACAAGATTGATCTGATTCCTTAACATGAAAAGTAATACACAAGATGAAACAATAAATGATTACCTTGGAGGTGGTTGTCGAGCCATTTTGACTGTTTGGTGCGGATGTGGCTTGCCCACCACCATGAATATGCATTACTCGCTGCCCGCTGCAGCATTCTGTCTCTTCCTCTTCCCTCACCTTGTCCAAGATCCAATCTAGCGGCATTAACCTTTTCTTGACATGATAATTACCATGCGAAAGAAGAGAGGCTGGAGACAGAGAGCAAGAAAGGAGGAGGGGGGAGAGGTCATCGTGAGGTTGATAGCCAAGTCCTTTCATTGCAGATACACAGCAGTCACTAAAAATAGCAAAGATGGTGAGAGGTTAAAGGAAAGGAGAACACAACACAGCAGAAGCGCAAGCAAACTCATATATCAGGACTTTCCTTCCCACACCTCTTGAAGAGACATTGCCCTGTAGATAAGAGCGTTATGAAATTCTTAAAGTCTCGCAATAAGACACAACCCACGCACGAGCACTTTGCAAAACACGGAGCTCGCCAACAAGTATATCTTTAGCCATGTCCTTTCGAAAAGGATGCACACTCATAGATTCAGGGTCATTAGCAATTTCAAGGTGCTGCAAAAGAAAAAGGAAATCAGGGCCAGATTACTAGCGGGAAAATATGTAAAATCATGGACTTAAAATTGATTCGCCTCCAAACCCCACATGGTTAGAGTATGCATGCATACTGCATACACCTCACTTACACGCTCATCTTAATTCATGCAGAAGATTTAACTACAGGGCATGTTTAGACATTATATATGTTGAGATCTCATATATGTTAGCAATATCAAATGCCTAGAAACACCCTCGGTGATATGTCTCAGCCAAGCGACACTATCTGCAAGTACAGGTCACTTCAAACATCTAAGCATGCTGGTGTGTTACAAAATAATCAACGGCTAATATTTCTTACCTGTGAATCTGGCAAAATCATGTGATATTTAAAATGTTTTAGTTGCAGGTTTGAACCAGTTAGATCTTCATAAGCGCAGTCTTAAATTTATTTTTCAGGATGACGTCATGAATAACTTTGACTTGCTACTCTATACTTGGAAAGTACATGCTATGTTCCATATTTGGCTTTGCCAAATAATAAAAGACTGCATTCTTCTGCATGTTCTCTGACATCAGTTGCTATTTTTGGATAAATAGTGGGAGCATCTGCATACATGTCACGCAGTGTAGGCCCCGTACAGAATGCAAACGCTGATGTGTATGACATTCTGGACTCTCAGTTATGTTTGGATGTCAGCGAACATTTCTCTATAACAGCCTCTGACCTGTTCCCTCGAAATTGTCCTTGTTTATAGCGGGCTTAGTGCTACTTGTACTTGGTAAACTAGATAGCTGTGGTAACTGGTAAGATGCCTAGCTAAGTAGATTTACGTGTATAAATACCAGACTGTAATCAATACAATCATCTTCCAAACACCCTACAATGGGGAGACAGGATTCCGAGTTACTATTAGTAGCCTCACCTCAATAGCTGTAAGATAGCTCTGAATCTCATCATCCAGGTGCAAGAGCAACATGCGGTGAGCATGGATTTCTCTCTCTTTATTTCCCAAAGGGCGTCTGGCAAGTCGACCATCATCTCTAGCAGCTTCTGTGGACATCTCTTCTACTCCCTCGTTCCAAATTATAAGGCATTCCAAGAATCTTGGAGAGTCAAAGCATCTTAAGTTTGACCAAAATTATAGAAAAAATTACAAAAATTTATAACATCAAATAGGTATACTATGAAAATATAATTAATAAAGAATCTAATGATACTTAATTGGTGTCATAAATATTATTATCTTATCATATAAATTTGGTCAAACTTAAGATCTTTTGACTCTCCAAGATTCTTGGAATGCCTTATAATTTGGGATGGAGGGAGTAATTCTGAAGAAGTGAAGAGGTTCTTATCATGTCATTGTCTCATTGATCAGTACTGTAATTAGGAACTCTAAAGGGAAATTGTTAGAAAGAAGAAACTAAAGTGAAACAAATACCAATTATGGCAACAGAATAGAACCTTCAAGTGACGTAGCATGGAAAACTCGGAAAAATGCACGCAAGATCTGGGGAACTCCCACCCCTTTCCCTCCACAGAATTTGACCTCCCTGTTTCCATTCTTCGTGTTAAGCAACACAGCAGGCAGTGTTCTTATTGTACTGAGAAGCTATTGCAGAACTTGTTATTGCTTGACATTTCAAATGTTTTATTGCATTCCAAAAAGAATTAGTATTTGAAAAGTTAAAAAAAAAAGAAATAGCATCATAGATTTTTCAGAAGACAATATCTAGTTTGCTATTTTAAAAGTTCACTTAACCTTAAACTCTATGTTTCTTCCAAAAAACAAGTGAAACTCTATCTGATGGTCATCATACATATCATTAACTAATACAAGGGACTTAGGAAAGCCAATTTGTAAAAGTAGTTAGATTGCTTACTGTACAATAGGTAGAAGCACCGGCTTCTATAATTTATGTGCTATCTGAAAAGTATAACTTTATAGCCAATTTGAAGATTATTTTTACATAAATAATTAAACATTTCTTGGTATCCACTTTACTAAATCTAGCTAATAGAATTGAGCAAACTATTTAAGGATGGACCCATATAGTTGTGGATAAATTCCCAACCACATACTTTATAACAAAAGTTTTATTATAGCTGCAACAGAACATGTCTTCATATTTTGGACCATGATGCCTTTCCCATATATCAAGCTTCTTCCTATAAAAAGGATCTTCGTATGGCATGTCTACACGAGTATGTACCTGAACAATACATATTAAGTACCAAATATCATGAAGTGATCTCTGAAGAATCAATATGCATTGACAAACACATTTTTCTTGGTCAATTAGAAGAGACAATTATTTAAAACTTAAGAAGTTATTTTCAACATAGTTATCTCCATCATTTAATCACTAATGCCAGTTCAGATACACAAGTTTTCTTACTTTCTTACATACAAGAATTTAAGAAGTTGGCTCATGTTGGGTTTAAAACTTAAGATGTTTTATTTAATAACTAAAGTTGTTTCTCAACATAGGATCCATATGTCCCTTTTAGTCCCAAGAAAGTTGGGATTGTGTAGGCTAGAGTCGAAACCCAACATGAGTCACTAATAAAAAGGGGAAAATCCAAGACAAGAAAATAACATACATATAGATATATGTATATGTATATATGGCATCAATACGAGCAATATTATTATGGGACCTAAAGCACGTTCATGGTTCAGGCATGTAATGTGAAGAACTTATTCCATGCGCTCCTATCCAAGGACAGTTCTCTAGGTGTATCACTAATGCGCTCCTATCCAGGCATGTGAAGAACTTTTTTTACTGCCTCCTTCCATGTCAAGATTGGCCGACCCTACCTCTCCTTACACTATTGTCGTGCCTTGCGATTCAACTATGCACTGGTGCCTCTGGAGGGCTCCACTGGACATGTTGAAACCATCTCAACAGTTGTTGAGCAAGCTTTTCTTCAATTGGTACTACTCCTAGGCCCTAGCCTATAATGTATATCATTGCGTTGGACTCGCTCCATTCTTGTATCATCACAAATCTATGCATTGCCTTTTAGTAGGCAGTAGGCCAACATGTACAACATTGCGCGTCTAATATTGCCATTCTGTAGACCTTAACATTTGCAGTGGAGACTGTCAAGTGCTTGGCGCCATTTCATCCATCCCCCTTTAATTCTATGGCTAGCAATACTATCTTCATCTATATCCCCATTGATGCCAAAGAAACAAAAGATATCCTTCTTGGTCACTATTTGATCTTACAGACTAGTGTTGAGCTTCATCTATGGGGGATGGCTGGGGCTCATGGGGTTTCTTAGATAAATAGCTGTAGCTCTCCTGCATGTGTAGAGTGCTGTCACACCTCATATACTCGGATTTAGTTATGCTAAATATAAAACCTTTCAACTCTAGAGTCTGCTGCCACAACTTCACAGTTTCCTATTTACTACCACCCAACTTCCATTATCTAGCATTACATCGTCAGTAAAAAGCATACATCAAGGAATATCTCCTTGTATGTCCCTTGTGACCTCATCCATGACCAAAGCAAATAGATAAGGTCTCAAAGCTGACCCTTGATGTAGTCCTATTTTGATCGGGAAGTCATCCATACCAGTTTCACCATTACTTGTTTGAACACTAGTCACAACATTGCTGTACATAAATAAGCTTTCTTAGAAATTTGAACATTTATTTTTCCATATGAAGTCACCTGGTCATATATATTACTGGAAAGTGTGAATCCAAAGTTAAGCACTAGTGCAGCATTAGAATATTTCCCGTATCTTATCATAACCTGCAAATATAAAGATTCCAGAGCTCTCAGAATAACACACACACAAACAAGTTGGTTGCCTCCATTCCCAGAGACATTCTGTGCAAATGATAAAGATCCAATTCCTGAACTGCCAAGTAAATTGGGAAAAAGAAAACATATCAAGGCACCAAGAAATACTTGTTCACCAACAGCATAATTCCTGTCAGCAATGACCTGAAAGTAACAGAAGAATAAGAATTTATTATATCATTTCCATAACTCAGTATCTAAAATATGCCTTCATAATCACAAATACGCAATTAACTGATGAACCACATGCGAGTACCTCAGAAACATCTTTCTGCTCGCCATATAGTAATATAGAATTAGAAAGACCGTCATGGTTAAGAAAATCTGCAAATGGAATCTACATGATATTTTCAGGTTGGTGAAATGTGTAGAAGAACAATGCATGCACTGCATTCAAGCTAATACATAATGTAATAAACGAGAAAAATTGTACCAATGATACACCTCTTGAAGTACGCCAAGCTCGAGATGATACTGCAAGTGGCATGAAAATCACAATTTCAATCACACAGAGAGGACCCACTTTCAAAATGAGGTAAATACTCCTACTACACAAAGCAAACACCTGGAGAGGGAGGGAGGGAGGGTTAATAAAAAAAACCAACTGTGTCGGTGAGAAACATGTGCCTACTATTCAACATGTTGAAACTTGGGATGCTAAAACAACATTTAATTACAATGCTGAGTGTGAGTGGTGTAACTATGTAAGGAATATAATCAAAATGCATGCACTAAGTGTTAGAATGATTAGACTCTATTGGATTGGATAGATTGATAGAGGGTGAACCCCCAGGGTACATATAGGCAGTGCCTAACCCTAACCCTAATGGGCCTTGCCCTACATGGGCTGGCCTGGGCTGGAGGCCCACACACACATACTCTAACATCCCCCCGCAGTCACAACGGGGGCGAACACACGATGAGACTGGAGACGAACAAAAGCTGGAAACGATGTCATCCCCCCGCAGTCGCAACCATGTCGCGGACGTTGTGGCTGGAGCGAAGAAGTGGAGGATAGCCCTCTTTGTGCCGAAGTAGCCGAGGTCGAGGTCGTCGTGGTCGTAGCCGAGGTAGAAGTTGCCGAGTCGAGGTGGCAGCGAAGACGGTCGAAGACGGAATCGCAACACCGAGCTGTCGTGGCCGCGGAACGGTGAGCCGAGCCATACGCCTGGGGGGGCCAGGCGATGGCAGCGCACCCGGATACCTCGGAGACCGCGCTCAGAGCAGGGGTGGCGGAGAAGTCGAGGTCCGCGCTCAGATCAGGGGTGGCGGAGGGGGAGAAGTGGGTGGCGGCTTCCCTGCCCGCCCTCGTAGAAGTCCCGCGCTCAGAGCAGGGGTGGCGGGGAGGGGGGCGTCGTCCGCGGTAGACGGCGAAGGACGTGGACTCCGGACGAGCTTGCTTGACGACGACTGGCGGCGGGTGGCGCGACCACCTGGAAAGGCGGCGGCACCGGCGGGGAAGGCAGACCACGAGCGGCGCCGCTGCAGCCGGAAGGGCGCAGCAGCAGGCTCGTCCTCGGGATTGTCGATGAAGACGACGAACGGCAGGGCGACTCAATCCCGGTCTCGGACCAGGCAGAAGAAAAAAGGATACAGAGCAGAGCAGCACAGAGCAGAGCAGCAGCAGCAGTGCCGTAGCGCGCGGACAGAAGCTGCGGCCCCGCGCATGTGTGGCGTTCTCGGCCGCGCTTCTTCCTCTGCCGAGGCGCCGGCTCCTGGTCTGCCCGCGCCCCTCTCATCGGAGTCCTCCGCGGCGGCAAGCGACGCCGATGCAGATGGGGAAAGCTCCCCATCGCCGGATCGGCGGCACTTGGCCGCGTCCGAGGTCGCTCCTCCAGGACTCGCCTGCTTCCGCTTGAGGCTCCAGTTAGGGGCGGCGCCGCTCCTTCCCTCGTCCGAGTCCTCGTGCTTCGCCGCGCGGGCGCCAGCCTCTACGCCGCTCCCTGCGCGCCCGCAGCCGCGCCTGGTGGGGGCTGCCCGCACCCGCGCCGGGGGCGCCGGCTCCTGGTCCGGCCGCGCCCGCGTCGGCTGAAAGTCCTATGTTTGGTGTTGGTAATTAGTGACAATGCCTAAGTACTAATCCTATGCCTAAGTTGTATGTAGCATATGAGGATTAGTACATTCCAAGGTTGGTGGCAAGATGGACATGGTGATCATGATGGCCACACTTGGATTTGGACGCAACCCTACGTGATCAAGGCAAAGGTATATGCTTAAGGGTTGTGTTTTAGTAACCAAGACACCTAGTTTGTATTGCAAATATATGTTTAAGGGTTGGATTTGGATACTACTCTCTTCACCAAGAAGATTGGGAAAGACTTGTTTGTATTGCAAATATATGTTGATGATATCATCTTCGGTTCAACCAATCAAGATTATTGTGATAAGTTTGGGAAAATGATGGCAAAGGAATTTGAAATGTCAATGATTGGTGAACTTAGTTTCTTTCTTGGACTTCAAATCAAACAAATGAAGGAAGGAACATTTGTGAGCCAAACCAAATACATCAAAGATATGCTCAAGAAGTTTGGCATGGAAGATGCAAAGGGCATTACAACCCTAATGGGCACTAGTGGAAGCTTGGATAGTGACAAGAGTGGCAACATGGTGGATCAAAAGCTATATAGATCAATGATTGGTAGCCTAATCTATGTGACGGCATCAAGGCCCGACGTGATGTTTAGTGTATGCATGTGTGCAAGATTTCAAGCCTCACCAAGAGAAAGTCATTTGAAGGCAACAAAGAGAATATTGAGGTATTTGAAGCATACACAAGATGTTGGATTATGGTATCCCAAAGGTGCAAGCTTTGAGCTAGTTGGATATTCGGATTCCGACTATGCCGGTGACAAAGTGGAGAGAAAGAGCACTTCCGGGACTTATCGATGGTTGGGAAGATCACTTGTCTCATGGTCATCCAAGAAGCAAAATAGTATTGCACTATCTACCGCCGAAGCCGAATACATCGCCGCGGGTAGTTGTTGTGCACAAATCTTGTGGATGAAGGCAACATTGAAGGATTTTGAAATCAATTTCAAGAATGTACCATTGCTATGTGACAATGAAAGTGCCGTGAAGCTAACCAACAGTCCGATTCAATATCAAAGAACAAAGCATATTGATGTTCGTCATCATTTTATTAGAGATCATCAACAAAAGGGTGACATTGCTATTGAGAGTGTGGGCACCGAAGATCAACTAGCCGATCTATTCACCAAGCCACTTGATGAGAAGAGATTTCACAAGCTAAAGAATGAGTTGAACATACTTGACTTCTTCAACATGAGTTGATGCACCCCAATGTTATGACATGCCTCTCCTTCGAGCCCCAAGGTACAATTGGTTGACATATCATACATTCTATGCTAAGGACTTATTTAGTGCATCTAGTCATAATTTACATGTTCTAGGCTCATTCATGAAAATCAAATGAATTTGAAGTCTATATGGTGTCACTATTGTTTCCATGACTTGTATGATCTAGTAGTAGCATATAACTTGTTTAAGTAGCTTGTGATCCTAAGTGTTTAATCTAGAAAACTTGCCTAAATATTTGCTTCAACATGGTGCATGATAACCCTTCTAGTGAGGTGTGAAGAAGCTTGCCCTTGGATCAAACTGAAGCATTTTATTTATGCAAGCAATCTAGGTTGAATCACAAACTTGATCCTCACCCCATAATTCAACATAATAATCTATCTAAAATTGGTCCCTTGTGGTCATTGGTGCTAAAGGGGGAGAAAATGTTGTTCACAAAGATGGATTCTAAAATGGGAGAAAACCTAAAGGAGAAAGAAGGGGATCAACTAAAATTTTGAGCACACAAGTAGGGGGAGCAAGCTCTTAAACATGAATGTTGCATTTTCATGTGCACTTCATATGTATGATGCATGGTTATGCATTTCTTTTCTCCGATACTTTGCTTGTGTGATGTTTTGCTAGTATACAATTGAATGGTGTATTGAAGTACTAGCATGAATAAGAAGTAGTTAGATTTTTCTTGCTTCATGTTTTCCAAAGTGGTACTAGAGCCTTGCTTATAATGTTGATCTCACGAGGTTTCTAGTTTTGTTTGTGCTTTTTCAAGTGGTATCTAACTACACAAGGTGCTAAGATGGTGTTTATCGCTACTTCGATGGTATCACGCTTCAAAGGTCTATAATCTAAAACACTTAGCACCTATTGTAGTCAATGCTCCTAATCTTTCCTATCTAACATGTATGCTTCCAAAATCCAAACATATAGCATACATGTAGGGGGAGCCATTGCTATCAATTTGAATTCATGATCACTTGTCCATACTTCTTACATATGGTAATATACTTGGACAATGTGACATGGGTTCAATAAAAATTTTATCATAATATCTTTGTGAAAGGGTTGTCACCAATTACCAACAAGGGGGAGATTGAAAGTCCTATGTTTGGTGTTGGTAATTAGTGACAATGCCTAAGTACTAATCCTATGCCTAAGTTGTATGTAGCATATGAGGATTAGTACATTCCAAGGTTTGTGGCAAGATGGACATGGTGATCATGATGGCCACACTTGGATTTGGACGCAACCCTACGTGATCAAGGCAAAGGTATATGCTTAAGGGTTGTGTTTTAATAACCAAGACACCTAGTGGGTGTGGTTACATTTTAGGATAGATAGCCGTACTATAAAGAGGGGAATGACGCGGCTATTGAACTCCTAAGTGCCTCTAGGTGTGCATTTCATAATCATATGCATTTGGATAGAACTAATAACGCCTCGAAAAATGATTGTGAAAATGCTAACACACTCGCACATGACGTGATCACTTGGTGATGTTAGCACGTTTGCGAAGGCGGTTGAGTTTGAGCGGTAGAGAGGGTTTGGGGTCCTCTCTCCCTCCCGCCGAGCTTGCGAGGCGGGATTCAGGCGTTTTTAAGGAATTGAAACGCCTATTTTCCACTACGCAGGAAGTCGGAAATCGAACGGAAGCGAACGGAGGTCACAGTGGTGACCGGACGCTGGACCGGATGCGGTCTCTGTTTGACCGGACGCGTCCGGTCAGCGTTCAGCGTCTGCGCGAATTTCAGTTTGTTGATCGGACGCGCAGTGCGTCCGGTCGTTGAGGGAGCTTACTGGACTCCAACCGGACGCGGGCACTGTGGCGTCCGGTCAGTTCTCCAGCGCGTCCGGTCGCTGCTTCGTTGTGCGCTGCTCTGGCTTGACCAGCGCGTCCGGTCCGGTACGGGACCAGCGCGTCCGGTTCACGCGACCAGCGCGTCCGGTCGGTGGTTCGCGAAAGTAGCTGTTGTATGATCGGCGCGTCCGGTCAGTTGGACCAGCGCGTCCGGTCAGCGCGACTTCGGCTGTTTCAAGTTCCTAACGGCTATATTCGAAGGGGTACGTCTATAAATACTCGTTGGCCGGCTCAAGGCTCTCTCTCTTGGACATTTTGACATACTTGTGAGCACTTTGAGCTAAGCAACTCCCCTCCCACTCATCTCTCTTGCTTGTTTGCATATTCGAAGTGAGATTGAGTGATCCAAGTGCATTTGCATTGTGAGATTGCATCTAGTTGGCACTTGGTGGTTGATTTGCTGCGGGATTCTTGTTTCTCTTGGTGGTTGCCGCCACCTAGACGGTTTGGAGCAGCTTGGAGGCGTTGGCAAGAGTTGGTGATTGTTCTTGGCCACCTCCGGTGATTGTGAGGGGTTTGTGCCTACCTCGGCGAAGCGCCAAAGGCAACGTTAGTGGATTGCTCGTGTCATTTGCAACCTTTTGCCATTTGGTAGGTTCTTGTGGCGCCTTTTGAGAGGCTCGGTGTGAGACCGATTAGCCACCGAACCACGTGGTAAAGAGGGACACAACGGGGACTAGTGTGCCGGCAAGCACGTGAACCTCGGGATAAATCTTTGTGTCATCATTCTTATTGTGATTGATCGATCCCGGTGGTTGTGTATTGTGAAATTCATCTCTTAATCTTATTGTTTGGTTGGCTCAATACTTCGCCCTTCGGTGATACCCTTCTAACTCTCTCTTGTATTATGTTCTTAGTCACTTTGCTAGAGTAGCTCTTTTGTGTAGCTTGCTAGTTGTAGTTTCCTTCTCGGTTTGACTTGTGCGGTTGAGTGCAAATATACTAGAATTGTGAATTGGATAGGTGGCTTGCAAACACCCCGTAGGCTAAGCAAAACACGCATCTCGCTATTTGTTATATTGATAAACTTGTTTAGCTTGTCTTTGTAGAAATTTTTAAAAGGCTATTCACCCCCCCTCTAGCCATCTCGACCTTTCATCGGCCCCCCCGCGCTCGCGGCCAGAGCAGCGGCGGCGGCGCGCGGCGACGGCAGAGGCGCTAGAGGGCTCGGCCGAGCAGGCGCGGATGCGAGCGCGGGGGGCCTTCGCGAGCTGGAGGAGAGGGGGCCGGAGGGAGGGCATGGGTCAGGGTCGGCGGCGGCGGCGCCGCCGCCAGCCACCTGCGCGGTGTCGACCGGATCGACTGGATCCGGCCATGGCGGCTCCCTGGCGCCGTGCACGAAGAGGAGGTAGGTCCTCTGCTGCTTGCTGCTCCTGCTGGGACTTATTGACGCGACCATGGGCGCGGATCGAAGGGGATCGACACCGAACCAAGGGCGCTGCCCCCGGTGGAGAGGTGGCTCTCCCAGGGGGCGACGCTGGCAGCAGCGGAAGAGGTGGTGGTCGGCCTGGATCGGGAACTACACTGATACCATGTTAGAATGATTAGACTCTATTGGATTGGATAGATTGATAGAGGGTGAACCCCCAGGGTACATATAGGCAGTGCCTAACCCTAACCCTAATAGGCCTTGCCCTACATGGGCTGGCCTGGGCTGGAGGCCCACACACACATACTCCAACACTAAGCAACAAAGATAAAAGAATCAGGCTGCATCTGATGGTATACCTAATGCAGAAGCATGCATGAAATTCTCCAGTTTTATTTCTCCAAACAGATGCGGGAAACGTTCAAGAACCTTGCATATTGGAAAAGACATCAGTAAGCAGGCTAATGGAAAAGGATAGGCGAGAAAGAGGGAGGGACGAAGAGTATGAACTGGCTTCGCTGCTGAAAACTCCTTCTTAGCATGTTCCCTTTGTTCAATGGCTTCATTATAAACTGAGCTATTTCGGACCATATTAAGCTCATTTAGATCCCAGAAAATCTGAACAAACAAGAAAAATAAATAGTACATTTAACAATAAAACTATAGCTCTATTGTCCTGAAACCTAACAAGGATATAAACCTAGAAAGATTTGAATACCAAGATAACCAACTATAATAGTCTTAAAACGTTCAGCCAAACCTATAGTTTTACAAATCAACTAGAAAACGCTAAGTAACGAAGTCCTAGCACACTTGTGTTACAATGTCAATAGTTACATACTGCAGCCTAAAATATCATTTTTCTCTCTCTAAAAATTTAGTAAACCCTTTACAATAGCAATGCGTAGCATTTTGCAATGTACATGCCTACCATGTTATGCATCTCATCCTTGCAAGGAAGAGATTTGATATATGACTCCCATCCAGATTCCTAGAAGAGAAAACAAGCATAAGATGGTATGTTTCCCTTCGTCATTTCCATTTATTTTAAAAGATAATGCATGAGAATGATTTCACGAGTTACATGTCCCAAGTGTTGCTCCATCATGAGGAGCACAGCAACCTTTGCTGTATCTCCAACAAGGTTGTCAATTAGCATACGAACTTCTTGGGGAAGTTTATCTTCAGTAAGTTGCTGCACAGTGTGAGAAAAATAAGTATCGAATAAAAATAAGCTCTTAGATTAGCAAGGCATCCTTAGGACAGTGGAACTGTTAAGGAACTTACAACACTGTAAGGTACTTCCAATATACAGTCCCCCTCTTTTATGGGCTCCAATGCGACTAACGACCTGAAAAGAGAAGGACTGATTCAGAGACCAGTGCTTCCAGAAATTGATTTGTACTAGACAAATGAGAATAACCGGGAAGCAAACTGCAAAAACTCCGTATAACGAACAAGGACTGGTCCTTACAGACAGGTAATAAAAAAAAGATAAATAGGCAACTTGTTTAGAGGCAGGCCTGACCTTCCGAAGGACGAGGTTGCAACAGCTAGTACCGATGAAATGCGAGTCCCTGCCTTCGTCTGCAGCCAATGTAGGAAGGCACTGCAGTGATCATCCTCGAGACTAGTGGCCTGTGAAATCCAATTGTCAGAAATACTACATGAGCAATGAGGAGATGAATCAAATCGCGTCGGGTGGAAATTGGAATGGGGGGATTAGAAACGCTAGTAGCTCGACAGCTCAGTTCACCTGGGACTGGGACCTCGACCTGGAGACGGCGGCAGAGCGGGGAAGGAGACGACGAGGGACACCCACCACAGCCCCGCCAAGGCGAGACGCGACGCCGCGCAACAAGCTGGTTCCCGCCGTCATCAGGAACCTTCTAGTCTCTAGAAGTGCCTGTGTGAGTGAAATTTCAAAGAGCAGTCGAGGGCGAGCGGAGCGGAGATTGGGGCCTCGTTTAGATGCTGAAAAAATTTCAAACTGATAAAGTAGTACCATTTTCGTCTTATTTGACAAATATTGTCCAATCATGGACCAACTAAGCTCAAAAGATTCATCTCGTGATTTCCAACTAAACTGTGTAATTAGTTATTTTTTATGTACATTTACTACTTCATGTATGGGTTCAAAGATTGATGTGATGGAGAGAGTGAAAAAATTTCAACTTTTTAAGTGCATCTAAACGAGGCCTGGGTGGGGTCGTGGGGAATAATCTGCTCTACTCTTCTACCAAATAGGCCAGGAGTCTCGAGTCTCAAATTGTACTCCTTCCGTCTGCCATTCATAATTTATGCTAAAATATAATGCATTTTAGAGGACTAAATTTACATTAAATGTTTTTTATTCATCAATCAATCATCATTAATCACATTGATGATAGCATCTGATTAAGAAATAAAATAAGATATATGTTCTCTCTTAATTTGTCTTAAAATTATTAAAATACACTATATTACAGGATAGATGGAGTACAAGATAAGATAAGACATTTGCACATATCAAAAATTCCCCCTAAAAAACATATATCAAAAATTAAAATTTATAATATTTATTAATGAATAATTAAGTTAAAAAATAATAAGTTGTGCTACAAATTTGATAATGTTAGATTTATAATTAAATACGATATCCAATAATCATAAGTTTATAATACATAAACAATACTACTCGTCCTAAAAAGGATGCAATTATGATTATGTCCATAACCAAATATTAAGAGTTTAATCAATTGTATTTATAGTCCATTTGTTCTGGTTTTTTCAGGCACATATTTTTGCTACATAGATCACACACCCGAGCGCACATATTATGTCTACATATATATAATGCAATTATGAAAACTATGTATATACAAAATCGACTTATGATTTGAAACTGATTAAGTAAAAAATAGTTCTGAATTTTATGACATCAAGATAGCTATATTATAGATATATTTCAAGATGAATTTAATGATACTCATTTGTATAATAAATGTTGATAATTTTTTTTATATAAACTTAGTCAAACTAAAAGTTGTTTGGTACTATGCTTCATTCTTTTTAGAGGGAATATAATATATACAAAATATATAAATAGTCAAAGTTTAGCTTAGAAGATACTGCTTCCGTTCCAAATTATTAGTCGATTTGATTTTTTTAGTGCGTCCATTTTACTAGGTATCTAGACCTACGTTATATCTAGAATCCTAGATACATAATAAAATAGATGTACTAAAAAAAGTCAAAACAGCTTATAATTTGAAACGGAGGTAGTATCAAACTATGTTTTATAAACTAACTAGGCCGAAGATATACTTATTAATATTATTTTGAGACAGAATTCCCGCCTGACCTCTATGACTATCATCACAACAGATTCCTTCTCTCCAAAGGGAAAAAAACGGAAGAGAAAAGAGAAATCAAGTATAGAAGAAAGGAATATCCTCCAAATACATTCTTTGTTCAACTACTACCAGTAGAGTCATATGCAATACAAATGCACGATTTTCCTATGAGCACAATCGCATATTACCATGATGACATGCCATCATCAATCATGCACCACAAACAAGCCATAGCCATACACAGGCACAGCAAACATCTACTCCGTCCCAGTTTCCTTCACTTGAACATGGAGATGTCAAACACACGTGCGGAGCCATCTGATGAGGCGGAGACCATGGTGTTGCCGTCGGCGGTGATGGCCAGCGACTGTACTACATCTGCATAGGCCTGCTAATGGGTGAAAACCCACCCCGTACCCAACCCATCCCATAACAAATTAACTCTCTTTTTTCACCCACCACATCCCATATTTTTATAGTTTCAACTCAACTCATCCCAACCTATAAACTAATTAAACCCACGGATTTGCTATAAAAATCTATGGGTTTACATAAAAATGTATATATATATGCTTGGATAAGACATATGTGCCCCACATCAAAGGCGGACCCTAGAAATAAAAGCTCGCGTTCACATTATAAAATTTTGTCGAAATTGACTAAAATTTGTTGCAGATGATTTAATGTAACAAGCAGCTATTTCATGCCAGTTGGCACTGCCAGATGAATATGTGGGCCCCACCTCGAAGCTGGACTCTAGAAATAAAAGCTCGTGTCCACATTATAAAATTTTGTCGAAATTGACCAAAATAAATTAAGCTGGATTCAAAATGTCATGAGGCTAATCCGTGCCAATTAGCATAGCAAAATATGCATGTGAGCCCTACATCCAAAGCTAAACAAATTATAAATCAATATATATGTATACTATGATATATTAAAAATTCAACATCAACCCATGGGCTCAATCCATTCAAACCAAAAAAAAAAGAACCCAATCCCGACCCATCCAACCCAGTTTTCTATTAAACCCAACCCGACTCAACCCACTAAATAAATCAACCCATTCCCACCCATCCAGAGTGCACCTATTTAAAAACCCAACCCATTAAACCCATTTAACCCAACCCATTAGGCCTACGTCTGCATGCCCACTGAACACCCTGGCGCAGTCCCCAGAGAGGCTGTCCCAGATGCGCACCTTGCCGTCAATGCATCCTGACGCAACGTACAGCCATGCAGTGATGTCACGCCCTCCTGCATCAATGCACGCGCAGAAGAATGGATGAATGATTGAACGAACAAACTGCAAGTGCACACAGAGGGAAGAAGCAATCGACCCACATCAAGTTCGCAAATGCATCGGCTAGGGGCCGGTTTAGTTGCCAAAAATTTGGCAAAACGGCACTGTAGCACTTTTCGTTGTTATTTGGTAATTAGTATCCAATCATGGTCTAATTAGGTTTAAAAGATTCGTCTTGTTCATTTCGTCTGAACTGTGTAATTAGTTTTATTTTTTATCTATATTTAATGCTGCATGCATGTGTCAAAGGTTCGATGTGATGGGGAATCTGAAAAATTTTGCAAAATTTTCTGGTAACTAAACGGGGCCTAGATTGGTGCATGAGGTCCCAGATGATCAACTTTTGATCCATGCTCCCTGTAGCTACCCAGCCATAGCTGCAGACAAGAAAGTCAGAATCTGCAACAAAATTGCGTTGCCATTTGCCAACTACTTTGAAACACTACCTTGACGAGATACCAACACACTCAATGGAATTGGTGTGACCTACTAATGAGCCAACGACCTGAAAAAACACCAAGCATTGATCAAAAATGGAGAAATGGTGAGAAAAAAACAAAGACCAGCTTGAACTATAAGCTACACCTACCTGGCCTGAGTTTACATTCACAATGTGCACAGAACTGTCCTTGGAGCCGCTAACAACCGTTTGTGAATCCGAAGTCATTGATAAGCATGTCAATCCATCAGAATGATAGCCATGGCCTACAATAAGGGAAACAGAAATACCAAACAAATTTCATGTGTCTGCTTGATTGAACACATTTAATATGTGGTCACTACAACATATTCACTCTGTTCCAAATTATACTTTCACTTTTGTTTTGTCCTAAATCAAACTTCTATAACTTTGATTATGTTTTTAGAAAAAATGTATTAACATCTATTCCCTCGGTTCCAAATTACAAGACGTTTTGACTTTTCGATACATTGCTTTTACTATGTGTCTAGACAAAGTGTATATTTAAATGCATAGTAAAAGTTATGTATCTAGAAAAGCCAAAAACGCCTTATAATTTCGAATGGAGGGAATACAAGTCTACAAGTTCAAATAAATGCTCTACGAAAACACATTTCATGGAGAATTTATTGAAACTGATGTGATGTCCTAGATGTTGATGTATTTTTCTATAAACTTGGTCAAAGTTGAAAAAGTTTGACTTAGGATAGAGCCAAAGTGGACTATAATTTGGAATGGAAGGAATACATGGCAATTTACCTCGAACAACATGCCTGTTTTGTGCACTTCTTGGATCCCATATCCTCAAAGATGCATCATCCGATCCAGTACATATAAGTTTACCTTCACAATGAACAAAGCATTCATAGGTACACCTACATAGGCAACCAAACCACAACTTTATAAATAGGCAGATGCATAGCAATCAAGGAACCGTGATGGTACCATCTGGAGTAAAATCACCACATGTCACTGTGTTACTATGTCCAGCAAAGGTATTTAGAATGGCATTATGGTCAGCATTCCACATCCATACATTACAATCCTCTGATCCTGCGATTATCAAATGTCCCCGAGGATGCCATTTAAGCCACTACAAAATCAAAAATGTAAGTTACACGATGAGACTAATCATCGAATAGTGAGAAACAGGTTCAGTTGAATGACATCAGAATATCTCACCTCAAAACCTGACCCAGAACCCTCAAGGGTTCCCTTCAGAGTTTGTGTAGCTGTATTCCACACATTTATTTGCCCATCAAAACTTCCACAAGCCAACAAATTCCCATCTGAACTGAAAGCCACTGTGCCAACAGTATCCTTATGTCCTGTATTAAGAACAGCTATTCTGTAAGTTCCCTGAGTTTGCAAATCAACGTGGAAAAAAAATGAGCATGCATCAACAACATGGAAAAATAATGAGCATGCATCAACATGGAAAAATAACACATGAGAAGAGATTAACTAATAGCACATGCAAAATGCAGGAAAAGCATAGAAATTATCTAGCGAACATCCATGGAGAAGATGTGGTCATGAAATTCGAGCACGATACCAAATACAGAAAATCATACATGATACATGTACCAACACTATTTACATGGACAAGAACAAAGTTCATTTCATGTAATGTTCTGGATAAACAATAATGAACGAAGAGAACAAAAAAATTATCATACATGAATTCAAACAAATCAAGAGTGGGTGTACTTCACATATAAATATAAAACAAATAAAAGCATGAAGATATCAGAGCTAGTACAGAGATATTTCGATACTAATTGCCATCCCAAAAATAAAAAAATAACAAAGAAAACTATACCAGTAAGCTCCAAGGCACCCTCTTCTGATCCAATCCTCCACAAAAATCCCCTATCATCTTTGCCTCCAGAAGCCACAAGTGATGCATCTGTAGGACTGCACGCAACAATGAAGACTTCATCTGTACCCAGAAAAATGGAAGGAACAATAAGAGGAGTATTAGCATAGTTATCAAAGAAAAGCACTGAGATGTGTAGGATACTAGCATTAGGATAGGAAACATGGGATTAGCTATCCAAATTTTCCAGGGTGCGTATTAATCTGTGGTTATAAATTGAAAATCATTGCACCATATTACACGTAAATATAGTACTACTCTGCAGATCAGCACCACAAAAGCAGTGGAAGCTTCATTTTTCTTGTGTAACAACTTGCCTTTGTGGCCTTGAAATGTGTATGTAGAATCATCGACGTCTTCTGAATCAACTGGAAACGAAAGTAGCCATTAGATTGCATAATGAAGCATCGCCAGATGACTTTGAATGTACATCATGAAAAGTGAGCAACTGAGCACGTCATTAAGTGCAGGTATCTAAATGAAAATTTCAGAAGGACAAGAGCCGACATTTTCAGAATGCAAATGGAACTAGTAGCAAGAAAATAACAAAAGTATGTAACACAAAGGGAGCTAACTGCGCTAGTTAACGAGACATAGTTACAGAGTTAGGCAGTTGCACTGTCTGATCGTATCTCATTCTGATGCATCCTTGGAGACCTAAAACAGCCAATCGTAGGATGCACACGTCAAGTCAATAAGAGATACAAGAACATTACATAGAACTAGAATATGAAAATCACTCCACACTAACTATGTCAGAACAAAAACTATCTCAATCTCCTCAAGAACTATCTGGGAGGTTAACTGGCGAATAAATGAAAAAAAAACAGATAAAGAAACATTGGCATAGACTGAAAGCTGCAGCTCCAAACAAAATCCACCCCTACCCATCCCGACGCCAACGTCGTCATCTTCTTCGTCGTCGCGGTCGGGGAGATCTGACAAGGTAATGGAAGCACGAATAAGCAGCTGTAGCGATGGAGCAAGCAAGTAAGCAGGTAAGAAGGGAGACTAGCACTGCAGACTGCACTGCTGATCAACCTTCTTCGTCGATGATTATCTCGTGAATGATGTCCTCCTCGTTGATGAAGACCTCCTCACCACCGTCAGATCCTTCGCCGGGAAGCTCGCCTGAGATACTCATCGCCGCCGCCGCCGCCGCTGTTTGGGGACAAGTGCGTGTGCAAGGCAGAAACGAGACAGGGAGGGCCTTCTAGTCTGGGCTGGTGGATGCGGGAGACTGAGGCTTGAGGGACCAAGCGCTGGATCACCGGTGAGCAATAGACTTGCAGATGGTGGCGGGTTGACGGGCCTGCGGCAAGCGCGGGGCGACCAGCGTGCACCTGTCCCCAACAAGCAGCGGATGGGCGTGGGTTAAGGCGATGGAGCTCTGTGAAAATCACTCCACATGGGCGTGGATAAGATGGAAATGTAAATAAAAAAGAAACAAAACAAAGATATGGTTTAGACTGTCCGCAGTGGCATACTCTAAATGATACTCTAAAGCTTAGTATGAATATAGAGTAAAAACTGCTGCACTAGATACTCTAAAACGATACTCTATTCTTTCTCTCACTCTATATTTAAAGTAGTACAGTGTTTACTCTATAGTGCGCAGTGGCGGGCCCTACTAGCTAAACCAAGGAAAAAATACTATAGCTCACAAACCAAAAATCTAAATTAAATTTCGATTGCACCATTAAATTCGTCTCAATAAATCCTTCAAAACTAGATCACTCATGGATATATTTAGATAAAGTGACAAGTGGGTCCCACAGTAGATTGAGTGGATAGAGGATGATATAGAGGATGGATGGGTGCGGGAGAATTGAGTATAGAGGAGAGAATCTTGCTGACTAGAACGTATAGAGGATGAATATAGAGGACCATGAGTGCGGATAGCCTTAGTTCCTCTTCACTGTCAACAATCTGTAATTTTTAGCTTCATGATTTTACTTTCAACTTTTAATACAACTGAATAGATACAAATCACTGTTTCATAAGGTTAAATTTGACTATATAACTACAAATGGAAGTAGATACATTTTTTTTAGATAATGGAACCAGGTTCCAGCCACAAATCACTGTTTATAAGAATTTATAAGAATACATTCTGTACGGCTATAACTACAAATGGATTAAGAAACAATAAAGAGACGGTCGGCCACCCATGGCATGTTTGCAGCGATTCAGTTTTCAGTCCAATTAAATAGAAACTAATGAGGAAAAAAATCTGGAGACCGATATTACTCATATGGTCATACCAAATGTGGGGAGCCAAGGACAGAGAGTAACCGAGGGGACCAGACAGCCACGACGGGGGGCTGCCGGGCTGTGGAGTCGGAGCAGGCAAACGCCGGTGGACGCTGCCAGCTGCAGCGGTGCCACAGGCAAGCCGCGCAAGGCGCACAGAGGTCGAGAGTCCGAGGGCGCAGGCAAGCCGGTGAGAGGCGACTTCGGCGGTGGCGCCGGTCCTCGCTTCCCGCTGCGACTTCTCTTCTCCTGTCGTCCGGTGACTGGTGTCGATTGTCGAAGAAGGCGGCGCTTCGGGAGTTTGGACGCCTGGGCGGGCGCGGTCGGTCGTGAGTGGGACGGGAGTACGGGACTTGGGAACAAAACAAGCATGCCCTAACTATTCTGTAACGAGCCTTCACTTGTGGGCCTTAGGCCTAAGTCCGTTACTGTCATGTTGTCCTATTTGGTGTGGTACGGAATGAATTCATTTCTGTGTAGGGATATAGAGTCGCGAGAACTGGCTTCGTCCGAACAACTCTGGATCGGTGCTACGCGGAGGAATAGAACGAACAACGACCAACGCTTCTGTAGACACAGTTGAGCATAAACTTCTTCTTTCCTGTGGCTTTCTTCTGCCACCGAAGAATAAGAAAAATTGATCTAAATCTTCCCAACTCATCAATACCATTAATCGGCTTGAGGGATGGACTTATTCTCACTAGTAGTCCTTCATCATGGTCACATCTAACCATAACAAAGTGAAGGAGAGACGAGAGAAAATTATTAACATCATCTCCGCCTTGATGTCGTCGTTTGGAAACCTAATTCTTCATATTGTCATGCCGAGGAAATTGCTGACGTCATAGTTGTCGCTCTCATCTTCAGTGCACCGATCCACAACAAAGTAGACACCTGTCCCGAGAGACAGGATGAAGCCATCGGCGGTCACCCATCGATTGGGGCCACGCCCCAACTCCTCCAGCTCCCAGATCTGGACTCGCCGCCGACGACCACCGCCGCCGGGGGAGGATTGAGCCAGATCCGGCCATCCACCAACCACAAACCGAATAGACCGCAATGCATCCTTGAGAAAGAAGGCCAGAAGCAACATCACCTGGAAGACGACGAAGCACCGGCCCTAGACTCCTAAGTGAATCTCACCGACCTCACCGAAGACGCTGGAGAAGACGCCGCCGGGACGAATGAGAGGTCGAGAAAACTTATTCCCCAGCGTCATCGACATCTCCGCCTCACCGACGACGCCTAGACAAGCACGCCGCAGAGGAACGACGCCCCTCTCCACCATCAACCGATGGCGAGCAAACTCTAGACCTAGGTAGACTCCTACCTACTCTATCTACACCTCTCCGGCTGTCAGAAAAAAAAGAGGCCGGAGGAATCGCCACCGAAAACCACCGTCGCCTCCTTTTCGCCCTTTAGAACTGTAGCAGGGGGGAAGGGGAAGAATGGAGCTAGAAGCTCTTAAGTAGGAACTCGTACTTAAAAGTTACAAAGGGGAGAAAAAGAAAAGGCACAAACTCATCTTCATGGTCTCAAGTCGATCCTTGTAGTTTTTTTTTAAAAAAGGTCGATCCTTCTCTCTTTGACTTAACTCGCATCAGCCTAGGTTGTCCGCCAACCTGGACCTGGACAAATAATAATTAACAAAAACAAAGAAGAAAGCCAGAAAAGAAAAGGTCCCACAGTGGCAGTCACACAGGCACGGCGCATGCTGCACGCAGCACACAGACACAGCGTAGTCAGTGAGTCCCCAACGGCCCGCCGGCCGCCACCTCCTCCTCCGTTCCCCCAGCGATCCGGCGGCCGCGCGGTCTCTCGTCGCCCCCCAGAGCTCCCCTTGCTTGACCCACCCGCCCCCTACTCAACTCAACACCGCAACTGCTTCTCCGGCTCCCTCCTTGCCGGACCCAGTCTCCCAGTCGCGTCGCACACCGTTCAAATCTCTCGCCCCCGCCGCAAGCGTAATCTACTGACTTCCAAGCAACCCTAGCTCCGCCCGGCGCCCATGGTCTCGCGGGGACTCTTCGGCTGGTCGCCGCCCCACGTCCAGCCGCTCACGCCCGTCTCCGAGACCTCCGAGCCGCCCGAGTCGCCCTCCCCCTACGCCGCCGACCTCGGAGGGGACGGCGCTCCGCCGCCTGACGACGACGCCCAACCGCCCTTAGACGATGCCGACGACGACCCCGACCCGCCGCCCGCCGCTGTCCCCTTCAAGCGCCTCTTCGCCTGCGCCGACCGCCTCGACTGGGCGCTCATGGTCGCCGGCAGCCTCGCAGCCGCTGCCCACGGAGTCGCGCTCGTCGTCTACCTCCACCTCTTCGGCAAAGCTATCCACTCGCTTCATGCCCATGGGCGGCATACCCACGACCTCTTCCACAATATCAACCAGGCAATTGCATATGCTCTCTTCGTTCCTCTTCTTACCCACGCTGCTAGCTAATCGTTCCTTTTTCTTTGAGCTGTTTCCTAATAGTCGTTGTTTCCTCTGCAGCACGCTTTGTACTTCCTCTATATAGCCATTGGCGTTTTCTTTGCTGGATGGATAGGTAAGACGAGTTTAATACATGTTTGGCTGTCGCATGATATGTTAACAAGAGTGGAAGTAAATCAACCAAATCTCTCATATCTACAGAGGTTTCGTGCTGGATTTTGACTGGGGAAAGACAGACGGCAGTTATTAGATCAAAGTACGTTCAAGTCCTCTTAAACCAAGACATGAGTTTCTTTGATACATACGGCAACAACGGTGATATTGTCAGTCAAGTACTGAGTGATGTCTTGCTCATTCAGTCAGCTCTGAGTGAGAAAGTTAGTTCTTGTGCCAAACCTTCCATGCTCAATTGTCTTTCGGTCATATATATGGTTTACTGAGTGCTTTTGTAACTTGTCGTTTTTAGGTTGGAAACTACATTCACAACATGGCTACATTTTTTGGTGGTCTTGTTATTGGTCTGGTCAACTGCTGGCAAATAGCTTTATTGACATTAGCAACTGGGCCCTTTATCGTTGCTGCAGGAGGAATATCAAATATATTTCTCCACAGGCTTGCAGAAAATATTCAGGATGCTTATGGTGAGGCAGCAAGCATTGCTGAACAGGTGTGTGGCATACCTGATTTTGCAATTTGAGTACTCTTTCTTTCTTTTGACTTCCCCAAAACATACAATATTGACACAAATCAAGTCTGAATGCCAATTTCCCAGGGGAAAAAAGTTTTGAATGCTGGGTCATTATATTAAACAAGGATAATCTATTAAGATAGATTGAAAATATTTCTCAAAACTGTCATTATTTTTCAATGAAGAGCGCATTTGGACTGAACGTAATTCTTGCTGCTATCTACATTTTCTCCATGATACTAGTTAAGG
Source organism: Saccharum hybrid cultivar R570 (assembly GCA_038087645.1). NCBI lineage: Eukaryota > Viridiplantae > Streptophyta > Magnoliopsida > Poales > Poaceae > Saccharum > Saccharum hybrid cultivar. The sequence continues at coordinate 26,322,988 of JAQSUU010000115.1, read as the reverse complement.
TTGTGACACAATATTGGCAAGTTAAATGTATTTTTAAAAAGCAAGCTTTATTCAGTTAACAGGATGTGCATAATCAGGTATGAAGATTGGACCAAATGAAGATTTTATCTAATGTCTATTATTAAATCATCCACCAAACTGCACCTATATGTATGGTTGCATAATTAGACTCAAGGATCTGTTTAACTTACTTGTAGGGGTGCATCATTAGGCTAGGTTCCTCTTGAATTTTGAAAGCTCCACAAGACAAGGGTAACAGAAACAATAAAAGCATATATATGTCTGCATGGAGCACCTAGGCCTTGAAAACCAGCAGACTTGTTTTAAGTCAGGCAATTACTTGGTGCATTATTTTAGCTAGGAAAATCTACTGTTTTTGTTCTACTGGTTTATTGGAAGCTCAAACATAAACTAAGCATCAGTGCTTGTTTTGCAGGCAATCTTGTACATTAGGACCTTGTATTCCTTCACAAATGAGACCCTTGCAAAATATTCTTATGCTACTTCACTTCAAGCAACACTGCGCTATGGAATCCTTATAAGTTTGGTGCAAGGTCTTGGTCTTGGATTTACATATGGCCTTGCCATATGTTCTTGTGCCTTACAACTTTGGGTTGGGAGGTTCCTTATCTCTCATGGAAGAGCTAATGGCGGTGAAGTTGTAGTAGCACTGTTTGCTATTATCTTGAGTGGACTGTAAGAATGTAGCTTTTAAGAGTTTGTTTTTAGTTAAATTTGAAATTTTACCCTAATATTCATCAAGGCTTTTGAATTCATTGTAGTGGACTTAATCAAGCAGCAACAAACTTCTATTCCTTTGAGCAAGGACGTATAGCTGCATACAGACTATACGAAATGATAAGCCGTTCAACATCTACTGTGAACCAGGATGGCCGTACCTTGTCTTCAGTGCAAGGCAACATCGAGTTCCGCAATGTCTACTTCAGTTATTTGTCCCGCCCTGAAATCCCCATCTTAAGTGGATTCTACCTGACTGTACCTGCTAGAAAAACTGTTGCTCTTGTTGGCAGAAATGGTTCAGGAAAAAGCAGCATAATTCCTCTAATGGAACGCTTCTATGACCCAACCTTAGGTATTATAGTTGCCATCTATTAGTACCTAATATTTATTTTTATTTTTTACATCAATTACGGTTTATGATTACCTGTGGGGCTATGCTTATATGTTCAGGTGAAGTGCTTTTGGATGGGGAGAACATAAAGAATTTGAAGCTAGAGTGGTTAAGAAGCCAAATAGGACTTGTGACTCAAGAACCAGCTTTGTTGAGCTTGAGCATCATGGAAAATATTGCATATGGTAGATCTGCCACAACTGACCAAATTGAAGAGGCAGCCAAAACAGCTCATGTGCATGCTTTCATCAGTTCACTAGAAAAAGGATATGAAACACAGGTTCTACACCTGTTATATCACCGTTGTTTGTCTATTGAATTGCGCTTTTTTAGCAACTGTAACATGGTTATTTGATTAAAACTAAATATGACATAGGTTGGTCGGGCTGGCCTCTCTCTGACAGAAGAACAAAAGATAAAGCTTTCCATTGCTCGTGCTGTGCTCTCAAATCCATCAATTCTTCTACTGGATGAGGTCACTGGTGCTCTTGATTTTGAGGCTGAGAAAGCAGTCCAGGAAGCACTAGACATTCTAATGCTTGGGAGGTCTACCATCATCATAGCTCGGCGCCTCAGTCTTATCAGGAATGCTGATTATATAGCAGTAATGGAGGAAGGCCAACTTGTTGAGATGGGGACACATGAAGAATTATTAAACCTTGATGGTCTTTATGCAGAACTTCTTAGGTGTGAAGAAGCCGCAAAACTTCCAAAGAGGTTTGTCAATCCATCCTCTTGCAAGCAGCAACTTGCTGATTCCTTGGCTCTGCTTTTTTTGTTCTCAGTCAGAACGCGGTCAACTTTCTTGATTCTCTCTGCCAATAGCTGATGTCTTTGTTTAGTGTAATTTTCAATGCCAATGCAGGCATGTAATTTTCAATGCCAATGCTAAAAGAAAATCTGCTTAACTGGCATCATCAGTTTTCAACTACCTTATTTGCTCTATCTTAGTGGTTTAAATACTTCAATCATGCTCTTTTTTTTACTTTATTTTTCTTCAGGTACCTTGTCATATAATGGTTGTTCTTTGTTTTATGATATGTCGATATGATGCACTTTCCTCATTTAAACCATTGCAATCTTTGAGTTTATGTTTACCTAGTAAATGTGGTAACTTCATTACCACTATTGCTATTTTATTCTTATTACTAGCACATGCCTGTGCGTTGCTACAGGAAAACAATTAATATTTACAAATCCATATTTACCAAGACCAATTGAATCTACGTGATACCTCAAGTCACCAGTCCGAGTCTAATTTCAGCGCTTCTTACCAAAAGCTTTATACATCAGTCTGATTTTTATTCATAGCGGTGCTTAATCATGATCCTGGACAAATTATAATATTGTCAATACATTTAACTCTCTTATTACTTGGCAACACCTTAACATATTTTTGTCGATTCTCATGCATCAATAAAAAAACATTCCAAGCCATCATCTCAATCCAGAAATAACACCTCCATACACATTTGATTCATTATAAAAGAAATCATAATTGATGTCAACCTGATGGTGCATGCTGCCAAAACTGATGTCACCCCACAACATTACTCCAATTATGTTACAAAACGAATAAAGAAACTATATCTGAATCAGAACAATCAACGTGCATCGGTTCCCTCCTCCATCTCCTCCCCACCTCTGGAACCATCGAAAGGGAAAACAAAAAGAGAAGAAAATCCCCAACTTGCCTGCTCCATGGAGCCACGGAGCCGGACCTCCTCGCCGTTCCCGCCTGGGGCTGCCATGGCTTCTTCGACCTGACCTGCGACCATCTCCCTCTCCCAGCACCTCGCCCTGGCGCAGCCCTGCAGTAGAAGCACAGCATGCGGCAGGCTTGGCGCCGCCCCATCTTTGCGGCGCAGCCGCACCTCCGCGCTCCGTCGATGTCGCCTCCCGGCAAGGCGCTGTGCGCGCTGGAGAGCACCCGCGCCAGCAAGACCCGGCGGCGCGGCCAAGCTCCGCCGGTGCCCACTACCGCGCCCGACTCACCCAACCATCTGCTCGCCGGTTTGTGTGCCTCCCCCTCTCTCCTTACCTCTCTCTGACGACCCTAGCCGCTTCTATTGTGCGCCTGTGCCTCTCCAAACCCTAGACCCTAGCCGTGTCTACTGTGCGCCTGCACCTCGCCAAACCGTAGACACCAAATTATCTTGATTTGTTCTGAGTTTTTACTGCAACTTCAGTGCTGTTCATATTGTTGTCAGACTGCACTTGAAATAGCCTGTACATCACGGCAACCTCATTGAAGTATGCAGCTTAATCAACCTCTATTATGCTCCACCGGTCCGGGAGGGGAAGCCACACGACGCCAAAGGCCACCGTGCGCATGGATCGAGCGCGCTGCCACCAGGAGCCTCCATGGCCATGGGTTGGCCGCACCGCTGCCGGATCCGCCATCAATGGTGGGACGGAGCCGCCACCGCGGCCATCAGGGAGGAAGGGGAGGGGTGTTGCCGCCGGAGGTCGCCGTGCGCGCTGGCCTAGCAGCGTTGTCAGCAAGGGCAGCGTTCTGTTGGGGGAGATGGCTCACCGGTCGGCTGGGGAGGGGCAGCGAGGGGGCTGGGGAGGAGGCGTCGGGAGCAGACCGCGGCGGAGGCTTTTTTCGCGAGTTTTTTTTTTTTCGAGACGAGAGCGTGAGGGAGTCGGGGGCGCGTGGGTGGGGAAGCAGGGAGTCGGAGGCACGTTGAAGACTGTTGACGTCCCCACTTTTATCTTTTTAGGAGTAGAGATTCATGCTAAACTAGATATATGGTTTGGCGTGCATAATCTATATACTTTAATTGTCTGTGCATTTGCTTCTGTTTAATTGTTACTTGTGACCTGCATTAGCCTGCCTACAGCGACTTTGCTTAGAATTTAATGGCTTTGTTGCAAGTGACTTGCATTTTGAACTTACGTTTACACAAGCATTACGATTGAGTTGTTTGTGTGAAGCATTATGTCTAAATGGTCAATAAAGTTTGTAAAAGTGCTGTTAGTTTCTAATATATATTCATAAATTGCTTTTGTTAGGACCACTTTAACTATTATTATGCTATTTTATGTTGGCTTCGATGTAATTCAGCTCTTTAGATGCACCTTTTTTACATAGCTACATTAAGTGGGAATTAATACTTTGTTTTATTGATTCGCTAATGGGACCTAAGTTTTTTCTGGGCTAATTGAGACAATTTTCCCTCCTGAACTGTTTCAGAACACCAATAAGAAATTATAAAGAGCCAAGCTCCTTCCAAATTGAAAGGGATTCGTCAGCAAGTCACAGCTTTCAAGAATCATCTTCTCCAAAGATGTCAAAATCGCCATCACTTCAGAAAACACATGGCTTTCTCACATTCCGAACTTCAGATGTCAATCATAACTCACATGAATCACCAAATATTCAAAGCCCCCCTTCAGAGCAAATGGCAGAAGCCAGACTACCAATGGTTGCTTCTGAGAGAGCTCCATCCATCAAAAGGCAGGACAGTTTTGAAATGAAATTGCCTGATCTCCCCAAAATTGAGGTCCCGCTGCACCGACAGTCCTCAAATACATCAGACCCAGAATCTCCAATATCTCCATTATTGACTTCTGATCCAAAAAATGAGCGCTCCCACTCAAAAACTTTCAGCCGACCTCTCGACATATTTGATAGTTTTCATGCTGAGGATTTCAAGCAACAGCACACAAAAGCACCATCTTTTTGGAGGCTTGCAGAGCTTAGTCTTGCAGAGTATTTTTATGCTCTGTTAGGAAGTGCTGGGGCTGCTTGTTTTGGTTCATTTAATCCTCTTCTTGCTTATACAATATCTCTAATAGTAGTGGCCTACTACAAAATAGGGGTCCGTGATGTACATGCCGAAGTGAATAAGTACTGCTCATTCATTGTTGGCATGGGTATAATTACTGTACTAGCCAACTTCTTGCAGCACTTCTACTTTGGTATAATGGGAGAGAAAATGACCGAGCGTGTCAGAAGGATGATGTTTTCAGGTATGACTGTCTTTTCCTTTATATTACTTTAATACTTTTGTAGTCCTGGTGCAGTTGGTGAGTGCTAGCTCGCCGAGTCACCAGGTCCTGGGTTCGAAGCCGTCTCTCTGCAGAATTTCTGCGGGGTAAGACTTTACTTCGGTTATTCCCTTCCCCAGACCCCACTCGTGTGGGAGCCTCTAGCACTGGGTCTGCCCCTTTGTAGTCCCATAGTTGATGGTGCAACCTCACCTCTTATAAACTATCTAGTTCAACATCCATAGATAAAGCACATATTCATGAGTATCTAACACAACACATAATGCTGCTAAGTTTTATTGTGTATAGATTATAGTAAAACCGATGTTGAAATATCAGACTTCTCACATCCTGTTTACTGTATTCCAGCAATTCTGCGCAATGAAGTTGGTTGGTTTGATGACGAAGAAAATAGTGCAGACATATTATCGATGAGACTTGCAAATGATGCAACATTTGTCCGCGCTGCTTTCAGCAACAGACTTTCTATATTCATTCAGGATACATCGGCCATTCTTGTTGCACTTCTTCTTGGTATGTTACTACAATGGCGTGTTGCTCTTGTTGCATTGGCAACGTTACCCATCCTTATTGTTTCTGCGATTGCACAGGTTAGCTCTCATCTATTTCAACATCCAACATGATTTTACTATGATTCCTCAACATATTAAAGTCCATTATATGGAAGTAAGCCTTTCCTTACCTGTATGGATGTATTTTATTACGACGCTCTCTCTCTCTCTCTCTCTCTCTAAGTTTTGAAGTATGCAGTTTATGGAACTTAATGTGGAATAGCATCAAAACTTTTTTTTTTCTCGAACACGCGGGAGAGCTGCACATCTTTATATTGTACAGAGAAGAAATAACGGTCCCTTACAAACAACTTTCCCATCTCAACTATGAGACAAGGAAGGGTTGTTGTACATCACGAGTCAAAAAATTCTGAAACAGAAATGAAAAAATTACCCGATCTCTGACCTGGACTAATTAAACTAGTCCTGTAGCCTGACCTAGGCCCAACTCTAGAAGATTTCAGGCTCCAGCCAAGCACCAGATTCTCATCTCCTCCTGAAAGTAGTACTGAACATCGGTGAGAGAAGGAGAGGCGCCATTAGAGACACACTTGTTCCTTCGAATCCACAGAATCCAAGCACCCAAAATCACAGCACTATTAAACCCCTTTCTTTTGGCCTTATCAATCCTTCAATTTGCCTTATCAATCCTTTGAATAGCATCAAAACTTAATCTTGCAGTTACAGATAGGCTGGGCTAAGGTCACTGTGACAGGTCTGACAGTACCTTTTGTACTTCTAATAACTTTGAAGAAAGTGAGACTTCTAGTCTCTATGAAACTGAAACATATTTGATAGCATGCAGTATTTTAATACCTGCTTCAAAAAGCTTCGTAAACCTCCTTGCCGAACTGCTTAATTGGGTTCACACTTGGGTGCTCTTCTGCAGAAAATGTGGCTTTCTGGCTTTTCCAGAGGAATTCAGGAGATGCACAGGAAAGCTTCTTTGGTTCTTGAAGATGCCGTGAGGAATATCTATACTGTGGTGGCATTTTGTGCTGGTAACAAAATAATGGAACTTTATAGATTGCAGCTTGGTAATATTCTCAAGAAAAGCTTTATTCATGGGATGGGCATTGGTTTTGCCTTTGGCTTCTCTCAGTTCCTTCTTTTCGCATGCAATGCACTTCTGTTGTGGTATACAGCCGCTGCTGTGAAGGATGGACATCTCAGTCTTGTAACCGCTGTCAAGGAGTACATTGTCTTCTCTTTTGCGACTTTCGCACTGGTGGAACCATTTGGCCTTGCCCCTTATATACTGAAACGCCGGAAATCCCTGACTTCAGTATTTGAAATTATTGATCGCGTACCCAAGATTGATCCAGATGATGCCAGCGGCCTGAAGCCCCCTAATGTGTATGGGAGCATTGAATTCAGGAGTGTTGATTTTTGCTACCCTACACGCCCTGAGATGATGGTTTTGAGTAATTTTAGCCTCAGAGTGAATGGAGGACAAACTGTTGCTGTAGTAGGTGTATCAGGATCCGGGAAGAGCACGATAATTTCTTTGATCGAGAGGTTCTATGATCCAACTGCTGGGCAAGTTTTGTTGGATGGCCGTGATTTGAAGTTGTTCAACTTGAGATGGCTGCGGAGCCACATGGGGTTGGTTCCTCAGGATCCTGTTATATTTTCAACAACCATAAGAGAGAACATAATATACGCAAGGCACAATGCAACTGAATCTGAGATGAAAGAAGCTGCCAGGATCGCGAATGCCCATCACTTCATCAGTAGCCTGCCTCATGGTTATGATACACATGTGGGAATGCGCGGGGTGGATTTGACTCCTGGGCAGAAGCAGCGCGTTGCCATTGCCCGTGTGGTGTTAAAGAATGCTCCCATTTTGCTGCTTGACGAAGCCAGCTCCGCTATCGAATCTGAGTCGAGTAGGGTGGTCCAGGAAGCCCTTGACACATTGATCATGGGGAACAAAACAACGATTCTGATCGCGCACAGGGCAGCGATGATGAAGCATGTGGATAGCATCGTTGTGTTAAATGGTGGTAGGATTGTCGAGCAGGGAAGTCATGATTCGTTGGTGCAGTTGAATGGTTTGTATGTGAAGTTGATGCAGCCTCATTTTAGCAAAGGGTTCCGCCAGTGTAGACTAATATAGCGGGTCTGGTAGTAGATGGTGTACATTAGCCTGCCCGTGGAGCTAAGCTAATCAGCTCTGCTTGACTGACCAGATGCCCTATGGCTTTTTTTTTTTTTTGGTAATCACTAATTCTTCTTCTCTTCTTTCTTTTTTTTTTTGATCATGAGCCTGTGAGGGTGTTAGGTTGGGTGTAGTTTTGATTAGTTTATTTTCTTTTGCGGGAGTCTTTAGAATGTACTCTCCTACATTCTTGCTGATGCTGGGCGTGAGGTGTAGTTTGGAACTGGAAGTGTAATTGTAATCAGAGCAGTGGTGGAGGAGGAAGCGGGTATTGTTTTGCAGTAACTGTCTAGTAAGCATGATGATGCTAGGAGATGGTTTTGTGGTAGGCAGCCTAGGAGGACCATTGTAACCTCTTGTGATTGTTATTTCCAGAAAATTCAACTACATTTTCCCATTTACACTATTGTTTTTTCTGGTGTGGAATATTAAAAAGATTGCTGTGCTTGCTTAACTCTATCTTTATACTAAAACGGTCCTGATAGTGCTCGGACGTCCGATCCGGGCGCTAACGTCTAGCACCCAGACACCACGCTGAGCAGCCCCAGCTCGCCCAGAAGAAAGCCTTTCCCCGCATCGAAAACGTGACCCCCGCCCCGCCCCTGCACGAAGAAGAAACGCGATCCCCGCCTCGCCCCTGCACGGAGAAGAAAGCCCCCTCTATGCGCACGAGATCCCTCACCCCCCAACCTCGCCGACCCTCAACACCTTTCGCCTGCCACCAGCTCGCCCCCCATAGCTCCCGCCCCACGAGCTGCAACAACGGAAAAAAGCTATTGCAACGTCGAAAGAACTTCTAATGCAACGAACGAAAAAAACTGCTGCAACATTCAAAAACATCCAGTGCAACATCGGGGAGAATCTGCTGCAACAAAGAGAAAAAGTTATTGCAACATCTCAAGCACTACTAATGCAACATTTCAGAAAAAATGCCCGTTGCAAACAAAATCCACTGCGACATCGGGAGGAAACTGCCGCAACAAACGAAAAAGCTATTGCAACATCTCAAGAACTACTCCCGCTTGTTGCAATAAAAAAAAGTACCACTACAACATTCCAAATCATCTGTTGCAACAATGAAAAAGAATCATTGCAACAACGACGAGATCTGAACCCCCCAGGGCTCGCCGGAACCCTAGCCACCACCAAACCATTACATCCAGAGGGGGGGAGGAGGAGGAGGTGGTGGAGGAGAAGGGGAGGAGGGCTCAGACCAGATTTAGAGGAAAGAGGGAAGGGGGCCTCAGATCTAGATCCCTCCCCACCTACCTCGTCGGAGCCGCGCCTTCGTCCTCGTCTCCGGATACATGGAGGTCGCGGCGCGAGGAAGAGAGAGCAGGGAGGGAGGGAGGGAGGCGCGCGGGCTCACCGGAAGCCGCCGCCTTCACCCCCACTCTGGTGGCATGGAGGGCGCAGAGGTCGCAGCGGGGGGAGGGAGAGGGAGCCGGAGAGAGGAAGGGAGGGAGGGGCGGCGCGGCGCGAAGGGGAGGGAGGCGCACGGGGACGGCATGCATGGCGCGGGCAGCAAAGGAGCGCGCGGGGAGCGCGAGGCGAGAGGAGAAAGAGGAAAGGTGGAGTGGTGAACGGTGAATAAGCGTCCGATGTATCATTACTGATACTAAAAATAAAAATAAATTAAGCGGTGAAGCAGCTCGAAACAGGTAATAATAATAACTAGCCAAAACGGAAAGACCAGTAGCTGGTTGGGCCTGAATGGTTGTGTGGGCCTGGGCCCAGGAGGCAACACCGTCACCAACAACCAAGCAGTCAAACAAGAAGGGCGGCGGATGCTGGATCTATCTGAAGTTCTGATCGCATCCTTTCCTTTCCTTTCCTTTCCTTTCCTTCACTTCCCTTTCGTGGGGAGGAGGAGAAGGGCCCGAGGGGAATTTGGTGCAAGGAGGGAAAGCCTGGAGGACAGCCATGGATCCGCCCAACCCTAACCCCAACCCCACCGATGATGCCCCGTCGCCCCTAGCCGAATCCGCAGCCAGGCTCGCCGCCCTTTCCCTTCGCGGCACCAGGGACCTCCCCCCGGACTTCCACACCGCCGAGATCCACGACCTCGACGACGACGACGAGGGCTACCTCACCGCCGCGTCCAGAGGCGGGAGCAGCACCTCCGCGTGGAAGGAGGCGCCCGAGGGCCTCCACGACGATGACAAGGATGGGGACGACGTCTCCCAGCCCAGCCCCAGCAGCAGCGGATACGCTGGCGAGCGCGGAAGCAGCCTCGAAGACGACCCCGACCCCGAACCCGCCCAGGATTGGCCGCGCGACAAGAAGCATCTCCACGAGGTGAGCTCGTTACATTACACACCTTCGTCAACCCCCATCACTCGGACTTTGCCTCAAGTGGCAGTGGGTCACCAAGCCTGCCGCTCTCGTGTTTCAGGACGATGCTTCATCTTCCTGGAGGAAGAGGAAAAAGCATTTCTTCATCCTGAGCAATTCTGGCAAGCCAATATATTCCAGGTACTAATGGCGGAACAGGAATTAAGTCCTTACAGTGACGCTACATCTACTATGCACATTTCCCCAACCAACCGAAACCATGACAACACACTGTTACCACCTTTGCAACTTTCAGGTATGGGGATGAGCACAAGCTAGCCGGATTTTCTGCTACATTGCAAGCAATCATTTCCTTTGTTGAGAACAGGTGTATATATATATATATATATATATATATATATATATATATATATATATATATATGGCCTTGGCCTTGCGTTTGTTATAGCGATGGCCTTACTTTTCTGGCATTCTTTAACTCTATCTCACCTTATTTCCTCTCATTCCAGTGGTGACCATATCAAATTTGTGAGAGCTGGCAAACATCAGGTCCGCTTGCCTTCCTTGTCACATAGTGTCATATTATATCTTACTTTAGATTAGATTGTAAGACATGCTTTATTCCTTCGAGACGAATAATTTAATGCACGCTACTAAGTTCTTTAACGCTGTCTTTCAGATAGTTTTCCTTGTGAAGGGGCCAATATATTTAGTTTGTATAAGCTGCACAGAAGAGTCATATGAAGGATTGAGGGGGCAACTAGAGCTCATGTATGGTCAGGTGCTTCCGCTGCTGCATTCATCTCTTGATACTATTATTTCTTTATTTATGGACTTTTAGCCTGGCTAAATTTATGCAGATATGCCTTCTCCATCCTTGTACTGATATGTCTCTGAAAACATGACTTTGCAGTTGTTGCTTATTTTGACAAAGTCAGTCAATAGGTGCTTTGAGAAGAATCCCAGATTTGATATGGCAACATTGCTTGGTGGCACAGATGCAGTTTTCCTATCTCTTATACATGCATTCAGCTGGTCAGTCAATTTTTTTCCATTGCTTGGGACTCATTTTATTTTTATGCCACGTAAGTGTTTGGACATTTAGCACTCACCGGGAGTCTCATTGAAACAACTGTACAGGAACCCTGCAACTTTTCTTCATGCCTACACATGCCTTCCTCTTGCTCAATCAACAAGGCAGGCAGCTAGTGCAGTTTTGCAGGACGTTGCTGATTCAGGGGTTCTATTTGCGCTATTGATGTGTGAGCACAAGGTTCGCCCAACTTGATGACAGCTTGCACTATGATAATAATTATACAAGGCTTGATAACCACAAATTAAGTGTTAAAGTTCATTCTTTATCAAATCCTGACACATCATTGATATGTAGTGTAAAGCAAGTTTCCAAAATAGTTATTTATCAACACACTTTATGTTCCACTTGCACCTGTTAGATATATATAGTGTATAGCATATTTTCCTCTTTGTGTAAGGGCTTAGATGCATATATGCCCAACTCATGTACATGTTTGGGCTGTTGCCCCCTGGAATCGATAGAGCTCCATTCCTTCTAACATGGTACCAGAGCTGAGGTTCTAGGGTTTACCTTGCTCTCTCGCGCGCTCCTCCAGTTGCGCTTGCCTGGAGCTCCGCCGCCCGTCGGCTCTTTCCCGTCGTGCGCTCCGTGGCCGAGCGTGGCCTCGCCGTCGCGTGCTCTCCGCGGCCGGGCGCGGCTCCGCCATCGCGCGTCCTCTGCTGTTGGCGCAGCCCCGCCGTCGCGTTCTTCTCCGCTTTCTCTGGCTTCTCCGACACGGGCCGCAGCTTCTACATGGTCTATGGGGACGTCTTCGACAGGGTCTTCGCGCCGCTCCACCCGTGGCCCCGTCGTCACCGCCCTCCGAGGCCCCGTCGCTAGGCGCCCTGCCACCGCGCGCCCTCCCTCCGCTGCTCTGCTGGGCGCGGCTCTGCTGCTGTGGTGGCGGCCGCGTTCTGCTGCTGCTGCTGTGGTGGCCGCTGCTCTGCTCTGCGGCTGTCCGTTTGAGTGCTCTGTTTTCTCTGCTTTGCTGCTTACTCTGTTCTAAAAAAAAAGGAAGAAGAAGAAGAAGAAGAAGAAGAGTCAGATCTCGCTTTCTCTGCTTTGCTCTGCTTGTGTTGCTTTTCTGCTTTTCTGCTTTTCTGGAGAAAGAAAGAGGGCATCTCTTCCTGTTCCTCCCTCTGGAGGTGCTCAAATCCCGCGTTGTCCAGTGATTTTTGATGGCACCAATTATCATGACTGGGTTCCACATATGCGGTGGCATATGCGTGGTCTCCGGCTTTGGGAGTTTCTTAGTGGTGAGCTACCTTGTCCAGCATTGCCTGATCGTCCAGTGCAGCTGGTGATACCTCCAGAAAAATCTGAAGAGGAACAAAAGAAGTTGCGCGAAGATTATGATAATGATATGGCCTCTTACATGTCTCATTTTCGGGCTTATCGGACTTGGTTGGATGAAGATGCTCGTGCTGGGGCTGTTCTTGTTGCTAGTATGGAAAAGCATCTGGCAGGAGAGGTCATTCGGCTTGATCATGCTGCTCAGATGTGGGCTGCTCTTCGTCAGCGCTATGAGCCCTCTGGTCAGTCGACTTATATTGCCGCCCTACGTCAAGAACAATTGTTACAACAGGGTGACAGTTCAGTTGAGGATTTCTTTCGACAGCTATCTGCAATATGGCGTGAGCTTGACACTCTTAGTCCTCAGTTGTCCCCGGACACTTGTGACTCCTGCAGGAAGCAACAGAGCCACCTTGAGCTTCGTCGCACCTATGACTTCCTGACTCGTCTGCGTGCTGAGTTTGAGCCCCTTCGTGCTCAATTACTTGCTCGTGAGCCTTGTGTGTCTTTGATGGAGGCTCTTGCTGCTGTTCGTAATGAGGAGACTCGCCTTCGTTCTGCTGGTCTACTTCAGTCGACGTCCTCCTCAGTTCTGGCTGCTCGGTCTGGAATTCTTGGTTCTCCTCCCAAAGTGCCTGCTTCAGCAGCCTCTGGTGGCTCGGGGACTCGCAACTCAAGTGGCCTTCATTGTAAGCACTGTGGCAGAGATGGACATGATGATGATCATTGTTACAAGAAGAAGAGGCAGGCTCAGTCTCAGTCTCGCCGAGGTGGGCGTTCCTCACATGCTCAGTCTCAGCATCCTGATGCACAGCAGGAGATACTCATGTTACTTCGTCGTCTTGCTGTTCTTGCACCTACTGGAGCTTCTGGTTCTGTCACTACTGGAGCTTCTGGTTCTGTCACTACTGGAGCTTCTGGTTCTGTCACTGCTCCAGTAGTCTCTGCTGCTACTTCTCAGTCTTTTATGGAGAGACCACCATCCACTTCAGGTATCCTGCCATGGATTCTTGATTCTGGTGCTTCTTTTCATATGACACCTGATAGTACCTCTCTTTCTTCTATTTGCTCTCCTTCCATTCCTCTCACTGTTCAAACTGCTGATGGCTCTTCTCTTTCAGTTGTTGGTCGAGGCACTTTCTTCTTCTTCATTTCATGTTCCTAATGTTTCTTATGTTCCTGATTTGACCATGCAACTTATTTCTGCTGGTCAGCTCACTGATCTTGGTTGCCGTATTATTTTTTATTCTGACTCTTGCCGTGTTCAGAATCTCAGCACGGGTCTCCTAGTTGGTACTGGCCCTCGCCGCCGTGATTCTCCGCATCTCTGGGAACTCGATTGGCTTCGTCTTCCTTCCACTGCCTCTGCCGGTCTTGTGAGCTCTGCTTCTCCTGCGTCGGCCTCATCCTCTTTTGCTCAGTGGCATCATCGCCTGGGACATCTATGTGGTTCCCGCTTATCCGCTCTTGTCCGTCGCGGTGTTCTGGGAAATGTCTCTGGTAATGTTTCTTTAGATCAGTGTCAGGGCTGTAAGCTTGGCAAACAGATCCAGCTTCCATATCCCTCTAGTGGGTCTGTGTCACAGCGTCCTTTTGATCTTGTTCATTCAGATGTATGGGGTCCTGCACCTTTTGTTTCAAAAGGGGGTCATCAATATTATGTCATATTTATCGATGATTTCTCTCGCTTCACATGGGTGTATTTCATGAAACATCGTAATGAGGTGTTATCCATATACAAAACTTTTGCTCGAATGATTCGCACTCATTTTGATGCTCCTATTCGTGTTTTTCGGGCAGACTCTGCCGGGGAATATCTTTCGGGTGCTCTTCGCCAATTTCTTTCTGAGCAAGGGACTCTCTCACAATTTTCTTGTCCTGGTGCACACGCTCAGAATGGTGTTGCTGAGCGTAAACATCGTCACCTTCTTGAAACTGCTCGTGCTCTTATGATTGCTTCCTCGGTTCCACCTCATTTCTGGGCTGAAGCAATCTCCACTGCCACCTATTTAACCAACATTCAACCCTCATCTGCTCTTAAAGGTGACATCCCATATGAGCGCCTTTTTGGACATCCACCTGATTACTCCAGTCTTCGCCTTTTTGGATGTCTGTGCTATGTTCTTCTTGCTCCTCGTGAACGCACTAAACTCACCCATCAATCTGTTGAGTGTGTTTTCTTAGGCTATAGTGCTGAGCACAAGGGCTATCGTTGTTGGGACCTGGCTGCTCGTCGTATGCGGATCTCTCGGGACGTTACTTTTGATGAGTCTCGTTCCTTCTATCCTCGACCCTCTTCTGATGTTTCTCCTCAGGCCGTTGTTGAGCCTCTGTCCTTCTTGACTTTTCCTGATACACCTATCTCCACTATGTTTCTTCCTCCGCCAACATCTCCACCTTCTAAACCATCTTCACCTCCTCCATCCTCTCCTCCGCTGCCCTCTGAGCCATCTTCACATGCTCCTCGGTCCATTTATGATTCCAAACCTCCCGTGATTCACACCTACAGTCGTCGGCTCTTGGATTCCTCGCCTCCTGTTGAGTTGCCTTCTGATGTCTCCTCTCTTGCTGAGCCATCTTCGGTTGATGATTCTTTATCTCAGCCCTCCTCTCATTATAATCTTCGCGATCGTAGCTCGCTAAAGCCTCTTGATAGGTATGGTTTTGCTGGCACTGTCTTTTCTGAGCCGGCCACATACCATGATGCCATTTGTCATCCTGAATGGCAACTAGCCATGGCTGAGGAGATTGCTGCCCTTGAGCGTACTGGCACTTGGGACATAGTCCCTCTTCCTTCTCATGCTCGTCCCATCACGTGCAAGTGGGTTTATAAGATCAAGACTCGCTCTGACAGCTCTCTCGAGCGTTATAAGGCTCGTCTTGTTGCTCGTGGTTTTCAGCAAGAGTATGGTCGTGATTATGATGAGACATTTGCTCCTGTGGCTCACATGACCACTGTTCGCACTCTTCTTGCTGTGGCCTCTGTTCGTGCTTGGTCCATTTCTCAACTTGATGTCAAAAATGCCTTCCTTAATGGTGAACTCCGTGAGGAGGTCTACATGCGACCACCTCCTGGGTATCTTGTTCCTGATGGCATGGTTTGTCGTCTTCGTCGCTCTCTTTATGGTCTGAAACAAGCTCCTCGTGCTTGGTTTCAGCGCTTTGCCTCTGTGATCATTGCTGCTGGTTTTTCCCCGAGCAGTCATGACCCTGCCTTGTTTATTCATACATCCCCTCGTGGTCGCACTCTTCTTCTTCTTTATGTTGATGATATGATTATCACTGGTGATGATTCTGAGTATATTGCCTTTGTCAAGGCACGCCTCAGCGAGCAGTTTCTTATGTCTGATCTTGGTCCTCTTCGTTATTTTCTTGGGATTGAGGTCTCTTCCACCTCTGATGGCATTTACTTATCCCAAGAAAAATACATTCAGGATCTCCTTGCTCGCTCTTGCCTCACTGATCACCGCACTGTTGAGACTCCCATCGAGCTTAATCTTCAGCTCCGTGCTACTGATGGTAAACCACTCACCGATCCCACTCGGTATCGTCATATTGTTGGGAGTCTTGTTTATCTGGCTGTGACCCGTCCTGACATCTCATATGTTGTGCACATTCTTAGTCAATTTGTTTCTGCTCCCACCCATGTCCATTACAGCCATCTTCTTCGTGTCTTGCGTTATCTTCGTGGGACCATTACTCGTCGTCTGTTCTTCCCGCGTTCTAGCTCTTTTCAACTCCAAGCCTACTCTGATGCTACTTGGGCTAGTGACTCTGATCGTCGCTCTCTTTCTGCGTATTGTATTTTTCTTGGTGGCTCTCTCATTGCTTGGAAGACAAAGAAGCAGACCGCGGTCTCTCGTTCGAGTGCAGAGGCCGAGTTGCGAGCTATGGCTCTTGCGACAGCAGAGGTTACTATCAGCATAGCTCGTGATCCTGTGAAGCATGAGCTCACCAAGCATATTGGAGTTGATGCATATTACACCCGGGCTCAGGTACAAGATGATGTCATTGTTCTTCGCTATGTGCCCTCCGAGCTCCAGGTGGCTGATTTCTTCACCAAGGCGCAGACGCGAGTTCAACATCGGTTCTTTCTCTCCAAACTCAGTGTTTGTGATCCACCCTGAGTTTGAGGGGGGGTGTTAGATATATATAGTGTATAGCATATTTTCCTCTTTGTGTAAGGGCTTAGATGCATATATGCCCAACTCATGTACATGTTTGGGCTGTTGCCCCCTGGAATCGATAGAGCTCCATTCCTTCTAACAGCACCTTCAACAGATTCATACATAGGTGTGTTTCTATTTTGTACTGTGAATCTGTGTTTCTAGTTATCTGTGAACACACTTTAGGTTCCACACGCACCTTCTAGAGGTGCATACATCTGTGCACTTATTTTCTTCCAGTTATCCATGTTGATTTGTCCTTTAGATGTATCTATGCTAAAGTTCTGTGAACTTCTGTGTAAGGCTTGCTACTTGTGTAGAAATACAACGGTATATGATATCTCTAGTCTCTCGACTCAAATTAATAACTTGTGCAAGGTGAATGGATAAGGATTATGCTCTTGCTCTTACTACCACTGGATACTATCTTTAGGGATGTTTCCTTTTTTCATTTCCCTAGTTCTGTTCTTTTTAATGTTTCTTATATATCATTCTTGATTATTTTCAGGTTATTAGTCTTGTTGGAGCACAAAAGGCAACTTTGCATCCTGATGATATTTTATTACTTGCGAATTTCATTCTGTCCTCTGAATCTTTTAGGTAATCATGACATACTCTGAAATGAAGGATATTAACCTTGAACAATGTTCTTACAGTTTGTCTTTTTATGCAGAACTTCAGAGTCTTTTGTACCCATATGTTTGCCAAGATACAATCCTATGGCCTACTTGCATGCTTATGTTCATTTTTTTGACGTGAGTGAAATTTATACATGTGAATAACTGTATTCATTTACCATTCTTATCAGCAAGAGATACATTGCTAACAAGAATAGGTACATTAGAGGTTTATGTTTTTCATTAATAAAATGAGGACAACTGTGGGGTTTTTTTTTTATCTCAGACTACTTGGGTGTCATCTCGAGCTTGTGCAGAGATATTTTGCATTTCATAGTCCCATGCTACCACGACCTTTATTGTTCTCGCTGAACTCTAGCTTAGAAATTGTCAATACTGAATGCTGACTGATGACAGATTAGGGGATTTTCATCAATACCTCCACTTCAGGGGCACTCTTCATCTATACCACGAACAACAAGCTAGCCAATGGCACGTGGGGTCTGGTTCTACATGTGCGTGTTTTTACTGGAGTTCGAGGGAAATTGAGTGTGGTATTGGCAGTGAGATGAGACTTTGAAAATAAAAGAATACAGGGACTAAGGTAGATAACTAAATCAATTTGTTGAGGATCTGAACAAGCAGTAGACCACAGATAAGAGCACATTGAGACGTTTCTCCCCCTGTTTTAGTGCACATGATATTGGACAAAAATGTAGGAGTAACAAGGAATTTGACCTCAGCCATTCATATGCACAATCTCTCTTTTCTTAACTGGTATAGAGGCTAAAAGCATTGCAGCTTAAATGTGGGTCTCTTCTTTACAGGAACATACATATGTCACTATGCTTACTACACGACCAGATGCCTTTTATGATCTCAAAGATTCCAGGTGAGCTAACCAATAAATGACTACATGATTTGGATTTCATGAGGTGTCTGAATGTGTGCCACCAAAAATTGAACTGACATAACCTATACTTTTGTGAACAATGTCTAGGGCCCGCATTCAAAATGTTCTCTTGAAGTCAAATGCCCTCATTGAAGTCCAAAGATCTTTACATGAGAATGCATTGCGTGTTGAGGATCTCCCAACCGACCAGTCTTCTCAATCTGCGTCACACCCTCCAGAGTCCTCTCGAGACATGAGTTCACAATCTTTGTCGTCTGAAATGGCAATTGGAGGACCAGGTGGACTCTGGCATTTTATATATAAAAGCATTTACCTTGACCAGTTTGTGTCATCAGAATTTCCCTCACCCATAAGTAGTAAAGAGCAGCAGAAGAGGTATGAATATTGATGCTACTACACATTCACTTCTATAATAGTGATTCTTCTTTGTATGACAACCTCATATGTGCAGATTGTACAAAGCTTACCAAAAATTGTATGTATCCATGCATGATAAAGCAACTGGTCCACACAAAACTCAATTCCGAAGAGATGAGGATTATGGTAAGTCTATTAAGTCTATTGTAACACCCCCAAAATGCTCAAGTTCCACTATTTGGAAGCACTAGCAACGAAATACTTCTGTACTATAGAAAATTGTGATTCATTTTTAGTAAATGTGGATGCTCAGTTATTCTAGAAAGCATACACATTGCATTAGCTGATCTTTCAAAACCACCGGGATTCTGGTATATACTCATCAAGGCCAGGTAAACTATGACAATACTCCATACTGTCGTAGTGACTTAACTGGACAAATTATTGAACTGTACAGTACACGTGGTTATGTAATGTCACAGGATTTTTTTTTTTGATAACTTATGTATGGGGTAGTTGACTAGTTGCAGAAGTTTGCAGATACATTATCACCCTGTTCGCTGGATGGTTTCTGGCTGGCTGATTCTAGCTGTGAGAGAAAAACACTGCTGAATGGCTAGCTGATAAGCGCTAATAAGCACAAGCAAACAGGGTGCTAGTTTTCAGGGTGCTGTTCATTTGTGTGCTGGAGCTAGTTATCTCAGATAATGGTAAAGAATGGCCCATTAGAATCGCATGGTTCCTCCTGTTCATCTGTACCTGTTAAGATATCAAATGCTTGGTAATATGACGCAGCAGAGAAATAATTTATTATGAAGCATCCTGTGCAGTACATCGCTTGCTCTATTGAGTTTCATAATCATCTGGGTACTTAATGTGACAAATTGTTCATTTACCTTTTTCCGTTTTCTTGCAGTTCTATTTTGCTGGATAACCCAGGATTTTGAACTATATGCAGCTTTTAATCCACTGGCTGATAAGGTCAGTGCATGTACATTCAGTTGTTGATGCTGAGGGTGCCTTTTTTTTTTTTGTATGGATCATAGCACAAGACAGCTGCTGTCATCTTTGTGTAGGGCTAAGGGCGAATGGGTTAATGCAGTTATCATGATTGTATAGGGATAATCATCTAACTTGGATTATACTTGTTTGCAGACTCAAGCAATCAAGATGTGCAATAGAGTATGCCAATGGGTGAGGGATTTAGAAAATGAGATATTCGTGTATGGAGAAAGCGCCCTTTCCTGGTGATATATTGTCCTGTGTGTAAGTTGATATGTCTATGTTGCATTTTTTTATTGAAAGTTTTTGATGGTTGATGTACTTGTACCGACACAGGCAGTACCATCGTTGTTGGGGAGGTATATGAGGGGCTGGGTTTGTCACACTTTGACATTTTCTCAGGAGAGGTGCTCCTTTTGGTTTTTGATCTGAATGATGAATTGGAGCCTTTTTATTTTATTTTATTATTATATCTACGGTGCCATTTCCTATCTGTTTGTAGCAGGCCGTTAAGTTGTATCAATTTGGGAAGGATCTGTTCTGCTTCTGCGTGTATTAAGGGAAGGTTAGGTTAGGAGTAGGAAGTAAAGCAATCCCAGCTAACCTCATGGTGGTGGTGTTTGTAGGGGGTTTAGCTGAGGCATCTGCCCGTGTAAGCGTAACCTCTATGCACCCCATTTATGCTGTCTTAAAAGTTTGTTTATAGAGGGGGAGTATTGCACGTTGATGCAAGCCTGCTTGGTTGACTTTGTTGAGCTGCGTCCTATATTCTGGACGAGGGAACCGGGCTGAGTTGATTCAATCAATGATCTAAAGAAGGGTGGCCTTTTATTTACAGACGCTATGATCTTGTGATTGCATGGATGTAAGTGTGTCTGACGAGTGGACATGCAGCGCATCTAACAGTCCTTGTTTGATACTTGTGAGCAACCAAACTCTCAAGACAAAGTGTTCTCTCGCTTGAGTTTACTCAAGTTAAAAGCTCGGATGTCTCAACAAAACTTACAATGCTGAATGCGAATTTTTTAACGAAAGCTCGGAGAGATGAGACAGTTCTGTTCGTTTCGCTGAAAAGTCCTGTTCATTGATTTGTTGTGAGAGAAAAATACTATTAAGTTTAAGCTCCAGTCGCGTCGTTGCTGAATACTCATCTCCATCCATCCTCCTATAACAAATAACAAAAGAGAGAAAATGCAAGAGTGACGACGACCCTTGCAGCCGGTGGTGAGGTGGAAGTGGAAGGAGGAGAAAGACAAACTAATCCACGTCCGTGGTCGGCGCCCCCACCAGCCGCTAGGAGCTCCCCAACCAATTGTTCCTCCACGTGGCTCATCTGCATTGGCCGGGAGGCCCGCCCTACCATCTTTTCTGTGCTGGTATTGTTTGTCTGTACCTCGGTAGTCCCTAGTGCTATTGGTGGTGTAGGGCCTACTCCCTCCATCCCAAATTATAAGACGTTTGACTTTTTTACCCTAAGTTTGACCACTCGTCTTATTCAAAAAATTTGTACAAATATAGTCAAATTTAAGTCATTCTTGAAGAACTTTTATTAATATACCAAGCTACGATAAAAAATTGATATTTTGCATAATATTTTTGAATAAGACGAGTGGTCAAATTTGATGTCAAAAAAGTCAAACGTCTTATAATTTGGGATAGAGGGAGTACTAAAATAGTCCCTTGTCTACTCCACACATCCTACTCCGTCTCCGTCTCTCTAGACAGCAACAATAGGTTAGTGCCGCCACAACATGCCGCACAGCGTAGCAACTTCCACGCGCCTTTGTTCGTTGTGGCATGCCGCGGCCTCGTCACCACATCTAGTTCATTTTTTACGCCAAAAGCTGCCGATGATATGGCCAAAAGCTGCCGATGATGCGGCAGATGAATTAATTGCTCGCTGCAGTTTAGGCACTACCGAAATGGTGGCGTGCCATGCAGCGGCAGGAACCAAATAGGGCCCGTATTCTCTACATGGATGTCTCTCTTTGTTTTTGAAATAAATATATATCTCGTGTTTTAATGAGTCAAACAATCTTAAGTTTTATAGTAAATTTATTTAGAGATATAAATATTATTGATTGACTTTTCGAAACAGGAGATATTTTGAGCCATATAGGAAGTAGTACTATATTTGTTTGGAAAAAGAAGCAACCAAATACAGTGGAGTCCATACATTGTCGATCCCGATCCAGGTACAGGTTGCCGGCCTTTTGGACCTTTTTTTTTTGTGTGGCTGCCTTTGTTTTTATGGAAGCGGTCGTGTCGTCATGCATGGGCAAATTATCCGGCTCTCTCCAGCAGCTTCCATGGCATTCTCCGGCCGGCTGGTTCCTGGCCTATATATAGCTGCAGCAGCCTGACCTGACCTGATCCGGAGGCTCCGTCATCAAGCAGCCAGCCAGCCAGCCAGCTAGGCTCCTCTCCTCTCCGTCCTCGATCCAAAGTTGAAGACAACAAGAGAGAATGCCGGTGAGCAGGATCGCCGTGGGCGCTCCGGGCGAGCTGTCCCACCCCGACACCGCCAAGGCCGCCGTCGCCGAGTTCATCTCCATGCTCATCTTCGTCTTCGCGGGCTCAGGATCCGGGATGGCCTTCAGTGAGTACAACTACTACTTGCTGATGGTGATTTTTCGTTTTATTAATTAATTATTGGCACGAACGCACGCTCACACACACACACAAGACCTAATTCAGTGATGAGTATGACTGAGTAACTATGAATCATGAATCAGGTAAGCTCACGGATGGCGGCGCCA
The DNA here is from genome assembly GCA_038087645.1 of Saccharum hybrid cultivar R570. Classification (NCBI taxonomy): domain Eukaryota; kingdom Viridiplantae; phylum Streptophyta; class Magnoliopsida; order Poales; family Poaceae; genus Saccharum; species Saccharum hybrid cultivar. The sequence continues at coordinate 26,300,650 of JAQSUU010000115.1, read as the reverse complement.
CCACTCCTTCCGGCCTGATCGCCGCGTCTGTGGCTCACGCCCTGGCCCTGTTCGTGGCCGTGTCCGTGGGTGCCAACATCTCCGGCGGGCACGTGAACCCGGCCGTGACCTTGGGCGCCTTGGTGGGCGGCAACATGAGCCTCCTCAAGGCCGTGGTGTACTGGGTGGCCCAGCTCCTGGGCTCCGTCGTGGCCTGCCTCCTCCTCAAGATCGCGACGGGCGGCGCGGCCGTGGGCGCCTTCTCGCTGTCGGCGGGCGTGGGCGCCTGGAACGCCGTGGTGTTGGAGATCGTGATGACCTTCGGGCTGGTGTACACGGTGTACGCGACGGCGGTGGACCCCAAGAAGGGCGACCTCGGCGTGATCGCGCCCATCGCCATCGGCTTCATCGTGGGCGCCAACATCCTGGCCGGGGGCGCCTTCGACGGCGCCTCCATGAACCCGGCCGTGTCCTTCGGCCCGGCCGTCGTCAGCGGCGTGTGGGAGAACCACTGGGTGTACTGGCTCGGCCCATTCGTGGGCGCGGCCATCGCGGCGCTCGTCTACGACATCATCTTCATCGGACAGCGCCCGCATCACGAGCAGCTGCCCACCGCAGACTACTGATCGAATACTTGGATGCAGTTCACTTTTAGTTCAGTTCCAGGTCGATCATCATATCATGGGTTGTCCAGTCCAGTCCTGTCCAGTCCATATATCTTCCACATCCATATGTCGCCGTCGTTTGTGTTTTGCTTTGTTATTGTCCATACAAATACAAATTAAAGATGTCTTTCTTTCACGAACGCTACCTCAGCGTGTGCACGTCACTATCGCTAAAACGACGGGGAAGAGAATATACAAATGTACGTAAGAGATTCCCACTAATGTTTAATTTCCTTTTGCTTTCAAATGTTTAAGTTCAGGTCACTTAAGTTTGTTTCATCTTTCTTTGTCAGCTTTATTTAGTCGTTGCTATGGGTTAGTGCAAGTAGCTTATTACGGTACCACACATATCAGATGCGGACGCAAGGTTCACAAGTACGTCTACAAGTCTACAAGCCCCAGTAATTCTAAACCATAAGGTTGAAGTAATTGGTTTCTGATATGAATTCATCATCTTGTTTGTACGTATAGTTATCCACCTCTCCTTTATGTCACGTGACTGATTTTTTTTGTTGCAACACACAATTTTGTCATTGTTTGGCTATAGAATAAAATTATTCACTGGTTCTTGTGAGTTGTCCTTTTAATTGTATACTAGTTGTCTCCTTTCTTTTTTAAAAAAAAAAACAGGTACCTGAAATGTAGCAACTCTTTAGCTATCTGGTTACCTGTATGCCACGGCCACTTCAATTTCCTGGTATAAATAATTGGACTATAAAAATTGAAGTGATGTGCTTGATCTTGGGAATTGATGATACGATGATGGCGGCAATAACTATAACATTAATCTATGCATGTGTTTATTAACTTAGCATTACCATGTATATATATAAGGCCATGTCTGTCGAGTATAGACTGCCTTTTATTTTAAAAGCCATTGTAGGCCCAATGGCCCCTAATGTTCTAGTTGCATAGCAAGATATCTTATCACTGTTTTATTGTCCTTTCATTTTAAAAGCCATTGTAGGCCCAATGGCCCCTAAAAATTATTTATGATATATACACTTAAAATTATTTATACTCATTATTCATGATATATGTACTTAAAATTATATGGGACTATCGGTGTGTTATTATTGGAACTTATCGTCCGCAATATCACCCGCTATCCACAATCCGCTACCTCGACGCCAATCCGCTCCTAACCCGCTATACGCTGTTTAGTACCTTGCGTGCACTGCACAAAGCATTCGTTCGATACCATTTGTCGCGTGGGAAAGGCAGATCCGAGATGGAGGAGAAGACCCTCCTCTCTCTCTCTCCTCCTCGGCAACGGCAACGGCAACGTGAACCCCCCACCACCACCACCGCTTCCACCGCCGCCGGACATGGTGCCGCCAAGACTTTATTAACCATTAGTTTATATTTTTGTAATATTATTTATTCTATAAGTATCTATAAGACTCGCTGCTGGTTGGCTGTTGGCTCTAAACCTCGACTCGCCTAGTATAGTTTAAAATATACTCCCTCCATTCCAAATTATAAGACGTTTGACTTTTTTGACATCAAATTTGACCACTCGTCTTATTCAAAAATTTGTGCAAAATATCAATTATTTTATCGTGGCTTAGTGTATTAATAAAAGTTCCTCAAGAATAACTTAAATTTGACTATGTTTGTACAAATTTTTTGAATAAGACGAATGGTCAAACTTGGGATAAAAAAAGTCAAACGTCTTATAATTTGGGATGGAGGGAGTATAAAATAAAACTATGACCGTGCGCCTCCGTCGTCGTCGGAGAAGAGGAAGAAGAAAGACTAGTGTTGTGCTGTCGCATCAGCCGCCCGCCGAGCCTCAGATCCACCACCGGCACCGATGCCGGCCCTCTCCACCCACCACCTTCAGCTGCGCCTCTGGTGGCGCCGTCTCGGCCGACGCGGCGCCGCATTCGCCCTCGCGCTCCTCGCCGCCGCCCTCGTGCTCACGCTCTCCCGCTACGCCGCGGGCCCTGCAGCCTCCCCGTCCTACGGCCATCGCCTCCCGGCCCTCGTCGACATCACCCTCGTCTACGGCGCCACCGACAAGGGCGCAGGTCAGTCACGCTAGCTCTCTCTTCTTCGGCTTCCCTCCCGCTCACTTCACTTGGGCCTTGCTATCCCCCCCATCAAATCAAAATCCTGAACCATCAGCTTCGCTGCTAGTGTGCTTGGATGGTACGCCGCCTGCCTATCACTTCCTTCCAGGATTCGGGGACGGATCCCACAACTGGCTCCTCCACTTGGAGGGCGGAAGCTGGTGCCGCAATTTCGAATCATGTGCTCGCCGTAAGAAAACAAATCTCGGTTCCTCTGCCCACATGGATACTCGTGCTGAATTCGTCGGCATCCTCAGTGATGATCAATCTCAGAATCCAGGTAATGAATGATGCGTCTCCAATGCTCTCCACTTACTGGAGTAGTTACCAGTGCCTGCCTTCCATTCCAGTTTCCAGTGTTTTCTGCTATCAGTCACTCTGCTTCAACTCCACTCGACAGCACAGCACACACATTCTCTGAAAAATATATAGCCAAGTTTGCTTTCTAAGTAGTACTAACTTAGAATACTCAGCTTCTTCAAATACAATCAGCTATTCACGACTGCGTGCATCTAATAAATAATAATAATAATAATACTTCCCGCAGATTTTTACAACTGGAACAAAGTGAAAATAAGATACTGTGATGGTGCATCATTCTCTGGACATGTCCAAGATGAAGTCAAGAAGGTGCGCTTGCCCTTTATCCACTTTACTTCTCGTTCTCCCATTTAATTCTGTGTTTTCTTTTCTTCCCAGACATTCCGATTAATATTTCTGTGATCCTCCCCAGAATGGCACAGGTTTCTTCTTTAGAGGCCAGCGTATCTGGGAAGCAGTCATGGCCGAACTTCTGTCAAAGGGGCTAGCCAGAGCGAAACAGGTTTGCCTTTCGAATAAAATAGCAGCGTTTGTTGCAATACTAATCAGTCTTCATACGTCAGTGCATTGATCTAGCATGTTAATGTATTCCACGGCCTGCCATGTGGGCATGTGGCTTGAACACACGGCAAAAGTTCATTCCCAGTCCAAATTAAAACAATGAACACGACAAAGACTACACTATAGTTACAGTGATTTCCCTTTGTAGCTAGTCATGGGACCCCTTTGTAGCTAGTTATCTCCTTATGGGTCTCTACATCGCATCTTTTGGAGACATAAAAAGATTGTTGCCTTGCAGTATCATCACAGAATTTCTAGTTTTAACAAATATATATGCATTTAAGACCTGGTCTTTCTCCTTCCTCATTTTAGGCGACTATTACCATTCTAGCACCGCAACATACCTTTGAACAAAATGCAATATGAAGTATACTACCTCGTCTCATGGTGAACAGGATGCTTGGGGCCTAGGATGAATCGGCAACCACAGTGACATTTTACTCTTTCATTGGGCTACTTTGTATCTTCTTATAGGAGTCATCCAAAATTATTTTATGCCTTGTGACAAAGGGATCCAAAAGTATAAAGAGATTTGAAAGGTTGGGATATACCTAGAGACCTTTGTTTGGATAGGAGTGCTTGGAAAGAGACTATGGACGTGCCTGAACCATGACTAGGGGATCATGTTGGGTTTCAACTCTAGCCTACCCCAACTTGCTTGGGATTAAAATGCTTTGTTGACAAAGGGATTCTCTACCACATTTTACTCTCTATCCTGTTGTATTCACATTGACTTGTTAACTAATTGTAGAGGCAGGAATCATTCCTTTTTCTAAAAAACCTATGCCCTAACAAGTTAGCGAAGCAAATCGCTAGACAAATAGATTGTTATTATGTCATTGGTGGCCAGTCATGTGGGCAATTTACTTGACTGTGAATTGGGCCATTTTGATAACATTGCAGTGCTAATATATTCCCTACTTGTAGGCTTTTCTGACTGGATGCTCGGCTGGTGGCCTTTCTACATACATTCACTGTGATGATTTCCGGGCACTTCTACCCAACACGCCTACCGTCAAGTGCCTCACGGATGGTGGATTCTTTCTTGATGTGTATGCTAAGTATTTTTTAGTGTTTCTGCTCCATGCGTAAATTCACTTGCTCTGTGCCACTCGAGATTGACTTGTTTTCTGGATACTTTGTTGAGAAACAAGTAGAATTATGGTATAAGTTAATTGTAAATTTCTAATTGATACAAAATAAGTTTTAGTACTTTTTTCTTTTACGCTAATGCCTGCGGTTTTCGTACTTCTTATGTTCAAATTAGCTCTTTGTCGCAACTATTACCTTTTTACTTGAGGATGCATAAAGCAAGTTCTATGAACAGAAAATTTCCTGTCCTGGTTGAATTTGGAATGATCTATCAACATTTGTGTGTTTTCTGCCACCATTTTTGCCTAATTAATATTACAATTTTCTAACACTATCTGATCTATCACTAAAATATTGTTATTTTGATTGGTTTTTAGACTTGGTTGAGAATTGATATATGGCTCAAGTCTGTTATTGCCCGAGTACAAGCCTGTTCGTTCGTTTGCTCAACTCAACTGAAACTGAGCTCACATATTTCTATAAAGAAGAGCCAAGTGTATTTTTAGCTTGCTTGAACTTGACTTGGTTGCAGCCCTAGCTCTCTGTTGCTACAAATATTTAGCTTTATTTATTAATTAGTACAAATGGATGTGTAATGCCTTCTTCATGCATTTCTTCTTCTTAATGCAATGATACGCAGCTCTCCTGCGTATTCGGGAAAAAGAAGAATTTCACAGTGATTTTGTGTTGTCTGCAAGTTATCATTGGTTCTACCTTCTTATGCAGAGAAGACATTTCTGGAAGAAGATATATGCGGGGCTTCTACAACAATGTTGCTCGGCTGCATGTCTCTCTCTCTCTCTCTCTCTCTCTCTCTCTCTCAACCCCAACCCAACCCAATTCAATAAGTGACATTTTATATGGTATTATTATCTTGCAGGATGTGCGTAAAAGGTTCCCTCATTGCAGCTCAGATATGGAACCGGGGCAGGTTGTCCCCTGATTTGCTTAAGTTATCATTTCCTTTCTTTAAAGTAATCACTCTCTTCACTATTCAAGCTGTTGTATGCTAATTAGTTCCTCCTGCTTGCTGCCAGTGCTTCTTCCCACAAGAAGTTGCGAAAAGCATCACCACACCGATGTTTATACTCAATCCAGCATATGATGTTTGGCAGGTGCCATTATACGTATCCATTTTAACAGTCCATTAGTGCATAAAAATCAATGACTTACTGTAAACTTTTCGATCTTCCTTTGCAGGTAGAGCATGTGTTGTCTCCAGAAGGTTCTGACCCTCAAAATCTATGGCAAAATTGCAGGACAGACATTACCAAGTGTAGCTCAAAACAGCTTGACGTTCTTCAAGGTTGTAATGGAATCTTATGTGGCTCTTCTGTTTACTTGTCTCACTTAAGCCTGCATCTTGCAACTCACTATACTGAGGATAAGAAATTTTCAGGTTTTAGGAAAGCGCTGCTTGATGCTATAAATGAATTCAAGAAGAGAAGAGACTGGGGTATGTTCATTGACTCCTGCTTTATACACTGTCAGTCAATGAATGCTTTGACTTGGCATTCACCATCAGCTGCTAGAATCAACAACAAGGTAAACACATATCTTGCGTTATATATGTCACAAATGTAGATGGGCATGGGTTTAACTGGCTGTTCAAACTTCAAATTTGTCCTGCACTTTGGCTGTTCTAGTTTACATTTACTATGCCTGTCACCAATACATTTTTTTTTGATAAGTGTCACCAATACATACACATGCTATAGATGATGGGTTGGTGGTTTGTCAGTCTTTTTGTGACTAATATAGTATCTGAATCTGAATTGTGATGCAGACGGCCGCTGAAGCTGTGGGAGATTGGTTCTTTGATCGGAGGGAGGTGAAGGAAATAGATTGTGAATATCCCTGCAACCCGACATGCTACAATGTGGTTCTTGATCAGCCCTACAAGCAGGACTAACCGACTTGCAGTGTTGTGGTGATTTTATTCGTAATTGACTCTCCATGAGTTGATATTTGTTGAGCTGAATGCGATCATAGTTGAGTTCTGATTGAGACTTGTACTTGAGACCTATTAAAATAAGAGAACAATACTTACAGAGAGAATTCCATACAATGGGCGTTGATATGACATATGTTATGCGTAACCCGAGAGTGACACCTCCTTGAAACAGGGTAGGCCATGTTTTCTTTGCAGAGGCGTGCTTCCAGAGATAGGTAAGGCTGACAAGGTAAACAAGTTGACCAACGCTACAGCATGTTGTGTATTCACGTCATCTGTATTTTTTGTTCTTGTTCAGGTTGGTTGGGTTGGGGATGACAGTGCAAGGGATGTTGTCGTGTTGTCTCCGTGAGCAGAGCCTAGTTGATGCATATGTTCTCCCTTCTCCGGTCCAGTCTAAAGCACGCATGCTTCGCAATCGCGTTGAATTTTGACAACTGGGCTCCTGTTAGTATTTCTCTATTTGCTTAATCAATGATAGATAGAAAATATCTTGGTGCACTTGTCATATAGAAAATGGAACACTACACACTTGGTCATCGCATGACCTCACCTATCACCAGTGATAGGCGATCTGGTGATACGTGACCTATGTGATGTGGAAAGGAAATGCATCCTTCACATTTCTTTTACAAATCATTAATGTTCGTCTCCCTGCATTATATTGCATGCATTCTGAATCCGTTCATGGGTACCTGCTGGCTTCATGATGCAGAATGTTCATGCCCCAGACTCACACCTATACCATAACACAAAATACACAAGTCTTGCAGCCTTGATCTTGCAGCGTTTTGGCAGGACCAGAGGGTACAAATCTATATATTATATATATCATGAAGGATGATGATGCCACAACATATTATTGACTAACAAATCCAAGAATTAATGGCTACTAACTCTACCCATTCCGTATATATAAAAAAAAAATATCTACTTGTATTGCAGTATATACGAGTCTTGATCCGGCACCATTGTTAACAGCAGCAGAGCTGGGAACTGTATTATATTCCATCTGGCTTGGGCTTGGTAATCATTTCGATCCTTGGTCCTCAAAGAATGACTGGATTATTGCTTGCGCAGGTAATAAGCTGTTGACACCGCATGGTGTGGAGGCTTGTCCATGGCATATGCCGTCGCTGTCGGCTACCCTCCCGGAGCCACGACCAATCCTGGACAAGGACAAGGACCTGATGGCCGAGGTGAGCCCCCTGAAGCTGCTGCTACCATGGGACCTAACGCCGCCCAGGGCTGCCTCATCACTGCTGTTGCTGGTCTTGTTGTTGGCCACCAGCAGCCGGGTGATGGTGGCGCGGCAGAACGGGCAGGCCGGCGGCTGCAGAGCCAGGGTCGTCGGGTTGGGCTTGCTGTGGCAGCACAGCGCCAGCGTGCACGCGGCACACATCTGGTGCCCACAGTCCTGCACCTCCATGCTGCACACCTGCTCCAGGCAGATGCCACACAGCTCGGCGTCGTCAAGGCTGCTGCTGGCGGCAGTGGTGCCGTCATCGTCAGCAGACGACGAGCAGGAGTCGGTTTTGGTTGTGGTGCTCCCCTTGAGGTTGACAGTGATCTGCTTCTCCCGCTCCCTGTTGGCTTCCATCAGGGCCGCCTCCAGAAGGGCCTTGGCCTCCGGGTCGAGCTCGCTGATGAACTTGAGCGGGGAAGGCCACACCATGGGCTCCGCCGCCGCCGGGTTCAGCAGCGCGGCGCACGCTCGGTGGCTGCGCCTGAGGGCCACCGCGTAGGCGATCCTCCCCGCTGAGTCCCTGTGGAGGCGATCAGCGCCCCAGGCGAGGAGCTCCCGGACGCAGTCCAGGTTGCCGCGGCGTGCAGCCAGGTGCAGCGCCGTGCTGCCGGGGAAGCCGTAGGAGGCTGTTGGAGCGGAGACGATGGCGCCGGCGTGGAGCAGGTGGTGGACGCACTGCGGCCGCCCCTGCCTGGCCGCCAGGTGCAGCGGCGTGGCGCCATGCTCGTCCCTCACGTTCACGAACCGCGCGAAGCCCCTGCAAGCGGCCATGTCATATTTATCATGCATAAGGATGAGGATGATGAGCTAGCTAGCACGGGTCGATCGAGCTGTCCTGTCACTCTCGCTCACCATACCATGAGTCGGCCACCGGCGCGGTCTTGGCGGCCGAGAGGATGGCTTGGAGGCAGTCGGCATGACCGTAGTAGGCCGCGTGGTGGAGGCATGTCCGCGCGTGTACCGAGTCGAACATCAGGATCTGAGCAAGATCATCAGGAACAGGATCAGGATCAGGAACGGGAACCAATCCATCCATCCATGACCATGAAACGAAACGTACATTTGCTCCCGCCTCTAGCAGCCTGCGCACGCAGTCCGCCCTGCCGTGCATGGCCGCCAGCATCAACGGGGTCTGCTTCTTCCGGTTGAGCACGTCCACGTCCGGGCGTGCCGGTGCGTGTGCCCCGCCGGCGCCATCGTCACCCACACCCAACAACATGGAGAGCACCTGGCATGGTCATTCATGTCGATGCATGCCGAGGAGCGATCGATCGAGAAACCACAAAATATATAAGTAAAGATTAAGTAGCCTCTGCCTGCACTGCAAGGCTGCGACTGCGAGAGACAAACAAACGACAGACAACAAAGCGATCCAACCTGCAGCTGGCCATTGGCGGCGGCGACGTGGAGCAGGGACAGACGGTCGTATATGGTGGTGGCGCGGCGGGCGAGCTCCGGGTCGGCGGCGAGGAGGGCCTCCAGAGCGTCCAGGTCGCCAAGCTGCACCGCGCGGAACAAGTCGTGCTCCTCGCCGCCGTCGCGGCTGCAGCTGAGGCCGTGGCCCATCGAGGACGAGGAGGGAAGGTGGGTGGTGGCGGGCGCGTGTATGTGTATCTTCCCCCTCCGATCCCCGTCCCGCCCCCCAAATCAGTGTTTCCAGAGGTGAGGTGGGAAAGAGGAGAGTTAAGGCTCTGCTGTCTGCTGTCTGCTGTCTGCTGTCTGCTGTCTGCTTCTTCTTCAGTCAGATCAGGCGCGCGCGCGCGGTGGCCTTTTTCTATCAAGACGCGTGCTGCTCTTTGGATCTTTCCTTCCTGCTTGCCATTTTTAATCCTAATAGATAGATGACCAAGGAAGGAAAACATTAGCATTCCTGTTTGCCTTTACCCATGTCTAAAAGGTCGTCGTCTCTCTCTCTTCCTCACCACCGAGCGAGTACTCCATCTGTACGTAAGATATTCCACAGTGCTCTGTTTAAAAATGTATTCCCTCCCTACATATGTATGTATTCTACTCCCCTTGAAACTCAGGCCATGTTTAGATCCTAAAAGACTCAAATTTTTTTGCACAGTACCTGTCACATCGAATCTTTGATGTATGCATGGAGCATTAAATGTAGGTAAAAAAATAACTAATTGTACAATTTATCTGTAAATATCGAAACGAATTTTTTGAGATTAGTTAGTTGATAGTTGGACAAATTTTGTCAAATAACAACGAAAGTGCTACAAGATTTTTGCCAAAAAAAATTTGAGATCTGAACACGCCCTCAATATAAAATGATGATAACGACACAAAGTAAGTACGTGTGATCATCGGCAGAAAATGTGAGCCGAAGAGTCAACTAAAACGCTACTTGTTCTGTGTCGGATTTTTATTATTATTAGAAAATAGAAAATCGTTTTTGAAATCAGCTAAGGACCAAATTTGTCTGGTTTTGATAGTTGGAGGTTGTCCGTTACCCAGATTCATAGTTGAAGGTTGAAAATCGAACTTCAATGCGAGTTGGGGGTTGAAAAATGTATACCTTTTTTTATATAGTGCAGATATAAATATTACTCGGATCAGACTACTGTGATACACATACAACACAACGTATATAAATTAATAAAGTAAGTAACAAACTCTCAGTTGCTAAGCCAGTCTAGGGTGTATAAAGATTCTATTTGGTACAACTTATAAGCCCTGTTTACTCGTCTTATGGGCCGTACTTTTTCAGCGAACGAACAGTGTTTTTCTCTCACAACAAATCAGTAAATAGTACTTTCAACCATGACTTTTAAACGAAGCGAACAGAGCCTTTCTTATGATAAAAATAAACTTATTTTTTATATTTTTTCTAGCCACGTTTCTTCCGACGGCACCTATTTATTATACTAAAACGTACTAGACAACTCATTATACAACTCAGTAAATGAAAAAGAGATGATGTCGGCGCTCTCCCGTGGGTGCACTATACTCGTCGGCGCGCTTGATGGACGCGGCTTAGCTTAATAACCATGTTTATTTATTCAACTCAAATCTATCATGCTAGCTAGCTGCTGCGTGTACGGTGTACCTCCCGCGATCGAGATCTTTTCTCTTCCTGCTGTCCAGCTAGCTAGTACTACTCAAAACACACACGCTTGCATTGTTATTTATTTTTTGAAAAGTTTTAAAAAATTATTGCCTACGATAATATTTGATCAAACCTCCGTCCCAAAAGAATACAATTCTAGCACAGTGTTACGTTTTAGTACCTTAAGTTTGACCAATTATAAATAAAAAAATATCCACGTTTATGATACCAAATAAATACCATCAGATTAATTATGAAATGTATTTTCATAATAAATTCATTTAAAGACATAACTGTGAATATTATTCACTAAAGCATTGGTCAAACGTGAACTACTTTTCGTGGCACGCAATCCATAGTTAAATTCTTTTTAGGACGGAGGTAGTACATGTCACTCAGCTTAAAAACCCACTTTACATGTGCCAATTTGCTCAAAAGGTTATCGCTTATGATTTAAATATAAAATAGATGCTATTCTTTTTGTTCCATATCATAATAAGACGTTTTAGCTTTCCTTGTTCTATTTCGTACAACGTTCTTGATTTTATAGATATATAAATTTTATCTTGTACCTAAACATAATATTTATCTGTATACATAATAAAAACTACTCCCTCTGTCCCTAAATGTCTGTCGTTTTCGTTTCCCGATAAACAACTTTGACTAAATATATATGAAAAAATATTAATATTTATGATACATAATTAGTATCATTGATAGATATTTGAATCTAGTTTTTTTAAGAAATTTATTTGGAGATAGAAATATTGCATATATTTTTATAAATCGAGTCAAAATTATCGGCACGCAAATTGTGACGACAAACATTTAGAGACAGAGGGAGTATATATCTAGAAATGTCAAAATATTTTATAATTTGAACCGAGAGTACATACTATTTAGTTTTTTTTAGGAAAACATACTATTTAGCTATACGCGGTAGTTTGCAGGATGATCGATTGATCGGACAGAGTTGAGACGAGGACGATGATAATGGATAATGGATGGGCTTGTGGTACATAGTACATACAGTACACTTGATATGGGCCTAAGGATGATTGATGGGCTTTTGGCTTGGTGGGTTGGGCTAGGCCCATATGAAAAATAAAGAAGAGGACAGATGTTGGCCCACCCAACGAAGCTGCCTCCCTTGCCTGCCCTGCTGTGGGTCTTCCTCTTCCCTTCCCCGAGCCCGAGTCGGCAGGCGGACCGAAATGGCCGGATGCAACCCAAATCGGCAACTCCACCACTTCATCTCAACCTTCCACTGATTTGATTCAGCCAGCAGCTTCTTTCACTCCCCCTCCCCTCCCCTCCGACCTGCGGTGCTGTGGTTGTGCTGCCACTGCCACTGCCAGGGAATTGCCAGGCTGGTCGCCCCGAGGGCGAATGCCGACGCCGCCCACCCCCACTGCCCGCAGGAGTATTCTCAGGACAGGAGGAGGAGGAGGAGGAGGAGGAGGACGACGAGGACGAGGACGAGGAGACCTAGCTCGACCTGACCTGACCTGACCTGACCTAGGTTTCCCTTCCTTAGTCTCACTCTCCCGGGCCGGGAGGGAGCTCGTCCGTCTCCGAGAGCCAAGATCGCTCCCTCACCCCCACATGCCGCTCCGGGAGGGAGCCAAGCGTGTCGCCAGCGCGCGCCACTATGCCCCCGCCGCGCCAACGCCAGCGGCCGCGCCCGGTCCCGCGGGGGCACCCGTCCCGCCTCACCGCCCGCCGCGATCCGTCTCCGCCGCCGGCTCCATATCCACCGCCTCCGCCCGCAAGCCGCCAGAGCCGCTTCGGAGGGCCGTCGCCGACTGCCTCTCGCCGCCCGCCCCGCACACCCATGGCCCAGCTGCCGCCGCCGCTTCTGCCGCCGCCGAGGCTTCACGGACGCTCCGGGTACCACCTCTCTCTCTTTCTCTCATTATTACTGTTATTAGTTTACTCGGATGGACGATTCTCTCTCATTTTCCTCCTCTTTCTCGTCTCATCAATGATTCTCTATGATACGTAATACTATTTGTTATTATTATGTGGACACAAGTGCCAAACCATTCCATTTCATTTCATGCTCTATCTATCTGTTATACTGACCATGTATGTATGTTGTCAGCTACATTTCCGTACTTTGCTTTCTCCACACAAAAGAATTTCAGCTGCACCTGTCCCCGTTGCCAGCCCGTTGCACATAGATTACACTTGAATTTCAATGCCAATGTTAATTGCTCTATGCAAAATATTCCGAAACATGCCTGGATTCATTTCTCTCCAAACATCTAGGAGTAGGACCACCCCCCAAAAAAACAGAACAGAAAGAAAAAAGATATTTCGTGATATGTTGATTGACACGTGGTGAAGCAGTAACACGTCGGTGCTTTGTGAATATGCTATGCACCCTTGTGAGCCCCCACTTGACTGACACCTATTCTCAATCTATTCGCTCCTCGTGCCATGCTGATACAGCACTGCACATATACTAATCGACTCAAATTTTGTATCTATGCTTAGTATAGTATAGTTAAAAAAGATGGCAAAATTTACTTAACATTCATGACTAAAAACTCTTTTTTTTTCCACCAATGGCCTCAGCACAACTTGTTGTGATGTTCTGATTGAATACATTCCGTTACTCATGGGTTAATCATCGACGAATGATTGCATACCATGTAGGACACAAGTATAATACCGTGGCGTGGCGCAGCGTACACCACACGCCCTGTTGAATCTTTTGAAACTGTAGCAAATTCTCTTGTCTAGGTGTGGCTGTTTTGCTTCCTTACATTCTGGCATACCTGTCATCTCATAGCTGCCCAGCACACCTAGCTTCCCTGCTTTCCGTGTTACTGCTCTTGATCATGTCAATGTTGGTTGCAAAGGAAGTTATCTAATGCAGAAGCATCCTCTTAATTTTTTCTTATCTCCTCAAGTGTTTCCTTCATATTCATCCCATTTCTCAATGGAGATTATTATATGCTGGCAGGATTATATAGCCAACCCTTCAACCATGGATATGGCTTATAATGTCCTCATTGACCATGCGCTTGCAGAAAGTGATCGTAGGTATGCTTTCAGATTTTGATATCTTAATGTGTTTATCAATCTTCAGATTGCTGTTCTTTTCTTTGCAAGACAATAGGGGAAACAGGAACTTTGATTCGTAGATAAATCTCTTGTTTCTCAACAACATATACTAACTTAAATAGTTTTTTATAATGAAAAAAATACTCAACAATATTCTTTGTTGTACTTGGGTTCATTTCGAGATCATTGACTTTACCCATTTTCCTATTTTGGACAATATTTTGAACCAGCCCAGCAGTTGTCCCGAGATGCGTGTCATTGTTAAAGAGATATCTTATCCGGTATGTGGACTGCTTCTTGTCTCTTATTTCAGTTGGTGAAATTTGTTTGCACTAAAACAATCGAGGACTTTGTCTTCAGGTATATTCCAAGGGTGCAAACTCTGCGACAAATCGATCTGTTTTGTGCAAATACGATTGCAAAATGTGAACCGATGGCAAATAACAGAGCAGCATCTTTTGCCCAGAATTATGTATCAGCAGCAGCTGCAACAAATTCCTCACCTCTTGCCCCACCAATATCCAACTTTGCTTCAGCATCTCTTGTGAAGTCTTTAAACTATGTTCGCTCATTGGTTGCAAGGCATACTCCAAAGTTGTCATTCCAATCAATAGTTGCGTCAAAGCAATCACTTCCTTCACTTTCATCATTTTTGAATAAGTCCTTAGTTTCTCAACTAACTCCAGAAGTTATTAGCAACAGAGAACATCTTGAATCGAAGGAATGCCATAGTTCACCTGATTTGATATCATCAGCAAGTGAAAAAGTTGATGTGGGTGAACCTGTAGATGATAGCAAATATATATCCTTTGACATTTTAAGCTGGCGATGGCATGTGCATGGCGAACGGCAGTCATCCTTATCTGCCAAAGAAAGGTAGATCTCTTGTCCTTGTAGTTTTTTTGTCCCATTTGTTTTTGTTTTTTGCAAACACTAACTATGTTTCTCATTTTTTGTTTATCAGCAGCAGTGATTTTGTGGGTCTTCAAGATTTTCATATACATGGTTTTCTTGAAGTCGGTGCTGCCGCTCTTCTAGTTGGGGATATGGATGCAAAAATTAACGATCAACAGTGGAAATATTCTGTTACCCAGGAATTTCCAGATATTGATTTGCTGCAACCTTCATCTTCTGCCCCAAGTACTTTTGGGTCATCACAAAGTCATTTAAAAGCAATAACTGCTTCAAAACGCATGAGATCAGCCCCAAATCAAGTCTGGTATTGCCTGTTATTTATTTGTATTGTTGCTGCGATTAATAGTGCATCTATCCTTTTATGCTTCATTTTAGCATTTCACAGGGAGTTTGTTCTAAGTTTTTCAAGCATAATTTTTTCTCTCTGTAGTAATCTTTGCTCCTCTGGCAAATTTTGTTCTTATTAGTATCCTGGATCTTTCTAGTTTTGCATCTGCTCTGCTGGCATATCCATAGTCACAAAGTTTCTGGGTCGATGGGGTCGAGGTACGGGGTCGCGGTACGTGGTACGCTACTTGCGAGAGATTTTTACACTTCGGGTCGAAAATGAACCTGTGAACCTGGGTCGGGGTCGACGAACCCGGGTCGAGGGTCGAAGGTGGTGAACCCGTTTTATGTGACTATGGGCATATCCTTAAGTGTTCTATGCAAATGTTAAACTAAAGGCTATTGATACTTGCTACCTGTACAAAAGTAGTTCTCTAGCATAAACTTTGTAACTACATGCATAATTTGTTTAAATTGGCAATGATCCAAATAAACTTATTTTGGAATGGTCTAACCTTCTTTTTTTTAGGATGAACATACCAATAAACACATTCCAGCCTCGAGCACGTCCTCTTTTCCAGTATAGATACTACAGGTATGTTGTCATTTTGATTTATTTACTTGTATGGTATCACACACCCTTATTTGTAGGAACATCTGTATTTATAGATGAGTTCATTGTGACTCTTATATACTTGATGTAGGGAACGGAAAATAATAGTTACCAAAGGCACTTTGCAAATCCTCTGTATATACTGTAGCTTGAATTTCATGTCTTGTTTACGATGTGCCACAACCATGTCTAACAATGTATTTGCATGCTTGTCTTGCTCATCATGTTACCTTCTTTTACTAGTGAGCAGCAACCCTTAAGATTGAATCCTGCTGAAATTTCTGAAGTCATAGCTGAAGTTTGTTCAGAAGCAACTTCAAATGCAAATCAATTGATTGCTCCTTCAAGATTGAGCACCCAGAGTCGGCAACCTTCAGCAGATGTGGCATTCAGTGTCCTTATCAAACTTGTCATCGACATGTATTATTCTATGCCCCATGTTTTCTTGTTATTTATTCTCCAACATTAAATTTTGCAAATGCTCTTGATATTTTGAGTTTTTGACAACATGGCATTGTGGTTACATATTCTCTTTTTATTACTCTGTTTTTTTATATGTCGTATTAGGTTTGTCCTAAGTCAAACATTCCTAACTTTGACCATCAATTTCAAAAAAATCCATGTAGTTTCACAACATGTGAATTATATATTATGAAAGTATTTTTCATATAGTTAATTAAAAACATAAATCTTATGTTGTTAACCTATACATTTTTTTTTAAAAAAATAGATGGTCAAAGATAGAAATGTTTTGACTTAGGACAAAGCTAATACGACATGTAAAAGAAACCGGATGGAGTAGTTTCTTTGCTCAACAAAGGCTGCATTTTTTTCTTAGTAAAGATCTCAGCTTAATACTTTTTCTCCTGATCTGCAATATATTCTCACATGAATGTATCTTCTGTCTTGCTTGTATGATTTGGGATGCAGTTTTGATGTGCACATTGTAAGGACTTACATTTTTATATCTTGTATTTATTAAATTAGTGATTCAAACCAGCTATTTGAATTATTAGTCACATAGTACAAGGTTGCATTTACCAAAAAAAGAACAGTGATATTGGAAGACATAACAACTCTTCTCTCAAAATCGTGATATTACACTTTAAAGGAAAATCAGTGGACTTTATGATTGAATGTATGACTTTTGCGAAGTTCTTAGCTATGTTTTCCCCTAGTCCAGCTTTCATAGGAAGAAAATCCATTTTACTATGTCAGTTAGTTTTGAGGAGTAAACCAAGCTGGAATTTGTTTGGGGAGTGAAGTAGACAGTGAATTGCTCAACGTAGTAAATAAACTTCTTTTTCCATCTGTGATGATATCCACTTCCGAGGAACTAAAGCCTGAAACACCTGTTTGTATATTTTTTTACAAGAAATTCAGCATAATTTTTAACAGCAAAACATTGTCATCTCTGAGCAACAGAAGATATACTATACTGATCTCTTTCAGTAATCATGAACACACTGTCAAAGGAGTCAAGACAGCTGCTACCTGTCTATACCTTCTTATTTAATTATTTAAGGGGTTTTCATTTTTTATTTTAATCCAGGTATATGATGGACTCCGAGACTGCTGCTCCTCTGACACTTTATATGCTTGAGGTGCGATACATTTCGTAATGGTTTCCTTAAAATGAAATTTCAATTATTTTTCTCACATAATTAACATTTCAGGGTATGCTGAGCTCTCAAAAGTCATCTGCCAGAACGAAGGCCCTTGATTTGATCCTAAATCTCGGGGTACATGGACACCTGCTGGAACCTATGGTCGTTGGAGATGCACCGCTTATAGATAAAAGTGAATCTGTGAACCATTCTTATCTGAGCAATGAATACGGATCAAGTATAGATGAACCAAGGGAAGCAGAACCTGAAGAAGAGCAGAAGATCAGTCCTGCTATTGATCAATTTGAGTCATGGCTTCTTAAAATACTTTTTGAGGTTCTCCTTCTCCTAGTACAGGTATTATTTTTAGAAAATTGATTCTGAGCATGCATTTGGGTTGCTATATTTGTATTCTGTTAATCTCAAGGAAATGTGTAAGCAAATTAACTATTTTCATTGTTGCTCTCGGAGAGCTATCTTTCTCTTTTAGTGTCATATTTATATGTATGAATTTATTTATTTTTCGTGAGGATGTGTATTTATGCTCCAATTCATCCATGTTTTTTTATTAAATTAATTGATTAAGTTAATTAATTCTAAGCATATTTTTTAGCCCTAAAACATGAGCAAGGCTTTATTAATCCATGTTATGCAACTATATTTTTGTATGGTGGTAATCTGATATGTGTGATTGTTTCATTAATTATTTGCTTCCATAGATGGAGGAACGGCAAGAGATCGTGTGGGCCTCAGCTTTGAGTTGTCTATTTTACTTTGTCTGTGATGGAGGAAAGATTATCAGGAGTAGACTGGGAGGTCTGGACATAAGGGTAAATGCAATCTTCAAATTTACTTTTGTTATGTTTTAATTCTGTTTTGCAGCATTTCTCAGTCCTGATTTTCACACACATCTGTATTATGTAAAAGAGAAAAATGTTGGAGATTGTCTTGTTTAATCATGTACCTGCAAACATACCTATTTTATATTTCATTCAATGCTAGGCACGATATCATTTGAACATGCATTATATATATATTTTTGTTTATTGGGGTCGCAGTCAAAACCATTTGCAAACCAAAAAGGCCAACTATCAGCGCAACATAGAGCTGACTGTGTTTTTTGAGATTTGGCTAAAAATCTATTCCATCATAAGACTTTTCCTAGTGGGCTCTGCAATTCGCATATATTTGTCTCATGTATGTAGTGAGGTTAGAAAATTCAGAGGTTTTTTAGAATTATTGTGATTCTATTCCAATCGATTTCAATGTATTTGACACATGGGTTAGCTTTTCTTCAGAAGTCTGGCTAAAATGTAGAGTATATACTGTTTACTAGTTTGTATGAATGTTTTTATTGCTGAAAATGTTTTTTAAGTCACCTGTGTGTTTTTTTAATCCTGAACAGGTGGTTAAGACTCTTCTTGAGATTAGTGTGGAGCACTCTTGGGCAAAAGTAGTGCACAGCAAGCTCATTTGCATGTTAACAAATATGCTGTACCAAGTATCAGATTTAGCTCAGGATGGTGTTCGTGACACACAATTTGTTCCCGAGCGGATTGATCTTCTTGGTGGAATTGACTACATTTGTCTTGAGGTTTGTTCTTGTTCTTATGTAGACATCTGGCCTTTCTATGTGTTGACTGGAATTTTTTTTAATACTCCTGTTTCAATAAGTCAAAGCTTGAACACAGGAAAATGTATCATATTTACTGTTGACTAAGAAACTTGTAAGTTCTGTGCAGAATATCCCCATTTCAGTGCTATTTAATTCCTTCCTGATTAGGATTGGATGTCATATATGATAAGCTCAATAGATCGTAACTTATTTATTGGAGAACTTTGCACTTGATCTGTGCTCCACCTGCAGCTATCCAAATTATTCACCTTGGGCTACCTTTTTTTAATCATTGATATGAAAATTTGTGGAATAGGAATTCACTTTTGGTTGCCACACATGGCTAGGTAATATAGCCAACATAAATTTGTATATATTGACAGCCAAGATTAGTCATTGCTGCTTTTGTCCTTCTGGAGTCTAGGCTGAAGTTTGGCAAGTTCCTTTTCAAATTTCCATCTGTTATGAGATAACAGATTGCCCTTGATACCCAGCTGTCAATTCCATTTTGAACCTCCATTATTATGACAACATATTGCCCCTATCATAGTGGTTTGACAATTCTTACTTCACTGGAGGTTTCTTGGTTAAGATGCTTTTCATTTTGTCATCTTTTATATGTAGTTAATGAAATGGCTTTTTTTATCTATCACCTTTACAGTATTCACGAGCCAACTCCAGGGAAGAGAAGCGGGATTTATTTTTTGTCATTTTCGACTACGTAGTGCATCAAATAAACGAAGCGTGCTTGGCTGGTGGTATTTCGACCTATACTTATGATGATGCCCAGCCCCTTGCTTCCCTTCTTGCATTTGCTGATGCTCCTGAGGCTTTCTACATATCTGTGAAGCACGGCGTTGAAGGTGTCGGAGACATGCTAAGAAAAGCTATATCAGCAGCATTATCGCAGTCTGCTCAATACGACCAATTGAATGTGGTACTGTCTACTGTGTGTTTCAATTACATGCTATATGTTAGTAGATTAAGATATGGATATATGAGTGTTTCTTTTGGCTCTTTTCGTCCAGTTATGGCTCTTTGCTTACATGAAACTGAGTAAACAATCTAGCGCTAGTTTGCAGGTGTAGAGCCTTCCTTGGATAGCTAGCTCCTTTCATAGAACTGCAACTGCAAGTAAATATCATTATACCTCAGTATGCGGAGTGAATAAGCTGTATGCACAACCATAACAACTTCAATAATCAACTGTTTAATATGGTACAGTATTGATGGGCCGCATACACGCACATAGAAACAGCCACTTGAGGTTAAAGATTCCCTCTGTTTTCACAACTACCTTGTAGATCAAAGGCTCATAGCATGCTGTATGTATCGCTCCTGTTCTATTTTTACATTGAAGTATATGTCTAGGTCTTTTTTGTAGTAGGGACTAGTAGTTTCTGGATGACCTGGAAGCTGCACAAATTTTGTTTTTGAGTAACATTTGTTTTTCCACTTCTGATCAAAATTTCTATATATGTAGCTTCTGGACAAGGTTATGAGGAAACTTGATGGAACTGCCAGCACATTTTCCAGGATTGACAATGAGTTTTCTTATATGATCCAAGTAACGAAATCATGCAAGTGTTTTAGCAGCATTAAAGATGGATGTGACGATGCTGATGTCGCGCTTAGAGCTAGGCTTTGCTGGGCAACTTTGCACTCACTTCTTCACTCACAGATTTCATCATATAGGCACCATGGATATATTTGGTTAGTTGAATTGCTCCTTTCAGAAATCAGTGAAGAAACAGATGGTTCTGTATGGTCTAAAATCCAAAAGCTTCAAGAGGAAATTGAAGTTGCTGGTAGCCAAGACCTATCATGTTCAGAAGTCTCTCTGCCTGTTTGTATGCTTTGTGGGCTTCTAAAGTCAAAACACAACTTCATTAGGTGGGGATTCCTATATGTGCTGGACAAATTTCTTATGCGTTGCAAATTATTATTGGATGACAGTGACATGCAAGACCACGCAACTGCTGATCGTAGCAAAAATTGTCTTGATAAAGCTTTTGCGGTTATAGATATTATGAATAGTGCTTTGTTACTTGTAGTTCAAAACAATGAGACGGACCATATCAACATCTTAAAGGTAATTTCCTTACTGTCTTTCAATTTCGGTGCACACATCTGGCATACATACAAGTCAGCATCATTTACGTATGGTGTCAGTTGCCTTACAAGTTAAAGGTGACTTAAGTTTTCAAAAAAATAAATAGGTGGCAAACAGCTACATCTTAAAATGGAAGTACTATCATATTCTTTCATGGTTATTTGAATTTGGAGTTGTTCAAGGTATGAGTTGGTTCTGCTCATAGTTAGTAGTCTCTGGCTTTCTGCTTCAGACTGGTTCTTGTTATTGCTGTGTGACATGGCCCTCCGCCCTCACACACACCCTTCTTTCTTAAGTGTTAAAGGCATATTTGTTCATGGGTTGGTCCTCTTTCCATTCAGTAGATTTCCTGCATATAATGACCACATAAGCACAACGGACTTGAATTTCTGATAAAGTTCAACGAATTAGGCTTTTCAAGTTTCAATGTTCTTAATCTCTGAATTCAAAAGTAACTAATAATGTACACATATTACTTACCTTTATTGATTAAAAAATATAAAAGATTGTTTGGAATCCATGGAACTTCATATCAGTTTATTACTCTGGACCTCCTACATAATGAGGTACTGTAATTTACACTAATATCCTAAAGTTGATTATTTGTGATTTGCACCTTCCTCTTTCAGATGTGTGACATGCTGTTCTCTCAATTATGCCTGAGAATTCCATCCACAAATGTGATGCATGTTAGGGGCCTTCAGTCCCTTGGTCAACTTTTTGGTTATACATCCAAGAACATTGATAGTCATTTGGAAACCCTTGCATCTCACCAAAGTGTTGGAAACAAGAATCTTTGCCGGAGTGAGACATTGCAAGATATTGGCATGGATAAATCTGGTCAATCCACTTCTTTCTGTGAAGCATCAATGGCAGCACTACTTCTGAGAGGGCTTGCGATAGCCCCCATGCAGCTTGTAGCCCGTGTACCAACTTCTTTGTTTTTCTGGCCATTGATACAGCTTGAAGGGGCAGCCAGTGATGACATTGCATTGGGTATTGCTGTTGGTAGCACAGGAAGAGGCAACCTTCCTGGTGCTACATCAGATATCCGAGCAGCACTTCTTTTACTTTTGATTGGTAAATGCACAGCTGATCAGGAGGCACTGAAGGAGGTAGAAGGCAATGAGTTCTTCAGGTATTCTCCTTTTTATATTCCATTATCTTGGTAGGTTAATTTGTAATGTTAATCTAATGCTTGATATTCGTCCATTCAACCAACAGGGGTCTTCTGGATGACACAGATTCAAGGGTAGCATACTATTCTGCTGCTTTTCTTTTGAAGGTATGATTGAGGTAGTTGCTGATTCATTGTTGATAGTTCTACTCCACTTTGCCTTAACACAATCTGTGTTAACAGAGAATGATGACTGAGGAACCAGAGATATACCAACGAATGCTTCAAAGCCTCATCTCAAAAGCTCAACAGGTTAAGGTTTTCTCCCCTATCTTATATTATTATTACTAAGGAACAATGCTATGCATCTTATACCTAGAATAGCTCCTACTGACATGTTGAAGCACTTCAAGCCTCTTAGTAAATTTAATTCCATGTGTATCCTATCACCACATTAAGTTGGTGCTGACTTGTTTGTGTTATTGCCAGTGTAACAATGAGAAACTTCTGGAGAACCCATACCTTCAAATGCGTGGGATATTGCAGTTATCAAATGACCTAGGAGCCCAATGATAAGATCATGATGACATTTCAATGGATAAAGCTCTAAGTTAGAATCGCTACTTCGGCTGTGTTTATTGCACCTGAAGATATTCCTCTGCTCCGAACTGAGAAAAAGTATGTCCTTCTGAACTAATTCATTGTTACTGTCATCATTATAATAATGTGAATTTGCTTGTTAGTCTTAAGTATTATTACTTGACATAATGCACTCTATTATTTTTAGAGGAAACAGTATGAAATGATCCTACTTTGAATCATATATTAAATAAAGTAATGTTTTTTTATTATATGAACTCTCGGCATTTTTGTGCATCGTGAACAAACTTATTCTCTGCTCTATGGATAATAATTGCAAACTCATGCTTGAAGACTTCTTTTTCCTATGCATCTGCGTTGATGGACCGAACCCTTTGAATATCCTGCCACTTATGATCAAGATTATCTTGTCATTTCTTATGATCGAAATGCTAGGCTGCCAGAATAACATCCTCCATAGTCCCTATCTGTACTTATGAGGTTACTAATATTTCTTGTTTGTAATTTTGCAGATGCTATGTGAATCATGTAAATTATTGCTTTAGCCATATGCATGTACAGGCTTCTGAATTTCTTTATTCTTTGTTAGACTAGTCACTGTCCAGGGGAGGCACTGTGATTAACAGGATAATCTGGTGATCATCCTGTGTTATGGACAAAGTGCATTGTGGTTTACCAGGCCTGGATGAATTGACAAAGGTTTAAGACAAGATGGTGTAGATGTGACTCCCTACAATTTTGTATTGCTGAACCATTGGGATCTGAGGCAGGCACCTTCTTTTTCTTTTCTTTTCTTTTCTTTTCTTTCTTTCTTTCTTTCTTTTTCTTTTCTTATTTTTTTTGGGTGAGGCATGCTCGGTTCAATAAATAGATGGTCCCTTGTATTTTTGCTCTCCTTTCCCCTTGCATATATGGTAACTGACCAGAGGCGTGTAGATTTGTATTGCGGAGTAACAATGTAAATATGTAGGTTTGAATATATTTATTTGGAGATGATGTAATCCTTCTGTACTAGCTTAGCTTCCATGTTGGTTGTGTACTTGGTTTTTCTTTCGGTAAAAGGTTGTTTACTTGGTTAATTGTAACTGGCAGCACAACTTCATCATGTAATGGCGGTTGTGGCTTTGATGTGATTAAGATCTACAAACGTCGCGGGCTCCTAAAAGAGAACCAATGTCCACGTCTCCTCAATTTACTTCAGCCGTTTGATCTCCTCCATTAACGGCCTAGATTTGCCATGCCAGTATTTTTTAGAGCTGATTCTGATTCAGTTCACTGGATTCGTTGGATACCTTCGATTCCTTCCGAGTAGTCACAGCTTCCGTCCAAATCCGCCGGCCCACCAATATATACTCCCAATCGTCGTTTCAGAATCCTCCCGGTCCATAGCCCACTCCCTTCCACACTCTTCCGGTCCCTTCCGTCCTCACCTCCGCTTCCCAGCCTGCTGTCCGCTCGCGGCGCCACGGATGACAGCACCAGCCACGAGCGGGCCGCGGCGGCGGCGCCTGCCCACCACCACCCCCTCCTCCTCCTCCTCCTCTCTCTCTCGTTCCCAAGGTGGCGACAGCGCGCGACGCGGCGGCGCCCCTTGCGGCCGGTGCGCCGGCGCAGCCGGGGCCCCGCGTCCCCCTCCCTCTCCTCCATCCTTCACGCGCGGGCTGCTCAACGCCTCCTCTCGCCGGGGAACGTCCGCTTCTCGGGTTGCTGAAACCCTAGCTGCATGTATGCGTGCTACAAATGGGTTACCTCTTCTGATCTGGTTTCTTTTTTGTTTTTTCCGGATTGATTTCGGCTTCGTTGCTTCTCTTCCTTAGGGTTCATCTACGATTGTACGCCTGCAAAGGAAGGGAGTTTCATCGTGATGCTGTTATAGTCTTTTTAACTCTACAAACCTTGCGGCCTCCTAAAAGAGAACCAATGTCCACATCTCCTGCAAATACTTCAGTCGTTTGATCCCCTTCCTAACGGGCCAGATTAGCCACGTCAAGATTTTTTATAGCTGATTCTGATTCACCTGACTGGATTTAGGAGATTCCTTGTTGCATTCCTTCGATTCCGTCTTTCTGGCATAGATATGCATATGCCTATACTGCTGATTCATTTATTTTATACTGAGCATATGCCATTGCCGATGATGTAGCTATTTTATACTGAGCATATGCCATTGCCGATGATGTACCTATTCCAATTCCAGTGTATGACAGTGTCTATGAGGTGCACCCGATAGACCTGACCATATTTCCATGGCATTGCTATTTTGCATTTTCCTGTTCACCATAGTTCGATACCATTGATGCTCGAACAAAGTATCTTTTTTTTTGAGAATATGCAGTTATGACTAGCGCTCTTTTATGATCCCTATGTTATGATGAGTGATTAGTCCTTTATGATACTTCAATTCGACTTCTACTGAGTTGAGCCATTCGGTGTATGGAACGATGAGAACATTACATATATATGGCCCTCCTTTTTATTGTTAATAATGAACTGAGGCATTTTGGCATATGCAATGATGACCTTCTTTTCTCTAGCAGCAATCAAATCTTTTTTCATGCGCTTGACTGCTATCTGCAAAAAAAATCTGCAGTTTGTTTGAAGATAAGCTTGTGCTGTCATGAACGTTGATTTTTTTCCCCAAACATACCTCTCAATTTTAGCTTCCATATATCAGGCTGGTTTATTTCCGTTGTTTTCCCATTGCTTATGAGCCATGACTATATTCTGTTCAAAATCGGCTTTGCATTTGTTTATATCTGATCAGCTTCACTTACCAGCCTTACATGAAATTGGTCTGTGTTAACCTCTAATTTAGGTATTATAGCTCTGGTCTTCGTTTCATTGCAGTTTGGTTTCCAGTTTTAGGCTGTGCTTCGCCTTTGCCCCTCTCTTTTACATCCTAATTATCCTGCCCTGTCTCTCTTCGCTTATCCAACTGAGCCTTAGTTGGTATTTCCTTCACACCTATTCTCTTCGGGTGTTAGTTTGTTCTATTATATCACCGGGCTGTACATTCGGCAGTTAGGTAAAGGCCACATATTCTGAGAACCCCTCATCATCATTGTGCGACTTTCATTTAGTCATCCAGTTGTCAGGTACCTCATACTTGGTTATTCGCTTACCAACTAGATTCCTTTTTTTGGCCTTAAGGCCAGACACTGTACATGTCAAGTATCCCATTATTGTGTCTTGTGATCTACATTCTTCTCTCTTGTTATTGTTGTAGGCCCATAGCCTCACACCAGTAGATTGCTCCTCTATTTCTTTAGGTGCATCCAATCAGATACCAAGTAAGAGAATGAAAAAGGATTTAACATGCTTTCACACTGAATGGACACGTGAGGAGCTTAGCTCCATAATGCTGTAACTGGGAGCTTATTTTTTATTTCGTTTTACCTTCTGCACTTTTCAAGCTTGATTTTCTCTCTTTCCCCTTGCCAACTCCCCCTATCTCAGAGCGTGTAGAGGTTCCTCGCGGTGCCCAGGCATCTTGGTCTGCCTGCACGCGGCGGCTGCACCAAGGGATCGATCCTGTGGTGTATTGATTAGTTTCAGGTTCGTAGTATATTCCTGCTGCTGATTGGAAGTCTATTGACCTTGTCCCTATCTATTACAGCAATGGTGTGCGACGATTCCCATCATGGTTGTTCTTGTGCTCCTCAAGGTACAGCCCAGAACATTCCTTACGATTCCCTCCCCATTTCTCCTATTTGTGTAAAATTTGCTTTAGTTTACTATTAAGATTGAGCACTAAAATGTGCTTTATTTTACCAATACCACATCAGGTGTTTGGCTACTGGCCTTGTTGCAGAGAGCTTCTATCTGACAAGAATAGTACGCCTACCTAAGAAGGACAACGAATGAATTGGTTTCGACTTCTGCATGCACTACTTCATTTATTTTGATTGTGTTCATCTGACAAGTTATTAGATTGTAGAAACATGCAAATATGCTTCCCACTTTCACTGTTGGACAAGCCTGTTCAGATAAATAAATCATTGATCTTTGGTCTCATATTTTACGAAACATCAGTTCAGATTGTATTTAGATGTGTGGCCTTTCTTTCCTAACATGTTTATTAAGTATGAGACTAAAACTGCTCCTTCTGTAATATGTACCTCTGCTCCATTTGGAAATGTTTTTGAAAATGGAGCATTGTTTTCATTACTGCATCCATTCTACCTGCTTATTGTTGTGTCTTTGTTCAGCAGGAGCGCAAAGTCCTGGATTCTCTGAGCTCTAAGGGCTTTGATCTTTGCTAGATAAAGCTGCACAGGAATTAGAAAAAGGACATGCTCTTACTTTTAGTGCCAGGTGAATTGTTACTTTTTAACTTACAGAAATCACGCTTGAGTTATCATCAGTCTATCCTGTGTGTTCTCAGCCTTCACTGTTAACATGTTTGCGTTTAAAACAAACAATATTACCTTGGTCTTTTTAATGCTAAAAATTCAATTCTGTTTATACAGTTACCATGCCACTGACCTACAAAGTTTTGGCTCACTTTGGTTTTTTTCCCCATCTATAAGATGCACCTTCTCTTTTCTAAAAAAGGCCACATGGTACGGTGCAAAAGAATCTAACACATATCTCATCATGTTTTCAATAGTAAGGCTTCGCATTTTATTGCTCTAATGTAGGTTCCGATGCGCATGCTTATAAAATAGCTTTTTCCTCATGTACAAATGCTTTTTCAGGACACGTGGTACACTGCAAAAGAATCTAACTTTTTTTTGGTATATGTTGGATCCTTGAAAACTGCAATACTTTGCTTGTTAGGCAATAAATTGTTAGTCCATACTTAGTTCATCAACTTTGAGCCCAAAATAGCTTGTTAGGCAATAAATTGGCCAATCTTTTTGCAGCAACCAGTTTTGCGGTAGCTGTTAATTTAGCAATGCAGTTTTAGGATTCCGCAGCTCCTGCTCGTTCCTTTTTCTGGTCATGCAAAGTCATATCTATTTCTATACGCTAGGTGTGGTTTTCTGGTTGAATGGGCAGCCTAAAGTCACTGCACATGTTTCATAGAGTATCGCTCACATAATCAAAACCAATGATTAATCAGTTCTTAGCTATTTCATTTTTCTGACAAAACCAATATTTAGAGGTTGACCAGTTGGCTTTGCCAAAAAAGTTGGGTATAGTTTTTACATTTCCAGTTCATATAAAAAAGGCACTAATGCTATTATACCGAACTTAGAATCTCATAAAGCCATTGCAAATGTCAAACGAAACATATTTGAATGCTTGGCAAAATTTGTGTGTCCAAGTAAAATTATTTTAACAAGTATAGATCAGAGGATTCTACGCCTAAATTGTATCCATGTACCGGACCTTTGGAGGGTCATTCTGATCTTTTATTATGCGCACGTCAATAATCTCTCCACATGAAGAAAATATCTGTATACAGGTCAATCTTGAAGGGATGCATATATTTGTTGGATTAGTTTTTTAGTTTGGTGCTGAGACTCAAAATATTCAGAATTGTGCACTTGCAACATAATTTACATATGTAATCGGTTAGAACTAATCTTAGTTTGTTCCTTTACAGTGATATGCCTCAGATTTTTGACAGTTTGGACTTCTTACTTTGAAAAAAACAGAGGTTATCATTTCATTGAAAATGTCACCTTACTGTACTGTTGTACCCCCCCCCCCCAAACAAAATTCAGGCAATGGTGAACTTCATGTATGCTGATGAACTCCCTAGCATTCCTGTCCTCCCAAGCTCTGATCTACTGCCTCAAAAAGAGTACGGAGGTCTGCACAACGGACAGACCATTGCTTGAGTTATAGCGACGATACAGGAGCAGGTGGTGCCCCTGTGGCCCTGTTGCTTCTGCTCATCCACACATTTCTGCTGCTTATGCTCATCCCCACGTTTCTCCTGCTTGTGCTCTTCTTTTATGCAGGCTACAACGACGATGATGGTCGAAGGGGCCTGTTACAAGACTATGCTCAACGAGACAAGATGAAGGGGATTTTGCAGAGGCACAAACATCCCACTCCATTCGTACAAGCACATCTGGGGTTGGTGTTGGGTCCATTACATGTGCAAGTAAGTTTCTTTCTTCTCTTAGTGCTTCCCAGTTCATGTTTTGCTCATTTTCAATAGAGCTTGATACCGTTTTATGGTACTGTGCCCTGAACCATAATTATGTATAGAAACTGATTCCAAAGAGTAATTGAAATTTAACTTCTGCCCAATTATGTCCCCTCATTAAAATAATAATAGAATTCCATGTAGTATGAATGTTCATGCACTGTGACATCGTTTTTTTGATGGGGTGTTGTGCTGAGGATATCTGCTTGTAGATGTAGTTTGTTGTTAAGCATGAACTAACAGGAGGAGGTGGAGGTTAGCAATTTGCCGATTTGATGCATCCAAGATGTGAATGAATTGACTAAAATGCTTACACTGAATGTGGACTCTGCATTTCTGCTTCTAATGTTGGATAAATCAGCAGTGTACACCTTTAGAATTGGTATTGGTATGAAATGACACTTTACATATTGCGATGTCAGAACCACACAACTTTAGTTCTGGACAAGTGCAACCTTTTGAAGCTAGCAATTTATCCATAATACTCAAATGAGCCTCAACAATATCTTTTCCTTTTTTAAGCTACCAATTTATCCATGATACTGACTCCTATAATTCTTCTCTGTTATATAAATGAAGTTTTTTTGTTTTGTTTTGTTTTCTATGTTTTCCCCTTGTGTCCTTTAGAATATACACATATACATATATTTGTACGCCTCATAAATCTATACAATATACACTGCTCTTTGACAACTACCATAGAATTGGCCGTACCTGAAACTCAGCAAATGATCCTGTTTCCATTTATGCAGCAAGTCGCAGACAACGAGAGCTTGGCTGCACCAGGAGTCATACAGGATGATATCAGCAATCCAACAGGGTCACCACCACAGCCACAGACAAAAAAGGTAAATCCACAAACGAGCAGGAAGCAAAAACAAGAAGCAACAAAAAAAAATTATTTAAGAGTATAGAGTTCTTAGCAAGTATGTACATTAAAATGACAGGGCTACAACTGAAATCCCGAGGGATTAACCAATGTGCAGCTCAAAGAGGTCAGCACCATATTTTTACCATTTAATTAGTTGACCATATACCACCCTTTAATATGTTGGACTCAACTTACACTTGCTTTGATCAACAATTGCTCACATGTTTCATGCAAAGAGTAAACCTGACTGTATTTTACCAATTTATATACCAACCCATCCATGTAGACGGTACATGGAAAACTCTCAGTTAAAAGAGGACAGTTATACGATCAACGCCACCTTGTCTTACTCCTTTTGCCTTATCATCTACTAATAAGGTACACTGAAACGTGCCATAAATATACATACTGAGCCCATGTACCTTTCTTAGGCACTCTGTTTCAAAATACTTTACCAACTTCTTTAAATGCAAAGAGCTCTTCTTCATAGTTCTTTATCTACAGTCTGAGCCTCTATGTGCATCACAGTAATTATTGATCATTTCCGTACATCATCAGTACAGTGTATATATCCAACAGTTTGTAAAGTTAAAGTTTCAGCAGCTATCAAATATACATTGCGTTTTAGCTTCATCTAATCTTCTAGATTTCCTGAGGACTTACCCCAAAAAAAAAACATTGTCCGTTACATTGTTTCCTTATGATCTAATGCAGGCAGTAGTGATCTACAAGGGGCCAACCTTTTGTGCATGAAAATGCTCCCGATCCTATAGATGGTCGTACCCTACAAATAAACACAAAAACAATTTAAAGGCCTGTTTGTTGTATAATATTCAGGCTATTCTGCGTCTATCTAGCGGTTCTTGGTAGCAAGACACAGACTCACCTACTCCCTCTACAGCATATTTACTATGCAATATCCAGCCTGCTACTGTCTCCACGACGATTCCTAGAATGCAACCCTTTGCTTCTGAATGAAACTTATGTACCTACTTATTATTTAAGTACTTAGAACAAGCAGATGTCCTGGCAGTACTAATATAATATGAATCAATGTACATGTGCTGCTACCGTCTTCTCTTTTTATGATTTAATTTGTCTCAAACCACCCCCTACGTGGTGCATTGTCATTGCCGTGTCTTCGAATTCGTGCCTGTATTTGCGCGCGATGGCGCGCGCCCTGCCACTAGTTTCAAGGTCGGACGAGAATGGAAAGGCCTAATGTGGATAATGGAGACGATTTTGTTAGGCTAAATAAATTGGTGAACGTGATACTCCGGAACCGTCTTACTGTGGTTTATGACGCAGGAAACGAAGAATCAATGGCACTAGCTTGAGGATAGCATGATTTTGGTCGGTGGATTAAGGAAGTCAGTGCCCCTATTTTACATTATAGTTGTCAAACTTCTATAACCTTGACTAAGTTTTTAGAAAATATTAGTATTTATATGTTCCAATAAATGTTCTATCAAAATATATTTTATGGAGAATTCAATGAAACTAATTTGAAGTTGTGGATGTTAGTGTATTTTCTATAAACTTGATTAAAATTGGGAAAAAATACTTAGGACAAAATTAGAGTAAACTTATAATTTAAAACGTTGAAAAATACAAGACTAAAGGACTCAAATAGTGATAATTACACCTTTAGTGCATCATGGTAGGAGTTGCAAAGAGCAAGGTGAGAAAAACATCTGGTATCGTTGAGGCCCCAACGGTATGTAAATTTTGTAAAAAAAAAAGCTCGGTTTGAATGTACTCATATCTATATTAATTTATGTGTGTTGGAATGGATCAAGTAGAAATTAGTTCATTTTTATTGAGCAAAATGCACCACATGTCCCTGAATCATGTGTTTCTCCGTACACACGAGGGGTGGATGTAAATTTTGCGAATCCCCCTGAATTTCTCTCTCCCTTTCATTCCCCTCCACAAATCCCTCAAGACCGTCATCTAGGTGAGAGGAGGCAAGCAGAGGAACAAGGTGACGACCGACGTTCTCCGAGGATCGACGGCGACACGCGAGCTCGTGGCAAAACGCCCCATACCTGTCTTCTTCCTGCAGGTTAAGATTTTAATTTGTGCTTTAATTTTTTTTAAACCCAACTCAAC
Organism: Saccharum hybrid cultivar R570; assembly: GCA_038087645.1. Taxonomy (NCBI): domain Eukaryota; kingdom Viridiplantae; phylum Streptophyta; class Magnoliopsida; order Poales; family Poaceae; genus Saccharum; species Saccharum hybrid cultivar. The sequence continues at coordinate 26,268,637 of JAQSUU010000115.1, read as the reverse complement.
CCCTTGTTGGGCCATTTGATTCTTTCTGGGTCAAGCAGTGTGCTAGGTGAACATCATTAAGACCGGAGCATAGGCATGAACAAGGATGAACTAACCCAACATAGGCTATCCTCAACCATGAAGCAAGCTATGGGCTCTCACTCCCCTTTACAATGAAGAGTATGAAGTTGAGGGAGAAGATGGAGGGATGAAGGAAACAACCTAGAGGAAGAGAAAGAAACTGAGCTAATATTTGGAGGAAGTAGCTTGTCACCAATAGATCAAAGGAAAACAGGCTTAGCCCTGCACACCCGCGATTGTTGTTGGAAAGGGACCAGACACCAAGCTTTGGACTCGTCTGTACAGTTCAGAGGCTCAAGGGACTTTGGCGAAAGTCGTACCTGACCTTGCTATCGAAGGTGACACCCTCGGACGCCACTAACCTCCTTGGAGACGTCATTATAGCCTTCTCCACCTTGTAATTGTATGGTACCTCCTAGTAAAAATATAGCTTCGGTTCTTCCGGGCCGATGGCGGCGGCATCATCCACATCGCGGGAATCGCTATGGAGGGTTCTCTCAGGCTTAACTACAATATTTCTATAGGGTCCTTTACTTGCACTTCCTTATGGGTGCACAAGATGTTTGTGTCTGCCAATTTCTTTGCCTTCAAGTCCTCAAGGTTCCTTGATTGCAGCATCATCTCACCATATCACTACCGGAGAATCAAACTTTGCCGAGTGCTAAATGATTTGCCGAGCGTTTTTTTTCGGGCACTCGGCAAAGAAGCTTCTTTGCCGAGTGTTTTTTTGCTGGCACTCGGCAAAGAAGCTTCTTTGCCAAGTGTTTTTTTTTGCACTCGGCAAAGATAAATTTCAAAGCACATTTTGAAGGGGTAAATTAATTCTAATGAAAAAGTTTTCAACTACAAAGTTGTATAACTCATCAAGATAAACATTTTTTGTTTTGGTCATTTATTCATATGACAAAGTGAAAGTAAATTTGTTCATAAATCTTACGTAGCTCTCTTGTAGTTTATGAAACTACAAGAGAGGTATATAAGATTTGTGAACAATGTTAGAACCACCATGTTGGATGCATAAATGATCAAATAACCAAAATAAAATTTGTAGATCTTGAAAAGTTATGAAACTTTGTAGCTGAAAACTTTTTGATTTGAAATCATCTTGTCATGCAAAACTGCATCTGAATTTCAAAAATTTAAAATTCGAATTTTTTGAAAGACCTCGGATGAAAAAATAACCAAAATAAACTTTGTAGATCTTGAAAAGTTATGAAACTTTGTAGTTGAAAACTTTTTAATTTGAAATCATCTTGTCATGCAAAACTACATCTAAATTTCAAAATTTTAAAATTCGAATTTTTCAAAAGACCTCGGATGGAAAAACAACCAAAATAAACTTTGTAGATCTCGAAAAGTTATGAAACTTTGTAGTTGACAACTTTTTCATTTGAAATAATCTTGCCATGCAAAACTACGTTTGAATTTCTCAAATTTGAAATTTAAATTTTGTAAACGACTTCAGATGGAGAAACTTCCTATATGAAAATTGTAGATCTCGAAAAGTTATGAAACTTTGTAGTTGACAACTTTTTGATTTGAATTCGTTTAGGGTCCCAAACAATCAATTTACATTCAGATTAGTATAGTATACGGGGAATCAAAACGGAATTTAGACACAAATGACAGTGTGGTGCAGTGGTAGAGGAGGTAACGCGCGAGGGAGAGGTCGCGGGTTCGAATCCCGCCGGTCGCGTAGCACGTCAAAAATACCGCGACTTTTTTTAAAAAAATTTGCTATTTTTTTCGGGATTTTTTCGTTTTGAACTTTGCCGAGTGTCGGGCACTCGGACACTCGGCAAGGCTTCGCCGAGTGCCCGATAAAAAGCACTCGGCAAATCAGCCTTTGCCGACACTTTTTTTTTTGCTGTGTGGGCTTTGCCGAGTGCGGCACTCGACAGAGCCTTTGCCGAGTGCATTATAGGCTAAAAGCGCCCGTTTCCAGTAGTGTATGCTGGGTTAGCGAGACCATAATCCCCTCTCTTATCTCCCAGTTCTCCGGTCGTCAATTATCCCTCCCTTGAGTCTTCCTCCCATCTAGGGGCATTGGAGGAAGACGACAGGCTGAATGTGCTCCATAAATTATGTACATCATGACGACTATCGTATGTTTATGTCGGTTCAATGCCTAACAGTCGCATGTCGAAAGAAGATCATTTGGGATTGTTACTTATTGGTGCATAATTATTCGGCGATCAACGACCTGCCTCCATCGTGAGAGTTTATGTCTTGACCTTGTAGCATTGTTGTTCCTCCTCATGTATGTTGTTATTGGTTGTTCTTCCTCTTCTCGTGTATGTTGTTGGCGTTCATGTTTTTTTTTCTCACCCTTGTATCTCTGAGTTAATAACCCAACCATGTAAATGGCGCTTGGCTTTCTCCATTCCTGGCCTCGCTGGAGGTGGTCCCGGATGACTTCTCAAGAAAAACAATCAGGCCGGCCTAAGCCCGTTCCAAAACAATTATTTTAATTAAATTTAACTAAAAATAACAAGCAAACTGAAATCAGAGGCTCGATTAGCAGGAAAAATGAAGGTTAATTAATTGATTTTTATTATAGAATATTTTATTAATATAATATAGTACGCCATCATCAAGCTAGGAAAAATAATGGATGGAGCGGATCGGATGAGGTAGCGAGAGGTTGGGTCTCGGTGGATCATGAATATAATATAATCATGAGGTGAGGTGGGTGAGAAACTCGGCGGCCGTTGCGATGGCTCCTCCGGTGATGGCGTTCTTCACCACGTTCTGGCGGTGGTGGTTGTTCACGGCAGATACCAAGACTCCCGTCACGGCACCTCCAACCATCGCGTTCTTCTGTAACAGTTTACCAATGGAATTCAACATACACACACATACATATATATTTATTATTTATATTCTTTAATTTGTGAGCTTCTCTACTCAATGCAAATAAATAAATAAATAGTAAATGAATACCCACCCAGTCTCTGTGACCACGGATCTTATCGATTCCGTACTCCACGCCGACGTATACACCAGCAACAGTACCTGAACATGTACGTATATATATACATGTGTGTGTTAATTTGCATTACAACGCAGGTCATCCACCATGCCATCATTTTTTTTTCTTTTGGTTAATCATATGGGAGGAATGCATGCATTAATTGGAGCCAATATATTATATGACCAAGTTTCAGGTAACAGCAATAGTATATATATGCATGCACATTGAGTAGTGACTAATAATTGATATTGTATATACATAGAGTATGTATATGTGTACTAATTAAAATGATGTGCTACAGTGAGCATACCCCAGTAGGCGCCTTCCTTGCACATTTTCTTCAGCTGCATGCACAGATATTATAGAGGTAATTAATTAAGTAGCATGATCAGCTCCGTATTTAATTTGTTTGCATTGGCACGCAAATACTAATATAATGACAATTATTGACAAGAGGATGGAATGAAATACTGTAGTATGTAGGAGTATATAGCTAGTAGTATCAGCTAGCGGTATGGTCTTACAGCGTGCTCGACTTTGTGCTTGGAAACGTCCCCTGCATGCATGCGGAACGAATATATTTATATAATGAAGCGGATATATATGTGTGTATATTATTATAACTATATATAATGGACAAGCAGAGGGAGCCTCGAGTTTAGTACAGTACTAGTAGGACATAAACATTGCAACACGTTTAAACACAAAATGATGGGTGGTGGGAGCAGGAGAGCAGGCATCAGATCAGATCAGATCAGATCAGACTAACCTCTTTGGAGGCACTCGAAGGTTTCCTCGGCGGCGACCTTGCAACCACCAACCTGCAACATATTTATTATATGGCACGCATGATTGACATGGAAGATTAGCAATCTAGTCTAGATGTTGGATGGATATATAATGCATGCAATTGATTGATTGACGTAAAAAAAAAGATGTAACATCATACGGCGCCGATCCTGATGAAGCCGTCGACGGTGCGGTTGAGGAAAGGATGGCCCATGTCCACGGCGAAGTCGAATTTGGGTGACGTCAGGCTGCCGGAGAAGCCGCCGTGAGGCATTATCTAATCTAGATATGTAATGTAATGAATGTGGGTGTCTCCTCCTCTTTGCTTGGATTTGGATGTTATGGTGATCATCCTTCCTATATTATAGGAGTAGGTAGTATGCATTGCAGTGGTCTGAACGAGTGGTGATGGTGTTGAGTTGGCTTTTGGCTCTTGGTTCCCCTCCCCTAGACCAGGCCGGATATGTGGATCCAATATTGCATCGCATGACCCAGATCCAGACGACCACTTCTTCATTTCATTCATTCCAGGCTCGGCTACACTTCTGCGCCTTTCCCATATGCATCTCTTCGGCGCGCGTGTCGACCATTCCATCCTTCCCAGTCACCACAAAGCAAGCCATTGTGAGCTATATAGAGTACTCCCTCATCCCAAATTATAAGGCATTCTAAGAATCTTGGAAAGTCAAAGGATCTCAAGTTTGACCAAATTTATATGATAAGATAATAATATTTATGACACCAATTAAGTATTATTAGATTCTTCATTAATTATATTTTTATAGTATACCTATTTGATGTTATAAATTTTTGTAATTTTCTCTATAATTTTGATCAAACTTAAGATGCTTTGACTCTCCAAAATTCTTGGAATGCCTAATAATTTGGAATGGAGGGAGTACTAGCCTACACCATCCCCCCGGCCTGGTCTCGTCATAAACTTCAATCATTTGTAACAGCCAAAAAAAAAATAACCTCGTCTATTGTTTAACTTGGTTGCACATTTGCTCAGCCAACAAGGGCGATCCATCAGCTCATGTACAACCGAAAAAATGGGCGGCCTACTATATGATGACTTACAACAGCTCAACAAGGAGGGAGATCCATCTCTCCCCTCATGCCTGCCTGCTCTTTTCGTGATTCACCGATCGATCAAGTTTTTAGATTGTTCAAGAATTCTCAAAAACTTGGAACCAGAATAACCAAAACCTTGTGGAACATCAATTAATTAGCTACTCCTGCCACCCTACTCTACCAGCAAGCATCAACTCCCCGTCTCAAGCAAAGCAAAGCAATCCATCATTTTTCTCTGCGCACTGCAAAACCAATCACAATAGCCTGCTTAGAGACTTGATCAGAAGCTTGATGTTCCGCCTTGTCGTCTCATCGCCCGTGAACCCAGAGATGTCCGAGCTGATACTCTGAATTAAATTTGACAAAGGTAAGGCCATGTCGTTCAGTTCGAGAAACGCATACCACACAATGCAGGATAAGTGAAAAGGACAGACCTCAATGTTCTTCAGGGTATATATAAGGGTGAAAATAGACTGCTTAATAAGATCTGTGTTCTCTGGGGTAAGCATGGACGACTTCAGCTTTCTGCAAGCCAGCATAAGGAAAAAAAGTTAAAAGGGTATAGAAAAACATTACTCGCTAACGGGAACTAGATTCTGCGATTAACCTATCATTATAATGCACTTATTACAGCACAGTAGGACTTCTTGTTCTTCTGTGCATAAAAACAAATAGAAATCATCAAATTATTGCCAGTTCATCCCTGGTTACTGGCAAGCCTCACTAGTCACTGCACATGTAAGTATTACACAAAAGGGAGCAAAAGCAAGATGCTTCATGTATAAAGATTATATGCTACATCGGAGTGCTTTCCAGTGGTACCTTAGGTCACCAGATGCATCAGCCAGGCCTTTAGCTATAGTCTCCACATCCTTCAGCAGATCACTATCACGAACCTCAGAGAGCAAAGGTTGCATTTCTTCAGCCAAGGCCTCAATCTGTTCCACAGCTACCATTTAATTCTATGTATATCATACTCAACAGCACAAGTAGCTTCCAACAAAATCCTAACCATATTTTGCAAACAGAATAAGGAAGAACCACACTCCACCCATTGTTTTAATTTCCAAAAGCATGCAACATATAAGGAAGAACAACCAAACATCCTGGGCCGCACCCCCCCACAAAAAAAAAAAGAGGAAAGAAGAAGAATAACAACCTAACACCACACTCCAACTAAGTGGAGGTCCCCTCCTCCTGGCCATAGCTCATAAAGCAGAGGCAAGTAAACATGCCAGCACGGGAAGTTATGCTGCATAGTGGACCTGTTGTGCAACATTTCAGCAGTCGAGTTCCAAGTCTCAATAAAGTATGCACAAGTCTCACTAAGGTATGCGCCATTGCTGATTGCAGAGCTAGCATGCTGGGATTTGGGATATCTAGTAGTGTGCCGAGGCAAATAAGTTGAAGTGGAAATCTATTTTGATAAATAATTCATTAGAAAATGATTTGAACCTTGGCACATGGTAGCGTGTTGGGAAAAGTTGTGCAGCTATGCAGAATAAGGGGTGCATAAAGCCCCAGTGCTAGGGAATAAAAGGCATTTGAACCATGCAACCCTACTGACTGAAACAAATTGGTTGCACAGGCATTCCAGCAAGGTAAATAAATTATAAGTTTGCATACAGTCAGGGGAAATTTTGGAAAAAAAAAAGGAATGTACCCGTGTAAGAAGAGGCTGTGCTTCTTCCATTATAGTTGCAACTTTTTCAGCCAACTTATAGCTTTTGCTAACGCCAATCTCCTCCATGTCTCTACCTAGACGGGTAAATATTCCCACCAATGCATCTAAGCTTACACCTTGCTGTCCTTTCATCCTCTCTTTGTCACAGAGAATCAAGCCTTCTTTGGTGCAGTCAGGGTGAAGTGGTCCTACTGAAGGTGCAGGGAGTGGATCCTTGGGTGTGATATCAATGAGTGTCTCCATTAGAAGACCGGACTGATTCACCTCGACCACTGAATTCCGTGGTATGATGATTTTATCATCTTCAACCTGCAACAAAAGAAAACAGAGAGGACAAATTCAGCTCAGTAACAAACACCAAAGAAATTTTGAAGCACAATGATAGATAGATAGATGAACATATGGGATGGTAGAAATGGGGCCATCGATAGGGATAGAGGTGGTTGGACCAGAGGAAATGCCTTTATCCATGAGATCAGAAGAAGCTTTGGGTCGGAGAGTAAGCACTGAGGCAATGCAATTAACAATTTGAGGAACAGAAAAGGAGTGTAGGTTGGATGTTGAGTTTTGTTTAATGAGGCAGGCAAGTAGTACTAGTATCAGAAGACACGGGAATGAATGGATGAATGGATGAAGTATGAGACAGAGCTGTGACCTCGACGGTGGCATCGATGCTCCTGAGGGAGGAGTCGACGCGGACGACGGATCCGACGGTGACCCCTCGTATCCGGACGGGCGTGCCGACGCAGATGCCGCACGCCTGCGTGAACTCGAAGACGGTGTTGTACTTGCGGAAGCGGGAGCGGAGCTGGAATCCCCTGAGCCATGCGAGGGCGAGGGCGAGGAGGGCGGCCCCGGAGACCATGAAGAGGCCGACGCCGCCCTCCCAGACGCTGCGCTTGCCGAAGCCGTAGTCGCCGAGGGGCTGCAGGGTGCGGCGCCAGAGCGCGCGGGGCGCCTCGACGAGCGCGGCGAGAGGGTTGGTGTTGGAGCCGGTGTTGGCGTCCGGCGCGGGCGCGGGCGTGGCGTCCCCGCCGGTGGCGGCCAGCAGCGCGGCGCGGCGGGGCTTGAGGACGGGGAAGCCGGCGCGCTGGTGAGGGTGCGGGCGGGGTGAGACGGAGACGGAGACGAAGGGGGGAGGGAGGAGGAGGGATTTGGCCATCGAGGACCGGCTGCCCGTTCTCGGACGGATCCTGCAAAATCAAATCAAGAGAGGTTGAGGGGGATTGGGATTGGGATTGGATGATGATGACTCAATTGCAATTTGCAAAGGGGTGTGGGGATTACCCTGCTATTACCCTTTGCTAATTAATAATAATAATAAAGCGGAAGCTGTTGCATCGTCCTAGCCTCCTCCTCCTCGTAAGCGCGGCGGCGGAGGAGGAAGGAGAAGAGATTGACTCCGTGCCGGTGCGGAGGAAGACAAGCGAGCACGAGGGGGCACCGTCCCGTCGGACTCCCACTCCCACTCTGGCCAACCCAATCCAAGTCATCTGTGAGTGCCTGATGTGCGCGTGACACCTTCGTTTTCCTCCTTTCTATAGTAGTGCTGCCAAAAATAATGCGTCATCGCAGGCTCGCAGCATCTTCCGTGTCTTTTCACACACAAAAAAAAAACTATAGAGTGATACTGATCTGCACGTATTTTTAAATTTAAACTTCATTATTTTTAACTAACAATTAGCCTGTATATATACTATAAAAGCAATTATATTAAACGTGTGTTTAGAAATATTTTTTAATTATCAGACGTTTGTTCCTATATATACAAGTTATATACTACAAGAGAAATTTATATATTCAAATATGTTTTTGAAGGCTGCACCATCCATCCTTTTTTTTTTTGAGACAGAGAGAGTGGTAGCGCCTCCCTGAATCATCTCCTAAGCTCTCTTGGTCTATTCACATTTGTGGTTCCAAATCAATTTATTATAAAAGTACATTTTGTAATTAATCTAATGATACTGGTTTGATATCAATGTTGATCTATTTTTATGTATAATTCTTCATACTTAAGATATTAAAATATGACACTGTTCTAAAATTATATTTTTTCTGGGACTGAGGGAGTAGTATCTTCTAATGTTTCCAGAGCTTGGGTAGATTCACCCATGGTGGCGCTTTGTATACACAAGGCTCCTAGCCACCAGTTGGAAATATCGTGGGGGTGGTGGCGCAGTTGGCTAGCGCGTAGGTCTCATAGCTAAATTGAGTTATCATGAGGTCGAGAGTTCGAGCCTCTCACCCCAAATCATACTTTTTTTTGTTTTACTTCCTTCTTTACTGTTTTCCTCATTGCCTGTACCTTTTTCTATAATATAATAACCCCACATGATACTTTTTTTTACTTCCTTCTTTACTGTTTGCCTCGTTGCCTGTGCTTTTTCTATAACTAGCAAATATGCCCGTGCGACACGCACGTGTTTATCTATGAAAAGTATTTCAAATGCAATAAGAGTGTTAATTGAATTCTCAATGTCAATTCATTTATAACATCAACAAATTTATTTAAATGCAAAAATAGAATGTCTTTATAGATGATGGGGTCACTCATATACTCCTACCCTTACTAAGCAATGCATTAATATCTTTGGCTCGTATGAGTGTTGGAGTCCTCAAATAGTCAAACAAGATAATTTGACTCGTATGATCGGAGCCTTTATATCCTCTGTATTTGTTGCACAGGAAGGATATGTGTCTATGCCGAGCCCATGTTTCAGACACCATGTGTGTATGTGAGTTAAGAAGTTTGGATTGACGCACACAAGCTAATCTTGAAGCAGCCCGTGTTGTGCTTCACGTTGCTTTTTTGCATGGCGGTGTACAAGTTAGCATCCAAAACGTCGTTACTATTCTTGTCATAGTATGAGTGCCGTGTCGGAGTCCTCAAACAAGATAATTTGGCTCGTATGTACGTTGGAGATGCAAGGCTCAGATTGGACGGAGGGGTGCGTGGGGTAATGTAAGATCTCGGACGATGGAAGACTCATATGACACGGCATCTAGATCGTACGGTTATCGATGAGGGAGAGTAAGATCCCAGACGACGGAATATTTTGAGTGTGTGCATGGTGCCTGCTTAATATGGATTCATTTCGAGTATGGTACATACCAACCATATCCACAACAGCGAAAAATGGCAGAATTGGCTGTAACAGCCCCCCCCCCCCCCCCCCCCCATCAAGTAGAGCTGAGAAGCCATAGAACTTCCATTTGAAAACTGGATCACGGGTCTTTCCCAGCAGTGCAGGAGCTGAAATTGTTACAAGAACAATCACACAAAGTTTGAGAAAGGCAAAGGGAAAATGTAGAGATTACATGCTATGAGGAGATTAGGGAGCATGCTAGTTCAAAATAATAAACTCCAAAATAGAAACTTTATGAAAGGAAATGGCAGACAGAATAATAGTTCTGTATAATCAACAACAACAACGAAGCTTGTCAGTCCCGAACAAGCTGGAGTAGGCTAGAGTTGGAAACCCACCAAGAGCACTAGTCACGGTTCAAGCACTTCAATAGCTACTTTCCAAACATTCCTATTTAAACATAGATCTCTAGGTATATCCCAAGTTTTCAAATATCTTTTTATTGCCTCCCCCCATGTCAATTATGGTCTGCCTCTACCTCTTCGCACATTATTAGCTTAGCTTAGGACTCCACAATGCACTGGTGCCTCTGGAGGTCTCCTTTGGACATGGCCAAACCACCCCAACTCATGTTGAACAAGCTTTTCTTCAATAAAAATAGTTCTTATAATCTGTATAGAAAATAATATTGCATTCAACTTCGAACTGTCTGGATCAAAATATATAACAGAGGTTACTTGTGATAGCTGACTCAGCTTACGGTGATAATTGGTTACTTGGCCAAACAGAAGTAATGACGATCTATGTGCTTTTGCATAGCTTACCACATAATACACACACTACTCTTTCTGCCCACTCTATAGATAAGTAGATATCTTAGAAAGTTAAGCATTTTCATATATTTCCAAAATAAATCTTCTAGGCAATAGCACATGTACATGCCATTGTTGATAGTATTCTACGTATTTTAACATCGGTAACGCAAAATCATAGTAGTGGTAGGTGGCAGCGGTGTCATTAAGACCTAAAGTACCTGTTATGGTTTTTTTTCCGTGCATCAAACAAAAAAAAAAGAAATTTTTGGGAGCGAGGGTTTCAGTTTTGCCCAACTATATATTCAAGGGATTATCTCAATTTCTTTTTTTTTCTTTCTGAAAGAAGGATGATCTCATTTTCATCGAAAACAAGTCATATGAGGAGGAATCTGAATCTAAAATACAAATCAACCAAAAGAACTATGATGAAGTATTGACCTTAAAAAAAGTATTAATCAACGTTGACCAGTGACGCAAGAGTAAGAATAACTAGAAGAACGTCCTGCGCGTTGCTGCGGAAATCGCTGGTGAAATTATACTACTTATATTTACTAATATGATTGAATAAATATCATAATATACGTTAGTGGATGATTTTTTAGCATTCTGATGTGGATAACTAAATATATGTTAGTAAATGATGTGCATGTTGAGCGTCTGCGTCTGTACTTATGTAATTTGCAAAAAAATGACGTGGTTTGTTAATGTGAATAGCTTGAATGAAGACGTAATGGCATGTGTTAGTTGGATGTGTTAGTGGATGATAATGTTGACACTTTGCATGACGAGATAGTTAAATGTGCTAATGAAATGTTTTAGTGGATGCTGATATGGACACTTTGCATGGCAAGATAAATTATTAATAGGGTTTATCTTTATAAAAGAGATAGATTCAGTCGACAAGCAAAGGAAGCTCAATTGGATCCTTACGGGCACTAGTGACGCAAGAGTTGCCCATGGCTCTTCCAACTCCTCTGCTCAGAAATCCTCTGCAGGTGAAATCAATCGCCATGCCGTAAGCAAAAAGTGCAGAGTTAAGAATTAAGAGCAAACGGTGGTTATAGGTAAAAGTCCCATCCAACAAACAAACAGGTAGATAGGAATGAAACAAAGAATTTCTACTCTTCTTTTCTCTTTATTATATTTCTATTGGATTAAGATTTCTATTCAGGTTACTCGGAATTGGAGAGATCTAATTAGATTAAGATTCGTAGCTGTCCATATTCTTATATTTTTCTATTTGAATTAAGATTCTTATTCAGGTTACCCGAAATTGGAGATACAATTAGATTAGGATTCGTAGCTATCTAGATTAATTTAAGAAGTCTTGCACTGTTATATAAAGAAAAAGGCTATAAACGGTTTCATATTCACAAAGTTAGTTAAAAGTGGGTCGGACAAAAAAATGGATGGAGAAAAATTTTGCCTCTTTACTTTACTTCCTTCTTTACTGTTTGCCTCATTGCCTGTGCCTTTTCTACAATAATAGTAGTCATCTGCAGCTGGGCATAGTTATCGCAACACACGGCTGGAAATAGGGCATCCTCTTATAAAGGAATCGAAACAAGCTTTGGCATGTGATTCACTCTCATCTTAGGCTAGCCACCACGGCTACAGCATACACATAATTTGTTTAACCAAAGTCAGGGGAAAGTATCCAATTATGATTGTTTGACAAGCTGGCAAAAGTGGCCAAGGAATCAACACAGCACTGGGAATATTGTCTTGCATTCAGACTACAGGTCCACACCTGCCCAGCATGCTTTACACATGCTTTGCCTGCCACATGTTCCTTCCCTTCTTCATCACAAGTCTCTCTCAATCTCAAAATTAAAGAAGCTAGCACCATCACTGACACAACAGACAACTTCTCATTCTCAAACACTATCACCAGTTTACAATTACAAACGAACTTGAACTAAAACGAATATTCTTCAACTTCAATAAGCGTATCACCCAACTTGTACATTCTATGGTTACAATGCGGCTATGAACAGCGTCTATCAGTTTCTGGAGTACCAAAATGGGACAAAACTGTATCACCAAAAAATCAATATATAGTGGGGTTTCATCTCTAGCCTACCCCAACTTGCTTGGGACAAAAGGCTATGTTGTTATTGTTGTTGTAGTGGGGTAAGTTTGATTTTGTAATACTAACTCACTTGTACGTGGTATATGCAGCAGATTCACCACTAGCATATCCATCTCTGCCGGAAAGAAGCAAAACTAAAAACAAAAAAGAACTCTTACTTTCTTTGTCCTTTTCTTATGTGCCTTCAAAAAAAATACCTGGCACTAACATGGCCTGTTAGTATCCACCTCCTATTTTACCTTATCTGTAAACCAAAACCTGTAAAAAGAGTCTCCATCATTATGTATTGAACGGAGAAAAAATGCCTCTCATTTCTCCATTTTCTGAGAAAACAAAATTTGCCAGCAGCAAGCTGTTGCTTCTTATCCTTAGTATTCTTATGTGCCCAAGGAACGTAAATCAACAACTGAGAAGGGAACGCCGCCTCCGCCTCTCAGATGGCTTTGGCATCCTCTTCTTGTCAGCCTTGATTGGCATCATCAGTAATTCTGCAGTCTCAAGCTCTAACTGGAGGGACGTTTTCAGCCTCTTGAGGTGTCCAATGCACAGTGTGTGATCAGTAGATGTGCTGTGGAAGGCTCCCTCGGTGATGGAATCTTTCCTCTCATACTTGGACTGCCATTTCGCTTGGAGATAAGGCAAGGATCTCCAGGGAGGAAGCGGCATAGAGTTTTGCTTCAGGGACCATTTTGCAGCATCTACCATCACATGCAGGAACTGCTTCAGTCGCGGAAGGGTGCCAACATAGACCACTGGGAGCGAATTCAACAGGGTGCCATAAGAATCAACTGCCCTGGCAATTTCGAAGTGGCTTCTGAAATCGATATCAACGATTAGACGCTCTGGACCTGTAGTATCACTGTGCATTATGACATCAATGTACTCGTAGTCACCTGATTGGGGAAACCACAAACAGTTTAGCCTACAGCACTGTACTTAATTTGTACTGGAGAATATTAAGGAAGTGCTCTCTGCTCTCAGTAGGAAGCATAGACAGCCAAGTTGTCATCTCAAGTACCTCCAGGGATCTTGTCAAACCCCTGCCATTTGGATGTGCAAACCGCTGCATCATTTCCCGAGTATCTCAATAGCTTGACAAGCAAATGGCGGATGCAGCTGCCACCACATTGGCCTCTTTTGAAAGGCTGAAGTTGCAGCTCATGGATAGAGAGGAGTAGCGAGTGGACCATGGAGAGCAGCTCGTTTTCTTTCTCATCTCCACCCTGCTTCAACATCTAAAACAGGGTGCAGGGAGCGTAAGTTGAGGCATACAAATGTAATGGCAATTTGTAAGGCTGAAAGGACTAGTGGTGCATGCATATAAAAGGGGCACGATGCAATGAAAGAAAACACAGGCCAACTGGGGCACAAAGAGCTATTACCTCCTTTTTCAAATTATAAGACGTTTTGGCTTTTCAATATACTAAATTAATTTTACTATGTATCTAGACATAGTGTATATCTAAATGCATAGCAAACATTTTGTATGTAGAAAAGCCAAAAACGTCTTATAATTTGGAATGAAGGGAGTAGTTGAAAAGTCACAAGCATTAGGTGATGGCAGGAGAACAAATTAAGATGATGATGCATAGGCTGGTTTTGAACCGATGGACACTAAGGTAAGGATACAAGCGAATTTTGGTGACATGCATGGCTTTGCTAAGAGCCACGCACAGTAGGTAGATAGATGGGTGCAGAATTCAGTGTATGATGATGATATGATGACAGCACGTGGTGTGACAAACTAGAAACAGAAATTGATTTGTAGCATGATGGTCTACAGTAGTATCTATTATCTCTTCCATCGAGGGGTTGAAAAAACCATTAATAGTGGCATGCTTAGGGGTTGTGCAACAGGATGGAGAAGAAATTATGTAAATTTAGTAAAATTGGTTTTCGCATTCTACCACAGGTGCACACTAGGCAAAATGTAATTATTTTGCCCTTTTCAGGAAGCTTTCCGGAGCATGTTGTCTAGGACTGAACCTCAAACATATTTCCAGAGTAAGCCGCTCTGTCTATCTATTTTTCTGACTGGTCTTGAGTCTGTCTATGTCTATTTCCATGATTGCTTTGAACTATTGATCTATACTTCTAATTCATGGGTTCCAAACAATACCAGCTTGCCAATCAAACTGGATTGCTTTCTCTTCTACTTTCACCTATTGATCTATACTGCTATTATTTAGCCTGCTACTATCATGGGTTCCAAATAATACCAGCTTGCAAATCAAACAGGATTGCCTTTGTTTGCATGTGGAGCGCCTCGCACGCGACCCTGTCGGTCACTGTGGCCGAAGCCCCAGTAGTGGCGACAATGACAAATATGTGCAGCTTGCTGTAATCCAACCCTGAGATTAGGGTCCAGCAATTAGTACTTTATGCCGAAAGTTTTTTATATTATGTTTCTGCTTTTTGATCCTCAGTGTCAGTTTACTTACATACAGCTATTCTAGGGCACTATTTGTGTCAAAAAAAAATAACGTGACAAACTTTACTTTGCATAATGCATGGTCTAGAGTTAATTTACTTCCATGTTTGCAAATGTATCATCACTGATTCAACCAAATTGCCTAATGTTGAAGGGATTACTTATAAAAATTTTTGTATGCTTGTCAATAAAATTTGATACAGATAACTAGTGACATTTGTCTATATACGAATTAACTAAATTGTAATTCTAAAGTGCATTTCTGAATTGGAGCAGTATCTGCCTTCTTTCTATAGCTGCAAGTATTGTGACCCAAAATAGTCACTTTATGAATTCATCGAATGTTTGCTCGTTCCTGTGAGAGGCTTGATGCTGCTTTCCGCATGCAGAGGCCAGGGACGCCAAGATGAGGTCCGCTGTGGCCGCCCAGCTGCCCAAGAAGAAGGCCCCCAAGAACCCCGAGGTTAACAGAGGCAGGGGCAACCTGCTTAAGCTCAACGCCATCAGTAGCCTGCAATAGCGTTCGCTGCGGTGGCAGCAGCCACCTTGATGCCATTACTGACGTCTAGGGAGGACAAGAACTTGTTGAATGATTGAAGTCTGAGCTTACCCAATACCTTGTTACTAAGGTTTGTCGAATATGATAATGCTTTGATGACATGTACTTGTAGTCTGTAGATGATTTACTAGCTCAATGTTAATTTCTCTTCTTTTGCTGCTGATTATAATCTTGTTGCGTGGTGTAGACTCATGTTTCTTCCATTTGAGGATCCGGTGTGGATTTAATGTGAGGCTGAGGATTTTAGTTCAACGAG
The DNA here is from genome assembly GCA_038087645.1 of Saccharum hybrid cultivar R570. Lineage (NCBI taxonomy): Eukaryota > Viridiplantae > Streptophyta > Magnoliopsida > Poales > Poaceae > Saccharum > Saccharum hybrid cultivar. The sequence continues at coordinate 26,252,817 of JAQSUU010000115.1, read as the reverse complement.
CTATTGTATATTTTTATTTATTGAAAAGAAGTATGGGCCAAAAATATTCAAAACCCTGATTTTATCGAGCTATTATATATTTTTATTGAAAACAAGTATGGACCAAAATATTCAAAATCCTGACTTTCTTGCTTTCTCTATGTACAGACCTTAAAAAGTTTGGGAAACATCCAGTAACCGGAGCACAACTCAAGAAGGAAGATCTAATCCCTCTCACATTCCACAAGAATTCAGACAGTGAGTTAAATCTAGGCTATGAGAATACGAATGCAGCTCATATCGATGAGGACCACGCAAACCAGCTATCGCTCGACAGGTTCCTCAACAGCCCCTCCAGCCTTGGGGTCGACCAGAGCATCTCCCTGCGGGCGACAGTGTGTTCTCGCTGGACACATGGGGTCAGTGACAGTGTGACTTGATCTTCAATTATCAATTTGAAGGCTGGTCTTGATGTATTGAGATTAAGGGGAAATCTGTTGGTCTCGTTGTGTCACTTCTCAGGTTTTGTACACACTATATTTGATCCATGTTGGTAGGATCATTTGGAAGCCTAGGCTGGGGCTGCTAATGTTAGCTTAAATCATTTCCTGTGTTGTGAAGTAATAAACGAGAGCGAGCGAGAGTAAAGGACAGATGGCATTGTAAGAATGTGTAAAACCTTTCTTTGGTGCACAAATAAAAAGTGCTAAGAGTTCATATTATAAGATGTTATGGATTTGATTCTATTCATGGTTGTACATATGATTTTTCTTAACTGTTGTATCATTCGAATCACTTGTTTTACTCTCTATCAAGATATGTCTTACCAATTACCATACACACGTGCGGGCCACTAGTCTAGTAGATAAAGCAGTAATGTCAATTGGGCAATCAATGTCAATCATCATACAAGGCCACGGGGGCATGATGATATTACTTAACATTGGTTGAGAGGCATTATCAGTTTGGTTGTTCAGGGCCAAATCAAATAGATCCCCAAAAGTGACTCCGTAATTCATTCATTCCGTCCGTAGGCATGATTGCATGGTAAAGCTAGGTGATGGAAGGCAGGGAGGGGAAGAGGTGGATGAGGCCGGCGTACCGAGATGGTGTCCGCGAGGTGGGCGAGGTCGGAGAGGCCGGATTCGCTGTCGCTGCTATTGCGGGAGTCTCCGGAGGCGGCGGCGGCCCCGTTCTCAGGAAGTCGGTGACGAGCATGGCCAGGTCGCAGTCGCCGTCGTGGCTGTGGCTGCTGGCGAAGCCGTCGGCGGCGGAAGCGGGTGCGGGGGCGGCGGTCCGCAGCCAGAGGTCGGGCACCGGCGAACCCCCTCGAGCGGCGGTGGGCGCGACCCTCGCCGACGGCCTCCGGCGCGGGGCGACCCCTGGCGGCGGCGATAGGGCGAACTCCTTGCCGAGCAACATCATCGATGGATGCCGCCTTGGGTTGCAATTAATTCTGGGGCGATTGGAAATTTAGAGATGGGAGAAAGGGAATCGGGAATTTCTCTCTTGTTGTTGCGGAAGGGAAGGAGGAAGGAAGGAAGGAAGAGGCGTGGGGCGGGTGAGGGAGCCAGGGAGGTCGGAGGGGAGGGGGAATGCCGGCAGGCAAGGCTCCAAATTTAGGTTATGCAATGCAACAGGAAGGAAGGAACAGGTTGGATTGGAGGAGAGGAACACGAGAAAGTCCAACCAGACTAACGCAACGCGGTGGCGGAGAGAGGCAAGCCCAACTGCATGCCCAACAACCCAGAAAGTCCAACCAGCCACCCCATGTGCTCTCGTTTTCTTAATTTCTTGGGGCTCAAGACACCCTCTATATAATACTGCCTCTTTAATCAAATATTATTATTAGTTTCTTGCTTCCCAATTCGAGTATATACCGTCGGTTCTAGTACTAGCTTCTTCGTTTTCCCTCCCTACATACCTAATCCTTTTTCGGCGTGCATGCACCCATAAGGTTAGCGGCGCACGTGGCACCGTTACGGGGGATGAAGGGGATGTGGGCGGAGGCAGCGGACGGACAGAGTGGGCGGAGGCAGCGGACGGACAGAGTGGCCGGCGACGGCGGCAGAGGTGGTGGTTAGGGTTGGCGACGGGAAGCTTCAAGAATGTCCCCAGCCATAGATTTGGGGCGGCCAGCCAGGGGGCGGCGGTGGCGGTGGCGGTGGCGGTGAGCGAGGCGGCGGCGGCACCGCTGAGCCGGATGGGGTAGGATAACCGGATGGGCGGGGTAGGCGACGGGTGTAACACCCCAGTGTTAGGCTTGCATTAGCATTTGCAAATCATGTGCATAAGCATAATCATGCACTGGTAAGGATCACATGAAATATAGAGTTGAAACATGTTAACGAAACATACATGTTGCAATGTGTTGTTTCAGTAGATTTAGAATTATGTTGATGCTTGTTAGGACTTGTATGTGCTTGTTTGAGTAAATGAACAACTTAGAAGTGTTTAGCAAACAATTTGGAGCAAGGTTTGTATTTAAAATTTTCTCAAATTTGGCTTTAAAAATAATCTTAGAAAATGGAGTTTTGATTTAAAAATCAACTTTAAATCCCTAGTTCAAAATCTATTGGGATTTTGACTTTGCTCCTTTTCGCAAAGTTGAAGATCACAAATTTTAGAACAACTTTGGTTTTTGGGTCACCTTTTGAAAATGATTTTTTGGTGCTCAAAATGGGGTTTTTGGGGTTGTTTATTGAAAAAAATAAAAAGAAAAAAAGCTTTTCTTTTCTTGCTGGGCCGCGCGCCTCTCTTCCTGGCCCGCCCGCGAAGCCAGCCCAGCCCAGCTCGCCCTCGCCCGCTCCACCCGCGCCCGCTCCCGTGCGCAGTCTCGATCGTGCTCAGGCCGCGGCCGCCGCGTGGCGGCCATACGCTGGCGACGCCGGCCGGATGGCGCCCGGTGGCCCCCACGGCGCCCTTAAGCCGGCCACGCTGCGCCCCTTCCTCCCCATCCGTTGCAGTTCCTTCTCCTCCTTTCGCCAAAGCAAGCAGCAGCCGCAGCAGCAGAGCGTCGCCGTGCCCCCCCCCCCCCCGCCGGCGTCGTGCTTTGCCTCCGCGCCACCCTTCTCCGATTAGGCTTGAGTGGAGCTCCGCCTTCACCTGCTCGTCCTCACCATGCCATCCGCCACTCGTGTCAGCAAGGTGAGAGGCCGAATTGGCCGGTTCCACTCCCGCCGCCGCTCATCGGAGTTCGGCTCCACGCGGGTGAGCCACCACGTGCCTCCCTCCCTTCTTCCTTGCGCTTGCGTTCGCTTCACCTCGACCTAGCGGAGCGAGCACACCGCTTCTTAAGCATCGTCGTGACCGGGTTGGCCCCTTCCGACGGCGAGCCACGCCACCGCACCGCCATGGCTGCCGGCGAGCTTGCATCGGTGAGCCATTGGCTCCATCTTCTAGCCGACGGGGTGCGGCTCATCGCATAGAGCACGTTGGTGGTCACCATTTTGCCGGAGGTCTCGCCGACGGCGAGATGTCGCCGGTCAACGGCGACCCCTGCCTCGGCTCCGGCTGACGCGTGGGGCCAGTTGACTCGCGAGTCCCGCTAGCAGCGCCTCTGTGTGGATCTAGGGTGACGCCGCTGGGTGCGCGTAGCGATTTCAGCGGCTGATTTTGAAAAGGATTAAAGAAAAGCATTTCTAGAAAATGTTATAATTGCTTTGGAAATTCATATCTTGGTGTATATTGCTCCAAATTGGATGAAACAAATTTTGGTAGACTTCTTATGAGCAGATCTACAATTTAAAAATGTTGCATGTCAGTTTTGATAAACTTTTATATAGAGCTTTATTTAATTCTTGTAAATGATATTATCTTGGAAAATGCATAGTAAATTAAATAGACCTCAGAAAAATATGATTCCAATTTTGTTACTCTACTCATGTGTTGTACTTTCTATGAAAAATATATGACATACATGTTCTATGGAAAAATATGGCCAAGTAATTCTGGTGTTTTAATTGCTAGTTTCTTGCAAAATGGCTAGAGCCAAAAATATGAATAATACATGTAGGTGAAACTTTTTCTATAATGTTTCTATACTATGTAGACCATGAAAAAAAATAAAATCTGTTGTTTGATACTTTTCATAGTACAAAGTATTTTCATGCTCATTTATCCATCATAGCTTGTCATTTTTGTGTAGGCTATCATACTTATCCAAATGTAATGAAAATTTTATGGTAGGCTATCTTCAGCATAACTAAGCTACTGTAATTTTTCTATGCACCAGAAATACATGTTGCTGTTGTAACCTTAGTTTAAAATGAAATAAAAATAACCTTCTTATTATATGACTAGTTTAATTTGTTAGCTTTGGTGTATCTTTGAAGCATCTTGACTTGCTGGTAGGACTTGGTATGTTAGGGTAGTCATTATGGTGTTAGTGTAGTAGCACATGTGTTGTGGTTATGTAACAGAACCGACCAATTATACGAAATTAAGTAAGAAAATCACCCACCGAGGCAGATAATTTAACAAACTTAAGCCCGTATAATCCGGTAGTCCGTGAAACCACGAAGGATTTCAAATCAACCAACATACAAACCAATATCGTACAAGTTTAGCAGCCACAGTCACATATTACATAAAGTTCGCAACGACAGTTGAATACATCGGAGTTTAGAACATAAGTTATTACAAACCAAGTTCAAAATAAAATAGCGGAAGCAAATAGTTTCATAAAACACACACACCCTTAATTCAAATACAGTGCCAGAAGGTAGTCACTTTCCACAAAAGCATTAGATAAGACATACGGAGTGACCATTGCCCTTGGTCCTAGTTGTCACCCATCGCCGGATACAGACAGTTGACGCAATAGCCGTAGTACATCTGACCATCTGCAACAACAATGGGAACAACACCCTGAGTACGAGAAAGTACTCAGCTAGACTTACCCGTCTTAAACCAAAATAAAGTGACACCAAGGATTATGCAAGGCATTCTTTTAGTGGGCTAGCTGACTCATTTGCGAAAAACGTAAGCTATCCTGACTAAACCATTTTAAGTAATTTGGCTCAGGTTTATTATAACTTATCTATCTAGGTAAGCACCTATACTATAGCAATCACTTGATTAACCGATAACATCCTGTTACTACTTGAATTTAGCATTTCCAACATCATCCATATAACCATAAGTGTTCCATCATCATTACTACGATGCCGTAACTCAAGTCAAGTGCTCACTATCCAGGAGCGATGGCGATTCGAATCGATTCCTAACCAGCTGGTGATTTATTCCTCACACAAACTACACTCACCGATCAAGTGAGCTACAGATCACCAATGACACTTTCCAGGTAAACGTCGCGGGGTAACAATCATGGACCGCACTACCCAGGGACCGCCCAACTGCCAGGACGCACCTTGGGCTTACTCTTCGCGTCCCCGTACGACCCCCTTCATCACCAGTCTGCCAATCCGAGTTTACCCCGGCCCAAAAAGTGTCACTAGCTTCGTGGTCGAAAGGTACTTTATTCGGCCAGCTAAATGTGAGGCATGCGTTCAACATGACAAGAGGGACAAGCAACGATTGGTCCTTAACCGACACAGATGGAAAACTACTAGCACCCCAGAACCCTGTCTGGTTGCCTCCAACTTTTTTGTCCGGTCTCCAGTTATCTATCAACACATGGTTATTTTTCCGGATATCAATCATTCCATAGCTAAAACATTCTAGTAACCACCTATCATTTTAGGTGACCGGAATTCACCGATCGCTACCGGTCTAAGCAGGGCTAAGCAGTATTCGACCCAAACTTTCATAGGCAATAATGTGGCAAGGATAGTAATATATGCAGCAGCGGTTTCACTCAACTCCTATACTTAATGCACAATTTATAACCTCATATAAATAGATAAGGAATTGCTTTTGTAAAGTAGGAGACTTAGAATGCCCCGGGGCTTGCCTCGTTCGAAGGAACTGGGTTGGTGGTCCACACACTCAGGTAGATCCTCTTCTTGCTCGTCTACCTCGGACACCTCCTATGCCTGAGTTTCTTGTGGATCGGACCCGGTCTGCTCCTCCTAAACTGCTACTGGCAACTCCTCCTGCGATCCTGTATGATGCAAGTTCATAAGTAAACATGTAAATCGTGTATCGGATGCAGTGGTATGATGATCATGATGGCATGATATAAAGATGAACACATTGAAACTTATAGTAAAAACTAGGGACAAAACATTTCTACAAGGTAGTCAACATCATCCAAGAACATGTACTACAAGCACATGTCATCTACTGCATTCACCTCTGCTAACAATCTCGTCTATTTATACACTAGCTAGCATATAACCCTAACATGAGAGCTACTACGCTTTATCAACACAAGCACAGCAACTTGTCAAGTAATACCAGCAAGGGGTTTGGTGCTTCAAAGATACACCAAAGCTTTATTATGAAACTAAATCTACACAAAGAAGATTACTTTATTCCTATTTAAACTAGGGTTACAATAGCAACATGTATTTTGGTGCATATAAAAATCTACAAAAATTACAGTAACATAGTATTACTCCAAATAACACACCATAAAATTTTCAGGGGATTTGGACCAGTCAAACAACCTATACAAAAATGACAAGCTAGGGAATAAAAGTGAGCATGAAAATACTTTGTATTATGAAAAGTATCAAACAACAGATTTAGCATTTTTCCTATGTTCTACACAGCACACAATCACTGTACCAAAATTATCATATGCATGTCTTATACAACTTTTGCCCTCTATCAAAAATAACAAAAATCAGCCATTACAAGCACTTGAACTACACCCCCTAATTTTTCTAAGGAACATGCATGGCACATATTTTTCTTAGAAAGTACAGTACACAATAAGAGTAACAAACTTGAAATCATATTTTTCTGAGTTTTCTATGATTTATTATGCGTTTCTCAAGAAAACAACAATTTCAATGATTAAATAAAACTCTACAGAAAAGTGTCACAAAACTGACATGCAATATTTTTAAGCCATATATCTACTCATGAGGATCACTACAAAATTTGTTTCACAATTTTTGGAGTCAAAATGGGTACACAACATTTTTCCAAAGCATTTTTCTTTCCAAATAATAATAGAAAAACCGAAACTCATTTTTCTTTTTGACTAACGGGCCGGCCCAACGGAAACCACTGGCGTGGGCTGCTGGAGCAGGCCGGGCCGAGGCGCGAGCATGGGCGCGCGCGCGGGGAGCTGGGCCGCTTCGGACAACGGGCTGAAAGTGAGGCGGCGGCCCGTTAAACAAGAAAAGCCTTTTCCATTTTCCTTTTTAAGGAATTTTTCAAATATCAGGTTTCAAATACCATTTTGAGCAATAAAATGACTTTTTCTGAAAATGGACCAAAAATGAAAGTTGCTTAGAATTTAATTCTCTACAACTTTTATTAAGGGACCAACTCACAATTTTGCATAGATTTTGAATTGGGAAGTAAAAGCTAAATAGAAGGGTATTTTGACCATTTCTAGAAACAAATTTTAAAGCAAAAAATTTGACAAGACTTTGAATACCAAATTTGCTCCAAAAATGATGCTAAACATTTCAAAAAGGTTTGTGCTAATAATCAAACATATTTTATTAGTCTAGCAAGCATACCCAGGTCAGAATTGCATTTAGACGAGCACATGCAACACTCACGTTTCAATGCCATGTTTCACATGTTTCAATTCAAGGTTATACTTTCATTACATGCGATAATGAATGCAATATGATGTTCAAGCGTGTGGTTTAAAAATGCTAATGCAATGCTTAACACCCGAGGTGTTATAGCCCTCCCCCTTATAAGAATCTCGTCCTGAGATTTTGAGTTACGAACCATTTGTTATAAAAGTCTTTATAAGCATTCTGTAGATATTCTCTCGTTTCCCATGTCGCATTACCATCGTCATGATGACTCCACTGTATCTTATATGTTCTCACCACCTTATTCCGAGTGACTCGATCCTTAGTATCCAAAACCCGAACTAGTTGCTCACGCTATTCTAAATCTGATTTGATCCGAATGCCCTGAGGTTCTATCCTCTCTTCCGGAACACGCAAACACTTCTTCAACTGTGATACATGGAAGACTAGAAAGATCGAACCCATTGCTTCTGGTAACTGTAACTTATAAGCCACAGGACCCTTCTTCTCTATTATTCTATACGGCCCTACAAATCTAGCGGCAAGCTTCTTCTTAATCCCAAACCGTTTCTTCTTCATTGGAGTCACTTTCAAATAGACGTAGTCACCAACTTAGAACTCTAGCGGTCTCCTTTTGTCTGCATAACTCTTCTGACGTGATTGTGCAGCTTTCATGTTTTGTTGAATAATACAGACCTTTTTCTCAGCCTCATCAACAAAATCGATCCCATAAAACCTTCTCTCTCCAGGTTCAACCCAATTCAACGGTGTCCTACATTTCTTGCCATACAAGGCTTCAAATGGAGCCATCTTGATACTCTTTTGATAACTGTTGTTGTAAGCAAACTCGACCAAAGGTACCCATGATTCCCATGAACCTCTGGATGATAACACACAAGCTCTAAGCATATCTTCTAGAATAGCATTAACTCGTTCCGTTTGCCCATCTGTTTGTGGGTGGTAAGCTGTACTGCGAACCAAACTAGTACCCAAACCTTTATGAAGATGCTCCCAAAAGTGAGCGGTAAACTGTGACCCTCGATCAGACACTATTGTCTTTGGTATACCATGTAATCTAATAATTTCTACAATGTATTTCTCGGCATACTGAGGTGGTCGAAATGTCGTTTTGACTGGTAAGAAGTGAGCCGATTTGGTAAGGCGGTCTACAATCACCCAAATCGAATCATTTCCCTTCAGGGTGGTGGGAAGACCGGTGATGAAATCCATACTTATATCATCCCATTTCCAATCTGGCACTGCCAAAGGTTGCAACAAACCTGCGAGTCTCATGTGAAGAGCTTTCACTCTACAACAGGTGTCACATCGAGGAACATACGCCGCAATCTCCTTCTTCATCTTCGTCCACCAATAATGAGGTCTCAGTTCTTGAAACATCTTGCTACTTCCAGGGTGGATAGATAGCTTAGAATGGTGAGCTTCATCCATCAATTGGTTCTTGAGCTCTCGATCCTTGGGTACAATTAGGCGGTTGTTGGGCATTCTTAACGTCATTACCAAAAGTAGACTTAGTTTTCTAATTCTGATAACGGCGCCAAAAATGCCGAACCTATCCCTCATGCCACTTAAGCCAAGTTGTCATCCCCAGCATGACATGAGAGACGCGGTATTGAAATATGCAACTACTCTTCTAAATAAATAATAAATAAGATCTGCAAGCGCACAGATTAATACCGATGTAGCATTTTAACCGGAAAGTATTCCAGGTATCGTTATTTATATTTTTACCACTGGGAAGGGATTACTAACATCAATGTTGATTATGGAATGGAATATAGGAATGAGTATCAATCATTGCATGTATAAGTGAGAGCATTCATCTATCTCTTGCATACAAGGGTAAGTGTCACATAAAATATGGATAAAGTATGAATGGTGACAAAGATAATTAATCTGATCAGCTAGCCACATATAATAATGATAAGCACCTCAATAGATATTCTAGCAAGTCATTAGCATGGTATTAGGACGAACTACAAGGATATTTCCTAAGTTATTCTTAACTATAAAGTCTAGCATATCATAGTTAGTGCAAGTACACTTGGCAATCATTGCGAGAAAGGACTACGCCCATGCATAGTGATATTATCAAGGAAGATGAGAAACATAGCAATCACTCCCCCGTAATAATGTTGCTCTGCCTGCCTTACACACGGGAGGGGGACTATATAAGAACCAACAAAGCTGTCACCATCGCGGACCACCCCACGATCCGGCATATAAGGTGCAATCGCAGATAAATATGGTCTAAGCACCACACCTACACAATATTTATCATTTACCCATGGATCTGATGGATAAACGCTATACGATCCTAAACATGTATATAATTCCAATCTAACTAAGCCAAGCGTATAACTACGATAAACTAAGAACAATATAATCGCAAATATAATCAAGTAGAGCAAAGTCATAATCAATATATTGAAATAGAACAAAGTTGTATTCATAATATTGAAGAACAAAGATGAACAATGAAGAACAGTAGAGGAATTACCAAGAATCCTCTTGACAGATCCGGAAACCAATCGAAGATTGACTCCTTCTAGTTCTAATCCTATGTAGCTATGCTATACTAGAGATCTAGTTGATGTGGTGGCTCTAGGGCTTGATCAGAGACTCTCCTCCTGAGATTAGGGTTTGAGGAATTGAGAATGAGGGAGTGCCTCCTCCAGGGGCCAGGGGTCCTGCTTATATAGCCCCCTCAAGTGAACGTGGGCCGTCGGATCAAACCGACATTAATCGCACGGTTTTCCTTGATCCCTTAGGTCGGTGGAGCATAATCCGCGAGACGGAGCCTGATTGGCTCTCAGGCCAGGGCGGGCGCCCTAGGGAGCAGGGCGGGCGCCCTGCCTCCGGGCCCGTTCGGCCTCCCGTTCGATCTCGTGGCTTCTGGAGTCTTCTAGATGATAGAAAATCGGTGAACACGTTATTATCTCTATGTAAACCCGACGTGTGGGCCTTTCCTCCGTATTTTCTGATAACCCCCTGCAGAAACAGACAAACACCAAAACTCGTGGAATTCTGTCAGATAAAACCCTAAGTCTAGGTGTTAGTTGCATTTGGATCCTTTTCTTTATTTATTTGATAACTATATTTGGTACTTAAGGACCGTCAACAAACTCCCCCAAGCTTACCTCTTGCTCGTCCCTGAGCAAGGATAGACTCATTATGGATCAGAAGTTGCTGCAACGCCTTTGAACTTTGACGGTACATATGCTTTCAAATAAGGTCTCATCCCTGAGTTAGAGTAAACTGTCAAGACTTAAAACTTACTCATTTTACCTTTCACCATGGGGCTTGCAACCGTCACCTGCATCTTGAGTGGTTAAAAGATAGAACGGTCTAGTCAAACGCCATGTCTCTTATTCTTGATCAGCTATAGCTCTGGAGTTTTTTTGCAAATTTTTCAAATAAAACTCAGAGATTCCTTGTATGACTCTCTCGGGTCTCTCTTTTGTGGTATTTCTGGATCCTTACCAAGGCAGTAATGGTATATGCCTTCTCTCTCAAAGTATGTGGTATTTATGGTATAAGGCGTAGTGACATTGCCTTCTCTCTCACCCTACTCTAATAAGGCTTTGATATCTGGAGCTCATAGGTGGGAGATACAGTATACATACTCATAGAACATTTATTGCATAGTCAAACCATGGATCTAGAGAAACAAGTCAATAAGTCAAATCAAGATGTGCATGTGTGGTGAATGAGTGGTGTATGGTGATAATGGTGATAACAAAAGTCTAATGCTCTTTTTGAGGGAATACATACCTTTCTTGCTTTTTAAAACTTTTGAGGGGAATGAGATGCTCTATTTTTTTTCTCTCAGGTGGGTATCTTGTACCCCTAATTCTACTGTCGGACACTTGTCCATTTTTACCTCTCGTCTCACTTTTTCTTTCTTCGAGGTTCCGAGCACTTGCTCCTTTTTATTTCCTCGTTTTTTAGAGCAATCTCCCTCTTTTGAAAATATAGCAAGTGGTAGTAGAAATGACTTGAGCATTAACTTCACAGGGAATAACAGGAATGGGATAATGTTTTTGGCTATTCTCTCCCGGGTCAGGAGTAGAATAATTTTGGGTGAATCTAGAGATGGAAATGAGTGGATATATGTGGATGCGTACTTCCAGAGTAGAAGCAGCATGTATGAGTGAACGTGCATGTGAATCTTGATTTTAACCACATGACAAGTTCCTAAGGGTCTACACAGCTTGACCACATCAATGCCCATAAGCAGTAAGCAGTAAAAGTGCGGCTCTTATTCTAACAAGCATGTATATATGGCTGTGGTAGGAATTTAAACTCTCATCATACAGGAACTCATCATGCAACATTTTAAAGATTTTCAAAGATAAAATTCTCCAGAATTCTAGCATCTCTAGGAACAGATAAATAGCAGCTCAACCTTCCCATATCATATCCGTTAACAACTTAGACTTCAGATCAAGTTCTCTTCCCACTAGTTCAGGTTTAGAGCCAGTTTTAAATTATAACAGTTATGTCTAAACTAGAGAGAAAACAAATTTGAAAATTAGGCAGAGCAACTATTCATCATATCCATGCTAGAGTTTTATTTTCAAGATTCAGTTTAGCATAGCTACTTTATTTATTTATTAAACTAAGCAAATATATATAAACACAAAATATTTATTTGGGTTTTCATGATTATGCATCTTTTTATTTTAATAAAGCATAGGTATAAATGTAGATAAAAATACTTATCGGGATAAATGGGGGTGCTCTCCCCCAAGCTGGATCTTGACGTAATTTCTTCTGATGTAGCTAGCAGGTGCAGAGGTGTATTTGAATGTCGGCAGCACCCTGACAACGATTAGGATGTCCTCCATCTGCTAGTCTTCCTGAATTCTATGGAGCTCAAATAGACAACAAAGCTTCGTGGAACTTGATTAAGCGTTAGCATAAATATCTAGCCTTTATCATGTTTGAGCTTCCTTGATAAATGTCACTCTCTATTTTTATTTTCATTTTTATAGAACAGAAAAAATATATATTATTTATTTTTTATGCCACCACAGTGAATGTACTTATGGGTTTTATGCCACTCGCATACTCACATGGGGCTTACTGTTTTCAACATTTTTTTAGACAGAATGAACATGATTAACTAAGCAATAATTAAAGGGAAAATGATAACTACCAAGTTTACCTCTTGGCACAGCGTTCAGTGTTTTTAAGTCCTCCGAACAGGACTTCTTTTCTTCTTAGTTGTCCTGGGATTTGGGTGGCGTAGACGGTGGTTCCGGCAGCGCCTCCTCTTCTTGTGTAACTGTCTTCGCCTTCCATACCCGACTTGGTGCTTCGGTCTCCTGTTGTGTATCCTCGGGCCTTATGACCTCTCCTTCATAGTCTGCCCATACGTCCTTGATGGTTTGCCTCCTTTGGTTACGGTTACGTCGCCATCTTCTTGTCCTGACCTGCTTAGAATCTTCAACTATATAGTTAGGGTCATTAAAATAGCGGCGTACCTTCTCAGAGGGGAAATGCATATGGACTTCTCCGGTTCTAATGTAGATGATTGCTTTGACGGTGCCTAGGAACGGTCTTCCTAGGATGATGGGTGGATCGTACTCGTCGTCTCCCATGTTAATGACCTGAAAGTCTGTATGGACAAAATGATCATTAATTTTAACAGGGACATCGGTTACTATACCTTCGACCTTTCAGGATGTCTGATCTGCCATCTGGAGCTGAGTGTATGTTGGTTTTAAGGGCATGGTCCCGTACAAGAGCTGATAGGTGACTGTGGCCATTATGTTGACGCCTGATCCAGTGTCGCAGAGCGCCTTCTGAAAGGAGTATCCATTGATTGAGCACTCAATGCTTGGCATGCCTGGGTCGTCCTTCTTGATTAGGAACGGTGACTTGGGTCGTCGGTCTTGACCTCCTTGAACTGCAGTGACCATCTTAGCTGATTCGGTCCATCCTTAGTTGTTCTTGTTCTGCTTGTTCCTCCTGTTGGTCCTCTTTCTTGGTTCATGTTGGGGTTGCTCTGGGATTTGTGTAATCTTGTTCTTAAAGGAAAACGTCTCCTTCCTCCCCTTGATGTTGAAGTTGATCTTCGCAGCGCTGGCGTAGATGACAGCTCCCGAGGTGTTCAGGAATGGCCTTCCCAGAATAACTGGTGACCTCTCATCGGACCCGGTCTCTATCACCACGAAGTCAGCTGGAGCGTACGAGGTACCAACTCGGACACACATGTTCTTTAATATTCCTTTAGGAAAGCTTAGTGTCCGATCTACAAGCTGCAAACACATAGTTGTTTCTGATAAAGGATATGTAAAGAATTTTTCATAGAGTACCCTGGGCATAATGTTGACGCTGGAGCCAAAGTCACAGAGTGCTTCTAGGAAGTCCACCATGCCGATGGAGATCGGGATGACGGGGCGTCCTGGATCGCCTCTCTTGACTGGCAGAAGGTCATTATGTACTCCGACAGCGGGATTACTCCAATAGTTACCTGCATCAAACATGTCTACAAGATTTGCAGATTCTAATCCTTCCGGTTGTGATGGTATACCGGGGTTAGTAGCAGGAACAGCAGCAGCTATTTGATTTAACTGAGATTCAATCATTTTATTAAAGCTAATTTGATTTTTGATGGCAGTAGAGAAATTATCCATTCTATTATTTATGTTTTCTAGTATTTTATCATTGGATGCTAATTTCTTAGACAAGTTATCCATTAGCTTTCCTTGATTAGACACTAACTCTCTCAGGGGTGGAAAATTATTATTGTTGTTGTAAGAGTTATTACCTTGATAATTACCTGAGTAGTTACCTGAGTAGTTAGGCCTCTGTTGATTCCAACCTTGATTTTGTTGAGGATGGTTGTAGTAGTTGTTGTTGTTGATGTACCTTGCATCCTCAAGCATCTCAGGGCAGTGATTGCTTGAGTGTCCAGTATCTCCACATTCCTCACAAGTCATGTGAGAGTCGTAGACGTTCATGACTTCTCTTTTGTCTCCAGCTTTGTCATCGAGCTTTTTCATGAGTAGGTCTAACTTTGCAGACAGCATGTCTACCTCCTTGAGCTGGTGCATACCTCCACCCTTCTTGCGTGTTTAGATCCTCTCTTCGTTCCAACCTTGGTTGGACGCCATCTTCTCCACAAGGGCTGTAGCTTGTGGTATGGTGAGTGATAAAAATACGCCTCCAGCTGCAGCATCCATGGTCTCACGAGCACTAGTGATGAGCCCATGATAGAAAGTCTGCATAAGTAGCTAGAAAGTCTGCATAAGTAGCCAGCTCTCCATTCCATGATGGGGACATTCTAGGATGTAATCTTGAAAGCGCTCCCATGCTTCTGGAACGGATTCATCATGTTGTTGCTGAAAACTTGTAATCTTCCCACGGAGAGCATTGGTCTTGCCCATGGGAAAGAACTTAGCCAGAAAGTTCGTAGAGCAGAGTGCCCACATAGTGTTCTTATCCTTCGTCGCGTAGAACCACTGCTTCGCTCTCCCCAATAGTGAGAATGGGAAAAGGCGAAGTAGTATGGCGTCTCTGGGAACATCTAATAAAGTGAATGTGCTGCAAATCTCCAGGAAGTGTTGGAGATGAGCACTTGCATCTTCGTGCGGCTTCCCATAAAACTGGTTGGCTTGTACCATGTTGATGAGCCCTGGCTTGAGCTCAAAGTTCTTGTCGATGGCCGCGGCAGGTCCAGTGCGGATGTTGTCCGTAGTGGGAGCTGAGAACTCGCGGATCGTTTTGTTCGCCATGGCTGCGAACTCTGTTGACAAATTCCGGATGAAACTTCGGCGGTCTTCTGGATTGGATGAAGTGTTGTCGAAGTGTTGACTTCTTGAGCTTGGCTCTTGCCCCTCTGATTAATGCTTCGGGGTTGTCAACAAAATTTTCTGGAAGATGTCCTCTATTCATACATCACCCTGCAAAACAATAAGAATGGAAAAAAAATACAGGGGTAAATCTGTATGGGAGAATTGATGATCTCAATCACTTAATGATGCGAATGATGACTCAAATTCTGTATTCATTCCTTGTTAGTAAATCAACCTTCCCTGGCAACGGCGCCAAAAATGCTTGTTGGGCATTCTTAACGTCATTACCAAAAGTAGACTTAGTTTTCTAATTCTGATAACGGCGCCAAAAATGCCGAACCTATCCCTCATGCCACTTAAGCCAAGTTGTCATCCCCAGCATGACATGAGAGACGCGGTATTGAAATATGCAACTGCTCTTCTAAATAAATAATAAATAAGATCTGCAAGCGCACAGATTAATACCGATGTAGCATTTTAACCGGGAAGTATTCCAGGTATCGTTATTTATATTTTTACCACTGGGAAGGGATTACTAACATCAATGTTGATTATGGAATGGAATATAGGAATGAGTATCAATCATTGCATGTATAAGTGAGAGCATTCATGTATCTCTTGCATACAAGGGTAAGTGTCACATAAAATATGGATAAAGTATGAATAGTGACAAAGATAATTAATCTGATCAGCTAGCCACATATAATAATGATAAGCACCTCAACAGATATTCTAGCAAGTCATTAGCATGGTATTAGGACGAACTACAAGGATATTTCCTAAGTTATTCTTAACTATAAAGTCTAGCATATCATAGTTAGTGCAAGTACACTTGGCAATCATTGCGAGAAAGGACTACGCCCATGCATAGTGATATTATCAAGGAAGATGAGAAACATAGCAATCACTCCCCCGTAATAATGTTGCTCTGCTTGCCTTACACACGGGAGGGGGACTATATAAGAACCAACGAAGCTGTCACCATCGCGGACCACCCCACGATCCGGCATATAAGGTGCAATCGCAGATAAATATGGTCTAAGCACCACGCCTACACAATATTTATCATTTACCCATGGATCCGATGGATAAACGCTATACGATCCTAAACATGTATATAATTCCAATCTAACTAAGCCAAGCGTATAACTACGATAAACTAAGAACAATATAATCGCAAATATAATCAAGTAGAGCAAAGTCATAATCAATATATTGAAATAGAACAAAGTTGTATTCATAATATTGAAGAACAAAGATGAACAATGAAGAACAGTAGAGGAATTACCAAGAATCCTCTTGACAGATCCGGAAACCAATCGAAGATTGACTCCTTCTAGTTCCAATCCTATGTAGCTATGCTATACTAGAGATCTAGTTGATGTGGTGGCTCTAGGGCTTGATCAGAGACTCTCCTCCTGAGATTAGGGTTTGAGGAATTGAGAATGAGGGAGTGCCTCCTCCAGGGGCCAGGGGTCCTGCTTATATAGCCCCCTCAAGTGAACGTGGGCCGTCGGATCAAACCGACATTAATCGCACGGTTTTCCTTGATCCCTTAGGTCGGTGGAGCATAATCCGCGAGACGGAGCCTGATTGGCTCTCAGGCCAGGGCGGGCGCCCTAGGGAGCAGGGCGGGCGCCCTGCCTCCGGGCCCGTTCGGCCTCCCGTTCGATCTCGTGGCTTCTGGAGTCTTCTAGATGATAGAAAATCGGTGAACACGTTATTATCTCTATGTAAACCCGACGTGTGGGCCTTTCCTCCGTATTTTCTGATAACCCCCTGCAGAAACAGACAAACACCAAAACTCGTGGAATTCTGTCAGATAAAACCCTAAGTCTAGGTGTTAGTTGCATTTGGATCCTTTTCTTTATTTATTTGATAACTATATTTGGTACTTAAGGACCGTCAACAGCGGTCCTTGAACCATAACACTCCTTGTTCATCCACTCTAAAGTGCTTAGTTGGCTCTTTCTTCATTTTCTCTTTGATATGGAAGATTCTCTTGTCTGTTTTCTGACCTTCAATGATCTTACTCTCCAAAGTACAACTAATCTGAATGTTGTGCAATACAGTAGGATGCAACAGATTGAACCTATCTTCGAACAAAGGCTGCACTGTAAGAGAATGTGACTACATTAGCCTTCCCTGGATGATAGTGTACATTCAGGTTATAATCCTTAATCAACTCTAACCATCTTCTTTGTCGCATATTCAACTCGGACTGTGTAAATATGTATTTGAGACTCTTGTGATCTGTGAAGATGTTGCACACATTCCCGAGCAAGTAGTGTCTCCAAATCTTTAGAGCATGCACAACAGCAGCGAGCTCTAGATCATGAGTCGAATAGTTAACTTCATGTTTCCTCAATTGACGAGAGGCATAAGAAATGACTCTCCCATCTTGCATAAGAACACATCCTAAACCATTTTTGGACGCATCGCAAAACACATCAAATGGCTTCTCTATGTCCGGCTGTGCTAGAACAGGAGCAGTGGTTAGCAATTCCCGCAAGGTACGGAAAGCTATCTCGCACTCCTCTGTCCAGGCGAACTTATGGTCTTTCTGTAGCAGACTCATCATTGGTTTGGCAATCTTCGAGAAATCGGGTATGAAACGACGATAATAACCGGCTAAACCAAGAAAACTTCGAACCTCATGTACCGTGGTTGGTGCCTTCCAATCCATAACCTCTTATACTTTGCTAGGATCCACTAATATTCCGTTCTCGGATAACACGTGACCGAGAAAAGGAACTATTTTTAGCCAAAACTCACACTTACTGAACTTAGCATATAACTGATGATCTCGGAGTCTGGTTAAGACAATTCTAAGATGCTCTGCATGATCTTCCTCATTCTCTGAGTATACTAGAATGTCATCAATGAACACAATTATGAACTTATCCAACTCCGGCATAAAGACTGAATTCATCAGATACATAAAGTATGCAGGAGCATTTGTCAGACCAAAGGACATGACAAGATACTCGTACAAACCGTATCTGGTAGAAAACGTGGTTTTGGGTATATCTTGTGGCCTAATCTTGATCTGGTGGTACCCTGATCTCAAATCTATCTTAGAGAACACCTTGGCTTTAGACAATTGGTCAAACAAGATATCAATCCGAGGTAGAGGATACTTGTTTTTAATTGTCACCGCATTTAGTGGCCGGTAGTCCACGCATATCTGTAACGAGTTATCCTTCTTCTTCTTTAGGAACAGTGCGGGACATCCCCATTTAGACGAGCTTGGACGAATCAGACCCTTGGTCAACAGATCTTGTAGTTGCTTCTTCAACTCGGCTAATTCATTTGGAGGCATCCTGTAAGGCCTTCTTGAGATCGGTGGTGTCCCTAGGATCAACTCAATAGCAAACTCAACATCTCTGTCCGGTGGTAGACCAGGCAACTCGTCTGGGAACACATCCGGAAAGTCGCACACTACCGGAATCTTGGCTAAAAGAGTGGTTTGCACGGCACAAGTCGTACTGGCCAGATCTATTCTCTGAGGTAAGACTATTTGAAACTTGCCTTCTCCAATAGGTTCTTTGAGAGAAATACTTCTTCTTCCAACATCGATTACTACTCCCATCTTATTCATCCAATTCATTCCCATAATTACATCCAGAACTAGCCCTGGCATAACTATCAAGTTAAGCTTATACTGCCTGCCTGCTATATTCAGGGTTGCCCCCTGAATTATCTGATTAGTTAACAGATCAGCCCCAGCTAAACTGATCCGATAAGCACATTCCAATTCAACTATCTTTTGTTCATATATTTTTGCAAATGCTTGACTTATAAATGAATGAGATGATCCGGAATCAAACAAAACTACTATAGGATGGTTGTTGATAGAAAACATATCGGCTGTCATAGGCTCTCCCTCTGGGATGTCATCAATGGTGGTGTGGTGCACACGAGCTTGGTATTGATTTTGCTACTTCTTGGGAAAAGGACAAAACTTCACAAAGTGACCCGACTGATTGCAGTTGAAACACGGTCCTCTCACTGAAGTAACAGCTCTAGATGAACTGCCTTGTCCTGCCTTGGCTTGTGGTATCACCATCTTGAAGGGCTTCTGGTTCTTCTGAGGTTGTTGGGCATTCTAATTCTTCCTCTGTGGTGGTCGGAACCTTGCACCCGGAGCTGGTAGACGATACGTAGAACGATTGGCCATCTGGGCTCTGGGCTGGGACGAACCTGAGTCAAAGGCCCTCTTGCGAGTCTTGGATGCAGCATAAACATTGTTGTTCTTTTCCTGCTTCAAGCAGTCACTAACGAAGTCATTGAAACCAGTTCTCGTGTTGGTACCCACATGCTTCATCATCTTGGGATTCAGACCCTTCTTGAAACTCTCGATTTTCTTGACATCGGTATTCACCATGTCAGAGGCATAGCGACTCAGATTGTTGAAGGCATGTAAGTACTGCATCACAGTTTTGGTGCCTTGATTCAGGGCTAGAAATTCTCCAAGCTTCATTTCCGTCAAACCCGGTGGAATGTAAACTACTCGAAAGACCTCAGTAAATTCCCTCCAAGTAATGTGGGCATTGGGGGGGAAACGTGGTGCGATGGTGCTTCCACCACATTCCTACAGGGCCTTGCAGTTGATGAGCTGCATACTCCGTCTTCAACACTTTCGTCATTCTGAGCACATGGAACTTATCTTCCATGGTGTTGATCCACTCTTCGGCATCTAATGGCTCTACCGCTTCTTTGAAGATTGGTGGCCTGGTGTCCATGAAATCCTTGAAACTGCTATACTGATTTGCCTCATGTCCGCCCTGATTTAACCCACGGCGGGTGTTGTCCGTAATATTACGCAATGCAGCCTCCATATTCTGCTGCATGTTCTCCATGTTTTGTTGACTTCCAAGGAACTATGCGAAGAATTGTTCCGCGGTGTACGGTGGAGGAGGTGGTGGTGGTGGATCACGGGTCTCATTTCCAGTGGCACTGCCACCTGCCTCAGTGGCGTCATACACCGTACGACGAGTATTTGGCATCTGCATATTTCAGCCATAGTAATTATTAGGCGATGTTGTAAAAATTGCAGGTGAATGAAAAATCATGCCGTACTGAATTCACTGGAGAGAATAAATTCATACAATAAAATAGAGGCACAATAAGTCATCCAAATTAACACAACATCACTAATTATATTACTTAAGCGCAACACATCGCGTCCATCATAACCGAAGCTCCAGCATACATACACTGGACTTTTGATGTTCAGATATCGTCACAAACACATCCAAGTTTTCCAACATTACATCAAGGTCTTAGTCGTCCTACTCATTATTACATGCCAGCCATGACAACCATGCAAAAGGTCATCACAAAAGAAACCCTAGTAGCTAGCGCAACAACTACCAGCCTACTCGTCGTGGTCGCTGTCTAAGTCCGAGACGTCGCCATGGTCACCGTCATCCTCATCATCATTCGCTGGTGCTTCAGGCTCCTCGGGATCCTCGTCCTCGTCCAGATCCATCTCAGCCGTGCCAGGAGGAACATAAGGGTAGAGCTGGTTGTGCAGCTGATGAACCTCCTCATGCAGGTTGTCGTTGTATTCTTCTGCATTGGCCAACTGCTGCTCTAGCTTAACCTGTCGAGCTCTCAGAACATCTTCTGCAGACCAGGCTTCATTCCTCTAGTGGAGCACATGGATCAACATGCGCTCAGCGTTCCTATTGGCGGTGGTCAGACGATCTATCTACTCTCTCAGTGCACGGATGTCTCCCTCAAAGACTCCCATCCTCTGGGTCGTCTGATCCCTCTGATGGGTCAACTGAGCCATTTCTGCATTGAGCCTCTCAATTTCGGCATCGTGATCCCTCTGAATCTGATGTCGGTCATCGCGGGCCTGGCCAAGAGCACCAGACACATGTCTCAGGCTACCTTCTACCCCATGAAAAGTCTTCATCACTGCAAACATGGCACTCATAGCTTGGTTGTCACTACTCTGCGCTTCTGCTGCACTAATCTCTAGAGGTCTTCCTCTGGCCTGCTGCCATGAGTCAGTAGAGGAGTTGCCCCTCGAAAAGACTCCAGCCATAGCGGCTGCCAACTCCTGAGGAAAACGATCCATGATGTCCCTTAGGATCCCAAACGCTGCCCTGTCAGCTGCCTCCTCAGCGGTCCAGCCAGTTGACTCAAAACGCCTACCGGTCCACTCAGAACCGTCACCACGGGGATGAACAATGGCCTCCACAGTGACCAACAGTCCATCACCCAGCTGCTCATTGTTCCAAAAATAACGGGGCTCCATTCCATCAGGATAGCCTACGTGACTGAGCACCCTCCATAAGAGCGTAGGCATCCCAAACTCTCCAAGAAGGTGTGTCACTGACGGGTTCGTGGAGCAAGCTGATGGCGGGGAGCTCTACCTCCAGTGGACTTGCGAGCTGTCTGCTTGGTGTGTGCCATCTGTAGCAAAATTTTATTACCCCAGTGAGAACATATATTAAGTTTTCATTTTTATCAAAATGGAATAATCAACTTATAAGGGGAGGAACAATGCCATGAATGAGATGCACAGTACCGTGATGCATGCACGTTTCATACGTCCTCACAAACTTAGAAAATAACATTTACTAGCGGTATAGACGGTGGCATACAACGATCTCTCATACATACGTAACTAATACGTACTACACGATAGCATTGTTATGTACCTGCAGAAAATCACTTCAGCCCACCCTGACAGTATGAATAATATGCACGAAAGCAGTAAAGTAAGCTACTCGCTCTACACACATCCCCAGATACGAGTACAATGGTAGCAACTACCCGAACCATCGTCCTATTGACGGCATCGTCACCACATGACGGAATTCCCCACACAAAGGATACCTTCATATAACATACGTATACATGTAAATAATTCAGCATCACATAAGCACTTCCCTAGATCGGTAGTGTATCCGATCATGCTCTCACAACTCCCACTTACTGAGGCGTAGAGGCAATTGATCCAAACATTACCACTCAAGTGAATGGCACTCATACAATAGCACGCCGTATGAGCAACGAATTAGAAATATGATGCAAAACCCCCCAAGTTAGTACTTAAATAAGCCACCTAGAGTCCTTAACTAGGCATAAAGGATATGACCACTGGCACACTATTAAGTTTTAAATCTTAAGTTTAAACACTGTTTTCTTTTAAATACACATGTGAACAGTAATCTGCTAAACCTTGCTCCGATGCTAGCTGTAACAGAACCGACCAATTTTACAAAATTAAGTAAGAAAATCACCCGCCGAGGCAGACAATTTAACAAACTTAAGCCCGTATAACCCGGTAGTCCGTGAAACCACGAAGGATTTCAAACCAACCAACATACAAACTAAGATCATACAAGTTTAGCAGCCACAGTCACATATTACATAAAGTTTGCAACGACAGTTGAATACATCGGAGTTTAGAACATAAGTTATTACAAACCAAGTTCAAAATAAAGTAGCGGAAGCAAATAGTTTCATAAAACACACACACCCTTAATTCAAATACAGTGCCAGAAGATAGTCACTTTCTACAAAAGCATTAGATAAGACATACGGAGTGACCATTGCCCTTGGTCCTAGTTGTCACCCATCGTCGGATACAGACAGTTGACGCAATAGCCGTAGTACATCTGACCATCTGCAACAACAATGGGAACAACACCCTGAGTACGAGAAAGTACTCAGCTAGACTTACCCGTCTTAAACCAAAATAAAGTGACACCAAGGATTATGCAAGGCTTTCTTTTAGTGGGCTAGCTGACTCATTTGCGAAAAGTGTAAGCTATCCTGACTAAACCATTTTAAGTAATTTGGCTCAGGTTTATTATAACTTATCTATCTAGGTAAGCACCTATACTATAGCAATCACTTGATTAACCGATAACATCCTGTTACTACTTGAATTTAGCATTTCCAACATCATCCATATAACCATAAGTGTTCCATCATCATTACTACGATGCCGTAACTCAAGTCAAGTGCTCACTATCCAGGAGCGATGGCGATTCGAATCGATTCCTAACCAGCTGGTGATTTATTCCTCACACAAACCACACTCACCGATCAAGTGAGCTACAGATCACCAATGACACTTTCCAGGTAAATGTCGCAGGGTAACAATCATGGACCGCACTACCCAGGGACCGCCCGACTGCCAGGACGCACCTTGGGCTTACTCTTCGCGTCCCCGTACGACCCCCTTCATCACCAGTCTGCCAATCCGAGTTTACCCCGGCCCAAAAAGTGTCACTAGCTTCGCGGTCGAAAGGTACTTTATTCGGCCAGCTAAATGTGAGGCATGCGTTCAACATGACAAGAGGGACAAGCAACGATTGGTCCTTAATCGACATAGACGGAAAACTACTAGCACCCCAGAACCCTGTCTGGTTGCCTCCAACTTTTCCGTCCGGTCTCCAGTTATCCATCAACACATGGTTATTTTTCCGGATATCAACCATTCCATAGCTAAAACATTCTAGTAACCACCTATCATTTTAGGTGACCGGAATTCACCGATCGCTACCGGTCTAAGCAGGGATAAGCAGTATTCGACCCAAACTTTTGTAGGCAATAATGTGGCAAGGATAGTAATATATGCAGCAGCGGTTTCACTCAACTCCTATACTTAATGCACAATTTATAACCTCATATAAATAGATAAGGAATTGCTTTTGTAAAGTAGGAGACTTAGAATGCCCCGGGGCTTGCCTCGTTCGAAGGAACTGGGTTGGTGGTCCACACACTCAGGTAGATCCTCTTCTTGCTCGTCTACCTCGGACACCTCCTATGCCTGAGTTTCTTGTGGATCGGACCCGGTCTGCTCCTCCTAAACTGCTACTGGCAACTCCTCCTGCGATCCTGTATGATGCAAGTTCATAAGTAAACATGTAAACCGTGTATCGGATGCGGTGGTATGATGATCATGATGGCATGATATGAAGATGAACACATTGAAACTTATAGTAAAGACTAGGGACAAAACATTTCTATAAGGTAGTCAACATCATCCAAGAACATGTACTACAAGCACATGTCATCTACTGCATTCACCTCTGCTAACAATCTCGTCTATTTGTACACTAGCTAGCATATAACCCTAACATGAGAGCTACTACGCTTTATCAACACAAGCACAGCAACTTGTCAAGTAATACTAGCAAGGGGTTTGGTGCTTCAAAGATACACCAAAGCTTTATTATGAAACTAAATCTACACAAAGAAGATTACTTTATTCCTATTTAAACCAGGGTTACAACAGCAACATATATTTTGGGTGCATATAAAAATCTACAAAAATTACAGTAACATAGTATTACTCCAAATAACACACCATAAAATTTTCAGGGGATTTGGACCAGTCAAACAACCTATACAAAAATGACAAGCTAGGGCATAAAAGTGAGCATGAAAATACTTTGTATTATGAAAAGTATCAAACAATAGATTTAGCATTTTTCCTATGTTCTACACAGCACACAATCACTGTACAAAAATTATCATATGCATGTCTTATACAACTTTTGCCCTCTATCAAAAATAACAAAAATCAGCCATTACTAGCACTTGAACTACACCCCCTAATTTTTCTAAGGAACATGCATTGCACATATTTTTCTTAGAAAGTACAGTACACAAGAAGAGTAACAAACTTGAAATCATATTTTTCTGAGTTTTCTATGATTTATTATGCATTTCTCAAGAAAACAGCAATTTCAATGATTAAATAAAACTCTACAGAAAAGTGTCACAAAACTGACATGCAATATTTTTAAGCCATAGATCTACTCATGAGGATCACTACAAAATTTGTTTCACAATTTTTGGAGCCAAAATGGGTACACAACATTTTTCCATAGCATTTTTCTTTCCAAATAATAATAGAAAAACCGAAACTCATTTTTCTTTTTGACTAACGGGCCGGCCCAACGGAAACCACCGGCCCACGGCCGTTTTGGCCTCAGCAGCCAGCGCGGGGAGGGCGAGCCGGCCCGGCTCGGGGCTTCGGCCCACGGCCGCTGGCCTAGAGAACAGAGGGGGGGAAACGGTCGCGACCATGACGCGCCGGCGTCCACGACGTCGCGGCAGCGCGACGGTGTAAGGTCCAAATGGCTAGAGGGGGGGTGAATAGCCTATTTAAAAATCTACAAGATTCACTAAACAACCACGTTAGTATAAAAGATGGCTAAGCTAATACTAGCACTAGCTCAACTACACTATGCAAGCCACCTATACAATACTAGTGAAGCAAGGCTATGATCTCTAGTACACACCAACAAGACTAAGTCACTAAGCTACTTACTCCTATGTGATAAAAGCTACACTAGGACTAATACAAGAAAGTAAAGAGCAAGTGACTTGATTCTTATACCAACGAGGTAGAGAAGTAATGCACTTGAAGAATCAATCACAATGATCAACCACAAGAGAAATCATCGGCAAAGAGATGACACAATATTTTTTACCGAGGTTCACTTGCTTCCCGGCAAGCTACTCCTCATTGTGGCGATGCACCCACTTGTCGGTTCGCGAGCTAATCGACTATCAAGAGTCGAGCCCTCGGCGGGCGCCGCACAACCGCACACAAGATGGGGATCCTCCAAGCCACGAGCTCCACTAGAGTATCCAATTTGCGAACTCCCACGGGGAAGGATCAAGAACCCCTTACAACACTTGGTGAGGGCTCCAACAATCTCCAATTGCGAGCTCAATCACCTCCGCTGCTCCAAGCCGTCTACCGTGTCGGGAAACACGGAAGAGTAACAAGAAATCCGCAGCAACTCGAAGATCAAGTGCCTCTAGAATGCAACTCTCAAGCAATGCACTTGAATCTCACTCAATCTCACTCAAGATGTGCAACCAAGCAAAGAGATGAGTGGAGGGGTTGTTCTCTAGCTCAAAGGATGTCTCTAGGTCTCAAAAATGTGCAAGAGTTGCCCTCAAACCACGGCCACCATCTATTTATAACGAAGGGGTACGCAGCTAGCCGTTATCGGACGACACAGTTCAAATCGGGATGACCGGACGCTCCGGTCAGGGTGACCGGACGCGTCCGGTCACTACCAGACAAACGTGAACAGTGCGCGTCAGAAGTTACCGTTGCTGTGACCGGACGCGCTCAACCGTTTGACCGGACGTGACAGTGCCAGCGTCCGGTCGCGTTCCAGTAAGCTCCCGTCGAGACCGGACGCGTCCGATCACACGTGACCGGACGCGCCGCGCGTCCGATCAGCACTCCGCTCCTCTGGACGCCTGACCGGACGCTCCGGTTCCGTGAGGGACCAGACGCGCCGGTCGCGCGCTCTACTGCTGTGCACAGGTGAACTGACCGGACGCGCTGGTCAGGCAAGACCAGCGTCCGGTCACAAACCCTAGTGCCCGCGCCGCGTTGAACTGACCGGACGCGTCCGGTGCAGCGTCCGGTCACCACAGTGACCGCTGTTCGCCTCCGTTTCTTTTCCGACTTCCGGCGTAGTAGAAAATAGGCATTTCATTTCCTCGAAAACGCCTGAATCCCGCGCTCGCAAGCTCGGCGGGAGGGAGAGCGAACCCCAAACCCCTTACTACCGCTTAAACTCCACCGCCTTCGCAAAAGTGCTAACACCACCAAGTGTACACCATCAATGTGCATGTGTGTTAGCATTTCACAAACATTTTTCAAGGCGTTATGTTAGCTCTCAACTAGATCCTAATGCATATGCTCAAGACATTGATCTAGTGGCACTTGATTCCCGAGCTAACTGTGATTGCCCCTCTTGATAGTCGGCTATGTATCCTAAACCCGGTCAATCACTTCTCTACTCATCTTAGACCGGCAAAAGGAAAACTCTATGGTTATACCTTTGCCTTGCGCTCTTAGATCCTTTTCCTCCACTTGATCATCAAGTCCATCATATTATGTGCATCTCCACCATGATCATCATTTCATGTCCATGCACCATTTCTTTGTGATCTTGTGGCCACCACTCCTTGCCACATACACCTTCATCACATGTGTTGCTTATGCCTAACTCAAAACACTTAACACATGGCATTAGCAACTTGGTGTCATTAATTACCAAAACCAAACTTGGGCTTTCAATCTCCCTCTTTTTGGTAATTGATGACAACCATCACAAAGATATGAAATAAAAACAATTTTTAATTTTGATAGTATTAGCTCCCCCTACATATGTGCTTCCATGAGTTTGGTTCAATTGTGCACATATGTATGGATTTGAATTTTGGGAGAGTTACTACTATCAAATTGATGCTAAGGTATATAGAATGGACCTTTGAAGCGTGATACCAATCGGAGTTGCCTTTATATACCATCCTTAGCATCGATGTAGCTAGACACCACTTGTAATACCTCACTTGTAAAGATCACAAACACTAAAGTACCCCGTGAGATCAACATTATAAGCAAAGGTGTCTAGATACCACTTGTAAAGCTACTCTCAACAATTCATCATTCAAGTTCTATTTCTAGCAATCACCACACAAGCATGAATATGAATTTAATCTTTGCAATGCAACAATACATCATGTTAATGCACATTCAAATGCAACAAATAATTCATGAGCTTGCTCCCCCTACTTGTGTGCTCAATTTTTAATTTCCCTCCCCTTACTATATCTTCTCCCCCTTTGTGACTTTTCTATCTTTGTGACTTTTCTCTCCCCCTTTGTCAACAATCACCAAAAAAGGTGTCAATTTTAGTGAGAATTAAGTCAATCAATATGAGGGAGTCCAAATTATGGTTCAATCTAGATCACTTGCCTAGAATATGTAATTCGGTTTGAACCAAGGACAAGCTTCTTCACACCTCATGAAGTATAAGGGTTATCTTGACCATGTTGAATTACACATCATGAGCTCATTTTCTAGATTTAACACTAGGATTGCAAGCCCACAAACATGTCATATGCTACCACTAGGTCAATCAAACATAGAAGCAATAGTGGTACCATATATACATCAAAATCATTTGATTTTATGAATGAGCCTATTTGACATGCAAATATGTCTATATGTTCTAAACATGTCCTTAGCAAAGTATGGATGATATGCCAAACAACTTTACCTTGCTATGTCGGAGGAGAGGCATGTCATATAAGAATGTGGGGGTGCACTCATTTCAAGTTGGAGAAGTCAAGTATGTTCAATTCATTCTTCAACTTGTAAAATCTCTTCTCATCAAGTGGCTTTGTGAATATGTCAGCTAGTTGATCTTTGGTGCCAATGCTTTCAATGCTAATATCACCCTTTTGTTGATGGTCTCTTAGGAAGTGATGTCTTATGTCAATGTGCTTGGTTCTTGAATGTTGAACCGGATTTTGTGTCATCTTGATTGCACTTTCATTGTCACAAAACAATGGCACATTCTTGAATTTTATTCCAAAGTCATTCAAAGTGGCCTTCATCTAAAGCAATTGTGCACAACAACTACCGGCACTAATATATTCGGCCTCGGTGGTAGATAGTGCAACACCATTTTGTTTCTTTGATGACCATGAAACAAGAGACCTTCCAAGCAATTGACAAGTGCCACTTGTGCTCATTCTATCAATCTTGCATCCACCATAGTCGGAGTCCGAATATCCAATCAACTCAAAATTAGACCCCTTTGGAAACCATAATCCAACATCATGAGTGCCCTTAAGATATCTCAATATCCTCTTGGTTGCTTTCAAGTGACTTTCTCTAGGTGAAGCTTGATATCTTGCACATTTGCACACACTAAACATCACATCCGGCCTAGAAGCGGTGACATAGAGCAAACTTCCAATCATAGACCGGTATTACTTTTGATCTACCATGTTGCCACTAGCATCACCACCCAACTGATCATTTGTGCCCATTGGTGTACTCATTGGCTTAGCATCTTGCAATCCAAACTTCTTGATCATGTCCTTGATGTACTTGCCTTGACTTACAAAAGTGCCATTCTTCATTTGCTTGATTTGAAGTCCAAGGAAGTAACTAAGCTCTCCAATCATAGACATCTCAAACTCATTTGCCATCATTTTTCCAAACTCTTCACAAAAGTCTTGATTGGTTGATCTAAAAATGATATCATCCACATAGATTTGCAACACAAACAAGTCATTTCCAAGCTTCTTGGTGAAGAGAGTGGTGTCAACCTTTCCCATCTTGAACCCTTTAGAGAGAAGAAAGTCCCTCAATCTCTCATACCATGCTCTAGGTGCTTGCTTCAAACCATACAATGCCTTCTTGAGCTTGTAAACATGGTTGGGCTTCTTGTCATTTTCAAAATCGGGAGGTTGCTCAACATAAACTTCTTCATTGATGTAACCATTGAGAAATGCACTCTTGACATCCATTTGATAGAGCTTGATGTTGTGTGCACAAGCATATGCTAATAAGATTCTAATAGCCTCCAATCTTGCAACCGGTGCATATGTCTCTCCAAAATCAAGACCCTCAACTTGAGTGTATCCTTGTGCTACTAATCTTGCTTTGTTTCTTACAACCATGCCATCTTGATCTTGCTTGTTTCTAAAGACCCACTTAGTACCAATCACATTGTAGTTCTTCGGCCTTTCAACAAGTTTTCAAACTTGATTTCTAGTGAAGTTGTTTAGCTCTTCATGCATGGCATTTGCCCAATCGGAATCCTTCAAGGCATCTTCTATTTTCTTAGGTTCTTCAAGTGACACAAAAGAGTAGTGCTCACAAAAAGATGCTAATCTTGATCTAGTTTGAACACCACTTTGAATTCCACCAATGATTTGGTCCAACGTATGATCTCTTGCAATGCTAGTAGGTTGGAGTATTGGGAGTTGATTGCTTCCACTTGTTTGACCTTGATCTTGAGCTTCATCATGAGTACCACTAGAGCTTGCTTGATTTATATCAATGTGTACACTTTGGTTGATCACATGAATATCATCATCATCAACTTGCCTTGGCCTAACATCACCAATGTCCATGTTCTTCATTGCATTTGCCAATTGGTCTCCTCTCACATCATCAAGGTTTTGAGCTTCATTTTGAGATCCTTGGGTTTCATCAAACTCAACATCATGAACTTCTTCCAAGGTGCCATTTGTGAGATTCCAAACTCTATATGCTTTGCTTGTGGTAGAATAGCCAAGTAAGAATCCTTTATCACATTTCTTTTCAAACTTGCTCAATCTAGTGCCTTTCTTGAGAATATAGCATTTGCAACCAAACACTCTAAAGTATGCAATGTTGGGCTTTCTTCCATTCAATAACTCATATGGTGTCTTTCCAAGCTTTCCATGGCAATAGAGACGGTTGCTACAATAGCAAGCCGTGTTGATGGCTTCACTCCAAAATGAATGACTAACATTGTATTCACTAAGCATTGATCTAGCCATGTCAATCAAAGTTCTATTCTTTCTTTCAACTACACCATTGGATTGAGGAGTGTATGTTGGAGAGAATTGATGTCCAATACCAAGATCATCACACAAATCTTCAATTCTTGTGTTCTTGAACTCACTACCATTGTCACTTCTAATCTTCTTGATGGTGATTTCAAACTCATTTTGCACCCTCTTGACAAAAGACTTGAATAGATCATAAACATCACTTTTGTCAAAGAGAAAGAACACCCAAGTGTATCTAGTATAGTCATCCACTATCACAAAACCATACTTGTTCCCACCAATACTAGTGTATGTTGTTGGTCCAAACAAGTCCATGTATAATAACTCAAATGCCTTTGATGTGCTCATTTCACTCTTCCTAGGATGTGTATTTCCAACTTGTTTACTGGCTTGACAAGCACTACAAGGTTTATCCTTCTCAAAGGTGACATCTTTCAAGCCTCTAACTAAGTCATGCCTCAAAAGTTTGTTCAATTGTTTCATTCCAACATGACCAAGCCTTCTATGCCATAACCAACCCATACTAGATTTGCTAAGCAAGCATGATGTCAATTGTGTCTCACTATCATTGAAGTCAACCAAGTATAAGCTACCATGTCTAAATCCTTTGAATATCAAATTTGATCCATCAACACTTGTGACTTCAACATCATCACTACCAAATATGCACTTAAAGCCAAGATCACAAAGTTGTGCTACCGACAAAAGATTGAAATCCAAGCTTTCAACTAGCAACACATTTGATATGCTCATGTCATTTGAGATAGCAATTTTACCAAGCCCCTTGACCTTGCCTTTCTTGTTGTTGCCAAACGTGATAGCATCAAAACCACCATTTTGACTTGTATCAATTGATTTGAACATACATGAATCCCCGGTCATATGTTGAGTGCACCCACTATCAAGCACCCATTGCCTTCCTCCGGCTTTGTAATTGACCTACAAGATAAGATCAATTCCTTTTAGGTACCCAAACTTGTTTGGGTCCTCCAAGGTTAGTGACCAAGCTCTTTGGTACCCAAATGGCTTTCTTCTTTGAGCCCATCCATGGTGTACCGATGAACTTAGCATGAACACCATTTGTACCCTTGGTAAGTATATAGAAAGAATCAAACTTAATTGAGGATACATTAGCATTGGATTTCTTGTTCATGCAATGTTGCTCTATGTGACCAACTTGCTTGCAACTTTTACAATAGCTACCATTGTTCTTCACAAAACGAGTCTTGTGAGGAGCAAAAGCGGCCTTGCCTTTCTTGGGGTTATAGCCCAATCCCTCTTTGTAGAGAGAAGCTCTTTGGCTACCCAAGCACATAAGCAAGCGGTCCTCACCACCATAAGCCTTAGCTAAGGTGTGATTGAGCTCTTTTACCTCCTTCTTGAGATTTTCATTCTCAACTATAAGTGTGGAGTCACAAGTGAAACCATCACTACTAGATGAGGATGATGTAGATGAGCTACATGAAGGGTTAGTGGGAGCAACAACAATAGGCTTATGAAAAGATTCGTCAATTATATCACATGATATGCCTATGTTGCAAGTTTTAGCTTTCTCAACATTAGTTGGCATGTTTTCACATTTTTCAACTAGAGAGGAATGAGCTTCTTCAAGCTTAGTGTGAGACTTTTGAAGCTTCTTATGGTCTACCTTTAGACTCTCATAAGATGCTCTAAGCTCATCAAGTTCTTGCATAAGATTTTTCTTTTCCTTAAGCAAGCCCTTGCACTCCTTTCTAGATTTTTTAAAATGTTGAGTGCAATCTTCTAGCATAGTGATTAGTTCATCTTTAGTGAATTCTTCTTCATCACTATCACTATCACTAACATTATCATGATCACTCTCATCGTCGGATGATACCTTAGCGGCCTTAGCCATGAAGCATGATGGAGTGTCAAATATGGAGCTCTTCTCTTGAATAGCAATGCTAGCATGCCCCTTCTTCTTGCTCTTGTTGTCATCCTCTTCATCACTTGAGGAATCGTCACTATCCCATGTAGCAACATGAGAATCATTCTTTTTCTTATGAGAGCTCTCCTTATTTTCTTGCTTCTTCTTTTACTTCTTCCTCTCCTTCTTGATAGCATCTTCATCATCACTATCATAAGGACACTTTGCAATGAGATGATCCTTGCTATGGCATCTAAAGCATCTCATGGTATGCTCATTCTTCTTGGATAAGTTCTTCCTTCTTCTTGCACGAAAGCCTTTCTTCTTCATGAACTTGCCAAATTGCTTGACAAAGAGAGCCATCTTCTCATCAATGTCATCACTATCACAAGAGCTTGAGTCTTCTTCACTTGATGATTCAATCTTGGATTTGCCCTTGGATGTGGTGGCTTTGAATGCCACACTCTTCTTCTTCTCATCATCCTTCTTCTCACTTTCCTTCTTCTTTTTGACCAACTCCTCTTTCTCATCATCTTCTCTATATGAATCATCGGTCATCACTTCTTAGAATACTTGTTGAGGAGTTGAATCCTTCAATGTAGTCCTCACTAGCACGGTGATCAATGTATCAAATCTCTTGGGCAAACTTCTTAAGAACTTCATAGAGAATTGGTTGTCCTTGACCTCCTCACCACGTGCCTTGAGCTCATTCACAATGACTTGCAATCTATGAAACATTTCCGGTACACTCTCATCTTCTTGCATCTTGAAGCTAGAAAACTTTTCTTGCAAGATATATGCCTTAGCGGTCTTTGTGCCTTCGGTGCCCTCAAATGTTTCTTCTAACTTGGCCCAAGCATCATGTGCAACTTCTATGTTCTTCACTTGCTCAAATGTCTTGTCATCTAATGCCTCATGAAGAGCACTAATGGCAATATCATTGCATTGAAGCTTCTTCTCTTCCACCGGTGTAGGTGCCTCCGGATTAGCAACCTCAAATTTTGTTTCGGTGACCTTCCACACTTCTCTATTGATTGACTTGAGGTGTGCGGTCATCTTAACCTTCCAATATGCATAATTTGTGCCATCAAAGTGAGGTGCCTTCTTGGTGTTGTTGATGTGCAAACTTAATTGAGCCATTTCTTCTTCACCGTAGGTTGTTAAGCCTCAAATAAACGGTGCCTCGGCTCCGATACCACTTGTAAGGTCCAAATGGCTAGAGGGGGGGGGTGAATAGCCTATTTAAAAATCTACAAGATTCACTAAACAACCACGTTAGTATAAAAGATGGCTAAGCTAATACTAGCACTAGCTCAACTACACTATGCAAGCCACCTATACAATACTAGTGAAGCAAGGCTATGATCTCTAGTACACACCAACAAGACTAAGTCACTAAGCTACTTACTCCTATGTGATAAAAGCTACACTAGGACTAATACAAGAAAGTAAAGAGCAAGTGACTTGATTCTTATACCAACGAGGTAGAGAAGTAATGCACTTGAAGAATCAATCACAATGATCAACCACAAGAGAAATCATCGGCAAAGAGATGACACAATATTTTTTACCGAGGTTCACTTGCTTCCCGGCAAGCTACTCCTCATTGTGGCGATGCACCCACTTATCGGTTCGCGAGCTAATCGACTATCAAGAGTCGAGCCCTCGGCGGGCGCCGCACAACCGCACACAAGATGGGGATCCTCCAAGCCACGAGCTCCACTAGAGTATCCAATTTGCGAACTCCCACGGGGAAGGATCAAGAACCCCTTACAACACTTGGTGAGGGCTCCAACAATCTCCAATTGCGAGCTCAATCACCTCCGCTGCTCCAAGCCGTCTACCGTGTCAGGAAACACGGAAGAGTAACAAGAAATCCGCAGCAACTCGAAGATCAAGTGCCTCTAGAATGCAACTCTCAAGCAATGCACTTGAATCTCACTCAATCTCACTCAAGATGTGCAACCAAGCAAAGAGATGAGTGGAGGGGTTGTTCTCTAGCTCAAAGGATGTCTCTAGGTCTCAAAATGTGCAAGAGTTACCCTCAAACCCCGGCCAACGTCTATTTATAACGAAGGGGTACGCAGCTAGCCGTTACGGACGACGCAGCGAAAATCGTGATGACCGGACGCTCCGGTCAGGGTGACCGGACGCGTCCGGTCACTACAGGACAAGCGTGAACAGTGCGCATCAGAACTAGCCGTTGCCGTGACTGGACGCGCTCAACCGTTTGACCGAACGCGACAGTGTCAGCGTCCGGTCGCAGTCCAGTAAGCACCCGATGAGACCGGACGCGTCCGATCACACGTGACCGGACGCGCCGCGCGTCCGATCAGCACTCCGCTCCTCTGGACGCCTGACCGGACGCTCCGGTTCCGTGAGGGACCAGACGCGCCGGTCGCGCGCTCTCCTTCTGCGCACAGGTGAACTGACCGGACGCGCTGGTCAGGCCAGACCAGCGTCCGGTCACAAACCCTAGTGCCCGCGCCGCGTTGAACTGACCGGACGCGTCCGGTGCAGCGTCCGGTCACCACAGTGACCGCTGTTCACCTCCGTTTCTTTTCCGACTTCCGGCGTAGTAGAAAATAGGCATTTCATTTCCTCGAAAACGCCTGAATCCCGCGCTCGCAAGCTCGGCGGGAGGGAGAGCGAACCCCAAACCCCTTACTACCGCTTAAACTCCACCGCCTTCGCAAAAGTGCTAACACCACCAAGTGTACACCATCAATGTGCATGTGTGTTAGCATTTCACAAACATTTTTCAAGGCGTTATGTTAGCTCTCAACTAGATCCTAATGCATATGCTCAAGACATTGATCTAGTGGCACTTGATTCCCGAGCTAACTGTGATTGCCCCTCTTGATAGTCGGCTATGTATCCTAAACCCGGTCAATCACTTCTCTACTCATCTTAGACCGGCAAAAGGAAAACTCTATGGTTATACCTTTGCCTTGCGCTCTTAGATCCTTTTCCTCCACTTGATCATCAAGTCCATCATATTATGTGCATCTCCACCATGATCATCATTTCATGTCCATGCACCATTTCTTTGTGATCTTGTGGCCACCACTCCTTGCCACATACACCTTCATCACATGTGTTGCTTATGCCTAACTCAAAACACTTAACACATGGCATTAGCAACTTGGTGTCATTAATTACCAAAACCAAACTTGGGCTTTCAGACGGCCGTCAGCGGCCAACGACCATTCCCGGCCATGACCGGACAAAATGGAGCACGCACGAAGTCCGCGAGGAAATGGCGAACACGAAAAGCGGCTCACGGGGAGAGAGGAGAGGCGAGGATGCCGGCGGGCGGAGCATGAGCTCGGCGACTGTTGACGGTTCTTAAGTATCAATTTTAATTATCCAATAAATAAGGAAAAGGACTTATATGCAAGCAACAGCTAGAATTAGGGTTTGATCTGACAGAATTCCACGAGTTTTGTTGTTTATCTGTTTCTGTAGGGGGTTATCAGGAAATACAAAGGAAAGGCCCACACGTCGGAATTACATAGAGATATTAACGTGTTCACCGATTTTCTATCATCTAGAAGACTCCAGAAGCCATGGGATCGAACGGGAGGCCGAACGGGCCCGGGACCAGGGCGCCCGCCCTGGACCCTGGGGCGCCCGCCCTAGGTCTGCAACCAATCAGGATGAGTCTCGCGGATTATGCCCCACCGACCTAAAGGATCAAGGAAAACCGTGCGATTAATGTCAGTTTGATCCGACGGCCCAGGTTCACTTGAAGGGACTATATAAGCAGGACCCCTGGCCCCTGGAGAGGAGAATCCAAGTCCATTATTTTCATATTTTCCAGAGAGGATTCAGAGAGAGAGGTTCCCTTAGGGTTCCCACCTCATTAGGGCTTAGCATCCAATGTGAGATTAGACTTAGTTCTTCTAGATTGAGAGAGATAGAGTGGGGGTATAGATCGAAGGAAGCCCAGCCTGTCGGTGACTACTTCGAGGTTGTACCTGCGGGATCAAGTTCTCCTAACCCGAGGCTTGCTCCTAGGATTCTTCAGTATTTCGACTTCTAAATTCTAGTAAGTTCTTTGTTTTATTGTTCTTTGGTTTATGAGTTTACTTTAATCTCTTCGCGTAGAGTTTAGAGTAATCATCTCTAGCGTAAACGAGGTGTTTGGGCTAGGATACTCATGGATATCCCCTGTCTAGCCGGACCGTGGTAGTAGCGAGGAACGTGACATTTCCGTAGCTACCTTTGTATTCCATATCCCGTTAGCAGGATCGATAGGGTTTATAGGTGCGGGTCGAACATCCTTTGAGGTGTCTAGATTCCGTGAGCCTCCCCAATAGAGCAGTAGATCATCCTTACCAAGGTTAGAACGAGAGTGCAGTTGCAGTCTTCTCTATACATCGCTCACATCAAATCACAGTGGTTGTGGCCTAAAGGTTAATAGTAATAGATTTGGTTAGTCAGATGCACGCTTTCTCCTAGTGGTAAAAAAATAAATACGATACTCTAGATAACATCCCGGGTGAAGTGCTCACCGATATCCGTGCGCTTGCGGATCATTTCCTAATTGCGTTACCAAATATCAACAAGCATTTCTGGCGCCGTTGCCGGGGAGAAAGACGGTTTGCTGAGATAACCTTGAATCTTACTACTAGCTTGTACTTATACTTTTATCTTTCTTTATCTTTTTATTCCTTATCTTTTTATATTCTTTATTCTTACCTTATGGAGAACCAAGATTCTAAATCAATCTATCAATTTGCAACACCTTCGGAAACTGACCTTTTACCATGAGAGTCATCACAGCCTATCCAAACATCCCAGTATAGGTTAAGTTCAAGGTTAATTGCCATGATTGAGAACCTATCCTTTTCGGGAAAGGAAGACGAAAATCCTTACCTTCATATTAGAGATTTTGAGCAAATATGCAATTGTCTTCGCATTGAAGGCATTTCTGATAAGACTTTACGTTGGAAGTTTTTTCCTTTTTCCTTAAGAGGAGAAGCTAGACGATGGTATAGTCAGAAGGTAAGTCAACAACGAGGTGAATGGGGAGTCTTACGAGCCAACTTCTGTTTAGATTTTTATTCCCTCGATCGTATCACCGACCTTAGACTCGAAGTTCTATCTTTTAAACAAAAAGAAAATGAAACTTTGGGAAAATCCTGGAAACGTTTTTCTGATCTTTTAGAATCTGGTCCAAAACTCAATATTGAAGACCCTATTCTCCTTTTTCATTTCTTTCGAGGTCTTCAGAAAGATCATAAACAAATGCTACATACAATGTCTAGAGGTTCTTTCTTTCGTATCCCTACTGATGAAGCTAGAGCGATCCTAGATAGAATCCTAGAAGCTGAGATGGATAATACCCTCCATGATGAAACCTACGAAGCCGAAGTAGACACTCTGCCGAATTCTTCACCTACTTCAGCTATCCCAAGTTTTGAGCCACAAAAGGAAGAAATTCCACCACCTGATTTCATGCTGGATATAGAATCCGATCTTTTTGCCGATTTTGGAAACATTTCAAACTACCATTCTATAGACAAACCCCAAAGCGGTCATTATAGCATTTGTTTACCAAGTGAATATCAATTGAGAGAGCTTATCTCAGTCATGAGTAGCGAATGGTTGGAGGAGTCAGAGCTTTCCTCTGAAGTGATCCGTTTGGATACACCTCCTATCACTATACGCTGTGCTTATGATTCTGATCAATTTGATGCTCTCTATAATCCTGTTGTGGGGATCAATATCATGTCTGAAGCTTTTGCACTTAAATTATTTGGAAAATTAATTTTAACCCCCACAACAAAGTTCATGAAGGAATCTTCGGGACGATTGGTCCCCAGTCTTGGAATTGTGAATGTCCTACCCTTTATGGTAGAAGGCTCCATGATTCATTTGAACTTTTATATCTTTGATACATGGGACTTCGACCTGTTGATAGGACAACCATTTAGAAGACTCCTTTATGAAGGTCAAACTGGAAAGCTACACATTTCTTTTGGAAAGGATTTTAAATTCCCTATGACAATTTCTCACTCCTTGAATAATAAGATCGAATCATCTCTTTTGCCTATGGAAGAGGTAAAAGCTGCGTCTCTAGAGCTTTTAAATGAATCAGACTTAGAAGAAGAAGCCCCTTTCTTCATAGAAGAGGAAGCTGAACCTTCTGAACCTGAACCTTTAGATGAGTTTGCAGAAACACCCAGACCTCCTATAGAGCTTAAAATTTTACCACCCGGTCTTATCTATGCTTTCCTAAACAATAATCCAGAGTTTCCTGTGATCATTAGTAATAAACTCACTCAGGAACAAACTCTGCGATTAATGACCGTTTTAGAAAAACATCACTCAGTCTTTGGCTACTCACTCCAAGATCTTACAGGAATCAGTCCTATGATTTGCACCCATCGCATTCCGACAGATCCTTCTGTTTCACCTTCTCGGGAACCCCAACGTAGACTCAACAACGCGATGAGAGAAGTAGTTAAAAAGGAAGTTATAAAGTTGCTGCATGCAGGGATTATATATCCTGTGCCGCATAGTGAGTGGGTGAGCCCTGTTCAAGTTGTGCCTAAAAAGGGAGGCATGACTGTTGTTACAAATGAGAAGAACGAGCTAATTCCGTAACGCACCGTCACAGGGTGACGGATGTGCATTGACTATAGAAAACTGAATAAAGCCACGAAAAAGGATCACTTTCCTTTACCTTTTATAG
Source organism: Saccharum hybrid cultivar R570 (assembly GCA_038087645.1). Lineage (NCBI taxonomy): Eukaryota > Viridiplantae > Streptophyta > Magnoliopsida > Poales > Poaceae > Saccharum > Saccharum hybrid cultivar. Next base: position 26,213,430 of record JAQSUU010000115.1, on the reverse strand, counting down.
ATGAGATGTTAGAGCGGTTAGCGAACCATTCGTTCTTCTGTTTCTTAGATGGATATTCAGGGTACCACCAGATCCCGATCCATCCTGATGATCAAAGCAAAACCACTTTTACCTGTCCATACGGAACTTATGCTTATCGTAGAATGTCTTTTGGGCTATGTAATGCACCAGCTTCTTTTCAAAGATGCATGATGTCTATATTTTCTGATATGATTGAAGAGATTATGGAAGTTTTCATGGATGATTTTTCTGTTTATGGAAAAACTTTTGATAATTATCTTGAAAACTTAGACAAGGTTTTGCAAAGATGCAAAGAAAAGCACTTAGTCCTTAACTGGGAAAAATGTCATTTTATGGTTAGGGAAGGAATAGTGCTAGGACACCTAGTGTCTGAAAGAGGTATTGAGGTAGATAAAGCTAAAATTGAAGTAATAGAACAACTACCTCCACCTGTGAATATAAAAGGAATTCGAAGCTTTCTTGGCCATGCTGGTTTTTATCGCAGATTCATAAAAGATTTTTCATTTATTGCTAGACCACTCACTCTTTTGCTAGCCAAGGATGCTCCTTTCGAATTTGATGATGCATGTTTAAAAGCTTTTGAATTATTAAAGAATGCACGCATCTCTGCACCAATCATTCAACCCCCTGATTGGTCGTTGCCTTTTGAAATTATGTGTGATGCTAGTGATTATGCTGTGGGGGCAGTTTTGGGGCAAACAAAAGACAAGAAGCATCATGCAATTGCTTACGCCAGTAAAACTTTGACAGGAGCTCAACTTAATTATGCAACCACTGAAAAAGAGCTTCTGGCTGTTGTCTTTGCCATTGATAAATTTAGATCTTACTTAGTAGGAGCTAAAATAATTGTTTACACTGATCATGCTGCACTAAAATATTTGCTCACTAAAAAAGATGCTAAACCTCGCCTAATTAGATGGATCTTGTTACTCCAAGAATTTGACTTAGAAATAAAAGATAAAAAGGGAGTAGAAAATTCTGTTGCTGATCACTTGTCTAGAATGCACTTTAAGGATCCACAGGAAACACCCATTAATGATTCACTCCAGGATGACATGCTCTATGGAATCAACAGGTCTGACCCCTGGTATGCAGATATTGTTAATTTTATGGTTTCAGGGTATGTACCACCAGGAGCGAACAAGAAGAAGCTTATTCAAGAAAGTCGTTCACACATATGGGATGAGCCATACCTCTTCCGAGTATGCGCTGATGGCTTACTCAGAAGGTGTGTGACCACTGAGGAAGGGTGGAAGATCATCGACAGATGCCATTCATCACCATACGGAGGTCATTATGGAGCATTCCGTACACATTCAAAGATCTGGCAATGTGGATTCTATTGGCCTACAATGTATGAAGACACAAGGCAATATATCAGAAGATGTGGGCCATGTCAAAGGCACGGAAACATAAATACAAGAGATGCTATGCCACTCACCAACAACCTTCAGATTGAGCTCTTTGATGTTTGGGGAATAGACTACATGGGTCTATTTCCTCCATCAAAGAAGTGTGAATTCATCTTGGTGGCAGTTGACTACATCTCCAAGTGGGTAGAAGCACTACCTTGCAAGCGTGCCAACAATATTAATTCAAAGAGGATGTTTGAAGAGATTATATTTCCAAGATTTGGAGTCCCTAGGGTGGTGATAAGTGATGGGGGATCACACTTCATTGACAAACGCTTTGAGCATTATCTAGCAAAACATGGAATCCGTCACAACGTTGCTACCCCATATCATCCTCAGACAAGTGGCCAAGCAGAGACTTCCAACAAGCAAATCAAGAACATTCTTTAGAAAACAGTAAATGAGATGGGAACAGCATGGAAGGAAAAGTTATCCGATGCACTCTGGGCATACCGGACAGCATACAAGACCCTAATTGGAATGACCCCATACCAATTGGTGTACGGGAAGACTTGCCACTTGCCTGTTGAACTAGAGTTCAAAGCACACTGGGCCATAAGAAGATGGAATATGGACCTAGATGTTGCTGGAGATCATAGAAGAATGCAACTATCAGAATTGGAAGAATGGCGAGAGAAAGCATATCACAATTCGAAGATCTACAAAGAAAGAGTCAAAAGATGGCATGACAAGAGGATCAAGAAGGAGTTCTCACCCGGAGATAAGGTATTACTTTTTAATTCCAGGGTGAAGCTTTTTGGGCATGGAAAACTCCGGAGTAAATGGGAAGGACCATACAAGGTAGTCAATTCATCATCCCACGGAGCTATTACACTTCAAAACGACGAAGGTACGTTATTCAAGGTAAATGGTCAACGTCTTAAATTATTTTTAGAACCCAATAAAGAATTAGAAGAAATAGACGTGATCCATTTTTACCTTCCGATGGAGAATTAAAGCCCGACCTTTTTAATCTGACGTTTTTGGGCCACGTATATATTTTTTTCGGGATAAAAATACTTCTAAGAAACACGCTTGAGCAAGCGGGCCCGCAGAGGAGGCAGGCCCAGGGCGGGCGCCCTGATGATGAGGGCGGGCACCCTGCCCTGGTGTCCCCTCGGCCCCGGCCTCTTCCGACGTGCTTTCCTCATCTATGGTTATCCAGAAAATTCCGCGAAGGGGTTGTTACGCACGCCCGGCAGCAGGATGGATCTATGGAAACCCTAGAGGCACTTTTTGACCCCTATATAAACAGACCCCTGACGTCAGCTTTCAACACCAATTCATTCAATCCTTCTCTCCTCCTCAATTTGAGGTTGTCTAGTTCCTTGCTTCTCCAATGGCCGACAAGACCCACCGCAACTGGGAGATCGTCCCTTACGACCTCAACCGCAAGCCCAAGGATGACCCCGACGCCTACATCCCGGCCAACACAGAGCGACAGCTAGCAGCCCCACCATCAAACCAGCGTAGCTCAATCTCATCCTACTACGCCCAACCAGTTCTTACTGCACCACCGCAGCCCCTTCTTCTCAAGGGACCGTCGTCCAAGCAAGAAGCCATCGTCAAGGTACCAGCCGGCACGAAAATCCTGCCACCTAAACCCAATGAGCGGGTTGTAGGCGTCAAGACCAACCGGAGCGGCGAGATCAGCATAGCAGATGTGGATGAAGACATCAGGACAGCAAATAAACATATTATGGAACTTCAGTCCACAGTTAGCTCCCTTAGTAGGCAGGTCTCCAACCTGAACACTACTGTGCTCGCGCTTAAACGTGACCTTTCTGATGCCCTTGCTAGGATCAGGGATTTAGAGCAACACTGAGCTATCTAGATTAGACCTTGAGGCAGTGTGTCTTAGTCTTCATCATTAGATTCAATTAGATTCGATTAAATTCAGTTTAGATTAGTTCGCTTCATTAGTCAGTGTAATAAATGCCTCAAGACAAATAAAGATTATTATTATTATTATGCCTCGTGTATCTCCACTTTATTTTTATGCAAGAAAGCAGGAAACAAGTATGGGGGAATCCCCTCGACATGGTAAAAGCACTTCGATTGCACCACTCCACGATTCAGGTACATACTCTGCACGCTTTATTTACATATATACAAATACATATTGGGTTGTGTAGAATATTGTTCCTAACATGATAATTTAAAAAGACAAAAATATTTTTAATCATGATCAATCTCACTCTGTAATATTTCTGAAAACCTGCATTTATTGAAAATCATTTTAAAACCATGTGTTACTCAAGTCATTGTGGAATGTGAGATGGTAGAATATGAGTATCTTATTCTTGAAATCTTTGTCGCTTGGAGATTTTCTTTTCAAAAACTTCAAAAATATAGCTACCATCCTCAATATTTTATATGCCTGATAAACCTAAAAATATTAATTTGCTTTGTATTGAGTTTGTGCAAAACGAGTTAGACCCTTGTTGAGAGATTTATCATGCTCCCAAGATCAAGACATTTTTATTCAGAAAGATTCACTCTTCCGAAGTATTATTGCATTAGAGGCATGGGCTATGCAAAAATATATTTCGAGGAAATAAAAAGGAGCAAGTGCTCGACAACCTCGCAGAAAAATGGACAAGTGTCCGGAAGTAGAATTAGGGGTACCTCAGTATCCACCTGAAAAAAAATGAGATGATAAAAATATATATGGTAAAAAGAAAATGATAGCCCATGGTCCCTCTAATAAGCAATATGCCAGTAAGAGTTGACAAGTTTTAATTTTCAAAGTCTTTGATCTAAGAGTATGGCATTCCTCTCCTCGGATCCCGTTTTGACCCAGGCAATATATGCAAAGTAAGTATGCTTGAGAATTTCTACAAATTAAAACAGCCTCAGTGAGATATACAAAAGATAAATGAGTGATCTGAGAGCCCCTATGAGGATAAAGGTATGCTAAGTTTTCTATTCAAAAATATATAAAAAACTCCAAGTGACAGGGCTGAGAAGAAGAAAGGATCTCTACTTCAACCATATATTTCCCTGACTACAGTGCACAGTGGACATTCACAACACCCTGCAGGTATAAAAAGAATGCTTTACAATGTTTCAACCCCAGTTATTTTTCTGAACCATCCTTTTCTCGAGGACGAGTAAAAGCCTAAGTATGGGGGTGTTTGTTGACGGTTCTTAAGTATCAATTTTAATTATCCAATAAATAAGGAAAAGGACTTATATGCAAGCAACACCTAGAATTAGGGTTTGATCTGACAGAATTCCACGAGTTTTGTTGTTTATCTGTTTCTGCAGGGGGTTATCAGGAAATACAAAGGAAAGGCCCACACGTCGGAATTACATAGAGATATTAACGTGTTCACTGATTTTCTATCATCTAGAAGACTCCAGAAGCCACGGGATCGAACGGGAGGCCGAACGGGCCCGGGACCAGGGCGCCCGCCCTGGACCCTGGGGCGCCCGCCCTAGGTCTGCAACCAATCAGGACGAGTCTCGCGGATTATGCCCCACCGACCTAAAGGATCAAGGAAAACCGTGCGATTAATGTCGGTTTGATCCGACGGCCCAGGTTCACTTGAAGGGACTATATAAGCAGGACCCCTGGCCCCTGGAGAGGAGAATTCAAGTCCATTATTTTCATATTTTTCAGAGAGGATTCAGAGAGAGAGGTTCCCTTAGGGTTCCCACCTCATTAGGGCTTAGCATCCAATGTGAGATTAGACTTAGTTCTTCTAGATTGAGAGAGATAGAGTGGAGGTATAGATCGAAGGAAGCCCGGCCTGTCGGTGACTACTTCGAGGTTGTACCTATGGGATCAAGTTCTCCTAACCCGAGGCTTGCTCCTAGGATTCTTCAGTATTTCGACTTCTAAATTCTAGTAAGTTCTTTGTTTTATTGTTCTTTGGTTTATGAGTTTACTTTAATCTCTTCGCGTAGAGTTTAGAGTAATCATCTCTAGCGTAAATGAGGTGTTTGGGCTAGGATACTCATGGATATCCCCTGTCTAGCCGGACCATGGTAGTAGCAAGGAACGTGACATTTCCGTAGCTACCTTTGTATTCCATATCCTGTTAGCAGGATCGATAGGGTTTATAGGTGTGGGTCGAACATCCTTTGAGGTGTCTAGATTCCGTGAGCCTCCCCAATAGAGCAGTAGATCATCCTTACCAAGGTTAGAACGAGAGTGCAGTTGCAGTCTTCTCTATACATCGCTCACATCAAATCACAGTGGTTGTAGCCTAAAGGTTAGTAGTAATAGATTTGGTTAGTCAGATGCACGCTTTCTCCTAGTGGTAAAAAAATAAATACGATACTCTGGATAACATCCCGGGTGAAGTGCTCACCGATATCCGTGCGCTTGCGGATCATTTCCTAATTGCGTTACCAAATATCAACAGCGACCCGGCCATGGTGGCGCGTGCGGGAAACGCTCGATTGAGCCTTACCGAAGCGAGCAAGACAACACGGTGGCTTGTTCGGAGGAGAGGAGGAGGTGGCGGGGCGCGACGCGCGGGCAATCGAGCGGAGGCGGCTCACCGGTGTCGGAACGCGGTAGCGGAGACGGTGGCGAGCGGTGGCGAGTGATGCTCCCGTTCGAGTTTTCCAAAGGGAGCGAGAGAGAGAGAGAGAGCAAATGAGGAGTGGAGTGGAGGCAGAGGCGCGGGTGTGGTGCTGTGGAGCCGAGCGTGCGGGGGCCATCAGCGTCCACACGGTGGACGGTGCCGGCATGCGGCCGCCACACGGTGTCGCGCGGTCGGACGGGGCGTCGCGTGCGCGAGGGAGGGAGAGGCGTGCGGCGTGGGCTGCTGGAGCAGGCCGGGCCGAGGCACGAGCATGGGCACACGTGCGCGGGGAGCTGGGCCGCTTTGGACAACGGGCTGAAAGTGAGGCGGCGACCCGTTAAACAAGAAAAGCCTTTTCCATTTTCCTTTTTAAGGAATTTTTCAAATATCAGGTTTCAAATACCATTTTGAGCAATAAAATGACTTTTTCTGAAAATGGCCCAAAAATGAAAGTTGCTTAGAATTTAATTCTCTACAACTTTTATTAAGGGACCAACTCACAATTTTGCATAGATTTTGAATTAGGAAGTAAAAGCTAAATAGAAGGGTATTTTGACCATTTCTAGAAACAAATTTTAAAGCAAAAAATTTGACAAGACTTTGAATACCAAATTTGCTCCAAAAATGATGCTAAACATTTCAAAAAGGTTTGTGCTAATAATCAAACATATTTTATTAGTCTAGCAAGCATACCCACGTCAGAATTGCATTTAGACGAGCACATGCAACACTCACGTTTCAATGCCATGTTTCACATGTTTCAATTCAAGGTTATACTTTCATTACATGCAATAATGAATGCAATATGATGCTCAAGCATGTGATTTAAAAATGCTAATGCAATGCTTAACACTCGAGGTGTTACAGGTTATATGGTAGTTAGCGGTGCATGATGGTAGTTAGTAGTAGAAGAGAATGCAGTAGATGACATGTGCTTGTGGCACATGTTCTTGGATGATGTTGACTACCTAGTAGAAGAGTTTTATACCTACTCTATCGAATAAGGTTAAACATGTTCATCTACATTGCATACAATCATGAGCATCATATGCCATCTCATCTGATACACCAGTTGCATAATTACTTATATAAATGCATCATACAGGATCGTAGGAGGAAGTGCCAGTAGCGGTACAAGAGGAGCAGGCTGGGGCCGACCCACAGGAAATCCAGGCACAGGAGGTGCCCAAGACCGAGGAGCAAGGAGAGGATCTGCCCGAGTGCGTGGACCATCAACCTAGTTCATTTCGAAAGAGGCAAGCCTCGGAGCATTATAAGTCTCCTACTTTATAAAAGCAATTAAGTATATAAGTTCTATATATATTGTTGCATTAAGTTGTAGGAGCTGAGTGAAACCGTTGATGCATTTATTAAATCCTTGTTACCTTGTTATATATGTATACCCTGATAAGTCTAGGACCGCGTTAAATGCTTAGCCCTGCTTAGACTAGTAGCAATCGGTGATTTCTTGTCACCGGCAACTATAGGTGGTTACCGGAATACTTTAGCTGTTGAATAGATGATATCCTGGAGATAACCAAGTGTTAATGGATAGTTGGAGACTGGGCGGAATAAATGTTGTGCAACCAGACAGGGTTCTGGGGTGCTTGTAGTTTCCGCTTGTGTCGGTTAAGGACCGATCATTGCTCGTCCCTCTTGTCATGTTAAACGCATGTCTCACATTTAGCTGGCCGAATAAAGTACCTTTCGACTACGAAGCTAGTGGCACTATTTGGGCCGGGATCTACATGAGTGCGCGTATTGGTGCTGATGGGGGTATGACAGGGGCGCGAAGAGTGAGCCCAAGGGCAGGCGTAGCCTGATTCCTGGCAGTTGGGCGGCCCCTGGGTATTGCGGCTTTAGTTTGTCCCACGATGTTTACCAAAATAGTATCATTGGTGATCTGTAGCTCATTTGATCGATGAGTGTGGTTTGTGTGAGGAATAAATCACCAGCTGGTTAGGAATTGATTCGAATCGTCATCGCTCCTGGATAGTGAGCACTTGACTCGAGCTACGGTATCGTAGTAATGATGGTGAAACACAGATGGTTATGGATGATGTTGGAAATGCTAAACCTGAGATGGTAACTTGATATGAATGGTTAATCAAGTGATTGCTATCGCATAGGTGCTTACCTAGAGTGACAGGTTATAATAAAGATCATGCTAATACTTAAAATGGTTTATTCAAGATAAATTATGTTTTTCGCAAATGAGTCAGCTAGTCCACTAAAAGAAAGCCATGCATGCACCTTGGTGTCATTTTATTTTTGTTTAAGGCTGGTAAATCTAGCTGAGTACATTCTCGTACTCAGGGCTTTGTTCCTATTGTTGTTGCAGATGGCCAGATGTACTATGGATATTGCATCAATTGTCTGTATCCCGCGATGGGCGACAATTAGGATCAAGGGCATGGTCTTTCCGTACGTCTTACTTGATGCTTTTGTGAGACATAACTACTATCTGGCACTGTAATTCGAACTAAGTGTGTGTGAAGTCTTAAAACTATTTGCTTCCGCTACTTTATTATGAACTTGTTTTGTAATAACTTTATGTTTTGAACTCCGATGTATTCGAAATGATGTTGCGAACTTTATGTAATATATGACTGTGGCTGCTAAACTTGCACGATCTTGGTTGGTATGTTGGTTGGTTTGAAATCCGTCGTGATTTCACGGACTACCGGGTTATACGGGCTTAAGTTTGCTAAATTAACTGCTCCGGCAGGTGATTTTCTTACTTAATTTTGTATAATTGGTCAATTCTGTTACAACTGGCATCGGAGTAAGGTTTAGCATGTACTGTTCACATGTGTATTTAAAACAAAAGAGTGTTTAAACCTATAATTTAAAACTTAAAAGTGTGCCAGTGGTCATATCCTTTATGTTCAGTTAAGGACTCTAGGTGGCTTATTTTTGAGGGGTCCTTGTATCATATTTCTATTTCGTTGCTCATACGGCGTGCTATTGTATGAGTGTCATTCGCTTGAGTGGTAACGTATGGATCATTTGCCTCTATGTCTCGGTAAGTGTGAGTTGTGAGAGCATGATCGGATACACCACTGATCTAGGGAAGGGCCTATATGATGCTGAATTATCTACATGTTATATGCATGTTATAAGAAAGTGTCCCATGTGTGGGTGATTCCGTCCGTTAAGGCGATGCCGTCAATAGGACGATGGTTCAGGTAGTAAGCACTACATGTATGTGCAATTGGGAATACACATATGTGGGAGTGTATAATTTTTAATTCCGCAATGCATTCATATTGTGGGATGTGGGCTAAAATGATTCTTCTGCAGGTACATAACAGCATTATTGTGTAGTACGTATTAGTTACGTATATATGAGAGACCGTTGTATGCCACCGTCTACGGCGCTAGAATTCAATTGTTTATTAAGTTTGTGAGACCGTACGGAACGTGCATGCATCATGTTGTTTATGCATATCTTTCATTGCATTGTTCCTCCCCTTATAAGTTGATTATTTCATTTTGATAAAAATGACAAACTTAATATTCGTTCTCACAAGGGTAATAAAATTTTGCTATAGATGGCACGCACGAAGCTGACAGCTCGTGTCACAGAACCTCCTAAATTATGATGGCCCACATGTACCTGTCATTGTCATTATGACCTCTGACAGCCATACTTATGTACCTCATGACCTAAAAGGCCTGCTTTCCTCCGAACAGGATCCAATTACAGGAGTATTGCAATATTACAACAGTTTATTCAATATAACATCAGAGTAAAAGAGCGGAAGTCTTACATAATTTAAGTTTAAAAACCACAGTTTTCAAACCACAAACCATAAGTAACATTATTACAAACCAGTAGTAGTGGAGTATCAGTAATAACTTTATTACAACACCCAAACGAGGTGCCTTGCCCAAAGGCCACACAGCCTACTCGTCGTTCACTTTCTTCAACGACAACGGTCATGCAGCAAGACTAAAAGTAGGCTTGCTCATGCACCGCACCTGCAACAAGGGTTTAACAAACCCTGAGTACTGAGGGTACTCAACAAGGCTTACCCGACTAAGGAAAAGACTCCAGAGACATGCTAGTTTTAGGAGATCGAGGTACATAAGTATGGCTGTCAGAGGTCATAATGACAATGACAGGTACATGTGGGCCATCATAATTTAGGAGGTTCTGTGACAGCTGGTACCAGAGCATAATTACTGGAGTTATTATAGTATTACTTTACAAAACTTCAAAATGATTTGGATCGAACAAAGTTAAATTGATATTTTGGGTCCAAATTGCTTCTGACTCATCCTAATCTTTTCATTTTAGTTTCTTTAGTTCATGTTTTAAAGCTTCATAGCGAAGTATCATGTTATACTGCCCTATATTATGAAATGTTATTGCATATGTTACTTAAACTCTTATTTAGTTCATAAGTACGTTGCATGCATCATATTTAAATAACCTGCTTAATTACCTTCCCTTTTAAAGTGGTTTGGGTTAAGTAAGATTCAATCCTGTTCATGCTAACCTTCAGATCCCTCCCATCTATCATCATCTTTCTAAATCTGTCTTACTACAGGATGGCACGTACTAAAATGACTCCTCGCAAGAAAGCTGGTCCACAAGGAGTGCCTCGTCATCGGTTGGCCCCAAGAGATGATGGAGCGAGTAGTAGTCGCAATCCAAATCCAGATCCACAGGCAGAAGTCACAAGGCTTACAGTAGAAATGGAGCGACTGAAGCGCAATGCGTCCTACTGGAAGCAGTTTAAGACCGAGTCCTTGGAAAAGGAGATGGAAGCCAGGGCTCGTGTTCGAGACTTGGAGCTTTATGTGGCAAACCTGGAGCAGTATAATGAAATCTTGCATGAGGAAGTCCATAGGCTGCATGACCTAATGAATCCTAATCATCAACCTCAAGCTGTAGAAGATGATGTTGGTGCCGTGGTTGTTCCTGGTGGAGAGGAAGACCAGGAGGAGGATGATGAGGAGGATCCTGAAGAAGTTGAACCCATGCTAGAAAGTGGGGAGGAGGTAAGTCATGTCACTGGTATGAGTGCCACGGAGAGTGAGGATGGAGTGATAGTGATCAGTGATAAGGATGAGGAATGAAGTGCTAGAATGAAAAGTTATGTAATATAGTAGTCTTTCCTGCTTTCCACGAAACTTTAGAGGGTGTGGTTTGCTTTGTCTGTGGCAAGCTTGTAATAAAAAAATAATGTAAGCTAAGTATGTTGTGTGTACTGGTATTGTACTATCTGCTTTTTAATTCAATAAAGCAATGTAAATAAGTGTGGTTCATGTACAACAGATGGATGGTACTGGAACTTCTCAGGCTAGAGACAATGCTCCTAATCCCCCACCAATTCCACCTACCTTGGCAGAGGCCATTGCCGCACTGGTCAATGCTACAACTCTAATAACCTAGAACCAGAATGCAAATCAGGGTCATCGGGGTCGAAACAACGGAGGAGAGACTACGTATGTGGATTTCACCGATACTCGTCCACCGGTGTTCTCAAAAGTTGATGAGCCATTAGAGGCAGATGACTGGCTCCAAACTATGGAGCAGAAGTTCAAGCTTCTCCAATGCACGGAATATCAGAAACCCGTGTTTGCAGCACAACAGCTCAGGGGTGCTGTAGGGGCGTGGTGGGTGAATCTGGTCGCTGCACAACCTGCTGGCCATCGCGTTAGTTGGCAAGAATTTCATGATGCTTTCAGAGCACACTACATACCAGATGGTGTCATGGCAATGAAGTTAGATGAATTTCTCTCTTTAAAGCAGGGAGATCAGACGGTTTTGCAGTATGTTGGCAAATTTAATCATTTGTCACAATATGCAACAGAATATGTGAACACTAATGCAAAGAAGAAAAGTTGTTTCATGAGGGGCTTGAATACGAAGATTCAGACAATGATGACCACCTGTTATAATGCCACATATCATGAAGTAGTCAATGTTGCTATTGCTTCAGAAGAAACGTTCCGCATGCATAAGGAGTCAAAGAAAAAGAAGCATGTGTCTTCTGGTTTATCTGGTAGCAATAAGAAGCGCCAAAAGTTTATCTACCATCCCGAGAACCATTTCTGCCATTCGTACCGTCCACCCCAGTATCAAGCCCAGCAGCAAATGTTTGTTCGTCCTGCCGTGAACCAGCAATATCCACAACAGCCGAATGCCCCTGGCGTTCGAAATCAGAACCCGCCAACCCATAACTTTCCCTGCTATAACTATGGAAAGCCAGGCCACTTCTCAAAGGACTGCCCGTATCCAAGGCAGTACAACCCCAACTACCCAAGAGCCCCCGCATTGCAACAGCAGCAGAATCAAAGTAAGAACAATAATCTGAATGCCCAGAAGGGTAAGGGTGAGAAGAAGAAGACGGGACGTGTGTTCTACACCCAAGCAAGTGCAATTCCAGAGGGAGAACATGTTATGATGGGTATGTTCCCTGTTGCTAATCATCCAGCAGTACTGTTATTTGATTCAGGTGCATCGCATACATTCATAAGTCGCACCTTTGTTACAAAGCATGACATTCCAATTATGGGAACTCAAGAGGATTTCTTTATCCAGTCGCCCAGGGGACGACTGTGTACTAAGGAAATGGTGCGTGAAGTACCTATAGAGTTGGGTGGGCATATATTTCCTACCTCAATGATAATATTACAGAATCAGGATATAGATGTAATCCTAGGTATGAATTGGATGTACCAGCGAGGAGCTGTGATAGATGCACTGCACAGAACTATAAGATTGAACTTGCCTGATAGTAAATCTCATCTTCTTATCCAACTTCCCATTCCTAAGAGAACAGTTGAAAGAATATGTGCAACCTCAGTAAAAGAAATATGTGATATTCCGGTAGCTTGTGAATTCCCAGATGTATTTTTAGATGATCTACCTGGTTTGCCACCGGACAGGGAAGTGGAATTTGTAATTGAGATAAAACCTGGTACTGCCCCAATATCCAGAAGAGCTTACAGAATGCCATCCAATGAATTGGCCGAACTCAAGGCTCAACTGCAAGAGTTGCTTGAAAAAGGTTTCATCAGACCCAGTTCATCACCATGGGGATGTCCAGCTCTTTTTGTTAAGAAGAAGGACCAGACTTTGAGGATGTGTGTTGACTACCGCCCATTGAATGAAGTAACCATTAAAAATAAGTACCCTTTGCCTCGCATTGATATACTTTTTGATCAACTGGCGGGAGCAAAAGTGTTCTCATAGATCGATCTTCGATCTGGGTACCATCAAATCAAGATTCGACCGGAAGATATCCCAAAGACTGCATTTACTACCCGGTATGGTTTGTATGAGTATTTGGTTATGTCCTTTGGTCTCACCAATGCACCGGCACATTTTATGTATCTGATGAACTCAGTCTTCATGCCGGAGCTTGACAAGTTTGTAGTTGTTTTTATTGATGATATTTTGGTATACTCCAAAAGTAAAGAAGAACATGATGAGCACCTTAGAATTGTTCTAGCTTGTCTGCGAGACCATCAACTATTTGCCAAGTTTAGTAAATGTGAGTTTTGGCTAAAGGAAGTACAATTCCTAGTACATGTGTTGTCAGCCGAAGGTATAGCTGTTGACCCTGGCAAGGTGAAAGATATTCTAAATTGGAAACCACCAACCTCAGTTCATGAAGTTCAAAGTTTTCTAGGAATGACGGGTTACTACCGTCAGTTTATACCTGACTTCTCCAAAGTAGCTAAGCCAATCACTGAATTGTTGAAAAATCAAACTAAGTTTGTCTAGTCTCCAGAATATGAGAAGGCTTTCAGAATTCTCAAGAAATCACTGATAACTGCTCCAATTTTAGCACAACCTGATATAGAAAAGTCATTTGATGTTTATTGTGATGCCTCAGGTATTGGCCTTGGTTGTGTATTGATGCAAGAAGGCAGAGTCATTGCTTATGCCTTGAGACAGTTGAAACGTCACGAAGAGCATTATCCAACACATGATCTTGAACTAGCAGCTGTGGTTCATGCATTGAAAATTTGGTGTCATTACTTATTGGGTAATACTTGCCACATTTATACAGATCACAAAATCTTAAAGTATATCTTTACTCAGTCAGAACTAAATATGAGGCAAAGAAGGTGGCTAGAGTTAATAAAGGATTATGATCTAGAAGTACACTATCATCCTAGAAAGGCAAATGTGGTTGCCGACGCACTCAGTAGAAAGAGTCATTGCAATTGTCTGACTGTGAAGCCAATGGAATTTAGTCTATGTCATGAATTGGGAAAGTTGAATATTGAAATTATACAACAAGGTTGCTTAACCAATGTCAATGTTGAATCAACAATCAAAGATCAGATTATATCTGCTCAGAGAAAGAATCCTGGTATAGCCTACATTAAGGAAAAGGTTAGGTCTGGTAAGCAGACAGATTTCAGTATTGATAATATGGATGTTTTGTGGTTCAAGAACCGATTGGTGGTTCCAAAGGTTCCTGAGTTACGACAACTTATCCTTGATGAAGCACATGAAACGAGGTTCTCTATTCATCCAGGGAGTAATAAGATGTATCAGGACCTGAAGCAAAGATTCTGGTGGACCAAGATAAAAATTGAGACTGCCAAATATGTGGCCAGATGTGACACCTGCCGGAAAGTGAAAGTTGTACATATGAAGTCGGCAGGAATGTTGCAACCATTGCCCATTCCATCTTGAAAGTAGGAAGATATCAGTATGGATTTCATTACTGGGTTACCCAAGACATCAAGAGGCTTTGATTCAATCTGGGTTATTGTGGATCGTTTAACTAAATCAGCCCATTTCATACCTATGAGGACTGACTACAGAGCATCTAAATATGCAGAGATTTATGTTGCACGAGTTATGAGTCTGCATGGGATCCCCAAAATAAGTGTTACAGACAGGGGTACTCAGTTTGTCTCACAATTTTGGAAACAATTCCAAAAGTCACTGGGTACTAAACATCTTTATAGCACCGCTTATCATTCGCAAACTGGAGGTCAGACTGAAAGAGTGAATCAAATTCTTGAAGATATGTTGAGATCTTGTGCTCTCAATTATCAGGAATAATGGGATGAATGTTTGCCGTTAGCCGAATTCTCCTATAATAATAGTTATCAAGAAAGTATCAAAATGGCATCCTTCGAAGCGTTATATGGTCGTAGGTGTGGAACTCCTCTGAATTGGTCAAAACCAGGAGAAAGGTGGTTTTATGGAGTTGATCTGGTGAAAGAAACTGAAGAAAAAGTTAGGCAGATTCAAAAGAATTTGAAAGTAGCTCAGTCCCGACAAAAGAGTTATGCTGATAAAAGGCGTAGACCCTTGATATTCCAAGTGGGAGATTATGTTTATTTGAAAGTGTCACCGATGAAAGGGGTTACCCGATTTGGAGTTAAGGGTAAGCTCGCACCACGTTATATTGGGCCATTCCAAGTCATTGAAAAATGTGGAAAGGTGGCCTATAGATTAAAGTTGCCTGAACAATTATCAGCCGTGCACAATGTGTTTCATGTGTCGCAACTGAAGAAATGTCTTCAAGTGCCTGATCAAGTTATTGATGTTGAAGGAGTCGAACTTGAGCCCGATTTGACTTATTCTGAATATCCTGTTCGAGTTCTAGATCAGAAAGATCGTGTTACCCGAAGTAGAACAATCAAGTGGTACAAGATACAATGGGATCAACATTCAAAAGAAGAAGCCACTTGGGAATCGGAGGACAACCTGTTGGAGAACTTTCCCGATTTCCTTGCATCTATCTAAGTTACAATTTCCTCTTTAAGTTGTAACTTATCCGTTTCAAATTTTGTAATATAGAAAACCCCTATCTGTTTTATGAACAAGTTTTGGACGTGTTTGTTTGACACGTTTCCTTTTCCATTACGTAACTCAAGGCTTTAAATCTCGGGACGAGATTTCTTTAAGGGGGAAGGGTTGTAATACCTCTGGTGTTATGGAGACTAAAAATTTGCCATGTCATCATATTGCACTGCAAAGCATACATGATTAAGTTAATTACGATGTGCATCAACTAAAACGAGTTTACATTCTTAGGTTGGATGTGCTTCTGAGATGTGTGACTCGAACAGAAAACCCTAGTTTCGAATGTCACCGCAAATACTTAGTTTATGTCCTACGTAATTTAAGGTGTATGACTGTGTTATACACTAGTGTCAAGTGTAGGGTATGAACTAAAGTTCAACACATAAAATGAAGATTCAAATTTGAGTTTGAAATTGGGATCCAAAACTTATCGCGAGTTTTCTTATTCGGATTTGAATTCAAATTTGGGTAATTATTAAAAGATTTTCCAAAAGTCAACTTGTGTAAGGTCCTAGATGGCTAGAGGGGGGGTGAATAGCCTATAAAAAATTCTACAAATACCACTAAGCAATCTTATTAGAATAACAAACGGCGTAAAGCGAGTTTTGCTTAGCCAAGGGTTGTGATGCAAGCCTCCTATCCACAAGTCTAGTAGATTATGATCTCTAGTTCACACAAGAGCTATGTCACTAATTTTACACTAGAGAACAAGCTAACAACACTACTAGCAAAGCTACCACTAGAGCTACACAAGATAATCTAGTAAAAATAAGTGCAAGAGAGAGGATTGTGATTCTTATACCGACGGTGGAGTGAAGATGTTGCCAATCACCAAGATAATATACAATCAATCAATATTGACAACAACACAATATGAAGACCAATCACCGGGAGCCAAGAGACACAATATTTTTGTTCACCCGGTGTTCACTTGTGTACCGACAAGCTACGTCACCGGTTCTGTCGACCAACACTTAGATGGTTTCCCGGTGTGACCCTCAAGTCACTTGCCCCTCAAGGCATGCCCGCAAGGCATCGCAAGACACCACTCTCAAGTGAGGTAACTCAATGACACGCGCATTCCACTAGAGTTGCTTTTGGCGTCCCGCCGAGGAAAGCACAAGAACCTCTCACAATCAACCGGAGGTGGCCAAGAACAA
Organism: Saccharum hybrid cultivar R570; assembly: GCA_038087645.1. Classification (NCBI taxonomy): domain Eukaryota; kingdom Viridiplantae; phylum Streptophyta; class Magnoliopsida; order Poales; family Poaceae; genus Saccharum; species Saccharum hybrid cultivar. Next base: position 26,196,506 of record JAQSUU010000115.1, on the reverse strand, counting down.
TCACCTTCTCTTGCCAACGTCTCCAACAATCTCCAAGCCGGCTAGGAGCGGTACTCTCCAAGAGTAACAAGAAATCCACCGGCTAAACCACCCACAAGTGCCACTAGATGCCCTCAAGCTATGCAATGCACTTTGGGATCACTCAATCTCACTTTTGATTTGCAATCAAGCAAGAGAGATGAGTGGGAGGAGAAGCTTTAGCTCAAAGGATGCACAAGAGTGATAGAAAATACCAAGAGACCTCCCCAAGGGCCGACCAATGAGTATTTATAAGCATCCCAAATAAATAGAGCCGTTGCCACTCCACTGACCATTTTTTCGGGACGACCAGACGCGCTCAACCGCGTCCGATCGCCCTGCACCGTCCACGTGTCCATCCAGATTCAAACGCGACCGCTCGAACCTCCAACGGTCACTGCGCGCCAACGGTCAAACGAGCGACCGGACGAGCTGCTCAACCGACCGGACGCGCCGATCGCACAGCACCGCGAGCCCGCGAAGCATCGACCGGATGCGCTCCAGATAATGACCGGACGCGACAGAGCCAGCGTCCGGTCGGAGTCCAGTAAGCTCCCTTCGCGACCGGACGCGTCCGATCACGTGTGACCGGACGCGCGCGCGTCGGATTAGCTTCACGCCATGCGCTACACTACTGGGCGCCTGACCGGACGCGCCGGTCCCGCGAGTGACCGGACGCGCCGGTTGCAAACCCTAGCCCACGCGCCTGACTACTGCGCTGTACTGACCGGACGCGTCCGGTCAATCCGTGACCGCGTCCGGTGCAGCGTCCGGTCACCTCTGTGACCTCCGTTCGCCTCCGTTTCTTTTCCGACTTCCGGCGTAGTGGAAAATAGGCATTTCGTTTCCTTAAAACCCCTCTCTACCCGCAAACCACAGCGCGACCAATGCCACCTTTGCAAATGTGCCAACACCATCAAGTGTACATCTCCATGTGCTTGTGTGTTAGCTTTTTCTCAATCATTTTCAAAGGTTTTCCAGTTAGCTCACTAGGCCCAACATGCAATGCACTTCATGAATTCACCTAGTGGCACCCGTGCGTCGAATAACCGATAAGACTTCCCCTCTTAATAGTTCAGCTATCGACCCTAAACCACTCACACCCTCTATGGTGTCTTGAGTGTAAAACAAAATGGCCCTATGGTTATACCTTTGCCTTGAGCCCATTTTGTTTCTCCAAATGATATGATCCACTTCATATCATCACATGACTGTCTCGATCCATCGACCTTGACTTCACTTGCTCTTTACCATTGCATCGGTCCGTCGGGGCCAAGTCTTGCTCAAGCTTCACCATCGCATGGTCCTTCGCTTCGAAGCCTCGACTTGCCCTTCACCTTCACAACCGGTCCATCGAGCCAAGCCTCATCTTGGCCTTCACCATTTTGGTCATATGAGTCAATGTTATGTCTCATATTCAATGACCACCTTTATCTAAATCATCCACTTAGATACAAAGGTTAGTCCTAGGTTTCATCAATTAGCCAAAACCAAACTAGGGACTTTCAACTAGGTCAACCAAGAGTGGCATTTGGTCAAACATGTGATGCTTGACCCAATGATACCCTTGGATGATGGTTTGATCACTAAATAATCACCAATTAAAATAGCAACCAATTTCAATTTGAAATTCTTCCGAAAACCCTAAATCCAAAACCCTATTTTTACCCCTTTTAAATGACTCAAAATCTAAGCAAAATTAGGGAAAAAGTTTAAAACAAAGTTTGTAGATCTTTTCTAGGGCAACAAGTTTGGTGTTTTGAGTTTTCAAAGTTTTAGTGTAAAATCTTGAGTAATTTTGAAAAGAAGCAAATTCCAAATTTGACCCCTTTTCATCCTCAAACTCAAATTTCAAAATAGAGGCATAATTTGAAAATGATTTGAATAGCAAAGTTGTAGGTCTTGGCTAAATGTACAACTTTAGTATTTTGAGTTTTTGAAGTTTCAACATAAAATTGAAAGTAATTTCTAAATTACCAAATTCCATAAAAGAGTCCCCTTTTGATTTCAAATTCAAATTTCAAAATCTAGTTCGAATTTGAAAAAGTTTTCAACATGAAACTTGTAGAGCTTGAAATTCTGAAGATTTCATATCTTGGGAATTTTTCAAGTTGTTACATGTTTTTGAAAGTAATTTGATAAAAACAGTTTGAAATTGAAATTTGGGGGGGAGTGCTACAATGCTCGGCCAATGGCGACCGGCCACCGGCCGGTATGGGTGCCGGAGTGCCGCCGTGGCCGTCCTGGCCCTTCTCGCGCGCCCAGAATCGCTCGCACGACGTCGTGAGCCTTCCAGTATTGTCACCGTGGCCGTTGCCCTATATATAACTCGAGCTCGTCGTGGAGTTGAATTTCTTTTTCTGTTTTGCCGTCGCCGCTGCTCAGCTCCGCCGCTCACCGCTGCCGCCGTTGAGCTGTATCCAGCTAAAACAACCGCACCATCGAGTTCGCCTCGTTCTCGCGCGTCTCCTAGTCCACCTGCACCAGCCTTTTTCCACCCGAATCGGCCGCACCACCATTTCCTTCTCCAACTCCGGTGACCGAGCGCCACCAAGCCGCCTCACGTGGCCAGCCACCTCCACGGCCTCTCCGTGCTTGCTGTTTGCTTCACTGCACTCGCGGTGAGCTGTTGATGCTTCCCATGCCCTTAATTTAGTCGCTACCGTCTTGTATCACCAGGACGCCGTGAGCCGCGATCACCGTGACGCCATGGCCGGTGAAGTGCCATCTCCGGGGGCTTTCCGATTGAGAGAGTAGTCCGGTGAGGTTCGCGGTGTGGTGTAGATCGTGTTGGTCGGGTTGGTTGAGTCACCGACGTTGTGGTCGCCGGCCAGCCACCGTGCCGTCGCGGTGGGAGAGAGGAGAGCGGGAGGAAGAAGATGACAGGCGGGGCCGAGCTGTCAGCGGGAGAGTGAGAGAGGGAGAGCGCGCGTGTTGCCGGGCCGCGTTGCCGGGCCGCGTTGCTGGGCCGCGCTTGCTGCTGGGTCGGGCGAGCGCATGGGCTGCGAGCGAGCGCGCGCTGGGCCGAGCTGAGGGAGCCAGAGGAGAAGCAGCCCGAGCTACAGTGTTGTTTTTCTTTTTCAATAATGTGAATAGTATTGATTTTGTTTATTTCACTAGAATTTTTGTAGAGCTCCAAAAATAGTGAAAATTTTTGAGTAAGAATCTCAAGGTGTAAACTATCTAGGAAAAATATTAAATGCCAATTTTGATTACTTCCTGCAAGTTATTTAATTAGCTCAATTAAATATTAAATGCAAATTCCAGGAATTTTAGTAATTAAAATATTAATCCAAAAATCATGAAATTTATTTTGACACTATTTTAGACCATGCTCAACCTATAGAAAAAGTTTGAACTAAATTAGATGAAGTTTAATTTATTCTTAATTTCTATCTTAATTAATTAAGTGAATAATTAAATGTTTAAGTGATAACTTTAAGTGTTGTGTGCTCTTTTGATTGAGTGATGACCTTGGGTCATTAACCCTTAATGATCCTTGGCACATTATTTACTTGGTTGAGCTCTTGATTAACATGTTCTTTAAGAAGTGTTAATGTTGCTTAATGTAATTGTGGTTAGTTAGTGAGTTCTGTTGGTTTACAACGGTATCGCGAAGGAAAGTTATACTCAAGTTATTAATCCTGGCATATCATCATCAAGTATCATGTTTATCATCACATCATATTGAAACATGTCATACTCTCGTGTAGTTTCCGCTTTCAAGGAGGTAGACTTTGTTGAGCAAGCTTCCGGAGAAGAGCTGTCGTCAGTGGGTTCTGGACCGGACTTCGGAGTCATTGAGCCTGAGCCAGTCGTCTCGTCTGAGCAAGGCAAGCCCCGGTGCATTTAAACCCTTCCTTGCATTTTTATAAATCTTTATCACTGGTACTATGGTTTATTATATTAAGTAATTAGGAGTTGAGTGATAACCCGATTGTTGCATTACCATCCTTGATTATTGCGATATCACCCTTGGTACCTATTTTATTGAAAACACGTAGTTATGCTTCGTCATGCTTATTAAGTTAGGTTTTTAAAATGAGATGTTTTACATGGCACTCTGATGGCATAACTTGGTGGATACTGAAATGTAAGAATGAACTTGAGATCGGGCGGGTGGTTTGGCCACCACTAACTTGCATTGGGAAAGGAGTCTCAATGTAGTGTTTTCGCCTTATCAATTAAGGACTGTACGTTGTTGGCCCACGCATCAAGGAGTTTTTAATAGTACTAGCCATGTACCCATGTTGGGTAAGCCTTACTTAGGCTATTCCATCACGAGAACGTCTAACCTCGCACTGGGAGTGGAGAGATGGCGAGAGTAGCGTGTACCCTCGGGGCGAGAATTGGGCCGGGTTCGAGGAGTACTGTACTCTCAGGTGGCGATGGACACGTTCTGATTTTGGGTTACCCGAGTAAGAATTGATACATGCAAGATTTGGTTCTACATATGTCGTGTGGTTAGGAAGCCCCAGCTGGGTAAATTAAGCGGTTCGAATCGTCGTTACTCCACGAGAAAGGAGTCTTGATCTTGCACCAACATCGTAGTGAAAGAAATGGAATGTGTTGAAAGAATGAGAAAGAATTTGATGAGAACTATTTTGATCTAGATTAGAATCACTTAGAATTGGTTAATGAACCATCAATGGTGAAAATAAAAGGTTGAAAGTAAGAACTTACTTTAGTAAGCTTTTCCGCAAAAATCATTTTGATTCTTGAATACCCGTACCTCGATCTCCTAAAACTAGCATGTCTCTGGAGTCTTTTTCTTAGTCGGGTAAGCCTTGTTGAGTACCCTCAGTACTCAGGGTTGCTGTCACAGAACCTCCTAAATTATGATGGCCCACATATAACTGTCATTGTCATTATGACCTCTGACAGCCATACTTATGTACCTCATAACCTAAAAGGCTTGCTTTCCTCCGAACAGGATCCAATTACAGGAGTATTGCAATATTACAACAGTTTATTCAATATAACATCAGAGTAAAAGAGCGGAAGTCTTACATAACTTAAGTTTACAAACCACAGTTTTCAAACCTCAAACCATAAGTAACATTATTACAAACCAGTAGTGGTGGAGTATCAGTAATAACTTTATTACAACACCCAAACGAGGTGCCTTGCCCAAAGGCTACACAGCCTACTCGTCGTCACTTTCTTCAACGACAACGGTCATGCAACAAGACTCAAAGCAGGCTTGCTCATGCACCGCACCTGCAACAAGGGTTTAACAAACCCTGAGTACTGAGGGTACTCAACAAGGCTTACCCGACTAAGGAAAAGACTCCAGAGACATGCTAGTTTTAGGTTATGAGGTACATAAGTATGGCTGTCAGAGGTCATAATGACAATGACAGGTACATGTGGGCCATCATAATTTAGGAGGTTCTATGACAGCTCGCAAGTCCGTTGGAGGTAGAGCTCCCCGCCACCAGCTCGTTCCCTGTACACGTCTGAGGCACACCTTCGTAGGAGAGTTCGGGATGCCTACACTGTTGTGGAGAGTGCTCAGCTTTGTAGGGTATCCTGATGGGATGGAGCCTCGCTATTTTTGGAGAAACGATCAGTTGGGTGAAGGGCTGTTGGTCACTGTGGAGGCTGTTGTTCGCCCTAGAGGTGACGGTTCTAAGTGGATGGGTTAGCGCTATGAATCAACTGGCAGGACAGCTGAGGAAGCGGCTGACAGAGCTGCTTTTGGGATTCTGAGGGACATTATGGACCGTTTCCCTTAGGAGTTGGCAGCTGCTATGGTTAGGGTCTTCTCGAGGAGCAATCCCTCCACTGACTCTTGGAAGCAGGCCAGGGGAAGAGCTCTAGAGATAGGTGCAGCTGAGGAGCAGCACAGTGACAACCCTGCAATGAGTGCCATGTTTGTCGTAATGAGGGCATTTGATGGAGTAGAGGGCAGTCTGAGACGCGTGTCTGGTGCACTTGGCCAGGCCCGCGACGACAGGCGTCAGCTTTAGAGGGACCATGACACTGAGATTGAGAGGCTGAATGAGGAGATAGTTCAGCTGACCCGTCAGAGAAATCAGGTGACACAGAGGACTAGGGTGTATGAAGGAGACATCCGTGCATTGAGAGAGCAGCTTGAGCGTCTGACTACCACTAACCAGAATGGTGAGTGCATGCTGATCCATGTGCTCCATCAGAGGAATGAAGCCTGGTCTGAGGAAGACGTTATGAGAGCTCGACAGGTTGAGCTGGAGCAGCAATTGGCCAATGCCGAAGAGTACAACGACAACTTGCATGAGGAGGTGCACCAGCTGCACAATCAGCTCCACCCTTTTGTTCCTCCTGGCGCAGCTGAGATAGAGCCTGGTGTCATAGCGGCTGATGATGACCTAAAGGCTGAAGAAGATCAGGAGATGGAAGAAGATGAGGGCACAGATGAATATGGCAACGTGTCTGCGATGGATAGCGACCACGATGAATAGATTAGTATATGGTTCTCTAGTCGCTAGTTGTTTCTTTTACGATTTTATGTATGGCACGTAGACCTTAATTTTGTTGTTGAGAACTCGATGTAATGTTGGAATTTGGATGATGCGTGTGTGGCGATATCCGAACGCCTAAAAGTCCAGTGTATGTATGCTGGCAATTTTGGTTTGTATGCAAACGCTATGCGATGCCACGAAGTAATGTAATTAGTGATGTTGTGTTGTGGATTGAGTTATTGTGCCTTTGTTTTATTGCATAAATTTATTCTCTCCAGTAAATTCAGTATGGTATGATTATACGTTCACCTATAATTATTGCAACATCGCCTAATAATTACTTATTGTTGAAATATGCAGATGGTGGATACGCGTCGTACCGTTGCTGGTGTCGCAGGGGCAGGTGGTAGTGGTATTGGAAATGAGGACCGTGATCCACCACCTCCTCCTCCTCCTCCCCCGTATACCGCGGAACAATTCTTCGCGTAATTTCTAGGAAGTCAGCGTAATATGGAGAATATGCAGCAGAACATAGAGGCCGCCTTATGCAACATCGCCGACAATACCCGCCATGGGTTGCACCAGGGCGGACACGAAGTGAACTAATATAGCAATTTCAAGGAATTTATGGACACAAGGCCGCCAATATTCAAGGAAGCGGCAGAGTCATTGGAAGCTGATGAATGGATAAATATCATGGAGCAGAAGTTCCATGTGCTAAGACTGACAGAAGAGCTGAAAACAAAATATGCTTCCCATCAGTTGCAAGGTCCAGCAGGGATATGGTGGTCCCATCATCGCATCACTTCTTTTGCCAATACACTTATCACTTGGGAAATGTTCACAACTGCTTTTCGTGGGAATTATATTCCGCCTGGGTTGATGGCCATGAAGGTTGGTGAGTTTATGAGGCTCACTCAAGGCACAAGGACGATGAAGGAATATTTGCATGCCTTCAACAACCTTTCTCGCTATGCTCCTAAATTTGTCAACACAGATGCAAAGAAGATTGCGAGTTTCAAGAGAGGACTCAACCCTAAGATGCTGAAGACAATGGGCGCTTCTAGTCGGACAGTGTTCAGTGAGTTCATTAGTGATTGCTTGACTCAAGAGAACAACAACAATGCATACTCCGCATCCAAAACTCGCAAGAGGGCTTTCGAGTCGGGTCCTTCACAAGCAAGAGCATCTATGGCAAGTCGTCCCCCGTACCGTTCACCAACACCTGGTGCAAGGTTCAGACCGCCTCAGAAAAGAAACCAGAATATGCAGCCACAGCAGAGGAATTATAAACCTTTCAAGATGGCAGTACCTCAGGCGAAGACAGGACAAGGTAGTTCATCTAGAGCTATTACTCCAGTAAGAGGACCATGCTACAACTGCAATCAATTTGGGTACTTTGCAAAGTTTTGCCCGTATCCCAAGAAGCCACAGAACCAATATCAAGCTCGTGTGCACCATACCACCATAGATGACATTCCTAAAGGAGAGCCCGTGACAGCTGGTATGTTTTCTATCAACAACCACCCTGCAGTTGTTTTGTTCGATTCTGGATCATCACATTTATTCATAAGTCAAGCATTTGCAAAAAGATATGAGCAAAAAATAGTTGAATTGGAATGTGCTTATCAGATAAGTTCAGCTGTGACTGATCTGTTGATGAATCAGATAGTTAGAGGGGTAACCCTGAATATAGCAGACAGGCAGTATAAGCTTAATTTGATAGTCATGCCAGGGATAGTTTTGGATGTAATTATAGGAATGAATTGGATGAATAAAATCGGGGTAGTGATTGATGTTGAAAGTAGAACTATTTCCATCAAGGAACCTGTTGGAGAAGGCACTTTTCAAATAGTGTTACCTCGTAGAATAGATCTTGGAAGTACGACCTGTGCAGTCCAAACCACTCTTCTGGCTAAGATTCCTGTAGCATGTGAGTTTCCGGATGTGTTTCTAGATGAGTTACCCGGTCTTCCGCCGGATAGGGATGTTGAGTTCGCCATTGAATTAATCCCTGGAACATAACCGATCTCGAGAAGGCCTTATCGGATGCCTCCAAATGAGTTAGCTGAGTTGAAGAAGCAACTTCAGGATCTGTTGACCAAGGGTCTGATTCGTCCAAGTTCGTCTAAATGGAGTTGTCCCGCATTGTTCGTGAAGAAAAAGATGGATAACTCTTTGCGGATATGCGTAGACTACAGGCCACTGAATGCAGTGACCATTAAAAACAAGTATCCTCTGCCTCGGATTGACATCTTGTTTGATCAATTGTCAAAAGTCAAAGTATTTTCTAAGATACATTTGAGATCAAGGTACCATCAGATCAAGATTAGGCCACAAGATGTACCTAAGACTACGTTTTCCACCATATATGGGTTGTACGAGTATCTTGTCATATCCTTCGGCCTGACAAATGCTCCTGCATACTTTATGTATCTGATGAATTCGGTCTTTATGTCAGAATTGGATAAGTTTGTGATTGTGTTCATTGATGACATCCTGGTATATTTAGAGAACGAGAAAGATCATGCAGAGCATCTAAGAATTGTCTTGACCAGACTCAGGGATCATCAGTTATATGCCAAATTTAGTAAGTGTGAATTTTGGTTGAAAAAAGTTTCTTTTCTTGGTCATATTCTGTAAGAAGACGGAATTTCGGTAGATTCCAGTAAGGTGCAAGAGATTATAGATTGGAAGGCACCAATTACAGTTCATGAAGTTCGGAGTTTCCTTAGATTAGCTGGTTACTATCGTCGTTTCATACCAGATTTTTCTAAGATTGCCAAACCAATGACAAGTCTGCTACAGAAGGATCATAAGTTCACTTGGACTGAGGAGTGCGAGGCAGCTTTCCGCACCTTGCGAAAATTGCTAACCACTGCTCCTGTTCTAGCGCAACCGGATATAGAGAAGCCATTTGATGTGTTCTGCGATGCATCTAAGAATGGTTTAGGATGTGTTCTTATGCAAGATGAAAGAGTCATTGCTTATGTCTCACGTCAATTAAGGAAACATGAGGTTAACTATCCGACACATGATTTAGAACTTGCTGCTATTATGCATGCTCTAAAGATTTGGAGACACTATCTGCTTGAGAATGTGTGCAACATCTTTACAGATCACAAGAGTCTCAAATATATATTCACTCAATCAGAATTGAATAAGCGACAGAGAAGATGGTTAGAGCTGATCTAAGATTATAACCTGAATGTACACTATCATCCGAGAAATAGTACGGCTGCTAACGGTCCTAGCGCCCGTTGGAGAAGAGGGCCGCCCTACATATACATTTTTTTAGGGGACGCCCTACATATACATGCATCGAGCATGCACCAAACAGACACTCGATCAGATCAGAACCACAGGAGCGCTTACCATGTTGACGGATGGATTGTCACAAGTGCTTGTTGGGCCGTCACGCTGCCCTTCCGATCCTAGGCCCGTACCCACCATCTCATCTGCTATTATGTTTTCGATCAGAGTATAAGAATAAGAAGAAGAAAAAGACTGTCTGAGTCAGCACCAATCACAGATTGTTCATTCCGTGTCCAAACCACAAAAAGTTGCAACCATATCCATCTTTTGCTACTGACTTGTCACTTATTTTTATATACGTAATACGTACTAAATAGAATCGAGTAAGTACGAGGTGTGGTTACGCAATACTTTTGTCGTCATTGATGTCACTTTAACTTCTACTCACTCCGTCCAGAAAAGAACGTAATTATGACAAAAGGGTCAGATCTGAAAATATTTTTTTGGTGAGATTATTTTTGAAATATTAAATAAAAAAGATTAAAATATAAAAATCCTCCCAGGATATGTGGCGTTCAATCAAGTTGAGCGGCGCGGCACCATCCTGCTACCATGTGTCACGAACCTGTCGTTCGGTGGCGTGCCACTGCGCGTGCCGGTGTAGTTTTGGCCCATAAAACTCTATAAACCGGACCTGATGGAGAGATTTAGAACATCTATTTTTTTTTGACAAATTTAGAACATATCTTGAAGATGCTCTTACGTTGATGACCCGAGACAACTAAGTACTCTCCACAGAAAAATGTAATTCTCACGTCCCGAGGAGTCAAACAATTCAAACTTTGACTAATTATATAAAAAGTACTAACACTTATTAAATACTGTCAAACTAGATCAAATTTGACCAAATTTATAAAAAATAATATTAGCATTTATATCTCCAAATAAATTTATTATAAAAATATATTCTATAATAACTAATCTAATGATACTTATTTTATTTAATAAGTGTTAGTACTTTTTATATAATTAGTCAAAGTTTGAATTGTTTGACTCCTCGGGACGTGAGAATTACATTTTTCTGTGGAGAGTACTTAGTTGTCTCGGGTCATCAACGTAAGAGCATCTTCAAGATATGTTCTAAATTTGTCAAAAAAAAATTAGATGTTCTAAATCTCTCCATCAGGTCCGGTTTATAGAGTTTTATGGGCCAAAACTACACCGGCACGCGCAGTGGCACGCCACCGAACGACAGGTTCGTGACACATGGTAGCAGGATGGTGCCGCGCCGCTCAACTTGATTGAACGCCACATATCCTGGGAGGATTTTTATATTTTAATCTTTTTTTATTTAATATTTCAAAAATAATCTCACCAAAAAAATATTTTCAGATCTGACCCTTTTGGTCACGCCAGTGGCGCTGGCGTGACCAAATAACGTTGTCACGCCACATGCATTGGCGCGGCAAAGTCCGCTACGTTAGACGGCGTTTTCGACGTGGAAAACGATGTCACGCCACTCCCGCTGGCGTGACAGTATTGTTCTGTCGCGCCACCGGGAATGGCGTGATAAGACAAAACGTTCAAAAAATCATAACTCCTTCATACGATATCGGATGAAGATGAACTTTATATGAAAATTGTACCCCTCAATGAGATCTACAACTTTGTAGTTTTGAGTTTTTTCATTTGAGGACGTTAAGATGCTCAAAAAATTAATAATAAATTTTAGGATCATAATAGCTGCGTACAAGTGCTTGTCACATTAGAAAAACACTAGCGTTTTTGTATGGCGTCAAGTAAAGATACTTTCTACATGAAAGTTGTAGCCCTCAATGGAATCTACACCTTTGTAGTTTTGAGTTTTTGTATTTGAAATAGTTAAAATACACCAAAAAATAATATAAAATTTCAGCAGCATAATAATTGTGTATTACCGTTTGTCGCATTAGAAAAATGATATCGTTTTTATATGATGTCAAATGAAAATATATTTTATACCAAAGTTGTAGCCCTTAGAGAGGTCTACAAATTTATAATTTTGATTTTTCCCATTTGGAATGGTTAAGATACGAAAAAAATAATCTAAAATTTCAGCAGCATATTATGCTGCTAAAACTTTATATTACCTTTTGAGCATGTTAACGACCTCAAATATGAAAACTCAAAAGTATAAAGTTGTAACTCTCACTAGGGGCTACAACTTTAATATAAAATATATTTTTATTTGACATCATATAAAAATGATATCATTTTTCTAATGTGACAAACGCTAATAAACGGTTATTATACTGCTGAAATTTTATAATATTTTTCATGCATTTTAACTATCTTAAATACAAAAACTCAAAACTACAAAGTTGTAGATCTCATTGAGGGCTACAACTTTCATGTAGAAAGTATCTTTATTTGACGCCATACAAAAACGCTATTATTTTTCTAATGCGACAAGCACTTGTATGCGGTTATTATGATCCTAAAATTTTATTATTAACCTTTTGAGCATCTTAGCGTCCTCAAATGAAAAAACTTAAAACTACAAAGTTGTAGATCTCATCGAGGGCTACAATTTTCATATAAAGTTCATCTTCATCCGACATGGTATAAGGAGTTATGATTTTTCGAACGTTTTGTCTTGTCACGCCACTCCCGGTGGCGCGACAGAACAATACTGTCATGCCAGCGGGAGTGACGTGACAGCGTTTTCCACGTCGAAAACGCCGTCTAACGTGGCGGACTTTGCCGCGACAATATTATTTGGTCGCGCCAGCGCCGCTGTCGTGACCAAAAGGTCAGATCTGAAAATAGTTTTTAGGTGAGATTATTTTTGAAATACTAAATAAAAAAGGATTAAAATATAAAAATCTTCCTATCCTGGCTAGGAGCAGAGCGGAGAGTCAACTGCACTTGCGTGGCTACGACTTGTACGTCGTCGTGAGTCGTGACGGGATTCTCATCTACGACACGATCAATTACGCCACCAGTTTAGTCTTGCAACTGCTTTTCACGGACGACACAAGACCAAGTGGCACGGGAAACAACAAAAGAAAAATAAGATCTGTGAAGAAGTTGTGGTGTTTTATTTTCTTTTATCAGAGCTATCTATTTTAGAGATCATCTAAATCATAGTTTTTAGAAAGCCACTTTACAGAGTCTCTTGGAACTGTCGTAAGGTAATTATATAATAGATAATGAGATCATCTGCTAGTAAATAAACACTAAAAGGATTTTTTTGAGCTCAAACATTTTTTATTTTTTTAAGATCAAATCATATTAGGCTTTTTAATTGGATAGGTTTTCTATAAAAATATTCGACTAACCTTTTGAATTATTGACATGTCCGATTTACCTTTCTTGTGCCGGATGTAAAGCCAATGCTAGTAAATATAAAAATATTGTGGAGAAGGTGATGAGGCAGAGATGCACGCTAGGAGCTCAAGGTGCACGTGGAGCTTAACGAGTAGAGGCGTCGGTGACAACAAAAATAAATTGCTATTATTTTTTAATTTATTTCTAGAGCAAGATCCGTGACACATAAATCTTTGCAAATCAAAGAGCATCTCCACCGCACTCCCTCCGGTTTCTAAAAAAACAACTTTAGCCATTACTTTTTGCTAGAAAATATTTATAGAATATAGTCAGTATATACTTTTGTGAAACTACATTTTGAGATGAATCTACTTACATCGCTTTTATATTTTTAAACTCAACCCAAAAGAATTTATTTGTAGTTAAAGTTTAAAATGTTTGGCTTAAGACAACCTCAAAACGATATCCTTTAGAAAACCGGAGGGAGTATATGTTTTCCCTTAAAAATTTGCTATAGCCAATTGAGAAAACAAGTTTTCAGGTTTTAGGAGAGTTGTTTAGTAGCAGATCAGGAAAAAAAATATGAATATCCCGTTTGTCCCTTTCTTCTCTTCCATAGATGCAGCCGATAATACTCCCAGTCCCACCACCATCGTTTGCCCCTTCTCTACCATCGATGCCTCCTAACGCCGCCACCGCACCTGCATGGCGAGAGAGAGAGCCAGCCACCATAGTACCCACAGTGGGTACTCTAAAGCTTTAGAGTATGAATATAGAGTAAAAACTGCTGCACTGGGTACTCTAAAACGATACTCTATCCTTTCTCTCACTCTATATTTAGAGTAGTACAGTGCTTACTCTATACTCTATAGCAGCGGGCCCCATTAGCTAAACAAAGGGAAAAAATGCTATAACTCACAAACCAAAAATCCAAATTAAATTTTGATTGCACCATTAAATTCGTCTCAATAAATCCTTCAAAACTATATCACACATGGATATATTTAGATAAAGTGACAAGTGGGTCTCACAGTGGATAGAGTGGATAGAGGATGATATAGAGGATGGATGGGTGCGGGAGAATTGAGTATAGAGGAGAGAATCTTGCTGACTAGGACATATAGAGAATGAATATAGAGATCCATGAGTGCAGGTAGTCTAAGAGAAGAGAAGGTTAAGCTACTTCGTGGGTGGTGCCCACGGTATACATGGAGCTGCTTTGAGTACGGTGGAACAGCTATGGGATGGCAGTCTGGCGAGGTGACAGTGGTCTAGTGCAATGGCAGCCGCTGAACTTGGCATGGTGGCAACCTACTTGCAAGCACATGCACCTGTGTGATCCAGGCGTGGGGAGAGAAAGGGAGAGAGGACAGGCTGCTCTCCCCGTTGTTTGAGGGATCGAGGGCAATTTTTTCTCAATTGAGAACAAAATTTCTATCAAATCCCCTTATCACACACAAAATAAAAGGAGATTTGTTGAAGCTAGTTTTCCCTATGAAATCCCTCTACCTGACTATAGGGAAAGATTTCTTAATTTATTTTTGAAGGCGGGGTTTTCTTAATTTATTGGTCGAGATGCTCTAATTTCCATAGCTGATAGTACTGCCATCTTTTCAAATATCTTATTTGTGAAGACCTCTGAGTACGGGTGGGCAATGTCGCTGTCTCTGTAAACTATATTGTACTTGGCCGTTTATGTGCAATATTTTTGTAGAAGTGGTGGTACCCCTCTGTCTCCCCAAAAAATATAATTTGCATCTTTTGAGGAGTCAAACCGTCTCAAGTTTGATTAAAGTTATAAGAAAAGCATTTAACACTTTTTTGTGATAAAAATATCATTAAACTAATTATGAAATATATTTTCATAGTAAACCGAGTTAGATACATAAATGTTAATATTATTTACTATAAATTTAGTTTAATTTTCACAAATCTTATTATTTTTAGGACGGAGGGAGTAATCAAATTAAACAGTACACGCACTACACCACAGCCCTAGTATAGCGACGGCCTGTCGGTCGGTATAGGTCGATATAGCGACGCTTTGTCGGTCGGTATAGATCTATGCCGACACTTACTTGCTGCCGCTGAAAGTGGCGTCGCTATAGCCTATGCCGACCGACATGTGTTTAGCGACCGACTGTCTGACGCCTTAGGGGCTATATATACCGACACATAGTTTGAGGCTATAAAGACTTTTAGCAACCAACAATCCAACGCGAAGCATTCACAAGACAAAATAGACACTAATCAGCAGTACGTAATGAATTCCAAATTATCTATTGTCGATGCACAAACATTCAATACAATATATACATTAACCATACAAGGACACAGATTAATATGAGCATAATACATTGATATTGATTCATTCATATATGAGCTAGCCCAATGTATGGCTGGTCAGGTCTAACATCATACAAGTACAAAGTACATTAGAAGC
The DNA here is from genome assembly GCA_038087645.1 of Saccharum hybrid cultivar R570. Lineage (NCBI taxonomy): Eukaryota > Viridiplantae > Streptophyta > Magnoliopsida > Poales > Poaceae > Saccharum > Saccharum hybrid cultivar. The sequence goes on along the minus strand of JAQSUU010000115.1, from coordinate 26,181,038 downwards.
TTGCAGACATGAAGTTTGTGCATGAGCAAGCCATCAACATCCCTAGCTCACTGCTCAAATTTGACTAATAGCAATCTCATAGTCATATCTCTAACAAGTTCAAAACAAAACATAGCTTCCACGAGCACTTTGAACTTGTCAGCACCATCACACCACTTCATAGAATGACCTGAAATTCAATATGAATCCAATTAACTACTTTTAGCGAATTTGGAGAAATGCTGCCAGTATTATTACACATTATTTGACCTCCAAAAATCCAGCAGAGTGCAAGGACAAGCTTATCTCTAACATATACATTAAATGCATTGAATTTGAGTGTTTGAATAGCAAGCAAGAGAGAGCTCATGTGCCCTTATTCTTTCAATGTTGAGAATCTAAAATTTCTAGGACATAGTCAAATCACATAGAAATTTCAAATATAGTTATTGAATTTGACAAAAAAAATGTAAGTAAAAATAGTTGTGTAAGGGCCCACATTATGAACTGATATAAAATAGCTGTTTGACGAAAGTAAAAATGCAACCACATTATGAACTAATATAAAATTCTGCCCCACATTTCAGATCAAGGTCTATACAATTTAATTTCCTCCTACAAATAAACACATAATAAAGAAATCCTACATGGTCAACTGAACTATCTATGTATATATCATAAGGAGAAAAGAGAGGAACAAGATAGCGTATTCTTACAGCTTCAGTAGGTGTCTGATGGCAGCAAAAGATGCCTGAATACACTAGTGAAGTTATTATACTGCATATATAACTAAACTAAAAGAAGTAAAAAAAATAGTCAACACCTAGTAGCAAATCAAAAGCATGAATTCACAAAATTATGGTTTTCATTTCCATGGACTGGGCTTCTTTTCCCGATCTGGTGAACTACAGCAGTAAATGAACATTAGGAAAATAAATAAATGAATTAGAATAACAGAGGTAATTTGATCTTAACAACACAATGTTTAATGTTAAATCGACAGATGGATCTAAAATATGCACACAAATCATCAGTTCACGAATCAGAGATCAAAGGTTCTTCACATTAGTTTCTACTGCAATCACACAACATGAGTGGTCATTCGTATTGGCATCAAGAAGCAGTAGGCGTGGATACCAGGGAGGGTGTCGTCTTAGGTGACAGGATTGGCTAAGCACAAAACCAAGCATCCATCATGTTGCCTAGTTGCCTATGCTAGCAACAAGGATATACATATATTTTTCTATGACTAAACATTAGTTTGTATTGCAAATTCGTATATGGGTAAAAATTGTAATTCTAATCTTGTTGGTATAATACCTCCTACATAATTTAGATTCGAGCTTGTAGGTTGTTCTTACCTGGAGACTTCAGTTAGTAGTTTCCAGAGAACCTGTCATCACTTGCTAGGCTTCACGTTTAGTCATAGAAAAAGATATATACCTGGAACTACAATTTCACAGTAATGGGCAAAGTATAGGCACTATCATTATCATTCACTACTAGAAACTCGAATACTTCTGTGTGTGCAAAAATTCACAGAAATGGCTAGATGCAAGTATAGGCACTATCATTATCAAGCATTAGATGTTTCATTCATAAAAAAAATATGCAGATGCAAGTGCCAGACTTGGCATTAAATAGGAATGGCTAATTATTCTAAGACATCTCACCTATTGAAGTCAAAATGCAACACCTGCATGTCTTTTGATATCTCAGCTTGCACGGCTCCATAGCATAAAGTCTACAAGCACAAAAAAAGGTTCCTGATTATTCAAATCCTAGACTAAAATTATGGCAAAAAAACTATCCACAGTTTTAAAATCTTGTGCAATCTAAATGCTATTGTATTTGCTCATCTAAAGTAATAATAATAGAGAATCATTTGCTCTGTACAACTAGAGATGGACATTTATGCAAACAAGATACAGACTGTACTTCAGCAACATCATTCTTCAAACAATATGCATCACTGTGTATTGGGTGCATAAGCATGACTGAACTACAGCCTAGCTTCAAAAAGTTGTGTACTAGTCAACTACTAAAAAAAGGATATATAGTATAGATTTTCAACATGTATTGCTCTGGTCAAAAAATCAAGACTAGTGATTTAACAAAATTCAGTCCACAACCAGCAGCTTTAGCAATGTCAAAGTAAATTTAATCCATCAATAAACTTAGAAACAACTGTGCTTTAGCACAGTGGAGACAGCTTAGTACCTTTCATCTCTGGCAATATCATGTGCTGCAAGCATGATTGCATATGGGATTATGCATCACAAACTGCTTTAACCTTCATGCTACCTGCCAAAAAGATTGTGAACCCATGAATGTATTAAATCAATAACATCAATTAAATCAGATAGATATTGCACTATAATCAGGTAGACAGAGCAGTAATCAGGAAAGAATTATTATGACAATGACCAAACTAAGACTAAGTTCATTCAATCAAAGAACAGATATTAACTCTCAAGTCATGAGCCAGTTTGATTTACACAGAATGCCATCTACTGAGAAACAACAAGGATTATCCTCTGACCAATGAGTTCATCATTTCCTAAGTTACAGAAATTATTTCACACAGAACCACAGAACAGCAGTGACATGCTTAAGCAGTGACAAAATTATAGGCATAATACATTATCTTTTACACTTTCAGGAGTAGAGGACCTAAGCACATTACCTTCCATTTGGCTGTTGGCAATCCAGTTCCAATATAGTATCCTGTGTATTGGGTGCAGAAGCATGATTACTGAACAATGGCCTAGCTTTGCAGGTGAAAAAAAATCCTAGGGAAGCTAGGTGGCTATTACAGAAGCATGACTGAAATACGGCCTAGCTTTGAAAGTTATCATAAAACATAGTTTTGCAATTCAGTTAACCAAATCAACTTGGATTATAATTCCTGGCCGATAAAAACATGCTTTAAAATGTTGGTATTTGGTAAAAAAATATGTATTAGTCAAATACTGAAAATAGGATAGTACAGATTTTTCAACATGTATTGCTCTGGTAAAAAAATCAGTACTGGTTATATTAACAAAATTCAATCAACACCCTACATCATACACATCGGATTATATCAGATCTGTTCCGAATACACAACCAAATAGCTTAAATTTGGGTTCGTGCTCAAATTTGCATAGAAGGGAAGAGAAGGAACATGCATACCTAGCTTGTTGTGGGTGCTTGTCATCGGCAAAGGGCTCACCTCGGCCACTGGAAGGAGGCTGCACTCGGAGCTGCAACTGCCCTGACGTGGTTGCACTTGGAGCTGCAGATCTGGACGTCGGGCTGAGAAGGGGCAGCAGATCCACCATGCTCTGGAGGGCCCGTGCGCCGTTAGGGCTGTGCTCGGGAGGGGTGGCTCCCAGAGAGCCATGCCTGGGAGGGGCCACGCGCTGAGAGGACCACGCTTGGGAGAGGGACGGCGCACCAGGAGGGCCACACCCGCGCGTCGGCTGCGCGACAAGGGGCTGCGTCCGGGCGTCAAGAGGGGAAGCAGCGGAGCTGGGGCGACGAGAAGAGAGCTGGCGGCGGATGGGTGGAGGAGGGGTGCGGGGGTGAATGTGAGGATAAGGCGGGGTTGGGCGGGCGCAAAGAGGAAGAGGCGGGGATAAGTGCTAGGGTTCCCAAAGCCCAAGTTTTAGCGCCAACCGCCAAGGGCCTTTTTCATTTTTATCTTTCCGCGCTGGGCTTATTTTGGTTCCCGGGGACAGAACATAAGGGCGCGTCGAGGTCACGGCCTATAGTGACCGACCGTTCGTCCTCTTCGTTGATCTATCCCGACCGATGGTCTCTCTATACAGCCAAGTATCTATACCGACCGACAATCCAACGCAAAAGCTACATATACCGACACTTGATCCGTGGCTAGCTATACCGACCGACGGTTCACCGGTATTAGTATAGTTATAGCGACACACGTGTGACGCTATTCTAGGGTTGTGGTGTAGTGACGGTGGCCTAGCTAGTGGACAAGAGCAGAGCTGGTGGATAGATGGACATTTCGTCAACGGGTTTGACTTGTGCAGCTGGACATCGACTCGTTGCCTTGCCTCCCTGGCTCTGGCTCCCTCCCTAGTCCCCTGTACAGTACGTCGCCGGGCAGCAGATCGTCCATGCATCGGACACTGCACATCACCTAGGAGTAGTAGAGAGACAAAAGTCAAAAGGTCCCACCACCTATAGGTATACTGATAAATGATGGTCACGGGCACGTACAGCAAGTGAACAAAGTCAGCAACCAGCAGTAGTCCGCTCGGCCAGCCGGTCAGGGGAGGTAACAGAGCGACGACTAATACGTGTAGGGTTCACACACGCACCCGATCACACCCGACTGCATGCTAGCTAAGCTGGGCCGGCGATATGGTCATATCGGAGCGAGCCGACAACACATGGTTCAGTTGGCGGCTGTCCTCACTTTAATTAATTTGCTATGCACAAGTTGCCATGCTACCTGATCGTGATCGACCTGCCACATCATCATCGTGTGCACTCTTCTCTGAAATTGATTCATCATTTGATGCATGCATGACTTCCGCCGTGTCTTCTCTAATTTCCGATCCTTTAAACACCCCCTCCCCATTCCATCTAAAAGATCGTTTTAGTTTTATCCTAAGCCTAACGTTTTTTATTAGTCTGAGATAACAAACATCGATCTACAACATCAAACTAACAGTTTCATTAAATCCATCCCTCGTCGGAGAAAGGATACAATCATGCATAGCACTAAGTCAGAGCACTTTGAGTTTAACAATTTTATATAAAAGAATATCAATTATTTATCGTATTTAGTAATCATCATTGGAGTTATCATGGAATGTATTTTTAAAGTATATCTATTTACGGTCATAAAAGTTGATACTATTTTCTATAAACTCAGTCAAACATAAGATAGTTTGACTCAGACCAAACACTATAATTGCATCCTTTCTGAGATGGGTAGTTTATATGCATTGATAGTGTATTTATTTAGTGGTAGTATATATAGATGTTATATGTTTTTCTATAGATTTGATCAAGTTTAGAGAAATTGAATTTAAGATATATAAAAATAAAAAAAAGACGTGTGTTTTGGAAGGGGGAGTAGCACTACATTCCATGCCCATTCACTCTTCTTGTGGTACCCCATTTGAAACTGAAAGTCGTTTTGCCTTTGTCCTAAATCACACTTACATGATCAAGCTTATAAAAATACGGAGTACACAAATATTTATATATAACATCAAACAAGATTCATTAGGTACACCGTGGAATATATTTGTACATTGCATTATTTTTATATTGTAGCTTATATATTTTTCTATAGATTTGTTACATAAGTTTAATTTTAAAAACTAAAATAACTTGCAATTTGAAACGATTGAAGTGCTTCGGATTCGATCTCTATCAATCAAAGCCACACTGAAAAGACTATCTATGGGCCTGTTGGTTAGAGCCCTGATGCCAGGCAAATTGGTCAGGCATTCATCTCAACTCCAGGCTATCAAAATCCAACATTTGGGAATGTTGTCTGCCCAGACAGCCTTTTGCAGCTCGCAACCAAATAGGCCTTGTGTGCTCTCTCCATCTCATGAGAACAGATGCAAGATGAGCACTTTAGACTAATCTTATCTTACTACTATGCTACTACACGTACTCCTCCAGTAATAAACAATTAACTAAATAGCTTTCGTGTGATCTTTGACGTGTGTATAGTCTTTGACTACTACTGGTTTCTTCAACGATATTTCAGTAAAATCCTTCAAAAGCAGAACTTTTAATTTGAATACAAATCTATACATAACCTACATTTGTTCCATCTAAATGATATAACATATATTTATATACTGATGTTTGTAGATTACTCCTTCCGTTTCAAATCATAAGACGATTTGGCTTCTTTTACTTTTTCTACGTATCTAGACATAACGTATATCTAAGTGCATAGTAAAATCTATGTATCTAGACAGTACCATGCATCCACTTGATTTGCTACCATGTTTCGCTGAAAAGGCAGACTGAAAAGTACTGTTCGCTGATTTGTTGTGAGAGAAAAACACTGTATCATGGTTGATAAGCTATGCTGATAAATTCAAGCGAACAGGGCCAAGTGGATGCATTTGTACTAAATCACAAGATAAATTAGGCCAGACAAACTTATTTTGTTAACGTTTTTTCTTCATTTGTGCATCTTCTCAGGGAAACTTTTCTATCTACGGATGTACCAAACAAGACCTATGTATTGGTCAAGTAACGTACCATCCGTTACGTTGTATACATGACGGCCGATGAGGCTGGATTTATGTTGCACACATGTCGTCTGATGAGGCTGGGACAATGCATTGTGTGAACCACCAGCCGTAGTTCGGTTATTATTAGGCCCTGTTTTGGTAAGATAGAGAGGCACTAGATGCTTATATAGGGGTAATTGAGGAAGCTCTCTTGTATTGTTATTATTTTATTGCCGCATGGACCCAGACGCTCATATGTATGTATGTATGTATGTATGTATGTATGTATGTATGCATACTCCCCACTCACCTATCTATTTCTATGAGCATTGAGCCAATACATCTCGAGTTTGACAAAGCTGAATAAATTCAGAAAAATATAAGCACCTACGCAAGCCAATGATTTAAACCCGGTTGGACAGTATCCATCACAAGAAACTGACCAGTTAAGCTAGCTCTTTATTAGCTAATCTATAAATAATAAATAGTACAGTAGTTTCTGTTAAAAAAAAGAGAGTAGTATACTACTCGTACCGTGTAGTTTGAATTGCCCACCTTTTACTACTACCCTGATGACTGACCACTGACGGGGGTGGAAAAAAATAAAGCAGTAAAACTTTGATGGTTGTACAGAAATGGATAATAAAATAGAGTAATGCTGGGTAGCATGCCCAATTTTATTTACTTTTGGAGTGCTCGCTCCGTAGTTGATGTAGGAACGTCAACTCTCCTGTCCTGTAGTAAAAACGTACGTAGTGCCGACGTAGTACATACAGAGACGAGACGAGACGAGACGAGACGGACGACGGGATGTGGGGTTGGCTGGCGCGCGCCAAAGGAGGAAGGACGGCCGTCCGATCCGGATCCGGCGGGCGGCGTGAATGCCCAAGTCTCACGCCGCCGCCTCCACTGCCAAATGGACCAAACAGACGGTGGGGTCCACCTGGCAGCGAGTGCGTGCTCGGTATAAAGGAGGGGAGGGGAGGGGAGGGGAGGGGAGGCCAAAGCATTTTGTGGCTCACCTCACTTTGTCACCTGCTTCTTGCCTTCCGCCTCCTCCTTCCCTGCTTTCCCTCTCGGATCCCTGTGTGCGGCGGCCGGCCATTAATGCCACCCAGCTGCACTGAGAGTCTGTGTGCTGCCTGCCTCGTCGATCGCGATCGGTTTCCTCTCCCTCCTCCTTGTCCCCTGCATGCCGCGCCCGCGCGCTAGCTAGTGGTACAAGTAGAACAGGGGCCGGCCGGCCGGCCGGTCTGGTGGGCGTCAAGGTGGTCAACCAGCTAGTAGCCAAGCGTTGCTTTGCTTTGGTTGCTGCTGCCCTGCCCTGCCCTGCATGAACCCCGTGATCGTCATGATGCTTGCTTAGCTTGCAGTTGCAGCCCATCATATCTCCTCATCCATCCCGTGGCCCTCTAGCCCCTTATATATATTAGCTAGCTTGGACTCCGATCGACAGATCAATCGATCGATCATCGCCATGGGCAACTGCTGGGGAACCAAGATTAGCTCCCACAACGTATCTCCGGCCTCCCCTTCTTCAGCAGGCACGTACGGTACGGGTCATCATTCATCTCTCCATTATCAATCTTCCCGCCGGTCCCTTTCTGTTCGGTTCGTTCATATATATGCATGTATATGTACTCCCTTATTTATTTTTTATTCTAATCTACACTCGTCCTTTAATTTTCTCCCCAAAACAACCAGAGTAGTTTCCCTTTCCTTATGGTTTTTTGGCCCTACAGACAGACACATGCAGAAAGAAAAAGAAAGCTGCTTTATTTCTTCCTGGCACTGGCAGGCATGCATCATGTAGCACTCAATATTATTGCAAACTGATCGATCGCGCGAATGCCTGTCTGAAATTCTGAATAATGCTTGCATATGCAGCAGGTTCTAATAATAATAATAAGCAGTGTGCAAGACGAGGAGGAGGACGAAAGGCGGGAGGTCTGACTCTCAGCGCATCGCAGCATTCCAGTTCCAGGAGCAGCCGTGTCTCCGCCGCGTTGTCCATGCCCAATTCCAATCCCGCAACCCCTCGCAGCGAGGGCGAGATCCTGCAGTCCGCCAACGTGAGGAGCTTCACCTTCAACGAGCTGAGGACCTCCACCCGGAACTTCCGCCCCGACAGCGTCCTCGGCGAGGGAGGCTTCGGCTTCGTGTTCAAAGGGTGGATCGACGAGAACACCTTCGCCCCGACCAGGCCCGGCACAGGGATGGTCATCGCTGTCAAGAAGCTCAACCAAGAAGGATTCCAGGGACACAGGGAATGGCTGGTGAGTGCGGCTCGTGCCCTTAGGCCATAGTCTGCCTGCCTGCCTTATTCTGCATGCATGCTGATCGATCGGTCTCGTCATCATCATCTTTAATTTCTACATATCACTCACTGAACCTTCCATGCATTTCCAGGCTGAAGTGAATTACCTGGGCCAGTTGTCGCACCCCAATCTCGTAAAGCTCGTAGGTTACTGCCTCGAAGATGAGCAGCGCCTTCTCGTCTACGAGTTCATGCCCCGAGGAAGCTTGGAGAACCATCTTTTCAGGAGTAAGCAGCTTGCTTTGCTACTAATAGGCTATATATAGCTAGTGTTTATTTAATTATTTGGATTAGATTTGTACCAAAAATGCAACTGAGAACACCTGATCGATGGATCCTCCATTTATTTCATGCATCATATATATCAGGGGGCTCACATTTTCAGCCGCTCTCCTGGAACCTTAGAATGAAAGTTGCGCTGGGAGCAGCAAAGGGCCTTGCGTTTCTGCACAGCGACAAGGCCAAAGTTATCTACCGCGATTTCAAGACATCTAACGTTCTCCTAGATTCGGTATGGTAGTACCTCCGATCAATCCTCTCTAGTCTTATTATTATTATTATTATTATTATTATTATTATTATTATTATTATTATTATTATTATCTGAATGAAAAAGATTAATTAAATGGTTTAATTAATTTGGTTTGGTTTGGTTTGGTTGCATCTATCTATCTGTCATCAGAACTACAATGCCAAGCTGTCTGACTTCGGTTTGGCAAAGGACGGGCCAACCGGCGACAAGAGCCATGTGTCCACTAGGGTCATGGGCACATATGGATATGCTGCTCCTGAATATCTTGCAACAGGTACAGATACATATACTTATCTTTTTGATGCATGCATATATGTTTTGATATACCCTTATACTAATATCATCAGTCCGTATGGCCTAATATCTATCTGTCGATGCATATATATCTATCTTCCTCATCATTCGAAAAAGAAGCACTAATTAAGGAACTGTCAAAAACCTGAATGCTACTCTCTACGTAGCAAAATAGATGAATCAAAAAAGTCAAAGCGACTTATAATTTAGAACGGAGGGATTAGCTGTTAAGGCCTCCGGTCGATCCAATGCCCTTGCATTGATAGTATATAATTATTGTCTAGGATAGATCGAGCAGTATATAATTTGCCTGTGGCAGCGCAGCTAGCGGGCTTGATTAGATTTGAAACTGTATAAGGTCACGTTTAGTTCTAAAAAATTTTAAAGATTCTCCGTCACATCGAATGTTTGGACATATGCATGGAATATTAAATGTAGACGAAAAAAACTAATTACACAGTTTGGTAGAAAACCACGAGATGAATCTTTTGAGTCTAATTAGTCTTTGATTAGACACTAGTTGACAAATACAAACGAATGTGCTACTGTAGCCAAAGCCAAAAATTTTCGCCAACTAAACACACCCTAAGTACAAAAGTCTGCTCTCTTTTTGGTTTGGCATTTTGGCAGTGTTTAGTTCCTCCAAAATTCCAAAAATTTTACAAGATTCTTCGTCACATTGAATCTTTGGATGCATGCATGGAGTATTAAATGTAGGTAAAATAAATAACTAATTGTACAGTTTGTCTGTAAATGTCGAGACGAATCTTTTGAGCCTAGTTAGTCCATGATTGGATAAATTTTACCAAATAACAACAAAAAGTGCTACAGAAACTTTACACCACCTTTTACACCATTTAAACACTACCTTTGTTCTCGTCCTCACTTATATGAGGCAGTGGGAAGAAGAGAATAATACTCTTCCGATTGGTCAGGCGCAGTGCAGACAAGAAGTCATGGTTTCAGACCTAACTGGACCCCCGCATGTGCATGTACATGTGGGAATGAAAAGCCAAACAACTGCTGCAAAGCTTTCAAATAAAAAGTATATGGCTGTGTTTAGATCCATTGAAAAGTGCACTATGCAAAAAAAAAGATTCCCTGTCACATCAAACTTGTGATACATGTATGGAGTACTAAATGTGGATAAAATAAAAAACTAATTGCACAGTTTGGTTGTACTTTACGAGACGAACGTTTTGAGCCTAATTAGTCAATAATTGGACAATTATTACCAAATACAAACGAAATGCTACAGTGTATTTTGGCACTCCAAATTTTGGATCTAAACACAGCCTATATGAGTTTTACCATCTGCCTCATCCAAACTACCAAGCATATTTAATATGTTGAGAAAAGTTTCCGCTGCTGCGGCGTATATATAGTCGTATGTAAATTGTGTGTGGTATAGTCAAAGGATCTTGTATTCTGATATTGATTTGGTTTCATTCAAGCTAGGAATTGAATATGATCGGCAATGGCATAGTTAAGCGCATAATGACATACTGCATGCATGAGCTGTGTGATGTAATATATGCAATATCCTAATTAACCTAGAGAAACGAAATGTAAAGTCTGGTTATCATGTATACATGCAATTGCAATGCAACAGGTCATCTGACAGCAAAGAGCGACGTGTACAGCTTCGGCGTGGTGCTGCTGGAGCTGCTGTCGGGGCGGCGCGCCGTGGACAAGAACCGGCCGTCCAGCGAGCACAACCTGGTGGACTGGGCGCGGCCCTACCTGAGCAGCAAGCGGCGGCTGTTCCGCATCCTGGACGCGCGCCTCGGCGGCCAGTACTCGCTGTCGGGCGCCCACAGGGTGGCGGCCTTGGCGCTGCAGTGCCTCTCGGGGGACTCGAGGAACAGGCCCACCATGGACCAGGTGGTCGCATCGCTGCAGCAGCTCGCCGATGCCGTCGATGATGGCCACCTCCTCGTCCTCGGCAGCAGTGGCCACCGGTCGTCGCGCAGCCGCAGCCGCAGGTACCCAAACTCACCGCCAGATGTGTATCATCAGGTCGTGGCGCGGAACCTGAATCTTAACGCGCCCGGCGCCAAGTCTGCTGCTCATCGCCGCCCAACGACGATGCGCCGCCGCCTGTCCGCCTCGCCTCTGCCCGAGCTCTGACTACCATATATATCATGCGTATTCATCCATAGGTATTCAATTCTCTTTCTCTAGGCAACGGACGGCAACAGTAGTAGTAGTGTGTATAAGAGTAGAATATTCTCTCATGCATGCCATCCGCTAGCTAGCTGATTTGGAATCCATCTGTAACTATAGTGCAACTCATAATGGATTTGGAATGAATTCTCAAAATCTCTTTCTCTAGGCAAATGTTGTTGTAATTACTTAATTAAAGACAAGTAAGTGGATTCATGAATCAATCATTCAACCATCACACTACACCACAACCCTAGAATAGCGTCACACGTGTGTCGCTATAACTATACTAATACCGGTGAACCGTCGGTCGGTATAGCTAGCCACGGATCAAGTGTCGGTATATGTAGCTTTTGCGTTGGATTGTCGGTCGGTATAGATACTTGGCTGTATAGAGAGACCATCGGTCGGGATAGATCAACGAAGAGGACGAACGGTCGGTCACTATAGGCCGTGACCTCGACGCGCCCTTATGTTCTGTCCCCGGGAACCAAAATAAGCCCAGCGCGGAAAGATAAAAATGAAAAAGGCCCTTGGCGGTTGGCGCTAAAACTTGGGCTTTGGGAACCCTAGCACTTATCCCCGCCTCTTCCTCTTTGCGCCCGCCCAACCCCGCCTTATCCTCACATTCACCCCCGCACCCCTCCTCCACCCATCCGCCGCCAGCTCTCTTCTCGTCGCCCCAGCTCCGCTGCTTCCCCTCTTGACGCCCGGACGCAGCCCCTTGTCGCGCAGCCGACGCGCGGGTGTGGCCCTCCTGGTGCGCCGTCCCTCTCCCAAGCGTGGTCCTCTCAGCGCGTGGCCCCTCCCAGGCATGGCTCTCTGGGAGCCACCCCTCCCGAGCACAGCCCTAACGGCGCACGGGCCCTCCAGAGCATGGTGGATCTGCTGCCCCTTCTCAGCCCGACGTCCAGATCTGCAGCTCCAAGTGCAACCACGTCAGGGCAGTTGCAGCTCCGAGTGCAGCCTCCTTCCAGTGGCCGAGGTGAGCCCTTTGCCGATGACAAGCACCCACAACAAGCTAGGTATGCATGTTCCTTCTCTTCCCTTCTATGCAAATTTGAGCACGAACCCAAATTTAAGCTATTTGGTTGTGTATTCGGAACAGATCTGATATAATCCGATGTGTATGATGTAGGGTGTTGATTGAATTTTGTTAATATAACCAGTACTGATTTTTTTACCAGAGCAATACATGTTGAAAAATCTGTACTATCCTATTTTCAGTATTTGACTAATACATATTTTTTTACCAAATACCAACATTTTAAAGCATGTTTTTATCGGCCAGGAATTATAATCCAAGTTGATTTGGTTAACTGAATTGCAAAACTATGTTTTATGATAACTTTCAAAGCTAGGCCGTATTTCAGTCATGCTTCTGTAATAGCCACCTAGCTTCCCTAGGATTTTTTTTCACCTGCAAAGCTAGGCCATTGTTCAGTAATCATGCTTCTGCACCCAATACACAGGATACTATATTGGAACTGGATTGCCAACAGCCAAATGGAAGGTAATGTGCTTAGGTCCTCTACTCCTGAAAGTGTAAAAGATAATGTATTATGCCTATAATTTTGTCACTGCTTAAGCATGTCACTGCTGTTCTGTGGTTCTGTGTGAAATAATTTCTGTAACTTAGGAAATGATGAACTCATTGGTCAGAGGATAATCCTTGTTGTTTCTCAGTAGATGGCATTCTGTGTAAATCAAACTGGCTCATGACTTGAGAGTTAATATCTGTTCTTTGATTGAATGAACTTAGTCTTAGTTTGGTCATTGTCATAATAATTCTTTCCTGATTACTGCTCTGTCTACCTGATTATAGTGCAATATCTATCTGATTTAATTGATGTTATTGATTTAATACATTCATGGGTTCACAATCTTTTTGGCAGGTAGCATGAAGGTTAAAGCAGTTTGTGATGCATAATCCCATATGCAATCATGCTTGCAGCACATGATATTGCCAGAGATGAAAGGTACTAAGCTGTCTCCACTGTGCTAAAGCACAGTTGTTTCTAAGTTTATTGATGGATTAAATTTACTTTGACATTGCTAAAGCTGCTGGTTGTGGACTGAATTTTGTTAAATCACTAGTCTTGATTTTTTGACCAGAGCAATACATGTTGAAAATCTATACTATATATCCTTTTTTTAGTAGTTGACTAGTACACAACTTTTTGAAGCTAGGCTGTAGTTCAGTCATGCTTATGCACCCAATACACAGTGATGCATATTGTTTGAAGAATGATGTTGCTGAAGTACAGTCTGTATCTTGTTTGCATAAATGTCCATCTCTAGTTGTACAGAGCAAATGATTCTCTATTATTATTACTTTAGATGAGCAAATACAATAGCATTTAGATTGCACAAGATTTTAAAACTGTGGATAGTTTTTTTGCCATAATTTTAGTCTAGGATTTGAATAATCAGGAACCTTTTTTTGTGCTTGTAGACTTTATGCTATGGAGCCGTGCAAGCTGAGATATCAAAAGACATGCAGGTGTTGCATTTTGACTTCAATAGGTGAGATGTCTTAGAATAATTAGCCATTCCTATTTAATGCCAAGTCTGGCACTTGCATCTGCATATTTTTTTTATGAATGAAACATCTAATGCTTGATAATGATAGTGCCTATACTTGCATCTAGCCATTTCTGTGAATTTTTGCACACACAGAAGTATTCGAGTTTCTAGTAGTGAATGATAATGATAGTGCCTATACTTTGCCCATTACTGTGAAATTGTAGTTCCAGGTATATATCTTTTTCTATGACTAAACGTGAAGCCTAGCAAGTGATGACAGGTTCTCTGGAAACTACTAACTGAAGTCTCCAGGTAAGAACAACCTACAAGCTCGAATCTAAATTATGTAGGAGGTATTATACCAACAAGATTAGAATTACAATTTTTACCCATATACGAATTTGCAATACAAACTAATGTTTAGTCATAGAAAAATATATGTATATCCTTGTTGCTAGCATAGGCAACTAGGCAACATGATGGATGCTTGGTTTTGTGCTTAGCCAATCCTGTCACCTAAGACGACACCCTCCCTGGTATCCACGCCTACTGCTTCTTGATGCCAATACGAATGACCACTCATGTTGTGTGATTGCAGTAGAAACTAATGTGAAGAACCTTTGATCTCTGATTCGTGAACTGATGATTTGTGTGCATATTTTAGATCCATCTGTCGATTTAACATTAAACATTGTGTTGTTAAGATCAAATTACCTCTGTTATTCTAATTCATTTATTTATTTTCCTAATGTTCATTTACTGCTGTAGTTCACCAGATCGGGAAAAGAAGCCCAGTCCATGGAAATGAAAACCATAATTTTGTGAATTCATGCTTTTGATTTGCTACTAGGTGTTGACTATTTTTTTTACTTCTTTTAGTTTAGTTATATATGCAGTATAATAACTTCACTAGTGTATTCAGGCATCTTTTGCTGCCATCAGACACCTACTGAAGCTGTAAGAATACGCTATCTTGTTCCTCTCTTTTCTCCTTATGATATATACATAGATAGTTCAGTTGACCATGTAGGATTTCTTTATTATGTGTTTATTTGTAGGAGGAAATTAAATTGTATAGACCTTGATCTGAAATGTGGGGCAGAATTTTATATTAGTTCATAATGTGGTTGCATTTTTACTTTCGTCAAACAGCTATTTTATATCAGTTCATAATGTGGGCCCTTACACAACTATTTTTACTTACATTTTTTTTGTCAAATTCAATAACTATATTTGAAATTTCTATGTGATTTGACTATGTCCTAGAAATTTTAGATTCTCAACATTGAAAGAATAAGGGCACATGAGCTCTCTCTTGCTTGCTATTCAAACACTCAAATTCAATGCATTTAATGTATATGTTAGAGATAAGCTTGTCCTTGCACTCTGCTGGATTTTTGGAGGTCAAATAATGTGTAATAATACTGGCAGCATTTCTCCAAGTTCGCTAAAAGTAGTTAATTGGATTCATATTGAATTTCAGGCATTCTATGAAGTGGTGTGATGGTGCTGACAAGTTCAAAGTGCTCGTGGAAGCTATGTTTTGTTTTGAACTTGTTAGAGATATGACTATGAGATTGCTATTAGTCAAATTTGAGCAGTGAGCTAGGGATGTTGATGGCTTGCTCATGCACAAACTTCATGTCTGCAAGCTTCTAATGTACTTTGTACTTGTATGATGTTAGACCTGACCAGCCATACATTGGGCTAGCTCATATATGAATGAATCAATATCAATGTATTATGCTCATATTAATCTGTGTCCTTGTATGGTTAATGTATATATTGTATTGAATGTTTGTGCATCGACAATAGATAATTTGGAATTCATTACGTACTGCTGATTAGTGTCTATTTTGTCTTGTGAATGCTTCGCGTTGGATTGTTGGTTGCTAAAAGTCTTTATAGCCTCAAACTATGTGTCGGTATATATAGCCCCTAAGGCGTCAGACAGTCGGTCGCTAAACACATGTCGGTCGGCATAGGCTATAGCGACGCCACTTTCAGCGGCAGCAAGTAAGTGTCGGCATAGATCTATACCGACCGACAAAGCGTCGCTATATCGACCTATACCGACCGACAGGCCGTCGCTATACTAGGGCTGTGGTGTAGTGTCAGTTGATTTCGACTCCTGCTTTTAATTTGCATGCAAATGCTTCTCTCTCTGTATGTCAGCGTGCACAGCTAGCATCATCTTTTTTATGCTACATACATACCGTAATTATTTATATTACGAGAAATGAGGAAAATAACTCAACGTATATTTTCGGCTGGATACACATGTACTCCATATAATCGTCAAATTTATTTCCAGAAGAGAGGAAAATGAAAAAGAGAGAGAGAGAGAGAGGGAAAGCTAACAATATACAAAAGGCAAACCAGAGGCCAGGCCCAAAAATATCTGCTCCTACGTGGGCCCTTTAGAGAGGCCCAAACGGAGGTACCATGTGAAAAAGAAAAAAGAGAATTAAAAAAAAATTTAAAGAGCCAGCCTGCCCCATCCGTAATCCAGGAGGAAATGGCTGCTCCCCAGCACGTCCGCGCCGCTCCCCTTGCCCGCGCGCTCCGCGCCACCGCCACCGCCACCGCTACCGCTACCGCCCCCGCCCCCATCAAGTCTCAGGGGATTTCCCGCCGCGCGCTGCTCGCCCTCTCGGAGCCTCAGCTCCGCCAGCTCGCCCTCGATCTCGGCCAGGTACACTGCACCCGCGAGGTTGTGTTTGCTTCAGTTACCTTACCTGCCTGCCTTTGCCTTACCCATCTTTGATTCCGCTTGCGCAGAAGAGCTACCGGGGCAAGCAGCTGCACGATCTCCTCTACAAATCAAGAGCCAAGCAAATCGAAGATTTCAGCCACGGTGGGTGGGGGGCCGCGCCAGGAGCTTTCATTTTTTTCATGCAAGCCACCTGCTTGCTCTTTTGCTTCTCTCAACCAACCAACTGGTAGTGTCTAAATCTTAATTGTATTCACTGGCAGTGCCCAAGGCATTCCGGGAGGCGTTGCTTGGCGCTGGGTGGAGTGTTGGCCGGTCACCAGTGCACCACGCCGTCACAGCCTCGGATGGCACTACCAAGGTCATATACTGACAGTCAATCAGTAATCAAGCAAATAGCCCCTGTGCGCACTGCCATTGTTCTCGTATGCTGCTGGCATTTACAGGTGCACTACTCTAGGGGCTCATGGCAATTCTCTTCGTCCTTGTAGATACTTCTCAAGTTGGAGGATAACCGGTTGATTGAGACAGTAGGAATTCCTGTTGACGATGACAACAAAGGCTCTTCTAGGCTCACTGCCTGTGTTTCATCACAGGTGCTGTCAGTGGAACCTCTACTATTGGGCACTGTTATTCAAATGCTACTATGTGTGCCAATGTTTCTTTCTTTTGACACTTGTAATGCATATACAGGTCGGCTGCCCCCTGCGTTGCTCATTTTGTGCCACGGGCAAGGGAGGGTTTGCAAGGAACCTTCAACCACATGAGATCGTTGAGCAGGTACTCCCTCAGCAATCCCTTTGTCTTTCTTCAGCTCCCAACGTAACATTGCTGCTTACAACATTAAATAAATATTCTGCCATTGCAGGTGTTGGCCATCGAGGAGACGTTCAAACACAGGGTGACAAATGTTGTGTTCATGGGGATGGGTGAGCCCATGATGAACCTCAAGTCAGTTCTAGAAGCACACCGATGCTTCAATAAGGTCTGCTGACAAGTAACTAGGCTATGTTCTCTCACGCTTCCAATTTAATGTGAAAAATTAGCACAAAGTACTCTCCATATACCTTTAATAAGTGCGTGAATTTCCTGCTGGCAGGAACTAAAAATTGGGCAAAGGATGATGACAATATCTACAGTTGGTGTTCCTAATACGATAAAAATGCTAGCTTCTCACAAGCTTCAATCAACACTGGCAGTCAGGTATGTTATTACGAATTTGAATATGCACTGGCGGTCAGTCACCATGCTACATTGCAGGGCTCTTATTTTTTGCTTGCAAAAATCCTCCCAGTCACAAAACCTGAGCCCTATTTTAGTTATATGAAATTTGTTAATATACTTAAGTATGATATCTGGTCATCAGAATATAATTATTTCAAGGCTTTGATTGCACAACTTCTGGTTAAGCAGCAACACGCAGATGCAGCAGTGTTTTCTCTCTCTCTCTCTCTCTCTCTAATTTGTTGCTGACAAGTCTGTCATATTTGAAATCAGTCTGCATGCCCCAAATCAGAAGCTGCGGGAGACAATTGTTCCTAGTGCCAAGTCTTATCCCTTGGGAGCACTGATGGATGACTGCAAGAATTACTTCCTTGAAACTGGGCGCAGGGTATCCTTCGAGTACACTCTGCTAGGTATCTATCTATCTGTTCCAGGAGAAAGCATTTTTTGAGTGAAACAGGAGGGGTTGCCCCCTACTGGAATTTTATTAATAACAAGAAAACAAAGTCTTACAGAGGAATCTCATGAAACAAAGAAAGAAACGAAAAAGATTGAAAAAATTGCACATGGACTTCTAGCCATTGAGAAATAAAAGGTTGATATCTTGCTTTTGCTCGAAGAATAACCCAAGCAAATTCTCTCTTGAAGATCCTCTTGCAACTTTGAATTGAAGGGGCCATATTCCTAAAAATGGCATCATTCCGTACCTCCCAGATTGACCAAATCATGGTGACTATGATCTCCATAAAAAAGGCAGATGTAACACTGTTTTAATGTGATCCAAAGTTGCAAATATGTCATCAACATGTGGAATGATTACTCCAATAGAAGCCCAGCATACTTCTGCAAATGGACAGAAAAGAAATAGATGCTCCATAGTCTCCTCAATCTGATGGTTGCACAACACACAATTATAGTCCTCAAGAGACCTATTTTTCCTTCTTAAAAGAGCTCTAGTATTCAGACGGTTCTTGAGCCACAGCCAGAAAAAAAGCTTTCGTTTATTCTGACAGGATGATTTCCATAACCAATTAAAAGCAGGGTGAACTTGCCTGGTTCCAATAAGATGATCATAGGCCTTACTGGAGGTGAAAACTGCAGATCCCCAAATATAAGTCCAGATGTCAGGTTCCTCATTTAACTGAAGACCATCAATTAGATTGCTGTGTACTTGAAATTGTTGAAAAGCTTCAGAAAGGGGCAAGTGGAAAAGCTCTTGTACAGAGGAATTATAGAAGACCTACATCTATTGTGTGCCTAGGTTTTTGTGATACTAACATGACTGGAGTGAATTTCGTGGCCAGCTGGGATCAACGACGAAAAGGAGCATGCCGAAGAGCTAGCAGAACTACTTCGTGCGTCTGGAGGTGGTTACCATGTGAACCTGATTCCCTATAACCCAATTGAAGGCTCCGAGTACAAGAGACCTTACAGAAAAGTGGTATGTGTGCTTTCTGTCCTATAATAAACAAAGAAAGTCTATTTCGTAACGAGTTACTGATCTTTTTTTTACGTGGTTAAAATAAACTGCAAATTAGGTTCAAGCGTTTGTGGATGCTTTGGAAGGTCGGAAGATAACCGTCAGCGTTCGACAGACTCGTGGGCTTGATGCTAACGCAGCCTGTGGGCAGCTGAGGAATGAGTTCCAGAAGAATCCACTGCTTGAAATTGAAGCGTCACCCTCCACAGAGCCAACCCTCGTAGCTGCTTAATGAGAATACCTATCAGGTTGACGCAGCCAATTGAAGCATACGAAATCGCCGTTTAACTGCTGGGGAACAATAGGTGTTGTTGTAAAGTGACAGCAAGGTATGCATACTGCTGGAGAAAGTTTTGGAACATTCTGTCCGTGCGTATCATGAGTTGCAATCTGCAATTACCATGCTTGTCTCAGATATTATAGAACCCATCTATCTTTCTTACAGATAGTCATCAGCAATGAAGAACTCTCGCTCGCTGTCCGTGATCTGTTGCGCACGCACGGCGCATTTCATCACTTTCTCTTTTTTCCAAAGTCAACCGAGTATTAATTAAAGCAGAAGCATTACATACAGCACGGGCAGGGGCAGTACATATACAATTATATTATATAATAAAATAAAATGATGGATGACTAGTGTGCATGGATGGTGTACGATTATATGTTGGCTTAACTGCGGGCTGAGGCTACACCGTACCGTACGTCCCGGCCGTCGTGCAGTGCAGGCTACTAGCCCAGTTGAGCTCTATATAGGGCCGCCTAGCGGGCGGCGGCGATCCTGAAGTTTTTGCCGGCGGTGAACGTCTGTCCAAAGCGCCAGGCTGGTCCGGCGACGTTCCAGGAGGTGAGGGTGCGGCGGTCGCTGGTGGTGACGCGGAAGGAGAGCGCCCCGCCCACGAGGATGGAGCTGCACTGCCAGTTCTGTCCCCAGTTGCGCGCCAGGGGCAGCCACTCCGTGTGCGAGGCCTTGACGGCGGCGCGGACCACGTCGCCGGCGCCGCCCACGTTGCTGATGAGCACCAGGTTGAAGTAGCGGAAGCCGTTGACGCTGAACCGGATGCCGCCGGACTTGCGGCACGCCACCCTGCAAACACGAGCTTGTAGAGAGATTGACGACCGACGGATGGCCTGTCTCTACGTACGTACTGTACGTACCTCCGGTATGTGACGGGGACGATGCCGGCGCGGTAGTCTGCGATGCGGAGGAATGCCGGCATGGAGAGGTCGAAGTGGTGGCGCGGCGGGTTGCACCACCCGCCGGCGTCCGAGGGCAGCGCGTAGTCGGGCGGGCAGAAGTTGGTGGCCGTGATCACCACGGAGGGGCTCCCGGGGTGGCAGCCGCCGCCGCCGCCGCTGCTGCTGGAACTGCACTTGATCTGGAAGCAGGCGCCGCAGGTGAGTCCGTTGTTGAAGAGCGGCGTGCTGAGCGCCCCCGTCTCCACACCGTACCCCGCGCTGTAGAGGTTGCCGTACCCGCAGGCGCCGCCCATGGTGCCCGACGCGTCGCTGCCACCGTACAAGGTGGCGTGCGCGCTCTGCCACGGCCCGCCGCCCATGTACCCCGCGCCGGCCGCCGGCCCAGCTGATGCGCATGCGCCGGCCAGGAGGATGACAATGGCGAGCAGGAGATCATTGTTGCTGCGCATCCGCATGCGCTTGCGGCTGCACCACATCCACATGGTGCCCGGCGCGCGGTGGTGAGAGACTGATCGAAAGGGATATGATCGCCGGTGGAGGGGAAGTGGGCACTTGTTCATGAGCAGGCAGCAGCAGGCACACTACCGGGGACCGACGCTGCTGCGTGCTATAATGTTGTTGGATGGGATTGGGATCCGAGCGGATGTAGCCGTGATGATGAGGGATGAGAAACACAGCCAGGCCTCTTTGCATTGCTTGTGTCCTCTCCTCATCGATATATGCTAGTCATCGAGGTGAGGTGGACACAAGCCAAGCTCATCTCATCTCATCTCAGCTGAAAGAGGTTTTATTTAAAAAAAATTAAGAGGAAAAAAAAGTTCATATCAAAAGAAAAGAGCAGAGGCCTCTTTGGCACGGATCCGAGTGGCTCTGGCTCCCACCTACTAAAACACTGTAGCAACATGTAAAAACACTGTGGCACGGAGCAAAAACTCTCTCCTCCCTCTCCCTCTCAGATTATCTAGGAGCCGGTGAAGCTAAAATTTTGGCTTCGCCGGCTCCTCCTTCAGCCTGTTCGTTTGAAATTATCAACAAAATCGGTCAGCCAGCAGTGTTTTTCTTTAAAAAAAATTAGCCAACAATACTTTTAGCCAGCCAGATCAGTCCAAGCGAACAGACTTATCTGCGAGAGGGAGAGAAAGGGGAGAGAGTTTTGGCTCCGTGTTACAGTGTGCTACAGTGTTTCGGCTGGTCGGAGCCGGAGCCGTGCCAAAGAGGCTAGGACTACCAGAGTTTTCTTGTTACTACTTAACACAGGCCAGCTCACTGCAATAATTGCAGTACTACAGAAGGAGTAGTACATTTGAAAAATGAGTGCTACGGATTATTTGCAGGTTTGATCAATTGTGCCCATAACCACGTCCTGCCCGCCCAACCACAAGCCCTGATGGGTGATGGCTTTCCTGAAAAGTAGCCCACATGTTTCGTTGCAGCCTTTTAAACTCCCTCCCTCAAAATTTGTCGTGGTGGTTTAATTTTTTTTTTCTCCTCAAATTCTACATCTTACTTCTCCCCCAAACTATCAAAACAATGTAAGTTACCTCCATATCCGGGCTACACGGTTTTATCCTTTTTATTACTTCCTCCGTTCTAAATTATAAAACGCTTTGCTTTTCTAAATTCATAACTTTTGCTATGTACCTATACATCTATCCCTAATATTAAAGAGGTAAAATTTCTGGCACTAATTTTTCGTCCAGCCCTCACTTTCCTACTCTTTTACGAAATGAAAGCGCATCCTCGAGATTTCCTACAAGTCGATGTGTTGGAATTAAAGTTAAAATAAAGTCAGAGAACAAGTTGGAGACCGACACGGAATCTCAGAAACTTATATACGACATGTACAAATCAACCCGTCATCCTTGTATTCACAAATTCGAGGAAGAAAACAATCTACAAACCAAATCACAACGGCAAAAAAAAAAAACGAATTCGAGGAACGCGTTCTCCTCGGTTGCTTTGCAATTTGGGAGGAACCGGCAGTGGCGGCGCGACGCAGCTAGGAGCGACACGAAGCAGAGTGGCTCGGGGCAGTGGCGGCGAAGCGCATGGAGCTCAGGACGGCGCAGCGAGGAGAAAAGTTGCTCGTGCCCACAGTTTCCCACGGCGGTGGCCAGGAGCAGGGCAAAGAGCTCGCCCCGGCGTCTCGCGATCTTTCTGCCACACACCATCGGTGAGTCCTCCCCGACCCAATGATGCCGCTTAGCTCAATCCACGTCGTTGTCGTCTCCGACTGGAACTTCAGCATGCGAACAAAAGGCCTCGAATCCAACATCATCCACAATGCAACCTCTAACCGCAAGTCGGCATCATCCTTCTTCCTGTATGGAATCGCATGGCATCCCCGTACGCCGAAGACCCGATTCGACCGTCACTGCCGAGGTGAGCTCGCCGACTGCCACACTTCCCTATCCATGCAGATTGCACAGGCGAGCCCGCACAGACGTGAGCAAGTTTCCCGAGCCCGCCATGCCTTCTCTCTCGTCTCCTCTCATGTTGCTTCGCTAATCAACAAGGAAGGTGAGGTGCGGGAGAAGGTGAAGTGATTATTTGAGTTGAAAGTATATTGGCCTAGACATATACTATTGTTTTTTCCTTCCGTTACAACGCACGAGCATCTTTGCTGGTGTCTATATACATAATAAAAGCTATAAATCTAGAAATATCAAAACGTCTTATAATTTAGGATGGAAGAAGAAGTTATTAAAAAAATCAGTAAATATCTATAGTCTTTTAAAACCATGAAAAGGGTCTCTAAGATTGTAAAAATTATGAGGAAAAACCCTATAGGTATATTGGGATAGTAAAAACTCAAATAAAATATTTATAGCTCATGATTTTAGCTCTAAAAATGAAAAAATATATTAAAAAAACTACAAAAACCAAAGCATTCTAATTGATGTCTAAATGTGCTTTGAAAACTTTGTATAACAAAAATATGAAAGCAACCAACAAGAATGCAACATTCGTGTTTTGTTGTGTAAATATTTAAAACATGTTTAGAGATCCATTGTGATGTTCAATCAATTTTTAGAATTTTTTATTATTCTAGGTTTCAATCTAATTTTTGGTAGCTTTTAGATATGCTTCCAAGAGTTATAAATATTTTAATTGGGTTTTTGTTGTACTAATCCATATCTAGGATTTTTTCTAGAAATTAGATATTTTTCATGGTTTGCGCAAAAAAGATATCTTTCATGGTTTAAAAATATTATTAGATATTTATCCAATTTTTTGACTAAAAAAAGCAAGAAAACGTCATAAAAACTACTTCTAACAAGGATAGGGAGGTGATTTAAATGGTTTCGAGAGTTGATGGATAAGATGTTATCTTATTTAGAGATCAATCAAAAAGTAAAATATATAACGGCGATAGTTTGGTCTTTTGCTTTTGTTGCCCACTAAGGGGTTGTTTGGTTGTGACAACTAAACTTTAGTCTCTATAACAGCGAATGTTTAAACATATACATGGAGTATTAAATATAGACTATTTACGAAACTAAATACACAGATTGAGATTAATTTGCGGGAGGAATTTTTAAGCCTAATTAGTCCATGATTTGACAATGTGTGTTATAGTAACATGTGCTAATGACAGATTAATTAGCCTTAATAAATTCATCTCGCGGTTTACTAACGAAATCTATAATTTATTTTTTATTATATAACATTTGATGTGACACCATCTAAACTTTAGTCCCTGCATCTAAACACCCCCTCGTTCGCCCTCCTTCCTGCTCGAAGATTGAGCCCATATGCATGCATAGGGGAGGAGCCGAGGAGCCCAATCTTGACCTTTCGGCCTATTTGGGCGCCATGCCCAGTCCAAGAAAGCCCAGCCCAAAAGCCGACGAATTCGGTCGGCCTTCCTCCTTGCACGAGAAGGAACAACGGAACAAGGATGATGACGTGTTTTTTTTCCCCCACAAGGAATTTCGAACTCGAGGTTCCTCCAGCCACTCCGCTTCTCCAACGCCTACCCGCCCCTGCAGCAGCCATGGCGGACGCCGCCGCCGATCTGCGCCGGAGGATTAAGGAGAAGCGCGCCGCCATCGGGCGCCGGATCACCGAATCCCGGGACCGCGCCGCCGCCGCCTCCTCCGCCTTCAACGCCGCCCTCCTCGAGGCGCGCTCCGTCGCCAACCAGACCGTCTCCAACCGAGGCATATCAACCTCTTCGCCCCCGCTTCTACTACTCGCCTGTTTTTGTTTTTGCTTCGGCTTCGCCCTCCAATCTATGGTTTAGTTAGCACAACCGGGTCCGCTAGGGTTAGTTTTTTTTTTCTTATTCTGTGGTGGAGCAAAGTAGCCAACATCCAATCCAGAATCCACCACAGAGGCTCCTAGAACTAGTCCGCATTTCTACCAAGGAGCTCGACTCTGCCATTACTATGTTGGGCTTGTACTGAGATCTCACTCAGTGGCAGATCCAAGTGACCAAGCACCTGCCTAGTAGTAGTACTCATTTATTGCTAAAGGTGTTCTCTCAAGTCTCAAGGTGGTCGTTGCTCAATTCATCAAGAACTAATAGCAGTCATCAATTTGACAAATAGCTTTGGTCGTTGCCTTTCAGTACAACAATTGCCATTAGTATCTTATCTATCTATATAGTTGTTTAAGCTCAATATTATTTGCAAAATTACTTTACTCATATGTGTGTTTTTGGAATGGCAGCAAAACTCAGCGAACAAAAACAACACCTCGGGAAATTAGAACCAGATCTAGCACAGGTCCTCTTCGGTGAGCACAACTGCACAAGCATTTCCTCATTTCCATGCGCTTTTCAATCAGGTTCATTTATTCATGTAATAATAGTGAAATGTATCATCATCCTTCTTCATTTTGTATACATGGCAATGTCATGCTGCATTGGTTAATTATTTCTACCATTGTCTGTTTTCTTCTTCATTTCATTTTGTTCCTCTTATACATGCTAACGGTATCCTACTTGTGCCAATTTTCTGTTCTTTCTACTGCTTGGTTCCATACTAGCCTCCTGATTTCTTTGTCAATCTCAGCTCATGGAAGTTTTCTCCCCCGCAGTCCAAACAAGCAGAAGGTCAAAACATAAGCTCATGACTGAGTCGATTTCAAACACCACTTCAACAAATGAGCAGCTCAGACGCTTGGTTATGGACCATTGGGCTACAAGAGATGAATGCACGAATGCCATATCAAATCAACTCAAAGGTAATTGTAGTTACTGATTGTTCTGTCAACTAGGTACCATTTGTGGTATTCAGCTTTCATGACTTTTTTTTTCCAATCCACGTATCATGGAAGCCTTGGTGATTCTTTAGCTCTGTATGTCACAGTGTAGTTGTTCCAGGATTTATTATGGGGGGCTTCTTTATATTGACGAAGCCCCTGTTTTTTTATTTATTAACGAAACCCCTGTTTTGCTTATTTACACCAATGGTCCCTGGTATCTGTTCTAAACTAAATACTCAATTAGCAGTGCTTTATTCAGATTTCAAAATTACAAAAGCTCAGTTTGAGGGGTTTTATTGATCTCTTAGATACAAATGAAACAATTTCTGATGCTTCTAAAAAATCTAGGTTTACTTTGATGTATATACACTATATCTCTGTTATTGTAAACTTAATTCTTTTTCCCTTTTTTTTTTGAACATTTTCCTGGGATACACATATTCTGAAACCTATATGCCTTAGTAAATCTTGATTTGATGGCAGATATTGAATCCCTTGAAGCTGAGAGTGACGCAGATGGGGATAAGAACCTAGAGAATGCTCTTATGTGGTACGATAAGTTTCTTGGTTTTCAAGTTGTTGGAGGAGAAGGTAATGGAAATATTAATGACATGGTTAATTAGTATATTAGATTGATGCAATAGCATTTGACACATAGCTTTTTTTTGCCAGGGGTGAGATTTGTGTTCAACAAAATTGATGTACGAAGTCCTGACAAGGAGTATTCTTTTTGCGTAAAGCTTGTTGAAGAAAGATACATCTGTGAGTTGCAAGTTTCTTAGCTGAGCCATCTGATACTTGTAGTAGATGTCACATGATTACATTTGTGCATAGATGTTGAAGTTCCTTTTCCTTTGATAACAGTAGTCCGGTGTGTTCCCTTTGTGGATGGCACTGAAGAATTGATGAAGGATCTTAACTGCAACAATGATCTGTACAAATTTGTGAGGGTCATGAGAAACAGGTTCCAGGCTGCTACAATCAGTGGTACTTTATGCTACATATTCTCATTACCTGTTCTATGTTCTATCTCATAGAAAAAATGTCTACACTATGGAACTTCAATCATGACATAGGTTCCAGGCTCAGGAGTATTGGACGTGGTTTGTGGTAGTTGTTTTAAAAAAAAATTAAACATTTGGTGTTTTGTAAATTTTAAACATAGGTTCCAGTCTTTTCAACTTGCGTAAATATTTGGTGGTTTGTATATGTAGCAACTAACTCGTCATTATTATTTATTCAGAGTTATGGTTGTGCTTTTTGCAGGAAATCTGTTGTCAAGCTCCTTTTGCCCTGACGTATTATCCATAACACCTTCATCATTCTCAGCGTTATCACTGGATTCCAGAAGTGAAAATAGCATTGATCGAAGTCATACACAAGGTCAGTCAAAGAATCAGGAATTTCGACTTAAAGGGCTAGCAAAATCCTCCGATCATACCATGCTAATCGTGAGTACATTCTACATTCACCCCCTATGTATAGCTAGTTTGATATTGTTGTTCAGTTCATAGAAAAGGTAAGGCAGTATTCAGTGAAGAATAAATCAATACATATATTCATTGTAGGAACGCTGCTAAAGTTGCCATCGAATGGGTGGCCTCGTAATATAGCAAATTCATCTGCGGCTGGGCAAACTGAATAGCAGGCAACGGGACTTACACTTGATAGACGTGGGATTCTCCATCTCGACTTTTTGTTTGCTCTGCCCAATAGCAATGGGCCGCGGAGATCTGTACAGTAAAAGTTAAAGCACTTTCTGAACCCCTCTGTTAGCAATGTTGTATAATGTTGTCTGCTGCTTGCATTTCTGACTCAGAACTCGTGTTGTACTTGTACCTTAGTTTTGCTGCTTGTAACTTTGTATTACCTATCATTCTTAATAATCTTGGTAATGTATAAGCGTTTGAACCTTTTAGGTGCTCTTACATGTTGAAATGGCTTACATATTTGCCAGACAACAATGTCTGAAGGGTCCACAAAAATAATGTGCCAAAAAAAAACTCGATCTTCCTTGACTAACTTGAGATCTTGCTGCTTTGTATCACTAATAGCAATGGAAAACTCATGTTGGTTGCATTGCAGGTTGCAGCTCGCATGGATTCTCTAATAAAATTCATAATGTACAGTCTGGCTTACTTCTGACAGAACACGCCCCTGAGCTAAAGTATTTTCCCGTTCATGACATTTACCGTTGTGTAGAATCGATCAAGTTAGTTGTCATGGATGTACATAGAAAGCACTGTTTTCATCCAGGTACTTCACCAAATGAGAAATCTAGAGCAGCTCGATACAACAACAACAACAACAACAACAACATAGCCTTTTGTCCCAAGCAAGTTGGGGTAGGCTAGAGCAGCTCGATCCCACTGTAATTTCGATAGTATTGATCATCAGCACAAAGGCAAAGAACAACCCTTTTTTTTTGGAGGGAAAGGTAAAGAACAACTTGTTTCATCAAGGTTAGCATTGAGAATCCGTCTATAATGGAGTAAATGGTAAATCAAAGGACAACAGGACATCATCACTCCACAATCATCAGCACGAAGAACCAAGTAGCAAAGAAATTGACATTTGGATCCAAATATCCAGCTGCTTTAACTAAACACCAACAAAATAACCATCCTAGATAGTTGAAGAAAACTGGGCAAGCATTCTTATTGGATAGTAATAATAGTATATGGGATGTAACATCAGTGGTAGCAGTATCAGTCAGTCCTCCCACCCCTTTGAGGAGCTGGTTTTCTTGTCCTCTAATTAGTAGCTCTTTTTCGTACAAGAGGCAGTGCTCAAGAATACAATGATCCACCACCTCGTGTTCTCCTCCAAGGAAAACAAAAAGGGCTACATTTGTAACCAACAAAAGATCATGCAATCACCGATGTCTCGATTCCAGCTTTGCTCGAATTCCTCACATCTTCATCCTTCTCAGCTTCTTCCCACAGCTCAGGCAGTGCTTCCTTCATGTTGTGGAGGCTTTCCAAGGCATGGTCAGCACCTTTTTTCCGCTCAGATGTTCCAACCTGGTTGGCACATTCATTCATCAGTCATCACCATTGTGTAACATTTTTTTTTGCCACCCTCCAAAATTCTCTAGCATCAAATACGAGGGAGATTGCTGTGGTTTGCTTACCAGGACAGTACGCATTCCAATTTGCTTTGCAGCTTCAATGTTCCTGAAGCTGTCATCGAACAATATCTGGAAGGTGTTTGTGTTTCAGCAAGCAAGAAAAATCAGTTACCGGTACACCATAGCATTGTTAACATACACGGAAGGTAGCCATCAGATGTCAAGCCTGACAATGATGAGCAGGTAGGTGCTTACAGTTGTCTGTGGATTGATGGATGCGACCTTGAGAGCCTGCAGCATTGCCTCCCTTGACGGTTTGCACAGGATAGGTGATTTTGGTAGCTCCACTCCAGGCTGTGGGTGAGCCAGATGCTTCATTATATCAAAGATTTGAAGATCGTCAGCTGGAGCAGGAGATGTAGGGTTCAGTGTCTCAAAGCACACGACTCCTTCAAAGCAATCCTCAATCCCAAGCCTCTTCAGGGCCCTTGAAGCGTGGGCTCTGTCACCATTTGTGAACACCTGTAGAAATAGAAGCCAAGCCAATATGAACAGGTACTTGTTTTGCTGTGGAAGAAATACTATCTGAGTTGTTGCCATGCCACATACAAGTTTGCGAATGGGTAAGCTGAGGAGGATGTTCCTAAGCACAGGATCAGGCTTGATTTTGTCATAAGACAACCTCCCATGAACAAAGCTGCACAGGAATTAAGCGGGAGCATTAGGGAACCTGAAATGCCCTGTTCCAAAATTACTGGACAAACTTTATCTGGAAAAGAAAATCAAATCTGGGCAGAGTCCAGTACCTGTGGTAGTCATCGTAATCAAACTGGTACCCAACAGCCTATTATTAACAGAACAAACAAGATAGCAAGAAGCAATGTTTATTAATATTAGTGCCAGGAAGCAACAAGAAAAAAGCAGAAGCAAAAGCAATGAAATGAAATGAGATGAGATGGTTTTATTCTGCGATTGAAGAGAACGCACCCTCAAGCCAGCCATGGTGGTTCCATACTGCTTGTAGAGGAGGACGCATAGCTCCAAGCTTATGGACTCCTCAACACCGAGCTTGTGCACCATATAATCTGAAGAGCAGAGTCTCATCAGCATACAACAGCAGTGATTGACCCCTTGCAACACAAGGAGGAGGAGAGGAGATGGACTGTGATAACTAACAAGGGCTAGCTGCATATGTATACCTTGGATGTTCTTCATGATATCGGCAGCAATGCCGGAGTTGAATGGGTATAGCGTGTCATCAAGGTCTAGTAGATAATAAGACAAGTAATAAAGATTATTGACTGATTTGTGTTTGTGCGATTGATTGATGAGCATGACTGCATGAGCATGTAAAGAGGAGGCAGTATATACTGTATACATACCGAAGAGGAGGCAGTCGCACTTGAGGCTCTGGTCCTTGCTGTACTTGCCGTCGAGCTCCATTTCGATCCTGTGCTGCGGAACAAGAAGAGACCAATGTTTTACGCACTCCATTCCGCAATAGCAATGGAACAAGGCATAGACTTTTTTTTTTGCTCTACAACTGGAACGCTGCGATTTGGATCTAAGCAAACAAGAAATAACAAGATCCCGAAGGAATTGAAGCAATGGCACAAAAACTATTGTGTGGCTGGCATCCTCCTAGGCTAGGCGTGACCTAAATAAATTATTGAAAGGAGAGATCTTTGGGGGCGAAGAAGGGGACGAGAAGAGATTGTTAAGCTGGCGAATGTTTTCCATTACCAGATTTAGTTTCCGCGGCGGCGGAAGGGGAAGCAACAGCAACGACGACCTGACCTGATCTGATCTGATCTGCAGGGATTCAATCCTAGTCTCCTAGATAAGATGGGAAGGAAGGGAACTGAATGGGTGGAACGGAATGCGGGAGGGGGAAGCGAGGGAGAACTGCTCTGTTTTTTATAGGCGCCAGTCCAGTCCAGATCGCTCAAGATTTGAAACCCAATCCATTCCCCAGTATGAATATGAATGAATAGTATGATGGTCGGTGGGTTCCTTTTGCCATTCTTGATTCTTCACTACACTAGTACACTTTTTGTCAACGCACGAATAGAGCAGTACTCCCTCCGTCCCACAAATAAGTGCACGTTTTTGACTTCTATACTTCTTGTTTGACCGTTCGTCTTATTTAAAAAATTTTAATAAATATTATTTGTTTTGTTATGACTTATTCAATCATTAGAGATATTTTCATAATAATTTATTTCTTTTATTATTTGCATAAAAAATTTAAATAAGACGAACGGTGAAACATAAAATGTAGAAGTCAAAAACGTTCATTTATTTATGGGACAGAGGGAGTACGTGTTGATTGATTGAAAGATACAGTAGCATATGGGATGCGATGCGTCGGTGCCCTCTTTGATTTCCAACTAAACTGTGTAATTAGTTATTTTTTTTACCTACATTTACTACTTCATGCATGAGTCCAAAGATTGATGTGACGGAGAGAGTGAAAAAATTTCATCTTTTGGGGTGCATCTAAACAAGACCCCGATATGAATATGAATGAATAGTACGATGGTCGGTGGGTTCTTGATTCTTCACTACACTACACTTTTTGTCAACGCACGAATAGAGTAGTACGTGTTGATTGATTGAAAGATACAGTAGCATATGGGATGCGATGCGATGCGTCGGTGCCCTCTGTTGCCGCCGCGTGTAACGCTGGAATCGAGCCACCGCACCACATCCTTCTTCCTTGCTGGGGACCTTTCCCCCTTCAATTTACACGTACTACATACATCGGGAATTCAGGACAATGTGCCAACAAGTTCAACACTAGCTGCAGGGCCAGGGAGCAGCAGCTTCAAGCATGCCGTGTGCGGTGTGCCATAGGCCATCATAGCCCAACCTTGTTGTCATCAGATTCTGCATTCCCAGTCCTTGTCATCACTTGTTCAGCTCTTGTTTCTGGACATGACAAGGAAGGAAACACTCAACACAGCATCTGATTCTAATACCCACTACCCTTTGCCTCATCTATCTACCTATCTATTGTACCACCTATTTCTAGAGACATCAAGGAGGAGGAGCAAGATAGAATCAGTACACAAGTTACAGGTCAAATATAGCGTACGTCGAATCAATGCACAAGCTCTTACAGCTCAAAAAGAATCAATGCTTCAGCTTGAAGGGATCATCAGTCATCAACACATACAAGACCCACCGCATCACAAGTCAAACTATTCAAGTATATTTGATTGTTACGGCCTTGTACAAGTTTATTTTGTGATGATACTGATACAGTAAGGCATCGTTTTTTTCCCCTAGTTGATGAGTTACAATCCAATTGGTTAAGTTAATGTCAATTCCTCTGTCTTTTACACACATAAACAACAAAAAGAATCAATGAATTACCAGGCCTCACAATATACAAAAATCACTCAATAAAACAAACATCTCTATCTGTATCGCTACAACATCTTGTTTGCCTCCGATCTGGTCCTCCAGGCCCGCTCTGCTCCTCACCGGATGTGGCTTCTTGAGAATGACCAGAGCCCAATATCATGCACAGGAGTCTGAATACGAAAACACACCACCATGCATCAGGGGGTCAGGAATGCTGCTTTCACAACTCCCATTAATTCATTCTCAACCTTACGAAATTAGTGCCTACCTGTGTTTTAACTGATGGAAATATGTTCCAGAACCGTAGAGTTTCGTCGCCTGCTCCTGTTACTATGGTCTGCAAATTACATCTCACCATCTTAGCTGCTCTCCTCAATGAGATAGATAGTTTCTGGGTTCATCATTAAAACAATGTACTACAAACTAACTGCATTCGGGTTTACCTGTCCATCAGGCGACGACGCAAGGTAAAGCACACGCATCGTATGTCCGGTTAGGGTTGCAACCTGTTTGCCCCACAAATAATCCAATAGTCAGTGAAATTAGGTTAAAAAGATATGGCCCCTGGTAAACTGTATAAGCTACGCCATACAAATGATATCACTACAAACACTGTTTATTAAGAAGCACATAACCTGTGGACGGTGCACAGCAAGTGGTTTTCATTGCCTAGTTTACATTTCTATTGTGTTTTCAGCTGCTCGTAAGTCAATGTCTCAGCCCACAGAAACAAAATTACATCTTTGGCGTGGAATCCAAGACAAATCTAATTAATAACTTGCATATGGAGTCACACCATGGAGGGCTTTTGATGCCTCATACCAAAAGGGCACAATTATATGACAATGTTCTTACTGATCAACTGATGTGGAACTAAACATGCTATCAATGGTATTATACAGCAAATGGTTTTCATTGCTTGCTTTAAGTTTCACTGTTGTTTTAAGCATTCCTTAATTCAATGTATCATCCCATAGAAAGAAATTATTATATTTCAGAAGCAAGCCGAGAAAGAATGTGTTGCGCAGATTGGAAGTCATTCTATAATTGTATCCAAAGGATGCAGTGTACGGCTGGCTTACTGATATATCAGGAGATGCTAAGTACTTAGGATCCACAACATATAAGCTCACCTTTGACATGGATGGATATTTCCACACCATGATTTGATTTTGGGAATACCCATGTGTGCTCACAAGCTCATTCACATTTTTACACCACGCAAGGTTGCAAACCTGCAACAGAAAGCAAAAGATGAGGATAGCAGCACCACACAGCAGAGAGATCAATAGTGGTCAGAACTACTACTTGCCTGGCTGCCTGTGTCAATTGAGTTCAGAACATTTCCATTAGCCGTGTTCCAAAACCTGATGCATCTATCAGCTGTTCCACCTCCTGATGCCAGGAGTCCTTGCTGATGTGGTGACCACGCTATTGCTTTAACAGCGGCTGTATGTTCTGTCAACCGCAACACTGGCTGTTGCGATCGTTGGTTCCACACTAATAACTGGTTGTCATTTCCGCCCGAGGCAAGCTCACGGTCGTCGTGCGACCATTTGAGTCCACAAACCTGACAATTACGTTCACACAAAGGTCTGAGATCCAAAACCCTCAGACAAGATGCTTTTTTATTTTGCACAGTGATTGAAATATTTGCCAGGACGCTATTTATGTCGTGGAAATCTCACCTCTGATCTATGCCCACAAAACTTGCTGATATAGTCACTGGGGACACGGATGTCATGCTGCAATATGTTCTTGTCCCTGCTACCTGAGGACAAGATGCATGAGCTCCATGCTAATACCCCAGTCCGTGTTTGGTGACCTCCCATATTTCTAATCCGTTTACAGCGAGAACTGTCCCAAATCTGTTCAAGTATCAGAGTTAATTGTACATCAATACATCATATCCATGGAATATCCAAACACCCCCTAAGAATTTGAAATTGGCGATGAAATATGGCACGTTTGAGTCAGGGGTGTAAACTGGTTGTCAGACAAGTTGTCCGAATAAGCGTGTATCTGTACGGTCATACGTCATACCAAATGAAGCAATTCATATGCGATGCCATATTAAGCTGCTAGCTAAATAAAGCTGCAACTTTTAGCTCTATATAAAGTGTAACCTGTGATTAAATTTTTGGTTGAATGCATTATTGTGCAGTTGTGAAGCACTTGAGATATATCAGTCCAGATTTTCAGATAAGGAACTCCACTAGTGAATAAGTTGAACATTTTCCATTTGGTACTAGGTTTGAACTGACTGCTATTGCAGTAGCGGCATGTTAATGGAGAAAGCAAAGCAAGGCAAACCTGGACATCTCCAAGGCCGGTGCCAATGGAAAGATAAGAGCCTTCCCGTGACCAATGCACGGCGCAGACGCTGTCCCTGGGCCCCAAATCGCAGAGCTTGGTGACCTGGATGTTGTTTGGTGGGTTAGGGTGTGTCATCCAATCCATCAGTGTCATTATCATAATATAGTACATATGCATACAGTATGCAGCAGCAATCTTGTTTGTATAGCTGAGACGGTACCTTGCTATTGGACGCAGACCATAGGTAGACGCAGGTGCCGAGGCCGACGGCGAGCACGTTCTGCGAGGACCAGTCCACGAGGTTGAGGTAGAAGTCGTCCTGCAGGGAGGGCGCGTCCAGGACCTGGTGGCGTACGTAGAGACGCGGCAGAATTAATCAGTTGCCCTGCCCACGAGGTGTTTGTGGGATTGTCAAGGAGTAAAGAAGGAAATGAAGCTGTGTTGCCTACCTTATGCGGCGTCTTGGGGACCTTCCTGGGTGGCTTCTGCGGCGACGACGCGTCTCCGGAGCCCGCGGTGCAGTCATGGTGCGCGGCGGCGGCGGCTTTGGCGAAGGGGGAGGTGGGCGCGGAGTGGTCTTTCTTGAAGCGGAAGAGGTTAGTGTTGGCCGAGGCGGAGGCTGCGGAGGTGGCGGTGGTGGGTTTGGGCGAATCGGGGCCGAAGAGCTCGGCGCGGAGGAGGCGGGAGTAGGGCGTGTCGTCCTTGGCCGGGGAGAGAGGGGAGTCGAGGAGCGCGAAGTTCTGGAGGCGGGAGGAGGAGCGGCAGGGGATGAAGCGGTCGCCGTAGGTGGTCTTGGACGGGGAGGGCGTCTTGGGAGGCTCGGCGAGGCGGCGGGAGGGGGACGGCGTCGAGGGCCCCGCCCCCAGCCCCACGGGGTCGAGGCGGAGCGCGGCCGCCATGGTCGGTGGCACATTGAGGCGCGGCTTGGCGTCCGAGGCCGGCGCCGCGAGCGCCATGGTGGATTACTGGAGATGGTTGCCTCCGCCGCGTTGCCTCCTTGGATCTCTCGATCCCGATCTCGATCTCGATCTCGATCTCTCCCCGACAAACAAGAAGGACCTCGACCGAGGGAAGGGAAGGGAAGGGAAGTGGGAAAGGAGGACTGGAGGAGCGGAAGAGGCAGGCAACAACGGTCACTAGTCGCTTTGTTGTTGGTCGGTGGACTAGCCGTTGGATGGGGTATGGGCCAATTCCACTACGGGCCAGGCTCAAGGCCCATCGTTTTACTGACTTCTCTTGCTTCATTCCACCTTTTTTCCAAAAATAATAATAATAATAACTTACCTCTCTTAACTATCGTAGTCATCCTCCTTATTA
The DNA here is from genome assembly GCA_038087645.1 of Saccharum hybrid cultivar R570. NCBI lineage: Eukaryota > Viridiplantae > Streptophyta > Magnoliopsida > Poales > Poaceae > Saccharum > Saccharum hybrid cultivar. The sequence goes on along the minus strand of JAQSUU010000115.1, from coordinate 26,145,109 downwards.
AACAATAAAACCCGGTTGTGTGTGTTTGTGTATGAACATATGCCACAGCTGTATCCAGATGAGAAGTTTCAAAAAAAAAAAACATCTCTGGTTTTATAGACCCATCCAACTTTTAAACCCATTTATTCTTTTATCTTAGATAGTTTTATGGTGGTTTTGCTGATATGGTGCCATATTAGAAATATTATTTTAAAAATATCAGAAAAGATATAAAAAATAATTTGGGGCTTAAGCATTTTTACCGCTATTTTAAAGCGAAATGGTGATTTTGCCCTAGTTTTTTTAACTTTATGATTTTACCCTTGCGATTTCAAAACGAAGGTAGACTTTACCCCTGCTCTGTGAAGTCCATCTAACGATGTTAACTTCCAGACTAAAGGACAACTTTGCCCATGCGTTTTTACCCCCTACTTTATTTTGATTTTTGTGTTTTTACCCCTATTTACGAGCAGGTCCTTCTTCTTCATCTAATCATCCATGGCCTATGCTCGTGTTCATGGGGGAGGGAGCTCCGGATGGGGGTGGTGGGACCCACGGTAGAGGAGCGTCGGCGGCCTGTGGCGGTGCCGGGCTAGGCACGCACTGGCGACGGCTAGTTGAAGCCGTGCACACAGGGGGCATGGGGAGGGGGCTGGGGACCGGGCGCAGAGCGCGCTGGCTGAGGCGCGGTGGCGTCCCAAGGAAGGGGCGCGCCCGGGGATGACTAGAAACAAGAGAAGAAAAGGCTGGCAATGGTGGAGTTCACCGGAGTTGAAGAAGAAAGGATAGCGATGCGGTCAAACGGAACCGATTTGTGCAAATGAGTATACCATGGTGAAGAACAAGAGAGCAACCTCGCGGTGGTGGTTGTTATCACCAGAACTCGACGAGTTCACCGAAAAAACCCGCCTAGGAGTTCACCAGAAACCTAGCCTTTTCCGAACAGCGCCTTAGCCACTTCGGGCGCGAGCTAGTGGGGCGGGGGAGGGGGAGGGCGATGGGGAGGGGGAGTGCCGCCGCTTCACCGCCGCGAGGACCGGTGATGCCACAGAAACCGCGTTTCGTGCGCAACGGTTGAGCGAGCGAGAGAGGAGAAAAGCTTCTGAGGGGCATTGCTGTCTTTTTGTCTAGCTATCTTTTTAGTTTTCTTTTTCTTTTGCCATTTAATCCAACCAGTCCAAACGGTATTAGAGAGTAGGGGTAAACGGCTGCTTCGTTTCAAAATAACAAGGGTAAAATCACAAAGTTAAAAAAAGAAAGGGTAAAATGAGGTCTGGAGTAGGAGTAGAAACACCAAATTCCCAAATAATTTTTGAAAAAAATATTTACATATATTTTTACATGAAAAAAATACAAATAAAATTCTAGAATAGGGTTTAATCTTACAATATTAGTAGAAATTTTATTTTATCTTGGAAAATTTTGAAACTAGTTTTATTTTTTTTCTAAAAATCATATGTTGCCTAGCTTAATATTGTTTGAATTTTGATGGACACATTTTGGTGTTTACTTGCTTTTTTTAGACGAAAGAAGAGGTGTTTACTTGCTAGTACAAGATGTCGTTATTTATTATGCTGATCCGTGGAAGTAGCCGTGTTAGCCTCTGTTGCTACATGCACCCTCGTACATATACAAGCATGCACCCTTCGTTTAATATGCTGAATTAAGTTTTACAAACATCATGGCATGTGTGCTACCATCTAGACTTTTCTGTCACACTACATCATAATTTATTGTATTAATTCTTAACTAAATTCAATAGCTATAAACTTAATTTTAAGGGTCTATTTGATTGAGTTGTGAGCTGTGAAAGTTATTGTGAGCTATGAAAAAGATGCTATGAGCTATGTGCTGTAGAAAAGTTGTAAACTGTTTTGTTGAAACAAGAAACTTACCTCCTCTCTTTATCTCCCTTAAAACTACTATGAAACAGCTCTTGAAGCTATTTCTATTCATTTTGAAAAGCAGGAAGCCAAAAGCAGGCCTAAGTTGCTTTCAAAGCTTTATTGCATGAAAGCAGCTACTTCTGAAAAAGCAGCTTTAGATTGCACCTGTTTAGTTGGTTTTCTACTTTTTGATAGCAGAATAACTACTTTTCAAAAACTCAGCTAAACACAGCCTAAATATATTAAACGAAACTTTGGCATGCATGCATGCAGTGTATACATACGAGTAATACAACGACGACAAGGCTCACTTATATAATTCCTGGGTAGCTAGCTGCCATAGCTTGTGCCTGCATGGCATTGACAGCACGTGACATGAGCAAACAAAGGCCTTGAACGAAAGCATGCGGGTAGGAGTGTAGCTATGCACCTTGTTTACTTGTCCTATGAGCTATACTTTTTCAGTTAACAAACAGTATTTTTCTCTTATAATAAATTAGCAAATAATACTTTTAGTTATGGCTTTTTAACCAAACGAATATGGCGCGACGGACGAAGGTGTGGTCCTCCTCCATCATCCATATTCCATATGATCCCTCTCACCGCTAGCTACTAGCTCCACGAGTCCGTATGTCCATATGTCCAGCATGTGTATGTAGATAGCAGTACGTATGTAATTGCCCATGTATATGCATGATGCATGCATAGTAAGCAAACGCATCCAAGCCATGCGTTGACCCTTTGCGCTCGTTTTTAATTTGCGTTGTACTACTGCTACTGCTACCTATTCCCTCCGCCCTAAATAACTGTCGCCGTTAATATGCGTGCCACAAGTTTAACTCAATTTATAAAAAATGCGTACAACATTTATATCTTCAAATAAATTTATTAAAAAACTTGATTCAAAGATCTTTCCAATGATACTAATTATGTACCATAAATATTAATATTTTTAATATATATTTAGTCAAAGTTGTTTCTCGGGAAGCGAAAACGACAGATATTCAGATCCCATCAGTAAGGATGCATTTGGTTGCATGGGTATGCGGTGATAACCTCTAGCAACAATGGTGCTCAGGCTTAGGGAATAACGAGACAAGATAGGAGAAACACGATATATATGTGTGAACGAAGTCAAAGTGTGACACCCCCAACTCTCAACACTATTATAAAACAGACCTTCACTACCACTCATCATTGTCGGTTGCTTACAAACGGACAGTGCCAACCCTTCACTGCCGGTTCTTAAATTGGAAATCCGAAAATGACTTAGGTCCTAATAAACCGATAATGAAGTTCTTATCACTTTTAGCTCAAGCCAAAAAAAACGGCAGTGATATTGCGATATATAGCTGCCGGTTCGTGGCTTGAACCGACAGTGGTAAGGACCCTATCCATTCCGGCTTGTAGCTTGAGCCGACAGTGATAGTTGTACAGTACAAAACCCTCCTTTCTCCTCCCTATCCCTCCCATCACGAGCACACTCATCCAAGGAGACGCCTTTTCCCACCTCTTCCTCCATTCTTGCGATCATTTTCACCAAAATGCTCATGCAAGGTCATGGATTTTGAAGGATGGACATGATCTTCTTGCTTTAAGGTTATTAACAAACATCCGCTCATTTGAATTTTTAGCTTCTCAATTGATGGCTAGATTGCTTTGATTCTCATGCTAGTTATTTCTCCATTTTAGGGAGCACTTTTGAATTATATCTTGAGGAAGACATTCAAATTATGGTGAATCCATATCTTCCAAAAGGTTTTTGTCTATGAACCCATTTAATTTCTAGCAAATTACATGGTGGGTTTTGATGATTGTTAGTATGTGATGCTTTAGTTCTTGCGTGGAGTAGAGTTTTTTCAATAGGGCTACCAGTTTTAATTCCCTCAATCTTCAATGCCAACGTGGGCCTTAGGAGTTACCCCTTCATAAGCCTTTTCCAACATGCGCCATGAACAACAAATATCTCGCAAGGTGTGGTGTTGTTATCAAGAATTAACAATATGCACTATATATAAAGCAAAGAACACAACTAGAATTTGTTTTTGAATCTTGGATCACAAGCAAGCCAAGTCTAGCTTTGAGAACTAGCACATTGTATCAGTCAAATAACATTATTTTTTAAGAACGTGCTAAATCTCTCGTGCTCAAGATTTAGAGTTCAACATACATAGTATACATGCAACGAATTACCTAGTATGCCCCACCACCTGCCCTCCAATTAGCAGTCGTAGCTAGCGGTGCCATTGCTGCCCCCTTCCCCCAACCCCTCCACTTCGTCGTTCACAAAATAACAAGAACTATTCTCCCTCTTCCCTCCCCTTCCCTACCCCCTGTCCCTAGCCCTCCTCGCCACCCTGTTGCCATCGCCAACCACCACCAGCCAACACAACTACCAGCCATCGCCACACTCTACTGCTTGTGTCTTCCTAATCCAAACCCTAACCCTAAACGCCAAAACCCCTAAGCATTAACCTAAATAGCTCACATGATATACTAGAGCTCAGCAGTGCCAACGTCTTCACTAGCCTCCACCAGACCACGAGTCGCCATGAATAGCTTGGATGTTGTAGAGAAGACGAGGGAGACAAAGAGGAATATTGTGGTGGCGTTCACTTTGTGTGACATGACGTGAGGATCAAGATGACTGAGATGGAGAGGATGGTTGAGCGGATGATAATAATTAAGGACAATGTTGCGCGGAAGACAATGGACATCATGTGGCAGAATCACCTAATCTAATGCCCTCCCAAGAGTACTTGTCTTCCATTAGACACTAAGTACCCAAGGGAGAACACTAAACTAAGTAATTCCGTCGAGCACACCGCAAGGGAGAACTCGAAGATCCACATTTTTACATCAGGATCACAAATGAGAGAGTAAAGCTTACAACATCCTTACCATTTCTTACATCACTTTTAATACAACATCAGAGCAATTCATTATGTAGTTATAACAGCGGAATATAAAACATTATCAGAGTTCAGCGGAAACGAAACCATTTAATGAAAAGTTAAACATTAACAAGAGGTAAACATTTAACATGATGATATTATATAAGCAGGGAGTGATAACAAGTCAATAGTATTTTTCTTGTAAACTTTTGGTGAGAGTTTTAAGAAATAAACTCTACTCCGCATCGCAAAGGAAATCCTCGCTGAGCCCACTAGGAGGTTTCCACACACAAGTGTCAGCTTATCAGCACCTGCCACCTGCAACAGGGTAGAACAAACCCTGAGTACTCAATTATACTCCGCAAGACTTACCCGTCAGGAGGAAAGAAAAAAGACTCCAAGGATCATGCAAGGCTTTCTGGCTTCTGGGTTTCTTGTTTGCAAGAAGCAACACTAAGAGTGTGTCCTTAATTTCTTACTTTTAATAGCCGTATTTTATTTCATATCCAACCTTCTAAGTAAGCACCTGGTCTATAATCAAGCAGGGTTAAGCAAACAGAAACCATTTCTTTCTCTTTCAACTGCCAGTTCTTACTACGATGCCAGAGCGTAGTCAAGCCGTACCGTCACGCAGAAACGGCGATTCGCGAATCAATATGCCCAGCTGGGTGCCCCGAAAACACACGCCTTGCTTGTACCCCGGGCACAAGCAAGACCAACTCGTTCCACTCCTGTCAAGAGGTCCAGGTCCCCGTCCAAGCTTGGACTCTAAGCCCCCAACACTGCAGGCCCGGCCTCAGTATGGTGCTTAGACCTCCTCAACCCAATATATATAACCACCCTAAGAAGCCGGTCTAGAAAGAGCCAGAACCTATGACAAGAGAGAAACAAGTCTTCCTAGCCCCCATCCGCTAGTATATGCTCGGGACAATAAATCTGTGACTTGACCCGGGTCCAATGCAACGAACGGTCCTTAATTGACACAGGCGGAACAAATGCAACCAGAGCCCCACTCTGTTGCCCAACCAGGTCCAAGTCCATCCAACCCGTTCCGCCCGGTCTCCAATTATACATATACATTTATATTCCATGTGATAGCAACATGATAATAGTAACAATATTGTAATTCCTACCTCTCGCGAGTGACAGACAATCACTCGGCTTCTGCCGGAATCCTATAGCATAGCATGCTACACGACCCTATCATACTAGTAAGACTCATAGGATAAGATATATATATGCAAGTGGGTTTCATTCAACTCCTTTAAACTTAATGCACAAGCATAATTTAAAGTGCAGAATACTAGGGGTTATGCACCGGGGCTTGTCTAGGTAAGATTTAACCAAAAGTTAGCATTCCATCGCGACGATACGATCCTCAAGGCGCCATCTTCTCTGCTGCTCCAGATGACTCCGCAATCCCTCAACGCTCCTATTATGACATTCGTGGATGAAATGTAGAGATGTAAATAAACACGACAGTCGCAATTAGAATCCGATTTTGTCTCTCAAGCTAACGAACTAGCGTAGAGACTAACGTACTAAGCCACATATCCTTGCTACCAGCAACGCACTATTTCTCGACAACCTTTTAGTTATGAACCCCAGTTGTTGTTTTATCGATTTAATAGATTTTTAAACTAGGCTCATTAGCTATCCTAACAAACTAATTATTTTGGAGCTACGAAAATTACGGAGAGCAGATAATGACATTAGGAGTTTACTGTAAAATTTTTAGCGTCAACACTTTTAACATTTTCTTACAAAAATTCTCACAAATTTATTCTTAGCAATATTAAACATTTTAGAATAATTAGCGAACTCCTAAACATATTATACAGCCGTGTGGATAAAAGCATACTAACAGTTAGATCTTGATTTTAGGAAGCTAACAAAATTGTTTTCACAATTTTTGGACTTCTACACCCTCTCATTTTGAATTTACAAGTTCATGACATTACTAGAAAAAGAAAACTACTTGATATGCTGAAAAACGAAAAAGGGACTGGTGGCAACCAACCTACCCCGGCGGCCCAACGCAGCCCACGCGGTGGCGTGACCACGCACGGCCATCCGGCCCAGCAGACGGCCCAGGGCGGGGAGCCCGCGTGCTCGGGACTTTTTGCAAAAGAGGACTTGCACTCTTAGCAATTCCGACGACTCAGCGAAGCACTATTGTACAAGGGACAGGCATTGCACCAAGCACCCCACTCGAAACCATCTTCACAAGGGGCCAGTCCCCGTCGCCACCGCGCCCGATGGCACAACTCCGGCCAGTCACACGCACCTACGCTGGCCAACGGGGCGAGTACCCGCCCAGCAAACGAGTCGACGGGCATCGCGAGATTGAGACCAAACTCTAGGCGGTGGTTAGAGGCCGAACGGTGGCGCCAATCCTGCTGCCCACGATGACGGACTACCCGCCATGGTGGCGCGGCCGTTCTGACGGTTCTGGGCAGCGAACGGGCAGAAGAGACGGTACGGGAGCAGTCCTGACTCACCAAATGGCACGCCGTGCTGGTGGTTGGGGCAGAGGACGACGATGGAAGGCTGGCCACGTGCGAGCGGCGACGACGGTGATGCTCTGTGGTGGCACGATCGCGTCAGCACAACACCAGCGGGGCCATCAGCGGAGCTGGCGCGAGCACCGAAACTAGGGGATCAAAACGAGCCTACCACTGCTTTGGATTGAACTAGAACAAGAGTAGCGTCTTACCCCCAACTTCAAGTTAGGCGGCGCACATGGCGGCGGTGAGGGAAAGCCGAAATTGGCTAGCAACCACGCTCGTCAGCGGCTGGAAGTGAGTCGGGCCGCTAGCTAGATTCCACTGCCACGTGCAGGTGGGAGGAATCGGCCAAAGATGCCCAGAGCTGGTGATTAGGAAGGAAGGGGCGGCGCATGGTCATCGGCTCGACACGGAGAGCGACCAAAGCGGCGCGAGCAGGCAGCAGAGCGCGAGAGAGAGACAGGGGTTCGACTGATCGCGGGCACGGCGCGAGGACGAGCGAGGAGATAAAAAGCAGGATGAGGCAGGCACGGTAACGCGGACGCAGCGAGCGAAACCAGAGGCGGTAAGACGACAGTGCTAGGCACAGGGCGTGACCCGCCTCGTCGTGGCGCGCACCGATGGAGGCAGGTGGCGCGTGCGAGCGCAGTGCCCTTAAAGGCAGAGCGGCGTGCAGAGCAGCAGAGGGGGCAAACCCACATGCACTCGCGACAAGGTGAGTCACCACAGCACAGCGCGATGAGACGACGGCGGCAGAGCAACTGCGGGCGGGCGAGCTGGGCCAACCCGGTGGTAGGAAGGGGGGGAAGGGAGGGGCAGCGAGGCGCGTCCGTAAGCGGAGACATGAGGACGAAGCGGGTTGACCGCGGCACCAAGCACACGGCATGCCCGCGCGGCCCGACGCAACACGGTGACAGCAGCGGCCCCGCGCGAACACCGCCAAAGCGAGCAGGGCGCAGAGGGCAGAGACCGGCCGACAGCACGGCGTGCCGGACACGACCGACGCACAGCGCAGGGAGGCCCCGCGTGGTGACCGCGGATAGAGGCCGAGCGCGAGCAAACGTTGACGAACACGAATTTTAAAGCGCACACCCAATAAGGCTCGACACAGTTGAGGCCAGACCAACTCGCCTGACCCAAAGCCCAACCTACCAACTACCAAGAAGAGCACCCACACCGACCAAAGGATAGCTAGAGTGGACGGTAACGACATGCTGAGATGGGTTCGTCGATGGAGCTCCAGCTCGAGCGGAAGAACGTAACACCCGGCTCACAACGCGTTCAATCGAATTTAGGCAATTTATAAGCAAGCAACGGGACGTCCAACTCAACTACCACCTCCACCATGCTCGAACGCTAGGTTAGAAGTAACCAACGAGGCCAAAACATGATCTTCGTGCTTAAACATTTTTATTGGAATTTAAACGTCGAAATGGCATTGCCATTAATTCTCTTAATCTTGGACGAGATCGAGAGTTAGGTAGAACTGAATTTCGAATTCGATTTTTGAGCTTGCAAAATACCATTTAACACGTTTTGTTTTCCAAAACAAAAGTTGTATTTTCATCTGCTCGACTTGCACTTCAAATTTTTATTAAGTACTACATACAGTGGTATTTTTATTTTTGTTTCTAAAAATCGCTTCTCACGCCAACTAATTAAAACAATATATTGTTCTATTTTTCTAATTAGAGTCTCATTAGCATGTTTTCACACAAACCAATTTAACCGACATTATCTGCGTATCATTTATGTGAGGTGAGAATTTTTAAAACCCGAGAACTTGCATACTTAATTTCTTTTAGCTTTTAAACGAGGCGTTAAGCGGATCGTAACACCAAGGGTGTTACACATCACACGCTTGAGTGCAAATTGGACAGTGGTGGGTGTGCGTGGATGAAAGTATTAGCGCCTAATAAACGGTGTGAGAAGTTAGCATATATGTCCCCTTATAGTTTTTCTAAAAAAATAGAGAACCCCGCAGTTCGTTGTGCTTCGCTATAGTCATGGACGAAGGTGCATTGTGCGTAAGGGGGTGCAAATGCAACCCTCCCCCCTCTCCCCTCTCCACCACACACACAAAAGCCAAAATAGTGAGTTTTATTAAAGTTTCACCATATATGTACTCGGGCCTATGAGATATGTCTATTTACCATAAGACAAGTGTACCTTCTCTAATTTACGCTACCTTGATTGTTGCATACAGTAGGTACTTAGGTTTGTCAACGACCTGAACGGGTCAACATCTAATTTGCAGCATTATTATTTAATTGGAAAAATCTACATACCCCCTAAGGTTTAGAGAAGTGTCTACTTAACCCCCTAAAGTATAAAACCAGGTATTGAACACATTAAAGTTTGTAAAATTGGTCAATTTATTCCCTAGGGTGGTTTTGCTAGGCGATTTTGCCACGCTGGCACGCTGAGGTGGACTCTGATGCTGATGTGGACGATTGACAAGTAGGCCCCGCTTGTAAGTGATAGGTCCTTCTCTCACCGACAGGTGGTCCCCACCAGTCATCCCCTACCTCTAGCCAAACGCCATTGACACGCCCTGGATGCGGAGGAGGGTGGAGGATGCGCTCCGACTTGGTGCCGACGTAGCTGCGGATGACACGCTCGGCCACGCCCGCCGTCATCGCGTGCTCCAACTCCGACATGAGCCGTCACTTGCTCCGGCAGCTAGAGCCCCTGCTCGACGGAACGCCGCGCAGCGAGGCCGAGGCCACAGGGGAGAACCTCCGTCGTTGGGCAGCTGCCTGCGGTGCCGGTATGGACGCCACCATTGGCATCACTACTTGGGACGGGCTGGCGGAGCTGCCTGTGCTGATGCCTCATCGATGTGGATGAGGTGAGAGACGACACAATGTGCCCTTTTATCCACACCATCACGCCGGGCTGTTGTCAGCCTGTGACTGTGGCGACTGCGTTGCGGCGGCTGCGGCTCACTCCCCACTAGAGACCACGCTTCGCTTGCTGGCGACGATGCTGGTCCAACCGCCATCGGACCCTGCCTCTTGTCCCCGACTACGCCGACACCCACATCCACAATGGCGCCTCCTCACCTCATCCGCCTCCCTCCCCACACCACCCACCCCAAAGCCAGGCCACCGAGAGCGGGACCGGCGCCCACGCCTCTCCGCCTCCGCCGACGCCGTCGTCTCAGCGAGCGAGGGACCGCGTGATCGAGTTCGGCAAGCACAAGGGGCAGATGCTGGGCACGCTGTCGCCGCGCGTACCTCCGGTGGGTCGCGGTCGAGCTCGACTACGGGGACACCGCGCCCTGGGCAGACCTTGCACGCGACATCCTCGACGACCCTATCTACATCGACCGTGTTGAGTGAGAGCATGCGCACCGCTTCCTCCGCGGCGACGCCGACGACTACGACTACGCCTACGATGATGACGGCGACGGTGACGGGTCGCTCCAGGAGATGGTCGAGCGCTTCGGGTGAGACCTCTCCGACGAGGAGGGGTGGAGCCGCCTTGATTTCTGCCTCCTCGGCACATCCTATGGCGGCCGCATCCCAAGGAAGAGCGCCCGGAAGAAGCAAAGCTCCACTGGCGGCGCCAAGAAGGGCTCCCTGTTCGACGCCCCAAACAGTGCCGGGGGGAATTGCGACGAGGAAGGGAGCGGGTGCGGATGAGGAGGGAGGAGTAGATGAGGATGGCCAAGATGGACATGCTCGGGGTGAATGCCGCAGTGGCGGGCGGCGGCGTCCTGGGGTCATCGTCGGCTAGGAAGCAGGCTCAGACCAGGACGGTCTAGAAGGAGATTCTGGGGCTGGGTCGGGTAGCCGCGTGCGGCGAGATGCTCGACGAGAAGAGGACGCCGGAGGTAGGGGATGACAGGTGGGAATCACCTGTCGGTGAGAGAAGGACCTGTCATTTACAAGCAGGGCCCACTCATCAATCGTCCACGTCAGCATCAGAGTCCACCTCAGCATGCCAGCGTGGCGAAACCGCCTAGCAAAACCACCATAGGGGGTAAATTGACCGGTTTTGCAAAATTTAATGTGTTCAATACCTGGTTTTATACTTTGAGAGGTTAAGCAGACACCTCTCCAAAGCTCAGGAGTGATGTAGACTTTTTCCTTATTTAATTTGTTGTTGGGTGGATCAGAGAGCTGTGCACGCATTGCACTGGTTGATGCATGCGCGATCATATACATCCTCTGGCCGGTCCGAATTGAAACAGTGAAGCTTATATATAATTCATATAAATGTACAGTCAGAACCAAAATGAGTGGAAGAAGATGATGCGGACGATCCGATCCATACGTCTCTGCATGCCATGCATATATGCTGCAGAGTGCAGAGGAGAGAGGCACAAGGGGATATCATATACTCCGTAGATGGTGATACAGCACAGCCAAGTCCATGTTGGAGCTGACTTGCTGTTGCTCAATCATGCATGCTGCTAGCCTGTAGCACTAGAGCAGTCGCACAGAGATCGAGGTGGATCCGTGGATGGATGGATCCCGATCCCGATGCATGTCGATCGACCAGACCTTTTGGGTCAGCGCCGCCCATGCACTGTGCTGCTGCTGCTGCGCAGTGAAGTTTACGGCCGCCATGCACAGTAGATCGATGCATGCATGCATATGCATGACCATGCACGGGTACGGTGGTCTAGACTAGACTAGATATCCAGTAGTAGGCCAGTGCACACGACAGAGATGATGCATGCATAAAAATCATACTATATATGCAAGCAATTGCTGCAAAATCCCGCGCGCTGTATCTGCATGGGACACGCATCATGCATATGGACGACGACGACCCGGCCCGGCCCACACCACACAGGTACATGCGATGCTGTTGCTGCATGCTGCCTAGCCAGCTGCTGCTTGTTGGATCTGCCCGCCCCGCAGCCGCAGGCAAGGTCAGGTCAACCCCTTGTCGTATCCCCTGGCTTCGTCTCGCCGGCCCATTAATTGCCTTTGGTCCTTTCCTTTGCCTTTTCTCTTCGTTATATCTCTCTTGATCGCGATCCATCTTATAATCGATCCATCACAGACAGACGACAGTCAGCCACACACACATGACACTGCATCTCTGCTAGCTTGCTAACCCATCAAAATGTCAACTCCTAATGCGACCAAAACATATTTTGTCAGGTGGAACGAAACTAGATCTACCTGCACCATGCTTGCACCCACTTGACATCAGAGATATATGACATTCACCGTGCGCGTGCAGTAGTTTTTCTCATTCTGAAAATAAAATATCACTGCTCTCTCTCTCTCTCTCTCTCTCTCTCTCTCTCTCTCTCTCTCTCTCTCCACACACACAGAGTATATATATGTGTCTATAATTGGTATATATATGATAATATAGGTGCCGTGGACGATTAGTATATCACCTAATCGATGGAGAAGGAATTGCCAAGAAAGTCAAACTCCAAACGCAAGACGCCATAGCATCAACCGGCCGGCGGATAGCAGTTTCCAGTTGGATTTGGTAGCATATTATAGATATAGATATAGGGCAGGTTCACAATTGGTACTAAGAATCAATGCTGATTGTTGTCCAATGTATATTCATCCATTAACTTACATACCCATGTAGGTGTATTCAATCACTGCCCTTTAGCTACCTCGATCGTTTGCACAAAAATATCTATATATCTAATATTAAAGAGCAAATTTTTCTTCAAACTTTGGTCCATCACTCATGCACTCTCTCCCCCCCCCCCCCCCTACTAGTGTGTGCCTCCACTTTGCAGACCATAAGAGTCCTTAGCTAGCTAGTTTTGTTAAAAGTAGTAGTACATGATGAATTAGAGATTAGAATCCTAATTGATTTATTATTCCGTCCGTGACCTGAACTGTCACATAAGTTAAAATAACGTACATCCCATGAAATATATACAGTTAACATAGGATGTATATTCCATTGCAATGCACGCGCATGTTTGCTAGTATCTATATAAAATGAAAGGTAAGTACTCTTCTTTTGCATAGCCCAACTATATATACATGCATGCACGCATGTGGATCTCATTTTTAGCTCGACAAGGTAGGCAGGTCGTTCATTCGTTGAACCTTCAAATTAAGTTGCATATATATATATATATATATATATATATATATATATATATATATATATATATATATATATATATATATATATATATATATATATATATATATATATATATATATATATATATATAGGGAGAGTATACTCTATAGCTAGCTACAAAATAAGTTATTTTGTAGCCACCTCTATTTACGATAATTTTATATACTAATTTACGACAATGTCAGTATGTATTTACGAGAGTTGAATTACTATAACACATGTGGATATTTACCATAATGTTATAGTAAATCACATAGTAAGAAGTTACTATAATCTCGTAAATTAGCATAGCAATTATCGTAACTCAAAGTGGCTACAGAATAAGTTATTCTGTAGCCAGCTGTAGGGTAATATATATATATATATATATATATATATATATATATATATATATATATATATATATATATATATATATATATATATATATATATATATATATATATATATATATAAAAACGACATTACTATACGAAGAAGCAATAAACGTAGCCATGCATATGGAGCAATTCGTGGGTGCAAGTTGTGTACGTGTTACAAGCATATTACTTTTTTGGTACTAGCAAATAATGCAAATTAAGTTGGTTAGTGTACATGTTTTCATACTCCGTATATATGCATGTACAGTGTGTGGCAGGCAAATTAATAAAGTGATTAAGAGAGTAGCTAACTTTAAATTAATTTGTGCTGAGGGCCTCCGTTTATCCACCCGCTAGACAAGTTGTAGGACTCTCTCTTTAGGAGAGAAAAGGGTACGGTTAGGTATCAGTAGGTTCAACTCACTCTTTGGTTACGTTCAAGCAGTGTGGTGGTTTGCATTGGTCGCTTCATTCTATTCTGATACTATAGTATGTAGTGGCTACAGACCGACCTGCCCTTATCCATGCGCGCGGCATCCCAAGCGATCTGCCCTGCTACCTAGCTAATCGCCTAATCCCTGTACTTTAGATACTGCACGCGCCATCCATAATATATATTTTTAGCTCTGCCCTACTACTGCTCCACTCCATATTTTTAGCTCTGCTCCACGTTTTTTAGCCAAACAGTTTCAGCTCCACGCACTCGAGAAAAAATAGTGGAATTGTGAGAGCACCTAAAGAGGTGCTCCACAAACTTCAGTTTTTTATAGAGCTACTCCACGGTGGAGTTTGTGGAGTCGTCCTACACACCCCCGTAACAAGTGCGCAGATAGATATAGTACACTAGTTTTTGCTATATGTGCCTAGATATGTACCGTGACTATATATATATAATAAGAATTATGTATGTAGAATAGCTAAAACAACTTACAGTTTGGAACAGAGAGAGTATCGATCATATATACACACTGGTATATACGTGGAAGTAATAAATAATAATGAAGTGCATGATATGGGCATGCCCATGCATGCATATTATTAATTTATTTTGTAGGACACATGTATTATTATATAAGATCAGTGAACTTTCATATATGTTTCATTCACACAGCTCAACATATATATGCATGTAATCCTGTATTTAGGAGCCGGACGGGACAGAAAAAAGGCGATGGATATATGTGCATTATGTTGGTTCATTCAAGGAGAGCGGTGTAGGGCGATATGATCTCCGCCCAACAACAATCATACACGCTTGCTTTAGTGGTTGACAAATTGCATTAGTTGCACCGGGCCGCCCGGGGCTAATTTCTCTTCTCTATAGCGCTGCATGCTGCATCCTGCTAGTAGTACCTAAATAATCCAACACATATGTATGTACACACTAAAATGTATTTAAGAAAGCTTTATCATATAAATGTGGCAATATTATATATAGTAATATGGTAGCAGTAATAGTATATCTCTCTTGCATGCACACCGTGTCCCAACTAGCTAGGTTATTAGCTAGCTCAATAATAAGGGCATGTCGTGTCAAATTAAAGGGCATGCATCAACTGCTGCTTGAGACGATGACTTTCACTTGCACCACTCCATCCCCTGTGTCAGCTCAGCTGACTGTACATGTGTGTGCACTGGTGATAACTTAAGCTAGTAGCACACTCGGTCGAGGGTATATTGGGAATGAAATTAGCATGTTGAAAAGTTGCATTGTTATTGTTATATATATATACACCCTCCCTTGGAGCGGGTTGGTGAGTCAAGTCACTACTGCATCTGCATACACATCATCACAAAGAGAGGGAGGCCAATGCTTCTTCTTGCATGCATGCTAACTAGCTAGTAGTACTACCTCTCTGTCTCTCTCTCGCTGTCTTTGTGTAGGTAGCTAGCTGGAGACACTAGAGGCAGGCAGCCCGGCCAGCCATAGTAGTAGCAGAAACCTTAGGCAGGCAACAGGCAATCAGCTGGCATGGAGGAGGAGCTGCTTCTGGAAGGATCATCAGTCGCTGTGCCGCCGCTTGCTGAGAGCAGTAATTACTGCTGGCCCAGCGGCATCGATTTTGGGACGACGGAGGAGCTGATGATGATGAGTGGCCTCGTCGACGAGGCGGCGGTGTCGTCGTCGCCGGTGCAGCAGCAGGAGCAGGAGCAGGAGGAGGAGGAGGAGCCTCGTCGCCGGCGGGAGTCGATGCTCAACAAGCTCATCTCCACAGTCTACTCCGGACCCACCATCAGCGACATAGAGAGCGCGCTCTCTTTCACCGGCGCCGACCAGGCCGCCGCCGTGGATGCTCGCAACTACAACTCTGCCGGCCCAGTGTACGTCGCCGTCCGTCGTCCTATGAATTCGTGTGTAAAGTACAATTAGATAGATGCATGTTGTACATCCATGCACGCATCATTCATCATCACCCGATCGATATAGATGCTCTCCTACTAGCAGCTAGCTTATTAATCGATCCGACGATCCTATATATCAATCAATGGCGTGTAGGGTTTTCTCCCCGGAGAAGGTGCTGAGCAAGATGGAGAACAAGTACACGCTCAAGATCAAGACATGTGGGAACGGCCTTGCAGAGGATGGATACAAATGGAGGAAATACGGCCAGAAATCCATCAAGAACAGCCCCAACCCAAGGTACGTATAGATGATAGCACCTTTTTTTATATATATTATTTCTATGCATGTAATAGAAATTAATTTGACGATCGATCGAGAGTGGAATTAAGCAGCAGCAGGAGATAAAAAAAACTACTAGAAGAGGTAGCTAGCTAAGGTCGCTATATATGATACTGCTATATATAAGAGTATATGATAGATGATGATAGTGATGAGGGGCGACGGTTGATGCACGAACGAGCTAGGTATAGTAGTCCGGCCAGTGATGAACCAAGGAACGAAGGAAGTGAGCCAAAAAGAGCAGTGCTTGCTAGCTGTTCACTGGCCTACCTAGCTAGCTAGCTACCTTTCCCAACTGAAAATTCCCAAGACAACAACATTATGTACCGTCCAGTCCAAACGCACAGCCTGCCTGCGTGCTTGGTGTGCTAGCTTGCCAATGCAATGAATCGAACCAACACCTAGCTGTCTGTCTGTCTACTTATATCGCATGAGCATGTGATCGATGTTAGCTGATTACTACATACATATATATATACTGAATTGAATATAATTCAGACTTTGCATGCATGCAAATTAAGGTAATAAGGTAGGTGTTGAATTGATGACATGACATGAACGCTTGCATTTTGCGTGCAGGAGCTACTACCGGTGCACGAACCCTCGGTGCAACGCCAAGAAGCAGGTGGAGCGGTCGACGGAGGAGGCAGACACGCTGATCGTCACCTACGAGGGCCTCCACCTGCACTACACCTACTCGCACTTCCTCCAGCCCCAGCCGCCGCCGCCGCCGCAGCCCAAAAAGCCCAAGCTGCACTCCGCCGCCGGCCCACCACCACCACCACCACCACCCCAGCCCATCATCATGCTGGAGGACCTCGACGGCCCGGCCCAACAAGACATCACCACCGGCCCACTGGACGCTGCCGCCATGGCTCCAGCACCACCACCGGCTTTGTGCTATCTTGACGATATGTTCCAACAGCGTGCCTTTTTCGAGGAGGAGCTGCAGCAGCAGCACATCACCGACGGCGGGCTGCTGGAAGACATGGTGCCGCTGCTGGTCAGGCGACCCTGCAGCAGCACGGGGGCCGCCACCGCCACCACTGGCAGCAGCAGCACCACCTCGTCGCCGCCGCCGCTGGCACCGTCGCCGGACCTTTCCACGTCCTCTGTCTCTTGGAACCCCACCTCGCCTTACATCGACATGGCCATTCTCTCCAACATTTTCTAGCTACTCTCTATCTCTCTCTATATATACACGAGATAATATTTGTGTTGTGTTTAATTTGTTGTGTCGTGATGTATACTAGTATGTATGTAGATGCAGTATATACTAGCAGCTGCACTAGTGTGTGTGTGTGTAGATCCATCCTCAGGGGCAATTGTTTGTTAAATTAATTGTTTGTGCTATCTAGTACGTACGTGAAAATGGGATGCTATTATATATCTAAATAAATAAATATTATACCGCACCATGAGTTCGTCATGCATATATACACATACTGGTGCAGTGATCTATCCTGTACGTACGTGCATTCATGTGATAAGCAAAAGTAACAACATTCCCTTTTTAGAGGAAATTTGAAACATTCTTTTGTGTGCTGATGATGGGCCTGCCTCTTTATCAACCCAATTTGGCCCAGCAACGGAATGTATGTGGCCCATCTCCGATCACACAAACACAGAGAGAGCATATTGATTGGCCCGATCCATCACACGTAAATTTCTTGCTCGCGCGCGGGCCTTCAAACAACGACATGGTTACATTCATTCATTAACTTAAAAGAACTAGCAGACATGCACGTTGCCGCACACACGTGCCTATCTAAACTAATTTTTCTTTCATAATATATATAGATGAGTAACCATCATTTCTTCGATAAGTCAATTTGAATATTCAATCCATATGATGGGTCGATATTGCTCGGTCCATAACTTTTAGCTACATTTTACAAAGGAGCACAAAGTGTAGATGTACTTTATTAAATGAGATTTTTAAAAATTCAAAGGCAAAATTTTATAGTGCAACATTAATGAGCTTGTATGCTGGGTTCAGATGACGAGCCAAATTGATACTAATGGAAATCAGCAGACCATTGTTTATAACAGCAAAATGTACAAAACAAATGCAAAAGCAAACATCTCACTATATCTTCAATAAAAGGCAATAATATTATCAGCTTTGGATTGCCAAGTATATCATATGCATGATGGCTGAAAAGGGTGACAATATTAACTTAGTACCCTACCATTCTTGGACCATCCATTCTATTAGTTCAACCTTAAATTTGGAGATGCCAGGTCACAACAATGTATAAAGAAATAGATTGATCATTAGTAATTCTATTAAGGAAGCCAACTGATGGACAAGGCAAAAGCTTCTTGAAGCAAATCGTGTCTTTCATTTGAGTTCAACATACTTCTGAGTGCATGTACAATCTTTATACAGATGTACTTGCAATTTAATTAGTTTCTGTCCATCTCTTTTATTTGCAGTCGATAAGCCCTACCCACCTAGATCTAAACTAGGTGTGTTCATGTACTCTTTGAACGTGTCAGCATCCCTTCATGGATTAAAGACAAGCTCACGAATGAATTGAAAAAAAACTGGCGACTCGCTTGCTCGTTTGACTCGTGACCAGATTGGCTCGGCTCAGCTCCATGCAAAGCAAAGTAGCCGATCCATTATCAATAATCTAGGATCTGCGACTAAGCAACATATGTGTGTCTAACTTTTAAACCACATGCTGGGTGAATCATATTTTTTGGCCTTATTAACACAGCCCCAAGTACTAAGGCTACTCAAGTACTTGGGATGCCTACGCTGGCATAGCATCTTGCATGCAGCTCAAATTCCATCTCCCGGACTCTCACC
Source organism: Saccharum hybrid cultivar R570 (assembly GCA_038087645.1). Lineage (NCBI taxonomy): Eukaryota > Viridiplantae > Streptophyta > Magnoliopsida > Poales > Poaceae > Saccharum > Saccharum hybrid cultivar. The sequence goes on along the minus strand of JAQSUU010000115.1, from coordinate 26,125,896 downwards.
CTTTCCAACTTTCAAATAATTAAAATGGTTAGTCCATGTAAAATGTTGCCAGCATTAGTTACCAAAATCTAAATTATATTGTTATATATGTCACCGTAGTTGAAGTGTCACAGCATGCAGTTCCCTACAGGTTCAGATTTGCCGGGATATATTTTATGAATCATGAGATTCTGGAAGAGGGGCTGGGGCACGCATTGGTGGTATGTATATGTTGGATTGTTGGTGCTGCACAACCTTAACAGTAACAGGCACTACTATGTTACCTCCTCTGATACACAAACTAGGTGGCTAGGTGCAGATGGGCTAGTGGGCTCAATACAGCCTGATCAGCTGCATGCTGGCAACCTATGCAATGCATATATTATAGGTACGCACACGCATGCATGGAAAACACATGGATTATTCATATGGGATATCATCATATATACTGCAGTCTCGTAGAAGTATGAGGAGGGTTAAGTTTTATCGGTTGACGTCGTATATAGGATAATTATATAGATGGAGTTGGATGCAGGGGAAGCATTGCATGCATGGAGTTGGCCGGAGCCATAGCTATAACAAGACGAAGCTGAACGATGGGGCCGGGCAAATAATTGTGTATGTGTCTGTCCGGTGGCTGGTGGCCGGGCCATCATCCATGCATCTCGTCAGTCAATCGATGTAAACCGTGGCAGTGAATTGAAGTGAAGAAAATTAACTGTCGCATGCATGCATGGTGGACGGACGGGCGGGCGATGGATCCATCGTCCATGGACGGGTACGCGGACAGGACAGGACATTTCTCTGCATGCATCTCACCACGCACCCTGCCACCTAGCTAGTCACTCATCATATTCATCATCTTTCTTCAAGGAGACTTGCATTGGATGGATGGATCGATCAGGTTCATCGATCACAGCCATCAGGGCCTGCTACTACTATGTACAGTACTAGTAGTGCTGCAGGACTGGACTGCAGGTGCAGCGATATACTAGTAGCTAGCTGTACCTGTACATGGTGGGCAGCAGGGCAGGCCTGCTCTGCTCGGCCCACGGCGCGCGCGCGTGCCTGCTCGCTATTTGCGGTTACAGAACAACGTAGTACTGGGCATGAGCGAGCGTACGTAACGGGCTAGCCGGTCACTGTTTGCAGATACAACTACAGTAGCTATATATCTTGTGTAGTGTATAGCTACTACTATATATATACTGTAGGTGTAGCATGCATGCAGCTGGACGGGACGATCAATGGTCGATCCATCCATCCATCGGTCGTCGGTCAGATCGGACTAGCCGATGGCCGGCACCGTGCACAGAGCTGATCGAGGAGAGGAGAGCCACCACCAATCCACCACCATGTACTACGTACATGGATGGACATGGACGATCGAGGACGACACAGATGCATGCAGATGGATCAGCAAGCAAGCCTTCATATTCATTGGCTGGTGTGCAGTGCAGTGCCTGCTCTCGCCATGCATGCATGTATTTCTGCACTCTGCACTCAGTATAGTAGTTGCTGCTGGCCGCGCGCCTGCCCGCCCGGCCGGCCCTATCTCTTCTCAAGCCGGCCTGCTGCTGGTATGGTAATAGTGAATAGTGACATGCAAGCCTGAACCCTAACTTCAGGCGTTTTCACTTCAAAGGCACGTACCGGCCGGCAACGGCCGTGACTGTGAGCGTGCTTATTACATTAGCTGATCGAGCTGTAATTTATACTGATCCAGCCGCCATTGCAATATTTCGGATGTGTTTTGGCAGAGTTCTACCTTCGGTTAATAACATCTGCTCTGGCTCTAGCTCATCTCGCGAGATGGCTTTGCCGACTATTTTTTCAAAGCCTTTGCCGAGTGTAATTGGGGCTTTGCCGAGTGCCCCAGGCACTCAGCGAAGCGCCCGATTCCAGTAGTGTCGTGCAGCAGCTTTCTCTCCTCTACAAAAATATTTGGTAAAATAGTTTCTCATGGTAGATAAAAATGATGAAATTGCCATAATGTTTATCTTTTTTTCCCTTCCCCTTCTCTGTTTTTTTTTCTTATTCACTTGGCGACCTCCCTCCAATCCGTCCACTTGGCCGCTTCCCTCCAATCCACCTCACCTGCCACGCACTTCAACACCTAGGTCTGGTTGCCGCCTCCACCACAGCGCCTACGCGCCTCCTGGCCCGCCGTGACGCTTCTGTTTGCCCCGTGACTCCCCCATACTCCCTCCGTTCATTTATCTCCTTCATTTAAGCAAATTTTTTTTCCAAAAGTCTCATTCGTATTAGTCTGGGATCACGGGTTTGACTTATCGTAAGTGCTGTGCATTTGGTGCTCATTGGCCGCTTCTTATCTGTATTTATTGCTCCTTAGCTGCGACTCCTTGGCTGCTCCTTGCCTTAAATGCAAATCGGTGTTGTTTACTGCTCCTTGGTCATTGTGTCGAACGCTAATACGATGGAGACTTATGGATGGAGAGAGTACAAAGGAGGGACATCTCGGCTCCTATTCGGACGTAGAAGCCAGGGAAAAACACCTTTTTAGCTCCCACGGAGGCTTTCGGCTCTAGAGAGGATGGATCATGGATAGAACAGACCAAAGCGAACACCCCCCCTATCCGTAGGTGGAGTTGGCTCTGGGAGTCCTACCAAACACGACCTTAGTGCAACTACTAAGATGATTCTTGCATATATTGACCTATGTGTGTGCTGCTACTGAATGGTTGCTCTCTCTCTCTCTCTGTGGGGGGGAGGGGGGATGTGGGTGATGGAGATGGAACGAAGCTAGAGGCCAAGAAATGGAACTATATAGGGAGTATGTAGTATAGTGTGAGTGAGATGAGAGCATCCAATCAAACTTCTTCTCAGTCGGAAGGAACAAGTAGCAAGAAAACAATGCTAGCTAGCTTAAAATAAAGAATAAAGATGGATGCATGCAACGTGGTCGAGCCGAGCCGGCCGTTTCGGTTTTGCTGACGGACGGCCGCCCGGATCGGACACGGGCACGAGATCGTCCTCGGGCTCTGCCTTGTTTCTTGCGCTGCCTCCGATCATCAACGACCCTAGTTTTCAATAAATGCATGCTATAAATATATTGCTGCCATCATGCATTTGCATATAGTATATAGTGATTGCCAACACGTACGCATGCATAAACTTACGAGTAGTATTACGCAAATTCTTCAGTACTACATTTAATTTTGAACAATGCAAAGCTAGTAAGCTACAGTAAGCTGCTGGCTGGAAGAGATGACAAGCTGACAGGGACACGGATAGACGCTCGCGATTGACTCGCTGATGGATTGATGGGATTGGACGGCAGCTGGCTTCCTTGGCCCACGTACGGCCCGGCCCGGTCCACTGCAAACGTGACGGGTGCAGGCTTTATAGTCCATCTATCTATACTTTCTCTCTCCACTGCCCCACTCACCACAAAACCCTGCACTGCGCGGCACTGCATCGTCTTCATTCATGTTCCTTTGCTTGCTTTGGTTCCAGACCACAAACTGTAAATAGTACCGCGCCATGTTAGCTGCAACAAGCTAGTACTACGTAGGAGTAGACGTCTTCATCATTTCATGGGGGGTTCAGCCCAAAACACTTCGATCTTACCATTTAAAACTCTGCCATCCGGTTCCTTAAGAGGGCGATTGGTTCATCAATAAGTTGAGCCTATCTAGGAGCCAAGTCTCCGTGGGACAGGTTGAGCACATACAACACTGTCATGTTTGGTTATCCTGACTGACAAGAGATTTTGTTTGGTTGCCTATACAAAATAAGATATGTTGCATGAGATAAGAATAATACAAGATTATGACCATGATTATTGTTTTGAACAAGTATATGCTTAAAGTTCTTTTTTTAATCTTACTATGTCTTAATAAACTTCTTTAAAATGCATTAATGTCACTTGATATGTACTCCCTCTGTGAGTCGTTTTAGGAGTGCTAGTAGATGTCCAGATTCACTCGGTAGTTAATGCACCTGTACATCATTTATGTCTAGATTTAGATACCTTTTCGCTGCATAAGAACAAAGCTAAAACGACCAACATATCGGGACAGAAGGAGTACTCCCTTTGTTCCAAACTGTAAGACGTGTTCCAGCCTTTTGAGATACATATATATTGCTATGTAGCTAGACATAATGTATATCTAGGTGCATAGCAATAACTATGGATCAAGAAAAAAGTACTAATCATACACTAATAGCATCACTAGCTAGGTAAGCGCCTGCATCTAGTGAGCTTGGCTCCCATGCCAGATATGCTCGAAATCGGCGTATCTTTAGAACCAAGCTGAGAGGCCTCTTTTGCATCTCGAGAGCTAGGCCCAGACTTAGTAGGAACCTGCATCCCACGAGCTTGGGTGGGGCATATACAACTAACCAGCCACACCCTAAAACTCATCGTTTGAGCAAATACAAGTTTTGAGGCACATGGATTATAGGAGGCACCGTCCAACTAAGCTTAATTACCTGCTCATAAAATTAATTAAGGCTGACCGCCCAATCCAGCCCTCCTGCCCCTCATGCATCCCTCGATCTTCTTCCCTTTGGGTTCAAAGGACAAAATGATGGAAGATGGATCCCAACGTACTATTGCAGTACAGTTTGGAATATTCCATCTTGCAAAATTACAAAACTGGAGTAGTATATGAAAACGCATGCTGTTTTTTTTTTTTTTTTGCTCTTTTTCACCGTTACCGAGATATCAAAAGCAACTGGTGTCTGGTAGTGGTGAAAATCAAAGTTGAGGTACCAAAAAAAATCCGTTCTGCGGAGATTATTGGCTGTGCAAATATGAATATCATGTGGCAGCTGCTGCTGCTGCTAGCCAGTACTACGTGCGTTACGTACTCCATCTGCAGTCTCTGCTGTGCTAGCTGAGCTGAGCTGGTGGTGATTTTTATCCAGGTGTATCTCTGACACATGCACGCAGGCACGTCGCACGCACTATAAAATAGTGAGATCGTGTCGTCAGATCATGGGATCCTGTGCCATCTATAGTACAAGTAGTATAATCTTTTGAGAGAGAGAGACCCCAGGATCGCCATTAGACCTGTTTGAAATTTGAATCTATCTTGTTGATAGTTACCCTCTCTGTCCCAGTGATTAGAGTGGAACTAACTTAGATTTAACTAAACTTCTGAAAAAATAGTATCAACATTTAAGACTATATATTATAAAAAAATATGCCATAAAAATCTAAAGATATGAATCTAGTATAATAAGTATTATTACTATCTTTTTCTATAAAGTTTGCAAAATTTAAAATTATTGGACTGAGCAGTATTATAGAATTACGTCCTTTAGGACAGAGGAAGTAGCAACTAAGAATTAGCAAAAATATAATACATCTAAACAAATCAATGCCAAAGTAAGGATGGTGAAAGTTGCTAGCAAGTTCTAAGAATTGTTATGCTAATAAATTTATTAGCATATGCAAACATGACCTATATATCATATCAGTGCATCTTAATGCAACGGGCAGAGCTAGCACCTGGCATTATATTAACCGCTAAAAAAGATCATGTGTACATTAATTACTGTCTTTTTCATTAGTTCTCTATCGATCTCGTATATATGATGATGATTATGGTTATGATTTCCATGGAATTAATGGTCTAATGGTTGCAAGAAATAACAACGTGTATATATATTGTATGTACTACACTCCTGCGATTCGATCGATAGCATGCATGCATATATATAATATGCAGCGTCAGTGCATCACCCAGCTGGACCCATACTGATCGATCGATTATATTGCTGATGATGGCTGCTCCGTCCTCCGGTCCGTAGTAGTACGCATCCACGTCGTATGCATGCATGGGTACTTGTTTTGTTTTTGGCAGGCGCCTGCCCAGCAGGAGGTATATACGGTCGGCGGTCATCGGGTCAGGAGATATTGCAACGCAACGTACCTCGATCGATCGCCTGCACTAGGGGCTGTGTTTGCATGCATTGGTTCTCGCTAGCTCTCGCGGCAGGTGCTTTCGGTCTACTCTAATCAGGCAGATCGATGATATGATCCTAGCTAGTAGTCTCAGGTAGCGACGTTGGACTAAAACTATATAAACGAGACCTAGCTGTCTGAACCTTACTGTCGGCATGCATATACGCTAGCAGAGAAGGGCCCTTTGGTACCAGTTCCCAACCCCCTTTAGTTCTGGTTTTGTGAAACTTGTATTATGCAATCGGAACTAAAGGTATCGATTTTTAGTACCGGTTCATACAATATCGGGGTTAAAGGTGTTTATTGAGTAAAAAAAATTGTGGGGTTGTGGAGATACAATCTTAAGACCTCCGATCCCACCTCGAATCTTGCACGCGTTGTCATCTCAACTCCACCACACATCTGATATGCTTTCCTTTTAAATTCACTTTGGTGACACCTTTAATACCGGTTTGAGACACAAGCCGGGACTAAAGGTCCCATGCCTCCCTTTAGTTCCGGTTGCAATTTTAGATCAGGACTAAATACTTTTTGGCCATCGACGAAAGGATGTTTCTCTAGTAGTGATATATGCTGGCATGATGACTTGAAGTTATATACTCCAATCCTCGTTGCAAATTATAGGTGATTTAGTTAGAACTTTAAGACTTTGGTCAAATTCTTTAGAGAAATATATGATTAATATATGTGCATGTTGGGTTCCTTGTGATGTAACCTGACCATCTAGGTTGAAGTCCCTGACTTGACGTGGGTGCTGAAATTTTTTTCCTAGATTTATTGCAATATGTAATGACGATGTTGTTCTTTTTAGTGGTGTGTGATGTGGTCAACAATGAGATACATACATTGACATGAGATATAGGGGAGTGAAATGATGAGATATGATACATGTATGCTAAATTTCGTAATAAGAAGAATTGAATATAGGTAGGATGCCTAGCTTGCACTGGTACTTGTGGTGGTGGCCATCGATGGATGGATGTGGATGCATGATCTGGTGGCGCCGGGGGGACCGGGCTGGGCTAAAAACGGGCTCTGTCTCGTCCAGAAACTGAGACAAGTCTGGCACGCATGCATGGATCGGTCCACCCGGTATAGCTAGGGAGCGAGACTGCAGATGGATGGATGGATGAATCGGACCGGGCCACCGGGGGTAAGGGCATCGGACTACTTATACATACAGACATACAGTAGTACGTGTGTGCACATACGCATACACATACACTGCGACCAAAGCATGCGTGATGTACGTGTGTACATCATATCGTGCAATATCGAGATCATATCATATGCTTGTAAAGAACGCAAGAGATATGCATGGTAGCACATGCATGTACGTCGTCCGTCACGTTTGTACAAGTGGCAAGAAGCAAGCAGCTGCTGCTGGTGCAGGGGGCAGAGGCAAGCAAGGCATGCAGATGCAGGTATAGTAGTACGTACGTACGTACGTGTTGGTTGTACACATTGATGGGAGTTTGTTTAGTTTCCTCGCAGGGAAAGGGGAAACTGGCCTGCATGCCGATCCGATCGATCCTATAGAGCTCCATCGATGTCGATGGCTCGGAGCTGAGCTGAGCGCTGACGCTGAGAGAGGAGTGGGCATGCAGGGCCACCCAGCACACAACTGCTACTGCTAGTGCAGGCGAGCTCCCCCACATCCACCAAGTGCGTGCAGAATGCATGCCTTTTGGGCTAGCTAGCTAGCTCCTGCAACGCAAGCGACGGCGACGGCTAACCGCGCGCTCAGCAGCTCTCCGTCGCACTTGATGTGTACTACTGCAGTGTGGTCACGCTAGCTAGCTGTTACTGGTGGTGTGTTTTAGCCCCTGTTTTGTAGCATTACTTCAGCAGTATTTTTCAGCAAACGAACAGCGTTTTCCTCTCACAACGAATCAACATGATCATCAACATAAGCCAAATTTCAGCAAAACAAACAGGTATGTACTGTACGTCTACAACCTGAATCAAAATTAACAATATGCATGACTCATGAAGGATGCATGTTTGCATTATTCTGGCCAGTGAAAATTAAAGCTGGGGTAGCCAGCGCACAGCAGATACAGCATATGCATATGCATGGATGGCCGGCTTGGCCCCAGTAGCTAGTAGTCCTACTGTCAAGTTTAATTTGCGCAACAGGCAGCATACAACAAGGCAAGGCGCGTAACTGATCGATGGGGCTGCCAGCACCAGGCCACCCACAGCACAGCAGCGGTCACTAGTAGTCATCAGTACTAGTCGCTAGCTGCTACGCCCAACCAATGCAAACAAAGCTAATACCTAGCTTCTTCGTTCCTTGGCTACCTTTTCTGGCTCTGGCTGCCTCTCAGGCTGCTTTGTGTACTGATCTTATATATGCCAAGGCAAGCAACCGGCCTCTCTCCCAGTCCCAGCTGCTTTCTTCATTCTTTCGATCCCCTCGATCCGTCCGTCGTCCGATCAATCATCCATCCTTTGTTCTAAGTTCTTCATTCATTCATTCATCACTAGCTTAATTTTTAGACAAAAACAGAGAGAGAGAGAGAGAGAGAGAGATGCATCGATCTGTGCTGCATGCCATGATATGCGCGCGCCATGCGTGCTCTGTCTATCTCTAACCTGATCGATTCGTCATCCGGACATGAACATATGCATCATCGTCTCCAGCGCGCCCAGCTCTCTCTTTCTAATCAGCTATTTGCAGCTTCATTCCGATTCCGATTCCGATAGACACACACACGGTGCTTGCTCACGTAGCTTATTTGTTCGATCCCTTCCTCCCTCATCTCATCCAGTCCATGCACTACTCCATGGATCTGCTATATATCCTTGTTGGGCTGTAGCTACCTTCAGGCTCGCTATATACGCATGCAAAATCTGCAAAATGTTGCCACTCGCTCCGGGCTACATGTCTATCTATAGCAGCTGGAGACCACGATACGTATGGAGAGAGACAGACAGAGAGAGAGAGAGATGTATTATCATCAGCCACCAGCCGGTGATTTCTGGCGTGGCATCATCAAGATTCACACACACTGCTTGCAAATGCATGCATGCATCTCTGCCGCCTGCCTGCCTGCCTGCCATTAGTAGCAGTTTTACTACTGTATTAGCTGCGGCTGCTGCATCATGCATCATATATGTCTATGTATATATATGTGTATGTGTGGGAATCTTGATGATGCTGCATTGGAGATCAAGGGCTATCTATCCAACGACTCAGATCAGCAGTGCCATATTTCTCAGCCTCTTGGGTTATACGAGTTCTTCCTTCCAGGTAATTTAACAAGGTACTCAATTAAGTTTGCATGCATTGTTTAGAGCACACCTTATTACTAAACTAATTTTAATACAACTGATGTAGCTAGTACTTCATTATTAGTAGTAACTAGCTAAGCTAGCCAGTCTCGAATTATTATATATATAAGCCAACTCGCGCACGAGAGATAACTAACTAAGAGGGAAAGTAGGCATCCTGGTTATTACCTGATTTTGTATTCTTTTTCCTTCTTTTTTTCCACCCAGTCGGTACCTGATTCTGACCTACTGTATTTTTCTTTTCATGGCAACATGCAAAAAGAAAAGACTGAAAGAAAAGCACCAATGCGATGGATGGGAGATGCATGTATGGGCCGGCCGCACTGCATCTGTTTTATTCAGATCCATTCAGGTCAGGTCGGCCGACCCGACCTGTCTTCCGCTGATACAGACTCTTGTTATTACCTATAGTTACTACTGTATATAGCTCCCCTGCCGTTGCCATTTACTCCGTCCGTACTAAACTGTAAGTCGTTGTTTTGTATTTTCTAATACATAGCTTCTGGTAAGCACCTAAATATACATTATATCTAGATATATATAGTTACATATATAAAAAAAACCAGAACGACTCACAATTTAGAACAAAGGGAGTAAGTCGTAGCTAGTTGCAGTCTTGTGTATAACTACGCATGACATACAAATGCTAGTGTATAACTTCCTCACTTGAATCCGTGGTTACATTCAGATGCCGTTTGCTTATTATATTAGGGCCCTGGCTTGGGCAGCGGTGCCAAGAAGCTCGATCTAGCCTCAGACATTCAAAATCGAACACCTGGTCAGGCATATTTTCTAGTCCACGAAGCAAACCAACCTTTGATATATGTGGCTGCTACTACTTGAGTTGTTTCATATATCATGCTCTTCAAAGTTGTTGCCTCGTCACGTATATGAGAAGATATACATAATATATAGTATGTTTTGATATATTTTACACATAATTTATATTTCTATACCGAGAGGCGGCGCAGGCTGCCCAAGCGTCCCCGAGCACGGCCACAGCTCCTCCATGGGCTGCCCGTCCGCGGCAGAGACGCGGGTGGCGGAGCCTCCGGGTTGCAAGCGATGGCACGTGGCGCTTGCCGGTCCATCAGAGACTCGGCCCACGCGTACCTGCCAGCAACCGCCGCCGCATCTCCGCCCCAGACGCGGATGGTTGGCGCAAGGTCCTATTGCAAGGGCCGGCAAACGGCGGTGAGGGGACAGAAGCCAACCAGACAGAGAGCCGTCGACCTCCGAGGCGCATCCCGGCGGACCTTCATGGCAAGTGCCTCAGTTGCCTCTCCTTAGCGCATCGGGTGGCAACCTGCAAGCTGCCCCAGCAATGTCTGCAGTGCAAAGGATTTTGACACATTGCGCGCGACTGCAAGCAGCCACGGCGCGCGGGCTCTTGGAGCTTGGGCGATGCAGGTGCCGTGGGTCGTCAGCCACAAAGCTCTGTTTGTGGCACCCACAACTCTTGCTTCGTTCGGCTGGTGGACCATGGTGGTTCGCAAGACTATGGTGGAGTCGAGATGGACAACGCCATTCCTACCAGCTGCGGTCGCCAGCGCCGACGACGGAGGCGTCACGGGCGGTCGGTAGGGGTAGCCCAGGCAGCGCCGCCCTTCACCTTGGCCGCTGCAGAGCCCAGACCGAGCACGGTGAGCTGACTAGCGAGACGGGGGCGCTTGCCGACAATGCTGCCTTTTCTGCTGCTGCACACTGCTCCCCCGAGCTAGACTCGTTGGTGCTAGAGCTGTGCAAGAGCATGGGGCCTCCCATGCGGGTTGACCCAATGTTGCAGGAGCTTGACGCCTCGCTCATCGTGAGCCGGGCAGTAGGAGCACCAGCGCCGGGGTGCCTGCCTACTCAAGTGGCCGCCCCTCAGGAGGTTGAAGCATCTATGGTGGAGATGAACTCGCCTCTGTTGTCGCCGCAGGGGTTGCCACAACTCACGCCACCACGGGTGGGACAACCCGGCGTTGCAGATGAGATCACCAGTCCACCAAGGCAGAAGATGGCAACTACAAAGCAACCCCTACCACTCAGGAGCTGGCGGATTGCCGCTCAGCGCTAGCGCATATACCAACCTCAAGCAAGGCGAGGTACTCCTCATGAAGAGGATGGGCATCCAGCCACCAGCAGCACCGGTTTCATCCGTGTCCAAGCAAACATACGGCGCCTTATTCGCAAGGAACTTGATGCCAAGCCACGTTGCAGCTCTGGACAAGCTGTTCCCAGGGACCAACTACAGGGCCGGCAGAAGATCACTCTTCTCGGATGACGAAGGAGGATTGCGCAGCCAGCAGCGGTGACGCACTCATAGGTTGCAGCGTTGCTCTTAGCTCGGTTGTAGACCATTTATGTAATATCGAAGCTTCAAACTGTTTGCTAGGACGGTTCAGCCTATGACTATAAGACCTCCTAGGGCGCTTGTCAGAAGCGCGTTGTTTGTATAGTTGAACTCTTCTTCTTAAATACAATGATACGTAAATCTTTTGCGTATTCGAGAAAAAACTGAATAATTTAAAATACTTTGATGTTTCTAGTTTTTGAAATTTAACTAAATTTTATACCAACGGGAATATTTTAGCTGCATATTTGCTATGCTTTCTAGTTGTCATGTTGCGACCGATCCATGCATAGTTAGCTGGGTAGCTAGGTTTTTTTTATGAGGGGAAGCTGGCTAGCTAGGTTTTATCGCTCGTGTCGTGTGTGGTTGGGCTGGCAGAGCGTGCAGGTGTTGCAAGGCCCAATCTAAATCCAGTTAGATCCAGATAGACCTAGGCCTTGTATATAAAAAGGGCCTGGAAATGAGCGAGGCCGAGCAGGCTGCCCTGACGCAAGAAGGCCTGAAAGACCCAGCAGTAGTACAACAGAAGTATGTTACTGGACCACCCTGGGAAGACCCGACATGAGCCCTATCGCTCAGGTGTTATTGATTTTCATTTGATTTAATTGATGCCCCGATCTTGACCCATGTGCATTGCAACTTGCAAGATTGGTTTTACCATCGTTTACATTGTATGATTAACCATGTGGTGGGTGGATGGGTTGGGTCAATCGATTCTAAACATGTCCATACATTGTAATGGGACAGTGTATAACTTGTTGCACAGTTATCTAGAGCCCCAACCAAAGTTAACGGGCTAGGTATCCTTTGTTGAATAGTGATGGATGCTTGTTGGAGATCAATGACAACGGCTAGTTTCTTCGCAGATGGATTGACACAACATAGCGCGGGGGGTGGGGGGGGGTTGGGATAGGAAGGGGTCTGCAGGGCCCGTTTAGGCTCTGGATCCGTGCTACAGTATCGGAGGAACCACAAATCGTCCATCTCTCGCCTCCACGTTCATTTTGTGAAAGAGGGAGAAAAACAACTCATGTGTGCTGCTACAGTTATTGGTGGAGGAGGGCTAGAACCGTAAGAAGCTGTATCAAACGGGCCCTTAGTTCCTCCACCTATCCTACTACCACCTTAGGCCTTTGCCAGAGTCGAGGAAGATGACCCCTCCATGCTTGAAATGGATGGATCAAAGGTTGATCGTGAATAATTGGAAAGCCACGGCAAAGCTTTTGTCGCCTTGATAATTGGAAAGCCAACGATTAAGGAGCCATGGCTATAGATCTTTTCCATATAATGTCCGATCGATGGAGAGGACTAGTAGTAGCTGAATCAATCTCAAGATCTATCTATCAAGTCTCTCTTAGGCGTCGGCTAAAAACTTTCAGGAACACAAGGATTTTATGTACTCCATCCAATTCCTTTTGCGGTCATTACTTTTATTTTGACATGTTTAAAAGGTTAATCGTTTTTATATAAAATTAATTAATGTCATTCATGTTTAAAAGGTCAATAAAATATTAATCTATTGGTGTGTCTTTTATTCGTATAATACTAAATACTAAACTAAGTAAATGATTTAATTATGCATGGGTGATGCTTACAAAATTTGAGTTTAACATCTGAATGCGATGCACCTTGAATTTATTTATCACTACAATGTGTGTGTGTAGGTAGGATGGAGCATGCCGCTGCATGTGTGACCTCTGCCGCTCTGCGCAAGCAGTACCCTACATCTACATGGACTGTCTCCTTGATTTTTCTGCTCCAGTTGCCTTTGGATCGTCTCCTACAGCGGCACGGCATGGAGCGACTAGCTAGCTGTACACTGTCTCCGTGGGCCGTGGGCCATGGCCCCACATGAAGCAACATTACTGAACCACACCCGGCCCTTTTTCGCGCGCAGTATATTTTTCATTTCAGTGCAAGATAATATAATATATTTGTTTCAAAAAAAAAGAGTAGTATCATATATTATGTAGTATATATATAATATTAGTAGCATATATATATATATAATTAATTGTGGCTGCCGATTGCGTGGCTTCTGAGTAATGGAATCTATATCCATTTTTAAAAAAGCTTGTAGAATTAATTATTAAAATGGAAGGTCACATCGTCGTCCTATATATCCACCCACTAGCGAAGCAATGCAGTGGAATGCAAGCAGCTAAGGTAGCAGCAGCATGCGGGCGGCGGGCGGGCCGGCCAACAGCAGGCCAGCAACTATATATGGGCTTAGTCGTCTTTTGCAAATTAAAATACATTATCACGTGGATCCCTCTTTTTTCGATAATAATGCGCCCTTGTTTAATTAAGTTGTACCCTGTTTTCTGATACAGTCAGTTCCATATAATGCTTTGTTTGGGCCATGTGTGGTGTGTGATGCGACGTATAGATAGATTATCTTCATTTTTCTTTTCTACAATTTATTGTTTATTTGGTTACTACTACTTGCCGTACGTGCGGCTCGATCGATCTTTCTGATTCAGTTTCAGCAATGAATGAGAAAAAGGGAGCAGCATTAATATTGTGGCTTTGTAGAGATGCACATTGTTATGTATATATATAGCATAGCATACATTGGGTAAAGCACATTTCTCACCCTCAAACTTACACGGTAGTCTGATTTTCAATCTTCAACTGCGAAACCGATTAATGGACAACCTCCGATTGTCAAAACCGGACAAACTTAACCCTCGTGTTGGTTTCAAAGGTGATTTTTCTATTTTTATAAAAATAATAAAAATCTGATTTGCTATCTAAAAATTTATAAATAATTTATTTTAAATCAAGAAAAAATATGAAACTAGTATCGGTTTTATTCTGAAACTATTCTCTACTTGTTTATGATCTATATATAGGTATTTGGAATTGGTTTGTTTCTGTTCCTATTGCTTTATTGCTCATAATCATGCTTGCTACTATCTAAAACAAGTAAGATATGAAGAACTAGTGTCGGTGTTCGGACCCGGAAGGGTCCTAAGCCAACGAGTAAATTTGTGCTGCGTGTCCCCTAATCCGAATGGTGATGCAAAGAGAATACACGGGGGTTTATCCTGGTTCAGGCGAAAGAATGCCCTACGTCTAGCGAGGGGAGTATTGTATTTCCTTGCACCTAAGTGCTTGCGTAGGGGTTACAAGCTATGAGAGAGGGAGCCGATCCCAAGTCTCAAAGAGAGAGTACAAAGGAGATTGCTTGAGATGTTGATCTTCAGTGGTGGGGTGATGACTTGTTTTTGTCTTTTGTCCTCCCCTCTGCTCGTAGAGTCCCCTGCCTTCCCTTTTATAGGGTCAAGAGAAGGCAGAGACGTCGGGGTGGCGCCTTAGAAGTGAAGTTTTGTTGGGCGCTATGGAAGCTACTGTAGCGACGTGCTCCAGAAATGGTCGGCCATCCCTGGGCACCATGGTGACGTAAAGGATGGGATGGTGAAAAGACCCCGGGTCCTGTGGCGTGCAGACCTTGCTCCTTTGTTGACCGGCGGTTGGTCGAGGCCGGGTCGAGGTGGGTCGACGGAGAATGGATAAGGCCGAGCCCCAGGAATTTCAGGGTACGACAGTCATCGTGTTATGCCTCGAAGGGGATCGGTGGCGGAATAGTACCTGGCATGGCGTGTGCAGTGACAGGTTTTCACCGCCCATCCCGGGATGGGCAGTAAAAAGTGGGATTTGACACTGGTACTGCTTCCATGCTGGCGGTGCTGTAGCCATGGGGTAGGAAGTGGTTGGCGGTTGCATTAAATGCTTTGACTTTTATCTGAAAGTCGGTGGGTGAGGCGGGTCGATCGGCTTGACCCAGGGTCGTACGAGTCGGAGATTTCCCTGTGGTCGAGGCGTCCCGTCGAGCAAGCCTCGTGCGAGTCGGAACGTGGTCGAGGCGTTCTGTGTATGGTTTTGGCTCGTTGTACCCACGTGGGCGGAGCCTTGGCGCGGTTTTCTCAGGGGGGGTTTGTTCTTTTTAGTCGTCGAGTTTGGGTACCCCTTGTTTAGGTACCAGACAGTAGCCCCCGAGCCTTTGTGTGAGTGTGGTCACTCTTGCAGAGGCTCAGTGAGTCATGAACTGGAGTCGTAGTGTCGTAGCTCTTCTGGTGGGTGCGTGCGAGCGCACCCGTCGGGTGTAGCCCCCGAGGCCTCGGTGGAGTGTTTGACTCCTCCGAGGTCTTTAGTGTGTTATATCGAGGGGTGCTCCCACGTCTGAGCCCCCGTGGCGTGCTTGGTCCCATTTCGTTTGGGGTTAGCTTCTTGCGGTCGAGCCCCCGTGCCTTGTGCGCACGAAGTCGATCAGGGTCTTGCCCGTCTTTATCATACGACCCTCACGCACCTTTTAGGAAAGGAGGAGAGGTGGGGAACACTGTACTACCCTCGATGGGTGAGTTTCGACGATCTCTGGTGAGTTGTTAGTGGAGAATTCGAGTGGGAGCCCGTGCCCCATTCGATAGGGGTCGGCTAGCGGCCACGGAGGCGCTCTCCAAAGATGTCAAAGAGTAGTCGTGTGGATCTCGGTTCCATGCGGTAGGATCCGAGGGCTCGATGCCTCCCTCCGAGGGGATTCCACTGTCGACCTCTCTTTTAGCCTCGAATACGTCTGGGGGCCTCTCGAGAGAGTGGCTCGAGCCCTGACCTTGTACGGGCACGTCCCCTGTTGTCCCTCACTCTGTTACTCGAGGGCCGCTGTCGAACCCCGGTCGAGGGCCAGCTTTCGATCCCTCGAGGTTTATAGTGGGCTCGGAGCCCGTTATCCATTTGTCTAGAAATGTCCGTCTGCGGATCCCCTTCCGGCCCGTTGGGTCGCGTCTTTTTAGGAGGAGAGGTGAGAACGGCGCGGTAGTGGGTGGCGTGGCGCGACAGTTGCGGAGTGAACGGCGGACACGTGCCCTTACCCGCGGGTTTTGAGGGAGCGGTTAGGTAAGAACATTGAATGCGGGAACTGTTCCTACCTTTTCATCGGATCCACCCGTTGGTCTTCCGCCGGGGTATAAGTACAGAGCCCAGGGTTCCGTATGCCCCCACAGGCCTTTTGTGATTGCCCCTTTCTCCCTTTGTGCTCATCAACCGTTCTCCGCCGCCGTCGTCATCTCTTCCCCCGTCGCCACCGCAAGCTGATCTCGACACTCATGGCGGGAAAGAGCCAGGTTCTTCCCGCGAACGCGTGGGTCTGTTCTTCGATGATGGAGAGAAAGCTGGAGGAGTTAGTTCATGACGGTCTTCTGCGACCGAGGGCGAGTCGGAGCCAGCCAGAGTGGAGGGTGCCGCCGTCCGACCACCGGGAGCCGGCGCCCCCTGAGGGGTACGTGGTGAGCTTCGTCGCTTTCCACGAGAGGGGGCTCGGGATGCCGCCGAGCCAGTTTATGCGGGCGCTTCTACATCATTACAAGGTGGAGCTCCATCATCTCGCCCCTAACTCCATCTTGCAGACCGCCATCTTTGCGGCAGTCTGCAAGGGGTACTTGGGGATGGAGCCCCACTAGAATCTATGGCTCCACCTTTTCAAGGAGGAGCACTTTGCCAAGAAGGCGGGCGAGAGGGGAGTGCGGCGTGTGGTTCATGTCGGCAGCTGTACCATTCAAGTCCACGCGGGTCGAGGCGAGCTCTACATCCCGGTGCAGCTCACTCGTCGAACAGCGGGTGGCACGACGGGTGGTTCTACCTACGCAACGACGACGACCACCTGCCGAAGTTCTCCGACCGGGTCCTGATGTCGCGCGAGGACAATTGGACGTATGGCGTCATCGAGGAAGAGAAGCCAAAGCTGCAGCCGCTCCTCGACGCGCTGAGGAGACTCCGTCAGCGCAGATTGACTGCGGGGATGGTGGCCGCCACGTTCCACCGTCGGAGAGTGCTACCGCTGATGCAGCGCCGACTTCGGATCGACGAGATGATGCCGGGTGTCTCGTTGGAGGGGAGTCGGATGTCGCACGAGTCAATCCACCTCGACGAGGTTGCCCGACGCGCGCGGTGGATGGTGGGCAACTTCAAGCAAGAGGACTTCGACAAGGTCCTGATGCGACCCAACCAGGGTTTCGAGCCTCTGGTAAGTGTTGTTTTACTAGCCTTGTGTCCTTTCGCTTCCTGGCTCCCTTGATTTAGTTCGTCGATGCTTTCGTGCAGGATCTGTCGGTGGTCAAGGACTCACGGCTGCCGGTTCCGGAGGATCACGCTGCTCGAGAGGTGAGATGCATTTCTACGGCTCAGAAGAAGGGAAAGAAAGACGCTGCAAAGAAGCGTCAGATCAGAAAGGCCCTCGAACGTGAGGTGTTGAATAAGCGCCACCGCTAGCAGAGGCTCGACGGTCTCCCTGTCGAGAAATCACCCTTTGAGACGGCCTCGAAGGAGGATGAGGATGAGGATAGCGATGATAACAACGCCGGGTCGCGGTATGACTCCGCGACTTTTTTGGCACACCTCCCTGACGTGCGGCCCCTGCTGGAGCCTAGTAGCGGAGGGTCGACCTCCCAGACGTCGAGGGCAATCTCGGCGCCCGTCGAGGGGGAGGAAAAGCCAGCGGAAGGAAGAGCCCGAGAGGGGCCTTCAGAGAGGGGATCTACCACGCCTAGGGTCCCTGAGGGGATGTCGGTGGTGCCGCACCCGTGAGTCCGCTCGCCCTGGACTTCGTCGATGGGCGGAACAACAACGTTGACGCTTGAGGCCAGGGTGCTATCGTCGGGTGTGAGGACCCAAGGCCAAACAGCCTCATCGGCGCAAAGGACCCCAGGCGCCTCGTCAGCCCAGGCTCCAAGGAGCGCCAGGCCGACCAGAGGCTTGACGGAGGGGCCATTGCAGAAGCCGTCGAGTGGCTCGGGGAAGCCGGAGATGAAGCCCCTGATCCCCTTGTCTAGGTAAGTGTCTCGCTTCGCCTTCCCGACAAAGTTATCTCGCTTTTTGTTCTGACGTGGTTGTTTACTACGCAGCCATAAGCGTAAGGTGGAGCTCACGGCTATGACTCCCGTCAAGGAGCTCAAGTCTGGTGCCGCCCTGATGATGCGGACGCCTGCCGATGACGCCGCTTGGGTCACAAAGTACCAAGCTGCCACGGAGCGGCTCAAGACAAAAGAGGCCGCTGCCAAGGCAGGTGCAAGCGCTCAGGAGGTCGCCAGAGTTGGTGACGCTGCTCAGGAGCCAGAGTCAGTCGAGGCAGCCCCGGGCTGTGCCAGACTCGACGTGCCTGGTATTGGTGGGCCAGAGCCAGGGTCGACCACGAGGACCCTGAAGACCGTCGAGGCCGGTAAGGCCGAAACATCCGTCCGCGATGCGAGGCGGGTAGATGTTGAAAAGATAAAAGAGGTGGTGGAGGCCCCGCCGGATGCGGGGAAAGAGGAGGAGCAGCTGGAGCTGCAACCAGAGCGGGAGGAGCCGTGACCGCAGCTGCAACAGGACCAGCCAGAGGAGCAGGCGGTTGAGGTGGAACGGGAGGTGGCCCAACGTGCAGGCGGTGGCGCCGACTGATGGGAGGCCAGTCCCGCCCCAAGGGTCGACTCCGGCTATGATCGATCTCACCGGTGACGACCCTCCTTCCGATAAGGGGAAGCAGAAGGCGGACGTCGAGATGGTCGATGCCCCGGATCAGCCCGGGACTTCCGTAACGTCAGAGGACGACATGGCGGAGGCGTCCGCCAAGTGGCCCGATTTCGCGGGGCTGGTGCTTGTGCGGGCGGAGGAGGAGCTCCCACGCTGGGGTCGGTCGACCCTCGAGTTAAGGGATGCGGCTAACCCCAACACCGAGCCCTTCTTCACCCTTGACGACAAGGATGAAGTGCAGCACTGGGAGTATGTCGAGGGACTCCGTAAGCACTCTGTGCAGTCCCTGTGGATGGTTGCGGACACCCTGGTGTGGCAGATGTCGGAGGCCTTTGAGGTGAGCCGTGTCTGTTGTTTTATCTGGCGTGTATCCCCTTTTCTCCTTGGTTCTGATCTTAAGCTTAACTGTGGTCAGGAGCTCAAGGAGCGATCTCGCCGCAAGTCGCTCTTCATTCGTCATGAAAGCGGCGTATGGGCGGCGCTTACTCGTCAACGGGCTATGGTCGAGGAAGCCAATGAGCAGCTATCCAAGAAGAGCGCCGAAGTAGACGAGCTTCGCGTCGTCCATGCAGTGGTCAGGGAGGAGGCAACGCAGGCTCGGGAGGCCAAGGCCAAGGTGTGTGAAGATGCAGCCAAGGCTCAGGAAGAGGAGGCCAAGGCCCGTGAGGACCTCGCGCCGCTATTAGCGCACGTGAAGGAGCACGAGGAGGATGTCGCCCTTGTCAGCAGGCATCGTGATGCCCTCAATGTTCAGATTGGGCAGGTGTCCACTCGCATCGAGACCCTAAAGGATGAGGTCACGACACTGAGGGGAACCTTCCGAGAGAGGGACGAGGCTCTCTCGGACGCCGGTCGAGAGATCGAGACGCTGAGGGTGACCATCCGCGATAGGGACGAGGCTCTTCAGGCGGCGAAGAAAGCGTGTGATGAGTTGCGCGATGAGATCATGGGTTGGCCGACCCATGCTGAGGGTAAACCTTTGTCAAACTTTGACCTTGGCCTCGGGGTCCCAAGTCTTTGCTAACTTGGTGTTTGTATTTCAGAGCTGGAAAAGCAGCAACATGCGGCCCAGGCGACGGCTACCTCGTTTCAGAACCTCTTCGAGGATGAGGTCGGGTGGAATCAATTGCTCCATGGTGCGATTGCCTCGGTGTGCAACGGCCTGGGGGTCGAGCCTGATGCCGATACCGAGGAGGATGCGCCAGGGAACTCGTTTGTTCACCGGATGATGGCGCTGGGTTGCCTTGTCCGTGAGAAGATTCGAGGCGGGCTGCATCATGGCATGAAGAGGGCCATGGCGGTCATCCGGTCTGGGTTTGAGTATGACATGAGCCTCATTGCTGATGGCTTCATCTCGGATCTAGACAAGACTGATGAGGAGAATGAGGCAATCTACCTGGAATTGATCGAGGCTGTGGAAGAGCCCGGGGATCGTCTTGCGAAGCTATTTGAAGTCGAGGTGGTCCCGCCTATCGACGATGAGGGCCTGTGTGCCAAGCCTAGGCATGAAGGCCCATGCAATAAGTTAGTTAATATTCGTGACTTGCGCCGTGATGGCCTCAGGGGCCTTGAAACATTTATATGTAAATGTATACTAAATGTATGTTTTCATTTGAGTCTTTTGTTCCCTTTCTTGCTTGAATCGTATTCTTGCATGTTTTTCTTAGCGCGCAGTTGCATCCCTTGGTGTGAGGGAGCGAGTGGAGGTACCATAGCCCGAAGGCATAGGCGATCTCATGGCTCGGTAGCCCTTGAACCTTAGGGTGTACTTGCGGCCTCGTTGATTATGTAAGAACTCGAATCGAAGCATATGGGAACGTTAGACGTGAGCTTTTTCAAAATCATGAATTTTTATTAGGTCTACTTAGCGCGTGGTTGCACCCCTTGGCGTGGGGGAGTGAGTGGACGTACCATAGCCTGTAGGCGTAGGCGATCTCGTGGCTCGACAGCCCTTGAACCTTAGGGTGCGCTTGCGGCCTCGTTGACTACGTAAAAGTTCTTTTTTTTTGAAAAAGTGCGAGTTTTTTGGGGACACAGGGGGTCCTTGCAGCCCCCGAGGGAGGTTCAACTCTGAGAAAATAGGGTCGATCCTCCCTGGTTTTTTTTGAAAGAATGCTTTGAACACTGATGTATTCTTTATTCTATCATGGGATTGCAAAAAATTTACAAAGCCTCGAGGCTTTAGGGGAAAAAGCGACGTAGCTGTTTGATGTTCCATACGTTGGTGAAGATTTCTCCCTTTTCGTTTGATAGCTTGTAGGTGCCGAGCTTCAATACTTCCGCGACGATGTACGACCCTTCCCATGGTGGAGTAAGCTTGTGTCGTCCCTTGTTGTTCTAGCTTCGCCGGAGCACTAGGTCACTGACGTTGAGGTCTCGTCTACGGACGTGTTTGTCGTGGTAGCATTGGAGACTTTGCTGATACCTTACAGAGTGTAACAAAACCACATCGCGAGCTTCCTCGAGCTGGTCGAGGGCGTTCTCTCTTGTGGCGTGATTGTTTCGCTCGTTGTAGGCTTTCAGCCTCAGGGATCCGTACTCTACATCGGTTGGGAGCATAGCCTCAGATCCGTAGACTAAGAAGAACGGAGTGAACCCCATGGCTCGACTCGGTGTCGTTCTTAGGCTCCACAGGACCGAGGGGTGCTCGGCGGCCCATTTTTTGCCGTGTTTGTTTAGTTTGTCAAAAATTCTCGACTTTAGGCTTTGTAAAACCATGTCGTTGGCACGCTCTACTTGGCCATTTGTTTTTGGATGAGCTGCAGCCGACTAGAGCACACGGATGTGATGGTTGTCATAGAAATCCAGAAACTTTTTGCCAATAAATTGGGTGCCGTTGTCCGTGATGATGCAGTTAGGAACCCCAAAGCGGTGGACGATGTCGGTGAAGAATAGCACGGCTTGCTCAGACCTGATGCTGGTGATAGGACAGGCCTCAATCCACTTGGAAAACTTATCAATGTTGATGAGCAAGTGGGTGAAGCCACCAATTGTCTTCTTCAGGGGTCCGACCAAGTCGAGTCCCCAAACGGAGAACGACCATGTGATGGGAATCGTCTGCAAGGCATGAGTCGGGAGATGGGTTTGCCTTGTATAGTACTGGCATCCTTTACAGGAGCGTACTGGCTTAATAGCATCGGAGACTGCGGTTGGCCAGTAGAAACCTTGTCGAAACGCATTTCCGACGAGGGTTCGATGCGCCGCGTGATGACCGCAAGCCCCCGAGTGTAGGTCCTTGAGCAGGTTTTTGCCTTCCTCGTTTGTGATACAATGTTGTAGGATGCCCGTAGGGCTGCGTCGATAAAGTTCTTTGTTGTCGCCATATATCACAAAGGTCTTGGCCTGACGAGCGATCCATCGAGCCTCGGTCTTATCCAAGGGGAGGTCCCCTCGAGTGAGACGGTCGAGGTACGGAATACACCAGTCGGGCTTGAGGTCGGCTGGTAGGGTCGAGCCTTCCGTCTGCATGACTTTAGCCCCGGTCGAGGGAGCTTCCGCCTCAGGTGGGGGATCGAGTGATGGACCGTCGCCCCCCCGATCGCCCTGGTGTCAACGAAAGGTTGATGAAGATCCCTTGCGAAAACGTCAGGTGGAACCGTGGCTCGACTAGACGTGATTTTCGCAAGTTCGTTGGTAGCTTCATTATATCTACATGCAACGTGGTTGAGCTCGAGGTCGTGGAATTTGTCCTCAAGGCGCCGCACCTCCTTACAGTAGGCTTCCATCTTGGGATCGCGACAGCTTGAGCTCTTCATGACCTGGTCGATCATGAGCTGGGAATCACCACGAACGTCGAGGTGTCGGACCCTGAGTTCGACGGTGATGCGCAGGCCCGCAATGAGAGCCTCGTACATAGCGCACGTGGACTCCGAGGGGCGAGATGAAGAGCAAGCCTGCGTCTACTCCTATTTTCATCAGCGACCTGTCGAAGTACATGGTCCAAAGTTCGGCTTGGAGCTGAACCGGAGGAAGTTGAGTGTCGGTCCACTCCGCTAGAAAATCTGCCAGCACCTGGGATTTGATGGCTTTGCGCGGCGCATAAGAGAGGGTCTCACTCATGAGCTCGATTGTCCACTTTGCTATCCTACCCGAGGCTTCCCAGTTCCGGGCTATCTCTCCTAGGGGAAAGAAGAAACCACGGTCACCGGGTGGCCTTCAAAGTAGTGATGAAGCTTGCGCCGCATTAAGACGATGGCGTATAGCAGCTTCTGGATTTGCGGGTAGCAAACCTTGGTCTCCGAGAGTACCTCGCTGATGAAGTAGACTGGCCTCTGAACGAGTAAGGCGTGTCCTTCCTCCGCCCTCTCGACAACTAAAACCGCGCTGACCACTTGTGTCGTTGCGGCGACGTAAAGCAGGAGGGGTTCCCCTGTGGCTGGAGGGACGAGGATCGAAGAGTTAGAAAATGTAGCTTTGAGCTTTGTAAGGGCTTCTTCTGCCTCGAGGGTCCATGAAAAGTGTTCCGATTTCTTTAGGAGACGATACAGTGGGAGCGCCTTTTCGTCGAGGCACAAAATGAAGCGACTAAGGGCCGCAAGGCACCCCGTGACCCTCAGCACGCCCTTTAGATCACGGATAGGGCTCATTTTGGTTATTGCAGCAATTTTCTCCGAGTTGGCTTCGATGCCACGCTCGAAAATGATGAACCCTAAGAGCATGCCTCGAGGAACGCCGAAGACGCACTTCTCGGGGTTGAGCTTAATGTTTTTCATCTTAAGGCACTTGAACGCGACGTCGAGGTTGTCAACCAAGTTACTGACCCTCTTGGTTTTGACAACGATGTCTTCAACGTAAACCTCGACGGTGGGTCCGATGTGCTCCCCGAAAACGTGTTGCATGCATCGCTGGTACGTAGCACCTGCGTTCCATAGACCGAAGGGCACAATAACATAGCAATACATGTCGAAGGGGGTGATGAATGAAGTCGTGAGCTAGTCAGAGTCCTTCATTTTGATCTGGTGGTAGCCGGAATACGCATCTAGGAACGACAGAGTTTCACATCCCGCAGTAGAATCAACGATTTGATCAATGCGTGGTAAAGGAAAAGGAACTTTTGGATATGCTTTATTCAAACTAGTATAGTCTACACACATCCTCCATTTCCCATTCTTTTTCTTAACTAATACAGGATTAGCCAACCACTCGGGATGATGAACCTCCTTGATGAATCCGGCCTCTAAAAGCTTGTGGATCTCCTCGCCGATGACCTTGCGCTTCTCCTCGTCGAAGCGGCGCAAGCGTTGTTTCACCGGTTTGGAGCCGGCTCGGATCTCTAAGGCATGCTCGATGACTTCCCTGGGTATGCCCAGCATATCCGAGGGAATCCATGCAAAAATATCGACGTTTGCGCGGAGAAAGTTGACGAACACTGCTTCCTATTTGGGATCGAGGGCGGCGCTGATGTTCAACCCCTTTCCGTTTGGGTCGGTGGGGTTGAGGGGTACGATCTTGACATCTTCCGTGGGCTAAAGTTGCTGGCATGGCGTTTGAGTCGGGGATCTCTTTGGCCAAACCGTCGAGGTTCGCCGCCAAGGTTGCCGACTCCAAGACGGCTCTCCGTGCTCGACGCATTCCACATCGCATTCGTAGGCGTGCTCGTAGGAGGGCTCGATAGTGATGACACCGTTAGGGCCCGGCATTTTGAGCTTGAGGTAGGTGTAGTTGGGAACCGCCATGAACTGGGCGTAGCAGGGGCGCCCAAGAATGGCATGGTATGTCCCATGGAACCCAACCACCTCGAAAGTGAGAGTTTCCTTCCTGAAGTTGGCGGGAGTACCGAAACAGACAGGCAAGTCGACCCGCGCCGACGGGCTATGCTCGTTTTCCCGGCACAACTCCATGGAAGCCCCCGACACTGGGTCGGAGGTGTGTCCTCGCGACTCCCAGAAGGTCGAGGGTCTGGGTGTAAATGATGTTGAGACTGCTGTCACCGTCCATGAGCACCTTGGTGAGGCATGTGTTGGCGATAATGGGATCAATGACGAGTGGGTAGATTCCAGGATTGGGGACGTAGTCTGGGTGGTCATCACTGTCGAAAGTGATGGCCACCTCAGACTAGTCAAGGAAGAGGGGGGTCGCGAGTTGTACGGAGAAAACCTCTTGACATTCCCGTTTGCGCTGCCGTGTTGAGAGACGCGTCAAGGGTCCTCCGTATATCATGAAATAGTCATGAATCTCGGGAAACCCCTCGTCCTTGTTGTCACCCTTTTCATTGGGATCCTCCCTCTTGTCGTCCTTCTTGATGCCTAAGCTTTCAAAGTATCTCCGGAGCATGTGGCAGTCCTCTAGGTTGTGGTTCGTGGGCCCTTTGTGGTAGGGACACGGTTCTTTAAGCATTTTGTCAAAAATGCCCCCGCCGGGGGGTCCTCGAGGTTTCTTGCGATCCACAGCGGTGACAAGGTCGTCCGCCGGGGCTTCTTGTTTGCCCTGCTGATTCTTCTTCTTCTTGTTGTTCCTCTTCGAGCTCTGGTTGGAGCTCACGGGGTCCTCGTCCTTGCGCTTCCCATTGTCCTGGTCACTGCCAAAGATGGCACCAACCGCCTCCTCGTCGGCGGCGAAGTTGGTGATGATGTCCATTAAGCTGTTGGCAGTGATGGGAGTCCTGCGGCCCAACTCTCGGACCAACTCTTTGCAGGTGGTGCCAGAGAGGAAGGCCATGATGATGTCAGAGTCGGTGATGTTGGGAAGCTCGGTGCGCTGTTTGGAGAAATGCCAGATGTAGTCTCGGAGGGATTCGTCCGGCTTTTGTTTACAGCTTCAGAGGTCCCATGAGTTACCGGGGCGCATGTAGGTCCCCTTGAAGTTCCCTTCGAACACTCTCACCAGATCACTCCAGTCGTGGATCTGTCGAGGTGGGAGGTCCTCGAGCCAGGCTCGAGCGGTGTCCGACAGGAACAAGGAAAGTTGTCGAATGATGACCCGGTCATCGGTAGCCCCACCCAACTGACAAGCTAAGCGGAAGTCAGTGAGCCAAAGTTCGGGTTTGGTTTCGCCGTTATACTTGGTAAGAGTCGTGGGGGGCGGAACCAAGCCGGAAGTAGTGTTTCGCAAATGGCCTTGCTGAAGACCCGAGGGCCTGGTGGCTCGGGTGACGGGCTACGATCCTCCGAGCTGTCGTAATGCCTGCCTCTGTGCTCGTGGTAGCCTCGAGCTGCACCGTCACCACTCTTGTGCTTACGGCGCTCGTTGATGTTGTCACGGGCATCTCGGGGTTCACGGTTGTCGACGATGCGTTCACGGACAGAGGCTGCCTTGTTCCACCGAGGGGCAGGCTCGGGATGAACCGAGGCCTCTTTCTCCTATCGGGAGGGCTCCGCAGGTTGCTCCGAGGCAAGCCCGCGTCGCCTCGAGGCGGAACTCTCGGCTTGTTGCATGGCAGCAGTATCGAGGAGTCCTCGGATCTCATCGCGGGCCCGACAGACCTCGGGGTTGGATGGCTCGGGCATATTATGAAGAAGCATGGCGGCTGCGACAACGTTCTGGCTGGCTCGGTCGAAGATCGGGGATTCGCTCGCCCGACCCTCGATGATGCGACGATTGACGTCGCGAGCTCTTTCTCGAGCTCCTCCGCCATGTGTGCGTGCTGCGCGCTCTTGCTCAAGGGTTTGCTGAAGTAGGCGCAGATTTTCTCATTTCTCGTTGAGCCTATCTTGCAGTTCATGAATTTGCTCGAGTTGCACTCCTTGGTCCGCAAGGAATTGAGCTTCATCTCGTGCACCAGGGGGCTCAACATGAGGTGGCGTGGCGTTCCTTTCTCCAACGGCTGCCTTATCCTCTGAATCCGACGTGATAGCCCCATCGATATTGAAGCATTCGCGAGTCGGGTCATAGCTGTCATCGGCAGAGTTGGAGTCCAGAGTGCCGAAATAGTAGTATGACGGATGCATGTGAGGTCGTATGTCTCTGGGGTCATAACGACGAAAGGCAGTCGTACGGAGCTCCGCACCCGGGGTCTCCGTAGAGTCCAGGTACTCAGAAGGTGGTGTGGATGCCACAAGGTCGAGGGTAGAACGTAGATGGTGTCCGGGGAGCTCCTCGTAAGCGCTCATGCTGGTGCTTACAGAAGAAGCATAGGCCTAGGCAACCGTGTCCAGCCCATACGGGAATGCCGATGGGGACATGGTCCCTGGTATCGGAGCAATCGATCCTGAATCGGCTGGTGGTGGCGCCGTGCCGGGCGACGGAGTGATGGGATACCCCATCGGCATCTTACCCTCAGCCAAGCTCATCCTACACAGGTCCTCAGTGAGGAAATCCGTGTCGGCGTCCGGCTGAGGAGCGCCGGATCGGGGAATACCGTCATCCCCCGCGAGGCGATGATGGTGGTTGCGCTGGGCACGTCGTCGCCTGGCGGCACGAGCCTGACGAGAGTGACGGTACTGGCGCAGCGCTCCCCCAGGCTGGGAGAGCTCATGGTCACCGTCGGTTGGGTGTCTGGGCGGGAGGAGGACCATGTCATAACCGTAGCCAAGAGACATGAACTCCAAGCTCCCAAACCAGATCACCGTGGCCAACGAAAGTGGACGTTCGGGGTCAGCCATCCAGAAAAATGGTGGGAAAACGATGTTGGCACGCAGCGTCCCCTACCTGGCGCGCCAACTGTCGGTGTTCGGACCTAGGAGGGTCCTAAGCCAACGAGTGAATTTGTGCTGCATGTCCCCTAATCTGGATGGTGATGCAAAGGGAATTTATCCTGGTTCAGGCGAAAGAATGCCCTACGTCCAGCGGGGGAGTATTGTATTTCCTTGCACCTAAGTGCTTGCGTAGGGGTTACGAGCTGTGAAAGAGGGAGCCGATCCCAAGTCTCAAAGAGAGAGTACAAAGGAGATTGCTTGAGATGTTGATCTTCAGTGGTGGGGTGATGACTTGTTTTTGTCTTTTGTCCTCCCCTCTGCTCGTAGAGTCCCCTGCCTTCCCTTTTATAGGGTCAAGAGAAGGCAGAGACGCCGGGGTGGCGCCTTAGAAGTGAAGTTTTGTCAGGCGCTGTGGAAGCTGCTGTAGCGGCGTGCTCCGGGAATGGTCGGCCATCCTTGGGCACCATGGTGACGTAAAGGATGGGATGGTGAAAAGACCCCGGGTCCTGTGGCGTGCAGGCCTTGCTCCTTTGTTGATCGGTGGTTGGTCGAGGCCGGGTTGAGGTGGGTTGACAGGGAATGGATAAGGCCGAGCCCCAGGAATTTCGGGGTATGACAGTCGTCGTGTTATGCCTCGAAGGGGATCGGTGGCGGAACAGTACCTGGCATAGCGTGTGCAGTGACAGGTTTTCACCGACCATCCCGGGATGGGCAGTAAAAAGTAGGATTTGACACTGGTACTGCTTCCATGCTGGCGGTGCTGTAGCCATGGGGGTAGGAAGTGGTTGGCGGTTGCATTAAATGCTTTGACTTTTATCTGAAAGTCGGTGGGTGAGGCGGGTCGACCGGCTCGACCCAGGGTCATACGAGTCGGAGATTTCCCTGTGGTCGAGGCGTCCCGTCGAGCAGGCCTCGTGCGAGTCGGAACGTGGTCGAGGCGTTCCGTGCGTGGTTTTGGCTCGTTGTACCCACGTGGACGGAGCCTTGGCATGGTTTTCTCTGGGGTTTGTTCTTTTTACTCGTCGAGTTTGGGTACCCCTTGTTTAGATACCCGACAACTGGTTTCATATTTTTGTGATTTAAAACAAATCAACTACAAATTTTTAGAGATGAAATCAGTTTTTTATTATTAATTTTAGAAAATAGAAAATTCACTTTTGAAACCACCCAGAGGACTAATTTGTTCAGTTTCGACAGTGGAAGATGTGTGTTACCCGTTTTTATAGTTTAAGGTTGAAAATTGAACTATGATGTGAGTTGGAGGTTTAAAAATGTACTTTACCCTAGCATATATAGCCTTCTACTCTTGTTTGTATAAAAGATATAGCACATATATAGGCTTCTACTCTTGTTTATAAAAAAAGAAATAGCATATATAATTTTAAATCAAGGTGCATGGAAGTTGAAATCTGAAGTGAACTGTCATACTTTGGTCCCCATGCATGGGTGTACTATATAGTTTTTTATGTGTTTAAAATTAAATCCAAATCTTGGATAAGACGAATAAAGTAAAGAAAACTAATGGTTACTCGCTACTATTTTGTGTCCAATGGAGGATTGGAGCAACTGGCTGAATGACATAGATGGAACACACACATATATATCCTCCATTGGGTATATATATATATATATATATATATATATATATATATATATATATATATATATATATATATATATGGTAATTTTTTTCTACTCCCTGGGAGTAGTTACTCCCTCGTCTAAACCACGTACGCCATTATGCCGAACTTCCTTAGCGGGTCACGAACTGGAATCCGCTAATCATGTGTACGGTCGACGACATCTCTTACATCAGTATTTCACCCACCGAGGATAGGTCCGTTCAAACTGTCCCGCGATATTTTCTCCGTTCTCATCTAATTCACCGGCGGTTATACCAAGGCCTTGTTTAGATACCAAAATTCACCCTAAATTTTACTATGCAAAAAGAAGATTCCCCATCATATCAAAATGTCGGCATATGCATGGAGTACTAAATGTAGATGAAATCAAAAACTAATTGCACAGTTTTATTGTACTTTGCGAGACGAACATTTTAAGCCTAATTAATCAAGATTTAGACAATTATTACCATAAAAAAACAAAAGTGCTACAGTGCTCGGGGTGGCACTGTGCAGATTTGGCCACCCCCGAGTCGGGGATCTAAACGAGGCCCAAGTCGACGGGCTGAGCAGGCACTTCGCACGGCACGGCGGCAGGGCACCGCCTCTGGCCTACGGGGCGGCGGCAGCTTTGCTCGCTTCGATAGGCTGTCGCCGGCCACAGGGCACTCCAGGTCCAGTAGATTGAAACCCGCGTCCTGGTTCCTAATATTATCAATTTGTTTATTATCCCTAATCTTATTCTCCTCGTAGCTATCTCACTCCCGCTTCATCAAATCCTCTGCTCCAGAGATGGGCAGATGGCGTTCCTCACATCGATCTGCGCACCTGGAAGATGGAGGCCGCACGCATGGATTCAGCATTCAGCGTCTATGTGGATCGTGTCCACTCACTAATGGCGAGGCGGCCCCTTCCCGGTGAGCGCACTGCACCCCGACGCCGGCGTGGACTTCCACGTGGAATGGTGGCCGCGCGACCCGCCCCAGCACGGTGGCTCCCTCCAAGATCCGCCCGGTTGAGTTATCGTGATCTGACCATAGTAGGTGCTGAGGACGGCGTCAATTTCGTGATCTCTGCCGACTAATAAATTAATGGAAGGGCAAAAACCTGCTCTCGTTTCGTCAACGTTCGGCGGCGGCCGCGCGGGCGCGGATGCCTCTCCACCTCTGCTTTGCATGCTGGTACATATATATAGACTCATATCTTGATTCTATTTCTCTGATCTAATACAAATCACCATCACGCAGTACAGGGCCTCTCTTTCCTTGATTTCATCGCCGGCGTACGTTGCACAGCACCATGAATTTTGTGACTGGCCGGAGACGAGTTGAAGCCAAGCAACGGCAAGATGAAGGAGATTAGGATTTAGGATCGGAGATAAATGGCAGCAATTTGTCAGAGTACAAGACTGATGGAAATTTCCTCTCAGAAGCAAGCATATAGTTACAAAAGGCGGATCTATATTAAATCTACTACCAAAAGTATAGACAGATACTTTATTCTGAAAAGTATGTACAGATACTCCATTCTGAAAAGTATGTATATATACTGCATTCTACAAAGTATGTACAGATACTCCATTCTAAAAAATATGTACATATATATGTACTCATACTATTAGTATTTAATCATACTCACTTTTTTCCTAACAAGTATTTCTTCATACTTTTTTTCATGAAAGTATTAGTTCATACTACTGTTTATATATCTTGGATTAGTATTAGTTTATACTATTTTTTCTAGGTGGGCACGTGTACATAACTCCGCTACTATGTATACGTTTACTACTATGATCTCATGAGAATATGGGCAGCCCTAAATACTATAATACCGAGATATATATACTTCTGTGGGTCAAAATATCCTGTACACATACAAGGCCTAAGCAAATAATCATATATATACAACAGAACTATATATTCTGAAAAGTATGCACATATACTCCTTTTATTTATCTCATTAAATATATAGGTATACATCCATACTCATTTCACTTGCAAGAAATAATCACGTTTTATTTTCAAAGTGAAGCAGTACTATGCATGCGCAATTGCTGGCCTCTCCAACCGAATGCATGCACTGTACGCGTGGCAAAGCACGTGTTTGGCGGAAGTAATACCTCATTAGCAGGTCCGCATGCCAGCAGGTTCTCAACCCGTTAGCGCTAACTGACTGCCGAGCCTCTCCATATTACTGGTGGGAGTAACTACTCCCGGGAGTATATAAAATGCATATATACATACATATATATACATATATATATAGGTATTCTATGTATTACCCTGGGTACTGAATAATAATGAGTACCCGAGTCCAAATGGCAGAGCCTAAATCATCGGACCCGAGCCACGGGCGCTCCCCCTGTCCCTCCGTTTTCCTCCCGCAACCGCCTCTTTTTTTTTCGTTTTTTCCGTTCTATAATCTCCAGATCGTGGGGAGGATCCGGAGGAGACGCCGGTTTCGCCCCAGCTCGTCGCCCCGTCCGCCGCACAACCCGCTTGCCGCCTCCTCCGCCGCACGAACCCAGCTCGTCGCCGTCCCCGCCTCACGAGCCTAGGTCGCCGCCTCCCCCTCGCCTCCGCAACGTCCAAGGCGGGTTCAGTGGCCTCCGACGCCTCCGCAGCCTAGCTGCCTCTGCATCCCCGGCGGCGGCCTCGTACCTGGGGAGTTCGCCGCACCTGGGGCGGCCGTCCCACCTGCACCTTGCCATCATCCGCAGCCTCCCATGCTCGCCCGTGACTCATCGTCAGCTCCCGCCGCGAACACCTGGAGAAAGGAGTGGCAACTCGCCTGGCGATGCTGTCGCCGCCGCCAGCCCACCGCCACCGCAGCTCCTACGTGTGGTCCTCCAACACTGCTGGCAGATCCAGGTGCCCCTCCTCCATATCCCCTTCCCCAACTCGGTGTTTGCACCATCTCCTACTCCTTTCTCTTTCCCTTCTTGATTCGATTTGATGATTCAAGTGCAGGATGTGTTCCCTGCGTGTGTTCTCGATTATCAGCGCAGGTGGCGGCTAGGAGCTCCTCTTCAATTGCAGCAAGGTGAGTTTGTCTCGGCTGCCAATGCTGGTTCAACGTAGCTTTCAGTTACTCATGGGGAAGGATTTGGTGCTGTAATTCCCAACTAGTAGCGTTAATCAGAATATTATATGTTTCTAGATGCAAACCGAAGTTCATTGAAACGTTCATCGAGCTTTGGACGCTTGTTCATGTAGAATATATATGCATTTTAATTAGGATTGTTGCGTATAAATGCAAACATGGCCTTCATTTATTTCCTGAACCTGCTGCTCAAATATTCTGAAATATTCTTTACTGCCAAGGGTATTTGCTGCTAGGTTTGCTAAACTCTACAATTGTTGTTTTATGATTTCGGCAATGGGAACTGCAATCAGGCTTGTCACACACACCAATCATATATTTCTAATGAGCAAAATATGATGATTGTTGTCTGGATATGTTGGGTTTGATGTGCAATCAATTTTATTATACTTGGATTTAATTATTTCTTCCTTTTATGGGCAATACAACCCCATGCACTGATTCAATATTCTGGTTTTGTTGCTTTCACTCATTAGTCATTATTACTTGATTTCTCTCTTTTCAGTTTATCTTCCTCAATTGTGCATAGTCTGAAGACACAAGGAGCTGGTTAGCTGGAGCTCAGTTTGGATCAGCTTCTAGCGTGAGGACCCAAGTGCCAACGCATCGCCTGGATGGTCATGATGGTCATAGCCAATGCCTCCACAGGGGTGTCAATGTCCATCAGCTGGGAGCAGGGGATCTGATGAAGGCCACTTCAAATCCAGTAATTTATCTGTTTACTTGCTAATCTTGTTTGGCTTTGGAGCTTGACATTTCTAGGCTACTGTTTATAGGCAAGAAAGGTCAACGTAGCACTAATCTAGTACCCCCTCATGCTTTGTTGCATACACCCAATACATTGGGCCTGACTATTTTCTCTGCTCTCTGTTTTTCACTATTACTTGTGCAGTCTAAGGACATCAGGAGCTAATGGTTGTGCAGTGTAACGACATCAGGAGCTAATGGGATTGTTGTAAGGCTCATGTCTGTGCCACGGTGTGGAATGGTCGATATCCATCAGCCAGGTTCAGGGGAGGTGGTCAGGAGCATTTTAATTTAATTGTTTAAGGTATAGCTTGTCACTTGTCTTGAAGAAGTTATGATGTGCTTGTCCTGAACTTGTATTGTGCTATCATGAAGGATTCCTAGCAGCCCCACACTCCAAACTACAAGGATCCATGGATCGGACACCAGAAGGAATACTTGTAGTCAGGGAAATGCAGTTTTATGGTTGGGACAATAAGAGTTTTTGGATTCGAATTTAATTTAGTTGTAGGGATTTGTGATGAAATTAACTTTTATAGATGGTACAAATAACACAATAACTGTGGTTCAAAAAATAAATGCTTCT
Organism: Saccharum hybrid cultivar R570; assembly: GCA_038087645.1. NCBI lineage: Eukaryota > Viridiplantae > Streptophyta > Magnoliopsida > Poales > Poaceae > Saccharum > Saccharum hybrid cultivar. The sequence continues at coordinate 26,092,214 of JAQSUU010000115.1, read as the reverse complement.
GGTTTAGGATAGATTTGTTCATAACAATTGGTAAATTTAACATAGAAAACAATAATTGTGGTTTGAAAAGAAATGTATGGTTAAGGATAAATTTGATCTTAAGGATTTGTGGATCTGATGTTGGAAGCAATATTTCTGGTTAGAATAATGGCCACAAATAAATTTTGGCTAATTGATTGTGTTAGAACAGTATTTGTGGTTTGAAATGATCTTTTAGAGTTGACAATAAATTCATCGTAAAGATTTGTGTAGTGGACACACAAATGATGTGTGTCCTCCGCCTGTCTGCCACCCCCTCCGGCTCGCCCCCTCCGCTTTCGAGGCTTAATTAATTTAACTATTTGATGTGTCCATATATATGATTATAGTGCTATCGAGATGCGCCACAGAGCTCAACATAAGATTTTGCATTTTGTTCTAGATTTTGGGAGAAATAGTTTTTTTGTGTTCCATTTTTTATCCAGCTCTTTTATAAGTGTATGTTATTTCTATACCTGATTATTTGAGGAATTATTTCTAAAGCTTCTGACAATAGTAGGGACACCAAGCTAGTATGTACTCACAATCCATCTTGATCTGATGATTTTTCTGCAACCTATCAGTATGCTAATCTGCGAGAGAGTAGGATTCTAGGTCTTTTTCTGGCCTTGCTCGGGCCTCCTTTCTTTGGCCTTCCTTTTTGTGCAGCTCTTTGACCTCTCTATACAGTTGTTTTTGTTTTACTTGAATAAAATTTACAGTGGGTTCTCCCCTTCTGTACTTGCGGTTCAAAAAAAGGAAGAAATAAGAAAGAGAACTTTGGCTAATGAAGAAGTAAAAGGTGTAACTGCTGTGCTCTCTTTGCAGTACCTTAGTTAATTTGTCTATTACATGTTTAGAGCTTGCTTATACTCTTGCACCCCAATATTATCACCTTTTGTCCTGTGCTGATAATCCTAACTTGCTTGTCACAAATCATGATCTAATTTTCTCTTGTTAGTTGGTCTGCTGAAAATCTTAATTGCCTTTCTAGCTTTGTATAGTAAATTTAATGCCACTTGCATAATTTGATATTTAGCATCCTGAAGTTTTGTAATGGCAGTCTAGTAGATGCTCTGGAGGTGTTATTTGTTGGCTATCCCCTATACACTGATATATAGTGTATATTAAGCCTCCACTCTTTTGAATGTTTGTGGCCAACCGTAGGTGAAGTGCTCACTTTACTTCTGAGCCAATGGGTTCTCAACATTATTTCTCACTGATTCAAGATGTTTCCTTGCAAGTCATGGTCTTATGAACCTTTTAGATATTTGGTTTATACTGACTCTGCGTGTATTTTATTGTTTAAGAGGCTAGAAAAGATTTTTGTGCTGACAATTGCTAATTTGCTATATATATTTTTTTCAGAACTAAACCTGAGATGCCACTTGACTAAAGCTGTCAATTATGCAGGCTCTTCTAGTTGCAAATTCAAAGCTATTTTTCCTTGCAACTATCTATCCTATCCCACTGAGGCAGATTAGCAGCTTATTTGCATGCGAATTATGCCTTTGTCTTAATCTTGCCTAGCATTGTAGTATCCCCCATTGAGCCTTGTGTATCCACTCCGACTAAAAAATCATCTTTGCAATCTGTTTTTGTCATGTCTAACTGATGAGTTTTATACATCGTCGTGCATTCTTATAGACAACATGATGATATAAACGAAATATTCTCTTTGAACTTTGTTTAGGATGGAGGCCCTAGAGGTAAGCACAATAACTGATGCTCGATCATGTCAATAGAAAGCATATCAATTCTATATTGTACCCTGGAGGTAAGGACAATAATTTTTGTGCAGATCTCACTTGGGCACTAGCCCAATCACTTGTGGTGCAATATCTTTCACGTGTTGACTATCAATCCATCTATCAGATATAGATTTCCTTTGCTGATCTCGATAGGGCAGTGCCAAGAGAAGCCACAATCTTGCCACCTTGGTAAGTTCAATTCCTCGTTACTCTGTTCCTAGTTAGACCTTATGCCAGTATTGCTCATTGCGGTTAATTCTAAAAATCCTGCACTCATGTGAACAGTTCTACTGCCACCTTTTTACTGAATTGGGCTTAGTCCACTCCATGCCAATGTATATTCATGGCCTCCCTCTGTCATGTTTTCTCCATCATGTCTGATTGGATCTGGATCTTTTGCTTGTGCTCATTTTCATGGCACTGTGCTATTCTATCTCAGTTTTCTCTGCTTGCCTATATTTTCTTTTTTTTCCTCTTGATAATTGTACTTCTCATTTTTCCTTCTGCTATGCAAGATATGAACATGGTAAACAGATGTGAGCATTTGTATCACTTTCACCATACACAACTCCCCATTAGTTGCCCTGCCACTATACTGAATTTTGATCTGTACTACCATTTACTTTTGTGAGTTTGACCTGCTCTAATGCACACATGTTAGCAAGCTGAGGATCTAGAGTTGTAATGTGTTAGGAGAGGTGGTGGAAGGTGTAGTACATAGGTCAAACTTTGATGCTTTTTCCTTGCTCAATTACCTTGCATTTTGCCTAATTTCTAAATGTGACAACTAATGCATTGAGCCATAATTCAGTAGATATTTTCATCTAGCATAGAGTTTACATTTCTAATTCTTTTTTGTTTTGGGGGTAAAAAACCAATCAATTATACGCTTGCAGAATTCAAATGGGTGATGCTAAACCTGCAAGAAGTTGAAGGTGGTTTATGTAGCCTATATACACTAGGTAACATTTCTTTCTTGTTATAACTCTTTTGTTCGCTTGCTCAATAGAATGATTAGCCTCTTTTTAGTGAAAATTTTGTTACACTCTGCAATGTCTTCAGGCAGTAAAAGACAAGTATGTGCAGATCCAGTAGTTCTTTTGTCATGGTTTATATTTGAGATAAAATAGATATAGCTTTCCCCTATTTTCTGATCATGTTTTGCTACAGTCAACCTGGGGCAAATGCACCATTCGGAGTCGGCACCATTCCAAAATTGTTGGTACCAATTGCATCAACAAGTTATACATGTACTAATCAGATTTGTACAAGCGACCACTGCACAACATAGCCTGCTTGGAGCATGCTCTCCCCCATTCTTTTTTATTTTTCAACCATCTTCCTTTCCTGGTCATTGTATCATGATCTATCAGTACATGTATTTTTTTCCAATTTGACGTTATCCGTTTTTAATCACAGATATCACTGGTTCATATTCATTGCTTGTAATATGCCTTGTTGTCTATACAAAAAACACACACAGAGAAGGAAAAATAATCTTAATCGCAAAACAAGCCTTTGGATATTTGCAAAACCTGTTTGTGACAAAAAAACATGTTCGCTTGAAAAAAACAAAAAAGACCAGCTGCATATTTTGTTCTCGTGAACAATAACAGAGAAAAATAGAGATGGTGTGAAAAAAACCATAAATGGAATAACTGAAAAAAGAGATGCGTGAAAAAATGGTAAAAAAACAGCGATGGAAAAAATGAAAAAAAAACCGGAATGAGAAAAACCAGCGACGGAAAAACTGGAAAAACGGAATGAAAAAAACCAACGAGGGAGATGTACGGACTGTAAAAAAAACGGTGGGAGGAGGGATCGTGGGTGGCGCCGACTGCGGACACAAGGTCGGGCGTGGGTGGGCGGTCGGGTACCGATTAATATTTAGTACCGAGGGTACTATTTAGCGCAGTCCTTTATATATATATATATATATATATATATATATATATATATATATATATATATATACACACACACACACATATGGCAGCGCTATTCTACACCATAAGTCAAAACTGACTTAAAAAAATACTGAGTACTACTGAACCGTGTTCAGTATCAGTCAGTACTACGCACAGTACCACGAAAATACTGAATAATACTGAAACGGGACTACTGAACATTACTGAATTTTGTTCAGTATAACAGCTCGGTGTAGAATAGTATTCTACACCTAGGGTGTAGAATAGCGCGTGTATATATATATATATATATATATATATATATATATATATATATATATATATATATATATATATAAGGTTTGTGTTTGGGTCTCATTTCCATAGTGATTCTAGATAGAATATTGATTAATTCTAGATAGAAGAAAAAGGAGGGGGTGCATGTTTTGGGATCTCACTGCTGCTCATGATGATTAGTACTGTACGTACTACCTTTAATTTGAGTAGATAGTTTGGATTCTACTAGAATGTAGTATGCTTATTTTTGTACCTCCTCATTTCTCGTTTTTCTTAGGTGATGCGTGCTTTGGAGATATTTAAGAGAATCAATTATATATCCAATGCGAACGGCACATAAGTAAAGGCGTAACTTTGGAGATATTTAAGAGAATCAATTATATATAGGGATGAATAAGCTAGCTAGTGTGGTGCTAGCTAGCTGCATGCAGTGGTGATCACAGTACTAGTATTGTCAATGGCATGATAGATTATTCAGATTGGAGGGGATCGGAGGATGCGTGCTTACATGCATGTACAGTTGTCTGTCACACACACACACGCACTGTCGCACAGTGATCGAGGAAAGAGTGTGGCCGGATGGGCATGCAGGGGCGGGCGGCCAGCAACAGCAATGCAGTAGTACGTGGGTGGAAATGCATGCATGGAATACAAGGTGTACTGTATGTATATATCGAGATGCATGGAATTTGTAGAGGGAGGGTCGGGCGTGGGTCTGGGCGCCGGCGGATGGAGCTGGGTCTGTGGCTGCCTGCCTGGGAGCACTGCAGCAAGCATGGATGCATGTGCCACCAACCACGGTGGTGGTGGACGGTGCGTGCAGGTGGCAGGAGCAGCTATGGTCGCTGCACTCCTGCTCCCTCCCTCCCTCCCCAGTGGAGTACGAGTACTGTACAAGGCCAAAGCCAAAACCAACGCTAGCTAGCTGCTGCTGCCTCGGTCGGACGTCCAGTCCAGTCAGTCGTCCACCGGCCGGCCGCCGATCCTAGCTACCTTCACGTGCATGCATCCCGTCCGTCCTGGGTTTGTGGCTGTGGCCGGCGCGGCGCCCAAGTCGTGCGTGGCGAACGCAATGGCAAATACTCCTAGAGCAGCAAGCAGAGGCGGTGGGAATGAAGGGAAACAATAATATGCGCATGCAGTACCCCCAGGAGGAGGATGAGCATGAGCACGCGTTCACATTCACATTCACATTCACATTCACATTATTCCCATTTCCGACCGACGTCGGTGCCGCCACTGTTACGTAGTACTACAGTAGTGTGCTAGCTGCACTAGAGCTAGCTAGTAGCTAGCTATAGCTGCGCGCCCGGCTGCGTCGCCGGCCGGCCGCCCGGTCCCGCGCGCGTGCCAGCCTCTGCCCTCTGCTGCTCCTGCTACTGCTACGAGATACTCCTAGCGCTACTCACTGTCGTCGTCGTCGTCTCTCTCGTACTCCAGGAAACACACAACACAACACACGGACGGACATATTGACAAAACATGTAGACAGAGCAGCTGAGTCGACGACTGCACGTACGTAGTACTGAGAGATCGAGCTGCTACTGCTACTGCTACGCTACTCCTGCCCTTTAATTTGTTGCTGCATCCATCCATGCATATATATTCATTCGAGAGGTTCTTCTTCTCATATACTAGGACGGAGTATTTATTCATTCATCCGGCAATGGCATACATACTCCAATATCTATCTTCACATCTCGCACATCCCATGCAGATGCAGTTGTAGTTCTTTTCCCCGCCCGCCCGGCCGTAGCAGTAGCTAGCTAGCCAGCCAAGGAAGAGCTAGCAGGATTCCTTTTCTTTTTCACGTCGTCCGTCCGTCCCTCCCGGCCTCTCGATCAGTCTCACCGGACTGGAGCGAGGAGATCGAGTGGGAACGAACTGGGAAGGAGGGGACAGCAGGGACAGGGGAGGAGGAGGACCCAGGTGGTGAGCGCCCACCCCGCGATTCCTGCTTAGTAGAGCAACTCCAGCACTACTGTTTAAAACAGACACATCGACCTCTTACTTTTCTATTCAATTAGACAAAATCAGGATACTCAAATTGAACGCAACACACGCGGGGACTCGCTCGTCATACTCTCCTCTTCCCAACCGAGAGCTAAGCGCATATCTAGTCGAAAGGTTCACTGGGAAGGAAGAGCACAGGGAACCAGGTCGCACGCAGTAGCGTCCAGGAATGCCCGTATCGCCGGGATGGGCTGCGCCGAAAACAAGGACTAGTGCTCAACGACCTCAAGCTGGTGGAGAAGAGCCGTGTGGAGGAGCAGCCAGGATGAGGGGCACCTGGCGGCGCCCGTGGAGGCGAGGGCCGGCTAGGGGAAACCAGAACCGCCTTCGACGGATTTGGAGACGGCGACGGCGGCAGGGGAGGAGCCACTGCCACGCTAGTGGGGAGGAAACAACAGTAAAACTAGAATTTAAATGCCTATTCGTTGGATTAACAGAAGTAGATAGTGGGAGAGGGAATTCGTGGAGCCAACAAATTTAGGTGACCTAGTAGCTAGAATATTGGAATGAAATTTTTTACTCCACTACGAAAAAGAATAGGACCGTATTTTGATAGCCTGCTGCAGTTGGTCTTACCATACCACATCTCCCATTTGCCTACCGTTGCTGCTCGATCAGTTGCTTTTGCGACTCTTCACCGTACCCACACTCATTGATTCAGTCACTCACTCAATAGTTGCAGTAGCAGCTACCTAGCTAGCACACAAGGCCACACCATCTCTCCTCAGCTCATTCCCCTGCTTCCCCTTTCCTGCTTTTCCCCATCATCAGGAGCAGGAGCTCCAGCCAGTCAGCCACTTGCTCATCAAATCCTCCTCCTCTTCTTCCCTATCTTGCATCCTCTGCTGGAGTGGAGTGCTACCTACCTACCTCTCCATTCCATTCTTCCATTATTCTTATATTATTCCCCGGCCGGCCAGGTTAGGATTTATCAGGAAGCTCTCTCAGCGACTCCGTCAGTCTCTTCGTTCTCTTCTCTCGATATAAATCTAGCCAGCCACTGCACATTCCCTCCTCACCTTGCAACTGAGGCAGAGTTAGCCGACACACGACACAGCCATACATATATACACCACCAGCCGGCCGGGCGGCATCCGGATGGATTCGTCGTCGTCCGGCGGCGGGGACGACAGGTGGAAGCTGTCCAAGAAGGGGCGGAGCAGATCCGGCAGGCCGCACGCCATGGACGCCTCCGCGGGCAGCGTGCTCAGCCGGAGCTACTCGGCCAGCGTCAGCAGCAGCAGGAGTAGGACTACAAGTACCAGTACTGCTGCAGCAGCCACAGGCACAGGCAGCAGCAGCAGCAGCTGCTCCTACTCCGCTGCCTCGTCTTCCCAGCAAGCAGCAGAGTCGTCGTCGTCGTCGTCGCGGCTGTCCAAGAAGTGCGTGGAGGCGGTGAAGGAGCACCGGGCGCGCTTCTACATCGTCCGCCGCTGCGTCTCCATGCTCGTCTGCTGGCGCGACTACTAGCAGTACTCCATCATCTGCCGAGCCCGAGCTGCAGCTGCTGACGGGATTCATATGAGTTCGTTCCTCCGACCTATATATCCACCTCCACCTCCAGCTCCATCCATCCATGGCCTTCTCTACATCCATCCTTGAATTGAATCCTTGTAGGTGATTAATTTTGTTTTCCATTTATTTGCTGCGTGCTGTCAATTATTTCTGTATATGTAAGTAGTAAAGAGGAACGAACGAGCGAACGAAAGGGATGCAATGGTGATTGATAAGCAGAGGGCAAGCAGATGACTAGTCCTACTACTGCTACAAAAGTTGAGCATGTGCATGCGCGTACTTGACACGCGTGCTTGTTCGGCTTGCAGTTGCATTGCAGGGGATCCAATGCAGCAATTGGACGGTGACTCTCTCTGTTTCTATACCGTACGTGCCTTTGTCACGCGCTTGACTTCTTTCTTTCGTTATCTCAGGAGGTGTTTAGTTTTGGGCGAAGAATTTTAGGTGTCATATCGGACGTGGGAGGGACGTTAGAATGGCCATTTGATGCTAATAAAAAACTAATTGCATAACTCATCTAAAAACCGTGAGATAAATTTATTAAGTCTAATTAATTCGTCATTAGCATATGTTTACTGTAGCACAACATTGGTAGATAATGAATTAATTAGGCTTAAAAAATTCGTCTTGCAAATTTATCGTAATCCGTATAATTAGTTATTTTTTCATCTATATTTACTATTCTATGCATGTATCTAAATATCCGATGTGATAGAGTGAATTTTTTTTTATAGGAATTAAACACCCCAGCTTGCATTGCAATATTGCGTTGCATTGCATTGGTCCCGCCGGTCGGCCGGCTGACTGCTTAGTTGCTAAAGTAAAAGATCTTCTCTCTGTTCCCTTTCCCTTGATTGAATCTGGACCCTCCTTTTTGTTTTGTTTTTAAGCCAGAGCCAGAGCCAGAGGCCGGAGGCTGGAGCTTTTTCATCACTTGATTCTCCTTTCCTTTCCCTCCCTGCCTTCAGAGGCTGAGCCCCGCCTGTAGGAGTTGAACATGTGAGATGTTAATTATTACTAGTTAGTAGTATGATATTACTCCAGCTAGCTCCAGTAGTACTGTTACTGTACAAGTTAATTGATTGCGAGTTAGTTCCCATCCGTCGTATTTTTTTTACAAAAAATTTGATATATAAATATTCTATCTATTCTTTTTATACTACTTATCTATATACAAGCTTCTCAAAATCTTCTTCATCCATTCCTATTTCATCTCATCTGGGACTTACTGGGAGGTGTGTATACGTATATATTAATTAGTATCTGTAGTCCCCCTCCCCCGCATGCATTATATATGTTTGACCGGCTGATGGAAGGGAACTAGGGAAGCAATGCAATGCTGCTGACTGGGTAGTGGGTACTACTGGTTACTGCTAGGTACTAGCACCACCTACCCTACCAGTCAAATAAAGAGGTGTGTTTAGTTGTCCCCGTAAAATTTTTGCAAGCACAGTAACTCTTTTGTTTGTATTTAGTAATTAGTGTCCATTCATGAATTAATTAGGTTCTAAAGATTCGTCTCGTGATTTACAACCAAACTGTGTAATTAATTATTTTTTTACCTATATTTAATGCTCCATGCATGCGTTTAAAGATTCGATATGACGGGGAATCTTGTAAAATTTTTAGAATTTTGAAGGACCTAAACACTGCCTATACATGCATTATAGCAGCAGTAGGGGGTGTTTAGTTACCAAAAATTTTCACCTCAAAACATCACATCGAATCTTGCGGCACATGCATGGAGTATTAAATGTAGACGAAACAAAAAAAACTAATTGCACAGTTCACCGTGAAATCGCGAGACGAATCTTTTAAGCCTAATTAGTCCATGATTGAACAGTAATTATCAAATAAAACAAAAAAGCTACAGTACCCAAAACCAAAAAAATTCGCGAACTAAACACCCCCTAGATGTAAGGGTCCGTTTAGTTTTCAAAATTTTGCAAAATTTTTTAAGATTCTTCGTCACATCGAATCTTTGGACGCATATATGAAACATTAAATATAGATAAAAAATAAAACTAATTACACAGTTTAGATAAATTTCACGAGACGAATGTTTTAAATCTAATTAGATCATAATTAGACATTAATTGTTAAATAACAACGAAAATGCTACATTACTATTTTCTAAAAAAATTCGCGAGCTAAAGAAGGCCTAACGAATGGAATCAATCCGTCATGCATGCAACGGTGCATGGTCTTCATTACTGTATTCGTCATGTGGTGCAGTAGTAGTACGGACACACCAGCCACCCCTTGCATGCTGTACATACGCAGCAGATCGTACTGGCCGGCCGGGGCTCTGGCTGTGGCTCCGTATATGCATGGATGATGAGAGAGAGATTCAGAGACCACCAGGCACCAGGAGAGATGTCGGTGTTTTGGACCAATCAGAGATGGAGATAGGTCGCCATGGTCGGATCATTATCATTATATATCATATCATTGGAGGGAGGGAGGGAGAGGGACGGAGAGCTAGCCAGGGAGCAGCCGATCGAATCGAGCAGGGAAGAAGCCAATGCCAGTATGCCACAGCCACAACACAACACACGTCGTACTAGCTAGCTAGTCCACTCCCTCCACTCCATTCTAAATTATAATTCGATTGACTTTTTTACCCTAAGTTTAACCACTCATCTTATTTAAAAAATTTATATAAACATAATCAAATTTAAGTTATTCTTGAAAAACTTTTATTAATAAAACAAGCCACAACAAAAAGAAGTGATATTTTGCATAAATATTTTAATAAGACGAGTGATCAAACTTAGAGCCCAGAAAGTCAAATGAACTATAATTTGAAACGGATTTAGGACTACACACCAGTAAGCGCGTGGTCCTTACTTGCAATCGCAATGCAGCAAGCAGCTATATACAGTAGTCTCTCTCTTACTCGCTCGCTCCGTCATGCATGCATATCGATCGTCTATAGCTAGCAATAGCCAAGAGCGATACAACAGCATGCTTGCTGGTGCTGTACATCATGCAATGCAATGCAAGAAACAAATACATGCATGCATGTTGTGTTTGCAGCAGCAGAATTATTTGCATGGGGAATGAATGAATGGTCCCCTTCATCTTCATCCCCCCGGCCGGGCGCGGCGAGCGATCACATCGAGCATTGCGTTTGTGTGCGATCAGATCCGACGATCCTCAAGAAAACAACAAGGCATGTATATATGCATGAATCTATGATGATAGAGAGATGATTCATCAGCTCGATCCGGAACTTAAACTGAATTGATAATAAAGTTGCATATATGTATGGATTCATACATGTGTACGTAGACCGATTGTCGTCGTCACCACGTCCCCGGCCGGCCGGCCGGCCACCCCTTCATGCATGCGCCATCATCCCATACGTACATCATCATGCATGCGTGCGTCCGTGATCAATCAGCAGGCACAGGCACAGGCACACTCTGTTTGGCTGCAGCTGGCTGTGCTGGCGGACAGTGGCGGTGCCAGCCACAGCCAGCCATGCCCACTGATCGTCGATCCGATGAGTGATCGAGAGATGCACCAGTAGCAGCTAGCTAGCCATGCGCAGTCCAGTCACCTTTGCATGGATATACATGCCGCTGCATGCTCTGGGATGCTCTGCTCTCCTCTTGTCTTACACTAGTGCTCAATAGTTATTGCCAGACCGTTGTTGCTTATCAGTAATTAAGGTAACTAATCACCTGTATTATGTACGCTATTTTCTATATTATATATACTTCCAGCTGCTAGTACTAGCAAATACTACTAAATAAATAAATAAATAACAATGCCGCAAGCAGCAGCAGATGGAACAATGCAAGACTGGAGTAGCTAACAAGCAGCAAGGGGCGGTCAGCTGAAATTGATGCTTATTGGATTAATTATTGCTGGGCTGGGCATTGGACCCTTGATATAGTACGTATTTTTAACAGTAAGTACGTAGCACCGTATTGTCAGTAATATATACTAGTAGGAGTATCTATCTGTTATTCTGTTCACTGAGTCTGTATGCAAAACAGAGTAGGTACTGTATGGTAGTAATAGTGTAATACAAAAGGACGGAGCAGAAATTCATGCTTGGATCATTGCTGTGCTGACTCCTAGCTGCGCAGACAAAACATGAGATAGAGAGAGAGATCCAGTACAGTTCGCACCCGGTACCCGGAGCAAAGCACCACATGCCAAATGCCATACCCAATAGCCATGCAATGTAGTACTCCCGTGTGAGTCAGGGCCGATGTTGGTACGTACTCCCTTCATAAAAAAAAAGTAACTATAGAATTTATGTCAATTAAAGTAAATTCGATTAATTTTGTAATAAATAAAATTGACATTTGTGTCTCCAATAAAGTTTACTATGAAGATATATTTTATAACTAATCTAATGATACCTATTTTGTATGATAAATGTTAGTAATTTTAAAATAACTTTGGTCAGAGTTTAAATTGTTTTGACTCATCGAGAAACAAGAATTGTATTTTTTTTATGGACAGAGGGATTACTACTGCTACCACGTAGATGAGTACTCTATGCACGAATTAATTAACTCATCGTTCCCTTTCAATATGTGTCTTTCTCTTTCCGTTCCATCCCTTGCACTGGACTTGGATGCGCAACTACGTACACCCCCACTGCTGTCGTACTCCCTCCGTCCCAAAAATAATATTGTTTTGCCGATTCATAGCAAAAACGACATTTTTTAATGGGAGGGATGGGAGTACCTATTACGATGAACCTATCTAGTGTCGCTTCACATCTCATTTCTATCCTCCTTCGTCCGGCTTTGATCGACTTCCTAACCATAAAAAACATTTACACCACTGGTCGGTAACCATGAATTGAATCATCGCTACTGATGGTTAGAGATCTGAGAATCGGCGGTACATAAACATTATTGCCATGCATCGTTATTAGCCACAGGCAGAGATGGTACGAACAATTCATGGCTATAACCTATAACTAACCCACTATATAAATGAAGTCCAACATATCTTCATGTGGGAGGGTGAGTAGTAGTGTCGGTGTTTGGAAACCGCCGACTAGTAAAATTTGTGGATTACGCATCTGGGCTCGAATGGTGTGCAAAGAGGACACAAAGGTGTATACTGGTTCGGGCCGAATGTCCCTATGTCCAGTGGCGAGCTGTTCGTGTTACTTGCACTTGGGTTTGTAGTAGGGGTTACAAACGATCGAGAGAGGGATGGACTCCCAAGTCTCTGGTGGAGGTGAAGTGGAGTTGAAGTGCTTCTCCATGGTCCGAAGAAGATCCCCTCAATGGGGCACCCAGCCTTCCCTTTTATAGGTCAAGGGAAGGACCCGGGGTACACGAGAGAGAGAAAGAAAGAGAAAAAGAAGAAGGGAGCCCCGGGGCTGCTGAAAGTCCCTAGTTTGGTTTTGGCTAATTGATGAAACCTAAGTACTAATCACATGTGCTTAAGTGTTGATAGCAAAAGGTGATTGGTACACTCCTAAGTTATGGCAAGATGCATGTTGATCATGATGACTTGGTGCCATGCTTGGAGAAGAAGAGGAGATAGAGTGCAATCCTATGGAGCTCAAGGCAAAGGTATAGATAGGATTTGCTTTTTGGTGATCAAGACACCATAGAGGGTGTGATCACACTTAGGATCGATAGCCGTACTATAAAGAGGGGAATTTCCGGGGCTATTGATCACTTAAGTGCCACTAGATGAAGATTCATTTGCATATGCATTTAGATCTAGTGGAGGGCTAACTTATCGCCTCGAAAATGATTGTGAAAATGCTAACACACATGCACATTGTGATGTACACTTGGTGATGTTAGCACATTTGCAAAGGCGGTGGTGTTTGAGCGGTAGAGAGGGGTTTAGGTTCCTCTCTCCCTCCCGCTAAGTTTGCGAGGCGGGATTCGGCGCCTTTGTGGAAGTGAAACACCTATTTTCCATTGCGCCGGACGCGAAGAAACGGGGGCAAAAGGGAGTCACTGGGTGACCGGACGCTGGATCGGACGTGGCAGGCGCATCCGGTCAGCTCTTCCCGCGTGCAGAGGCAGCACGCACAACGGCACGTCCGGTCGGTTACGGGACCGGCGCGTCCGGTCAAGCTCCAGTGAAGTTGCGAAACACGCGAAATCGATCGGACGCGGTGGCGCGTCCAGTCGTGTGTGGGTGCTTACTGGAATCGACCGGATGCTGGCACTGTGGCGTCCGGTTAGTTCAAGCGGCTCGTCCGGTCGCGTGATCAGCAACGCGTTTCAACGGCGACCGGACGCTGCGACCGCGTCCGGTCGGTTCGACCGGCGCGTCCGGTCAGTACGCAGGCAGCGACAACTTGTTCCTAACGGCTCTATTCTTTGGGGTTGCTTATAAATACTTGTTGGCCGGCTCCTAGAGGACTCTCTTGGACTTTTTGACACTCTAACATCCTCTTGAGCTGAGCGCATCCCCTCCCACTCATCTCCCTTGATTGACAATTGAGTGATCTTAAGTGCATTTGCTTGTGAGTTTGCATCTAGTTGGCATTTGGGTGAGCATTGGCTGCGGGATTCTTATTACTCTTGGTGGTTGCCGCCACCTAGACGGCTTGGAGGCAGTGGAGGAGTTGTGGCAAGAGTGGTGCTTGTTCTTGGCAACTCTAGTAAATTGTTCATGTCATTGAGTTACCTCACTTGCGGTAGGTTCTTGCAGTGCTCTTAGGGAGCTTGGCTTTGGATTGCCAATTAGCCGCCGAACCACGAAGTGGTGGTCGACACAACGGGGACGTAGCATGCCGGCAAGCACGTGAACCTCGGGAGAAAAACTGTGTGTCACCTTTGTGATTGATTTCTTGGATTTCTCCCGGTGATTGGTCTTTATATTGTTGTGATTGGTTCATATCTCGACGCGGTGGTATAAAGATCACTTACCTCTCTTTTACATTCCGCAAACTAGTTGTAACAAGCTCTTTAGTGTAATTAGTTTTGAGAGCTTGTATTTTCTTTGCTAGTGTAGCTTGTTTCCTAGTTGAGCTTTTTAGTGTAGCTAGCTTGTGAGAGCTCGTAGTGACTTAGCCTTTGTTTGTTATAGTGGTCATAGTTACTAGAATTGTTGGATAGGTGGCTTGCAACCCTTGTAAAGCTAGAGCTAATTCGCATTTTGCCATTTGTTATACTAACCTTTTGCTCTAGCGAGTTTGTAGAATTTTAATAGGCTATTCACCCCCCTCTAGCCATATTAGGACCTTTCAGCTGCGCTACCCTTCTCCTCCATGGGCGGGTCCTACAGACGACAATGAAGGTGTGCGCATGTTGCGGCTTTGTCTATCTTCGGCGCTACAGGCGGGCGTCACCGTCTTGGTCATAATCCCCCTGTCCGTCACTGGTGCTACAGGCAGGCGCCGCCGCTCGGTCACGGCGTCCTGTCCCTTCCTGGCCTGCGATATGGTCAACATATTCCTTTGTCTGGAGTCGCACGGGGATTGAGCAACACAGTGCTGATCCACCCGGCACTATTGGAGATGTGAGTGTCCAGGCGTAGCCTATGGCGGCCGCTGATCACATCGAGATGCGCCCGCCCCCTCCCTAGCGTTAGGGGCATGGTCCCGGGCCCACATCCCGCGTTCGTAGCAGTTGGGGATGATGGGGGCCCTCGTAGGAGCCTGTGCCCCCATACAAGGCCGACTCCACAACCCCCGGGTTGGGCGAGGCAGAATCTTCTCTCGGGGGTCGGGCGGGACGGATCCCGCATCCCCAGGGTCGGACGAGGCGGAGCCTCTTCCCAGGGGGTCGGACGTGGCTGGGCCCGCACCCAAGGAGTTGGGCGAGGCAGAGCCCGTGCCCAGAGGGTCCGGCGGGACAGAACCCGCGTCCTTGGGGTCGGGCAGAGTGAGACTTCCCTTATGATCGGACGAGACGGGGGTCCCGCACCAAAGGGTCGGCTAGGTTCGGGATCACGTCCCTAATTTATCGAAAGGATAGTTTTTAGCGTCGTCTTCGGGCATGGGGATCATTGATACCTGACAAGTAGCCAACACGCAGCAAACATCCATAGGGTCAGAAGGAGATTTCAAATCGAATTTCCTCACGGGGTGGTGTGAGGGGTGCATTGATATTGTCATGGTGATGGGAGGAGGAGAGGACACATATGGATGGTCTACGAAATATCTCCATGGAGAGTGGAGGAGGAAAGTGCACAACTTCACCATTTCCTTGTCCCCACTTTGTGGTCCCTCGGGGCGAGTTGGGCGATGACTGTGCCCACGTCTTTCATTTGCCCTGAGCCTTCATCCCCTCTATCTCACCATCGTCGAAGCTTGCTGATGGAGATCGGTAGCAAGGTGGGCTGTGGCGGGGCACCATCCCCCTTCCATCCGATTTTTCTCTTCTTCCCAAGTTGTCTCTTTCTCCCCAAGCTGACCTTCTCCTTCTCAACTTCACTAACTTCATTTGGTGGCAGGGGTCGGTGGCTCCTGAACTGCGCCAATGGCACTCATCAGATCCGTCCCATTGGGCTTGATCTGGAGCTCCCCGCTCGTTAGCCACGTGGGGACGTCGTGGGTCGAGTGTGTCAGTTGCGCCAGTTGGAGGCTGAGCTATGCTGACACCTACCCATGTCTGATGGCCAGACAAAAATTTCACACCTTGACATTATGAACAATAACCTAAAGCAACCACTAGATCTTCATCTAAATTAGCACCTAAGACGTTATGAAATAAAATCCAAAGCAGCCACTAAAATTTGGCTCAAAATCACCCACCTCAACCATTATTTAAAATAACCTAAAGTATCCCCTAAATTTGCCTCTAATTAAGTTGCATACCTTTACCGTTATAAAAGAAGACCCAAAAGTACTCCTACACTCCCTCCGTCCATTTATCGGGCTCGTCTAACCAAAAAAATTTTCTCCAAAAGTCGAAGTCGTCTAAGCCTGGGGACTAGCTCGTGCTCCTCGTACGAGACGCGGCAATAGAAGCGGTGCTGGCTTCCGTCGCTTCAAGTGCCCCCGCTCCGTTCCCTCCCGTTAGCGATCGTCAATAAGTACGCGGGAGGACACCACGCTGCCGCGCTGCCGAGTCACAGCCTCACCACGCCGCCGCGCTGCCGCGTCGCCGAGTCGCAGCCTCACCACGCCGCCACACTGACGCGCCGCCAAGTCGCCGCCTCACCACGCCACCGTGCACGCCGCCGAGCTGCACGCCATGGATGGCCATGACGACGACGACAAGGTCCAGCACGTGCGTGGTGTCAACTGGGCACCAAATTCTACCGACGAAGAAGATGAAGACCCCATGACCGAGAGCGAGGAGCAGTACGTGCGTGGTGTCAACTAGGCACCAAATTCTACCGATGAAGATGAAGATCCCATGGACGAGAGTGAGGTGCAGTTCGTGATGGATACTTATGCAGGTGAGACTGAGGTGCCAGACTCCCAGATGGACATCGCCGAAGTCGACGAACCTGACGCCGTGCATGCCCTACAATCGTTTGCTTCCAAGTTTCAATCAGACAAAGTCAAACATGAAGGCTGCAGTTTGATGCTCCCTGTGTTGTTTCCTCGCTTGTATGCTGTATTTTTCTTCAACATTACTCACTTTTTCAATTATTGACAAAAAACTAAGTCAAGATATACATGTAAATGTGTGTTACTATGCTGATCACGTATACATTTATGCAAGAGGCGACTAGATATCGATATCCATGTCAAACACATATAGGTGCAATGCAAAGTAATTGAAAACTAATAAAGTCTATCACAACTAGACAAAGATTACAGAGTATTTACATATGCGTATTGTTTTAGATAATGGAAACCTGCAGATTTTTTAGATAAAGGAATATAACATTCTATAGCCTCCAACGTTGAAAAATGAGTACAACAGTTTACAGAAGACATATAGTACTTAGACCACATTACACTGTATGGTGATATAAATTTAAGACAGAGAAAAAAAAGAACAAGATTTAAGTCCCTATGCTATTCTAGCTTCACCTAAACTTTCTCGAACGACTATATTCGTCTAGTGAATACAGCACACCATGCATCTTGGACAAATTTTACCCTCGACAGAGAAAAACTCCAGCAAGCACCTCACCTTTCTCATCCGAGCCAGGGGTGGATCCATAGTGTTACTATTGTTGTCACTTAACATCAATAACTTTTGCAAACTTAATAGAAAATCATTGTGCACATAATAAGCAATGACACATATATCCATCAAAACTATCCATCAAAACTATGCTAGTGACATCACCGCTTCTTAGTTCTAGATCCGCCCCTGATCATCTTCATCCTATAGTCAAAACCTAGAACCTCTCTTGGACCTCCTAACTCCTAAGACCACCTAGGGGTTCACGAGATGAGAAAACAAACTAGGCTTAATGCTACCGGTAGTAGCCTCGAGCAGCAGAGAAGTCAGCGCCTCTCCATCATTTTGTGAGGGTCCTAAAAGTATCCATCATTTTCTAACACATATCTTCATCTCTGGTCAAAATTAACCTCACGAACACATTAACACAGCCTATTTGTTTGAGCTGCAGCTTTTGGGCTTTGGCTTTCGGCTTTCGATCGTTGTTTTTTATTGAATTTTGTAATAAATTTTGAGCTTCTTGGCATACCAAAAGCCAGAAAAGCTTCTCAAAACATGATTTTCAGCTTTTAGTTCATTTCCTCATAAACCACTTCCCTGTTTTTCAAAAGCCAACACAAAAGCTGGCCGTTTGTTTCAGCTTTTGGTTTTTGCTGGTAGAGGCTAGATAAAAGCTTTGTTTGACTGCAACTTTTAGCTTTTTTGTTCAAAAGCTGGCTTTCTGTGGCTTATGTCTTTTGGCTTTGAGGTTGTTTCCCCTATTGATTTTTGTAACAAGTTTTTAGCTTCTTAGCACACAAAAAACCACAAGCTTGTCAGAACATATTGCTCAACTTTTGATTCATTCTCTCATAAGCTAAATTTTTTGCTTTTCAAAAATCAACTCAAAAGTATAAACTAGGTTGTTCGGTTGATGGTTTCTGCGGCTGAGAAGCCGGCTGATGCTGATTTATTGTGAGATAAAAAAGCCATGCTGATAAGTTTAAGCGAAATGACCTTCCACCCTAAGCCAGATAAAAGCCACTGGGACGGGTGGGGTGGGACGCGATGACCTGTTTCTGTTGCTCACTTTAATCAACGGTGTCATATATGGTGATCAGATGATATACACACAGTCAGCTACCCTAGCTAGCTAGCTTGCTTGCTTTGAATAAGAATCCTTCAGCAAAAGAAAACTAATATAAAAACGGCAGGTTGATCTACTGGAGGGATGTATATATAGAAGTTGAACTGGTATAGTTGGGCACCTTATCAAGATGGATATGATATAAAATCCAACGGAGTGAATTGAAGTACGCGTGCTAGGATGCGTACTTACGTACAGACATGTACATCTCTACTAGCTACCCCGTAGAGTAGACAGCGCGAGCGAGCTGTGTAGTACAACCTCACAAAGTCAGCTAACTACCACTTGTACTGCATAGAAGCTATGCGCATGTCGTCTGTGTAGTACAGGTACAGCTGATCTAATACAATGGAACCTTCATCTTATTATTAACATTCAACTGACTTAGTTCAGCAATGATCAAATTAGCATTTGTGTATAGCTATATTATATATACATATACAAACACACGTCTCCTTATTAACCAAAGTCGTCCATAAGCTACTAGCTGAAACTGAAAGTCTGTCTGAAATCTCTCCGATCCCCTCATCGCATGCGACCAAGACCTTAGATGATGATGGTGAGGATGAGCACTAGCAGGAGGGCGTCCACGCTCCTTTGCACCCTGCTCCTCCTCTCCCTGCTGTGCTTCCAGCTGGCAAGCGCCCATGGCGGCATCGACGACGGAGACGCCAGCACTCCGCCGGCCGACGCCGACCCATCGTCGGTTCATCGTCACCTGCGTTCCAAGGGCCTGATCGCCGTCAAGGTGTGGTGCCTCGTCATCCTGCTCGTCTTCACCTTCCTCGGCGGCGTGTCACCCTACTTCTACCGCTGGAACGAGGCGTTCCTCCTCCTGGGCACGCAGTTCGCCGCCGGCGTCTTCCTCGGGACGGCGCTCATGCACTTCCTCGCCGACTCCACTAGCACCTTCCACGGGCTCACCAAGAACCAGTACCCGTTCTCCTACATGCTGGCCTGTGTCGGCTTCCTGCTCACCATGCTCGCCGACTGTGTCGTCGCCGCGGTCACCAAGAGAAGCGGCGGCGGCGGCGGCGCCCAGAGGGTGGTCAACGAGGCCGCCGGGGAAGAAGGTGACGCCCATCGTCATCAGACTCAGACCAAGGAGGAGGACGCGGCGCACGCGCACCACCCTATGTTGGTCACGGTCAGGACGGCGTCGTTCGAGGACGCCGTCCTGCTCATCTTCGCGCTCTGCTTCCACTCCATCTTCGAAGGCATCGCCATCGGCGTCTCGGCAACCAAGAGCGACGCGTGGCGCAACCTGTGGACGATCGGGCTGCACAAGGTGTTCGCGGCGGTGGCCATGGGCATCGCGCTGCTGCGCATGATCCCCAAGCGACCGTTCCTGATGACGGTGGCCTACTCGCTGGCGTTCGCGGTGTCGAGCCCCGTCGGGGTGGGCATCGGCATCGGCATCGACGCCACGGCCGAGGGCAGGGCGGCGGACTGGACGTTCGCCATCTCCATGGGCTTCGCCACGGGGGTGTTCCTCTACGTGGCCATCAACCACCTCATCGCCAAGGGGTACCGACCCCAGAAGCCCACCCGCGTGGACAGCCCCTCCTTCAAGTTCCTCGCCGTGCTCCTCGGCGTCGCCGTCATGGCCGTCGTCATGATCAGGGGCTAGACATTCGTCATCACGTACGGATCCAATCCATCGATCATATAATCGACCCAGTTTCATTTCGTCTTTGCATTATATTGCAAACAATGTGTAACGTATTTTGGTGTTGGCTCGGTTTTATGTCATCTCTTTCCAATGTTGGCTCGGTTTTATGTCATCTCTTTCCAATAATCATCATTGTCTGTTGTTATATGTATTTATGATGAGTATGCATGATTAATTCTCAACAATCTATCTCGATATAATATATAATGTAGTTGCGTAACTTAAAGCTATATGCCTAGAAAAGCCTAAACGACTTACAATTTAGAATGAATAGAGTAGTAAATAAAACCTTTCAGTTGTGTGCGAATGGAAATTAAATGGAAACAATGCAATGTATAGGATGTGTAAGCAACTGCAAAAGTTGTTACCTAAGCACACTTGGTTACTTCGTTAGGTTCTCTATAGTGAAGCTATCTATCCAAATTCAAGTTAGTTATCGACTTAACATAGGTGCTCGTAATTTTCTTAGATTTATTTTACAATTTATTGGTGCTACTCTTTCTAGCCTGGTAGGCAATATGCTCGTCGATAGTCAAACGCATATGGTGACTTTGACAATAAGATCTGTATTTGTATTATTATTTGCAAAAAAAAATTCCATGGGGTACACACAGGAGATGTGTGTTGCGGTGACGTGTGTGTTGTGGTAAAGAAGAAGCACATGAGCTACGTGCTTGGTGTGCGTATGGCGTGCATGTAGACATGCAGGATGCCGTTTTTTTGTGGTCTGTGGCAACATGCATATGTTTTTTCAGTAGTCTGCGGTAACAAAGGGTTTGATGGCACTGGGAACTTCAGGTTGTGGTGGAAGAGAGTAAGGGACATGTTTACTCTCAACAGGGTTTCTCAAAGGGCGCTCAATGAGAAGAATGTGGCGAAGGTACATGATGATAGGTGATAGGAGATGCAGGTGCAAGTGTGTGCTTAAAAGTGCATCTAGACCTTGAGTGGTTTTTGGTGGATTGAATGACAACACGATCAAGGACTAGTGAATTTGATGATAGTTATAGGCATTTAGTCCCAGTTATAATTAATACGATCAAGGGAGCAAATGATATAAATGAGAAGTGAATCCAAGTATTGATATTGGGTTTTCTAATTGATGAACTGGCAAGCATGTATTGTCAAGTGAAGATGAAACATAGTTGATTGCATATGGGATGGTCTCAATACATGAAGCTTACTAGTTGAACTTAATAAAAACATAACAATGCAAATAAATTGTTTCACCATTGCTCAAAGTTGATTCAAAACGAGATGTGGCTTTATAGCTTGATAGAGTAAAAATAGCAAGGAAAGAGCTTTAAGGGATTAAGCAAAGGTGAAGGGTAAGCGATGACTTTGTGGCCAAGGGACTATGGCTAAGGTGAAGAAGAGAGTACTTGCATTGAGTTGAGGTAGTAATCAAGCTATCAATGTCATGTTGATGTGGAGATCAAAACACTATGAAATCATTTGGAAAGGTGACTTTTGGGTGACATGTGTAGTAATGATCAAATGATCCAAGAAATTCAAACCATAGCTCAAGGTCGTTCAGCTCAAGCCAATGAAACTGACGAAAGCCCTCTAATTATGAAAATTAATAAGACGCCAATATTTGAAGTAGAATAACAAACATAAGTGATATAAAATTGTGAATTTTTAATTCTTGAGTATAGCTAGGTATGCCATCCTATAAAGAGGAATGTAATACTAAGTGCTAGATGAAGTGCTTAAAATATCCAACTGCTAACATCGAAAAATGGGTTTATTTGAGAGTGTCCTACAAAACTCGACCTATGTCGGCTTTGGCAAACTAGTTTTTAGGGAAAACTCGACCTATGTCGGCTTTGGCAAACTAGCAGTATAAGGCTAGTTTTTGTCTGAAAAGTGCTATAACAACTAGTTTTTATGGTAGGGCTACTTATACTCCATCTCATAGCCCTTGGAGGGCTGATGATGCATTATAGAGTTATCAAACTTCAAAAAGGCCTTGCGAGAGCTCCTAATTCACACCTTGTATGATTTGAGTGATAATTGTGATATCTATTGAATCAAAGAGCAAGTTTAGAGCCTTCTCGAGTTACGCCGAGCAAAGCCTTGAGCACTTTGTGATAGCGTGAAGTCCACGGTGAAGCATTTGTTACTTTTGGAACATTGCTTTTCCATGAGACGGTCTGTGCGGCCTACGATCTTGTCCTCGCAAGGGAAAAAAAATCAACTAATAGAGCATGAAAAGTGGTTGAAAGAGACGTACCTAGAGCTTGACAGCGGGTGATCGCTCACGGCTTCTACAATAGAGACTTAGGATCCAAGTGGGGATCTGAACTTTGAAAAATACGTCAGTACATCTCCTTTGTTGGTTTGCCTTATATTCATATTTAGCTTGCATTTAATTCATATATTTGAGCTTACGCTTTTGTCTACTCGGTTGTACATGTGTGTTTGTGGTGTATTTGAAAATGCATGATTCAAGAGATAAAAAAGGGAAATTTCAAAGGGGGGCATTGATTTTTTTTGTAGTGGCTTTTCAATGGCTGGCCGTCTTTTTGGTTGATGTTCTTGTTTTGCATAAAGGATTTTTTTTGTTTGATTTTGTTAATTAATAACAAGATTTATTGGACGATGAAAAATATCTCATCCCAAGCTATTACTGTACTGGTCAGAATCTGATTCTAGTAGGCCGGAAAGAAGAAAAAAAAAGAAAAGAGAGGGGATATAGGGCTAGAAAAATCTGCTGCTGCCAGCGACGCTGGTTTGACCAAAGCATGAAGCAAGCCCACAGCAAAGAGATGCAGCAGCACGAAGGAATAAAGGGAAGGAAAAGCGAGGAGAGAAAATGCCACGGGAAAGCGCAGGATCGGACGGCGGGCGAGGGGGCGGAGGTGAATCGGAAAATATCGCGGGGCTGGCGGTCCACGTGGACGGGGGAGGCCTATCCTGATGTGCGCTTTTCCCCTCCGCTTTTGCCCTTTATTCCCATTTCCACCATTAAATTATGGGCCGCGTCCTCGCACCTCACCTTCTCTTCCTCCCCACGCCCGCTCACACAAATATCTCCGTCCCTGTTGGTCCCCATCTCTTCTCAGTTCTCACCCGCCGCCGCCGTCGCTGGATTGCTCGATTGATTGCTTTGGGGTTGCTGCTGAATCGATTTGGGGATTCCAATTGGATTAGGCAGGTGTCTAGGGTAGGCGGGGATCCATCCATCGATTCGGATGGGCGAGGAGGCGGTGGACGACTACGACCTCCACATGGTGTGCTACGGCGGCGACGACGACGGGCGCGTCATGGAGTGGGAGTCGGGGCTCCCGGGCGCCGACGAGCTCACCCCGCTGTCGCAGCCGCTGGTGCCCCCGGGTCTGGCGGCGGCGTTCCGCATCCCGCCGGAGCCCGGGCGGACGCTGCTGGACGTGCACCGCGCGTCGGCGGCCACGGTGTCGCGGCTGCGGCGCGCGCCGTCGTCGTCGTCGGGCAGCGGCTCCTCCTTCGCGCCCTTCCACCCCCAGGCGGGGGCAGCAAGGGGGGACGAGGGGGCCGACTCGTCAGCAGCCGTCGGCGGCGCGGCGACCAGCAAACGCCCCCGGCTGGTCTGGACGCCGCAGCTGCACAAGCGGTTCGTGGACGTGGTGGCGCACCTGGGGATCAAGAACGCGGTGCCCAAGACCATCATGCAGCTGATGAACGTGGAAGGGCTGACGAGGGAGAACGTGGCCAGCCACCTGCAGAAGTACCGGCTGTACGTGAAGCGGATGCAGGGCCTCTCCAACGAGGGGCCGTCCCCGTCCGACCACATCTTCGCCTCCACGCCGGTGCCGCACAGCCTGGTGCACGAGCCGCAGCCGCAGCAGGTGCCCGTGCCCACCAGCATGTACGCCATGCATGGCGTCGCCGCTGTGGGCATGGTGCCCATGGCCAGCGGCGGACAGGCGTACCACCACTACCACCACCACCACAACGGAACAGGAGGAGGAGGGTACCCGCACCCGCAGGCGGCGTACCACCACTACCACCACGCCGACAAATAACACTCGCTTCTTGGGCACCGCAGCCGGCCTGTACCCACTCCTATCCTTTATACATACAAACTTATTAGTATTTCTCATTTGCAGCCACGACTCGGACAAGAGAAAGAGAAAGACAATCCAAGCAAACAACAATAACAAGCGATTACTGATGATCATGTTTTATCTAATTCCTGCCTGCCTGCCTGCCTCATCCTGTAATGTAATGTACTCTGCTCTGTATTAGAGATGAGATGAGATTCCCAATTGGATCCCTGACTGAATAATAAGTAAGTCTATATATGTAAAGGGGAAAAAAACGAAGATTTGTCCCTGTTCCATTCAGTACAGTCCTTACGACTTGATGAGTAGGAGTACTCTTCTCACAGAAAGAAATCTCTCTCTCTCTTTCTAATCCGCGGACCGACCGAAATGGAGAGAGAATTCACCACAACACTTTCCACTGCTCATCCTTCCATGTCTCCCTCAGCTGAACGAGAATGAAACCCACATCAATCAGCAAGGAAAGGAAACCCCGTTTTTGATGGCCCTGTTCGGCAGGCTGTTTTTTTGGCTTATAAGCTGGCTGTGGCTGATTTGCTGTGAGAGAAAAACACTGTTCCACGGCTGATAAGCCGTGCTGATAAGCACAGCCGAACAGGGGATATCCATATCCTGGTATCCTGATATGTCATGCCGATCCGATTCCCATCCATAACACTACTACATTCAACATGCACGCATTATGTGGATAATCCATCTACCTGCCTTCCATTCCATTCCATCTGCTTGGTTCTCGATCTCTTGCTAATTGAATTCGTGTGCAGCACTAATGAGAGAGAGAAAGAGAGAGAAAAAAAAACATCTTCATAGACACAATAAGAAAATGCTGCTAAATCAACATTTTATTGTAAAGTTGTTGCGGTAGTGACTTCCTTACCGTGTGACTGTAGTCGTACCCAAACCCATGCAGAGGAAGGGCATCAATCGCTGCTGAGGCGAAAGCCGAGGAGACACGCAGAGAGAGAAGGGGACAGACACGTAGGCAGGCAGAGCACGGACTGTGTTTTGTTTTCTGCATGCGCTGGTGCGTTGCATGTATTTGTTGGTCACCAAAGCAAAACTTGCCTTGCCACAATTACAACTGGGCTGGCGGCTTTTGGGCCTCGTTTAGATACCAAAATTCATCCCTAAATTTCACTATACAAAAAGAAGATTCTCCATCACATCAAAATATCGGCATATACATGAAGTACTAAATGTAGATGAAATCAAAAACTAATTACACAGTTTTGTTGTACTTTACGAGACGAACATTTTGAGCCTAATTAATCAAGATTTAGACAATTATTACCATAAAAAACAAAAGTGCTACAGTACTCGAGGGTGGCACTATACAGATTTGGCCACCCGAGTCGGGATCTAAACGAGGCCTTGATACGATAAGATCCCATCGCACAAATCATAGCTAGCGTACGATTCACACTGCTGCCTGCTGTGCTGACTGAAAGCTCAGGATTGGATTGCACGGAGACCCCGACACACTCTGACCAATCCTCTCATCAATTCTCTCTTTTTATTTTCCTTTCTTTTTCGAAAAAACCACACACGTGTTTGAGTGGCACTCCAGACTTGACACCTGAGGAGGAGAAGAGGCCACGGATACAGATGACGACCACCAAATCCCAGTGCAATCCGTGCATGCCGATCACCGCACCCCAGAGAGAGAAAAAAACCCGTCCAATCACGGTAACCACAAAATCGCTGCATTTCAAAAATCAAAACGAAAGCGAAATAGATAACCTTTCAAGTTATGGAGAGTATAACGAGAGAGGCATAAGCTACATCAGTTAACTTACGCGGAGGAAGTACTCCCCCTTAAAAAAAAAAGAATGCAATTCACTTAACGAGGAGGCAAAAAAATATTACATTTGACTGAATCTATACTGACATTTATGATATCAAGTATATTTACATTGATTATGAAAAATATTTTCGTACTAAACTTAATTGGAGACATAAATGTTTTTTCTTTACAAACTTGATCAAACTTAAAAAATGTTAACTTATTTAAAATCTAGAATTATATTATTTTTAGGACTAAGAGAGTATGTTCGAACATTCTTTTTTTGTTGTTATCATACTCTAAATTAGATAATGTTTTCAAGTTAATAACAGCCACGGAAGGGGGGCTTTTCCTTTAAAAATGTGACGGGAGGCTTGGTCACAAATAATCGAACATCTTACCTAAGCGAGAGTGTTACTAGACTAGCAGAAGTATATATAAACAAGACAAGAGTACGTACAAGCTAGGGGAGCAAATCTTATCCTCTCCTGCTACTAGTTGCTAATCTTTTGGTATTGGCGTATTGCCAGGCCGGCCTAGTTTATTTTTATTTGCAAGGCATACTAGTATACTCCTAAATGTTAAGCTTATCCTAAGCTTATACTAATACAGACAGTAATTATACATACACAAAAAATAATAACTAATCAAAAGATCCAACAGGACAGTGTGAGGCGGACCCGGACGACGGACATGGCAACCGCCGCCTCCTGCTGCTGCGTCTCCTCCCACGGCCACGGCCACGGCCTCTCACGCCCGCTCCCTCGCCTCCGCACCGCCCGCCTCCGCCTCGTCTTCCCCTCCGCCCCATCCCCGAGGCTCTCTTCCCGCATCCCCGCCTCGCCCGACCCGCCGCTTGACGTCGCCGCCGGAGACGCGACCGGCGGCCAGGACGACGACCAGGATCAGGACCAGGAGGACCGCGACGAGGGCATCGGCTTCCAGATCCAGGTGTCCAAGGTCGGGAAGCGGAACCGGCGCCTTGTGCGCGCGCGGGTGCGCGTCCACGCACCGCTCGACGCCGTCTGGGCCACGCTCACCGACTACGAGGGCCTCGCCGACTTCATCCCGGGACTCTCCGAGTGCCGCCTCCTCGACCAGCACGATGGCTTCGCGCGCCTCTACCAGGTCAGGTCCGCACCCCAAATTCGATTCCTCCTCCTCCTCCTCCTACTATACAGCTCAGCCTGTAAATGCATCCAGCTTGTTCATGAATGAATGGGGAAGGCCAGGTCGGGGAGCAGGACCTCGCGCTGGGTTTCAAGTTCAACGCCAAGGGCACCATCGACTGCTACGAGGGGGACATGGAGCTGGTGCCCGCTGCCGGGGCGCGCAGGAGGGAGATCGCCTTCAACATGATCGACGGCGATTTCAAGCTCTTCCAGGGGAAATGGTCTGTTGAAGAGGTACCTACCTGTCCTTTCCTTCCTTCCTTCCTTCCTTCCTCATTGCTCGCCAGTATTGCCGTGTTTAGATGCGGAATTGGGAGGGCCGAATTGATACAGTGCGCATTAAATGCGCACTGTACCAATTCGTTTGTATTTGGTAAAAATTGTCCAATTTTTGACTAATTATGCTTAAAATGTTCGTCTCGCAAAGTATAACAAAACTGTGTAATTAGTTTTTAATTTCATCTACATTTAGTACTCCATGTGCCGATATTTTGATGTGATAGGAATCTTCTTTTTCACAGTGGAATTTGGGGTTGAAATTTGGCATCTAAACCAGGCCTACTGTGGTCCTAGCTGATCCCCAGCTGTGCTACTGAATCCAGTTACCTACCTATAACACTAATGATGCTCTGCTCATTGCTGCGCTGGTACAGTCTAGTCTAGCACTAAATCAATCACCACCAACATTGGTCAGGTCCAGTGATCTCAGACTGGATCCAGACTATCTCACTGATCGGGTACCACATTGCGCTGGTTGAGCTAGGTAATAAGGATGTTGAAATCATTGGTAACTCGTCCCTTTTGCTTTGAATTGGCAAGGGAACCATCTTTTGATGTGGGGCTATGTGGGCATAACGTTGCTGGTTCAGTGAGTGCTGTACTGATGTTATGAATTTATATGATCGTGTGGCAGTACTAGGTCTACTCTTGGTCCCTATGAGATCCATAAACAAACCCAGTCATAGTCCTCTTATATTATATGGGCCAGTCTAGATTTTGCACTTGTCCATAGTTTATCTCACTACGTCAAGAGTTTTCAATTTTGGTTGCAAACGTCAATACCGTTGTTATTTTGATAAAGAGTCTACTGTCTACATGGCTGTTGATGATGCCCCTGTGTTTTGCATAGGTTGATGGTAGCATTGTCGAAGGTGGGGGAAATTCAGAGGAGCAGGAATTCCAGACGACACTGTCTTACCTGCTTGAGCTGGAGCCCAAGCTCTGGGTTCCAGTGAGACTACTGGAAGGAAGGATATGCAGTGAGATCAAGAACAACCTTGTTTGCATCAGAGAACAAGCACAGAGGATCCATAGATTACAGCATGAGGTAACTTTCTCAATTGCTATGTAGTATACTATTACGACATCCAGAAGGCATCCAATTTCTTAGCTGCGTCCATGTAACAGCAGCATGTCCTTGGCATAGAACATTCATTGTATATATATATCTAAGCAATCATGCATTTGGAACCGTATGTTCTCTTGCAGTTTGCACCAAGTGTTGTCATAGAGTAGTGTGCCTTGTTTTTTAATGTCTTCAAGTAGTTGCTATGCAGTGCTGAAGTTTAGTTTGCATATTTGCAGTGATATAGGTAGCGCCTTTGTGAAGGTTTTGTGACAAGTCGGTTGATTGATTGGCAATGGTGGCCATGGCGCCTAATGAGAGGTTGGTATATTGAGCTGTATGGTTTGGTATGGTCTGGTCCGGCAGATGAATGGACCTTGCCTGATGGGTGGCCATGTTACTAACTTACTACTTACTATTACTACCACAGGGAGGAGGATTGCATGAAGATGATACTGGTACATGGGATTGCTGAAGGATGTGGTGTTTGACATGCTCACTGGCCAACTGTACGTGTCTGATGAGTGATGAAATGTACAGGATCATTCATTTGGACTTTGGAGTGTCGAGAAGATCTGACGTGTCCCAGAAAAGGAACGTTGCACTTTAGCATTTGGTTTTGCAACTCTAGCAAAAGTAGAAGATGGATGTTGACGCTGCAACTGTTTCAATGTAATCCGCCCCTCCCAATACAGTCGTAAGCCGTTTGGCAGCTGCTTGTTGGCAGCAAACAGATCCTTGTCCTTGAAAAAGGCAAGGAGGATTGATGAATATCTGCATTCTTTTCCGCCTACGAAACTGGAAGCTGCAGTGCAGGTTTCTGTTTCATGCCAAACACTGGATATACTGATGACCCCCAAATGTCAACAGTGGCTGGATGTCCTGAGTAACTGAGTTTGTTGCTTGGAAGTTGGAACCGACTTATATCGTATTCCCTCCGTTCGAAATTATAAGTCGCTTTGACATACATCTATTTTGCTATGTATCTAGACATACGTTATATCTAGATACACAACAAAATGAATGTACCAAAAATATCAAAGTGACTTATAATTTGGAACGGAGGGAGTATATCACTACATCAGGATGTTATGTGCTCGACATGGGTTGTTCATGGAACCTACCGCAAGTGGTGGTTGACATGTTTGAAGAGATGACAAACCTCTATGTTTGCATCCGCAGTTGCAAGCCCTATCTATCCTATGTATGGTCTTGCCAACAGATTACCATCTTCTGTTAAATAAGGTTGTGAGTAGCACATCATAGTAACAAGCTGTACTGGTACCAAAATTTATCATTTCCTATGCTGTAGGTACCACCTTGCACGCCGTCCGTGTCACCATTGCTTCAACAGCCGGTTCACTTTTGTCACCTGGAGTAGGTTAGCACCCTCCACCTCCAGTAGTAAAAGTTGTTACTTGATGGGCGGCGCACTTATTTTATTTATGTATGTATGCAGATGTAATAATAATATATGTAGAAGACCATGGTCTGGACGGAATTCAGCAGGCGGCACTTTGCATTGCATAAACCGTGGGGGAGAGGAGTCGTCCTCCGGAGGAGAGAAAGGTAACCGAGCCTGGCGTGCAATCACATGGTCAACACAAACAGAATGCATCGGCACGGCACCTGCATACTAGTCTGCTCCTATGTTTGTTGTGCAAATTGGAGGATTGGCTTTATTTGTTGTGGCAGTGAATGGAATCAAAGAAAAGATGGAGGTGATCGATGTGGTTTGGGCCTCCTATCGATGAGCCTTTGGTTTTGCTGGGCCAAGTGGCGAGCGGGCGGTGCGGCCTAGTTGGTCTTGGTCGATACCCCCGAGACGGGAGGAGACAGGCTCCTCCCTCCTCTGCTGGTCTCTTCCTTCTTCTTCTTCAATCCCAAGGAGGAAATGGCAGCGACTACAAACAAAAACAAAGCAGCGGGGTGGAGGGACAGAGGAAACAACCACATGCGATTCTTGGGGATGCCGCCCCTCCGACCTATCTAAGCGAAGTCGAACCAACCACGGGCAGGACATTCTTCTATTTCAAAATTGTTCGTCAGTCGTCACTGTCTGCCCTCGAATTCAATTTCACTTTTCTTCTCCTCTCCGCCCGCCAGGCGCCTCCAATATATCCACGCTGCCGCTGCTCCTCCTGCTACTGGGTCGGGCCGTCCGTCCTTGTTCTTGATTTGCCCGACTATTGCAATCGCCGCTGTACCGGCCGGCCGGCGGTTTGGTTGGTTTCTTGATCTGCATTATTTAATTCGGACCGCCCCGCCGCCGCCACCGTCCGCCGGAGATGGAGAACGGCCACGCCAAGTACCGGGTGGCCGTCATTGGCAGCGGCAACTGGGGAAGCGTCGCCTCCCGCCTCATCGCCTCCAACACCGCCAAGCTGCCCTCCTTCTATGGTACTGTACATACATCCTGCGGATTCTCTCTGTGACTCCGTCTCAGCTCCTTCAATAGAATTGGCTGAATTGCTGCCGTGCACACGCTCTCCGTGCTTCTCCTTCTCCTACTATAAATGTAATAATACGATATTGGCTGATTGGGTCATGCATGCCATTTCCATCGCGCGCTTATCATTCTACGTCTAATCTAGTTTCTTTCGCTGAATGCATGGATACACTTGTAAGTAGCGTATTACTAGATAGATAGGATTGCTTGCTTACATCATGTCTTATCTTTTTGTCGGGGTTTCCATAGACATGCACCAACCTTACCTATGGCCCATGCCACTATTTGCATCTTTGCCTACTAACTGCATAAGTAAATGTTATGGCCGATCAATGCAAGATATATATTCTCATCGTGGAGATTTCGATGCTAGCTAGATACTTCCTGTATTACCTATGTACACAGCTCTTTTAATTTCTTGTAGCTGTTGGTATGTACTAACTTCTCCCGGGACGGAATTTCTTTTTTCCCTGAAGATGAAGTAAGGATGTGGGTGTTTGAGGAAATACTGCCAACAGGCAAGAAGCTATCCGAGTCCATTAACGAACAAAATGTAAGAGTTCGAGCCCGTTTGCTTATCTTGCTTCTGGATCAACAAATTAAATGGCTTATCTATGACATAACACTAGTAATAATGACTCTAAATAAAAGACGTTATTCTTATTGGTTACAGGAGAACTGCAAATACTTGCCAGGTATAAAGCTTGGAAAGAACGTTATTGCCGACCCTGACTTGGAGAGTGCAGGTAATTAATCACAGCGTCTCCCAGCTATTCTGATGATTTGGAGGTTAGATGCTAGTCGTAGAGCAAAGCATGCATGAGTAATCATGTCTTGTCATTATCATCAAATAAACTTACAGCATAAAGCTGCTTGCACATTGTCAAATAAATTTTATCGAATAAAACCTTTTCTTTTCCTTCGCAGTCAAAGATGCGAATATGCTGGTTTTTGTGACTCCCCATCAATTTGTGGAGGGTATATGTAAGAAGCTTGTAGGGAAGCTAAGACCAGGAGCTGAGGCTATCTCCCTCATCAAGGGCATGGAGGTCAAGATGGAGGGACCGTGCATGATATCCAAATTAATCGCGGATACACTTGGAATCAATTGTTGTGTCCTCATGGGTGCTAACATTGCAAATGAGGCAAGCAAGCGTTTGTTCAACTTGCTGTGCAAAGTTTCATGCAGCCTTCGTTCATAAGCAAAAATAATAGATGGTTGTATATATATTTCAAGTGCAGATTGCTGTTGAAGAGTTCAGTGAAGCAACAATTGGGTATAGGAAAGATAAGGAAGTGGCAAACCGATGGGCTAAACTTTTTACCACACCCTACTTCCTAGTTTCTATCGTGAGTTCTTCTACTCTATTCTCATAAATAAATGAAGTAGGAGAAAACCTATGGATTCTGGTCCTTTTAATAATATATAGCGATGTTTGGAAAAATGAAAGTCATCATTTTAGCAAATGATGGATTCCTTTCATAAAACAGTTATGCACAGGTACAGAGATACCAATAATGAACATTATACTTAGCACCACATATAAAACAAATAATATTATAAGCATAAAAGATTATTTATCAGGTATAAAAATGAACATTGAATGGAGTTCTTATCGGTGCATCTTGTCCTTCATATGCAGGCAGAAGATATTGAAGGAGTAGAGCTGTGTGGAACTCTGAAAAATATCGTGGCTATTGCAGCAGGTTTTTAATGGATTAAGTCTTGCGTGTGGTTACATCCATTGTTTTGCTTCAGACATTTTATTAATGGCTTATGTGGCGGAATTATCTTGCAGGCCTTGTTGATGGCTTGGATATGGGAAACAATACAAAGGTTGCAATTTAACACATTTCGAATAAAAGACATGGTTTTCATGGCATCGTGTGATCTTATGGCCTCTTTTCTTTCCCTTTTTGTTAGGCTGCAATAATGAGGATTGGTTTGCGAGAAATGCGTGCTTTCTCTAAGCTTCTGTTCCCTTCAGTCAGAGATAACACATTCTTTGAGAGCTGTGGTGTCGCCGACCTAATAACCACATGCCGTATGTATCTTCACCATTGTCAATTAACCATCCAACAGATAAATACTGAAAATAGAGTGTTCCATGACAGTTGGCGGGAGGAACAGAAGAGTGGCTGAGACCTTTGCACGAAATGGTGGCAAAAGGTTTTTGCTTTAAACTACACATTTCCGTTTTTTTAATATCCCCAAAAACAGTCTGGCGATGTTCATGCCCTATATTAAATTGGCCTGCGGTTGTATAGTCATACCATCTTATTGCTGATACAGGTCTTTTGATGAACTGGAGGCCGAGATGTTGCGTGGCCAAAAACTCCAGGTAAAGCAAATATATGATGCCATGCATGGAGAATTACTCTGCTCAGTGCATCTAATTTCTTTAATTTTACAGGGAGTGTCCACAGCAAGGGAAGTCTATGAAGTCTTGACTTATCGAGGATGGCAGGAGCTGTTTCCTCTGTTATCCACAGTGCATGAGATTTGTATTGGACAATTGCCTCCTACATCAATAGTTGAATACAGTGAGCACACGCCCAACCTCTCCCTCATCGGTGGTCCTACTCCATTCTACTGAGCTAGATACTGCAGTTTGGACTACTGCTCCAGATCGCAGTATCACTTGTTATAAACTAAGCAAGCTGAGATATACTGAATATCTGAAACTGTTTTGCATACAAATATGATTTCAGTCATGTCACCTTATTAGGTGCATGACTTTATGAATCTGTGATTGTGTATTCAGTTAGTTGCCTATTAATACTAATAGGACATCAGTGAATGAGAATCAGCTTTTCTCGACTGTACCATATAGTTTGTACTGAAGAAATATGTGGTATGATTCCAAAAAGGCAGTTTATCATAGTTGTAGAAATATGTGGTATAGATCAAGAACTATACATTTTTCTCTTCATATGATACAGTTTATCATAGTTGTAGAAATTGCTCTACTAAGCCATAAATGTATTGCCAGTTATACTGCATAACTAGGCAGTTAATGATACTGTAGTGGTTAACTCGTTACCGATTTTTAGCTCCTGGAGTTTACATCAAGCACCGGCATCTCTACTCATCTGTGCCGTTTTTTTTTTCAATTGGTGCATAATCCTGTAACATTATGTTTTAGTATAACTTTGTGACTAAGCTACATAAACTAATTCCAAGTATCAGAAAGGCAGCTACTGATTGAATTACTGGTGACATTTGACGTGGTAGTTGAAACCTTAGTTTCCTCTTTTATCATAGTAGTTGACTTCCGAGAGAAGCACTTTTGCTCTTAGTAAGTTTAGTTGAGTTCGGTTTAGGAAGTTGGCTAAGATGTCTACAGATACTCTGTGCACTTGCTTGTAAAACTGGAAACCCCAGTGTCGGATCTTTGGCTTTCGTTAAGCTTTCAATAAAGCCGGGGGAATACCTTTGATCTAAAAACATTTGACGTGGTAGATGTGCTATATGGTTTTCAGAACTTTGAAATTGGGATCATTTGTACTTGGATAAAGTCCATTTTTGTACATTGGAAAACTGCAGTATAAATTGTCGGTCAATTCAAATTCATCTCTTATACTCTAAATGGAAGGAACCCAAGATACTTGTAGTTCATAGTTTGGCGTGGCTAATAATAACTTGGCAAACTATGTAACCATAAAATCCAGAGTGCGATAGATGTTGCATCAAGCTCTTCTTTAGACTTATTGTGTCCACCCATGTCCCTTATAGCAGAGGCTTCAGTAAGTAAGTTTGTGGATCTCTTTTTTTTTTGAGAGGAGGTCTGTGGATCTCCCTATGCTACTTTTCTTTTCGACTTAAAGTCTGTTAATGGTATTGTACACTAAAATTGTGTTCTGGAGCAGAAAATAGTTGTTTCTTAGTAAACATGTCTGTATATTCCTTTGTGATAATGTAAACATAAATTGCTAAGTTCACATCAATGTACCTTTCAAATACTTGTTGGTGTCCTCTGTCCTCTCATCAGCAGGACCCTCTTCTATTGTATACTGCTATGCGGTCATCTGTCAGTTATGCTTCCTCCTCCTCATGTTTGTCAGCCCCCTCCCCACCCCCACGCCAACACACACACAAAAAAAAGATCATATACTTCACTTAGTATTTTCCTGTCAGTAGCCAATCACAGGACATTTTAGTAGCATTTGGCAGAGTTACAGTTCAGCAAAATGTCAAAACCATAACTGAAAGAACACGAGAATGTTGTATCGCGTTTCCAAAAGTTATTTTGGTGATTTATCCTGCAACAAGCAAACATGAGAACAGCTAAACAGAATTTTATTGGCATGGATGATTATTCATTTTTGCTCAAAACATGTGCTATCGTATTAGCGTTACTGAGACATTGAGACTCTTCTTTTCTGTGCTGACAAGAATCAGGGAGCAAGTGAAGGTGGCATGGAGAACAATTTTTGGTTTATTGAAGACCTTTCCATCCCTTGGTAGTGGCTAATTCCTTTCCTGATATCGCTTGGTACCTCAAGTCATGCTCAGGGAATTCATTTGTCACAGGATGCACTACGTGATAGCTGTTTGCAATAAGATACTGATGGTGCTCACATGTCTTTTTGTTGGATATAGCAGTGGAATCATATGCTATATCTTAGCAGTGAGAACTGCTTTTGCTATCGTCTTGCAATAGCTTCGTTGTCTGGGTTCCAGTGAAGATTCACAACGGCGGTCGACTTCTTCATCACCGCCCCAGTCTGCAAACATTGGGATATCAAAAAGGCTTCCTTCTGGTTTTGAATTACTTAGATCCTTTCTGTAATCTGGGGATTAAACAGAACCATTGTGATCTCGGAAGAGCTGAATCCTGACTGCGGAGTCCACGAACCTACATGTATGAACATTGCTGCTTTGATGCACCTGCACTGCGTGTAAAGCCCGTGGATCTTTCCACTATTGCAATATAAAATATAAAATTCTGAATGTTTAGAAACTTAGCCAACTTCTGGTTCAAATTTCTTTGCACGGGCATGTTTGTGATGAATGCTGCAAACTCTATGAACAGCCTTTTGTCGAAGCTACTGCAGGGTGTAGCCACTTCCAGACGCATATTGTCAAAACATATCTCGGTTAGAACAGGGGACAACACAGAACAACCACACCAAACAACAATAAGGTAAACCACTACATACCTCAGAAACAAATAAAAATATAAGACAACAGACATCAATTCCATTCAAGTCTCACTTTACCAATAGACGTCTCACATAACCATTCGACAGCAAAGACTGAAGTTTCTGAATTAATGACAGGCGATGCTGGTACACGATGCAATCCTCACTAACTTATTCAGTTCATGATCTTTCATTGAAGCATTGACAACAGACTAGGCAGATTCCGACTTGGTGTAGATCCTTACAGCGACAGCCAAGCCCAATATTGCCAGGGGGACCAAAAACTGGAGGATCTTGATGACGAACTCCGGGGTCTTATCCTGGTTGTAGTGTGGTTGCTTGGGGGGCGTGTACTTCACCTTAGTGGGTATTGTGGCTGCATCAATTTCACCAACCAAGTACTCGTCCATCATTGCACGGGCAGTGGTGCTATGCCCCACATCTTCGAAATCATCAGTAGCATCCTTGGCTGCAAAACACCCATATCGAATTAACAATCAAAATCTGAAATGACACCTTCACCAACTTCAAACACTTGCAGCTTTACCAGTGGAAGACAGCAGAACATCATCACCTCCAGGGTGGTCATCCAGAAACTTGGTCACATTGTACACCTACAAACAAACAGAAAAGGGTTAATTTTTTTCATCATATGAAGCTTTGCTACTGCAGAAGCATCATGGTACCACTGCCATTCAACTGAATTAGAGAATGAACCCAAATAGCCAGCACAGCTTTTGTTCATCACAGTTAAATGTCATCAGTTTAAAAAGGGAGGAAATCATCTAATTAGCGGCATCCTGCATCTAGACAAGTATATTTTTGTTGAACTTTAAATATCGATGCGAATCAGACTGATTTTGCTAGTATTCAAAGAACAGGGATCTTGAGTATTACACTCCACCTAAATTGTGGATCCCAGACAAAACAAGAAAAGACGACAACAAGAGCATTCCAGTTGTACCACAAGGCCATGGTTTTTTGGAAGCGAGGCACTGAATATTATAGGGTACATGACAAGCTCTAAGGATTGGGTCCGGCTCCAAGAGAGTGATAGGTCACCAAAAACCGACTAAATAAGCATGTACCGACAAATATGGACAACGGAGACACCCAGGAGAAAGTAGAAGGTAAGGCCAGTATATGGTCAGTAAAAAGACGTATATGTTTCATATCATCTGTGAATCGACATTCTGTTGGAAAGCTTGATTCTTGGAGATTCTGAGAGAGTAGAGAGATGTTTTAAAGAAAAAAAAGAGCTGAGCAGTAGGGTACCTATAATAACCAAAATAGTGAAGAGAAATCCTGGTTGCTCACAGACCACACCAAGTGTCACTGAACGATGGTCGTGTGCACGCACAGAAGTGTTATCGTTGCATATTGTGTTTGATTTAGTCATCATGGTCTAACTGGATGTCGCAGGGAAATGGGTCCACTAGTCTAGAGGTAGTAGAAGCAGCTGAACCGGAATGGAACAGGGTGATGAAATGAAATTGAATTCGCCACTAGGAAGATTGATTTTTGGCACTAGCATGCAAGGGTGGGTCATGGGTGGACGGACCTGGTTGCATGCATATTCTTGGAAGCAAAACTAGCAACATCAGTGACAGCTGGTAGTAAAACGATATGAATGAAATAGAACATTATGAACACTATTAGGTAAGTACTTACAGTAGGAGCTATCCTATTGTTAGGCCACCGCCCACCGCCCACCTACCTAGGGAAAGGGCTGAACGCCCCGCTGAGTCAGAGTCAGAATCAGAATCTTTTTTTAAAAAAAGGGCAGATCCCAAGGGAACGAATTCTTCCTTTTCACCGGACGGGACAGGGAACAGAGCTGGATCTTTCTTTCAGTGATGCAGGGGGAGGCAGCAAACGAACGGGGAAATCGAACGGATCTTAAATGATAATTCTGATGAAGGGAAGAGGGGAAGATCCCGGTTCCCACGCCCACCCAGGAAGGCAAGGGGAGGGGAGAGATACAGAGAGAGAAAGAAGAAAAGAAGTAAACCTTTCCGCCGATGACGAGCCAGCAGTCGTCCTTGGTGTTGTGCTTGGCCACCTCCTCGAGGGTGTACACCTTGGACCCCGACATCCTCGTCTTCCTCCTCTTGCTCTGGTGACGGACGGGGTGCGGCGTCTGCGGGAGGAGGACGCTCCCCGAGGGCTCTCCTCCGCTCTGCCGGCTGCTGCTTGCTTGCTCTGGATCGGATCCGATCCGACGGCGGGAGCAAGACGAAGACGAAGGCGAGCGAGACGAGAGCAGCAGAGGAGGATGGATGGATGGATGGGTCAAGTATTAGTATTGTATTAGCATAGGTGGGGGCCGCCTGGTCATGGTCAAGGTGGGCGAAATGAAAAAGGACCCACCAGTCATTGTCTAGCTGGGCATGTAAAGAGGTACCTACCCCAACCACCACATCTCCACCCACCCCTGTGCCTTTGTGGCCACACCACATCTGCACTCTGTCCGTCCCCGCTCTTGTACTCCTACAGGCTACAGTATAGTAGTTGAGATTTGAGAGTTACCACTCCAGCCTGCCCTATCGTAAGGGGTGTTTAGTTTGCGAAAATTTTTGGTTTTGGGTACTGTAGTTTTTTTTATTTGATAATTATTGTTCAATTATAAAAAGATTCGTCTCGCAATTTCACGGTGAATTGTGTAATTAGTTTTTTTTGTTTCGTCTACATTTAATGCTCCATACATGTGCCGCAAGATTCGATGTGATGTTTTGGGGTGAAAATTTTTGGAAACTAAACACCCCTACGTTGCCCAAACCTGTACTCCCTCCGTTTCAAAATGTTTGTCGTTTTCGATTTTTGTGCCACAGGTTTGATTCGATTTCTAGAAAATACGTGTAACATTTGTATCTCCAAATAAATTTGTTAAAAAACTAGATTTAAAGGTTTTTCTAATAATATTAATTATGTAATATAAATATTAATATTTTTTAATATATATATTTTTAAAGTTGTTTCTCGGAAACGAAAGCGACAGACATTTTAAAACGGAGGGAGTATTTCTTTGGATTCTTCGCTCCATTTTATCGGCCCCAACTTATAATGATACGGTCTACTAGATTACACTTTAACCATTTATTTATTTTATATTATACACTACTGGAATCGCGCGATTTGCCTAGTGCCGCAGGCACTAGGCAAAGGTCCAGAAACACTAGGCAAACAGTTTGCCTAGTGTCACACTAGGCAAACAAGGGTCGGCAGAGGCGGACTAGGCAAAGAGCACTTTGCCGAGTGTCAAACCTCGGACACTCGGCAAAGTGTTTGCCTAGTGTCAAGGACACCACTCGGCAAAAGTATTCCACTGACGGTGGAAATCGTAACGGACGTTTTGCCTAGTGTCGGAGGTCTGACACTCGGCAAAGTATGCAAGGTTTGCCTAGTGCCAGATGTCCGACACTAGGCAAACATGTCAAGCTTTGCCTAGTGTCAGGCCACCTACACTAGGCAAATATGCCAAGCTTTGCCTAGTGTCAGACCTCCGACACTAGGCAAACTGCCTACTTTGCCTAGTGTCAGTTTTCTGACACTAGGCAAAGTCTATTCCCAGGGGTGCCACGTGTGGCCCCTTTGCCTAGTGTCAGACCCCTGACACTAGGCAAAGTAACCAGAAGCTGAATTTTTTTTTGATTATTCCATTTGCGACACAAATATAAATCATATTCAAACACCACAAATATATCACATGAATCATAAATAAGAACCACATGTTCACATATATCACATGTTCATACCAAAAGTCCAAATGTGCCACAAGTTCACAAGTTCATAAGTGCACAACCAAATTTCTTAACAAAGTTCACAACAAGCTGATCACGACGATTGTCAAGGGTGAAGAGGCCCGTGGTTTGATGCTCCAGGCAACCCTTCCACTTGATTCGGCTCAAGCTGTGGTGCCGGTGACGCTCCAATCTGTGAAGCCGGCGACCCTTCCACTTGATTCGGCTCAAGCTGTGGTGCCGGCGACGCTCCAATCTGTGAAGCCGGCGACCCTCCAATTTGATTCGATGCCACGCCCGATTGATGCTGAAAAAAATAAAAAAGAAACCGTCAATAAAAAATTTCGGCAGAACCTCCCCTGCACGGTTGTTGCAACACTTGCTTGAGCATCATCCTTCTGAGCTTGAATTCTTCGTTTAGGAACCCATGCTAAGCCCTTTTCTTTTAGCTTCTCTGCACTAAGCTTCTGCAACTTCTTTTCTTGCCACTTTGGTAAACCGATTGAGAATGTCGGTTTCGCTTCTATTTTGGACAGCGGCAATTCTTACTTGATTTTAGGCACTTTCATCTTCTTTTGTTCAAATTTGGCACCTACAACATCAATAGATGATTTCTCTACTTCTTTGCCATCATTAGCTGAATAACAACGTAGTCGGCTTTTCAATAGTTGAATTTAGGTCTAAACTTTTATCTTTCCGGCCATCATACTTCACGCGGTAAACTTGTTTTACCACTTTCTTCTTTGCTTGAGCTCCGAACCACTTTCATATCCGCTGCTTGCCCGCTTCCGGATGGAAGCCACGAGCCCACGACAAATAGGAGCAGGGCAGTAGGGCACAGCTGCACCGAGTAGCACAAGGCACCAGCAAGGCAACAAATCTTCAGATGTGATGCCGTGCTCTAGATTATTGGGGATTTGATACAGGTCTCCCACTGCCGTGCTCTAGATTTGTTGAAATATTTGGCCTCCCTATCTCCGTCTGTACTCCTAGCATTTCTATTCAGCTCTTTTGTAGTCTTTTTTTTCCTTTACAAATTTAGCCTGTGTGCCGAGTACCATGGACTTGTATACCTCAATCAATATTGTTACTACTTGTGCGCAAGTGTGAATGTTATGTGCTGCTGGCTTTCTAATGACCGAGACATTCAATTTAAGATGCGATTTAGATGGGGACGGGTAACCCCGTCGGATAAAAATTCCCCACGGGGATCGGGGACGGGGAGAAAACGTCCCCCGTGACCATTCGCGGGGACGGGGATGGGGATTTGTTTGCCCCACGGGGACGGGGATGGCGGAGTGATCCCTGACGGGGAATTCCCCGTTGCCATCTCTAATATGTACAAGGCATTATTTACATAATCTTTACATGAATTTTATTGTGGTTTTCAGTTTCCTAATTTCATTACAATCATATATGCATTCCTGTGCTGAATTCATCTTTTACGAAATCACTGCTCCTCTTTTTCCAAAGCATTTTGTTTCTGCTTTAGTACCCGTTGCTCTAAACTACATTCCAACCTACACAATGTGGTGGGCCATTGCACATAGCAGGTAAATAGAATATGACACTTTTATCTGATACATAAATTAGTTTTAATTCCTATGGATTTAATCCTAAGCGACTACTAAAGGTTTGCAATGTGAACATAAGACCTGAATTACTTATGCCCTTACCCAGGGCCTCACATATCTTCTCGGCCTACTACAGATGCACATACCTTTCATGCTCATCTTTCCATTTCATGGCCATGCTATAAACTGCTCTACATCTGATTTGTATTTAATGCAGGGCATAAGATCTTCTTTGGGTTTCATCTCTAGCCTACCCCAACTTGCTTGGGACAAAAGGCTATGATGTTGTTGTTGTATGTTGTTGCATAAGATCTTCTTTGGCATCAATGGGGTTAAATCTACCTTGACATAAGCTCTCTGAATGTTATGAGTGATGACTGATTCAGTGCTGCATAAATCCATATACATGTGTTGGGCAGCAGGCTCACTATATGCTATCATGAGCCTACATTTTCTTGGCCATTCATAATGATCAGAAACGTCTAACAATGGCTTCCACTGTACTGTCTACCTGACATTTCCATTATTGGTAGTGTGCTTTTCCTATCTCCTACCCCAACAGTCAAATATCCATTACTTATTTCCATTTATTATTGAAATTCAAATTGTGCGGTCACTTTATTCAAGATAAGAACTTCCTGTCATACAGTTCTCACAATGGATCACGAGTGGTTGACAACGTTGCAAGTATTATTTGGTTCGCTTCCCACTTTTAAGCTAACATGTCTTAGCCCTTTTCATTTTGATTCCATCCCCTCTCACCATCCAGGTAAGCACAGGCTGGTGAAACACGTAAGTGCAGGGATACAGTTCTTCAAAAGCGCCTGCTACATACTATAGCTTTCACAGTTCTGGGTCTCCACCTCAAGTAACACAAGAAAATGGGTGCGTACTGCAGAATAGTGATACTAAGACCTGTGTTGTGGCTAACATGATTGATTATGTACCCTACCAATGTGCTAATATTATTTTCCTTTCTGTTACAGTTCAACACTTCCTATTATGCCATTCTATGTTCTGTCATTGTGCTAATCATACTTGAAAACACTCTGTTCCAAAAGGTTTATTGTAGTTATGCCAAGTTAGATAGTGCCAAAATTGCATCCTTGCTCTGAGGTTTAGAGTGCAGGTGACACAAATTTTGTCATTCTTCCTAGATTATCTTCATTCCTGTCAATGTTTTACCTGCTCCTATACATGCTGCTAAATCTCTAATAAGTTCATATGCGCATTGCACAAACAAAAAGATTTTAGATCATGTACATTCATACATTCTTTAGCCTACAAATTGTTACTTGCCTGATTACTATTTTTTTCTAAAATATTAATTTTGTCAGATGTGCCAAAATTATGACGAACCATTGTGCCAAGGGAAATCTACACATATGCTACATGACGTTTTTTTTCCTAAATTCATACCATTCTTAGTTTTCATGTTATTCACTGAAATTAATGAATGCTAATTCTTCCTAACAACATTAAAAGAATAGGCTTGCCTACATATTGCTTAAGTATTCGCGTCAACCACAAAGGGCATTTAGTTTGACGATTACAGACGTGCTATTCTTTGTACCTTGCTGATTTTCTATTCTATTACCTATTAGCCATATTTACTCTCACCAGTTTCCGTGGTTGGTTGGTTGCTGCCTCTGCATCTGACATTTATTTCTTTGTGATGGACTTCATATTGATTTCTTTTTAGTTGCCCTGTAGAACTTCAGTTTGATTTCATGCATTTTTTTAGGAATGCTTATTAAGATTACAGAATTATGGATGAGCATACCATGGTGGATTGCATGTGTACGAGGTTAGTATTTTCCCCAGCTTATATGCCAGCCTAGGAAGAAAATCTGTTTTCCCTCTAACTGTGGTACTTTGTTTCTGTAGGCAATACCTCTGACAGATTACCGGCTGCTCCGGAGAAAATTTTCCAACCCCAAAGCCCTACTATTTCTCGGCCATTGTTTATTTGTGCCAAGACACATTTTGATTGCAGCGTCATATGCAGTTTGCGCGTTTGAAGCTGCCGTATTTTTGCCATGACCACCTGCGTTTGCAGGTTACCCCTCTTTTGCCCCCTGCTCCTCTTGCATCCTTCTCACAAAAAAGAGATTACACTATACTATTAGTTTCCCCTTTGACATGTTTCATACCATCTAATATGTATACGTACTCATAACTTCATTGTATGTCCTGACATGAAAAAAGAAATGCATACTCATGTTCGGATTTGTTGACAGCAGAAAATGCAGTCCAAATATGTATGCTTTCTAAATAAGGTCATACTATTTGGCCCATTTCCTACTCAATGATTATTCCTTACCATGTGGTATGTATTGTTTGTGCCTTCTCATGCTACATTTTTATGTTTACTGGCCCGCGCAACTACGCAGGGTTCCTGCTAGTTACCAATGGAGAATGGAGAAATGGAGACAACACGTACTTTGAGATAAATGTACTTGTTTGATGAGTTGACTACATATGATATATAGAAATCCCTACACGCGGGAGGATTCGCGCACAGGGTCAGGGAGCGTCTCCACCGCCGGCTGCCACTGTGCAATGGAAGGGTGTTGCGTCGCCGTCGCCTCCACGTGGTAGGATCCGATCTAGAGCCATGCATTCCTCATTCTGAAGCTCCTCCACTATCTGGCCTCGGCCCTGAGGAACCATCCCAAGAAGACCAACAACGCCCGTGCCGACAACTCCGTTGTCTCAGCACCAAATCCACCCTTTCAAAATTAGGCTACCGAGCAGGACTAATACATCTCGCTCCATCGCCTACGGCCAACTTTTGCCTACACCCATCCGTAGCCCCAAATGATTTGGCATGATTTCTTCTAATTGATTCATGTATATATCTCTTGCATGCTCTTTCTATTTATATATAATAATCAACTCCGACTCCGAGTTACCTTAGACTGCCCATGAGTCATAAAAGATGCTGATTACAGGGCATGTGCTGCGCGCACCATGCGTTTGCTACAT
Source organism: Saccharum hybrid cultivar R570 (assembly GCA_038087645.1). Lineage (NCBI taxonomy): Eukaryota > Viridiplantae > Streptophyta > Magnoliopsida > Poales > Poaceae > Saccharum > Saccharum hybrid cultivar. The sequence continues at coordinate 26,047,639 of JAQSUU010000115.1, read as the reverse complement.
TGCCTCACCCAACGCCCAGTTTGAACAATTTACTTGCATCCCAATTCTTTTACTACTTGTTGGAGGGACACCAGTGTGTTTCTATAGGCCTTGCTGCTATTTATGTGCCCACGCAGACGATTCCTAACGTGACCACAACAGGAGTCCCAAAATAAGTTTTTTTCCTTCACTGCTCAAGTCTGTCATGGACAACTAACTGACCATCGACAACAAATTGATCGAAAAGGTTGAGCTTATTCTAAAATCCACATTGTTAAGAGTCCTTCTCTTTCTTTTCCATGCATGTTTAGTATTATATGCATGCATGGTCAAGAAATTTCTCTTTGTTGTTGGCGCAATCAAATTGATAATCATTTAGCTGTCAAGTGTGAAAGCCCAAGTTTGATTTTGGTAATTAATGACATCAAGTTGCTAATGTCATGTGTTAAGTGGTTTAAGTTAGGCATAAGCAACACATGTGATGAAGGTGCATGTTGCATGGAGTGGTGGCCACAAGATCACAAAGAGATGGTGCATGGACATAAAATGATGGTCATGGTGATCAAGCATGAAGAGATGGACATGGAATAAAGTGATCAAGACAAAGGTATAATCATAGGGTTTGCTTTTGCCGGTCTAAGATGAGTAGAGAAGTGATTGACTGGGTTTAGGATTGATAGCCAACTATCAAGAGGGGCAATCACTGTTAGCTCGTGAATCAAGTGCTACTAGATCATCATCTTGAGCATATGCATTAGGATCTAGTAGAGAGCTAACGTAACGCCTTGAAAAATGATTGTGAAAATGCTAACACTTATGCACATGGTGTTTTACATATGATGGTGTTGGCACATTTACGAAGGCGGCGGTGTTTGAGCGGTAGTGAGGGGTTTGGGGTTCGCTCTCCCTCCCACCGAGCTTGCGAGCGCGCGATTCAGGCGCTTTCAGAGAAATGAAATGCCTATTTTCCATTGCGCCGGAGGTTGAAAAGTGGTGAAAGCACGAAAGTGTTTCATGAGCTAAAACATGTGCTTTAGTGATACACATATGGAGAGTAGCTCATAAGTGACAAGGGCGATCAAGCGGAACGAGAAAACGACGAAGTGTCGCCGAGATACACGCGACAGACGCGTGAGCCGGGAGCAACAGACGCTGACGTCAGCATATGTCGGGCTACTCTAGCTAGGCCTGTGCACGCGGGCGCGACAGACACGCTGTCGCGAAGGCAAAAGACGCGGCCTCGCGCACTGTTCCAGCGTCTGATGCTGTGGAACTGCGTGGGCGCGCGCGAGCATGAGTGACAGACGCTCGACGCCGCATCTGTCGTCCTTGCGGCATACGCGTCTGACGAACTCGGGCGAAAACATCGTCACTGGACCGCGTCTGTCGGGCGTACGGGCGCGTCTGTCGACCGGCGTCAGACGCGTCTGTTGCTACTGTTCATGACCATTGGTTTTTGAATGAGCTAGACACGTGGCGTCGCATGGAGCGACAGACGCGCCTGTAGCATTTGTTGGCTTGGTGACAGACGCTACTGTGCAGCATCTGTCGCCCCCGAAATTTGCTCAGTGAAGGGTATAACGGCTAGTGGCTTTTCTATTCGCTATAAATAAGAGGTGGCTGGGCCTTGGGGGTTCTCTCTTGCACATTTGAGATATTGAGGCACACTTTGAGCTAGAGAACTTCCCCTCCACACATCTCCTTGCTTGGTTGCATACTCTAGAGAGATTGAGTGAGATTCAAGTGCATTGCATTGAGAGTTGCATCTAGTGATACTTGATTCTTGATTTTGCTGCGGATTGCTTGTTACTCTTGGGTGTTTCCCGACACCCTAGACGGTTTGGAGCAGCGGTGGTGTTGAGCTCGTGATTGGAGATTGTTTCGATTCTCATCAAGCGATTGTGAGGGGTTATTGAGCTTTCCCGCGGGAGTTCGTGAATTGGCTACTCTAGTGGAGCTCGTGGCTTGGAGGATCCCCATCTTGTGAGTGGATGTGTGGCACCCGCTGAGGGTTCAACTCTTGATAGTTGATTAGCTCGTGATCCATCAAGTGGGTGCATCGCCACAATGAGGAGTAGCTTGCTGGGAAGCAAGTGAACCTCGGTAATAAATCTTGTGTCATCTTATTGCCAAGGATTTCATTTGTGTATGTGATCACGTTGATTGATTGGTATATTGGACATATCTCTTCTCATCAACGTTGGTATATCTTTTCAAGCTCGCTCCTTTACTTATTGTTCTTTGCCTTGTTTAGCTTGAGTAGAATATCTTATCACTTAGGGGTAATTAGTTTAGAGACTTAGCGTTGTTGGTGTGAACTAGATATCATAGCCTTGCACTAGAATTGTTTTTGTGGCTTGCTTAAAAGTAGTTGAGTTAGTGCTAGAATTAGCTTTGTCATCTTATTTACTAACTTGTTGTTTAGTAAAGCTTGTAGAAAATTTAAATAGGCTATTCACCCCCCTCTAACAATTTGGACCTTACAAAGTGACTTGTAAGAATTGTCAATAATGGATGCTTCAATCTACATGTTTTCGTCCAAAAGTTCTATATTTCATTTTTTTGTTAGAAAATGCTCCAATCTGTGCATAAATTGTTATGTTAAACTAATGTTGCCAACACTGATCATTAGTGATGTCCTGTGATGTCCTGTACGAGCCCCGTTCGGCTGGAATTATAAGCCGGCTGAAAAACACTGTTGGCTGATTTTTTGTGAGAGAAAAATACTGTTCCGGCTGAAAAAACAAGCTGAATAAGACGGATTATAAGCCAGATGAACAGGGCCTAGTAGAGCAAGTTTGCTAAAATTCACTTGGCAAATATCGTGATTTGGTAACTTGCTAAAATATATGGCAAGTGAAAAAATAGACTCTCTCCAAGAGTTTGCCATTTGGACTTGGTAAAATAAGAAGAGACCCGCTAAGCGAACGAAGAGCCCCGCTTAAATATGCACGCGAAACCATCGCTTGCGCTCAGCACGCAAATATGCGCGTAGAGGGGAGAGATTTACCAAGTTGCTAAAATTTGCCAAATTGGATGCCAAACTGTTGGAACATAATTTTTTTTCTATTTTACCAAAAATAAATGGATACCAAGTTGATTTGGCAGAGATGCTCTGTCTACTCGAGCTCCCAAACCCAACATCAAAGGTACGTATTACCCAAACAGATCGATGGAGCCTAGTTAATTACTAGTTAAAAAATGCATTCAACAGCAATCAATATTACAGTAACCTGTTATGTAAACATGCATGGGAGCCAAAAGCTTTTCATTATGTCTCCCAAAAGCTTTTCATTATGTCTCAAACTAACATACGAAACTGTTTGTGTCATTATTTGTCGGCACTCAGTACCACTAATGTTGCAAATTCACAGTATATAGTACAGAATTTTTGCTCTTTATATACCTCCTCCATGCCACACGTAGCAGCATTGAGCATTTGAGCTGTGCAGACCAATCCAAGCCAACTGCACATGTCACCCTTGTTCTCCTTGCCTACCTTATCATAGTATTATTCATTTATCTTAAAAAATGTCATAGAAAAAAAACAATCTCAATAAAAATGCTTGTTTAAACTGTCCGATTGATCCATGGCATTGTTTTGTAGGTTCCACCGCTCAGTACTCCACCATAATCCAATCCTTATTGATGCGATGTAATCTGAGGATTTAAACAGGTATTTGAGATTGTATGAGTACGATGATAGTTGAATGTAAGAACACACGTGGTAGACATGATTTTCTAGGACTATCAAACTTGTGCAGAGTCATGGATTTTCTTCAAGAAGTCCTAGTCCATTTGAATAAGCCACAGTTAAGCTTTTTTTTTCTAAAAAAAGGATTTTGAAATGCTCTTCATGAATCCTTGTAAAAAATAGATTATGAAAAACAATATCAAGCTCTTTTCTTTTAAACCGAAATCATATTTGGATTATAGTTTTAGGTTTAAGAATCCAAGATCTTGCCCAATGATTTTATTTTAATAAAAGCCAAAATATTCGTAAAACACATTATTCAAGCCAAATAAATGTTTGCAAGATCTTGATTTAGATTTAAAAAGGATATACAGTGGCTACTTCTTAAAACCATATTGAATAAAGATAGGTTTGAGCACATATAGTCCTAAGTTTAAAATCAATGCCTTTCCAAAAGGATTTTATTTCGTAAAAGCCTTTTTAGATACCTTTTATGAATGAGGGTTTATGTTATGCTTTTGGGAGAAGAAAGGAAATAGTTTAGTTTTGATATGAGTGAACTCAAATTCATACTTCACTAACAATTGGACGTTTCATAGTTTTTAACTTAAGTTAAACATAGTTTTGACTAATATATTGATACTCGCATGGGCCCTTTATACCAGCACGTCAGGTAGCGCGCATAGCGTGGCAAAGGTGGCCATGTAGCTATCATGGTCATGGTGGCAAGGCTGTTGCACCATTGTATGGGCAGCGTTATTCTGTCACACAAGGGTGTTGACGTGGTTAAAAAAAAAGGTTATTAAAAAAACCAGTAGATGCTATTTTTGAAAGAGATCATTAAAAAGTTTTTTTTAAAAAAAAACACACACACATCCTTGGAGTTTTGTAAGCTTTAGTTGGTTTGGCAGTTGTGTTTTGACCAACATAAAGGTCAACAGTTGGCTATTGTTGTGTCCTAACAGCATTGCCGATGACACATGGGCCTGCGAGCGAAGAGGTACTTGTCACGTGGTAAGTATGAAAGAAAAGTCAGCACCTGCAGTTCACGTGAGGTTACCCTTATTCGGAAGTGCGGGGTTATTTTGAGCCGCCGTCTGTTGATCGTAGAATAGTAAGTAGCGAGACATGGACAAGGTGACTATTCCGGTTCCGGTGGTGTACAAGTACATATATTTCTTGGGTGGACGAGAGGACGGCGTTAACCAAACAACTGGATCAGGTCAGACATTTTTTCTTTTTTTTGGATTGAAACAAACAACCCGCTTGTCGTTTGGTGCTTGCTGTTCTGTTGTGTTGTGTTGTGTTCGTCTCTTCTCCTCTCCTCTCGTCTCGTATCGTCTTTGCAGAAGAGGCCACCGAAGGTAACAAGGCAGGGACCAGAGAGGGAGGCAAGCCAAACAGCCGAGCTAGCTAGCAAGGGCAACCGCAGCAACGAAACGTTGTGGGTTGGCTTGGCTTGTTCTTTCTCGCCTCTGCTGGCCTTTCTCTTCTTCTCTCTCTGAAGGGAAGGTTGATGTGTCCGTCTCCATCCCCGTTCTATTCTTCTGTTCATCAGCTTGGAACAAATCACTCATTCTCTCTCTGTGCAAGTCTGCATTCACGTCACGCACACGCGTCCCTTCCTTGCCCGCCTCGCACGTGCCGGATTCCTCTCCCCAGACTCTCCCTCTCCCCGAGCCCGCTAGCCTCCCTCCTCTAGCCTAGGGTTTCTCTGCCGCCGCCGTCACCATCCACGTGCTACTGCAGTACCCTGCCTGCCCGCCCGCCTGCTTCCATTCATTCGGGTAAGTAATCCCCATCTCCTCTCCTCTCGTCTCCTCTCGAGAACAAGGTTTTAGATTTTACGAGTATAATATTATTATTAGTTCCACACTCAACTCCCTCCTCCTCCTCGGGGACAGGGATGGATGAATTGGCAGGGCAAGCTCAAATCGATTCTTTATTTCCATCTCCATTTCGTCGTTCGTTCCATTTCATACATGCCTAGTGCCTTCTCTTCCATCTGTTGCTGTTATTATTATTATTATTATTATTATTATTATTATTATTATTATTATTATTATTATTATTATTATTATTATTATTATTATTATTATTATTATTATTATTATTATTATTATTATTTATGATTGTCTTCCTGCGGCTTGTGGCAGACGTAGTATTATAATATTAGGTGTGCAAAACATTTTTTCCTTTTATTTTATTTATAATCATATCTAACTCGTTATAAACAAACTTTTAACATGTACACTTATAAACTTCAAAATAACTACGAAGTATTTTTAAACTAAATATGCGATAACTACTTTCATAACTTTTAATAACTCACTTGGTGACTTGGTTCATATGGAATGAACACAAGTCTATATATGTATTTATAGCTTTATAGTAGCAACCTTCTACACTTTTCTATATGTTAGAATATATCTCATATTTATCTATTCCCATATATTTCTCATTACACAAAATATCAAGATCTAGAGTGTTCCCTGTAGAATATTGTTTGCCTAGATATTTCTCATGCAAAATATCTAGATATAGAGTATTATATTGTCTAAAGTACAATAATTACTCCAATTTATTTGGAAGGTTTCTCACGTAGAAGTTTCCTATTCTATAAGATACTAGGAAGACAAATGTGTCGCACCCCCTAACATTTTTTCTATACTATGATCATATTTTTTTCCTCTTAATAAAATATTGCCTTTTCTAATCTAGAAGTTGTTTCTAACCCGAAAATATATTTTATTACACAGGGGTAAGTAAAAAATGTTCTACCTATAGAAAAACCAATTGTAATTTATTAATTATGCACTATTGTTATTTGTACAATACTTTTTTCAAATGCATAATTGTTTTTATGGTCAAACTATTTCTATTCCTATCCTGTCATGTCAAGCCTTCTTTTGCTCTTGTCTCATAACAATGTATATCTTTTCAACTTGTATACCTTTGTTTTCGGTTGGAGCTTTTCTATGGACTCAACGTTACTATGTGCCTCTACTGTCTTTGTGCCTTGCAGATAATAAACACTCGCTTAGCCAGATTTGTTTAATGTTGATAAAGTGCGACAATTCTAACACACAAAAGTATTTTGCAACCTAATCTTTAACCCTGTTACAACATAAAAATCCTCAGTAAATTATAGAATCAAAAGAGAGTGCTAGGAAGACTCAAAATTTTTACGAGATATTGAAGTGTCAATACTCTGTATTAGTTCTTGTTAGAGCATGAATTTTTTTAATGAGTTCATACCATTTTTTCTATCGATGATAGCAGTGTTCCTGGTTCATGGGAACTATTGTTTTATGTTTAGCAGCACAAAAATATTTAATATTCACTTGGAAAATTGTCACGAAGAGAAAATTGTTTTTTATTTTAGAAAAAATGTTGTTATCGCTTGTTCGTTTGTGAAATTGGTATATGTTCTTGTGAAAATGGCTTCTAGCTTCAATAGAAAAATATTTAACCTTAATAAAATATAAAAAGTTCCATTTACTTATTTACAATGTACTATATATTTACTAGCCACTGATAGTGTCCAATGAAGAGAATAGATATGAAATTTTTGTTATGTTATTTAAAACAAATGTTTTACTAGCCATTGATAGTGTCCAATGAAGAGAATAAATTTATGAAATCAATAAGAATAAAAATTAAAAGGGAGAGAAAGAAAAATATATAAAAAAACACAAATTTTCAAAAAAAAAACTAAAAAAACAGCCCACAAGAAACCCGTGCGTTATTTTTTTTTGTCCGCCGTCGATGTGCCTTAGGTTGGGCACATTTAACCCGAAGACCGCAAATCGAACCGAATCGAAACCGAACTGAAATGTTGGTTTTTCGGTTTCTCAGTTTGGTTTCGGTTCTCGTATCTGCGTACTTCGGGGATCGGCTACGGCTTCGGTTTCAGCCTCAAGAAGAACCGAGAAACCGATCAACCAAGTAAGGGCCAGTTTGGTTCGCTCTGTTAAACTTTAACATGTGTTGACTGTAGGGTTGACTATAGGGTGTTCGGATGCTAATAATGGATTAATTAGGCTTAATAGATCTGTCTTGTAAATTAATATCAATATATGTAATTAGTTTAGTAATTATTCTATATTTAACACTGTAATATTTGACGTGACAGGTGTTAAAAGGAAACCAAACACCGCCTAACACCCTGTTCGTTTTGCTGGTTTATTATGGCTGAAAATACTGTTTACTGGTTTGTTGTGAGAAAAAAATACTGTTGGATGGCTGCTGATTCTGCTGATGATGGAAACGAACGGGGTGTAAGCAGCGAACATCATAGCACTCGTCTCCGGACAGGCATAATAATAGTCCGCCTCACACATCGGCCCAGCAATGAAGCCCAACCAACAGCCCAGCAGAACTCGCCCTATCCCCTCCCGTCCCGACCTCGCTGTCGGTGCGGCGTGGCGCTCCTCGGCGTCTGGTGCGGCGGGGCTGGGGGCAGCTCTCCGCGGCGGCGGGGCCTCGAGGGCGCGGGGGTCGCCGTCGGGCGTCGCGCTCCTCACCGGGAGGCGGCCGGCGACGAGCTCCTGGATGGTTGGCTTCTCTGCGAGCTGCGGGCCGGCGGCGGACTCCTTTGCGCGGTCAGCAACGCATCTCTGTTTTACTCTTTTCCCTCTCTCTATTATCGATTTCAACCGAAAGCCGAACCGAAGAAACTCGCCGGTTTCTTAACTCGCTGAAAACCCAAGTTTCTAGCCCAACAAACCGAACCGAAATGGCCGATCCGCTGCCGCCCTCCTTCTTCCCTCCTCCTCCTCCTGTCTCTCTCTCTCTCTCTCCCAGACGACTGTTGGGCCGCCGCCACCCTAGCCCAGGTGCTGAGGCTTTCCTTGGTCTCTTCGCCGGCGACGAGCACCCACCAGGTACTCCCACCCCTTCTCTTCCCTTACCTTATGCTGTGCGAAGCTGAGCACCGAAACCCTAACCTAAAGCTATTTAGCTATATGATGACAATCCTCCTAACTACCAAGTTTTTGCAAAAATTATTGTCCCTTTACTGGATCCGCCCATGCCTGCGGCTGCGGCGAGGGCGACCAATTTACCACACCACCGGGCATAGAGGATCCACCATTCATTCATACGGAGCCATTTCTAGAGGACAGGGGAACACCACACCACACCACGTTATCATTCATTTATTTAATTTATTATTATTATTCTGAGGGCCACACCAATTGTATTTATTTATTTATTTATTGCTTCTTAATACTCCATCCAGTTGCCAGTACTAGTACTATAGGGATGGACGGAGGGTTTTCCCCATCCCATTCGTCTTGGTTAGGCTTAGGCGTTACTACTGCTACAGACGACATAACCAATATTCTCATCGCCGGGACCAACACGAATCCAATCCTCTTCCACCTTTATTTTCACCTTTGCATACCAACACTACGCACGAGAATTATTCTGCAAGCATAACCTCCTCCTTAATCCATCCAGGAGGACGAGGTGGGGGCGATTTCTTGGTGTCCATCACACTCCAGCTATCACCGTCATTATGCTTCCGTTGAGCAATGCGTAAAAGTCGCCGCTCGCATCATACTTTTCCCGCTGTTCCAGGCAATGGCCAAACTTCCGGTACTTGCACGCAGGTTTGCACGCCATCCATCCTTTTCAGTTCATTACTGCTACTGTTTTTTTCCCCTATCCTCTGCTGTGATGCATATCTTTCTTTTCCATCTTTGCTCCTTTACTTACAGTGCCATCAGGAAGCCTAATGAAGGCATGAGGCTTATTGTAGTAACCATCGTTGGTGCGGTCTTTGGTTTCTTTATCGGAATCTCGTTCCCAACTGTTAGCATAACAAAGGTACGGGGCATGGTCTATCCATAATTCCATATGCAGCAACTAGGCAATAGCATCTCAACGATCGTGACTTATTACTGTTTCCCACAAAAAATACATATGTTGCAGCTTCACTTTCCATCTAGCATCGTCTCCTACATAGAGGACAAGAACTCATGCCTCTCAGCTCAAGCTATACTTAATCATGCTTGGACTGCTGCCAGGAACGCAAGGGGAAATGGCTCTGAACCAATCTCAAGTGACAACTTCAAGGTAGGATCCTGTGCGCTTCCTGAACTAATCAGTACATCTCATCCTCCTGTGAGATGTATTGTTGAGGATTACACCTCAGATTTTTGTCCTGTGACCAACCCTGCCTCCTTCAGTGTGTCTGTCAAATCTAATAAAAACGGTCCTTGGTTGATAACTTTGTAGATTTATGTACCAACAAACCCCAGGGGCGCGGAGAGCCTAGCACCTGGTATTGTTGTACCAGAGTCTGATTTTCATCAGCACAGGTTATGGGGAAACCCAGATGAGGTAACTATTCTTGTATTCACTTCTCATCTCATACTATTATGTATTTCAGATGAGATTCTGCTATATCCTTCCCTTCACATTGCCAGCAAGAATTAGAATATGCTGCTCCTTTGTCATCTTGCAAATAAATTCTTATGATGCTTGTGTGCTTCTCTAATGCATCTTTTCAATAATTTTTTGCTATCCCGCTGTTGGTGAAATAAGTAATTTGCTCAAGATCTGAGTGTTGCTATGAATTCTTGTCTTATTATTTATCCAGCTCATATATGCACTGTATTCTTGCTGATTTTTAGCCCCCCTTTTTTTCATACTGCCCTTTGTGGCTTTATCTTCCATAAAAGTTGATTATTTCCATCTTAATTTCAGCACCCAAGCCATGATGCTTTGTCAAAATTAACCTCAATGTTCTAGCTAATTCTTTCTGTAACTTGCACACTAACATTCTTGCTGATGCGGATATTTAAATTTACAGGACCTACCCTTCAAGCCAAAGTACCTTGTTACTTTCACTGTTGGCATTTCACAGAAAGATAACATAAATAGGGCTGTCAAGAAGGTAACTTTTAGAGACTATTTACATCTGACACTACTCTTACATCCCAAGTTCTATTGTCTAGTCAGGACTTCCACCGTTCTCTTTGTTTTGGCAACTTCAAATTCATTTGTAAACGTACACATATCATCGTGGAGTAATAACTTGGCAAATTACCTGATTCTTTTTTCCCTTTGGATGCTGTTGCAGTTTTCAAATGATTTTGCAATCCTGTTGTTTCACTATGATGGCCGGGTGACCGAATGGGATGAATTTGAGTGGTCAAAGCGAGCTATCCATGTAAGCGTCCGGAAACAAGCAAAATGGTGTGTGCTCTGATTCTTTATTATTCTTTACACGTTTCAATATTGAGGGTGGTTGTGGTTCTAAAAGTTTTATGATTATCATGACCTCTAGGTGGTATGCTAAAAGATTCTTGCACCCTGATATCATGGCAGCCTATGAGTATGTATTTATCTGGGATGAGGACCTTGGAGTTGATCATTTTAACGGAGATGAGTATGTAACTTCGATCTTCACTTGACCATTTCTTCATATCATGTTTTGTAGGTGACTCACTAATATGATTTGATTGCAGATACATTAAACTTGTAAAAAAATATAGACTAGAAATCTCACAACCTGGTTTAGAGCCAGATAGGGGATTGACATGGCAGATGACCAAGAGAAGAGGGGATCGTCAGGTTCATATGTAAGTGGGGGCTCTGGTTTGTAGCTGCAACGATCCTTTTGCTTTATCCTCTAGAAATATGTGTTACTTAATGTATAGATAAAGATGCGGAGGCATTGTTTATGAAAATGTTCTTTGCACGAGGATGGAAAAATTTTGAGCCTGGTGTCCAACCTCTTTGCTGAGGCACAGAAACATTTTAAAAAAAGGAATCTTATAAAACTGGTTCTAACAGGGTTACAGAGGAGAGAGAAGGCTGGTGCTCTGATCCTCATGTTCCCCCGTGCGCTGGGTATGTAATTTTGCCCCCATAGCAGCTGAATCTGCTTGCTCTGGTTGCCTTGCATCGAGGAACCTACCTGATCTGTTTGCTGTACAGGTTTGTTGAAATAATGGCTCCAGTTTTCTCCAGAGATGCATGGAGATGTGTCTGGCATATGATTCAGGTATAACACAATTTCACTGTCTGCACTCTACCCGTCCACTTGGCTTGGTTTGGTTGATATCTTCTTGTTGTTGCAGAATGACTTGGTTCATGGATGGGGTCTTGATTTTGCTCTCCGGAAATGTGTGGAGGTACGCACATCACAGCATAGTTAAAGCATTGAAGAGAATTTGTGACTACTTCTGCTGGCCCTTGATAACATCTTTTTCAGTTATTTTGCTACAAGAAAGCCTTTTTCAGCAGAGTAGCTTTTGAACACCTTGTCCATGCCTTCAATTAAGCCTTTAAAACTCTTTGCAGCCTGCTCATGAGAAAATTGGTGTCGTTGATTCCCAATGGATTGTACACCAAGTGGTTCCTTCTCTCGGGAACCAGGTAAGGGGGAAAAAATGAAGCAAACTGTGTACTATCAGATTCTACTGTAATTCCTGAATTGCATCTAATGTCAACCTTGTCCCATCTTCAAAATGCACAGGGGCAAGCGGAGAATGGGAGGGCACCATGGGAAGGGGTATGAATCTGACAACTTTGTTAGATAATCTCACCTTTTGCGAGTATAAGAGTGTGTCGAGGCTGGTGAAGCTGTGACTGATCTTTATACTGGTGCTGTCTATGTAGGTAAGAGAGCGTTGCCGGAAAGAATGGGGACTCTTCCAGACAAGAATGGCAGAAGCTGAGAAAGCATATTACGAGATGATGGGTGTTACTCCTCCGAATGTAACATTTGTCTCCTAGGATAAAAGTTCACATGTTAAATCCACTCACCTTTTTCTTTTTGTCCAGCAGTAGCTCTTCGAATAGAGTTAGTTATTGATGATACATGTAGAGCATACGTGACATTATAAATATATCAATCTAGATTCTTTGATCCTTCTTCCTGTATATTTCACCCGGGCTGTTCTCACTAGGATCTGGTTATTGTGGTATCACATACTGCGAGCACAGAAACCAGGCTCCCAATTTTCACTCACTAACTGGGAAATTCTCTTTTGAAATATGAATGATATGTTTGTCAATTCAGAGTTTATATTCTGAGTTTCTGACTGTTGTATCTCTAAACTTGACTGTATGGGCACACGAAAATTCTGCAGAAAACATTTCAGATGGACAAGGATGGCCAAAATATGCCACTTCATTCTATAGATAGCCAAGGTTATAGTATAGACGTATAGGTGTACATGTGTGCAGGGAATTGCTTTTGCTACGTGACAGTGGTACACGTCTGCACCCAGAAAACACATCCTAATAGACATGCCTAGAGCTGCTCAAGAAACCCTAGATACACATCAAAGAATGGTGGACATGAGTATCTCCGTCAGAAAGTCGATCCTCTGCAGCCTCTCCTCCAGTCCCAGCTTGGACGATGCATCATCACTCGCTGCTGCTGCTCCCTTGTTCAACTTCAACCTGGGGAAAAAGAGAAATCGCTGTCACTTTGAACCTCCAGTGACACTATTACTGGCACAGCCAGCACTTGGGATTTGTCAGCAGTTGAAAATCTGAATTACCTCTGATCATCTGAGACACCCTTTTCGGCGTTGCCATCACTCGGGACCGCGTCATCGGCCTGCGGGACGCTGCAGATGAACTGGGAGAGCAGTGGGTCAGGTGCAGGATCTTTGTATGGCCTGCTGCTCATCCTGTAGTGTTGTGGTTCTGGCTCTTCATAGTAAGAGTTCACTTCATATGTTGCTGTTCCCTTCCCAGATGCTGAGCTGGTGGCAGCCGCAGGGCATGAGCTTGGCTTGTAAGGCCTCCTCCTCTGTCATGAATCATGACCAGTTAGTTCATGAGTGAAATACTAGAGCATGGGCTGCTATTTCTCATTGGGGGAAAAAATCCTTAAGTAGCAGGAACATAATTACCTTGAGAAGATGCGAGTGTTGCACTCTGAAATGTGCAGCCATGTCTTTCCCTAGATTGTTGGCGCAGATCGGACAAACCTGAAGTTCATCAGTAATAAACCGTAAAAACTGTCTGTCAGATTTCATCAGTATTCAGATTTGGTAGATGAATAGGGTGGTGGTTAGGTGAGTATTAGCATCATTAATGGCTTTTAGGACTTGTGGTTGAAAATAACTACAGTGACTTGTGGTTGAAAATAATTACAGTGACAGACTATGACCCAGAAGAGAGAGATTCCAGGTTGCATACTGAGATCAGACCCTGATTGATCAGAGTAGCTTTGCAAAGTAGTAATACTTACAGCATTTCTGGTGTCAAAGCAATGCTCCTCCTGAAGGTGGCTGCAGATGAAAGGCACCTCAACCTCGATGTAGCAAAAAGGGCAAGGGAAGTACTCCCACAACTCACCATCTTCTGAAATAAACAATAATCAGTTAAAACCGCTTTACACTATGTTTAGTAGAACAGTTTTATATTCTGTCAAAACGATTCCTTGTATTGAAGAAAAAGTTGCTCAGTTCCCATTTCAGCGTTTCATTGCAAATATTTTTTTGGTTGTTGTATTAGACTGTCCGCAGTGGCATACTCTAAATGATACTCTAAAGCTTTAGAGTATGAATATAGAGTAAAAACTGCTGCACTGGATACTCTAAAACGATACTCTATTCTTTCGCTTACTCTATATTTAGAGTAGAACAGTGTTTACTCTATAGTGCACAGTGGCGGGCCCTACTACCTAAACCAAGGAAAAAAATGCTATAACTCACAAACCAAAAATGCAAATTAAATTTGGATTGCACCATTAAATTCGTCTCAATAAATCCTTCAAAACTAGATCACTCATGGATATATTTAGATAAAGTGACAAGTGGGTCCCATAGTAGATAGAGTGATAGAGGATGATATAGAGGATGGATGGGTGCGGGAGAATTGAGTATAGAGGAGAGAATCTTGCTGACTAGGACGTATAGAGGATGAATATAGAGGACCATGAGTGCGGATAGCCTTATAAAGCTACAGATTCCAACATGAGGCCAGTCTCCTTAATTTACCACCACAGAAAAGCAATAAAGGTCATTTATTTCTCCTGATGGAAAACCTTGTTGCATCTGACGAAACAGAATGGATATAACACGCAGAACTGAATCCACTAGGTACGTCCTCAAGACAGAGCAGAGCAGAGCAGCCAGACCAATGTTTTCCAAAGCAGCAGTAAGATGAAGTTACATAAAAAATAAAATAAAAAGGCAAAAGGGTGTGAGAGAAAAAAAATCTAAAGGAACCAAATTCAGGAATCAAAGAAGTAGGGTTTTTTTTTTCTCTCTCGAGAAGAAGCAAGAATGGACCAACAAGAGATCGGCGAAGAGATGAGCTGAAAGGGGGGAAAAGAATCAGAAACTAAAGAACATATACCTGCAGTGTGAGGAAGGGGGCCATGCCCATATGGTGGTGGAGGTGGTGGTTGGTGCCTGCCTCTGTCTGCAGGAGGGAAGCCGTAGTTGTAGCAAGCCTCTACCTCCATTGCTATCGCTGATGAGCTCCACTGCACTCTCACCTAGCTAACTGCCCCAACAAGAAGGAACGAAGGAGAAGGGGAGCGAGCAAAGTGGTGTTGCAACAAACTGATGAAGAACAGCAAGGACATGCATGCAACGACTACACAGCACAGCACAAAGGGAGTGGAGAGCTGAGCTGCTAGCTTGGATCAGAGCTCCTTCCTTAGTCCCTCCCCTCCTTGTGTGTTTATATATGGCTCCATGTCAAGGACCCTGCCTTTCCTGGCCACATAATAATAAATAAACAAACAAACAAACAAATAAACACAGGGTTTGTGTTTTTTGGTGACTCAAAAGTCTATATATATTATATACACATCAATAAAAAAGAAAGAAAAAGGGAGAAGAGACCAAAAGCTAAGGGACCGGAGAATGCAAAAGGAGACAAAGTTTGGAGAAATCTTTCTTTGAGGGGAGGGGAGATTAGCTGCGTGAGGCGCAAGGAATTGCTATTCCTACGGGAGCATCGGAGTCGCTTTTCAAGGTAGAATAGTTCTATTATTCATCAGGCATAAATTAGTGCACAATGAATGAATACGGTTGATTTTGACTGCGGCTGACAAGGGGTTACTGGTTATTACTCTAGTATACATGCAGAATTACAAAATAATACTATATATAATGACAGTCGTTCGTCCTGGCAAATATACTTTTTACTGCTTAACTAACATTAACCAACAAGTTTCAGTACAGCAAGTTAGGAACCGGGAAGATACAGTACAACTAGGGCTCAAAATCAGCTGCAGCATTATATATATATTTTATATTGTACTCCGTATTAGGGTTGTTTACAGTTTAAACGCTCGCTCTGCCCAAGGAAAGATTGCCGCCTGATGACGGTGACGGAGCAGCAGCTACAACTAGCATTGTTGGCCTTGGGTTTCACATGCCAAGCCAAGTCCACATGGCTGGCTAGCTGCCTCAACACAACACTCGTTCAGTTCCGTCCCATTTTGTCAAAGTGAAGTGCAGGCCTTTGCTTTGATTGATATTTCTCTTCTGCATGCATCCAAGGAAAATACTAGTACAGTAGGCAGTAGCCAGTAGGGCTGCTGGCTGAAAGCAGCCGGAGAGCGAATTATTATTATCAGTACTGTTGCTCCTTTCTTTCTTTCCACCATATCATGCATGCACGATCCATCCGCAGAAAGCTACAGATCGATGGGCTTTTGGAGGGTGTAGATACAAAAACACTATGCCGAAACCGAAAGCAAGCAAGAAGTTGTGGCCACCACTCGCTGCCTTCAACTTCGATCGGAGACAGCCATGAAAGTGGCTGCTTTTCTTCCTCGTCCTGCATCGACCATCGGAGAGGGACTTGTGTGGACCTGCACCTGCACCTGCTGCTCCACACCTTCACCTTTTAATTAATTTGCCTGAAG
Organism: Saccharum hybrid cultivar R570; assembly: GCA_038087645.1. NCBI lineage: Eukaryota > Viridiplantae > Streptophyta > Magnoliopsida > Poales > Poaceae > Saccharum > Saccharum hybrid cultivar. The sequence continues at coordinate 26,031,107 of JAQSUU010000115.1, read as the reverse complement.
AACCGATTGTCATTCTCATTCGCTCCACCCCAAGTTAGAGTTGGAGCATCCATTTGCTTTACTGCCTCGCGGTTCCATTCCATCCCAGTGTCATATCATATCTATCTGTACGTCTTCAAATGAAACGCATACAGTCGTAAATATCACAGTTTCTTTTCGTACTTCAGTCCGTCAGTCATATATATCTTCAGAACCTGACATTCATCACAATCCGCTGCATGCATTGGGTGGTACTGCGTACTATATATGAGAGCTTGGTTAATTTGATGGTATCCTTCTTGGCCTTCACTCAAAGATAGATAGTACCAAAGGGATCCGACGAACAGATTAATCCCTTGTACATCTCCTGGCTAGAGTTGTGCTCAAGGCAACACATGGATCGGGATACATTCTTTTTTTTTTGTGAACATGGATCGGGATACATTCAGTACATCAGTTTAGTATTCTTTCCATACATCAATGAGATTCCCTCCATCTCTTCTTTTGGACCACCACATGTATTTTTATGACACAGCAGAGACAGACTCGATGAACAAAGTGCAAAATCTACAACAAACCTTAGTTTACTGCTGCGTAAGCGTAGCTATATATCCAAATGCAGTTCCAACTGGCTCATATATAGATTAACGAAACAAAGCGAGTTCAGGTTCAGAAAAAAGGCATGCATGACAGGGAAAGCTGGCGTGGATGGAGAAGAGTACTCGTGTTGTCGTCGATTATTATAACAAGCTTGCTAGCAGTGAACCAACTAATAACTCGGTCATGCTATTGCTATTGCTGTCCAGCTGATATGTCATTAGATTCTCCCGTCCCATGACACATACATCAGTCCAACCTCTTGACCCTGTTAGATATTCTAGATGGACTAGGTGTAGATCAGCGGGTATATACTCTTTTAATAGGAATAAACCGTATGGAACATGTATGGAAATCAGAGATAGGAAAAAAGAAGAGAGGTAGGGGTGCAAACCGTGAGGTTTAGTGGAGGAGCTCGACCTTGCGACGGTGTTGATGAAGCAGTGGAATCCGGTGATGCAGTGATGGTGCAGTGACGCCGACGGTGGACTTCCCGTCGCTGGCAGCGCCACCCTCGGGATCGGGCTAGGGTTAGGACGGTGGGGTGGCGGCAGTGGCAGTGAACCTCGTGTCTTGTGCCCTGGCCCCCACCTCCTATTTATGGCGCTGTGCGACGGGGGCCCACCAGCCATCTATGGGCTCGGCATCCCCGATCAGGGCGCGGGTCAAGGGCCCAGTTGGCCGTTGGGCCAACTGGTGGAGATCAATTCCAACATTCTCCCCTTTGATCTCAACTTATCATTTAACTTTAAACTTTGACTTTAATTACTTTCGCTTTTATTTTTTCCATCACAAATCAGTGTATAGAGCATGCCTCATCATCACGGTCAGTCGCCGATAGATTTAACAGCTACAATACACATCTCTGATCTGAAACAGATTCTTTAACTTTGGGCCATTTATTGTCCGGAAATCATAGGCTATACCATAAACCCATGTCGACTGTGTGTTCTCTGAACACACTGGGTGGTAAGCCTTTGGTAAGCGGATCCGCAAGCACTTTCTTGTCACTTATATGTTTAATACCCTTTGGTATGATTCCGGACTTTCTCCTTAACAACGTATAACTTTAATGTCAATGTGTTTGGCAGCACACTTGACTCGTTGTTATAGGAGCAAACTACTTAAATGGTCATTGCTGTTGACAACCATTATCAATTCCGGGTACAAGTTACTTAACCATTTCGCCTGTCCCTCAGCCTTATATCATGCTATATTATAACTTTACATCACTGATGACACTATAACTGTTTCTTTTGGAGCTTTTCCACAATAAAACTCTAACTGCGAGTGTTAGCTACTATGTGGGTTTCACTAAACATCTCGCCAAATATAACATTTGTACCCACAACTACTTGAGAGTACTTGTTCTTTTCTTTTTAGCATGAGGCCGACATTTTTAACTCCATTCCAGTGACCTATATCTGGACTGGACTTTTGCCAAAACAACCCGGATATGTAAACTGTTGTTGACACCGTTTTTAGCACGTGTCAAAATGATCAGGAAAGGCTAATCGGCAAGGGAAAGATTGTCGTGTGAATTGATAGCCAAGGAGAATAAGTTTGTTTTTAAGCGGTGACAGTATATGAATTTAATTTGGAATGTTGCCGATGAGGTCAAGGATGTTATTGCCGATGCCGATGGAAGAAGGTTTGGAGACTGTTGCCGATAAGATGAGGGAGTATACTGATGAAGGAAGGTGTGAAGACTGCAGCCGATGAAACAGGGAATGTACCGATGGAAGGAGATCGAAGGTTGCTGCCGATGGAAAAGGAGCTGTGCTGGTGAAAAGGAGGTCGATGAGAATACCATCGTGATTAAGGCGGATTATGGAATAAAATAGGAGTTGATTTCCTTGTTTACGATTAATAGAGTCTGAGTTGTGTCAAAGTCATGTTCTTTTTCTTAGACTTGGATTTAGTGTCCTAGTCGTATTTAGTTATGTTTCTATAGATCAGGGTATAAATATAGAGTGAAGGGCAATGTAATAGGGAATCAATCAATACATCAAAAACCAGCTTTTACTCTTATTTACATCTACTTTTCGACGACTTCGTCAATTTGCATATTTTTCCTTTTTACGAGTTCTCATCGATTCGGCGAGTTGCATTGCTCTAAGCGCAATCTTTGTCGATCCTCGAGTTCCGCGTGAGTACCTCTTGGCCGTGACTTCCGGGCGTATCGCTGTTGTCAGGACCAAAGTGCTCGTATCTGCATCCTTGTCGATTAACAGGTCAAATCGACTGGCACGCTTTGGATATCGATTTCGGGTATTAGCCCTTTGTGTTTGCAGATTTACTTTTGCATCAACACATCTTTTGGCACGCCTGGTGGGACAGATCTAGTCAAGATGCCTAATCATGAGATCGATGCTGGGAATATCATCGCAGTAACAGAAGAAGATCTTAAGGACGATCAGAAGTAGGCTATGGAGAGGGCTATTGAAGAATATAGACAGCTTTGCTTGAAGTCATTCAGCGTGAACAAAAGTGGACAAGTCATCCAGAAGCAGGACTTGCCATTGCCTCGGCAGGTTACCTTTGATTCAAATCCTGGTAAACTTCAAGAGATGGTTAATTCTGCGGTGAATCATGCTTTAATTAATCACTCCAATGTGCTGTCCAATACTGTTCATAATGCTGTGATTCGAACTTTTAAAGAAGGGCAAGCTCACATCATTACGTTGGGCCTGCTTATCATCAACCAGAAGCAGCATCTGCTGTTGCTCCATCGGCTCCTCCAGCCGTTGCGGGTATAGAGATTTCTTCTCCTCCAGTATCAGCAGGATTATCTAATGCACAGTCTACTCCGGTGCGTTCAGATTCAGCATTATCAGGACGAGTTCAACTTGGTACAGATTTATCAGCATCAGCTTTATCAGGTCCGACACCACAGAGTAATCAAACTCCTGCTAATTGGTGGGGATATGGTATGCCTCCGGAGCCATCTACTTTTAATCATGGATTACCTCAAGTGTTTGACGCAGCGGGAAAAAATCCTATGCCATCGGCTGGTTTGCCGATAGTCCAAGCACCTCAATATCATACAACTGCTGTACAACCAAGTCTAGGAAGTTTTCAGGCGCCTCTGGGTCAAACATCTAGTTCAAGTCCATCGGCAAATTTGTTACCGATGCAGCAGAAGGCTCCTATCACCAGTCAACCTGGAGTCCAGGTTATGCCTCAAGTTGGATGTAATTATCCAGCAATGCCAACAAGCTACCAGCCATCGGCAAACTTTGTGCCGATGAATACTAACAATTGGTCAGGGCAATTTCCTACTCAACATACAGTTCAGCCAAGTCAGCAAGTCACAGGAATTCATCAAGGTCACATGCATGCTGGTTTTCAGAATCAAGCATCGGCAGCTCAGCCGATGAATCCTTTTCAGCAGGTTAATGGACCACAGTTAGTAGCAAATATGCCAATTGCTGGAGATCGTGGGCAACAAAGGTATGCAGAAGGGTATCAACAGATACCTCCAGCAGAGATTCAACCATATCGTCAGCAAGATGTCGATGTTTTTTAGGCCGATAAGATAGCAGAAGTTATGAGAGATTAATTTGGGATCAAACCCAAGGTTAATACCTATTCTTATCAGACTCCGTATCCTCCAGCATATGATTTAATTCCTCTCCCAAATCGTTACAAAGTGCCAGATTTCACTAAATTCTCTGGGCAAGACGATACATCAACCATGGAGCATGTTAATCGTTTTATTATTCAATGTGGAGATTGTAACACTCCGGTGTTACGCAATGCATTTTTGCATAGCAATCATATTGCACCGCATTCATAACATTATAATCATGTGTGATAATTTATAAATTGATTAAATAAAAGCTTGAAAATAATATATGTGATGAATTATATTAATATGATAATCACATTGTACCAAAAGTCTTGCAACTATAAATTCTACATCACTTGGAACCCTAGTTCAAATTCTGGAGCAACTAGATGACTCAAATTTTGTCAAAACTTGTTCAAAATTATTCATGAAAATTATTCAAAAATATTCCCTTATTTTAGCTTTTATTCTGCCATTCAAAATCTATCAAGAATTTTCAGTTGACCCCTTAATCAAAGTTGTAGAGAATTTAATCCTGAGCAACTTTTATTTTTGGGTCAATTCCAGAAAATGTCTTCCTCTTGTTCAAAATGCAGTTTGAAGTTTGAAATCCATTTGAATTAATTTTTGAAAATTGGAAAAATGAGTTTTCACCTTAGCAGGCCGCGGCCTCACTTCCCGGCCCGCTCGCGAAGCCGCCCGGCCCAGCCGGCCGCGCGCGCGCCCGCGCGACGCAGACGGCCCGGCCCGCAACCCCAGCCTCCTTCCTCCTCCCGCGCGCACCCGCGCGTCGCTGGCCGCCGCGGCAGGGCGCGTTCGCCGCGTGTCGGCCATGCGCTGCCGCCGCTCGCCGCGCGTCGCCCTCGCTCTGATCTCCCGCCAGCGCGAGCGCACTCAAAACCGCCTGCCCGAGCCTCCTCGCTCCCTCACTTCCCCTCCCTCGCTCGCCAGCTACTCCTCCTCTCCCCACCGAGCGGGCGGACGGCTCGCCGCCGCGAGCTCCGGTTTCGCTTCCCCGTTCCGACGTCGTCAGGCCACCATCGTCAAATCCACCTTGCACCGAGCTCCGCCCCGTCCTTCCCTCCTCCGAACAAGCATCTCCGTTCCCTCGCTGCCCACGGTAGGGCTCAATTCCTCCTCGCCTCGCCGCGCCACCGCAACGGTGCCGACGAGCCGCGCTTCTCCACCGCCTCACCCGCCATCTCTTTACCCTCCCGCACTGTCATCACGTATTGGCCACTTCTTGGTGACCGTATTACGCGTCTTGGTGGGTCGCTGGCTGGCCGGAGCCGGCCGATTGGCCGTGACCACCGCCGCGACGTCGATGCCGGACACGCCGGCGACGCGCTCGGGTCTCCCCCCCTCGCTCGGTGGGCTGGACCGTGCTTGCGGGCCAAGCCCGAGCAGGCCGGCTCGGTTTCCTCCCCCGCGCGAGCGAGATGGGCCGCGACAGCCGTGGGCCGATCGTTTTTCTCGGGCCGGCCCAGCGACATTTAAATAAATCCGTTTTCATTTCTCTTTTTATTATTTTTGATGAAAAACACTTTGGAAAATGTTTTCTTGGTCATTTTAGCTCCAAAAATGATGAAATAAATTTCTATGGACTCTTTGGGACCAGATCTATGATATAAAATTATTGCATGTCAAATTTGAGATACTTTTCTGTAGAGTTTGTAATTAACTAGTGAAATGGCTATTTTCTTGTTAAATGCTTAATAAATCCTAGAAAAGTCAGAAAAATATGATTCCAAATTTATTAATCTTTTTGTGTCATGTACTTGCTGGGGAAATTTTTATATCTTGGGTGTTCTGTATAAAAATATGTAGGTGTAGTTCAAATGCTTTCTATTACCAATATTTGTTATTTTTGTTATTTAAATAAATTTGAATAAAACATGCAAGTGATAATTTTTCTATAGTGTTTGTTTAGGGAATAGATAGTAGGAAAATTCCTAAATCTGTTGTTTGATACTTTTCATAATGTAAAGTATTTTAAATATCCATTTTAGGCCTTAGTTTGTTATTTTTGTATAGGCAGTTCTAGTTATCCAAATGCAGTAAAAATCTTGTGTCAAGCTATTCTTGATATTAGTAATCCACTGTAATTTTCTAAGATTTTTCTGAGCTACAAAAATATGTGTTGCTGTTCAACCCTAGGACTAATTAGGGTTTCCATTCCTGTTTAATTGCAAATATAGTTAGTAAAATATACTTTGGTGTATCTTTGAAGCATCTTAGCTGTCAAGTACTCTTGCATGGTAGAAATTAGTGGTGGTAGTTTTCGAGTACATGTTCTTGGATGACGTAGACTACCTTGTAGAAGAATCATAAGTTCCACATAATCCGATAACGTAACATATTCATTACATCGCATGCATTCCGCATCATCATCATCTCATGTCACCTCTGCAATGCATCTACGCATGTTGCACTCATATTTCTGCATCATACAGGATCGCAGGAAGTGGTTCTGATAGTTGTTCCCGAGGATGCAGAGGAACAGCCCGAGGTGACGGAGCCGGAGCCAGCAGAAGCAGAAGAGGAGTCCGGTGAAGAGCTTCCGGAGTGCCCTGACCATCGTCCCAGTTCCTTCGAGCGAGGCAAGCCCCGGAGCATTTCTCCCCCGGTTTGCAAATAATTATTTATTAATTTTACTTAATCTGATGCATTAGGTTTAGGAGTTGTTTGCAAACGTTGCTGCATTATACCTTGTTCCACCTTGTTTTACCCGATCCTTGTCACCCTGGTGTCCACGGTCAATACTTGCTTAGCTTGCTTAGACCGGTAGAAGTCGGGTGATTGCCTGTCATCCGCGAGCTATAGGGGATTACCTGGTTTTATGTGAAAGAATGTCATGTGAGAATAACTAAGTGTGGAAATAAATTGGAGACCGAGCGGAAGCTTGCAGGGTTCTGGACTGTAGTGTCTTCCGTCTGTGTCGGTTAAGGACCGTCCGATGTCGGGCCTCGGGTCATGTTGAACGCATGCCTCACATTTAGCTGGCCGAATAAAGTACCTTTCGACCGCGAAGCCGGGAGATTATTCGGGCCGAGTGGATTGCCCGCAACGCACTGTACCGGAGCAGTAGTGGCAGGAAACGGGGGCGCGATGATAAGGCCAAAGAGCAGTCGGGCGGCCCCCGGGTACATGTGGTTCCTGGCAAGCTCGCGACTTTACCTGAATGGTTGACTCGGTGACCAATACCTCACTTTAGCGGGTGAGTGAGGTTTGTGTGAGGAATAAATTACCAGCTGGTCAATAATCGATTCGAATCGCCATCGTTCACTGGATAGTGAACACTTGACTTGAGTTACTTCATCGTAGTAATATTGATGAAACACTTGGATAGTTATGTGGAAATGACATGGTAATTATTGTTAATTATCAATGGTAACCCTTGCTTGCTTAATTACATGGTTACTTTAGCATAAGTGCAAACATAGTTGACAGGGGATTAAAGAATTAAAATATTACATGATTTTGTAAAAGAATTGATAAGCTAAAAATGCTTTCTTGCAAATGAGTCAGCTACCCCACCAAAAAGCCTATCATGATCCTTGGTGTCGTTTTATTTTGGTTCTGTCGGGTAAGTCTAGCTGAGTACCTTCTCGTACTCAGGGCTTTGTTCCCACTTGTTGCAGATGGACAGATGTACTATGGTTATTGTATCAACTGTCTCTACCCTGCGATGGGCGAAGCCTAGGACCATGGGCAATGGTCACTCACTACTCCTCGCCTGATGCTTTTGTGGGAGATGATCGCGAGCTGGCACTTTATTTTGGAAAGTCGTGTGTGTGTGCGCTTTGAACTAATGCTTCCACTACTTTATTCGAAACTGGTTTGTAATAACTATGTTTAAACTCCGATGTATTTTGTGCCGCAAACTGCTATATAACTTATGACGGTAATCGCTAAACTTATTACGATCTTGGCTGTGATGTGAAATGGTTTGAAATCCGTCGAGATTTCACGGACTACCGGGTTATACGGGCTTAAGTTTGGTAAATTGTCCGTTCGTTGGATGATTTTCTTACTTAATCTCGTATAATTGGGCGGTTCCGTTACAGAGATGCAGCTTGTAGAGATGAATTGAGAGTTCGTCTGTTTTCATCATCTCTATCCGGATCAGCATTTACGTGGTTTATTTCACTACCGCCAAATTCTATTATCACCTGGGCTGATCTGGAAAAGCAATTTCATAAGTATTTCTTTGCTGGAATTCATGAAAAGAAGCTTACCGATTTGGTAAAGATGAAACAGCGCAATGATGAATCGGTAGAAGGCTTCGTGCAAAGGCTGCGAGATGTAAAGAACAAATGTTATAGTCTGGTATTGGATGATCGGCAACTCGCCGATTTAGCCTTTCAGGGATTATTACCACACCTAAAGGACAGATATGCTTCTCAGGAGTTCGAAAGCCTAAGTCATTTAGTGCAAAGGATTTCTGATCAAGACACTAGGATTTTTGAACCTAAGAGAAATTGGAACAAGAAAGTTTCATTTGTTGAAGAGGCGGAAGATTCTGATTCAGATAATGAACCAGTTATCGGTTTGGCAGAATGGGTTAAGAATAAGAAGCCGATATCTTGTCCCTTTGGTCATAAAGAGCCAGAAAAGTTTACTTTTGATGTCACCAAAACCGATAAAATATTCGACCTCTTGCTTCAGGAGGGCCAGATTAAACTGTCACCCAATCATGTGATCCCATCGGTAGAAGAGTTGAAGCATATGCTGTATTGCAAATGGCACCATGCAACTTCACACAGTACCAATGAGTGCAAGGTGTTTAGACAGCAATTACAGTTAGCTATTGATTCTGGCAGGATAAAATTTAGCAATTCCAAGATTCAAAAGCCAATGAAAATTGATCAACGTCCTTTTCCAGCAAATATGTTGGATGCTGAAGGAAAAATTAAGGTGTTGACATCGGAAGCTGCTGAAAAGAATGCATCAGTAGATCCCCAACATCGGATAACTACCGATGATGCAAAAGGCAAGGGGCTATTGACGGAGAGTGACGGTTCTGGAAGGCCTCCTCGATCTGGCATTGTGATTACCCATCAAAGACAACACGAAGGATGGCGTCAGCGAAGGGATCGGTATAGACGACAACAAGAGGAAAGGCGTCAAGAAGAATAGAATCGGCATAAGGATCATTAGAATTATCCGTTTTTTATTCATTGTTGGAAAGAAGGTATTAAGTTACCTACTGTTGAAAATTGTCCAGAGTGCAATGGCTATTATGGAGTTAATTATCCTGCAAGAAGGTTCCAATCTGGTAATCAAGGTTTGTTCATTAATGAGCCGATCAGAAGAAGAGCATCAGTACATGATCGGCTGGGGGGCAGGCTTAGTGTGCATGAAAGGCTTGGTAAACGTGTTGCATATTTCCCAAGAAACCAAGAGGAACTCGAAGAGATGGCAAATGCAAGAGTTTCTGATGAAGAAATATTTTACAGGGATCCTAATATACGTCGTGTGGAGACAACTAGGACTTATCAGCCAGTTTGGAAAACTAAGCTTCCTCAATGGTGTCCAGAAGGTTTGACAAAGATACAGAAGAGAAAAATACAGCAGGATCGTCAAAAAGATTTATATTAAGAAGAAAGTTCCTCCAATGAGAAATCTGGTAACCAGCAGTGGCAGATAAGGCACAAGGATAAAGGTCCATCGGCAGATGTCAATATGGTGTTTATGTTGCCAATGGAATTTTTGGCTCTGTCTGACAGTGAAGAAGATGCTGTTTCCTCTGATCAGATAGCTCAATTAATGTTAGATCCAATGATAGCTGTTTTTGAGAAGCCTGCTGATGATGAAAGACAACACCTCAAGGCTTTATTTATAAAAGGCAGAGTTGATGGGCAGCCTATATCTAAGATACTTATTGATGGAGGAGCTGCGATTAACATCATGCCTTATGTGATGTATCGGAAGCTTGGTAAGGGAGATCAAGACTTAACTAAGACCGATATGATGCTAAAGGATTTTGAAGGCCATGTGTCACCAGCTAAGGGGGCAGTATGTGTTGAGTTGACCATCGGCAGTAAGACTTTGCCGACAACTTTCTTTGTTATTAATGGCAAGGGTGCATATAATTTGCTTTTGGGAAGGGATTGGATTCATGCTAATTGTTGTGTTCCTTCTACGATGCATCAATGTCTGGTACAATGGATTGGAGATAAAATTGAGGTTGTTCCTAGGGACTCTTCTTATATCATTGCATCGGCAGAATCAGATACTTATGAACGAACCAAATGCATATCGGGAGAAGCCTAGGAAAAGGAGTTCCTCAAGATTGCTGATTATGAAATTCTACCGATCCAAGCAGTCGGTTCTGAAGAAGAGTTTTAATGGATAGATTTGCCGATGATGGAAAATTAGGTCAGGGATTTACATCGGCAGATGATTTAATAGAAGTAGATATTGGTGAAGGCGATAGGCCAAGGCCCACTTTTATTAGTTCTAAGTTAGATTCTAAGTGTAAACAACAACTAGTTGATTTGTTAAAGGAATATAAAGATTATTTTGCTTGGGATTATACTGAAATGCCTGGATTAGACCGATCTATAGTTGAACATCGGTTGCCGATTAAATCTGGATTTCGGCCACATCAGCAGCCGGCTCGCCGGTGCAATCCTAATATACTCCCTGATATTAAGGCCGAAATAACCAAGTTAATTGAGGCAAAGTTTATTCGGCAGTGTCGATATGCAGAGTGGATTTCTAATGTGGTTCCTGTATATAAGAAAAATGGAAAACTCCGAGTTTGCATTGATTTCAGGAATCTTAATAAAGCCACGCCGATGGATGGTTATCCAATGCCGATTGCTGATTTGTTGATTGATGCTGCAGTAGGGCATCAGATTATTAGTTTCATGGATGGAAATGCAGGATATAACCAAATATTCATGGCTGAAGAAGATATTTCCAAGACTGCTTTTAGATGTCCAGGTCATGTGGGATTATTTGAATGGATAGTTATGACATTTGGTTTGAAAAATACTGGCATTACTTATCAAAGAGCTATGAACTTCATTTTCCATGAATATATCGGCACATTGGTAGAAATTTACATTGATGACATAGTGATTAAGTCTGGAGACATCACAAAGCATCTAACCGATCTACGGAAGATACTAGAGTGCACAAGAAAACATGGATTAAAGATGAATCCCAATAAATGTGCATTTGGTGTATCGGCAGGACAATTCTTAGGTTTTATGGTGCATCAGAGGGGTATTGAAATTAGTAGAAAATCTATTGAGGCAATCAACAAGGTTGTTGCTCCTGTCGATAAGACTGAATTACAATCCTTGATCGGTAAGATTAATTTCATCAGAAGGTTTATATCTAATCTGTCAGGCAAGATCAAGGCTTTCAGTCCGTTATTGAAATTGAAAGCCGATCAGGAGTTTAAATGGGGGGATGAACAGCAATTGGCTTTAGATCAGATTAAGAGTTATTTAACAAATCCTCCAGTGTTAGTTCCACCCCAGCATGGAAAACCTTTCAGATTATATTTATCAACTGAAGATACTGTTATCGGTTCAGCTCTTATTCAAGAATTTGAAGGAAAGGAGCGTGTTATCTATTATTTGAGCAGACGGTTAATAGATGCTGAAACCAGGTATTCGGCCATTGAGAAATTATGCTTATGTTTATATTTTTCCTGTAGTAAGTTGAGGCATTATTTACTATCGGCTGAGTGTACTGTCGTATGCAAAGATGATGTGGTCAAATATATGCTATCTATGCCGATATTAAATGGAAGGATTGGTAAATGGATTTTAGCGTTATCAGAATTTGATTTACGTTATGAATCGGCTAAGGCAGTTAAAGGACAAGTTATGGCCGATTTTGTTACTCAACATTGCAACACGGTGGATTCTTTGGAAATTGCTCCATGGACACTTTTCTTTGATGGGTCTACTTGTGGTGAAGGGGCAGGCATCGGCATCGTGTTGATTTCTCCTCAGGGGAAGAAGTATGAATTCTCATTGCCGATCGTCGCCACATCGACAAACAATCAAGCTGAATACCAAGCCCTGATAAAAGGGTTAGAATTGCTTAAAGAAATACAGGCTGATGCTGTTGAGGTCTTTGGTGATTCTATGCTAGTTATAAATCAGTTGATTGGGATTTATGAATGTCAAAGTGAAATTCTAATTTCATATTATGAAAAGTGTTTGGAATTATTAAAAGGGTTTAGGAGTTTTCATCTGGAGCATATTTCCCGGATGCATAATGAAGAGGCTAACCGATTGGCTCAGCATGCTTCAGGATATCAACCTGTTCAAGAAGTATTGACATCGGTGGCTGATGCCGATGACTGGAGAAAGGAAATCATTGATTATTTAAAGAATCCGTCTAAAAAGGTTGAAAGACGCGTAAGGTTCCAAGCGACAAAGTATGTACTCCTCGATGATGAATTATATTACCGTACCATAGATGGAGTTTTACTCAGATGTGTTGGCATAGAGGAATCAAAAAGCCTGATGAGTGAAATTCATGAAGGAGTGTGTGGGGCTCATCAGTCAGCATTTAAGATGAAGTGGATGATCAGAAGAAATGGATATTATTGGCCGACTATTCTGGAGGATTGTTTTAAATATTTTAAAGGATGTCAGGAGTGTCAAAGATTCGGTAATATTCAAAGAGCACTCGCATCGGCTATGAATCCCATAATTAAACCGTGGCCGTTTAGGGGTTGGGCTATTGATCTCATCGGTCAAATTTATCCACCATCGAGTAAAGGGCATAAGTTTATTCTGGTTGCTACCGATTATTTCACAAAGTGGGTTGAAGCAATACCTTTGAAAAAAGTAACATCGGCTAATATGGTTGATTTTGTGAAAGAGTATATTGTTTACCGATTTGGCATCCCTCAAACCATCACTACCGATCAGGGCACTATGTTTACATCAGGTGAATTTGATGAGTTTGCTTTAAGTATGGGAATTAAAGTTTTGAATTCTTCACCATATTATGCCCAAGCAAATGGCCAGGCTGAAGCATCTAATAAGGGAATTATCAAACTTATTAAGCGCAAGATCAAAGAATATCCTAAAAAGTGGCATACCATATTAAATGAGGCTTTGTGGTCATATCGGATGGCATGTCATGGTGCAACCAAGGTATCACCTTATCAATTGGTGTATGGACACAATGCAGTATTACCTTGGGAGATTAAGATTGGTTCTAGGCGAATGCGCTTTCAGGATCAACTGACAGCCGATGATTACGATATTCTTATGAAAGATGAATTGGAAGATGTATCAGGTCATCGGTTAAAAGCTTTGGTTAATATCGAGGAGAATAAGAAAAGGGTAGCTAAGTGGTATGACAAGAAAGTGAAAGTAAAGGAATTTGTCAATGGTGAATTAGTTTGGAAATTGATTTTACCGATTGGGACTAAAAGTTCTAAGTTTGGCAAATGGTCTCCTAACTGGGAAGGTCCATATCGGATAAATCAATCTGTTCCTGGTAATGCGTATATTCTTGAAACTCTCGAAGGAGTTGTATTTACCAGAGCGTTAAATAGAAAATATTTAAAGAAATATTACCCTAGTATCTGGATAGATGCATAAAGAGTATAGTTGCCGATAACAATCCTATCGGCTGGAGTCAAAACAAAGTATCAAATGTGCCGATGCGCTAATTTAACAAAGCCTGAATGGCTGATATCGCACGTAGGCGAATTTCATCGGCCTCTTTTAGCTCTTTAGCATCTTCATCGGCACTTCCTTCCACAGGCTTGATTTTCTTTTTCAAGGCCAAGGCCTTGCGAGCTTGAGCATCTCGTTCCTGTTGAAGGGATTTAATGGCGTCGGGAAGCTGGTCTTCTTCTTGTTTGGCCTGAGTCAGAGCTGTCTCAACCTTTTCCAGCTCAGCCAGCAGAGCTGCTTTCTTTGCCGATAGATCTGAGATTTTCTGTCTGATATCAGCACTGGAGGCTTGCAAATTGTTAATGTTCTTGTGCTTCTCGTCGGCAGTTTGCTTCAGCTGTAGCATTTCTTCTTTAAGTTGAGATTGAGCTGCTCTGTCAGCGATACGATGAACGGCCCTTTGGTATTGAAGCTGTCTGCTCTCCAGATGGACTGCTGGAAAGATGATTTCTTCAATATTAGCGGGGACTTGGCCGCGGATCGCTTTGAAGATAGACCTCGCAGGATCCGAGTCGATCACTAATTGGGCAGTGTCTTGCTGTAGCAGGTTTAGAAGGGTTTCCAGCTTGCCATAGGTATCTGATGAAATTGTTCCCAACGCCAGGGAGGAGCTTGCTTCTTCTCCGTTGTCATCAGAAACATCGATAGCGAAAGAGAATAAGCTATCGGGAGAGTCTTATTCCTATGGGATAAAGAGAATTAGAAATCTTGTTTATGATATTTGAGGATATAATAAACCAAGTAGTTGATTGGTTTACCTGCTTCAGGGCGACTTCTTGAGCTTGGCTTGGGGGAGCGGCTTGTAGAGGGTCGTGTGAAGGATCGGCAGAAGATGCCGATGGAATGTCTTCTATGACCACATCGGTAGTCGGCCCTTGAAGTACAATTGCCGATGATGTATCTTGGGCAGGAGCAGTCTGTTCAGAAGGCTGATCGATGGGTGTTGAAGCAGACGTAGGGGCTGGTGTAGGCTTTTGTCGTTTCTGTTGAGCCTCAGCATCTGTCAAAGCTTTACGTTTTTGTTGTGCTTCAACAACAACTGGCTGAGGGGCATCAACATCTGTTGGTTGGGGAGCTTGGATGATCGGTGTGCTTACCGATGTATCTATTTGTTGCTGTAAAAACAGGTATAAGATTGTATGTTTAATGGAGAAATATAAAAATAATGAGAAAATACCTCTGAAGGAGGAGTAGAAGTTGCGGTGCTTGGCAAAGTTGCCGATGATGATCCAGCTGCAGCTTGTACACCCTGATAGTTGTATGTTAATATAAAGTGTATCGGCAGAAAAGAAAGTAAGCAAGATTGTTACCTTAAAAGCCTTGATCAGGCTTGAAGCAGCAGCCTTTGGAGAAACCCTGGATGTTCCTAATCTTGGTCTAGAAGTGCCGATTTTGGTGCGAGCCCTTTGGAAGGTCAAGGCTTCCAGGGTGGGGGCGTTGTAACCGATTGCTGAAATTGGAGAGGCTGGATGGAGATTGAAGGGTTTTCCGCTTTTGCTTATCGGTGGAACTGGATCGTCAGCCTGTTTCAAGGAAGGTTAGTTACCGATACACATAATAAAAGAAAGAAAAGGGACAAAAGTTGAGAGGAACTTACTGCATTATCAGGAATAACATAATCAAGGTCGATCTGGTGCCGATATGTGTGAACAGACGTTGAAAATAGCTGTTCTTTCCACTCCTGCCACCATTGCTTATATGATTCTGTTATGAAAGAAGCTGGTGACCAGGCGGAGAGATCGACGTTTGAAATATCGGCATCAGGAGCAAGTCTTACTATCCTGCTCCATTCAGTTCCGGAGGTGATGATTTCCCTGGGTTTAATCACATCGGCATAGCACAGTTTGATGGGCAGTTGACCAAAGGCCAGCTGGCGAGATACTGCCGATGGATTGTAAAATTCATAAGTAATGTGGGAGGCTTTCCCGCTGCCAAATGTGTTGACTGGGATTGCTCTGGGGGTGATGATGGCCATCATGAGATCATTATCTTGGTTCAGGTCACTATCGGCAAAATTGAAGAGGAGGGGGAACTTGTTATCCTCGTCAATATAAGGCACCCAAGCCCTGAGGTCACGAGGGAGGCCATGGTAGAAAGTTTGGAAAAATCTGCCGATTTGATCCTCATTGGCTTCTGTTCCGGGAAGGACGATGATTGCTTCACCGAAGTTGAGAGGGGGGCGTGTTGCCGATTCATCATCCCTAAGGACGTATTCTTCGGAAATCTCTCGTGGGAATTCCTGAGCAAAGAGATCCCACTGTAAACGCTTGTGCATGTGAGCATTTAACCACATATTAATAAACCACCATGGGCCTCCCAGATTGCCGATGGGTTCGCCAAGTATAAGCTTCTGGGATACTTGGTGGAGGAGATGGTAGGTTGAGCTCAGAAGATATCGGTCAAGTGAGAATCTGACACCGTTGGCCAAGAGTTCTGCTGCTGGGAGGAAAGCATTAGTTGGTCCTACCGATCGTCCGCAAAAAATAAACTTTTCTAGCCACATGTTCAGGAATGTGGCATGCTCCCTTTGATTGACAGTGCCAGTCTTCTGGTATTCCTGGATATATCCTATCCAGCCGCCGATGTTGCGTGTGGTTATTCTGTATTCAGCTTTTCTGCCGAAAATATGGCCTTCATCGACAGTTGAAATGTCTAGGCCCGTGAGCATGTACACATCGGCAAGGGTAGGGGCACATGGACCATGACCGAACATGAAGGTGTTGGTGGTGTCAGACCAAAATTGAGCAGCAGCTATCATCATGGATTCATTTTTCTGCATATCGGCAATGGACAGCCTGATACATTGATCTATTTTTCACTCTGCCCAGAACACTTGCATTGACCTGTTGACCCTCAGAAACCAATTTTCCACCCTTTGGTGGGTTTGGGCCAAGAACGGAATGTATCTTTCCACAGATTCAAAGAGAAATTCTGAGATTTGAAGGGAATACGATTGGCTTCTGCATTAATCAAATCAGTTGGGTCTGGGTTGCCCATCGGACCTAAGCAGTGAAGGGGAGATTGATGGGTTGGAATCACCAATGTGTTGCGAAGTTCCTAGGTTTGAAGGACCAAGAAAATGAAAGAGAAAGAAAGATGTCGACTATAAGAATTCGCAGGAAATCGAAAGGATTAAAGTAGAGGTAATGAGAAGAAGAACAAACCGCAGGGACGTCAAAGTTAACAGCCATCGCTTCAGGAGGATGAGGGCACAAGCTGGGAACTTGAAGATGATGATGGTTCTGATGAGTTGAAGACGCACGATCGTTGGTTAGGGTTGCCGCCGGAGTAAGAATGCCAAAAGGTGGAGTTTGAAGGTAGAAGATGAACAGCCCAGAGGAATCTATTTATAGGTTACTCGGAGGAGGGGTATTCTTGACTTATCTCTATGCTGTATGCGGATGGATCGAGGTGGGTCAGTTGGGTATGGTAACTGTTCGCACGACAATCAAGGGATGGTACAGAAGATTTGACAGCAAGTAATCATAACTTGAAGGATATCTTGATACGAGATTTTTTAGTTCTAAAAATGATGCGTTGTTGATGGATTGTTATTTTGGTATCTCAACCGTAGTTAAGGCAAAGAAGGTTGGAAAAATGCGATATATATTGAGATACATGGATTGGATCTAGATTTGATTGAATTTGGTAACGAATCATGTTATGCTTGGTGAATGGGTTAAAAAAAATAATAGCACAACATCAGTTGGAGTAAATTTCGGAGCATCAGTATCTTATACTCCGAAATTGGGGGGCATGTGTTGACACCGTTTTTAGCACGTGTCAAAATAATCAGGAAAGGCTAATCGGCAAGGGAAAGATTGCCGTGTGAATTGATAGCCAAGGAGAATAAGTTTGTTTTTAAGCGGTGACAGTATATGAATTTAATTTGGAATGTTGCCGATGAGGTCAAGGATGTTATTGCCGATGCCGATGGAAGAAGGTTTGGAGACTGTTGCCGATAAGATGAGAGAGTATACCGATGAAGGAAGGTGTGAAGACTGCAGCCGATGAAACAGGGAATGTACCGATGGAAGGAGATCGAAGGTTGCTGCCGATGGAAAAGGAGCTGTGCTGGTGAAAAGGAGGCCGATGAGAATACCATCGTGATTAAGGCGGATTATGGAATGAAATAGGAGTTGATTTCCTTGTTTACGATTAATAGAGTCTGAGTTGTGTCAAAGTCATGTTCTTTTCCTTAGACTTGGATTTAGTGTCCTAGTCGTATTTGGTTATGTTTCTATAGATCAGGGTATAAATATAGAGTGAAGGGCAATGTAATAGGGAATCAATCAATACATCAAAAATCAGCTTTTACTCTTATTTACATCTACTTTTCGGCGACTTCGTCAATTTGCATATTTTTCCTTTTTACGAGTTCTCATCGATTCGACGAGTTGCATTGCTCTAAGCGCAATCTTTGTCGATCCTCGAGTTCCGCGTGAGTACCTCTTGGCCGTGACTTCCGGGCGTATCGCTGTTGTCAGGACCAAAGTGCTTGTATCTGCATCCTTGTCGATTAACAGGTCAAATCGACTGGCACGCTTTGGATATCGATTTCGGGTATTAGCCCTATGTGTTTGCAGATTTACTTTTGCATCAACAACTGTATCAGGGCAAGGTCTTATCTTTGTACTCATTAAGTTTCCAATAGCTGAAGCATATAGGACATCCATCTATAACAATCTTTCATTGCTTTTAGAACATTAAAGTTCTCAAAACTATTACCCTGACCATCAGAACAGGCGTAGGTTTACCCGCATAGGTACTTTATTTCTTTAGAAACTTTTCTTAGCATGCCTATGCGATAGTCATAATACCCCTTTTCTTCTATCTCGGTGAATTTCAATTCTTTTAACGAGATACATTTCACCGAGAATTTTCTTATCGAACCTTGAGGACAAGAATTTCTTCTCATGCAGTAGATTGACATCACTACTAACAATTAAGGTGTCATCCACACAGGATTAGAAAATAAATTTCCCATTCTATAACTTTGTACAAACGCAATTGTCCTCTCATTCTCTTTAACCCAAAATTTCTAATTGACTCTTCGACTTTAAATACCACTGTCTAGAGATTTGCTCTAGTCCATAAGAGATTTCTACAGGTGGCATCCCTTACATTCTTTCTTTTCATGACAAAACCTCTGGGTTGTGCCACGTAATTATTTTCATACAAATCCCATTGGGAAATGTTGTCTTTACTTTCATCTGATGTAACTCAGATCATGAGGTGCCAATAGCACTCATTGTAATCTATTCATTCGCTTCGCGCAAAACTTTTGATTCAAGTTGCGCTCCACATCTTTACATATTTTCTTTGGAGTCACATTTTATGTTGTAGACCCATTACAGCCTACTGTTTTGGCTCCTTAGGAATTTATTCTAGATCCCAAAAAATTATTGGTATTATCGATTTCATTTCATCTTCCTTTACTTCTTGCCACTTGGACGAGTGAACGTCTCTCATGGCTTCTTCAAATTAGGTGGGATTACCCTCTATTTGAATTTCACTAATATAGACTTTATAATCGTCAGAAATATCTGATTTTCTTATTCTTTGAGACTTTCTGGGGCCTTAGATACTAGCATTTCTTGACCTTTATTGCCAAAAGACAATTGATTCTATAAGGTCCTATGTAACAAGATCCTTGTTTACATTATTCATCCTCCTTGTGGAGTCAGGTTTCTTTGTACCATGCTCTCCCAGATTGTCCCATCTTTAATTTTCTTATTTTGGGTTCAATCTGCTAAAACTCATATGGTGCATTTAGCACCGCCTTTAAAACTCTGAACACGTCCAGTATAAATACTGGCTGACTATGCTATCTTTCTGTTGGAACTGTCAAAGGTCCATGAATTTAGCTATATCTTTACTTTAGGGGTATCGATATTATGACCGTCTTACTCCCCCGACGATCACATTCATCTTTTATAGATCACTTTAGTATGCATCGCATTGTCTGAATTATGGGGAAGTATCTTTCTTAACTGTCTTTCTTAATTGATCTCACCTTTCTCCCCCTCGAAATGCGGTATGAACTTTTCTACCATAATTTCGAAAACTATTCAGAACTCTTGTGAATGAGGAAACTTTGATTACTTTCTTCATCCACATGATTACATCATGCAAATGAAATTATTTCTTAATTCGTTGGGAGTACTTTTCCTCATTTCACTTCAACAACTCAACAGAGTCTTTTATCATTAATACTTTACTTTTTCCTCATTTCACTTCAAGAACTCAACAAAGTCTTTTATCATTAATACTTTCGCAAGTCACCCTTGCATGTCATTCTTATCTTGAGGTTCGTCTGTAACTTTTTGTTCTCCTTAAACTTATACTAGGATAGCATAAGAGCTACCCTAAACTTTTCTCCCTGTGCGGGATACACTCAAAACGCATGAGTCATCATATCTTTCTCCCGCCATGTAGGATAAATAATGTGTCAAATTTCTCCCGCCATGTAGGATTGATTAACATAAGTATTATGCCAACTTTATTACTCCGCCATGCGGGTATTTTCTCAAACTTTTCCCATCATGCGGGCACTATCACAATCTTTTTCCTGCTATGCGAGATAATTTTCTTAAAGGGACATAAATTTCAATATTGGCTCATATTCAATCATCAAATTTAGAAATAAATCCAAATACTCTTTAACACACATGCTTAATCCGATGTTGGTCAAATTAAACATGTATGTCACTTATTACATTTGAAATCATGATGATTAAGACTAAAAATTATTTTACTTATTACATCTTTTATCATGATGATAACTAAAAACTTCTTCATAAGGAGTACATAAAAGGCATCTTTTAAACTAAACTCTTATTGTTCTATTTTCTTGGATCAATATCCTAGAATTCTTTTTCTTTTGAAGCCATTCTTTAAAGAGACCGTAGTCCCTTACACAATGGTCTTCTTTCTGCAAAAAATTGCACTTTTATCTTCTGAGTCACAAGTACCCAGGTCATTTCCTTTTCACCCTTCAAGAATAAAGACATGAAGTTCTTTGTCTGAAAACATTAATCAATAATCAACAATAATGCTCATTAAACTTTTAAAAACTTTATGTTCTATTCTATATCACCGTTGGGCAGAAATAGAATAAAACAACCTTCTTCGACATTAATTCCACATCACCGTTGGGCAGAAATGGAATTAACATATGAAAACTCAATTATCTTATAACCCTCTTCAAAATTAAATTCTCCCGTTGGTTCGAATTTAATTAGAAGATCATCATCATCATTGCAGCAGAAACATGAAAATACAATACATTTTGCTCGCTCTGGAGCATCTATCGTCTCTTATCTATTCTCTGAAAATTGATCACTTTGATGCAAAATTCATCAGAGATTTAAACTTTAAACATAAAACTCATAGAATTATAATATTGTTATCATCAACGTTAGTCAGAAAATAACAATATCATAATTTTCTTTAAACATAAACTCTTAAATAAACTTATAATATTGTTATCATCAACGTTGGTCAGAAAATAACAATATTATAATTTATCTTAACTACAAATCAAATATTCCTCCAATTTAAAATTCCTGTTGGTTCCAACTTTAACTGGAGGATCAACTTTTCATTATCATTTACTGAATAACTATAACTGCTCTTCAAATTAAATCCTCCCATTGGTTCGGATTTAATGAGAAGATAAAACTTTTTCTTTGCAGCGAAAACATAATGATCTACTTTTTCAGAAGCATTTCACTCTTCTCAGCTACTCTCTAGAATTATACACGTTGGTGTAAAATTTTAGAGATAACGTCATGCATTAAAACTTAATATGAATCAATGCATGCTTCTGAAAACTATTAAAACAAAAACACATCACTTTCACTTTGCATCTGGCCTGAAGGCCCTGCTCGCGGGTCGAGGCCTGCAGCTCACGCGCGGACGGCCCAAGGCCCATCGCACTGTCCCGCTCATACAGCCCAGCGGCCACTCTCAACAGCAGCGTGCAGCTCTCCCGCGCCCAGAGGCGAAAACCGGCCCATGGCCGAGCCTTGACTCGCGCTTTTGGCCCAGCAGCGCAGAGGCTCCCCGCGCCTGCGCTCCAGCCCACAGCCCACGCACGCTGCAGCTCACGCAGCGCCTGCTGTTCGGCCCAGCTGTTCTTTCGCATTCGCGTCGTGCGGCCCAAAACGGCGCGCCGTGGTTCAATGCGCGCGCAGCTCCTGCGGCCCAAAACGGCGCGCCGTGCGCGGCCCAGCGGCGCTGGCTGCAGCTCCCCCGTGCCCAGGCCGCAACCTGGCCCTGGGCTGGGAAAGTGGCTTCCCGCCTGGGCCGAATCTGGCCCAATTTACCTTCAGCCGCCGTCAGCCGTTCGTTCACCATCCGACGGCTGTCCGTCGGTTTCGGCAGAACAAAACCATCGATGACTGCCTCCCTTGAAACCCTAACCCCACTTCTTCTGCTCCCCTTTCTTTCTGCTCTCACCGACGGCCCCCGAGAAGCAATAGCGGTGGCGGCCATGGTGGCCGTGAGCGCCAGCGCCATCGGACCGAGTCCGGTCGCGCAGCCCTCCTCTTTCTTCCTTTCTCATCCTCTTACTCTCGCCCGCACCCGAGTTGGATTTACGCAGCGGTGGCCGCCCTTGGCGGGCCGGAGGAAGAGTGGCGGCGCCGCCGTGTGCCCCTTCGCCGGTGCGCGCGTCCACCCTCGGGTGAGCGCGCCGCCGTCGAACGGTTGTGCGGCGGTGCCCTTAGCCCAGTCCCGGAGTTGATGCACGCGGCGGCGAGGCCACGCCTTCCGGTGGATCGGGTCCTTTCCCGCGTAATGGCGGTTGGGGAATACCGGTGAGGTTCACTTTTGGCTCGGGCCGCAGCCTTCCCGCGCGATGGCGGTTGGGGAACACAGGTGAGATTCGCTTTCCCCTCCATCCTTCTCTATTCTTTAGGGTTAGGGTTAGGGATTGCTTGACCGATTCAAAATCGGTTGCTTTTTCCCTTCTAGGGTTTCTGTGAATCTTTCTTGATCTGATCGAATCGAATCAACTTCTTTTGATTTCTTATTTCTTTCCCCGAGATCTAGATCTACACACTAGGTAGGCTCTTGATACCAATGTTAGATATTCTAGATGGACTAGGTGTAGATCAGCGGGTATATACTCTTTTAATAGGAATAAACCGCATGGAACATGTATGGAAATCAGAGATAGGGAAAAAGGAGAGAGGTAGGGGTGCAAACCGTGAGGTTTAGTGGAGGAGCTCGACCTTGCGACGGTGTTGATGAAGCAGTGGAATCCGGTGATGCAGTGATGGTGCAATGACGCCGACGGTGGACTTCCCATCGCTGGCAGCGCCACCCTTGGGATCGGGCTAGGGTTAGGACGGTGGGGTGGCGGCAGTGGCAGTGAACCTCGTGTCTTGTGCCCTGGCCCCCACCTCCTATTTATGGCGCTGTGCGACGGGGGCCCACCAGCCATCTATGGGCTGGGCACCCCCGATCAGGGCCAACTGGTGGAGATCAATTCCAACAGACCCAACACACCACAATCATCCCCTTTCTATTAACGAACAAAACCAAATAAATAAATGTAGCAGCTGCATTGATCGATCCATCTTCTTGTTCACCATAAATTTCACTTCATCTCTTGCATCACTTAGGTTTTGGTCGCGTCGCTCGTCCAATCCTTTTTCTTTTTGGATTTGTGCTAATTGTAAGCTTTGGTTATATATATACCCTGACAGAGACTGAATGAGATTTTTTTTTGGTCCGAACAAAAAGGGAGCTGCTGAATAAGCCAATCCAGATTCAACACGTGTAATATATGCTTGCCCCATCAAGCTTCAGCAGCTGCACTTTCTGTACTATATTATATTTCTTGGTCAGTGTCTAAGACTCTCTTTGCTAAGGCTTTGGCTTCTCTAAAAACGGAAAAAGGCTATATTTTTGTGGCTTAGGTTTCTAGGTCAAAAGGCTTCGGCTTTACATTTTCTGTTTTGGTTTTAGCCTTTTGGCTTCATTGGCCGTTTTCTAGTGTAAGTGTTTAGCAGAGTTTGACCAAAGAAACACAGAAGGGCAAAGGTGAAGCTCCCCTGCCAATTAAAAAGGATCTGAACCAGCTGGGAATGGAAGCCAAAACCAAATCCACTTGTACACGTATGACCTGCCTAGACCCTGGCGCTGTATATAGCACAAATCTCCAGGCAAATGAATGTCACATGCACATGCTAAAGAATAAGATCCTGTTGGGACCCGGATTTTTCTTTTGGACGGGACGACAAATTAAAGCGAGCTGTGAGGAAAAGTGTCATTTTATCGATCATGCCCTACTAGATGGCCAGCAACCGGCAAACGAGTGACCTGGAGGTGACTCAGCTCCATCACTTGCTTCTTCTCCTCGCTCCGCCGACCCCCGGCCAGTTGCATGCATCGCTGTCGCCTTTCCTTCTTTCGGATCCATGGAATATGCTGTATCCAGGATTATTTTGTATGTTTGTTTGTTTCTTGGTCATCATCATCAGAAATAAAGAAAGTTCAGGTGTTTGTTTAGTGGGTTATATATGTGTATTACGTATGCATATATATCGGTTGGCCAATTAGGGCATGATAGATAGATAGATGTGACCAATTAGTTGGGTCCAAGGCATGGAATGTTGTCGATGCACTTGCCTGCTTTTCCTAACTATGATCATGGTGCTCTTCTTCTTTTGTCTCTTTCCATGCACTAGCAATTAATCTGCCTTTTTGAGTTTTTGATCTCCTCTGTTTCCATTGGACGGCTACTGGGTCCTACCCATTGAATATATGGCCACGCTCCCATTGCTTGCAATTGTTTGAGTGATGCAGTTTTTTTTCTTATTTGGGTTGAGCATGCTGCATGCATATATTATTTTTTGACGAGAGTAGGTGAGTAGGGCTCCTCCCTGATCTGTTCATGGATCAGTGATGGAAATTTGGATGTAGACATCTTGTCGATTTAGTTGCTGAGTTCTTTTAGTAGTCTTTTTGCTATGGCAGTGAAGTTTGCTGCTAGCTAGCTAGTCTATTTTCCTTGTACTGCTCTTGTAATAGGGCTACCAGTGTACTTGTGTGTCCGTTAGAGTCAGCTGATCACACCCTAAGGCTTGTACAATTCTTAGAACCTGTTTGAATGTTCATATACACTGGCAGAATGGCTTTTCAGAGACGGGCTATTCACCCACCTCTAGCAACAGATCCCTGCTCATGAAAAATAACAGACATAAGTGAGGATGACATCTGCTCGCACATGGTGTGGATTCGTGCAGACGTTTTGTCCATGCTCTGTGCTGCCACGTAGCCTTGACCGAACCCCGCACCAGATCTATATAGAGGAGGGACAGAGGGATGCGAAGGAGAAGGAGGGGGGGCATTGATCGGTGCGCCGGATCCGCCTCATGCCACCACCCGCGACTATGTCATGCTGTCTTCACCCTCAAGTGCGTCCCACCGCACGTACCGCCGGAAAGGGGGGCGAAGACCTTGCACGCTCCATCATAGGAAGAGAGAAGATGGGGAGGTTGGGGTGACAAGAGATAATGAGATTGGGGATGATGGCTTAGTCTACGGGTGAAAAGGGAGAGAATTAAGAAGCTAGGGTTTAGTCACCTTATATAGCTTGAAGTTGATACTAGGCCGAGATAGGCCACACAAACCGGTAGCGGGCTTGACCTCACTAACAGAGGCGAACCTCATTGCCCCATTTCAGATGGACGTCTTAAGAGCAATGTTCACCAAAACATTAAATGGTAAACAATTGAATCCTTATCATTTAGCGTTTATTTGTGCTACACGATTACTTAAATGGGCTACACTGTCCATTAAATGGGATAAACAGACCAATTAAATGAGCACATCTAGTCATCGTGTAGTATTTTAATGACGTGTAAAAGGACTACACAGCCGTTTACAACGACACTGCTCAAGAGGCATAACTATGTTATATTATTTACAGAGATATGCAGGAGTTTATTTAGTGCCTCCAAACTAAAATTGTTGTACATTTAATTAGCCTATTAGCATCTCCGTTTGTATCCACTAGTATTAAATTTATTAAATTTAGTTGCTATATGTGTATCAAGCATTGCCGTATAGTCTTATTATTAGTTAGTATTTGCTTTCTAAAACGCCGTCATGTTGGCCCATACTAAATGCACGTTTTCCTCCCTTTTTTTCAAATTTCAAAGAAAAAAAGATGGAAATTTGGATATGGGCCTCTTGGCTTAGGGTTTCACGAGAAATTTCAAAGGTATTGCAAATGAGAAAAAGTCCACATTACCTCCCTCAATTTTCACGAAAGTCTGTTTTTCCTCCCTGAACTCTAAAATCAGGCAAAACACCTCCCTCAACTTTTAAAACCGCTCATCTTACCTCCCTGACCCTGTTATAAGTGGTTTTGAAGGTGGTATTGTCTTTTTCTTTTTTATTTATTTCAGCTGAATCTTTGAAAAATCATAGTAAATCACAGAAAAATTATAAAATAAAAAATCCAATTTTTTTAGACTCCACGAGTAGATCTACACAGTGAACATATAATACGGTATACTTTAGTATAAAGTTTTTTTTTTGTTGTGCTTTAGATCTATGCTTTTGTATAATTAGTTGGAATAATTCATAGTTGTAGTTTCTATGGTCTAATTGTGATAAAATTTTCATGGTGGGTTAATTATTGTATGATTTAATTGTAGTAAAAATTTCATACTCATTGGATCATGTATAGCGTAGTTATAGATTTATTTATATTTAATGAGCATAAACCTAAATAAAATCTATAACTAAGTTATTTGGGAGGTAATGTGGATTTTTTCCTTACAAACGCGTCGTCTTCACAAAAGAAAGTTATTTGGGCCCAACCTGGCCTTATAATACCCTGCCAAATGTGGATGGAATCGAGTGTATGGGCTACAACACATTAGTACCCATGGCCCAGCCCATGTTAAGTATGCTCCCCATGGCCCATAGCATCCGCCGCCGCCTCCTCCTATTATTCCCCAACCATTCCTCTTCCTCGCTGCTCAGCCTGGGCACATTTAACCCAAAAACCGAGAACCGAACCGAACCAAAATGTCAGTTTTTCGATTTTTTGATTCGGCTTCGGTTTCTATTCCTGGGCAGTTCGGTGATCGGTTCTTACCCCCAACCGAACCGAATAACCGTTCCCACCGAATTTCCAGTGATCTATCAATCTCTCCCGACCTCCCGAGCACCAGGCCACGTGCGAGTCGCACCTCTCCACCTTTGGGCCTTGGCCCAGCTAACCACTGGTCCGGCTCCCTCTGCAGTCCTCACGCGGCCCCTCCCCCTCCCAGTCTTGAGCGGTCGAGCCTCTAGACTCTCCACTCGTTCGAACCATAACCCTAATCCTGCGGCGCGTTTGTGCGGCGCATTTGGACGCACGGCTGCGCATGGCGCGAGCGAGCTGTAGGCCACGGCTGCGGCGACGCAAGCGTGAGGCACGGCGGCAGGAGTAGCGCGAGGCACGACGACCACGACGCGAGCCACAGCAACGGCAACCGCCACGCGAGTCAGTCGTCGCAAACCCCTAAACCTCCCCATAACACCACCACAAATGGCGGTGCTTCCCCCTCCGCTGCCTCCTAGCCCTCCGAGGCCACCGCCGCCTCCTCTTCACCGCTCTTGCCACCTCATCCAACAACCCCACTACCCCAGAGGTCGTTCTCTATTGAAAGGTCCTAATATAGCTAGAGGGGGAGTGGATAGCCTATTAAAAATTCTACAAACTCACTAGAGCAAAAGGTTAGTATAATAAATGGCGAAATACAATTTTGCTCTAGCTCTATAAGGGTTGCAAGTCACCTATCCAATAATTCTAGTCACTATGATCACTATAACAAATAATGGCTAAGTCACTGCGAGCTCTCAAAGACTAGCTACACTAAAGAGCTCCACTAGGTGAGAAGCTACACTAGCAAAGATAAAACAAGCTCTCACAACTAATTACACTAAAGAGCTTGTTACAACTAGTTTGCGGAAATGTAAATGGAGAGGATATGATCTTTATACCGTCACGTAGAGGATGAACCAATCACAATATATGATGATCAATCACTAGGAGAAATCCAATCATACACAAGATAAACACAAGATTTTTCTTCCGAGGTTCACGTGCTTGTCGGCACGCTAATCCCCGTTATATCGACCTACACCTTGTGATTCGGCGGCTAATTGGCAATCCAAAGCCAAGCTCACCGAGAGCACCATAAGAACCTACTGCAAGTGAGGTAGCTCAATGACACGAGTAATTTACTAGAGTTGCCTTTAGCGCTCCGCCGGAGAAGACACAACACCCCTCACAAATCACCGGAAGGTGGCCAAGAACAAGCACCACTCTTGCCACAACTCCTCCGCTGCCTCAAAGCCGTCTAGGTGGTGGCAACCTCCAATAGTAACAAGAATCCCGCAGCTAAAGATCACCCAAGTGCCACTAAGATGTAAACTCACAATCACAATGCACTTGGATCACTCAATCTCACTTTAGATTAGCAACTAAGCAAGGGAGATGAGTGGGAGGGAGTGTGCTCAGCTCAAAAGGATGTCAAGATGTTCAAAATATCCAGGAGAGTTCCCCAAGAGACGGCCAACACATATTTATAGGGTCCCAAACAAATAGAGCCGTTAGGCTCTCATCCCTGCATTCCCCGATAGCAACCGGACGCGCAGGTGCTGCTGCACCTGACGCAGCTCAGCGTCCGGTGGCTCAAGCGCTCACCCGCTCAATATCTGCCACGTGTCACATTCGAATGAGGACCGCTAGATCACCAATGGTCAAAAACTTACAGCGCTCGTGTACACGCCACACCGGACGATGCTGATGACCGGACGCTGATTAACGTGGCGTCCGGTCGTTTCCAGTAAGGGTCCATCGTGCGAATTCTTCGACCGGACGCGTCCGGTGGGTATTGATCGGACGCGCCTAGCGTCCGGTCAGTACACCACACGACTGCTCGCTTCCACGTTGTGCTGACGTCACCTCGACCGGATGCTGACGCAGTGCGTCCGGTGGACCGCAAAGGTGCACTGGACGCGCCGGTGTACCACAGCCAGCGTCCGCTCGCTCAGCCCCTTCGCGCGCGCTTCTGCCTGAACCGACCGTACACGCAGGTGCCCCCGAGGCCAGCGTCCAGTGCGTTTTTTTTTCAGTGAGGAACACTTTCAAAAAATCGCCATCTCTACCGCTCAAACTCCACCTCCTTCGCAAATGTGCTAACATCACTAAGTGTACATCACCATGTGTATGTGTGTTAACATTTTCCGCAATCATTTTGAAAGAGTTAGGTTAGCTCTACACTAGATCTAACTGCATATGCATGTAAGTCATCTAGCTAGTGGCACTTATGAGACCAAATAGCCAAAGGATTCCTCCGTTTATAGTACGGCTATCGATCCTAAACGTGATCACACTCTCTATGGTGTCTTGATCATCAAAACCGAAACCCTAGCCATATCTTTGCCTTAATTTCCATCGGGTTTTGTTTATATCTTTCTTCTTTTCCAAATGTGAAGCACTTGATTATCTTTTGGGCACCTTCATCACCATGACCATCGTCTAGCTCCACCACTTAGCATGAGACTTATCATTTCATGTCTACACACTTAACATAATGATTAATCCCTAGATTTTCTCAATTATTCAAAACCAAACTAGGCTTTCATCTATGACATCCACAGCCTCTCCAACGACCCCTCCCAAGCGCTCGCCGTCTTCCGCCGCTCCGCCGTCGCCGGCCAGCCTGTAAGCTCCGCGGCATACAACCTCGTGATCCGCACCCTTGCCTCCCACCCCTCCTCTGCCCAGCGCCATTTCTGGCCCTTCCTCTGGGAGATGCAGGAGGCTGGCCACTCCGTCGACCAGGGCACCTACCTCGCTGCTCTTGCATCCTTCAAGAAGACCGGCCTCACCACCGACTACGCCTCCCTCACCGCGCACTACGACAAGTTCCGGAAGAGAGGCGAGTCCGCCACCACAGCTGCCGCCGCAGCGAAGGCCGTCCAGGACCACGATGCCGCCGGCCTCGATAGCAGGCTCGCTGACATCGGTCTCCTTCCGCTCACGGAAACCACCGTCATCACGGTGCTCCGGGAGCTGAGGGAACATCTGATCAAGGTTCTCGCCTTCTTCTGATGGGCTGAGCGGCAGCAGGGGTACACGCATAGCTCTGTGGCCTACAATGCCATGGCAAGGGTGCTTGGCAGGGAGGAGTCGGTGCCAGAGTTTTGGGACTTGATCCGGGAAATGATGGTTGCCGAGATGCACGTTGATATCGACACTTACCTCAAGCTGTCCAGGAACTTCCAGAAGCGTTACATGGTCCTAGAGGCTGTGGAGCTGTATCAGCTTATGATGGATGGCCCTTTCAAGCTAGCCTGGCAGGATGGACCCATCATCATCAGGCACATCTCGCTGGCGCCGACGCCGGACCTTGAGCTTGTCAATCGGGTTGTCAACAAGTTTGAAGCTGTCTGGGGCATAAAGACCAAGGAGTTGCTTGACGGGGTCCATAGGGCACTTACCAGTAATGGGAAGTCGACGAGGCTGCAGAGATTGTGCAAACAATGAGGGACCAAGGCCACCAGCCGGACAATGTTACATATAGCCAGTTGGTGTATGGTCTTTGCAAGGTCGACAAGCAGGAGGACGCTTGCAAGGTGCTCGATGAAATGGAGGCCGAAGGGTGTGTCCCAGATTTAAAGACTTGGACCCTATTGATCCAGCTGGGGATGTGGACAGAGCTGTGCAGTATTTCACTGAGATGATCGAGAAGGGCTTCGACGCGGATGCTGATTTGCTGGATGTGATATTGAAAGGTCAGTGTAGCCATGAAAAGGTTGAAGGGGCTTACTCTTTGTTTGTTGAGATGGTGGATAAGGCTGAGTTGAGGCCTTGGCAAGGCACTTGCCGGCGTCTAATTGGTGACTTGCTGAGGGTAAACAAACTTGAGGAGGCACTGGCCCTTCTGAAGACAATGAAAACCTGCAAGTTCCCACCTTTCGCACACCCATTCCGTCCTTACATTGCCAAGCATGGGACGGTTGAAGATGCAAGGAACTTTTTCAAGGCCTTGACAGTGAATACTTCTCCAGCACCTGCTGCCTACCTGCATGTTCTCAAGGCCTTGACAGTGAATACTTTTTCAAGGCACTGCATCGACCATCGATAGGGACTTGTGTGGACCTGCACCTGCGCACCTGCTGGCTGCTGCTCCACACCTTCACCTTTTCATACTTCACTACTGACGCATGGTTAATTATGGTATATATCCTTATTGGTTTTCAGGACGTACTCATGGTTTCTTTTCATACTTCAGTCTATCAGTCCGACGATGGCTAAAGTTATGCTCAAGGTGTTGGGGGGAGCCCCATGGGCCTAAGCCCCCCCCCTTCGGGCCTTTCGTTTCGACCGCGCCTTTAGCCATCGGTAGCCACGGCCCGTCATCCTATTGGTAGTCAGAAGCTTTCGGCATAGTGTCGCCGAAAGGTTTGGAATGATAGCAAGCTTTCGCCCGCCTGTACTAGGACAGGTGGTGGCGGAAGCCGGGGGAGAAGCTACGATCTCCCACAAGCTTTCGCTCGAGCCTTCGTCCGCCTGTACCGGACCGGATAGCGGTGGTAGCCGGAGCAATAGAGCCCGTCATCCTATTGGCAGTCGGAAGCTTTCGGCATAGTGTCGCCGAAAGGTTTGGAACGTTAGCGAGCTTTCACCCACTTGTACAGGACAGGTGGTGGCGGAAGCCGGGGGAGGAACTACGGTCTCCCACAAGCTTTCGCTCGAGCCTTCGCCCGCCTGTACCGGAACGGATAGCGGCGGTAGCCAAGGGAAAAGGGCTACGGCCTGCCACAAGCAACAAAAGAGCCACGGCCTTCGGCAAGCTTTCGCCCTAGTTTCACTCATCGACGGTGAATCGCGTGTCGGCGAGAGCTAGGGCGGAACAGTTCCACGGCCTTCCGGCGAAAGGATCACTAACTGTTATGAGCTATGAGCTGATTTGCAGGTTTCTGTCGTCGCATACGCCGCCTCGTCCGTGGGTCCCAAAGGATAGATTCAGGTGAGGGCCCCATTCGAGGAGGTGCCGACCTAGAGAAGCCCGAAGGACCATAAACGCCCTATAGGCACGGAATATGCTCGAGGATCTGAGTAGTTAGGAGGACATTTTGGTACTTGTAAAGCATACGACATGTATAAATAAAGCCTCCGAGGGCGTTGTAAAGAGAGGAATGAAACCCTAATTCATTGAGTTATCTGTAAGTCCCTATCGTTTTCCTTGTTCCTTTCGTTCGGTTACTTTTGCGCTTTCGGCTACTTGAGCGACAACCCACTGTTCGAAGGCTAAGGCCTAGAACAACACAAGGCAACATATGGATCGGGGTCCATTATTCAGTACATCATCTGTTTAGTATTTTTTCATACATCAATGAAATTCCCTCCATCTCTTCTTTTGGACCACCATATGATGTATTTTTTGACACGGCAGGGACAGACTCGATGAACAAAGTGCAAAATCTACAACAAATCTTAGTTTTTACTGCTGCGTAAGCGTAGCTATCCAAATTCCAAATGCAGTTCCAACTGGCTCACTAGATTAATGAAACAAAGCGAGTTCAGGTTCAGAAAAAAGGCATGCATGAGCATGACAGGGAAAGCTGGCGTGGATGGAGGAGTCCTCATGTTGTGTCGTCGATTATTATAACAAGCTTGCTAGCACTGAACCCAACTATCGGTCATGCTATTGCTATTGCTGTCCAGCTGATATGTCATTAGATTCTCCCATCCCATGACTGACACACATCAGTCCAACCTCTTGACCTAACACACCACAATAATCCCCTTTCTATTTATTCGCAAAAAAATAATCCCCTTTCTATTAACGAACAAAACCAAATAAATAAATGTAGCAGCTACGTCGATCAATCCATCTCCTTGTTCACCACAAAAATAAATTTCACTTCATCTTGCATTGCTTAGGTTTTGGTCGCGTCGCTCCTCCAATCCTTTCCCCCTTTTGGATTTGTGCTTGTAAGCTTTGGTTATACGTACCCTGACAGATTGAATGAGATTTTTTTTTTGATCCGAACAAAAGGGAGCTGCTGAATAAGCCAATCCAGATTCAACACGTGTAATATATGCTTGCCCATAAAGCCTCAGCAGATGCACTTTCTGTACTACAGTATGTTATATTTCTTATTCAGTGTCTAAGACTCTCTTTGCTAAGACTTTGGCTTCTCTAGAAACGGAAAAAAGGCTATATTTTTGTGGCTTTGGTTTCTAGGTCAAAAGGCTTTGGCTTTACATTTTATGTTTTGGTTTTAGCCTTTTGGCTTCATAGGCCGTTTTCTAGTGTGAGTGTTTAGCAGAGTTTCACTTTCACCAAAGAAACACAGAAGGGCAAAGGTGAAACTCCCCTGCCAGTTAAAAAGGATCTGAACGAGCTCAAGCTGGGAATGAAAGCTAAAACCAAATCCAGGCAAATGGTTGAATGGCACATGCACATGCTAAAGAATAAGATCCTGCTGGGACCGGGCGGATCACTGCAGTGCACTCTGATTTTTTTTGGACGGGACGACAAATTAAATTAAAAGCAAAGCGAGCTGTGAGGAAAAGTGCCCTTTGATCATGCCAGATGGCCAGCAACCGGCAAGCAATCAAGTGACCTGGAGGTGAGTCAGCTCCATCACTTGCATGCATCGCTGTCGCCTTTCTGCATGTTCCTCCCTTTCGGATCCATGGAATATGCTGCAGTATCCAGTATTATTTTGTATGTTTGTTTCTTAGTCATCATCGTCAGAAAGAAAGAAAGTTTAGGTGTTTGTTTAGTGGGTTATATATGTGTATTATATTATGTAATGCATATATATATATACACATACATAGGAAAATTCCTTTCTACACCGACGTGTAGTTACTCCTACCTGATAATAAACACACGCAAACGTCTAGCGACTCCCGCTCGATAACAGGCTGATCACGCCGTTCCACCGAGTACAGAAACACGCCAAACGTTGCCACGTTACTTAGCGGGTCAAAATAAGCAGACCCGTTAATCCAATGCATATAACAAAAACAACCATCATTTACGGCTCCTCCTACCAGGCGTCGCCGCAGCTCCTCTTCTCCACCTTCTGTCCCCACCGTAGATGCGAGCACCGCCCCCGTCGAGGAAGGCGTGCCGGGCCGTGCGAGCAGGCCGGACTCCGCCCCTCGCAGTCTCATGGCCCCTCAAGATCTAGCGTCGCCTGTGGTTCTGGCCGCGACGCCTCCTTCCCTCCCGAAGGCGGTGGCAGGCCCCTTCCCGGGCGGATCTCCTCGGCCCTGGCGGAGACGGCTATTCCTCCCGACCCCGACTTCACTGAGGGCGGCGCTTCCACCTAGCAGCGAGAAAATTGCATATTTGGGATTCTAATCGTCGTGTTTCACAGTTTCAGAACTTCAATTGTTGACTTCGTAAAAATGACCCTCCAAACATTGGACTTTTGATTTTCATGACATTATGTGTATTTTCTCCCTTTTATAGTAGGATTGCTTCATGTATTTGTCACATGAATGGACTTTTTGCCCTTCTGTTGTCTTGCCGTGCCGCTCGTACGTACGTCGCCTGTGCTCGTTCGTGCCGCTCGGTACTTGTTGGTTGCTGTTACGTACGTGCAGGCAGGGCAGGCGGTACGTACGTGCTCATACGTATGCCTGGACGCTCGCCGCCTTGGCAGGCAGGCAAGCATGCCGCCGCCGCCGCCCCTGGGATGGCTGGATGGCCGGCGCCGCCGCCTTGAAAATAGTGGACATGGCTTCGGGCTCGGCCAGGCCTCAGGCGGGAGCAACCTAGCCGTCCATGTCCGGCGCGCCCAAGCCTCCATCCGGCGCGGCCATGCCCTTGGCGATTTGGCGCTTCCATGCCCTCGGCGATCGGCGCGGCCAGGACTTGGGCTGCCGCGGTCAGGCCGTCGGCGGCCACGGCCAGGTCGGGCAGCTGGGCATTAGGTCCGGCGGCTTCCATGAAGGACAGTGCGTCTAGGGCAAGCGTCACGACTGGCGGCGGCACAAACCATCGGGTGGAAACAAAACGTCTGTCTCGGTGTTTTCGTATCCATGCACGCAAGGAAAGGTAGAAGGGCAAAAGAGTCCATTGATGTGCCAAATTCATGTATACATGCTAGAAAAGATATAAAATAAACATAATGTCATAAAAATCAAGAGTCCAATGTTTGAAAGGTCATTTTTACAAGGTCATTTTTACAAAGTCAACGATCGAAGTCCTAAAATTGCGAATCGCGACGTTTGGAGTCCTAAATATGCAATTTTCTCCTCCTCCACGCCCTCTGGATGCAAGGCCGTGCACGAGGGTGTGCAGCCTGTACGTCCGTACAGGGCCCCCAAATTTACAGGGCCTCAAAAAAATAAGCCCAATAGTAGAAGACCCTATGTATTACAGTGAGGACATAGCAGCAGAACGCCAGTTCGAGTCCGCAGCCCTTGCGGCGGCTTCGCGTGCGTGGCGACGGCGCGACGCTTCGTGTTCATCTGATCATCTCGTCTCCCATCTCCAGCCGGCGATCGTCACTCATCAATTCATCTAGCAAGCAGTTAGCAGTGAAGTAGGCACCAACGATAGGAACCAGGAAGAGGTCCAGGCGGAGGCCCCTGCAGGACTGAAGGTATTGTTTTTTTTCAATTCCATCTGTATTGTATTAATTAAATCCTTCGTATGAAAGTCTACTAGTCTAGAACTGCTTGTATAATTTTAATGTTATTCTTTTCATCTTTTGAAGCCATGTCTTCTACAAATCGATCTAGAAAATATGAATCCGGTTACCAAAAACGTAAGAAGAAACAAAGAATTGAGGAGTTAACTCAGTCTCAGAAAGGAGCAATGGATAGATTTGTTATAAAAGAATCAAACGTGCATTCAGGTAATGAGGCAGAGGTCGTTGATCTTGGTCCTGCACTTGATAGTAATATTGAAAATGATCTTAGAGATGGCCAGATAGGGACAGAAAATAATGGTGAGCTTCAGGAAGTTCCTATTAATAACACAGATGTTGAAACAGATAATGATGGTGATAACAGTGAGGATATTTGAAACTTTGATTGAGGCCTCACTTAGAGCTTCGAACAGGGTCTATAAATCTGACGGCACGGCCCTGCTGGATGTGGCGACAAGCACCACCAGTGGCAGTGGCGGCGGGGCTTCCCCCTCCTGGCGGCCCCTTCAAAGAACTGGCATCTGGCGGCTGCGTCGGACGAACCTCTGCAAACAAGGTACTGGCGTATACACGCAAAATCATTTTTTCCCTTTACATCGATCCTTGAGTGTTAACAGAGATGAACACCTACTAGCAGGAGCGGTCCGATGCTGTGATCCGGTGCTTGCAGGTTTTCCTCTCCTAGGTTGTCAAGGAAATGGTAATATTTGTTGCTGTCAACACATTTGGTTTTCGGAGTACGTATAGACCTAGTTACATCAGCACTATATGTTGTTGCATACCAGGTTGTCAAGCAAATGCCAATATGAGTAATGTTGTTTCAGCAGTATGCGGTGTTTGACATCTGGAGCTCGGGCAAATTCAAGTGTGATGACAGATTGCTGTATCGCTTCATATATTTTTAGTTCATACTTTCGTTAGATTACTCTATGAATATAGTACCAGTTCATAACTTTTTTCAGACTCAAGTACCAGTTGATACTTTTTTCCAGACCAAATAAAGTATATGTTTATACTATTTTCAGACTAGAGTATTGGTAGATACTCCCACGTATGATGTATGTAAATTTTCCATGTAAAAATAAAAAATCTGGTGTCCATACATATGTATACTCTCTTCTAAGACTACTCTATATGTATTGGAAAGCTGTGTACCACTAGAAATTTCTTAACTTCTCTATGGTATGTGCACATACTCTGTCTAGAAGTATGCATAAATACTCGCACATACTCCCTCCATCCCACAATATTGGCCCTTTGAGGATTCAAAAAATGTACCAAAATAAAAGACGTTTTAGCTTCTATAGGCATGAGCCCCACTCTATTATGAGTACAGCACAAATCTATCCTATCATCTCCTGGCTCCTGTCGTCCACTACACATCTATCCCTAATAATAAAAAGACAAAATTTCAGGCTATTTTTTCGTCCAGCCCATTCTAATGGAGCCCAACAGTCGGTCCACTCCTTCCTTTCCACTCGCCTCAGCCCATTCTCGCACACGCACCGTCCGGGCCGTTCCGTCGTTCCTTCCTCTTCCTCTCCCCCGTCCCATTGTTTCTTCCTCTTGAAAAAAAATCGTTCGTCTTCGGTTCATTGCCTCCGCCTCCACCGAGGGGGCGTTGTCGGGGATGGCGGTGATGATGGTGTCGAGGGAGCGTCGAGGTAGTCCAGTAGATCGTCGCCCTGGTCCATGAGCGCGGCGGCGAAGGCGGTGGCACGGCCGAGGTCGACAACCCTCCGCCCAGCGCGACCATAGCCGGCCGGCCGGCCGCCCGTCCCAGCCGTTGCAAGCTCGTGCACCTCCTCTACCTGCCTCGTCCTTCCTTCCTCGCACTGGGATCTCGCTCGCCGGGAGATGGACGGCGGCGGCGCCCAGGCTGCCTATGCCGGTTGCCGGCAACCTAGGCCACCCAACGTCCATCCCGACCGTCTCAGGCCCATGCGCCGGGAGATGGATAGCGGCAAGATCAGCTCGACCGCCCGTCATGGCTGTCACAGGTCTGCATCCCCCGGCCTGTCACGACTGTTGCAGGACCCAAGCCGAATGCTGCGGTAGTCAGAATCTGTTGCAGGCCCCAGGCCGTTCCCTTGTGGGAGTCGGAATCAAATCGCGAACTATATCGGTATGTTACGAACTCCATGTCCGACGCGAATTGCTTTTCCGCGATTGCTTCCGCTTTTTGCTTTTCCGCGATTGCTTCCGCTTATATATTACTGCTGCCATTGGGAAATCCTCGAAGAACAAGTACCTGATCTCGCCGAGCAGACCTCGCCTTTGAATCCGTACCTGATCTCGTTGAGCAGAGAAGCGCCTCGACGAGCAGATCTCACCTTCAAATTCGAGCTGAGCAAGGACGAAATCCTCTTATCTTGCCATACACACGACTAACAAGGTTAGCTTTCTCAGTGATTGTTCTTATACAGTGCATCTATTTTAGAGACACTTGCCTGTTTGATGATATTGCGAGATTGATGGTGTTGGGAGAGCACGTTGAGTTCTTATCGCTGTTTTTGCCAGGTTTGAATGAGGGCTGACCACGCTTGTCGCCTGGTAAGTTCTTATCGCTGTTGAAGGGGCTATATGCTGCTTGTCAACAGTGGGTAGGAGGCAAATATGTTTGTATACGACTTTGAGTAGCAGTGATTTTTCTAATTGCATACAAGAGTAGTACTAGGAAGAAATATCCTCACAAGCTGATGCTTGTCCTGACCCTTTTAAGAGCATTTTTTTGGTTGATTGATTTGGTTGCTGACTATATGCCATGCCACTTGAGTATTTTGTGAAAGAGCTAGCATTTTACTATTTGAGTTATGTTGCATGGATCTATGGTAGTTGCACTTGAGTTATGTTGGTTAATTTTTTTTTTGCTGTTTTTACATAAAATGGACCATAGCGTTGAATCAAACACTGTTGAGGATTTTGATGATTGGTCCTTCAAGAAAGCAAAATGTTCTAAACTAGATTTGTTGGCATGATAAATGTTGATGCAATTCCTTCAACTACATCACCAACCATAGAGACATTATCTTCAGTTTCTGAATTGGTAGATGAGCAGATGAGTGAAGAAAATCTTTCATCGGATGATGATAAACAACTAGAAGAACATAAACAGACAAATATTGGTGAAATATATGACTATCTCCCTTGCTTTCAAGGTGTGACAATCTCCCACAAGCCACAAGTTTTTTTTCATTTATGTGTACTTCTGTATGTAGTCTTTTCATTATAATACCGAGGATATAAAGCCAATATGTATTGAATTTTATGCAAATTATGCATTGACCAATATGGTATTGTAAGAAAATATTTTCTCATTCTTGGTATTATTTATTCTTCACCTCACGGCATCTTGGGTTGACAGTGGGCTCCAATTGATGTACAAAATGTGCGTTTGCTGCAACTGCAACTCACTCTCTAATTTCTGGGAGTCATAAATCTAGGCTATTGGTAAAGATGCAAATTGTCACAACGTCCAGGCTCTTACGCTTGCACACTGGATACTGCTTCTGTTTGCTGTCACGTGCTCTTTCTGTTTCACAACAAATTAGTACAGGTCACCTTTCTACCACTAGAATTTTTTTTTTGCTGCAGTTGTAGGAGATCTTTGAGCTAAAATTCCTTCAGATCTGAGCCCAATACCAAAGTTAGTTTCCTGATTAGAGAGTAGCCGGGCCCTGTGTATGGTTCAGTTATTAATTTAAAATCTTGAACTAGCAACTGCCTTACTTTTCAGTTTTACATGATGATGTTCTGAAAATTGTGAGCCCAAAGATGTAGGCCCAATCATTTTAGCTAAGTATTGAAACAAATTTATGACTATCAATATGACTTGGCTGAAATTTGCATCATTATTGTTTTCTTATACACGGCTACTGACTACAGGTTGTGTTATTTGTTCAAACAACTTTCTTTCTGATTTGGCATTGAACCTATTTCTTTTTGGGTGTGTAGTGCAGTACTTAGTAGTTAGCACCAGAAATGGCGACTACTTACCAAACTGGCCTTGTGGTTGGGCCACAGTTGCTGAACACTGAAACTATCACTTAGAAGGCCAACGACTTTGTTGCTGACACTAACAGAAATGACAAATGCATTGGCTACTTGGATGTGTTTGTACACAAGGCACGCGACATCCACAATGTTTGTATCTATCAAAAGCAGGACATGTATGCAAAGCTGTGCTTCACGAG
The DNA here is from genome assembly GCA_038087645.1 of Saccharum hybrid cultivar R570. Taxonomy (NCBI): domain Eukaryota; kingdom Viridiplantae; phylum Streptophyta; class Magnoliopsida; order Poales; family Poaceae; genus Saccharum; species Saccharum hybrid cultivar. Next base: position 25,991,400 of record JAQSUU010000115.1, on the reverse strand, counting down.
AAGCCCTGATATGTCATGCTCAACCAAGGTGATCAACAGTGCTAGGCGCAACCCCATATTTGAGGAAAGCCTACGGCTTGATGTGGAAACAAAGAAATATGGCTGCTTCGTTCAAGTGCGAGATATGGATGTTAAGCATAGCGAGTGATGGAAAGCTGGAGGATCAGCTGCTTGGCTTTGCCCTTGTTCCTCTGGCAGATATTGTAATGGGTGATGGAAAGCTGGTCCAGGAGTTCTCCCAAACTTCCACTGACCTGTTCCACACACCAGCTAAATTTGTGCAGCTATCCTTGTCATATACTGGTTGTTCCCTAGATGTTATCCTCATCTCATCACCTAATAAATCAGCGTCAAGAGTGGATGATTCTAGAAATAATCGTGTGGTTCCTTCTCAGCTTAAAAAGATTGTGTTCACAGACCTAGATGTGGAAACAAATAAACCAGAACTGTCACTGAGAAATTTATTACTATGAAATCATCTATTCGAGACCCGTTGCAACGCACGGGCACTTTTGCTAGTGAATAAAAAAATAAAAAAAACCAACGGTGGGAGGAGCAGGAGGCTTATCCTTTCTTCCTTCCCTGGCGTTGAGTCGCCCAGTCATCAAGATCCATGTCGGCGGCAAACTCTCTGAGGCACGACGGTGGCGTGCAGAGCTCGGCCACGGTGCGGTTAAAGGTCGGCAGGCAGTAGCTCCTCCTCCTCTTCTTCCTCGGCCTACCGCTCTGTTACCGACTAGATCACACTGTATATCACTGATAGTGTTTGGGTAGATGAACTTGTGTTCGTCGGACCAGCTGGAGCCGGATCCGCCGCCGTCGCCGCCGGCACTGCCGCACGGTTCAGAGAATGTCGAATACAAGTCGAGTTTTGCTTCTCACGGTCACCTGCTCTCTATAGGTGTTTACATGGGTCGTTTGCCCTCTTACAGCCATGCAGGGCCCATGAACTTGGAATTCGGCCTTCTGGCCCGTTTTGCCTCCAGCCTTGATTCTTCAGTATCCTCAGCGCCTGTACAAGCTTCTCCTTCGGCAAGGGGCACCTTGGCACTGGTGACATTCTTCCTCCCTTGAAAGACGGCTTGCCCCCCAAGCCGGCGCTCGAGGGAACTCTTGGCGAAGTGCATCTTCATCTTCCCAGGTCGACAGCTCCAATGGTGTACGTGACCAGCGAATCAATACTTGAGGTTGGGTCTTGGTGCCGTGGAGATGTAGACGGTGATCAAGGATCTCCTAAGGTACCTGAAGATTGTCAGAAGGAGATGGTAATACCGGACATACCGAGTGTGAAGATGGTACTGCCTTCTTCAATTGAGATACATGGAATGTGGGGTGAATCCTGGAACCAGCAGGTAACTGTAGTGTATAAGCCACAGAACCAATCTTGGATAGGATCTTGTAGGGACCAAAATAACGAAAGGACAGTTTGTTTGATGAACGAAGAGCCACAGAAGACTGGACGTAAGGCTGTAACTTCAAATAAACTGGATCCCCAACAGCAAAGTTTCTGATGCCGATCAGCTTGATGTTTCATTTTCTTTTGAGCTCTCAGTAAATGTTGCTGTAGAAGTTGTTGCATATGTGATCTATCTTTGAGCCACTGGTCCAGATCTTCTATTTCACAGTTTTCAACATCAATACCGAGCTGTCTTGGTTCTTGACCATAGAGAACAAATAATGGTGTCTTGTTCAATGAAGAATGAAAAGACGTGTTGTACCAGAACTCAGCTAAAGAGAGCCACTGTGACCATTTTGTAGGGCAGGCATGTGCAAAGCATCTCAAATAAGTTTCACACGCTCGGTTTGTCCATCGGTTTGGGGGTGGTAAGTAGAGCTCATACGGAGTTCAGTACCTGTAAGCTTGAACAAAGCCTGCCACAGACTACTGGTAAAGATCTTATCTCTATCGGATATAATAGCTTGAGGTAGCCCGTGCAGTTTGGAAACTGAATCTATGTAATGAAGAGCAACTTGCATTGCAGTAAAGGGATGAGACAAGGCTATAAAGTGTGCATACTTGGAGAATTTGTCGACCACCACTAAAATGCAGTTGAATGTTTTGGATTTGGGTAACCCTTCAATAAAGTCTAGAGAGACGACTTGCCATGCAGAATCAGGAACCGGTAGTGGTGAAAGCAAACCTAGGTAAGGAGTCTGCTCTGGTTTAGCATGTTGGCAAATAGCACATTGAGAGACATAGTCAGCAATATATTGTTTCATCCTTGGCCTTGCAAAAAGCTTTTTGAGCCTATGATAAGTAGCCTCTATGCCTGAATGTCCCCCCAAAGGGCTAGCACGCAGAGCTGTGGTGACCTTTTGATGAAGAGCAGTGACAGAACCCAGCCACAGTCTATTTTTGAATTTGATTAGTCCACTGTGTAAAGAGAAATGGCCCATGGGTGAGGCAACAGACAATTGTTGTAGCAATTCTAACAACTCAGGATCTTGGAGGTAAGCTGCTTGTAAGTCAGTGAGCCACACAGGTTGCAGAACTGAAGTTGCTGCAATTTCAGTTGGATCCTAGTGAGTTGCACGTGATAAGGCATCAGCGACAGTGTTTTCGGATCCTTTCTTGTATAGAATTTTGAAATTCAGCCCCATGAGTTTAGTCAGTGCTTTATGCTGCCATGGTGAAGTTAAACGTTGAGCATCCAAATGGAGTAAACTTTGGTGATCAGTCTTAATAAGGAACTTAGTATGTTGGAGATAGGGACGCCAGTGATCAACTACTATCATAATTGCCAGGCATTCCTTGTCAGAGTGGAGAAACCTTGGGATTTGTGACTAAGAGCCTTACTGACATAAGCCAATGAATGTCCTTCCTGTTGAAGGATAGCTCCAACACCCTTTTCTGAAGCATCAGTTTCAATTACAAAGGGCTTGGTGAAATTGGGCAGTTGTAACACAGGGGTAGAGACCAATGTTTGTTTTAAAGCTTCAAAGGCAGCTTGTGTTTCAGAAGTCCAAGTGAATAATACACCTTTCTTTAGAAAATTGGTAAGAGGTTTGCTAAGGAGTCCAAAGTGCCTAACAAATTTTCGGTAATAACCAGCCATACCCAAAAAACTTCTGAGATCCTTAACAGTTGTTGGTGGAGGCCAATTCTGAATGATCGCAACCTTATCAGGGTCGGTGGCAACACTAGAAGCACTGACAACATGGCCTAAATATTTTAACTCCTGCTGAGCAAAGGTGCATTTCTTGAGTTTCACTTGGAATTTGTGATGTCTTAATGCTTCAAAGACTTGCCTGAGATGTTCCAAGTGATCAGACCAATTGGGACTGTAAATGAGGATATCATCAATAAAAACAACTACAAATACCCTGAGAAATGATGCAAGGACATGGTTCATCACTGACTGAAAGGAAGCAGGTCCTCCAGTGACTCCATATGGCATAATCTGGTACTCATAATGTCCATTATGTGTTTGAAAGGTTGTTTTATATTCTTCCCCAGGTGCTAATATGATCTGGTGAAACCCAGAGCTGAGATCCAGAGATGTAAACCAGGATGCTCCTCCCAATTCATCCAAAATCTCATCTATAACAGGCAGTGGGTATTTGTTTTTGACAGTATAAGCATTTAGTTTTCTAAAATCCACACATAATCTCCAATCTCCGGCCTTCTTCTTGACAAGGAGAGCTGGTGATGAGAAGGGACTGGTGCTGGCTTGAATGGGACCTTTCTGAAGCAGCTCCTTGATTTGATTTTCAATTTCTATTTTCTATGCTGGATTGTATCTATATGGTTTGATCTTGAATGGTTGAGTACCAGGGAGAAGTGGAATAGTGTGGTCACCATGTCTTCTTGGAGGTAATCCAGACACAGGTTCAAAAACATCAGCAAATTCAGTAATAATATCCTGGATTTCTGCAAGCAATGTAGTAGCACACTTGGACTGGTCTTGAACCATATGGACTTGTACATGATAAAGAATAGAATCCTCCTTGACCAAAGCTGCCAGCTGGGAATTTGTAATTGGTGACCCCATAGTAGCAGTAGGACTGATGCCCTTGAGTGTGATCAGTTGATTGTTGTAAGAAAACTGCAGCCATTTGTCTTGCCAATGAACTTGCATCGGGCTGTGTTGTTGTAACTAGTCTATATCCAAGATAATATCATAGCTTCCCAATGGAATAATCTTGAATGTAGTGCTGAAAGTGTGCCCACAAATGCCCCAAACTTGCTGTTTCAACTGATGGGTGCAATGGATGATATTGCCATTAGCAACTCGAACTTGGATGGGTTGCTTAAGAGCTGTCCAACCAGGTATACTCTTTGCCAGTTGTTCACTAATAAAAGAGTTGGTACTGCCAGAATCCACTAACATGTAAGCTTGATGGGCTGCAATATAACCTTGAAGGCGTATGGTCCTGCTGGATTCAGTACCCTTAATAGCTTGAACTGAGATGTGCATAAGATCATCACCAGAGTCAATATCAACAACATTACTGTCAGCAGGACAATCAGTTGTATCATCAAATAATTTCCAGATTTCCTCCACAACATGCAGAGAAATAGCCTTGGGACACTTATGACCGGGTCCCCATTTCTCACCACATTTGAAACAAAGGCCCTTAGCACGGCGAAAAGATGTGAGGTCAGCCATAGCTTCAGTTGGTGACTTAGAAGATGAACCTTCAGGTGAGCTCGGTTAGATGCAATACTCTTGGTATAAGTTGGAGACGGCAGCATAGAAGACCGGCCACCATCCATCGACGCCTTCTTGTTGTAAGAATTGTCCGAGCGACGAAAATCTCTCTTGTTTGGTCCCGCCAACACCTCCTCCTGCAACAAAGCGATAGAGGTAGCAGTATCGATGTCGTGGGGGCATTGTACCAACACGACAGCCTTAATTTCATCACGTAAACCATCTATGGACCGATTAGTGATAAAAGAGGGCTCTATGTGAGGATTATGAGCAAGTAACTGATGAACAACATCACTAAAGACCTCAATATACTCAGTGACAGAGCTGGTTTGTTTAAGATGGAAAATTTTTCGCTGTAAGTGATCGTGCTCATCCCGATCAAACTTATGGCAGAGAGCTGAACAAAGGTCCTTCTAGGAATGTTTTTGAGCAAAATCAGGAACAGTCTGAACCCAAAGGGAAGTAGACCCAGTGAAGTTCATAGTGGCTAACTTGACCCATAAATTTTTAGGTACAGAATAGAGATCAAAGAATGTTTTAGAATTCCTAATCCACAATTTTGGATTGCAACCGTCGAATTTGGGGAAATTGAACGGAGGCATAGCAGAATTCCAGTTAAGAGCTAGGCCACTAGGTGCACAACCAATCAATCCAAATTATAGAGCATTGGGATCAAAGAAAATTGGCGCACCTGTGACCGGGGCAGGGATTGGAGTAGTGGTATACACTACCCCGAAGCCAGTACCCCGGTGATGGTTTTCTTTGTCATGGTCCTGAGACCCAGATGCCGCCCGCGGCGGGGTAGGCTCTAGATGGGCGGAGCTCGGCACCTTCAGGCTCACGGAGGCAGAGAGATCCCCCGGAGTAGTGGTCGACGGGGGTTGGGCGATGGTGACACAGCCCGATAGCGTCGCCGTCGCGGAGTCCACCGGGTGTGCTTGCGGAAGAAGAGTTCCCAGCGCCTGTTCGACGTGTTCGCCGAGATCCATCACCGCGTGCTCCAGGTCGGAGACACGCTATCGATGATGGGCTTCCAAGTGTTGATGTCGGTCCTCGGGGCTCACATCTCCACCATGGAAGTGCGCAGTTCCTCGATCCCCTTGGAGTTCTGCCCGAGCAACGCCAAGATCTGGCCGTACTGCTCCTCCGGTGTCACCATGGCCATCTGACGGCGTGTGAGGTACGGATGTGATGCCAGGGTCGAAGCTCTGATTCCATATTGTTACCGACTAGATCACACTGTATATCACTGATAGTGTTTGGGTAAATGAGCTTGTGTTTGTCAGACCAGCCGGAGCCAGATCCGCTGCCGTCGCCGCCGGCACTGCCGCACGGTTCAGAGAATGTCAAATACAAGTCGAGTTTTGCTTCTCACGGTCACCTACTCTCTATAGGTGTTTACATGGGCCGTTTGCCCTCTTACAGCCACGCAGGGCCCATGAACTTGGAATTCGGCCTTCTGGCCCATTTTGCCTCCAGCCTTGATTCTTCAGTATCCTCAGCGCCTATACAAGCTTCTCCTTCGGCAAGGGGCACCTTGGCACTGGTGGCACGCTCCTCCTCTGACTCGACGGTGGCCACCTCAGGAACGACGATGAGCTTCCGATAGCAGCTGCCCGACGCTCTAGACGTGCGGCCTCCGAGTGCGCGCCTTGCGCTTGGACCATGCCACCGGCACGACTTTCTGCTGCTGGCACTTCTTCCACATCGACGTCGACGCCGCCACGCCGGCGGCGACGTCGTCGGGCGTAGGCGCAGGCAAGCGGATTCGCCGAGTGCACAAACGTGTCGCAGCACTGGCACAGGAAGGCGTCGTCGACCGCGCAGCCACTGCGCACGCCGCTGCAGGAAGCTATCGCTGGCGGGCACGGCTGTAAGGATCCCTGGTAAGCCTAGAGGGGGGGTGAATAGGCGTATCTAAAAATTTCTACACAAAACTCAAAGTCACTTGTCAGCAACTGTCGGAAGTCCCGACAGTTTATGTCAGGACTCCCAACATTGTCAGAAGTCCCGACGTCAGCTGTCAGCAGTTCCGACGCCTACGTGGAATGAACTACAAGTGCTCAAATGAACTTTGTGAAGCCAATAACTTACAACCCCACTTCCTAGTGGTAAGATGAAGTTGTCCAAGTGTTTCCTTGCCCTTGGAGCGCCACTAATTTGAAGATCGGGACCAAAACCTAAGAAATAGCTTGAGAGAGAGAGACAACAAAGACCAAATAATCTCAAGTAATCACAACAACAATAAGCACGCGGGACACAAGGATTTATCTTGAGGTTCAACTCGCCACTAAGGCTTGTCTACGTCCTCGTTGTTGAGGTGACCACTAAGGTCGGGGTCTCTTTCACCTCCTTGCCTCTCTCAAGCAACCACAAAAGGTAAACTTGAGTTCTTCACTAGAAAATCAAGGGTAATACAAACTTCCCAAGGTTCTCCCACAGATTGGGAGCTCTTGGGCGACGCCTAGCCGGCTAGGGTTTCAAGAACCCAAGAGTAACAAACGCAAATCCAACCGGCATGATGAAGAAATCAAGTGCTCAAGCTTTGAATCAATGTTTCTCTCACCAAATCCCTTCTCTCAACTCAATCTCTTGCAAGATTTGAATCTAGGAGCAAAGAGGAGAAGAAAGGGGGGAGCTAGAGAGCTAGAGAGCACTTTCACTGAAGGTTTGGTCGAGTGAAATGAGTTCATAACGGTTAGAAGTGAAGAGAGGGCTATTTATACTTGTAGTAGAAATCTAACCGTTCAGATCTACGTCGGGACTGCTGACGTAGATCTTGGGACTGCTGACCTGTATAGAAAACACTGTTCATACAAGGTCAAAGTCACTGCGTGAAGGCCAACGTCGGGACTCCCGACGTACGTCGGGACTGTTGACCGTCGGGACTGCTAACGTACGTCGGGACTGCTGACCGTCAGGACTGCTGACGTACGTCAGGACTGCTGACCGTCAGGACTGCTGACGTACGTCGGGACTACTGACGCTGCAGTTTGGTGAGCGAGCTGATGGGCCTGGCGTCGGGGCTCCTGGCGAGGGTCGAGACTCCTGACCGTCGGGACTCCCGACGTACGTCGGGACTTCCGACGCCAAAAGTCACTAAAACTATTCTATGTGCTTGTGAAGGCGTCGGGGCTCCTGGCGAGGGTCGTGACTCCTGACCGTCGGGACTCCCGACGTACGTCGGGACTTCCGACGCCAAAAGTCACTAAAACTATTATATGTGCTTGTGAAGTGCTAGAGTGTCTCTCTTATGATTTAGTTTTAATACTTGAGCACTCTATCTTCCTCAAACCAACTAGATTAGCATCCCCCTTTATAGTGTGGCATAGCCTAAACTCAAGATCAAATATCAAAGAATTTAAACGCTTTTGAGTCCATTACCGCGTCATTTTGTAACTCGGGCTCCACCATCTCATATATTATCCTCATTCTTATTTTGCCTGCTTGTCATCTCGATAAATCTCATTAGTCCTCTAATCGTGTGGTCATTATCATCAAAACCCACAAATAGGGCTTGATTGCACTTACAATCTCCCCCTTTTTGGTAATTGATGACAATACAATTAGAGCTTACAACAATATTTGAAATGAAACTGAGATTTTCAAGCCATGGGTGTAGAGACTCCCCCTAAATATGTGAATAGAGAAATGAATTCTCAAATTGGCATAAGAGGCCAAAATTCACATATAGAGTTAAGTGATGAGGCTCCCCTACATCCATGCTTCTGTGGGGTGCTGCACATAGTGTCACAAGAATATACGTGATGCATATGACAAGTGTGCACATAAGCAACCAAGGCGACGAAAAAAATTATACCCCCCTCTCATTCTCCCCTTTTGGCAACAAGCACCAAAAAGCAGAAAAAGAAGGAAGAGGGATACAATAAACTTGACAAATTATGGTCAACAATAGATAATAAAAAACAAGCAGTGACCATAAAGTACAAGTTCTCTTTTGATAAAGCATTTTAAAACACATTATGAACTTTTTGCAAACCTTTTGCCTAGATGCTAGTTGATCAAACAAGGTGTGCAACATTTTAAACCACATTACGAGAGTCAAGTATATTTAGTTCACTACGCAAAGCACAAAACCTTGACTCGTCGAGAGGCTTAGTAAAGATATCGGCTAGTTGCTTTTCGGTGCTCACATGGTGAATTTCGATATCTCCTTTGGCTTCGTGGTCTCTCAAGAAGTGATGTTGGACGTCTATGTGCTTAGTTCTTGAGTGGCTTACGGGATTGTTTGCAAGCTTTATGGCACTTTCATTGTCACACAATAATGGGATTTTGGTAAAGCGACATCCGAAATCACGAAGGGTTTGCCTCATCCAAAGTAGTTGAGCACAACATGCACCGGCTGCAACATACTCGGCCTCGGCGGTGGAAAGGGCTACACAATTTTGCTTTTTAGAACTCCAAGACACTAGGGACCGTCCAAGGAATTGACACATCCCTGAAGTGCTTTTTCGATCTACTTTGCAACCGGCGTAATCGAAATCCGAATACCCAAGTAGATCGAACTTAGAGCCCTTAGGATACCACAAGCCAAGGTTAGGAGTGTGTACTAAATATCTCAAGATTCTCTTAACGGCCACCAAGTGGCACTCTTTCGGGTTAGCTTAAAATCTAGCACACATGCACACACTAAGCATAATATCGGGCCTAAATGCACACAAATAGAGTAGAGAGCCGATCATAGAGCGATATACCTTTTGGTCGATGGCTTTCCCTTCCTCATTGAGATCAAGATGTCCATTGGTTGGCATGGGAGTTTTGATGGGTTTTGCATTCGCCATATCAAACTTCTTGAGCATATCACGGGTGTACTTTGTTTGGCTAATAAAAGTCCCTTCCTTCAATTGCTTGATTTGAAAACCAAGGAAGAACTTTAATTCACCCACCATAGACATCTCAAATCTCTTGGTCATGATCCTACTAAACTCTTCACAAAATTCATGGTTAGTACTACTAAATATTATGTCATCGACATATATTTGGCATACAAATATATCTTTATTAACTTTATGAGTAAAGAGGGTAGGATCGGCTTTGCCTATTTCAAAGCCTTGCTTGAGCAAGAATTCCTTAAGGCATTCATACCATGCTTTTGGTGCTTGCTTAAGTCCATAGAGCGCCTTTTGGAGTTTGTAGACATGGTTGGGGAACTTGGGATCTTCAAAACCCGATGGTTGCTCAACATAGACAAGTTCTTATATAGGGCCATTGAGGAATGCACTCTTGACATCCATTTGATATAGCTTGAAGTCATGATGGGCAGCAAAGGCTAGAAGCATTCGGATTGCTTCAATTCTTGCCACTGGTGCATATGTTTCTTCAAAGTTTAAGCCCTCCACTTGAGTGAAACCTTGAGCGACCAATATTGCCTTGTTCCTTGTCACCACGCCATTCTCATCTTGCTTGTTGCGGAAGACCCACTTGGTGCCAATCACGTTTGTCTCGAGTCTTTCCACCAATGTCCACACTTGGTTTCTCTCGAAGTTATTCAATTCTTCTTGCATGGCCATCACCCAATCCTCATCCTCAAGTGCCTTTTCTACCTTGACTGGTTTCACAGGAGAGACAAAAGAGTAATATTGACAAAAATTTGCTAAATGTGAATGTGTAAATACCCCCTTTCGAAGACTCCCTAGAATATTGTCAGCGGGATGATCTCTTTGAATGGTTTGCTTGAGTCTTGGGTGCTCAATGGCCTCTTGATTATCTTCTAGATTTTCAACTTCTTCTTCTTCAAAGATTGGTTGCAGGTTCTGTCCTCGAATCGGAGTTGGACTTGTTGCTGCTCCTAGAGGGGGTGTGGCACTGTCGCTCCTAGGTGCGTCACTGCCGCCCTGCTGGACTGCAGCAGGGGTCTGCTCCCCCTCAGCATCAGGTACGTCAGCAGAAACTTCTTCATCAGCAACTAGGGGAACCACCAAATCAGTGGCTTCATCTTCTTGTGGCCTTATATCGCCAATAGCTAAATGCTTGATTGCCTCACATGGTGGATCCTCCTTTCCTACAACACTTGCATCAACTTGCTCTACTTGAGAGCCATTAGATTCATCAAATGTCACATCTACCGCTATTTCAACTCTACCGGAGGTTTTGTTGAAAACACGATAGGCATGCTCATTTGATCCAAAACCAAGAAGAAAACCTTCATCAACTTTAGGTGCAAACTTAGAGGTTTTGGGTCTCTTGTTAAGTATGAAACACTTGCACCCAAACACTCTAAAGTAAGACACCTTTGGTTTGTTACCGATTAGAAGCTCATATGAAGTTTTCTTCAACTTCTTATGTAGGTAGAGGCGATTGATGGCATGACAAGCGGTGTTGACGGCTTCACACCAAAATAAATCCGAAATCTTGTACTCATCTAGCATTGTCCTTGCCATATCAATGAGTGTCCGGTTCTTCCTCTCTACTACACCATTTTGTTGAGGGGTGTATGGAGTTGAAAACTCATGCTTGATGCCCTCCTCATCAAGAAACTCCTCAACTTGAGTGTTCTTGAATTCGGTCCCATTGTCACTTCTCATTTTCTTGATGGGGAGACCAAACTCCTTTTGAGCTCTTCTAACAAATGTCTTCACCTTGTCCCTGACTTGACACTTATCAAACAAGAAAAATACCCAAGTGAAACGGGAATAGTCATCAACAATAACAAGACCATATTTGTTACCCCCGATACTTAGGTAGGCGACCGGTCCAAAGAGGTCCATATGGATGAGCTCCAATGGTTGAGTGGTGGTCATGATGCTCTTTGGTGGGTGAGGTACGCCAACTTGCTTTCCGGCTTGACAAGCGCTACATATCCTATCTTTCTCAAAATGAACATTTGTTAGTCCAAGGATGTGTTCGTCTTTTTGAAGTTTGGCCAAGTTCCTCATCCCAACATGAGCTAGCTGGAGATGCCATAGCCAACCCATGCTAGATTTTGCCACTAAACAAGTCTCAAGATTAGCTTTCCCTTTGTTGAAATCAACTAGGTAGAGCTTATTCTTTAATCGACCTGTAAAGACAATAGAGGAATCCTCCCTTCTAAAGACTTCCACACCCTTATCCATAAAGAGACAATTGTAGCCCATCTCACAAAGTTGAGAAACAGACAACAAATTGTAACTCAACGAATCAACATGTAAAACATTTGTAATTAATGCTCAAGAGTTATAGCAACTTTACCGAGACCAAGCACATCCCCCCTAGAATTGTCTCCAAAGACAATATTTTCATTTGAGTCCAACTTTGGGGAATATGATTGAAGCATACTTCTTTCTCCGGTCATATGATTTGTACATCCACTATCAAGCACCCAACTTGATCCACCGGAGGAGTATGCCTGCAAAACAAGTTTAGTTCCTTGATTTAGGTCCCCAAATGTTCTTGGGGCCTTGCATGTTAGTCACAAGAATCTTAGAAACCCAAATAGAAGTGTTAAGATAAACATTTCTATTATTGCCAACATCTTTGGCAATCACTTCTCCCTTGCTGTTGTTCTTCAACACAAAGCAAGAACTCAAGCTTTGTTGAGGTGCATGAGCCTTCGGTTGATAAGCATACTTGTTAGGATTACCCCAAATCGATTTCTTTGGTCTCTGGGGCTCTTGCTTTGGTTGATACACCTTCTTTTTGGGCTTGACAAGAGCAAAGGAAGAAGAGGTAGCCTTCCCTTTTCTATGGGGGTGGCACTGCCGCCCTTCACAGCAGCACTGCTGCCCTAGGCTGGCTGTGCTGCTCGGGGCTGCTTTTGTGCCACCTTCTGTGCAGGCTGTTCTGTACCTACTTTTCCCTTGCTCATGAACTGGACACACTCATATCCATTAATGACCTTTCTTCCATTTATTTTGGCTCCTACAGTGTGCCCAAGCCCATGCTTGATTGAGGGGTGTCTCCCTTGCTTGAATTGGGGCACTCTTGAATCATTTGTTTTCTTGTCACTTACTTGAGCCTTACCACTCAAGCAGCTCTTGCCAATGATCTCATTAAGCCTAGCAATCTCCTTTCTCATTGCCTCCATATTTGCAAGGTTAGTGGAATAAGCATTTAAATCAAGATTATAACATTTTCCACAACCTTGACTAGTGGAAGGAGTAGATATGTCCTTTGCATTAGAGGGTTGTGGGGTGCTCTCCCAAAGAAGACTATATTGCTGCCCAAGTTCTTTGTGCTTTTCATCTAAGTCACAATACTTTTGGTTGAGAGCAATATTTACCTTCTTTGTGAGAGCATGGTCTTCTTGCTCTTTGGCCAAAGCCTTGCGCAAGGAGGCCACCTCACTTCTCTCTAATGCAAGAGCTTCCTTGCTAGCAATATAAATATTTTCTTGTGCAATAAGATCATCATCTCTAGTTGCTAGCTCAGCTTGGACACTCTCTAAATCCTCCATTAGCTTAGAGATGAAGAGTTTGGTTTTAGGATCCAAATTTTTAATTACATTATCAATCTCTTCATCACTAGGTTCATCATCACTAGAGCTATCACTAAGTTCGCTACTAGAGATGTCACTAGGAGGTGAAGGAGATTTAGCCTTTGGTTTTACCTTCTCACCCTTTGCCATGAGACAAATGTGAGGGGAGTAGTAGTCATCATCGGACATGTTGTTGAAGAGCCTTGGTGTGGAGGATGGCTTGTGAATGGCCACGGTTGCAATCTTCTTATCCTCCTCACTTGAGCTATCTTTTGTTGAGTCCCATTCATGTCTAATGTGAGCCTCTCCCATGTTCCTTTTGCTCTTTTTGTAGTCGGTCTTGCTCTCTTTCTTGTCTCTCTTGTAATTGTTGTCTTCGATTTCATGAGGGCAATGAGCAATGAGATGTTCGGTGCTTCCACAGTTGTAACATAGCCTCTTCTTCTTGTTTGGGAACTTCCTCTTCACTACCTTGTAGCCTTGCTTTTTTAGTCCCTTTTGATATCTCCTCAAAAAGAGAGCAACATCTTTCACTTTCTCATATTGTTCACTATCACTTTCATCTTCACTTGATGATGTTGTCTCTACTTCTTCTTTGACTTGCTTCGATGCCTTGGGCTTGCTAGTTGATGCTTGCTTGTTGGACTTGGACTTGCTTGTAGAGGACTGCTTGGTTGACTTGTTGGCTTTGAGAGCTACATCATCGTTGATCTTGATGCCTTCTAGCTTTGCTTGCAACTCGCCAAGCTTCTTTCTTTCATTTGCTTCTTCTCTTTGCATGTCAAATGTCAAGATCCTTCCAAGTACATCATTTGGTGTGAAGTACTCAAACTTCTTCTTATCTCTAATCAAAGTCACTACGGTCTCATTTCTTGGTGAGTAAGCTTCTAACATAATCTTGACAACCTTGTGATCATCTAGCTCATCACACCCGTAGCCTCTAATCTTGCCCACCATGATCATCAACCTATCAAACATCTCTTGTGGCCCTTATCCATCTAATATAACAAAACGGTTGAGCTTGGACATCATCAAATCAATTCTTGCCTTTCTCACTTTGTCAACCCCTTCATGTGCAAGATGCAAAGTATCCCAAATTTGCTTGGCAACATCCACACCAATCACTCTATTGTACTAACATCCACACCAATCACTCTATTGTACTCATCACCATCCAAAGCACTAAGCAACACACTTGTGGCTTGACCATTTAGGTGAATGATTCTCATCTCTTCTAGTGTTGGATTCTTGGGATCAACCGGTGGCTCAAATCCATTACAAACAACCTCCCAAATGCCGGGGTGGAGACCTATAAGATAAGCTCTCATCAAGTGCTTCCACTTGGCAAAGTTAGTCCCATCGAAATGAGGTAACTTCCCCGCGGGCACATTGATGAAAGACTTGCGATCATGGTTAGTCATAGACATAGAAGAATAATTAAAGGATACAGCGGCATATTTGTTGTCGTCGTTCTTCTTGCCCTTTCCTTTCTTGTCCTTCTTGCTATGCACTTGATAGGACTCATCATCATCACCGTCTTCGGAGCTGCTAGAGAGCTCACTAGAAGATGTGTTGGAAGCTTTAGCTTCTTTTTCTTTCTTCCTTCTAGCTTCCCTTCTCTTTCTTCTTTCTTCTCTCTTAAGCCTTCTAGCTTCTTTTCTTGCTTTCTTTTCATCTAGCCGCTGCTGCTCCTTCTTCTCTCGTGCTTCTCTTTTGAGCTTTCTTGTTTCTCTTCTCTTTTTCTTCTCTTCTTCATTAAGAACTATTTCGGCATCGGTAGCCTCAAGATGTGGGAGCGTGGAGACACTTGCTGTCGACACGCTTAGCTCGTTGCTATCGGTGTCATGCAGCTCAACTCGCTCTGGATCGACATCCACCGGCTTTACACCGCTAGTTCCTCCTCCGGGCTCCATACCTCACGCGGTGAAGCGTATGCGAGGTAACCGGCTCTGATACCACTTGTAAGGATCCCTGGTAAGCCTAGAAGGGGGGTGAATAGGCGTATCTAAAAATTTCTACACAAAACTTAAAGTCACTTATCAGCAACTGTCGGAAGTCCTGATAGTTTATGTCAGGACTCCCGACGTCGTCAGAAGTCCCGACGTCAGCTGTCAGTAGTTCCGACGCCTACGTGGAATGAACTACAAGTGCTCAAATGAACTTTGTGAAGCCAATAACTTATAACCCCACTTCCTAGTGGTAAGATGAAGTTGTCCAAGTTTTCCTTGCCCTTGGAGCACCACCAATTTGTAGATCGGGACCAAAACCTAAGAAATAGCTTGAGAGAGAGAGACAACAAAGACCAAATAATCTCAAGTAATCACAACAACAATAAGCACGCGGGACACAAGGATTTATCTCGAGGTTCAACTCGCCACTAAGGCTTGTCTACGTCCTCGTTGTTGAGGTGACCACTAAGGTCGGAGTCTCTTTCACCTCCTTTCCTCTCTCAAGTAACCACAAAGGTAAACTTGAGTTCTTCACTAGAAAATCAAGGGTAATACAAACTTCCCAAGGGGGGAGCTTGAGAGCTAGAGAGCACTTTCACTGAAGGTTTGGTCGAGTGAAATGAGTTCATAACGGTTAGAAGTGAAGAGAGGGCTATTTATACTTGTAGTAGAAATCTAACCGTTCAGATCTACGTCGGGACTACTGACGTAGATCTCGGGACTACTGACCTGTATAGAAAACACTGTTCATACAAGGTCAAAGTCACTGCGCGAAGGCCAACATCGGGACTCCCGACGTACGTCGGGACTGCTGACCGTCGGGACTGCTGACGTACGTCAGGACTGCTGACGTACATTGGGACTGCTGACCGTCGGGACTGCTGACGTACGTCGGGACTGCTGACCGTCAGGACTGCTGACGTACGTCGGGACTGCTGACGCTGCAGTTTGCTGAGCGAGCCGATGGGCCTGGCGTCGGGACTCCTGGTGAGGGTCGAGACTCCTGACCGTCGGGACTCCCGACGTACGTCGGGACTTCCGACGCCAAAAGTCACTAAAACTATTCTATGTGCTTGTGAAGTGCTAGAGTGTCTCTCTTATGATTTAGTTTTAATACTTGAGCACTCTATCTTCCTCAAACCAACTAGATTAGCATCCTCCTTTATAGTGCGGCATAGCCTAAACTCAAGATCAAATATCAAAGAATTTAAACGCTTTTGAGTCCATTACCGCGTCATTTTGTAACTTGGGCTCCACCATCTCATGTATTATCCTCATTCTTATTTTGCCTGCTTGTCATCTCGATAAATCTCATTAGTCCTCTAATCGTGTGGTCATTATCATCAAAACCCACAAATAGGGCTTGATTGCACTTACAACGGCCTTGCCGCCCATGGCGGCGAGCAACAGCCGACGGCCAGCGGGTTCCCCTTCCAGCCTTCCGGTGTTGCGCTTGCGCCACCCACCACAAGCCTCGCAGTCCTAGAGTAAGGGCGACGCTAGAGTTGGAGCAGATCTGAGCGAAGCTGCATCGTGGCGGCCATGCACGGAGCAGAGGAGGAGGGGCCCATCTCCTCGACGATCGGCGCTTTTCCCATCGCGAAGGCCGTGGGCGGGTGTGGCATGCACGCCGGCAGGGAGGAGGCACGCTGGTGGGGAGGTGCCGCCGATCTAGATGATGAACAGGAGACGAGCAGAGGAGAGAGAATAACGCGTGGGAACCGTGTGAGTACTACCGTACTGGAGTAGGGGCATGCAGGTCTTTAGCCATCATAGTTGGTACTCATGTCCAATGCTAGAACGACTTGGATTGTGGGACGGAGGAAGTATGTACTGTTTTCCATGCCTAAATGAAAAGTTCTAGTATACATACATACTCTCTTCTAAAATCTCACAAAGCTGTATGTATCATACTACTTTCTTCCTTTTTCAGCTTGAAGTGTTTCTAGATACATTGTTAGACTAGAGTATACTAGATACATTTTGTTTTACTGTGTATCCTTGTTGAAGCTCGTGGATTTGTTACTAATCTTGATCGGTTGGTTCTGGATTCAGGGGAATTTTTTTCTCCAATCTTGCGTCTGCAGGGCAGGTCCTGTTCTTCATGTTTGGCGAGTTCGATGTGTTTGTGACAGTAGCGCTATGGGAATGGGATGTGAGACAGCATGTGTGCTTGGTGATTTCAACAAAGAGGTATAGGCCTATGGCAAGCATGAGAGCATTCTATATAATATGATTTCCAAAACCAACACCTTAATGTCATGTTTGTTTCCTTTAATTTCCAAGTTCCCTGTTCGTGCTCAGTATCTCTGCATAAGTTTTCAATAAGTGTATTGATGAATACTTCACTGATTAGAGTATCAGTTCATACTTGCTAGGATTAAAATAATGGTTTTTCAATATGTATATGCAGGAATAATCGT
Source organism: Saccharum hybrid cultivar R570 (assembly GCA_038087645.1). Taxonomy (NCBI): domain Eukaryota; kingdom Viridiplantae; phylum Streptophyta; class Magnoliopsida; order Poales; family Poaceae; genus Saccharum; species Saccharum hybrid cultivar. The sequence continues at coordinate 25,973,963 of JAQSUU010000115.1, read as the reverse complement.
TACCAGCCTGACTGCTGGCTGCATGCAGTGTGCTATGTATTAATTAATGAAGTTTCTCTTGGATTCATGGACTAATTTGTCACAAAAACTTTCAGATTATCATCTTCGAAATGTGACTGCCGGAAAGACTCCATACTTGTCAATTTAATCTTCAGACAGAACATAATAGAATATTACAGACTGTTGGGGGTATGTTTTGGATATATACCTTTTTTTAGTTTTTTAGCCTCTTCCTACATTTGGATGGATTTTGTAATCAAAATTTTCGTATAGCCTGAAACCTAGTACACGTATATACTAGCTTGCAGAGTATATAGGTATGTATGTTTTGGACATATACCCCTTTTTTTTAGTTTTTCAGCCTCTCCCTACATTTGAAGGGATTTTGTAATTGAAATTTTCGTATAGCCTGAAAACCTAGTATATGTATATACTAGCTTGCAGAGTACTCCTATATAGGTATGTAAGCATACTCTGTCAAAAATATGTACAGCTACTCCCTTATAAAAGGTATGCAAGCGTACTTTTTTTATAAAAAAAACTCGTACACGCATATACCCTTGTTGAAAGTTGGTATATGCACATACCATCTTCTCTAAACAGTATCTGTATTCATCAAAGTAATAATAAAATAGTATGTACATATATACTCTCTTGTCACGAAAAGTATATGCAGATACTCAGACACATACTCTCGGCACGTAAAGTATATATGCATATACTCCCTTTTAAAAACTAGTATGCACACATGCTCCCTTTTAAAAATAGGTATATGCTCATACTCTGGTACATGCATACGTATGTACGCGTACTCTCAGCACATACAGGTGAAAACTAGATAGATATGCGTATGAACACGTATTCTCAGCACATACACGTGAAAACTAGACATATGCGCCACCGTACCTTGATTACTTTTAATCCAAGAAGCCTTGAATTACGGCGACATAACAATAAATATATTATTTATTATTTAAATAGTTCATTAATTAGATGGGATCTGTTAGTTGCATGCCGAACTGCGTGATTGGATTCTAGCCAAACCCGTTAGGGAAGAAAACGGGCCCTCGTGCGTGTAGGGAGAACTCACCCTATAGATAGAGATATGGCCAATTAGTTGGATCCAAGGTATGGAATGTTGTTGCTTTTCCTAACTATTGTCAATTAAATGTGATAAACAACCGTCTAAATAGGCACAACTAGTCATCGTGTAGTATTTAGATGACGCGTAAACAAACTATACAGCTATTTACTACACTGCTTAAGAGGCATAACTATGTTATATGATTTGCGGAGACAACCAATATTTAATTTAGTGCCTCCGACTAAAAATGTTCACACACTTTCAAAACGTAAAATGGGTCTCTTGGCTTAGGGTTTCATGAGAAATTTTTAGGGTATTGCTAAGGAAGTTATTTGGGCCCAAACCGGTACCGTGGCCCAGCTCATGTTAATTCTGCTCCCCATATCCCATAGCATCCGCCGTCGTCACCTCCGTTCCTTTAGGTAGCGTTTGGTTGGGAGTCGAGATGGAGTGGAACGGTCCTGTCTCTGGTTTCTGGGATGAGATGAGGATGGGATGAGGACAGTTTCTGTTTGGTCGAAGAGGGATAGAATGGACCCATTTTTTGTTTTTGTTTGGTAGAGGGATAAAGTGAAATAGGATGGATGATGTATTTGACACCGTCAGCTACTGTTATAGCGGGATCCACGTTCATGTGTAAATCTCTTTTTTCCTTTTTTTTTTATATATGTCAGGCCGCGTTCACTTGCCATGCATACCCAAAATATTTCCTCTTCCACCGATCACATCGAATCTTTAGACGCATGCATGAAGCATTAAATGTAGGTAAAAAATACATAGTTGGACAAAAATACCGTGGCCCAGCGCATGTTTTTGTTTGTCTGTAAAGTTCGAGACGAATCTTTTGAGTCTAATTAATCTATAGTTAGACAAATTTTACCAAATAACAACGAAAAGTGCTACAGTAACTTTTCACCAAAATTTCCTCAACTAAACACATCCTCAATAGAAAATAGTTTTTTTTGTTTCAAAAAATAAATTTATGTCAATCCTCCAAGCCGCATCAGCATTTTCCCAACCGCGACAAGGCAGCCGGGAGCTCGAGGAAGAAGAGGGCGTGACCGGGAGCCGCCGCCGCCCAGGAGTCGTGTCCGCCGGACCAGGCGCTGCCAGCGACCGCCCGCACCCCTGAGTGACGGGCTTTTTACATTTTTACCATTATAAAGAATGGCTCTTATCTGATTAGCACTCTTAGGATGTCACTTACCAATTTAGCAGATAAGAGAAGTTTGTGTTTCAAATTTACCACATTTGCACATGTGGCATGCCACACCAGCTTGATATGCTGGCGCCTAGTCAGCATGGACAAGTGAAATGTCCATGCTACCTTGCCTGACTCCTCTCTCTCTCCATCTCCAACAGGTGGGTCCTGCGTCACTGTCACTTCCAGGTAGGCCCCACTTGTCAGCTTCGTCTTCTAGCTTTGGTACCCACGGTTGCTACACTTCAGTCTCGTGGGCAAGAGGACGGAGGATGGAACAGCACGGCATCGATCGGGAAGCCGAGGAGGAGGTGCGCGAGCAGCAGCTCTACTGTGGCCCCGCCGGCGCGGCGCGAGCAGCTCCCCGTGGGCACGCGCACGAGCACCCGCTCCGCCCGGCGCAGACGCGACAGCTCCGTCATGGCCCCGCCGCCGCAGCCTCGCTGGCACGGGCGCAAGCAACAGCTCCGTCGCAGCCTCACGGGCGCGGACGCGAGCAGCTCCACCGCGGCCTCGTGGGCGCGAACGCGAGCAGCTCCGCCTATGCGAGGACCCGAGAGTCGTTCTACGTCATGAGCGACGCCAGCCCCAGCAGGGGCACCGCGGCCGACGCCGGCGGCGCGGGCACAACGCCGACGCCGGAAGCCTGCTGCTGCGGCAGGGCGTAAGCGTACGCAAGTCGGCGCAGCGCGAGCGCGGCGGCCTCAGCGCGGAGCCGCGCGTTCTGGCAGCGCACGGCGAGGTCGTGCCACGCCAGGGCCTGCAGCCTGGCCTCCAGCTGGAGCTACTCGTGCTGGAGGTTGGGGATGAAGATGACGAGGGGGACCCACTTGTTAGTGACATGAGATTTGGGACAATGCTGTTGGAGGGGGAGAGAGAGGAGATAGGCAGGGGCAGCAATGTCATTTCCATGCCCTGGCTGACTATGCGCTAGCATGTCAGCTCGACCTGGCGTGCCACGTAGATAAATGTGGTAAAAATGAAATACGTCCGATGAAACAATGTTGATTCTGTAAGTGCCATCCTAAGAATGCTATTCGAGTAAGCGTCATCCGTAATAATGGTATAAATGTAAAATGCCCCTGAGTGACCAAGACGGAGAAGATTTGGAGGGATGGGGAATCTGACCCTCAACCCAACAGAAACAGCAGTCATCCCAGGTAGGTAATCCATATCCATCCATTCCTCTTCCTCGTCAGCTCGCCGCAAACCCAAACCCTAAACCTCCCCATAGCACCCCCACAAATGGCGGCGCTTCCCCCACTCCGCCGCCTCCGCCGCCTCCTCTCCACCGCATCCAGCAACCCCCCTACCCCAGAGGCCCTTCTCTACGACATCCACAGCCTCTCCAAGGACCCCTCCCAAGCGCTCGCCGTCTTCCGCCGCTCCGCCGCCGCCGCCCAGCCCGTAAGCTCCGCGGCATACAACCTCGTGCTCCGCACCCTCGCCTCCCACCCCTCCTCTGCCCAGCGCCATTTCTGGCCCTTCCTCCGGGAGATGCAGGAGGCTGGCCACTCCGTCGACCAGGGCACCTACCTCGCTGCTCTCGCATCCTTCAAGAAGGCCAGCCTCACCGCCGACTACGCCTCCCTCACCGAGCACTACGACAAGTTCCGGAAGGGGGCCAAGCCCGCCACCGCTGACGCCGCGGGCCTCGATAGCAGGCTCGCTGACATCCGTCTCCTTCCGCTCACGGAAACCACCGTCATCACGGTGCTCCGGGAGCTGAGGGAGCATCCGGTCAAGGCGCTCGCCTTCTTCAGATGGGCTGAGCGGCAGCAGGGGTACACGCACAGCTCCGTGGCCTACAATGCCATGGCAAGGGTGCTCGGCCGGGACGAGTCGGTGCCGGAGTTTTGGGACTTGATCCGGGAAATGAAGGCTGCCGGGATGCACGTTGATATCGACACTTACCTCAAGCTGTCCAGGAACTTCCAGAAGCGGCACATGGTCCGGGAGGCTGTGCAGCTTTATGAGCTCATGATGGATGGCCCTTTCAAGCCAGCCCAGCAGGATGGACCCATCATCATCAGGCGCATCTCGCTGGGGCCGTCGCCGGACCTTGAGCTTGTCAATCGGGTTGTCAACAAGTTTGAGGCCGTCTGGGGCGTCAAGACCAAGGAGCTGCTTGACGGGGTCCATAGGGCACTTACCAGTAATGGGAAGTTCGATGAGGCTGCACAGATTGTGCAAACAATGAGGGACCAAGGCCACCAGCCGGACAATGTTACATATAGCCAGTTGGTGTATGGCCTTTGCAAGGCCGACAAGCTGGAGGATGCTCGCAAGGTGCTCGATGAAATGGAGGCCGAAGGGTGTGCCCCAGATTTGAAGACTTGGACCCTGTTGATCCAAGGGCACTGTTCAGCTGGGGATGTGGACAGAGCTGTGCAGTACTTCACCGAGATGATCGAGAAGGGCTTGGACGCGGATGCCGATTTGCTGGATGTGATATTGAAAGGTCTGTGTAGCCATGAAAAGGTTGAAGAGGCTTACTCTTTGTTTGTTGAGATGGTGGATAAGGCTCAGTTGAGGCCTTGGCAAGCCACTTGCCAGCATCTAATTGGTGACTTGCTGAGGGTAAACAAACTTGAGGAGGCACTAGCCCTTCTGAAGACAATGAAAACCTGCAAGTTCCCACCTTTCGCGGACCCATTCCCTCCTTACATTGCCAAGCATGGGACGGTTGAAGATGCAAGGAACTTTTTCAAGGCCTTGACAGTGAATACTTCTCCAGCACCTGCTGCCTACCTGCATGTTCTCAAGTTGTTCTTTGCAGAGGGAAGATATTCTGAAGCTCAAGATTTACTGTACAAATGCCCTAACCACATCCGCAAGCACCCCCATGTCACCAAACTGTTTGAATCAATAAAAGTTGAGAGTGCCTCTGCCTCTTGATTGGGTTCAAGCAAGCAATGATTGGTGAGATTATGGTGAACCCTTAGCTTTGCATGCTAGCTAGCTTTTTGTTTTTAAGTTGCCTTGGTATTGGGTACTTTTATCAAATACTCCATCTTCTAATGATATATGGTTCAACTAAGTCGAATTTTAGTATATGCTACTCCCAGCCCATGACCTGCTGGCATATTCCCCTGTAACTTAGCTTAAGAGGAAGGTGCCCACTGGCACGTCCTTGAAACTGTTGTTTTTCGTACTGGTCATTGTTGCTACTTGCTAGTATCGTTGCAGCTATGCAGATGGATTTTCCTTCAAAATGACTAAAATGAATCAAATCACTTGCTCAGAGTTTGAACACCATGTTTGCTATACTGGCGATTATCAATTTCAGGAGCTCTGAAAAGCAAATGCTTTGACAAATAAGACTATATGATTGCAACCACCAGCAGTATTGCTTAATATTACTACATGCCACAATCATTTGATCTGGTGTAATGTCTGATGCATTTTAACATGACAATTATACAAAATAAACGTCCTGTGGACTGTGGAGTTACAGCTCCGCATGTCCAGAACCTTTGGGAGATGCTGTGTGCTTCAATGATATCTTGATTTATTGGGGTACTCATATGAGCATGTCAAGACCCTTCAACTTGTAGCTCCTACAACTTTCTTGTCAAATCTGTTTGATGAGTGCAGTTTTTTTCTTATCTGATCATGGAGTTGGCTAATAATTAGAAGAATATGTATGCTCGATGCTTTACTATTTAAATTTCCAAATAGAAGCAAATCAACTAGCAGTATCACAAAAGCCTCAGTATCATATATAAAAGTAGTCCATACATCGTTGTTGCAAACAATATTGCCACATAATTACACATCTCCACATAATTACATTACTTTCTTATTTATATTCTATCAATAATGCCATGGTAACTTCACTCCGCAAATATCCAAGGCTGCAAGCAGCATCTATTATTTGATCTAGGACCTATAGACTATATAGATACAAGCATAAGTATATAGTATCGACTGCTTGAACTAGCAACACCTTTAAGTAGAAGGTTGGTACATGGTTGTGCTCTTCTGGAGTGCCCAAGCCCTGTGCTTAAGCTTGATGAAGTCCGAAGCTACTGTATCCACATCCTTATTCTTGTCATCTTTCATCCCATAGCCAAACCCACTGGTTCCTGGTTCCTTCATAGCATTGGCTTGGCTATCCTGAAATTTGATGTGTTTCCTCTGGGCCTGGGCTTGAGACATTGTTACTTGCTTAAGGTATTGAGAAAATGTAAGAAAGTGGGAATTGCTAGGTTGGTGGTTTGCAGCTGTGATGTTTTCGTGCCTTCTTTTATAGGCCCAATGGATATTTACTCCAACAAGATTTTTTTAGATAATCAAGCATCCGATTCTCCTCTGTTGAAGAATTGCCTTCTTCTCTTTCTTCATTCAAATTTGTTAGGCGTCACATGACCTAAGTGTCATCTCTTTCTAGTAGTAGTTCAGCTGATTTTGATGGCTAGGATTTTACTTTGTTCGACTGTAAGGTTAGTTCCCAATAAGGTTTCTTCTCTTCTCTTTTAAGAGAAGCGCAAGTTATGCTACTGGTCAAAGATTATAACTTTTTTTGTGGTCAAATGTGAATAATAAGGAAAACATGGTGTAGGGTTTTTATTTGTTTTGTAGTGTCAAATATTTGATCCTTATAACGCTATGGGACTTGGATTTGTGTTGGAGGAGAAGTATATTAGTACCTATCTTCAAGAACAAGGAAGATGTTCAAAGTTGTACTAATTACCGTGGAATTAAGTTGATGAGCCATACGATGAAGCTCTGGGAGAGGGTTATCGAGCATCGCCTAAGGAGAGTGACACATGTGACCCAAAATCAGTTTGGGTTCATGCCTGGTAGGTCGACCATGGAGGCGATTTTCTTATTACGACAATTGATGGAGAGATATAGAGAGCAGAAGAAGGACTTGCACATGGTTTTTATTGACCTCGAGAAGGCATATGACAAAGTACCGAGAAATGTCATGTGGTGGGCCTTGGAAAAGCACAAAGTCCCAACTAAGTACGTTACCCTTATCAAGGATATGTATAGGGATGTGGTAACGTTTGTCCGAACATGTGATGGCGACACCAGCGACTTTCCAATTAAAATAGGATTGTATCAGGGGTCAGCTTTGAGTCCTTATTTATTTGCTTTGGTGATGGATGAGGTCACAAGGGACATACAAGGTGATATCCCTTGGTGTATGCTCTTTGCTGATGATGTGGTGCTAGTTGACGACAGTAGAGCAAGGGTTAATAGGAAGTTAGAACTATGGAGGCACACGTTAGAGTCAAAAGAGTTCAGACTTAGTAGGACTAAGACCGAGTACATGAGGTGTAATTTCAGCGCGACTAGGCATGAGGAGGGAGATGTTAGCCTCGATGGGCAAGTGGTGGTCAAGAAGGATACTTTTCGGTATTTAGGGTCGATGCTACGAAAGGATGGAGACATTGATGAAGATGTTAGGCATAGAATTTCAGCCGGCTGGTTGAAATGGCGTTAAGCTTCTGGCGTCCTCTGTGACAAAAGGGTGCCTCAGAAGCTGAAAGGTAAGTTCTATAGGACGGCGATTCGTCCGGCTATGTTATACGGTGCTGAGTGTTGGTCTACAAAAAGGCGACATGTCTAGCAATTAAGTGTAGCAGAGATACGTATGTTGCATTGGTGTTGTGGGCACACAAGGAGGGATAGAGTCCGGAACGACTATATTCGGGATAAGGTCGGGTGGCACCAATTGAGGAGAAATTGATTCAACATCGGTTGAGATGGTTTGGGCATGTCCAACGGAGGTCTCCTGAGGCGCCAGTGCGTAGTGGAGTTCTAAAGCGGGCCGATAATGTAAAGAGCGGTAGAGGTCGACCTAAACTAACTTGGGACGAATCCGTTAAGAGAGATCTTAAGAAGTGGAATATCTCCAAGGATTTAGCTATGAACAGGAGCGCTTAGAGATTGGCAATCAACGTGCCTGAACCGTGACCTCTTTTTCTCTGGTGCCCTTTATGTCCCTTTATGTGTCTCCCTCTTTCTCGTCTTTTTTGGGTTTCATCTCTAGTTTACCCTAACTTGTTTAGGACAAAAGGCTATGTTGTTGTTGTACTTGGATTTGTGTTACTAGGGAAAACATTTGAGGACCACAACACATCTTTCCCTGTGAATCAGCTTAGAGGGTGTTTAGATGAGAAGAAAATTTTTAGATGTTACATCAGATGTATCGGAAGGATGTCGCGAGGGGTTTTCGGATACTAATAAAAAAACAAATTACAGAACCCGTTAGGAAACTGCGAGACAAATCTAATGATACTAATTAATCTGTTATTAGCACATGTGAGTTACTGTAGTACGTAAGGCTTTTTATGGACTAATTAGGCTTAAAAGATTCGTCTCGCGATTTCTCCGAGAACTGTGCAATTAGTTTTTTTTTGTCTACATTTAGTATTCCATGCATGTGTCTAAATATGCTCTTTTACTGTAGAAGACAAAAAAAAATTTAGGAACTAAACACAGCCTTAGAAGCCTTTGTGTTTTTAGGCATGTATGTAGATTTAAAACCATATAATTCACAGCTTTCTAGCATGTTTTTTTCTTAAAAAAATATGAACAGCATATCCATCATGAAGATGCTGCAAGTACTATTGGCGCACTGTATTTCTTTATGAAAAGTTATTCTCGTTCAATTGAATATGATTCTCTTTTATCTTTTTCTCTTTCAGAGTGAATAATTGGATGCTTTTCACGTGGGTCGATCGCCTAGACGGACGTGGGATTTCCAGCACAGAGGCAGAAGCAGAAAACATGAGACTTGGTGGATAGATATATATCACATATTGCTTTCTTAAAAGCAGAGTTAATTCTCGCTATAAAAAAAATATATATCACATATATTGTATGAGTGGACGTCTAGCCCTCCAGGTTTGACGGAGTTTGGCCAGGCATGATGTAGATGGGTAACAGAAAGCAATTATATGGAGCACTCTTCTTTGGAAGATGCTGCTTCCCCTGTGCACTGACAATATCTGCAGAATATCAATTGCGTGAGCATCTTAAATTCTAGCTTTATTCTGAGGCCTTGTTTAGATCCCAAATTTAGGATGCAAACTTTGCATAGTAAATGTCCCGTCATACTGTAGCAATTTTGTTTTTATTTGGTAATAATTGTCTAAATATTGATTAATTATGCTTAAAATATTCGTCTCGCAAAGTACAATAAAACTGTGCAATTAGTTTTTGATTTCATCTACATTTAGTACTCCATATATGTGCCGATATTTTGATGTGACGGGGAATCTTTTTTTTGCATAGTGGAATTTGGGGTGGAATTTGGGGATCTATCTGACTAAAACTGCAAGAAGCCAGATTTCAATGAACCAGATATTTTCTTATCATTTGGGAATTGATGCCAAAGTTTACCAGTGTGAGTTAGACGTTTGGACAAGCATTAATAGCTGTTTGCCACAGTCTTTTACTTGACGAATCCTGTACCATGTAATCTTGCATCCTATCAAGCCACGTGTCAAGGAGCAAAAACAGCCACGTTTCTTGCATGCTATAAGGTCATGTTTCAAGCAGCAGCAAAAGCCACGTTTCCAGTACCCTTACGAGAGCTTTGAAGACTATCCGCACTCATGGACCTCTATATTCATCTTCTAAAAAGAATATTTCATCCTAGTCATCATAAAATATACAGTTTCCCCGCATCTATCCATCCTCTATATCATCATCTATTCATTGTGGGGCTTACTTGTCACTTTATCTAAATATATCCACGTGACATCTTGTTTTGAAGTATTTATTGAAACGAATTTAATGGTACAATCGAAATTTAATTTGGATTTTTGGTTTGGGAGTTATAACATTTTTTGTTGCGGAAAACAAGTGGGGCCCGCCGCTGTCACCTCTCTCCTCTCTCATCTCTCACGTATGCACTGCTTGCTCTGCCACAAAGTACATCCTCCATGCGCCAGAAATAGCGGTAGATGTTGGGATAGCGCGTGTATAGCGCACACCGGTGCAGCTCATTTTTTTTCATATCTGATACGGTAACCGCTGATGTGACGACGTAGAGGATGAGATTCAGTTCAGCGGTGCAGGTGGTCTAACCTTGCTATTGTTCCACAGAACACATTCCATAACTCTCCAAAAACAATACATTCCAGAGAACTCTCCCATCCTCCAGCTGGACACCTCGCTCTTCAGGTCCTAGGATAGATGAATAGCATGTTCGTATGAGATTATCAGCCAGTAGTGTTTTTTTCTCAAAAAAAACTAGCCAACCAGATCAGCCTAAGCAAACAGACTTACATATACAGGATACAATCAAAAGAAATTCCTATCCTAACTGAGGATGTGTTTACTTGCCCCTGTAAAATTTTTGAAAGCACAGTAACTCTTTCGTTTGTATTTGATAATTAATGTCTGATCATGGACTAATTAGATTCTAAAGATTCGTCTCGTGATTTACAACCAAACTGTATAATTAGTTATTTTTTTACCTATATTTAATGCTTCATGAATGCGTCTAAAGATTCGATGTGACGGGAAATCTTGTAAAATTTTTGGAATTTTGAAGGAACTGAACACACCCTGATCCTATTACTCTTTAATGGCTACAACTTGAGCCATTCATCCCTTTACTCTTCCCGGTCATCAACCTTCACAATTCCTTTTCACCGGTGGAAAGTCTTAACTGGTGAACGCCAACATCACTGGCTGCCAGCATCAATAACAAAGCTGGGGTCCCCCGTTTGGGATCGCAAGGTAATAACCACTTTTCTCCTCATTTTATAGCAGCATCCCTTCCTCATCCTTAACTACTCCTGTCTTGGTCAGTTAACAAAACAATATAGCCAGCTACCACCCCCCATCTGCTAGCTGAAAGAAAAAGGTAAAAACATTATAATATAATAACACACTAATTTAAATTCTAAGCACCAAAACAAACTATTTTCTCCATGTTTTAATTCATTTATATATAGCACCTTCTGATAATTTATTAAATCTTATTTTCCAGATGGATGATAGACTCTGTATTGTTTTATATTATTATTATTAATTGTTCTGTTGTAAGATTATACTTTTGTATTATTTCATTCACATTTACTAACTCTTCTTTTCTTGTTATGCAGGCGCATACACTTCATTATAGAAATGAGAAAAAGGGGATATCAATCTGATCAACTTGATAGTACTAACCATAAAAAACAGAAACAAATATATTCAGTTGACAAAAACAAGATACGCGCGAAAATAGAATAGCGAAAATGGAAGTTAGAAGAAAAGAAGAAGAACCAGATTGTACAGGAAGCTATAAAACGAAGATACGTGCAACCAGATCAACTTGGTAGTAGTAACCATAAAAAACAGGAAGAAACATATTTGGTGGACAAAAACAAGATACAGATATGCGCGAAAATAAAAGAGCGAAAACGGAAGCTAGAAGAAAAGAAGAACAACCAGATTGTACAAGAAGCTATAAAGCGAATATGTATACAACCAGATAAAAAACATGCATACTTATCTTTACCTTATGGTATGATATACTTCTCTCCCGAGCAAATTCAATACCTGAAAGAAACATACGAGCAAAGATCCTACTTGGGAATACCAGAATACAGTTGCCAATATTGCAATGCAATATTTTGGTATGAGGAATGCAGCAAATATCATAGCGAACGAGCTAACAGACAAATATTATACTCGAGTTGCTGTAAATATGGCAAAATCAGAATACCTCCATTCAAAGAACCACCACAATTTCTTAAAAGGTTACTGGATTACTGTAGCATCCTAAATTTTGTATTATTTCAAAATAGTTAAATTTGATTTATTAAGTCAAACATGTGTGCATTTCAAATATAGGAAACAATAATTTTTATGAAATTAAAAGCAATTATAAGGTTAGAAACATGTTCATGCATAATGCTACTGCATAATTATTTTGTGATGATTGATTTTGAGTCAAAGTTTAAAGGAATTCAAAAACCATTTGAAATTGAGTTTGGAAAATCAAATTGGAAAAAGAACTCCTTTTCTCCCTCCCCTCCCTCCTTTCGGCCCGAGCGGCCCAACTCGGCTTGCTATATTTTTTCCCCGCCGGCCCGCACGCCTTTCTCTCTTCCCTCCTCTCTTTTCTCTTGGGCCGGCCCAGTTCGGCGGTGGCAACCGCTGCTACGCCCTCCATCCTCTTTCCTTGCTGACAACCGGGCCCCGCTCGTCAGCTCCTCCCCCAACCTCCCGCGTTCCGCTCAGTCAAGGCGCAACCGCCGCCCCCGCGCCCACGTTCGGTGTCGTGGGAGCATCCCCCGCTCCTCGGCCTCTTTAAAAGGGACCCGCACCCGCCGCCGCTCCCCCTGCTGCCCCTCCCTGCTCCAATCCCGTTCGCGAGAGCCCGCAACTGCAGCACCGCAAATCTCTAGAGCGCCCCGTCTGCCCCTCCGCGTCGGCCGTCGTCCCTGAGCCGTCTCCATCCTCGGTTTTCACTTTGGTGAGCTTGCCTCGCTCCCCCTCTTTCTCCCCATGCCTATATCTTCTCGAATGGTGGCCTCTAGGGCCATCCCCGCGTGCTCCGGTGAGCTCTTTCCATCGCCGGCCATGCCAAGCACCGCGCGAGCCATCTCCTGGCCACGCTCGACCCCGGAGGAGGTCCTCCGTTGCCCCCGCTCTCTCCCGGTATCCTCAATTCGTCGAACCATGGCCATTGGCCTCGATTCCCATGCACGCCGCCGAGCACCCACCATCGGTCATGGCGGCCACCGCGTCGGACTCCTTCCCCGCCTGCGTTAAGTGCTCGATCGAGGTCGCCATTGCCCCAGCTTCACCCCCATGCTCTCGGATTTGAAAACCGAGGTCCATAAAGCCCTGTTCGTCCACTCCGGCGAGATCCTCACCACCGGCAATGGAGCGTCGCCGCGGCTGCTACTGTTCCTAGCCAGTAGCTCCTTCTCTCTCCCTTCCATCCTTTCACAGCCGTCGGTTTTGAGATCTACGACCAGGATTAGAACATACCCCTTCGCGGGTCCTTTTGCTAAAGAGACCCCGACCTTTTTAATATTCATGCCCGCAATCCTTGGCCGGAATTCAAAATCTGATTTTCTTTGATTTATTTTAATTCAAAAATAGTTCTACCTATTTACAGAAATGTCACTGCAATGTTTTGCTTATAAAATCGTCAATTTAGCTCCGATTCGACCCGTTCAACTTGCGTTAGGTTCGTAATTTCGTAATCTATGCGATGATGCTACTGTTAGACCCGTTAGCAACTTTTAAATTTCATGATTAGGCTTAGTCTTTTGACTTGCTATAGGAATCTAGTTTAAGTCATAACTTTCACGTTCTAGCTCTGAATTTCGTGAACTTCGCGTTGATGTGATCGTAGCGAGACGTAGATGATCTTCATAAACTTTTTATCTTGTTTTATTTACTGCTGGTGTACTGTTCTAACCATAGGATTGTTTTGCTTGTATGTATGTTTTCGGAATGCGTATTGTTGGTCCATGTTGATCGAGTTCAGACGGTGATGAGTATTTCGGGAACCTGGATTCTTTCGAGGACCAGCAGGACTTTATGAACCAAGGCAAGTATAGCATGGGTCTACCTTGATGTCCTATTCATTCTAAATCATCTACTCATTTTGCATGTGTCTAATTTTGACCACCGTAAGGACTTCCTAGTATTTGATGATCTACTCCTTGATTCCTACGGGCTAATTGCACATGGGTAGATTGCTAGTGCTCGAACCAAACATGATCTATACAATGGTTAATGGTTCTATGGAACAAAAGGTAAAATATGCTTTATGACAATTGATCCATAGGGTGATGGTGCAAATGACGTTGATCATGTTGCCCTAAACCCTCCATAAAGACTCATCTGTCGGCAAAAGCTGGGATTGACAATGCTACCGTGAGGGTCACATGGCTCTGGCTTTAGCTTAGTAATAGGATCTTTTCTAGCTTGTTAGAGGTTACCTTTATGGCGCAAGAGGGGCTCGCCACTTTGGGTATAGGACTGCCCATGTTCTTATGTGTATAGCCGCAAAGGATTTGTGCCATAGAAATGGGGGTTCCTACATCTACCTGCCGAGGAAACCTCGCGGCCCTAACATGTTAGAGAGACCTATGGAAGGCTTCATAGTGTACCCTGCCTACTCACCTTGGGAGTATTAGGGGGTCGACGGGCCCCGGATATTTGGGCAACACGACTCACGAGTAAAGATGCACAACCTCTGCAGAGTGTTAAAATTGTTATAACAGCCGTGCTCACGGTCACGAGTGACCCGAAAAACTCACAGAATAAATGGTTACCTGTTATGTTGTTAATTTATGATGATGATGATGTTATAATGATGTTCAATGACCCTGTTTAATTCTAGTATATGATCATGTGGGTTAATTTGAGAGCTTAAGCATAATTTGATATTACTCAATGATAAAATGTTGACTTACTAAAAGGTTAAAGGCAGTAAACCGTGTCTACCTTTTGAGCCTCATGAATCCCATGTTATGCTTGTGGAGTACGATATGTACTCACGCTTGTTCATTTTATATTTTTGGATAAAAATCCCAGATGGGTAACAGATGACAGTTGGTATGAAGACTACCCAGAGGACTTCTAGGTTTGAATCAACCAGTTGGTTGTCCCTGTGTTGGAGCTACCATGTTTGAGAGATATCTTTTATTTTCTACTTGTGTTGTATAAGACTAAGTGTTGTATTAAACGTGATGTAAGATACACTGTGATGATACTTCCTGTAATTTGTCGACTTATGTGTGCGACTGTCCCTGGGGCGCACATAATGTTTATGCACTCTATCTTGTCCTTAAAATAGAGTGTGACAATTACAAAGGAGATGGATACTCGAGACATTTTATACAAAAGATACAACAATATAATAGCATGTTTGCTTTTACATCTATGGGAGGCAATATTGACAAAAATATCAATAAGGGAGAAGGCCCTATGTATTTCGAATAAATGGTCAAATACATCATCATATAGGATCGCTGTTGCCTGATACAAATAAAATACCTAAGTTTGCTGAGCTATATATATTTGATACGAAAAATGAGATTGAAAATAGAATACGGGCCTTAAGCAAAGAAGATCCAGATGGAACAGATCTTAACCTAGCTATAATTGAAGGATTACAGAAAATGCTTGATGAATATAATCCTTTAGTGAAAGTATTTCGCCATGCACGTGATCTACTTGAAGAACATAAAGGTATTGATGTTAGTATCCAAATCATTGGAGCCAATAAAGGTGATCAAATACAATACCAAATGCCACACCTAGAAGAACTAGCTATGTTAATTGTAGGTAATATAACACTGGAAAACTATAAAAGGGACATAATTGTCAGCACCCGAACCAAGACACTACAACGTATATCTATATTTTATCCAGTATATGTGTCATTGCAATATCCGTTATTATTCCCTTATGGAGAAAGAGGATTTCAACTAGGCATAGAACATCATGAGGAAACAAGAAATCGAACAACTCAGCAAAAAGAAACACAATAACAATGCATGAATTTTTTAAATATCATATGCACTATAGACATAACCAACCAAACCTATATTTATGCTATGGACGATTATCAAAACAAGCGATCGTAGATGTAAGAGCAATGGAAGATGAAGATAGACTTCAATTCATTGCAAGAAATCAAAAAAAATTAAGAGCTGAATATATACAGGGAATATTTGATGCAATAGAGAAAGGAGATGAAGGAAATCAAATAGGAAAAAGAGTTCTATTACCCTCTAGCCACGTTGGCTGTAGACGTTATGTGATACAAAATTATCATGATGGTATAGCTATATGTCATGCATACAGACCACCGGATCTTTTCATAACATTCACATATAATCCTAAATGGCAAGAAATATCACTAGCGACATTAAATGGCGAACAACCTAACGATAGACCTGATATTATAGTGCGTGTTTTTCATATCAAACTACAACAATTATTAAATGAAATACGCTCAGGCACGATCTTTGGTCCTATATTAGCAATACTACATTCTATAGAATTCCAAAAAAAGGGGTCTACCGCATGTTCACATCTTAGTTTGGGTGGAAAAAAATGGAAACCAAGTGACAACTGAGATTATTGACACTTGGATAACTGCTGAAATACCTGACCCTAGAAAAGATTCTTTGGGCTATATACTTGTATTTGAACACATGATGCATGGGCCATGCGGAGAAAAAAATTAGGATTGCCCATGTATGAAAAAGAGGAGATGCTCTAAATTCTATCCTAAAGAATTTCAAGAAGAGACTACTTTCACATATACAGGCTTCACGGTATATCGAAGACGAGACACTAGTATTTTCATCCGAAGAGATGCCCACAATCTAGATAATACATGGGTAGTTCCACACAATCTAGAATTACTCAAGAAATACCAAGCACACATAAATGTAGAATATGTAAACAAGAGTAAAATTTTAAAATACTTGTGCAAATATGTAAACAAAGGTCCTGACCAAGCAAAAATAATCTTTGAATGCACTGCTGCACAACAGGACTTTAGTCTCGGTCCAAAAGGACCTCTAGTCCCAGGCTGCGAGCCGGGACTAAATGTCCCACCTTTAGTCCCGGTTCGCAGGCCCAGAACTAAATGTGCTGCTAGGCATCGACGTGGCACAGCACCATTTAGTCCCGGTTGGTAATACCAACCGGGACTAAAGGTTCTTTTTCTTTTTCCTTTTTCTTTCCATTATTGATTTTGGTTTTTAGTTATATTGTTTTCCAATTTATTCTTCGCTGCTATTATCCGTATACGTTGCACCTATACGAGAGCGTTATTATTGCACACAAATAAAGTATGAAACTATATATATATAATAGAGCTATACATATAGCGTACATACACATTACATTTACAATAATATACAAGTAATCAAGTGTTCTGCCGTCGGTTAATGAGTTACACAATTGTTTGCCCACCACTCAAAGCTCATACAAGTGTTCGTCCTTGTTTGGACTCTTCAAATCCAACCTAGGGTTGTGGTGGAACTCGCCGTCTTCTGGGATGACATGATCGTTGATGAAACATGCGATCGTCTCCTAGATTGCGACGAGTATTGTGTGCTTGAACACTTGTTCTTTCAATTATCAGTCCTTCCATTTGCATTAATTAAAGGAAAAGATATTAATATACATAAGATTTATTTAGTTTCAATAAATAAATAAGATATGAATTTACTGTATACACATGTTACTTACTTTTAGCATATCTTTAGCAGGTGTAAATTTGCTACACCTCATGTACTCGCAAACATAGTATCCACATAAATTGGTTCCGTACGGTTGTTTGGGCACCCACTTATGTAGAATAGGAGGGGGAAGTGGCACTTTCAGATCCGTACGATATCTTTGTTGTAGCCAAGCCCAAGCCCTGCCCAATAAGTCGGTCGTTGATTAGGTATAGCATAGTAAAGTAAAGGAGCAGACATCGATATTTAAAGAATGATAGAACTTACCTCTGGATCATGTCTTGGTACATTGCCAGCTCTTTTCTCATTGAGTCCCACACATTTATAGTTTGTTCCTTGATCTTAATCTCAATGAGTATCCAATGATCCCTACATTTGTTTATAGAGTCAACTTATATATATATATATATATATATATATATATATATATATATATATATATATATATATATATATATATATATTAATGTTGGATTGACTAAGACATGATATAACACAACACTTTATCCCATATTGTAAGGGAAGAGTATCAACTCTTTATGCCTTTGATTATAAAAGAACATCCAGAGATTTTTCTCCATTTCCTTGATCTTCAAATTGAATGGATCTTTAGTCTTTGTGTCCTTGTACACGACATATGGATCGATAAAACCAATTCGATCGTCTTGTTTCAATCTAAGTTCTCTCATCATGTGTCTGCACATCGTAAGCATAGTTATTACGAATACGTACAAATGCTAGAGTGGGATTATTGATTAAAAGGAAGAATCACTTACAGACAGTAGCAACTTATGAGAGATTTATCGAGAGCATCCATATAGAGAAACTGGTGTACTTCACTAAACTCTACCCAGATGACGTCATCTCTACGGAAGTAGTGACGGTCTCTGACTTGGACGCCCAGATATTGTTTAATTTGATGTTGTGCACAGAATCTCGAGTAGTACTCGTGCAGCTTGTACATTTGTGTACCAAGATTTTTTACCTTTGCAGGGTCGCATAGACTCCTACCATATACGTACTTCCTCTGTCATTCATCAACAACTTTGGACTCTTTACCAATTCTCAGTTCCTCCCGACCGAGAAGTTGTTCTAAGGAAAGCCCAGTCACATTCATCCACTTGGCGAGTTCATCTAAGTCCACATCATCAGGTACCGACATTTGCATCAAGTTCATGTTGGAACCATATTGATTCTCAACCACTAGTGGCGGCACTGATTGCTGCACTTGTTGGCTGTGCAACATCTTTCCTGGTCGCCTTCTGTTTTCTTTTGTCCTCCTTGATTTTCTTTGTGATAGTACACTCAAAGTCTGATAGTGGCGGCGCTGGTTTTTTACTAGCGGCACGCTTCTCGTCTTGCATAGCCTGCACCTCTTGACGTAGCTTTATATGATGATACATTAGGTATGGCTTCTCTTGCTTTGCTCGTGCGTTAACTTTGGTCTTTTCGAAGAACGCTTTCACTTCTGCCTTGACTGAAGCATTAAGTTCTTCATCAGTCTTCTCGTATGAAAGCTTGGCCATCTTCGGGATCTTCGTGACCACAACTTGTTTCTTTGGCGGAGGTGGTGGGACCGATCTCTGTGGGCCAGTGGGCCTCTTGTTCCTCAATGGACCAGCCGGTGCCGATGAGGCGGCCATTGTCAGCATTGGCGGAGGCGGTGGCGGCGTGGTTGGAGCTTGCTGTTGTGGAGGAGATTGGGCCGCTGGCGGCGTTGGAGTACGTCGTGGAGGAGATACGGCCGACGGTGGGAATGCAGCCTTGTCTTGTATGAAATCGTCGTCGTCGTCGTGTCCCACGGCACTGTGGTCATGTGGTGAATGGATAGACGGACTTGGGGAGGTACTGGATTTGAAAAAAAAGAACAAGGTATATACATGAGTGAACCGTAATTAGATACAGTACATAATCATTGAAAAGCAATTGCGTTCACAATCATCCACACCTAGGGTTCGGTTGTGGTGGCGGCGCCCCAGGAATAATGATGTATCGTTTCTTCCAACATATGAATGTCTTCTCCGCTTCACCTAGGGTCTTCTCCCCATCACCACCTTCGATATCCAGAGCCACAATTTCATGGCCTTTGACCACTCTATCCACTGAGACACTAGCATATCCGGGTGGGATTCGTTCATCCTTTTCATAATCCTCTGACACGTCTGACTTGTCTTCAATTCCCACAATGTTTCGTTTCCCTGTAAGAACTATGTGGCGCTTTGGCTCATTGGTTTTTTTCTCGTCGTGTTTCCCTCTCTTGGGTTTTGTAGACATGTCTTTCACATAGAACACCTGATTCACATCAGCAGTAAGGACGAATGGATCGTTTCTATACCCAATATTGTTGAGGTCCACTATTGTCATTCCGTACTCCTTATCGACTGATACCCCTCCGTTCATCTTCACCCATTGGCATTGGAATAGAGGAACTTTAAAATTATGTGCATAGTCTAGTTCTCAAATCTCCTCTATACGACCATAATATGTGTGTTTGTTCCCATTCGGTTTCGTAGCATCCACGCAGACGCCACTGTTTTGGTTGGTACTCTTTTTATCTTGGGATACGGTGTAAAATGTATTTCCATTTATCTCGTACCCTTTGTACGTGAGGACGTGCCACGCTGGTTGCCTAGCCAACAAATACAGTTCATCTCCAATAGTTTTATTACCCTGACATTTTTTTCGCAACCAATCACCGAATGTTTCCATGTGATGACATGTAATCCAAGCCTCATTCTTCCCAGGATTCTCGGATTGTACAAAATCCATGTGTTTCTCAATATACGGTTCCACCACAGTGAAGTTTTGAAGAACTGTGTAGTGCGCTTTATTGAAAGAATCATCACCCTGGCTGATATATGTTTTCTTTCCTAGTGTACCATTTTCACCAAGTCTCCCCTCATACCGTGATTCAGAAAGACCAATCGGGTCAAGGTCAGGAATGAAGTCCACACAGAGCTCAATGACCTCGTCTATCTCGTATCCCTTGGCGATGCTTCCTTCTGGTCGACCCCGTTGGTGAACATATTTGTTCAGTACACCCATAAATCTCTCTAAGGGAAACATGTTGTGTAGGAACACAGGACCCAGGATATTAATCTCTTTGACCAGATGAACTAGGAGATGTGTCATGATATCAAAGAAGGATGGAGGGAACACCAACTCAAAGCTGACAAGACATTGAACCACATCATGTAGAGTATCTAGATCAAAAGGATTGATTGTCTTCTGAGAAATTGCATTGAGGAATGCACACAACTTCATGGTGGCCAGACGTACATGTGGAGGTAGAATTCCTCTTAAGGTAACAGGAAGCAGTTGTGTCATAATCACGTGAGTTGACAAATTTCTTCTCCGGCACATTTATTATATGCTTTATATTGGAGGAGAACCCAGATGGGACTTTGATGCTGCTTAGGCACTCAAACATGTTTTTCTTCTCCTCATTGCTAAGAGTGTAGCTAGCAGGTCTTAAGTAATGGCGTCCATCATCTGTCTTCTCTGGATGCAGGTTGTCAACGATGAGTGTGTTTAGTTCGCAAAATTTTTTGGCTTTGGGTATTGTAGCACTTTCGTTTGTAATCATGCACTAATTAGGCTCAAAAGATTCATCTTGTGGTTTTCTACCAAACTGTGTAATTAGTTTTTTTCGTCTACATTTAATGCTCCATATATGTGTCCAAATATTCGATGTGATGAGAAATCTTGAAAATTTTTGAGAACTAAACATGGCCATAGAACTATTACCTTACAGCTAGCTACAAAATAACTTATTTTGTAGCCACTTGGAGTTACGATAATTGTTATGCTAATTTATGAGATTATAGTAATTCCTTACTATGTGATTTACTATAACATTATAGTAAATATCCCCATGTATTATAGTAATTCAACTATCGTAAATATATACTGACATTGTCGTAAAATAGTATATAAAATTATCGTAAATAGAGGTGGCTACAAAATAACTTATTTTGTAGCTAGCTATATATATATATGTGTGTGTGTGTGTGTGTGTGTGGACTTCACTAAAGAAGGACCTACTTCTATATATCCAAGGCTGCATGCATCCCTACTCTGGCCTAGCTTGTGTCTGTTGCCTGTTGAATTTTGCCAATGCCTTTTCTGCATTCTAAATGTTTGGATGGGCTATTTGGGATTTAACGAAAGGGAGTAGGCTCTGGATTCGAAATATGCAGTTCCTAATGTCATGCGTATCGATATGGGGCTACATACACCGCAGTACTCCTCGGTGGAGTAAGCAGCACCCAGTTTTTTAGAATAGTTAACTTTGGTTAAGTGTTGTTTGCCTCAAGCGACATCACAGATAATGAAACTTTTTATATGAATGTGGAAACTTAAGACCGTAGGTATATCTTCTAATAAAAACTTTCGGACATTTTTTGATTTTCGACAGAGTTCATTACCACTGGCCAGACCAAAGGTAAGGCACGGCTTTCTACAGAGTTCATTACCACTGGCCAGACAAAAGGTGAGGCGCGGCTTGTTTCTAGTCTTTTGCTGATCGTGCTATCAACTTGTCAGAAATTTGAACCTTGCATTAGCTAGCCTTAATTAAACTGTTGACAATAATTAGGGGGGGCATTGTTTTGTTTGGATATAAAATTTCACTCCTGTGATCCTGAAAACTACTTACTGAAAATGTATGTATGATATGCTTGGTAACTCGTTTTTTAATGTTCTTTAATCTCTTTTGAGAGGATGCGCATGTTGCCTTTGAGCCTTGCTGCCTTGGTGAGGTTATATAATTTGCATGTGTGGTTGAGCCATCTCCCAAGATCAGTTACTCTGAACAATTCTTACACCCTGATAGAATTGGCAGAGATAGGTTTGGACTGTTTATCTGTGGCATATTTGGCTCAAATTGTGGGAGACATTGGACAAACTGATTTGACGCGTTTGGGCACCACCAAGCGTAAAAATTCTCTCCTGGCTTCTGGAATCATATATGTTGCAGGCTCATTACTCGCAGTCTATGCCCTCTGTAGAACCCGCTCTTCAATGCCGCTACTCCACCTGGATCTGGGACCTCTTCTTCTCTTGGCTTGTGGCAAAGAGCCTCTCGGGAGCTCTCGGCTTGTGGCAAAGATCCTCCTGGGCGCAATTCACAATGGTTGCAGAACGGTGGACGTAGGTCAGTTATTTACATCCCAGGCACTACAATCAAAGGTCTTCGATCACTTATCATTCTAGTTTTCTGTGAATTACGGAAGGAACGGAACACAAGATTTTTTCCCCCCGAGGAACATGCTTCATCTACTGAGTTAATCTAATCGTGAAGATCAATGACATTGTGAGAGATGCTAGAGACGGGCTGCAAACAAGAATTTTATGGCACTTAGGCTGGTTTCAATGAGAGTTTCATTCGGATTTCATCCGCATTTAATTGATGATGTAGCAATGTTTTAAGAAGTCAGAGTTTTATAGGATGAAATTTTATTGGCTCGGTTTCCAACTCTTGATGAATCATGAAATTAAATATCTTTGAAACACTAGAATACATCGAGGATAGTTGTTTTATTCATGTTTCGTTGCATTTTATCTAATATGGTATTTTTAAAGTCAACGATATGAAACTCTTTATTAAAATGACCTAACTTAGTCTCTGTCTGCTTCTTTGGGCTGCTTTTATAACCTTAGCCTTCGATTTTGTACTTTACTTTTTGAAGGCCTAGACATGTACCTTCTTCTATATTAAGGATCTGTTGGTTTAACTGATAGCTTTTGACTTTTGACTATTGACTTTTATAATAAATTTTTAGCTTCTCAACACGCTAAAAAGCTAAAAGCTAAAAAAATCATCTCAATGTGCTTTTCAGGTTTTAAGTTTATTTTCTGTAAGCTAGTTTTTTCACCGTTTCAAAAACTAGTATTAACAATGTTGTTTGTTTCAGCCAAAAAGCTGAAGCACACCGATACAAATTCTTGTGCCACCTTTATTTTTAGTAAAAAAAAAAGAGATGACTAGCGCCCGGACGTCCAGCCTAAGACGTGTCCGGATGCAGCTACGACCCATCTAATACCTGTCAAGGAGCCATCAGATCTCAGTTACGGAACCACGGAATAGCGTAACAGGAGCGCCCACCCGCGCCGCCATCCCACGCCGCGGCGCATCGAGAAGAAGGGGAGGGGGCGGTGCCCGCCTGTATCTCAAGTTCGGATGCCCAGCCAGCGCCAAGAGAAGGTGGATACACCGAAGTGAGGCAGCTGAAGACGAGGAGAGAACGAGATGCAACACTCGATCTATTTTTAAAACATCCAGATGCAACACTTGCAACATACGTTTAAAGACAGATGAAACATTTGAAATATGCATCTGAAAGCACTTGCAAAAACACCTCAAAACCATTGTAAAACATGCAACATATAAATAAAACACTTGCAACATATATGTAAAACATACGTAACATCCAAATAAACACACTTGCAACATACGTATGAAAAAACAAATGAAACATTAGGAACAAAAACTTAGAACATACGTGTACAACCATTGCAACATATACAACATCCCGATCTACTTTTCCAACATCTTTATGAAACATTTGCAACATACTACCTATAAAATATTTGAAACATCTGAAACTTAGGCTTGCAACGTGCGTTTTCACCCTTCTTCTTCCGTATGACACAGCGCAAGTGGGGGATGGGCAGGGGGAGGGCAGCGCCATCACAGCCCCTTCTGGAGACGAGCGAGGGGGGAGGGGATGGGGAGGCCGCCGGCGAGCTTTGGGCAGGATGCAGACTGCCGTCATCGTAGGCGGACAAAGGGGAAGGCAGGGACAGGCCGTCCGCGAGGGCCGGAATGAAGGGGGCCTGCCACAGGTGCAGGTGCAACACGGGAAGAAGGGGCCGATGGCAGGCGCATGGACCGGCGACGGCAGAGGCGCCGCAGGGGTACACGGAGAGAGGAGCATGGGAAGCGGAACAAACGGACGGGTTTCTTATTTATTTTTATTTTTTTATATTTTTAACACGTTCGGACGGAAGTCACGGACCAACACCCTTATCATATCGGTAAAAGAAGGATATCGCATACCTCTGTCCAGAGCAGAGGAGAAGATAATAAAAAAATAATATGATATGGCTTATTTCAGCACTAATCACGACGAATCAGACGGTGAGCGTCGTCACCAGTCACCACCCGATCCTTGTTTCTGTTCTTTTGTTATCCGCCCGCCGGCGCCGGTGAGGTTGCCGTTTATCTCTCGTGGCCATGGCCGTGGCGGCGGCCTTCTCCTCCGGCTCCCTCCTCCCCACTACTCCCGGTACCCACCTCGCCCCGTTCACTCTGCGCTTTCCCTTCCGCCTCCACCCACGGTGCGCCGCCTTGGTCGCCGCCGCCGCCACACTCCGCGAGGTCTGCGCCGGCCGTGTCCCGGACCACGTCCTACAGAGGTGAACCCCGCAACCAGACGAGACGCCAATCCTTTACCATGCTATTAGCTCACTCGTCGGCGGAGGCAAAGGCAACACCTAGAAATTCGGGGGTGGTTTCATTTCTTGATTGAAAAAATAGAAATTTGGTTTCAGGGCTGAGGAGGTTGGCTATGTCGTGCCCACCGAGGTGCAGGAGCAATCCCTGCCGCTTCTGCTGTCCGGCCAGGATTGCGTTCTCCACGCGCAGGTGGTCCTTTCTTGCTCGTTTCTTTCCTACTGGTCCAAGAGTTCTCGTGTTGTGCGATACTGCTGTGGCCTGTTCTCGCATTTCGCATTTCACGGTGGTCTGTAGACAGGCTCCGGGAAGACGCTGGCCTACCTCTTGTCCGTCTTCTCCGCCATCGACTTCAGCAGGTCCTCGGTGCAAGCACTGGTTGTCGTCCCCACAAGGGAGCTCGGCATGCATTGATATGATTGTCGGCTCGATTGCTTGCTCAGTGCACCCCGTCTGTCTGATCTCTGATGTTGTTTCTTCTCTAACTGCGGTGCTCCAAGGTTACCAAGGTTGCTAGACTACTCGCAGCCAAGGCGTGCACCGTCATGGCTTTGCTTGATGGTGCTATGCTCAAGAGGCAAAAGAGCTGGGTCAAGGTAATAGTACTGACCATCTCTTGCTGGATTTGTGTCTATGTCGATGCCTGATTACCTGGGACCATTTTGATAGGAAGTGTCTATTCAATGGTTAGGTACAGATCTATCTTATGCATTCAACATATGTTTATGTTGTTTCGGTACTGTCGGTTATGGCATGGTAGCGGAATTCACTTACGCCATCATGTAGAGGGCAGTGCTATTTAAGGTTTCCTTTTCTCTGTTGCCATGTGTTTGTGATAGAACTGTCGATAAATTTACAGGCAGAGCCCCCCGCGGTAATTGTAGCTACCGTGGCAAGCTTGTGTCAAATGGTCGAGAGGCGCGCGTTCAGCCTTCAATCCATGAGAGTGTTAGTTATCGATGAGGTGAGGTCATCACTCCTCTTTCTTAAGTCTTGAATCAAATTACTGTCAGAGTTTGCTCCACTCGCTGATGCTCTGTAATCATATTTGTCCAGGGGGCTAACCCTGTTGTTTGTGTAGGTTGATTTTATTTTTGGGTCATCAAAGCAAGTCAGCTCTCTTCGCAAAATATTAACCTCTTATTCAGCAGCTTCCAGTCGTCAAACCATATTTGCAAGTGCATCGATCCCTCAGCACAATCGCTTTCTGCACGACTGTGTACAGCATAAATGGACCAAGGTTGTACTAATTTCTTGTATTGAACAAATTGCTGTTTGTTTTGTACTTCAAAGAATGCTAATGTCATTTTACCCTTAACATGGTATAGGGTGATGTGGTTCATGTTCATGTCCACCCTGTACAGCCCATGCCTTCGCACCTGTGTCACAAATATGTGGTGAGCATATCAAATTCTCTGTATAATGATTGATGACCTTGTATCAAATTCCTCATTTAGCTCACTCATGAAAGGACCTTTCAAGTTTCTCCCCTTTCCCTCAACCATAGGCACTTACCCGTAGCCATGCCCACCCTCAGGCTCATTGTTGTAAAATATTACTAATGTTCTTCTTGACAACTAATTCTGGGATGCATGGCACTTACTCAACAGCACCTACCTCTAGGCATGTCACATTTCTTCTAATTCTCAACTAATATAATGCATATAGAGGCAACCTGTTTTTTCTTCTTTCCCATAATTAGTGCCTCCTGGCCAACTAAGTCCACAACCAACCTCCTTTCTCCTGAGATTTCTTTTTGATCTCTGTCTGAATCTTGGTGACTATGACAACACAATAAATGTGCAGATCTGCACCAAGAAGGAAAGGTTGCATGTTTTACTATCCTTGCTTGAGAGGGATGCACCGAAGTCCGGAATCATATTTGTTGCTGAACAGGTACTGGTGTACATGATGTTCTTTTGATACCATACCATGTTTATATAGTTTCTCTAGTATCTTGGGATTTCATCATCTATTTTCTGGGGTGCTTCCTTAGTATGATTGTCAATAGGCCAAGTGATCTTATGACAGGCCAGCAATATTATGTCCGATGCAAATTCAAATTATCCGTATAGCATCTTGCCATAGCTATCTGCTTATCTGGAATGATACAGAATAACACATGATGCAGTTATGTGCTGTGATGCTCTACTGCCATGCACATATGTGATGAGTTGAGCCAATTTGGTATTTGCACTTTGGCAAGCTTGTTGCCTGGGCAAGTTTCTGCAAAATCAATACCCCATCTTGTAAAAACCAAGATCCAGGCCTATGATGACTTAGTGGTATTGTCTGAGGGACAGGGAGCGTCCTCCAGTCAATAATTTCATCATATTTTCAGTTTCCACAATTGCTGTGCTCTG
This sequence comes from Saccharum hybrid cultivar R570, assembly GCA_038087645.1. Lineage (NCBI taxonomy): Eukaryota > Viridiplantae > Streptophyta > Magnoliopsida > Poales > Poaceae > Saccharum > Saccharum hybrid cultivar. The sequence continues at coordinate 25,946,680 of JAQSUU010000115.1, read as the reverse complement.
ACCAATACCCCCAATTCATAATCTTTTAGATTTTTTAAAAAACTATGTACATGTTAGATGTTACTTCCTTTTTAAAAGCTTTGGATACTTCGACATTTATAAGTAACAAAACTCAAAGAAGTATCTATTCATCACCTAGTTCTGACTTCTGAGCAGTTATGTTGATGGTGAATGAATCTTCAAGTTCTTAACTGAACCAACGAAGTAGTGTATCACCCTCACATCTGTATTCTGTTTTGTAAATCTGAGCCTATGTTCTTAGTCTGAGAGATCAAAGAAGGCTGGTAATCCTCCTTCAACCACGGTTGTTGCTGAGTTCTTGAGAAATGCATACAAGGGAAGCTTAGATGTGCTGCTGCTGGAAGAAGATATGAACTTCAATGCTCGAGCGGCCTCGTTCTCTGTAAGCGCACTCCGAGTTCCCTGTCTGAAGCCCCCAGCATCTCCATTCTCTGTATTGACTATGAGATTTGTGACCTCTGCAGGAAGTGAAGGGACGAGGATTCCTGCTGGTTTCAACAGACATAGCAAGCAGAGGATTTGACCTTTCCTCAAACCAGCCACATATGCAACTTCGACCTTCCTAAGACGGCAACCGACTATCTGCACCGTGCCGGAAGAACCGGGAGAGAGCCATTCTCCAGGTTGGAATGCGGCGTGACAACCCTTATAACAGAGGAAGAGCACTTCGTGCTACAGAGATTTCAGAATGAGCTCAAGTTTCACTGTGAAGCGCTGCCCCTTGAGTCCATGTTCACGTTCTCTTGAGCTCGGATGTGAATACTAGTCTTTTTTTTTCTTTTTTCTTTTTTGAGCATTTGTATCTTCTACGGTTGCATATCCATTTTTCTGGATATATACTTATGAAATGATCTTGAATCATAACAAAGTTGGTCCTGAATTGTTTTATCGTCTTGGAAAACGATTTAACTAAACTACAACCATGTAGCTTAGCCCAATGGACTATAGCTTATTAAACAACAGCTGTTATTGTTCATTGGTCACTTAAACCAGAGCACGATTATATATAAAAGGCACAAATAATTCATGTCAAATTCAACGCTTCATCTAGTCATCCATGTGAAATTATCAACGGAAAAAAGCAAAACCATATTCCATATTCAGTACGGATAACATGTTGGCAGCCATGGTACTCTAGTCTAGTCAAGTGCCACGGCCGATGGCTTAACTTCACACAAACAAAAGTTCAGAGGGGGGCAAATTCACATGAACTAGGAAAGTTTAGGCGGCGCCAGTAATAGCATGAAACTGAACTAAACTGGACGGGATCGACATGGGGCAGGAGGCTGTTCTTTTATGGTTGTTGAGGCTGCAGCAACTTGGAATCGCAGGCCACGATCTTCACCTTGCCCAGTGTTTCTTGAATCTCCTCGCTCTTGAAGGTTGCATCTGTTAGAATGAAGGTCCAGACATTGTCGCAGAACCTGTAGGTGTGCAGATGACCCTGTACAGCAACAAGGAAAGCCGTCACAGATCTAGTCTGATAACTGATAAGGTTTCAAATGCCGAAGTGAAAAGAAATACTGAGTAATGAGCTGAGACCAGTCTGAAACCATTGGATATGCAAGACAGTTTGAAAACTTCCACGCCCGATTTTAATTGTAACATTTGAACCCCAACTTACAGAACTTAAGAGTATCAAACTATCCAACAGAAGCAGGAAGCACGTACACTGGACTCATATAAAGGCACAAGCCCTAGCTGAAACACTAACAATAAGGTATGAGGCCAGAGGCTCTCGTCTTTTTTTTTTTTTTTTGAAGTCGAGCAAAATAATAGCAAGCATTCAGTATATGAAGCTATCAGCATGCAAAGAAGGATATCACCGAAGTTCATTCTAGATCATATAAAAAAGGCCCTTTGCCTAAAAAATTGCTTCATGGTTCCAAAACATCAAAGAGAATACCAGTTATTATAGAAAGACAACTATCTATGTTCCCACGAAAAAGGTGTACTATGAAGTTTTCATTTTAACAAAATGGAAGAGAAACCAGCAATGTGACAGGTAGCTATTTAGAACTTTTCATGTACACGCAGCACTACCAAAAAAAAATGTGTGAACTTATAGTACATTAAATTAGGTAGGAAAGTTCAATTTGTAGTTATTTACAGGCCCAGTTATACAGAAGGTTGAACCAGATGCCAAATTTGGAAATTAAACAAGTTGAGGTTTTCTCTCACAAGAACACCAAGCTGTAGTGGCTTATAAAAATGACAAGCCACCGACTGCAGTAGCCGCACTTGTTTTAGGACATGATAGAAGCAGTGTGCACATATGCACAACACTGTGGAAAGTGTAGCAGTTCATAATGATGATGCTGGTGATACGATATATAATACATTGTTAAAGCATGCTAGAACAATTCCTGCGAGCGTGCCAGTTGACAACTAGTTCATGGTACAATGTACTGCATCTAACAAACAGAGGAAGTTGAAGTAGAGACTGATTAATTGAATACATGTTAAATTCAAAGAGCAAGCACATATGTCTCTGGTACATGGGCAAATCAATGATTTCGGACAACAGTTGAAAACATATCACAGCAATGGAAAATAGCAAGGCTAACAGTAAAATAATGCGAGGCTACGTGCAGTGAATCCATATATATCTGAATCAACAGAAAGGGCACCTTGACGTTAACCTTGCTCTTGACCTGCATCTCCAGCGCCTCAGTCATGGACTGAAGACAATAAGACAAGCTAGGGTGTCAAAACAAGCAGCGAGGGACCTGGTAATTTTGAGACCCATATGACTGTAATGTCGTGAGACCTTGTCGAACTGCACAAGGACCTGGATGGCGAGCTCTGGGCTGACGGCTCCGCTGGAGACGAGCTCGTCCAGCGTCTCGGTGAGGCAGGTGCCAATGGTGGACCTCCGGTACAGCTCGAAGGTGGCCATCCCGGCCTGCATGCAAAGCCACGCCGCGCGGGGCCTCAACAGCGTCAGAACACACCGCAGAGAATTACATGTACATGTTGTTTCAGATAAACCAGTGGTCATGTCTAGGATTGATCAGGGTACGCTACGCACACCCAGGAAACAGGATCGCGGACGGACATCTCTCAAGTTCAAGTCAAAACTCCATTCCATTCCATTCCACAAGGCACAAATGAATGAACCAAGTAACCGAAATCCCCCCGCGATATTAATCACGAATCGATCATCCGTGATGACGATGACGACGCCTGCAGGGGCAAACCCTAGCGGCGGCGGCGGAGGCCGAATCGCGGCGTGTAAGGTAGCATAGCAAAACCCGCCTAGAAACTCCGGAGATGGAAGGCCTTACACGAGGCTCACCTGGTGGATCGGGCGAGGAGGAACGGCGGATCTGCCGGAACAGGGGAAGGAGGAGAGGGACTGATTCGAAATCTGGCTGCTTATATACGGACGGAGGTGGGAGAAGGGGGGGAATTGGGGACACGCCTTTATATAGGAGCCTAGGATAGGACGGAGGTTCTTGACTTGAATTGTTCAGTTCGTTCTCTGCCGCATGTCGGTGCCAATTACCGACCCTACCCCCCTCCTCTTCCATTGCCCATTTGGCATACAGCTGTCAGCTGTAGGTACAAGTACGACCGCACACGTCTCGTCTCCTCTCCTTTAATTTGGCTCTTTGTGATCGTATTTCTTCTTCTCTTTTTACTAGCAAAGACAGGTTACACTTCTTTCACACTCGATTGACATTTATTTGTTATTTCACCACGGTAGAGTTTTGAAAATTTCTAGCTAAATTGACATTTGAGCGGACGTCAGATCATGCGAGCGAACAAAGTGCTTTCATATTCTGTAAGTATGATATGATGCAAACACTTTCTGTGATGGACTTCCTTCATCGCTTTCGTTTTATTCAACTGATACGTTGCTCATGATATTATAGATTTCAAAACTCTCATTAGTAGGCCTCTAAATGTGGAGTACAACGCAAAGGAATTGAGGAAGCGTAACAAATGCAAATAGATCAGATCACACAAAAGTCTACTAGCAGTTCCTCTCTAGAGCTCCCATATGGCAATCTACGGCCGTCCATCCCCAGGCACCACCATTTCCTAATCTACAAGCATAACAAGTTTATCACCCAAGACCACCGGTGTCCTCATCGAACAACCAGGGAGCGCCATCTACAAGCAGAGGCCAAGCCTCGTGGAGGCGAAATGGGGCGTTGGCCCCCGAACTCTGCAAAAAAGAAGAGTGACCGCTCTGTGAAACTAAAGCCCAAAGCAATTAAACTAGATGAGTCATATAGGAGTAGGCGCATAGTTGTGACAGAGTGCAGGTAAAGAACAAAAGACAGAGCATGGTAGGAGTAGGCGCATAGCTGCAAGCCTGAGACTGAGTACAGGTAAACAACAAAAGACAGCATGGGTAGCTTGCATGCATGCCATATGGAGTGGTGACAGGATCATGGGAATATGTGCTTTAAAAAGTCTAGATCCGTGCTTGTTTTTGGCTTATACAGGGAAGTTTTGATAGCTACAGTAGCAGCGTTTTAAATTAGGCCCCCTTAATTTTCACTCGCCCTCTGCCACTGTCTACAATGCCACATAATTCTAACATGAAGGGTTCGTGTTACACATGTGGTGTATATGAGCACAACTCCAATAGATGTGGACACAAAGATTCTACACTTAAGGGCTCATGCTCCTACACATGTGACCGTTGGATTTATTTTGGAATATGCACCAACTTTATAGTCCAGCTGGTATGCAACTCGTACTTTTCCTGGAGCATTTTTTATCCGCAGTATTTGGGTCTGACATCATCTAATGTTTTGTTAGTATTCACCTTGGGACCTCTCGTACGACTCTTATGTTCATCTCTCTCTCCCTCTCTATCTCTAGACTCTACTCATCTATCTCTCCCTCCTCCTTCCCAACCTCTCTCTCCCCACCTCCCTCCTGTACCAGAAGGCGGCACTCTGACTCTCGACGGTAACACAGTCGCGGCCCCCAACATACGCATAGAAAAATAAATACTTTAATAAAAACTCGAAAATAAATTAACCCAAACCTACTGTACAGTTCTATAATCATGTAGAGCTCGCAAATATGAATATAACGCAATTTGAATGGATCAAATCGGAGTTAAAACGGAGATTCTACGACTAAAACATGTTTAGTGGCAAAACTGTAAATATCAGAAAACGTATTTTTCATTTACCGAGACGAAATACGCTTTCAACAAATCAAAGCGGATTCGGGATTTTATGTTTTGGACCGCGGGTTCGATATATCAAAAGTTCAGGGTCTCTTTAATAAAAAGTTCAAGCGAACCGGTATCTTCTTATTCTAGCCGTCGGATTCAAATTGAACGGATCAGATCAAGTCGGAGGAGGGAGGGAGAAAACAGCCGGCGGCTACAGGAGCCCGACGGCGGCGCCATGGCCGGAAATGGCCCGAGCTCGCCGGAGCTTGAGAAGACGGCCCTACCGAGCACCGTTCGCCAAACCGAAGACACCGGAAGAACGAGCAGCTCACGGCGATCTTACCCCGCGCGAAAACAAGACCGGAGGACGGGCGAAGGGTGGTGGCTAGCTCGAGATGGCGGTGGTGGAGGCGGAGCTTCGACCGAGGCCTCCTCGAGACCTAACCCCTCGAGGGCAGGCCCTCGGGGGTAACACCCCTCTCTTAGCGCACCACCACGAAGATAGGCCATGACAATGCTGGGAAGAAGAAAGGTGTAAAGTGAAAAGACAGTAAAAGGATAAGGCCATATTATTCCCATGACATATGCTTGGTACATGAGTCCAACCTTGTATACCTATCCAATGAAGTATATATATATATATATATATAGGGAGAGTATACTCTATAGCTAGCTACAAAATAAGTTATTTTGTAGCCACCTCTATTTACGATAATTTTATATACTAATTTACGACAATGTTAGTATATATTTACGATAGTTGAATTACTATAACACATGGGGATATTTACTATAATGTTATAGTAAATCACATAGTAAGGAGTTACTATAATCTCGTAAATTAGCATGGCAATTATCGTAACTCAAAGTGGCTATAGAATAAGTTATTTTGTAACCAGCTGTAGGGTAATAGTTATATACAGTGGCGGAGCCAGGAATTATGCATAGGGGGGTCGGTCAAAGAGTTTCGACATATGAGAATTGATTGTAGCTTAATTGTTTTTTGTTCCGAGGTTAAGCTATATTTTCCTAGTTTTATTTCAGTATTTGATGATTTAACATGCTCGCTATTTTCCCCGTGGTAGATGACCGTGTCTGTTGATATTGGGGTGCATATGACGACTCATGAATATTAAAATCTACTAACTTAGCATTTTGGAAGTGCTCGTACCCATGACAAGTGAATGTTTTGTCGACAATGCGGTGCATGTGATGACTCACAAATCTTAAAATATATCGTCTCAGTATTTCGAAAGTGCTCATAGTGGAGTAGGAGATGTGTGTTTTTTCGTAGAAGTGATGTGCATGTATGTATGTGAGCGTCTATATCTATAATGTGATTCCCAATAAAAAGAGATTATCACTAAATTGTTGTTGCTAGTCAAGTATGTGTTCAGTAAAATATAAAGTATAATGAAACATAAGTATTATAGTAGAACCAAAAATTTCAATAGATATATGTCCTATTATGATAGACAAACAAACTTAGATAAATCAAAATATTTTATTGTAATTGTATCCTATTCAATTTTGTTGTCTAGAGGATATTAGTAGATATATATAACATGATTTTATTTATCATAGCCTTTTAATATAAAGATAGACTATTCAACTCTTTGTATATTATAAAGAAGTTTGTATTGTTAGGGGGGCCATGGCCCCTGCTGGCCCCCCTCGGCTCCGCCAGTGGTTTATATATATATATATATATATATATATATATATATATATATATATATATATATATATATATATGAGCTTTTACTGAGCTAAGTAAAAATGGCACACGTCTTGAGACTATCCCATCAGCAGTTGCATGTGTGGGAGCATAAGCCCTTAAGGGAAGATTTAACTTTTTCCAATGGGTATCTTCAAAATTAAGAAGACGAAAACTGTCCTCAAGTAGCAACTCTCCTTTTCAGTCACGACATGGTGGATAACAAGCCCCTCACCCTACATCAAAACTAAATCAAGGCTATGCATGTGGTCGTGTTCATCACATCACTGCTGAACAAGCTCAAGATGCTCCTGAAGTGGTTATGGGTATGTTTCTTGCGCACTCAATTTCTACCGTTGTGCTTTTTTTTATTCTGGTGCATCACACTCATTCATATCAAGCAAATTTGTGCAACGACATGGCATCCTAGTTAGTTTTTTTTTGGCCCTGTTTGAGTGTTCCGAAATTTTATGTACCTATAAATGCAATACAACTGTAATTTGTTGGGCACAAGAAAACCCTTGGAATGCAAATGATTTTTACACCCTTAGAAAAGGTTGTTTCGGTGAAGGGTATATATTGAAATGCTTGCAGGTGTTCTTAAACTGAAACTGCAACAGAGAGAGCGGTTAACATCAACTTGGATCTTGGAATTGAATTTGGATAAGAACTGCATAGCAGAAACACATTCGCTCATCAGCAAACCAAAGCAGAAAAGACAAGAGAGCCGACGAGTGAAAAGAAAAGAAAAGAAAGCCAACTCGTACTGCTCCTGTGCTCCATTGCCTGAATCCTCGCTCGTCCCTCTGTGCCCTGTTGCCGTGCTGCCCGCCAAGGTGGGCTCGTGTGTCTCATGGCTGCAGTTCCATCGAGTCTGCCAGTGCGCGCGGGCAGGCGAGCGAGCGGACGCATGGCTGCGCCGCTCGATTCGCCGCCGCCGGGCTCTAGATCGCCGGATTCGAGTTCCGACGTGAGGAACAAGCCCGCGCTGAGACCTTGGGCCTGCGCCGCTCGATTCGCCGCCGTTGAGCTCTGGATCACCAGATTTGAGTTCCGACGCGAGGATGAACGGGCCCGTGCTGAGGCCTTGGGGCTGCACCGTGGAGGTTAGCAGTGGGGTCGCTACGGTGGCCTTTTGTGCGTGTGGTGGGCATGGCAAAGCAAGGGTGTTGGTGCACTCCGGGTGGCACGAGAAGTTGGCGGCGCCTACGAGTCTCGACTCTCGACGAGGAAGAAGGTGCGCCTCGCGAGCCAGACCCGATAGGCGTCGGAAAAAAGTGTGGCCGGTGGAGACCATTGTATAACATGCCAAAACAGACAAAATTTTAGTGGACATCAAGCAGTACTTTTGAGTCCAACCGGTATAATTTTTCTGGCCTGTATTTTACAGGAGTTTTGGACACAAAACCATCCTTCCAGACAGGCCCATATTAAAACGATGATCAATATCCGGCCCCCTGGATCACATTTAATGACTGAAACCATGTGTCAAGGATTAGACATATAGATCAATGGGGTTACATTTCTAAGCAATCCCATTGTGCTTGATACTCAAGGAATAGATGTAATTCTTAGTATGGGTAGCTAAGTATCAGGGCGTCACATGATGTACTTGCTTGGACTCAGCCCCAAGATGTTTCAGAAAGTCCGGAGTTTCCTTGGTCTTTTGCTGAATATTATCACCGGTCCATAGAAAACTTTTTCCCAAATCGCCAAACCAAACCGTGAACTCAACTCCTTAGAAACGTTGTTGAATTTAAGCGGACAAAAGAATGAATGTGAGTCCAGCTTTCTGGAATTGAAACAGAAAGCGAGAGGTAGCAGACTGAGTGTAAGAGGTTGTTATGATAGTGATACTATCACAAATTAGACCCTTCACGGGATTTATAATATACAGCACATACTAACTGTAACTTGACTGGGACTGGGAGGAGGAAGACTGACTTTTCTGGAGCCGAGGAGCAGATCTCTCTAACGAGCGACATACCCCCTACCCTAACCCTGACGCCCCTAGACCCCTCAATGCTGCCGCCGCCAGCGGCGCCGGTTGCCTCGTCGGCGCCGGCGCGGGACCCTGCCTCCCCCTCGCCTCCCTCCCCCAGATCCACCTCCCTCTCCTCCTGTTTCGCCAGAAAAATCACTAAGGGGGATCTCTCTGTGTTTCGCGGATCGTACTACAGTGCTACTTAGCACTAAATATGCGCAGGCGTGCCAGTATACATCCGTATACAAAATTAAGTAAATGTGCAATAAAACACAAGGGACAAAAGTTTAAGGAAATATCACTTTATTCATTCATTTGAGAATTACAAAGTACAATTTCCCACTTTAATATAATTTTGCGCCGAGCTCTATCTGACAATCAGAGGATTGTGTGGCTTCTGGTTCCTGGGGCCTCTAGAGGCCTCCAGTTAATTACATCCGCAGTGTTGGGCCGCGGAACACCTCTGATTAAGCTATACTGATGGTCATCATTGCCGTCTCCAAATGAATCAGAGTTGTCTCCAAGTATATGCAGAAGCACAAATAAATGAAAATGGTGAAGTGCTAGAGCCTCATCGGCCTCTAGCAAAGGTATCTGGCCTCGTCGTGCGGATCCCATAATGAAGTCAAGTGTTCGGCCTCGTCGGTCACAAACAAAGTAGTTCCGGCCTCGTCGGTCGCGGAAAATAAACGTCCCAGCCTCGTCGGTCAGGGAAAGAAAATGACTTCATATGGTTCACCGGCCTTGACGGTACGGAAAGGCGGTGTGGTGTGAGACTTGTGCTCATGTAGTACTTAGGAGATTTCTCCTTGCGTTAACTTCTTGAGATCATTGGCGTGACACTTAGTCATCTCGCTAATTCATATATGTGCGTGAACTCGAGCGCTTTCTCATGACTTAGAATTATTTGCAGCGTTGCACAAAAAATGACTTCGGGCATGTCAAAGCCCGTGGCTTGCATGGGCCGAGAGATCAACATTAATGGGCCGTCAATGAGCCGAACATGTGTACATTGCACGTACAGGCTTGCATGATACTGTAGACATCGACTTGCTTTTCTATTTGCTTTCTTGCTGTATATTGTACAAGTACAACGTATTTCGGGGCTGCTGCTGCCAAAGGCTTGCCAAAGTGGGCCGTCGCCGGGCCGCACTACTCTGCTGCCATAGGCAATGTTCGCTGCTCCAGCCATTGCCGGACTTACTGCTGGGCTGCAACTGAAGGGCCCATTCACATATGGACTGCTGCTGAGAACGGCGGCGTCTTCGTCTTTGGCGTGCTGTGTTGTTCAGCTGATGAGCGCCGCCGGGCCGCAAGTCGAGCTTGCCGGCGAGGGCTTCATTGCCACTGCATAGACATCGCCGGGCCGCTGCTTAGACCACTGTTGATGTAGTAGACGGCCTGTGCACCGGGATGCTCATCGCCGTCGAGTATGGGGCACTTGCTGGGCCGCGCGCCGCCGCCGGCGTGTTCGTCGCAAGGCTGACTTGGCTGCCGCTGAAAGGGGATCGACACTGCGGGGCTGCTGCTTGCCGTGATCTCCACTGGGTTGCATCTCACTGCTGCCATGCAAAGAGATAAACATAGTATAAATCTAAATATAAAGAACCTCGTCGATGATGAGGAAGCCGACGGTGCCGAGGTTTCTGTAGATGTTCGACTCGCTGGGGACCATGTTAACGGGCTCGCCGGAGACGATGTTGGAGATGTTCGGCTTGCCGGAGAGATGATGTTGTATATGTTCAGCTCGCCGGAGATGATGCTGTAGATGTTCGGCTCGCCGGAGATGCGGTCGACAAGCTTGCCGGAGATGATGCAGTGTTTGACGACGGTGTCGGAGAAGTCGACGGCGAGGGCGTTGATGGCATCACCGCCTCTCGTGCTTGCCGGCGATGCGTGTATGTGTGCAGAGTGGTGGTGTATGTGTGGTGGAGTGTGTGCAGCCTGATGGATGTGTGCCTAGCGGGGCGGCGGCATATTGAAGATTTCAAGATAGAGTCCGTCCCTTGGGAGGGAGGAGGTGCCTTCCTTTTATAGGCAGGAGCTAGGGTAGGCGGTGGCAAGGAGCGCGCCGCCGCTGGTCAGTTGCGAAGGAGACTCGCCCGGCCGTATTGTCCGGCATAAATCCGTGCGGCGCGCGCAACCAACTTTCATTTGAAATTTGAACAGCAGTTATCTGCTTGGCGAGCTTATCCCATCGCATAGTACGTACTGAACCATTCAAATGATTGCACAATATCGCTGATCAGTGGCCCAACTTAGAGATAACCGTGACGTATGTGCACAGAGGCTAGCCAGGAGAGAGTATTCGTTTGAATTTATCAACACCGCCTATTTTGAACCACTGCTCTCGGGAAGTTTCTGGAAGCACAAAAGCTCTACCGCCTCTGCATGGTGCATGTTGGGTAAGTCAATATACGTGCCGCGACGTACACACACGTATGCGCGTGCATGCATCTTCTTTAGAGATATTAATTAACTTGTGCATTGCTCATGTCAGCCATGAAACGTGCACGTAGTTTACATATATATGGGCTTAATTAGCAACACTGATTATTTTATTCAAAAGTTCGTCATGGGTTTGGAAGCCTAGGCAAGCCACATGCGTGAGAGGCATTGGATGGGCCATGTATTGGTCATCTACTTGAGCTCACTTGAGCCCATTCATGCTTTGTGCTCATTGATCATTAGGCAACTCATAATCTCATTGGAGCCCAAATATTTATATAGCCCATATTTCGTAGGCATTATGTCATTGTCAAATTGTTTTGTAGGCCTCATTTGACTCATACTAAATGGGCTATGTAATAATACAACATGCCAAAATTTCATCTTACACCTCCCCTACCCCCTTTCCCCAAGCGTGCATGGATGCAGGCACAACGCCTCCACCCGCGTGGCCCTCGCGGCCCCCGCTACCTGCAGCACCGGTCCCTGCCACCGATGGCACTACTGACGGCCCCGTGGAGCTGCCGCTACCGTCGATTGCCGTGAACGACACCAATAGTGCCATCACCAGCGTCTGGCACGCGCGGACGCTCGTGCCGCGATGGAACTGGTCATGTGCTCCCCCGAGCCAACGCCGCTAGATATCGCCGCCGACACCCCCCACGGCTTCCTTGCGGAGCTCCTGGGCGGAGCCACGACGCCCCCTTCCGAGGCGGCAGCGCGTTCCCCGGAGCCGCCGGAGCCAGTTCCCGTTCTTCCCCCAAAACATTGCGGTGCCGCCGTCCACCTTCTCCTCCTCCATGGAGTCCCACGGCGCTGAGGAAAACTCTCCCAAGCTCCCGCCCCTGGCTGCGGCGGCGGAGGCTGCCCGCGCCTAGACGGCAGGGTCGTCCCTCTCGCCCTTCATTGCTCCTTGGTCGCCTTCCTAGCCGGGCGTGGCGGGTCCTTCCTCTTGGGGGCCCTAGGATAGGCTCTCCTTCTCTCAGAGGCATCCGGGGACGAGCTGCCTAAGCCCTCGCCCATCGCCGCAGTAGACAAGGGGAACGCAGTCCCCGTCCCAGGCCGCGGTAGGTGCCGTCGTCGCGCCCGTCCATCCGGGCCAGGCTTCACGGCAGACGCTCACCGCCACCCGCCCAGCGTGCCATGCTTTTGGGGTTGCAGTCGATCGGGGGGCCGAGCGGCCACGTCGCGCCCCCGGAATCAGCGTCCAGCAGGCCACGTCGCAGCCACCCCGCCAGCATCACCGCGTTCCTAGGCCCAGCGCGCGAGTCGACGCAGAGGGGTTTGTAACACCTCAGGTGTTATAGTAGCTAATTAATCTGCCATGTCATCATATTGCACCGCAAAGCATCCATGATTAGGTCAACCATGTTATGCATTGACTAAAATGAGTTTACCTTTTTAGGTTGGATGTGCTTCTCAGTGGTGTGACTCGAACCGAAAACCCTAATTTCGAATGTCACCGCAAATACTTAGTTTATGCCCTGCGTAATTTGAGGTGTGTGACTGTGTTACACACTAGTGCCAAGTGTAGGGTATGAACTCAAGTACAACACATAAAATGAAGCTTCAAGTTTGAGTTTGAATTGGAATCCAAAACTTGTCGCGAGTTTTTCCGATTCGAATTTGAATTCAAATTTGGGGGATTATTAAAAGAGTTTAAAAAGTTAAATTGGTCAACCAAGAGTGGCATTTGGTCAAATATGTGATGATTGTCTAAATGATGCCCTTGGATGATGGTTTGATCATTAAATAATCACCAATTAAAATAGCAACAAGTTTCAATTTGAAATTCTTCCGAAAACCCTAAAATCCAAAACCCTATTTTTACCCCCTTTTGAAATAATTCAAAATCTAAGCAAAATTTTGGAAAAAGTTTAAAACCAAGTTTGTAGATATTTTCTAGGGCTACAACTTTGGTGTTTTGAGTTTTCAAAGTTTTAGTGTAAAATGTGGAGCAATTTTGAAAAGAACAATTTTCAAATTTGACCCCTTTTCATCCCCAAACTCAAATTTCAAAATGGAGGCAGAATTTGAAAATGGTTTGAATAGAAAAGTTGTAGGTCTTGGCTAGATGTACAACTTTGGTGTTTGGAGTTTTTGAAGTTTCAACATAAAATTGAAAGTAATTTCTAAATTACCAAATTCCTGAAAAGTGTCCCCTTTTGATTTTAAATTCAAATTTCAATATCCAATTCGAATTTGAAAAAGTGTTCAATATAAAACTTGTAGAGATTGAAATTCTGAAGATTTCATATCTTGGGAATTTTTCAAGTTGCTACATGATTTTGAGAGTAATTTGATAAAACAATTTGAAATTGAAAAAAATTTGGGAGTGCTACAGTACCCGGCGAATCACCGCCGGGCACCGAGCGGCATGGGCACCGGCGAGCCGCGGGGCTGCTTCCAGGCCATTCCCGTGGGTGCTCGATCGCCACCTCGTCTGTGCGCACACCTTCTAGCGCTGTTGGTGACCCCTATATAAAGCCGAGCAAGCCGCCGTTCTTTTTCTTTTTCTTCTCTGCTTTTGGTCGTCGCCACCGCTTAGCTCCGCCGCTCGCCGCTGCCGCCGTTGAGTCGCCACCAGCCACACAAACTGCATCATCACATTCGCCTCACCCTTGCGCATCTCTTGGTCCGCCTGAACCAGCCCAATTTTGCCTGAATCGTCCGCACCACCGTTTCCGTTCCCAACTCCGGCGACTGAGCATCACCGAACCGCCTCCCATGGCCAGCCACCTCCACCACCGCTCTGAGCTTCCTGTTTGCTCCACTGCAATCGCGGTGAGCTGCTAATGCTTCCCATGCCCTTTATTTTTACTGCTACTAGCTTATTTCGCAGGGACGCCGGTCACCGCGACCACCGTTCCGCCATGGCCATCGGGAAGGGTTCCTCGGGGTTTAAGCGTGGGTGTTTTGGGTTGTAATCGGTTCGCGGTGAGGAGTAGATCATGTTGGACAGGTTGGTTGAGTGACCGATGTCGTGATCGTCGGCCGGCCACCGTGCCATTGCCGCGGGAGGGAAGGCGAGAGCGGAGAAGGGAGATGACAGGCGGGGCCGAGCTATCAGAGAGGGAGCAGGCGAGTGCGCGCGGCAGGCCATGTTGCTGGGCCGGTTCGGGCTGCTGGGCCGCGCGAGCGGGTGACGCAGGCGAGCGCGGGCACGGGCACGAGCACGCGGATGGGACGCATGTAGCCGGGCCGAGCTGAAGGAGAAGAGGAGAAGCGGCCCGATCGACGGTTTTGTTTTTCTTTTTCAAAAATGTGAATAGTAGTAGTATTTATTTATTTCACTAGAATTTTTGTAGAGCTCCAAAAATAGTGAAAATTTTTGTGTAAGCTTTTCAAGGTGTAAACTAATTAGAAAAATTATTAAATGCTAATTTTGATTACTTTTTGTAAGTTATTTAATTAGCTTAGTTAAATATTAAATGCAACTTCCAGGAATTATAGTAATTAAAATATTAATCCAAAAATTATGAAATTTGTTTTAACACTGTTTTAGGCTAGGATTAATCTATAAAAAAAGTTTAAGATCAATTAGATGAAGTTTGATTTATTATTAATTATGCCCTAATTAATTGAGTGTTTAAATAAATGTTAAATTCATAACTTTAAGTGTTGTGTGCCCTTTTGATTGAGTGATGACCTTGGGTCACTAATTCTTGGTGTTCCTTGGCACCTTAATTACTTGATTGAGCTCGTTAGTAGCCTGTTCAGTAAGAAGCGTTAGTATTGCTTAAGTTATCGCTATTAGTTAGTAGGTTTTACTGATTTGCGACTGTACCGCGAAGGAAAGTTGTATTTGAGTCGTAAACCGTGGCATATCATCATCAAGCATCATGTTTATCACCGCATCATGTTGAAACATGTTATATGCTCGTGTAGTTTCCGCTTTCGAAGAAGTCGACGTTGGCGAGCAAGTCTCCGGAGAAGAGCTATCTTCGGTGGGTTCCGGACCGGAAGTCGGAGTTTTTGAGCCTGAGTTAGTCGTCTCGTCAGAGCAAGGCAAGCCCCGGTGCATTTAAACCCTACCTTGAGTTTTACAAATCTTTATTATTTATACTATGGTTTATTGCATTAAGTAATTAGGAGTTGAATGATAACCCAATTGCTGCATTGTCATCCTTGATTATTGCGATATCACCCTTGATGCCTGTTTTATTACAAAATACGTAGTATGCTTCGCTATGCTTAATGAGTTAGGCTTTTAAATGAAATGCTTATATGGCCAAGATGGCATACTTGATAAATATTGAAATGTGAGAATGAACCTGAAAGATCAGGCGGGTGGTTTGGCCACTGCTAACTTGCATTGGGAAAGGAGTCTCAATGTAGTGTTTCTGTCTTGCCAGTTAAGGACCGTTTATTGTAGGCCTGCTTGTGTTTCGAGACTTTGCAACTAGCCTCATTCCTTGGGTAAGCCCAAGATGTCAGTGATTCCATTACGAGAATGTCTAACCTCGCACTGGGAGTGGAGAGATAGCGGGAGTAGCATGTACCCTCGGGGCTAGAATTGAGCCGGGTTTGAGGGGTACTGTACTCTCGGGTGGCGATGGACACGTTCTGGTTTTAGGAGATCTAAATGAGGGTTGACATATGCAAGATTGGGTTCTACATATGTCGTGAGGTTAGAGATCCCCAGCTGGGTATAATCGATTCGAATCGTCGTTGCTCCTCGGTTATGGAGACTCGATCGCCTGTCCTGCATCGTAGTTAAGAAATGGAAATGTTGAATGAATCAGAAATAATTTTGATGAGAATTACTTTGATCTAGATTAGAATCACTTAGAATTGGTTAATGAACCATCAATGATAAAAATAAAATATTGAAAGTAAGGCCTTGCTTTAGTAAGACTTTCTAAAAAAGAAATTTTGATTCTTGAATACTCGTACCTTGATTTCCTAAAGCTAGCATGCCTTTAGAGTCTTTTCTTAGTCGGGTAAGTCTTGTTGAGTACTCCCATACTCAGGGTTGTTAAACCCCTTGTTGCAGGTGCAGTTCATGAACAAGTCTGCTTTGAGCCTTGTTGCATGACCATTGTGGCTGAAGAAAGTGACGACGAATAGGCTATGTGGCCTCTGGGCAAGACATCTCATTTGTGTGTTGTAATAAAGTTACTACTGATACTTCCCTACTACCGGTTTGTAATAATGCTACTTAAGGTTTGAAATTTGGAAACTATGGTTTGTAAACTTAAGTTATTGTAAGACTTCCGCTACTTTACTCTGATGGTAATTTGAATAAATTGTTGTAATATTGCAATACTCCTGTGATTGAATCCTGTTTGGAGGATAGCAGGTCTTTTAAGTTATTAGGAACATAAGTACGGCTGTCAGAGGTCATTAAGACGATGACAGATACATGTGGGCCATCATAACTAGGAGGTTCTGTGACAGGGTTCATGCTAGTCGAGAGCAGACACCGATGGCGTCGCCAGGGGCGCACACGGGTCTGCGACCGCCCTGTCCCCTCAACTCTGGTCTGCCTCTGCTTTGACTGTCTGGCCGGAGATCATGTCGCTATCGACTGTCACTTCCCGTCTCGCTGCATGTACTGCAGGTGTGCGGGTCATCGTGCACGCGACTGCAAGCGCGGCCGCTCTCCCACACACGCCGTCACTCAAGGCACGGGTGAAAGTCCCTAGTTTGGTTTTGGCTAATTGATGAAACCTAGGACTAACCTTTGTATCTAAGTAGATAATTTAGATAAGGGTGGTCATTGAATGTGAGACATGACATTGACTCGTATGACCAAAATGGTGAAGACCAAGATGAGGCTTGGCTCGATGGACCGGTTGTGAAGGTGAAGGGCAAGTCGAGGCTTCGAAGCGAAGGACCATGCGATGGTGAAGCTTGAGCAAGACTTGGCGCCGACGGACCGATGCAATGGTGAAGAGCAAGTGAAGTCATGGTCGATGGATCGAGACGTCATGTGATGATATGAAATGGATCATATCATTTGGAGAAACAAAATGGGCTCAAGGCAAAGGTATAACCATAGGGCCATTTTGTTTTACACTCAAGACACCATAGAGGGTGTGAGTGGTTTAGGGTCGATAGCCGAACTATTAAGAGGGGAAGTCTTATCGGTTACTCGACGCACGGGTGCCACTAGGTGAATTCATGAAGTGCATTGCATGTAGGGCCTAGTGAGCTAACCGAAAAACCTTCAAAATGTTTATGAAAATGCTAACACACGTGCACAAGGTGGTGATCACTTGTTGGTGTTGGCACTTTTGCGAAGGCGGTAGAGAGGGGTTTGGGTTCCTCCCGCCGAGCGTGCGAGCGTGGGATTCAGGCGTTTTCGGAGAAACGAAATGCCTATTTTCCATTGCGCCGAAAGTTAAAAAAGTGGAGAAGTCACGTGGTGTTTCACAAGCTAAAACATGTGCTAAAGTGACACACATTCTTAGTCTAGCTCATATGTGAAAGGGCGATAGAAACGGAGGCGAACGGAGGTCACAGAGGTGACCGGACGCTGGACCGAACACGGTCTATTTTGACCAGACGTGTCCGGTCAGTGTTCAGCGTCTGCGCGTGTCTCTGGTTTTTTATCGAACACGGTGGCGTGTCCGGTCACGGACGACCGGACGCGTCCGGTCGTTGGGGGAGCTTACTAGACTCCAACCGGACGCTGGCACTGTGGCGTCTGGTCAGTTCTCCAGCGCGTCTGGTCGGTGATTCGTTGGAGCGCTGCTCAGGCTTGACCAACGCGTCCGGTCCGTTACGGGACCAGCGCGTCCGGTTAGGGTTTGCCGCGTCCAGTCGCGCGATGACTGTTGGGGTGCTGAGTCGACCATTAAAATCTGGCGACCACAGTTGAAACTGGATGGACACGTGGACGGCGCAGGGCGACTGGACTCGGTGCAGCGCGTCCGGTCATCCCGAAAAACACCCAGTAAAGTGGCAACGGCTAGTTTCGAGGATGGGAGTTATAAATACGTGTTGGCCGGCCCTTGGAGAGGTCTCTTGGCATTTCTAACACTCTTGTGCATCCTTTGAGCTAAAGCTTCTCCTCCCACTCATCTCTCTTTCTTGATTGCAAATCAAAAGTGAGATTGAGTGATCCCAAAGTGCATTTGCATAGCTTGAGGGCATCTAGTGGCACTTGTGGGTGGTTTAGCCGGTGGATTTCTTGTTACTCTTGGAGAGTACCGCTCCTAGCCGGCTTGGAGATTGTTGGAGGCGTTGGCAAGAGAAGGTGATTATTCTTGGCCACCTCCGGTTGATTGTGAGAGGTTCTTGTGCTTTCCTCGGCGGGATGCCAAAAGAAATTCTAGTGGAATGCGCGTGTCATTGAGTTACCTCACTTGAGAGTGGTGTCTTGCGGTGCCTTGCGGGGCGTGCCTTGAGGGGTAAGTGACTTGAGGGTCACACCGGGAAACCATTTAAGTGTTGGTCGACACAACCGGTAACGTAGCTTGTCGGTGCACAAGTGAACACCGGGTGAACAAAAATATTATGTCTCTTGTCTCCCGGTGATTGGTCTTCATATTGTGTTGTTGTCAATATTGATTGATTGTATATCATCTTGGTGATTGGCAACATCTTCACTCCACCGTCGGCATAAGAATCACAATCCTCTCTCTTGCACTTACTTTTACTAGATTATCTTGTGTAGCTCTAGTGGTAGCTTTGCTAGTAGTGTTGTTAGCTTGCTCTCTAGTGTAAAATTAGTGACATAGCTCTTGTGTGAACTAGAAATCATAATCTACTAGACTTGTAGATAGGAGGCTTGCATCACAACCCTTGGCTAAGCAAAATTCGCTTTACGCCGTTTGTTATTCTAACAAGTTTACTTAGTGGTATTTGTAGAATTTTTTATAGGCTATTCACCCCCCCTCTAGCCATCTAGGACCTTACAACGGGTGCGCCGCGTCGTCGCCTGTCTCGCCGGCCGCGGCGACATCGTTTTGGCGGTGGTGCCAACCAGGACTCTGACGAGGGTTGCGACCTGCAACTGGGGCCCAGGTGGGGCCTGACGTTCCAGCAGGTGCCGTGTGTCGTTGTGGGTGAGATTCCCTACCCATTACCAGTCGCCGGTCCGCGGTCTAAGCCAAGACTGGTGAGGTGCAGGGATCGTCACCTGCTGACGTCGGGTCCGGTGTCTTCTTCCAACAACCAATCGCTGGTGGGGTTCAATGATTTTGAAATTCAAATCCCCAAGCCTATGGTGATCGCACCATTCAGGCTGGATCCAATGCTATGCTTCGTCGATGACCCGGGCGCCTTGAGCGACATGGGCGCGTCAGCAAACCTGGTGTCTCGCTCGGATGTGCTTTCCAACGCGAAACCGGAAATGGTGCTACAAAGTGGCCATTCGCAGACGTCGTGGGCAGCTCATCTGGTGGCTGAAGACCATGGCTTCACGACATGGCCCGCCACTCCGCCCGCCATCTGTGGAGAGGCTCCCGTGGCCGTCGCCGCAGACACATCGTGCCCCCAGTCTGACGAGGGCCTGTGCGACAACCAAGCCCACAGAGTGCGGATTCTCGGCCTGATGGGAACAGCCCAGCATCGACCCAAGCCGACGCGCAAGTCCGCAACATGTCGCCCGCTATTGTCGGTTCGCCTACAGTGCAGCCGGTCTCAAGCTACCGCTTGAACAGCCCCTGATCCAGTCGCCGCCACGCCTCCTTGTCTCACGCGTTCCAGTGGACCTCATCCCATGTCACAGTGACAGGCTTTGCGGCGAAGTCTGTCTACCGTGACCCCAACCCGGAGAAGCAGGCCAAGCGGGTCCTGCTGAACAAGTGGCAGCCCTCATCTAGTGCTCCACGACTGCCGCCTGTGCCCAACGCCTCCATCGCCACTCGTTTCCATGAGACGCTCCAGGACCCGTTGTCTTCATCCAAGCGCGCTGCAATGCGGGAACTCTTCCCCATGCATGGTGCTCGCAGGAGGCGGGTGGTGACACAGGCGTCCTGAGCACGGGTTCCCTCAACGTCGCAAGCTCTAAGCTCTTAGGTCGCACTTTTAGTTTCTTAGGAGCGTGCGTTCTACCGCCGAGCGATGCCTTGTGTTAGCCCCTTCGCTCTTGGCGACTCGCTGTAATGTGACGTTGGACATGTAAACCTTCTAACTTCTTCTTAATGAAACACGTGCTACGCACGTTCTCGAAAAAAGGAGCAGATCTCTAGCAAACAAGCAATCACAAACCACTACAACACTTCATTTAATTAAAGGCATTTTTGTTAAATTGCCTTGATTTCCTTTTACTTAAAGGCATTTTTATAAAAAGGCCTTTAAAACCACTATTTCTGGAGGCATTTTTACGAAAACGCCTTAATTAGTTCTAACATTGGAGGCATTTTTTGAAAATGCCTTGTATAGTCTTTGATACAGACTTGACCATCATGTCGTCTCTTGACTTGTTTCATTTGCAATCCACGACCATTTGGGCACTTGGGCCTTACTCAGTACTCTGTGCTCACGCCTGGCCTGGGATACTACTACTACTACTACCCACGCACGGATCGGATAGACACCCTGTAAGAGACAGAGGCGGCGGCCAGCACGGCTCCCGAGCTCGCCTACGTCTCGGCTGGAGGCACGCAAGCTGACCATGCCTTCCGCAATAGCAGCCACACGGGGGTGGGAGGGGCAGCCAGCTCCGGCGACTCCAGCGCGGCCCTCCTGCTGCGCATGAAGGGAGGTGCGGCTGCGGGGAGGCCAGCGCGAGGAGTTCATCACTTCATCGGCTTCTCTGAGATCCGTAAGCACCACGCCGTGTTCGCTGAGATCCTCAAGCGCTCCTCCACCAAGCCCAGCCTCTCCGACTCCTTCGCCCGTCTACGAATCCTCTGCCGCAACCTCTACGAGCCATCGTCGAATTGCTACAGCCTCCATCGTCTACTGACTGCTATGTGAATACACTGTATTGAGATGCTGCTGCTGCTGGATATATGGGAATCGACTTGCTCTACTGTGTCAAATAAAATGTGCTAGTTATACTATTTGTTCAGTTTTAATAGGAGCAATATATTAAACATGACTGTGTTACATTTATGTCCTGCCAGTGGATCTGCACTCGATTCCATCTAGCTTGATATTATGGTTTGGATTAAGATGGCAGTGACACATTGGCCTCACAAGGTATTAGTGGATCTGCCCCCCTCACTTCGTTTACTCAGTTAACAAATCATTTTGCAGAGTAATGTTGTAACAATTTCTCAGAAACACATAGAGTTGCTATAACTCATTACATCACCATTGTTCAGTCACTAAATTCCCCCATTTCTGTTTATTTCATTACAGATTATTCTGTGCCTCAACTGATTTAATCCATTGAGTAGAGGGCATGGGCTAAATGTCGCTAACTATGAGATGTTTTGTTCTCATAGTCAGTTTTGAAGGAAGATATATAGTTAATCATCTGTTGAGACATATAATGGACACACGTTGATCTTCTGTTGTTCATATAAGAGCTAATGATTGAGGAATGGGAGCATCTAGATTGTGATTTCCTTTGATAATTCTGAAGTTAGCCAATCCAGTAAGCAATGGCTTTGTGGCCAATACAAGTTGGTAACAAACCTTAGAATACACTTGAATACGATACTTGAAATTCTTATATTGTTTCAGCAATTGCATTCCTTTTATGCTAAACTGAAGTATGCTCTAGCTTATCATGTTTCAGATTTACTGTTTGAGGCGATCGGCATATGCTGCTGTTCTGAGAGCATTCTGTGCTCATTTAGACCTTCTCTCAAGGGTACTTCCTATTACTCCAATAAGTTCAGCTGTGAAGTATTTACTAAGAAAATCATATACAGTAGGAAATATGGTGATCTGTTACTCTATACCATGACATGGTAATATGATAGATATTTTTGTTTCTTATGTCACTTCTGAGGATATCTTGTTGAAACCTTATTTTTGATGCTCTTATTAGTTGTTTCAGATGATTTTCAATGGATAACATTGTTTTCCTAGAATATGTATGATAGCATATTCAGTATCTTTTTATATGTGTGTTACATGCTAGTTACCTTTGTCTTCTTGAATTCTTGAATTTGACAGAGCCTGTATAATATTGCAGACTGAACATGCAGAATGTCTTGTGAAATCCAGAACAAATAAGCAAATCATGTCTTTGAGGTGAAATAGTTGGTAATCAGTATGGTTTCTCATAGTAAAACATGTATGCTGATTGAAAGAATGCAGTGCTCTTTGTCTCCACCACTTGCCAGTGTTTTACACTACAGATTAATCTGATTCCTATGGCATACTTTTTTTTTCTTGAACCAGTTGTCATTTCTAGGCACACATTATCATCACGAAAATAGTTTCATTTTCATACTTTGTAGTAGTATCTATCTCAGCTTCACGTGACAACTGCCCTTGATTCTCAGGTCCTTACCTTATCTAACACAACTTTTTGTGTTAAGCTGATCTTTTGAAAGTTACATCTCAGGTGGTTGCATTGCTACTTGGTCTGCATGTATATTTTTTATGTACCTTCACTGTTTTGGGAATTTTGAGCTCTTCCCACCAGTGCACTCTATCTTTTACAGCTCTCTTGTATTCTTGAATTTGACAGAGCTTGTATCGGAAATCCTGGGAAATCAGATGCCAGAGTCATAATTTGGTGGTTAGATGGATCTGTGGTATGTACACCAGTCTTAGCTTAGCTGTTTTATTTTTCCTTCAATTATCATGCCTAGCTGTTTATTGTGTTCCCCCCTCTACTAAAGATTGCTCTACTACATGAGGGTTTGGGTATGATGACCAACAACGCTGCTAAATATCGTGCATTGATCCTTGGGCTAAATTATGCTTCCAAGAAGGGATTCAAGTATACAGTGCAGATCTGTAAGCAACATCTTGAAAATCAGTTTGGTTTCAATTTCTAGTTTTTGAATTCATTTCTGAAAATTCAAGATAATATCTCTAACAGTAATACATTAGCACAATATTTTATATACTCTCACTCATTGGGACATGTTTGGTTTCAAGCAGGAGGAATTGCTAAGTGAGGCCAGTAAGTAAGAAGGCTGGCAGTGAGGCAACATATAGTCAGTTTGGATTTGCACTTGCTTATGTATATAACTGTGGTGTGAACATGTCAAGCTTCAGGGTTGTGGAGCATCATTTGAAGATAGATATCTGATTATTTTTCTACCTTATTGATTGTGTTTGGTTACAATTTTAACTCTGGCCTCGTTTAGTTCACCTCAAAATTCCAAGTTTTTTCACTCTCTCTCCATCACATCAATTTTTAGCCGCTTGCATGGAGTATTAAATGTAGGTAAAAAAATAACTAATTACACAGTTTAGTTGGAAATCACGAGATGAATCTTTTGAGCCTAGTTGGTCCACGATTGGACAATATTTGCCAAATAAGACGAAAGTGGTACTATTCATCAGTTTGAAATTTTTTTCAATCTAAACAAGGCCTCTGTATGCCTGAAAGATTTAAATGTTTGGATTGTGATGTTCACATGTGCTTTCATTGGTTAATTTCTCGATGGATTGTGCTGTTTTGGTATTAATTACTAACAAATTTCTGCATGTAAGAGTTGGTTTTTGAGGCATTTTTAATAACGCCTCCATCAATGTTCGAAGGCTTATAGAAAACGCCTTTAAAAAGTACTAGTATATTGCCCGTGCTAACGCAATGGTGATCTTCGGCGATACAAATCAAACTTTCAAACGATAATATATGCATCGGTAAAAAAGCATAGATGTGGTATGTTAAATTTCACTAAAAACAACAATACTTAGATATATTAACAACCCATAGAGGCCAAAATAAGCATGTCTTGTGCCAGTGATTGTCGTGGCAAAGGTTCAACAAGGTGTGTGCGAAGCACCTTTGTACCAAAATCTTCTCTGCAGCTAGCAAGCATGAGATGACCGATATACCATCTGCAACTTAACCCATCAATGGCAATATTTTTTCTGGTACCTGTCAGTGACCAATATATGAGCTATTATTTTTCATCCCAACTCTTATTATTTGCTCAGGACCAACAAGAACAAAATTTAATATCTAAGAAATCAAGCAAGGATGGGAAGAACATACCGCATTGATCAACTGCTCGGTGGAAATAGAATAAATTGATGTGCACCTATGTTATATCCGAAATCACAATTGTTCAATGCTGAAATGGGTGGAAATGAAAAAGCAACTGGTCCTCGCTGCAATATCCAGCATTCCAGCTTAAACTGTTATGTACCCTTCTCAAACCTGTGTTTACCGGTCAAAGTCGGCCCAGCCCCTCCCTTCCCCTGCAACAACAATAACAAAATAGCACAACTCATAATGTTAGCTCATAAGCAAAGACAAGTCAGCAAAGTGATAGGAGTAACAAAGATTATGACATAATAGTCTTGTTCCATCAGAGAATGAGGCAGACGAATAAGCAGGTTGGCAATCAGTTAAAAAAACAGTGATCCACTGGTCAAACAAACTGAGCAAAATAAGACAAATAAACACATATGGTGATTGATTTATAGAAATTTCCCATTTGTTAGCACGAGGCGAAATTCTATTTTTAAACCCATAATTAGCAACACATCAAGTTGAATTGGCTCATAATAGTAAATAAGATTGTATGAAGCCGAGTACATGATAAACTTACAAATATAAAAATTAGTTATTTACAAAGCTGAGTTTATTCTTACCAAGAGTCCTTTTTCTACCTTTTCTCATGCCATGCAATCATCCACCCACCACAATAATATCCAATTTTTTTAGCATTTGCTCCAGCCACAAAAGGAGCGGATCCTTCTGATCTTTCCCATTTTTTCAGAAGTACCCAAGACTTGTGAATAGCAGCTTCAGGTTCATGAAATTGTTGCCGAAAAAAGTTGATTTCTGCATATTATGTATGGCTAATGACATCAAATTTGAGAAAATTCAAATAGAAAATAGGGGGGAATTTGACAAAACTGTAATTTTCTAAAAATTAGAATCATGGCAATAGACTTATGATACATGGCAATTTAGAACCACGACAAGAGCTCTCCAGCAAGTAGAATCACAAGTGAAGTATAGGCAAACACATGGGATTCATAAATTTTATATTGCTAGCATCTTTAGGGGCGTTTTCAAGCTTCCTCTCAAATAAGAATTTCTGGAGGTTTCAGACTACGGTATGCAACACCTTTACAATATCCAAAATACTTTTTCGCCCCATCGTCAACTAACGCAGTAGTTAGTCTGTTTGATTCAAAAACTAAAATCGTTCACATTAAGCATGAAGAGAGGATGGGGTTTACCAGGTCCTGCCCTGAGAAAATAAGAAATAATGGACAAACTAATAATTGGCTGAATTGTATTCAAAACAGTGCTTTGGTGAAATTGGACTAAATTGTTGCTTGCATATACACCTCATAATTTCATTAATAATTAACAGCAAGAATGAACTGCATTGGCTTAGTTCAGTAGGTTACCTTCAGAATTCCCACACAGTAGTTGTTCCAATGAAAGAAACAGCTAGATCAAATAAGATGCTAGAAGAAATGTCAGGTACATTGCATTCTGACCTGTTCATTGGCCAGCTGTTTGTAAACACCAGCTTCATCTTCACGCCCACTCTTTCTTCTGAAAAGAAGAAAGGAATGCAGGGATTAAAAACAAGACTTGACCCAACAATAACGATGAATCTTGGGCAAGGCAGGGGCTTCTAACAAAAGCACAGGATATGAGAAAAGAAATACAAAATCATCTGAGGCATTTGAACAAACATGTCATGTGCAAGTGGAACACGCAGACCACTATCCTCTAGCGAATCTGCCATCAGCAACACGACCACAGGCGCTAGTTCACGACTCCCTTTACACGCTTCATTGTTGTCCAAGCCGCCGGGGCCATCCACCTGCTATTCGCCAATCAATCCTCGACTCCCGGAGGTGGCGCTGCCATGAGCCGCGTCAACCCCAGCGACCGCAGGCGAGGGCCCCACTGGCTCCCTGCCCCTGCAGCAGCCGACACCGAGGACCCGGTCCTTATCCGCGTCGCCGATGGCGGCGTGCCGCTCGAGGGCGTCATCCAGATTGAGCGAAGGGGGTGAGTGGCGCCGATGGTAGAAGGTGCGCTGGGTTGGGAAGGCGGCAGACGACGGAGCAGGGGTGGGGCAGCGATGGAGGACTGAGGCGAGCCTGATGATCTCCACCGGTCGGCGCCTGATGTTGCTCGGTTCCTTGCATCCACTGAACAGCCATCGTCTGGTATCCAGTGCGTGACGCAGCGGCCCCGGAGGTGACGGGACCGAGGCCAGTCCAGAAGATGGAGGATGCGAGGGCACTATGCGGCGATGGGCGGCGTAGCAACAGCGATGCACGTATGGCGGCGACGAATGATGGCACAGCCGCTCGGCGGACGTCTTGATCTCCAGTGCGAGGCGATGGCGGCAGGGAGTGACGGGGCGTGGGATCGCGGTCGCGGCATGGAGCAAGGGAACGACGCAAGTGACAGCGAGCGGGAGTCTCGCACGTCAATCACGCGCGCGTGAACAGCGGCATGGCTGCCTTGTGTTGGGCACGGGGAGGATGATACACAAGATCTTGACCATTCATTTTGAGTGAGCGAGAAGAGAGAAGGCTTAGAATAGAATCTCAACGATTCGTTTAAAAGATGTGAATTTTTTGGGGACATTTTTTAGAGTGTATGAAGGGGTGGCATCTCAGCGGGGGAGAATTTTTTAGGTGGGTTTAGCAAAGAAAAAGTCGGTGCATTAGTAGAGTAGAAGTAGATAGATAGATGTGTTGTTCACACGTGCTTTCATTGGTTAATTTCTCGATGAATTGTGCTGTTTTGGTATTAATTACTAACAAATTTCTGCATGTAAGAGTTGGTTTTGGAGGCATTTTTAATAACGCCTCCATCAATGTTTGAAGGCTTATAGAAAATGCCTTTATATATTGATATTGAAAGACGTTTTGAAAAAATGCCTCAAAAGACCTTTTGAGTCCAGTTTATAGAAGACATTCTCAAGTAGGCCTAAAAAGGTTTTTGAAGGCATTTTGATGACTTTTAAAGGCATTTTTAAACGCCTTCCATAAACAGCCATACTGTAGTGAACGTAGAGCAGAGTCTTTGAAGATCCCAAAGGACGGGTTGACGATGGAGAAGCTCCCCGTCGAGGAGTATGTTGTGGCTGCTGATGTAGCGTGTCGTCGCTGGCGAGGTAGAGCACGCGGTGGCGGCAATGTCTTGTCCGCCACCCGTAGGCGCACGGCCTTGAGGTTGGCGACGGCCTCCATGGCCTGCTCCGCGGCGTGGTCTGACGTAGCTGGCGCCAGAGGTGGGCGCCGGGCTCTCCTCCTGGTGGCTGATGCCGCTCGCCCCGCCCGTGATCAGCTTCACCTTGCCCTGTGCCCTCCAGCCGTCATGCCTGCTGCCTTGGATCGGATGATCAAGTCAGAATGGCTCTAGTCTCTACCCTCTGCAGCAGCCAGCAGTCCCGTCTGCTCTACTGTTGGATGTGCACGCTGCTACCCAGCTTGCAAGCACCACAACACCGTTGCCGAGTCACTGATGCGCTACAGCGTTACAGGTGCTGGTCGTAGTAGGAAACGAGACCTGTCGTGGCTGCTGATCCCACCGTCTTTTTTGTTTTTTTTTACCTTTTTTTAAAGATTCTCTCAAATAGGTCTCTGGCGGAAAGATTTTAAAAAAATAGACCCTCAGCTTGGCGCCATCGACCATGGCGCCAAGCTATAACGTCATGGCACCAGGAAACATGGCGCCAAGATCCATCCGACGTGGCCACGCGTGAATCTACAAGCCTTGGCGCCACGGATCTTGACGCCAAGGCTTGACGCCACGGATCTTGGCGCCAAGGCTTGGAGCCACAGATCTTGACGCCAAGGCTTGGCGCCACGGATCTTGGCGCCAAGCCTCTGCAAAAATGTCGGCCCCTTCCTTTTCTTCTTCCTTCTCTTTCTTTTCTTCTTCCTTCTCTCTTCTTCTTTCTTCGTCCGACCGCTCCCGCGTCACCGCCCGCCCGACGCTGCCGCCGGTCGCCGCGCCGCCCCCACGCGCCGCCGATCGCCGGCCGCCGCCGCCCCCCCCCCCCCCCCCCCGCCGCCGGCCGTTCGGTAAGTGTTTTTTTATATAGTTAGGATTAGTTAATTTTAATATATATTTTTTAGTTAGTATTTATTGTTGAGTATGAATATTTATTGTTTAGTTTGATTATTTATTTTTTAGTAGATATGATTATTTATATTTTTAGTATGTATTTTTAAATTATTATTAATTAGTTAGTTATTTAGTTAGCTAGTTATTTTTTAGTATTAGTTAGTTATTTTTTAGTTAGTATTTTTTTTCTAGTTAGTTATTTAGTTAGTTAGTAGTAGTATGCTTAATTAGATAGTTAGTTGTTGTCTAATAAAATGTGCCTGTGCTTTTTAGTTAATTAGTATTTTTTAGTTAGTAGTAGTTAGTATATAATTTTTAGTAGTTAGTAGTAGTTAATATCTATTTTTTAGTTAATTAATTAGTTAGTTAGTAGTGAGTAATTAGTAGTTAGTAGTACTTAGTATGTACTTCATATTTATTAGAGACCTATTACTTATTATGTTTTAAATATATTGGAGTAAAACAATTATGCTTAGTTATGTTTTCGAACTAGATGGACAACCTAGTGAGCATTTATTATGGAGGAACTGTAGAACGAGATCGCTATGGATATGTTGAGCTTGTTGACATGCAAAGTGTGCCTGTGCTATTCAATGAGAGGCCATCATTTAGTGAGTTGACTGCAAGAGCTCGTGAGGAGGTACATTGCCGTAGAGATGATGGCATCATAGTTGAGGGTGTACTTCACCTTGGTTACCCTCCCAACATGCTAAGGAAGATGATCCCAATAGGTTGTGCAGATCAGTGGGACAACTATGTGAGATCGGCTATGAAAAGCCAGTTCCAAAGTTTGGATGTGGTTGTGCAGCGGGTGCTCGTTGATCCAATCCCTCTTGGGTTGTCCCCGCCAATGGGTGAGCAGGCATATTTTGAACCTCCCGTCCCGGAACGTGATGTGGATGCGGAGGTCCCGCCTACGGTTCCCGATGCACAATCTGCCCCCAATGATGTGGCACATCCTCCTCAGGAGATCCCTTTGACACATAATCATCCGAGTAAGTGTCAATTAGGTGTCCTTTTTTTCTTTGAAACTTAAGTCTTTTCTTTTCATCCACTCTTCTTATCATCTCTTCTTCTTTGTTGCAATGTTGCAGGAGATGTTCCCGATAATGAGGGCGCTCCTGCTGCTGATGCTCAAGTCTAGATTGGAGATGGAATCCGCGCCTCCAATAGTATTGAAATTATGAATGATTCAGAGCCATATGATATCGCAAGGGCTGTTGATTCTGACGATGATCGTCCCGTTGGAGAGCTCACGGAGAGTGACGTTGAGATGCTTAGGCATATTTTTCCCGGCCGTCGTGATCCTATGGTTCATGAGTTCAGTGATCTTACTCATTCAGATCAGGCGTTTGCCGAAGGACGTGATGATGAGCTGCAGGAAGCTCCAGAGACTGGTCCTAGTATGGAGATAGAGAAGGGGAGGGTTTTCAATGACCTCCCTGCATTGAAGAGGTGGTTGCAAGCGTTTGTAGTGTTACGCAAGAGACCGTATAAGGTCCTGCATTCCTATGTGGAGCGGCGTTACACGGTTGCGTGTGACAAGGAACGCTGTCCATGGAGAGTTTGTGCAAGGAAGCAAAAGGTCTCAGGAAAGTGGAAGATCACAAGAGTTGTTGGGCCACATACCTGTTCTTCACATGACCTCAGCACAAAGCATCGGCAGTTGACATCAACCCTCATTGCCAAGCGGTTGATGAAAGTATTACAGGGAGAGCCGAATATGAAGGTCAGGACAATTATCAAAATAGTTAATGAGGTATATGGAGGATATGACATAAGTTATGGCAAATCCTGGAGGGCTAAGCAGCGGGCGTGGAAGATGATATATGGGGACTGGGAGGATGGCTACGAGCAGCTTCCAGTACTTCTCAATGCAATCCAAGCAGTGAATCCCGGCATGCATTACGAGTACATCCCTAGGCCAGACGCATGGAAGGATGGGAGGCAGATATTCTTCCGTGCTTTCTGGTGCTTCCCTCAGTGTGTCGAGGCCTTTAGGCACTGCCGTCCAGTCTTCTCCATTGATGGTACATTCTTGATTGGCAAGTACCGTGGCACACTACTCATAGCCATATCGTGTGACGCAAACAACAAGCTTGTTCCTTTGGCATTTGCTTTGGTTGAGAGGGAGAATAATGATAGCTGGGGATGGTTCTTGAGGCTAGTCCGGATACATGTGGTTGGGCCTGGCAGGGAGGTGGGCGTCATATCGGATAGGCACC
This sequence comes from Saccharum hybrid cultivar R570, assembly GCA_038087645.1. Taxonomy (NCBI): domain Eukaryota; kingdom Viridiplantae; phylum Streptophyta; class Magnoliopsida; order Poales; family Poaceae; genus Saccharum; species Saccharum hybrid cultivar. The sequence goes on along the minus strand of JAQSUU010000115.1, from coordinate 25,916,047 downwards.
AGGGCATACTTAATGCTGTGCGAGAGGAGATAGAGGGGTACGCCTTTGCACCATCGTTGGTGTACTCGGCACCTTGCTGAGAATCTACTCCGGAAGGATGGTGTCAAGGATAATTTTGATCTTTTCCAGGAGGCTGCTCAACAGCTTGAGGATAGGTATTTTCGGAGGAAGTTAGAGGAGGTCAGAACCGCATCTAATGCAGAAGGTAGACAATGGCTGACAGGTTTGATGAGAGATGTCGACAAATGGACAAGAGCTCATGACGCAGGTGGTTGGAGGTACGAGTTCCAGTGCAGCAACATGGCCGAGTCATTTAATAAGCTGTTGCTGGGGATTCGTGGTATGCCCGTGAACACTATCGTTCAATTCACATTCTATAAGCTTGTTGCATGGTTCAACGATCGGCACGCCCATGCATTGCAGTTGCAGAGTGAAGGTAAGATTTGGGCCCCAACACCTCAGGCACATTTAGAGAAGGCGAAGGAAAGGGCTGGGACACATGAGGTCACATGTTTTGACCATGCGACTAGAAGGTATGAAGTGAAGCATACCGGTGGTACTACATCTGATGGCGAGGTCCGAGAGTCGAGGATTCATGTGGTAGTCCTCCAAGATTTCTCATGTACTTGTGGGAAACCAAGGCAGTATCACTTTGTATGCTCTCACCTTATAGCAGCTGCTAGGCATCGCAACTATGATATTGAGGCTAGGATACCTCATCAGTTCAGTGTCCACACGCTGGTCGAAACATGGAGGCCCCGCTTTGTGCCTTTCCGAGACCCTGGAGAGTGGCCTCCATATGACGGTCCAAGGTACGTTGCAGATCCAGCTTACCGTTGGGACAAGAGGGGCTCTAGAAAGAGGACCAGGCACAGGATGGTTATGGATCAGATACCTGGTAGAACGCGACGTGGTAGAGCGACGCCATTTCTTAATGACCCAGAGCAGTACGAGTGTGGCAAGTGCGGTAGACTTGGGCACAATTCCCGCACCTGCCATTGGCAAATTAGTGAGGTGCGACTTGTAGGTGTTCTTATTATTTAATACTTATCATATTGATTGTTCAATTCTTACTTTACGTTTAATTGCATATTTATTTAATAACTTACTGACAATAATTTTTTTAGGATGGCGCAATTCCACCTTCTGGACCCGGTGTACGACGAGACCCACCGAGGATGTCTCGTAGCGTCGGGGCAGGTAAGATTTGACACTCTCATATCACATACTTCGAATTATAAGTGCATATATGTGTGTCAAGTAACATTTGTATTTTGTTTAAATGCAGAACCTTCCCCTCCTTCGTTCTAGAGTACATGGAGGGTTCTTGGAGATGCAGTACGACGACAGGTACACCCTGTACCTATCGAGAGCTGGCCTCGATGTCGTATCTTTCCAGGTTCGACGTGGCCTGCCTTTGTTCAACTCGGCGGGCTTGACTGCGTTGGTGGACAGGTATTTTTGTAACAAATAGGTTGTATTAATAATCATTTGTTGACGCGGCAATGTTTCTAAGAACCATTTTTTTTGCTAAAATTATAGGTGGCGACCTGAGACTCACAGCTTTCCCCTGTCGTTTGGAGAGATGACAGTCACGCTACAGGACTGTCAGAAGATGCTCGGTCTGAGGATTCGTGGGAGGGCGGTGACATGGCTGTGTAGGTCAGAGGGCTGGAGAGCTAGGGTGGAGGCCTTCCTTGGGCGTGAGGTGGGTGACCAAGGAGACCGCACTTCTGGTGTCCATCTCTCCTGGCTTAGGGCTGAGTTCGGACAGTGTCCTCCTGACGCAGATGACCAGACGGTTCAGTACTACTGTAAGGCGTGGATCCTACACTTATTTGGGTTTGTTCTCTTCCCCGATGGAACAGGCGACACTGCTTCATGGATGTGGATCCCTTGCCTCACAGACTGGGACCAGGCCGGTCAGTACAGCTGGGGCTCTGCGGTGTTGGCTTTCCTTTACCGTCAGCTCTGCGAGGCGTGCCGGCGTTCTTCACCGTCAGCCTCACTTGGTGGGTGTGCGTACCTACTCCAGCTGTGGATGTGGTCGTGGCTGCCAGTTGCTCGTCCGGTGATGTTGGCTCCGCGTGACTGGTTCCCAGTGCATAACGCACGTCTACAGCCGACGTGGGTGTACCTATGGGACCAGGTGACAGTCCCTCACGCGAGGATGGAGCGGGCGTACAAAGAGTACACGGACGAGCTAGATAGGCTAATGGCCTCTAGTGTAAGTACAAATTATTATATATGTTGGTTCGAAAAGAAATTATCTATTATGCTATCTAACTAATTGTTTGGACACATTGCAGGTGATTTGAGAGCCGTACGCAGACGAGGCCGCACTTCCTTTTGTGGTGAGCAACATATGTGACAGCGACAGCGAGCTCTACAGGGTGAGGTCCCCTCTTATCTGCTTCTATGCTGTCGAGTACCACCTTCCACATCGAGTTGCACGCCAGTTTGGAGCAAGGCAGCGTTGTCCACCATCTCCAGTTTCGACAAGTGTTGACTTGCACAAGTAAGTGTTCTATTCTTTGTAATTGGACCTTTTTCCAGAAGTTGCACTTACCCATACCACATTATATATGTCGACTAAGATGCATGAAATCTTTGTTGGTATGTTTGTATGTCTATGGAATGCATATATGTGTGGTTTGCTTCAACATATAAAGGAAACTCTGCCGAAATTTTTAGCTTTGTCATACATGTATGCTATAGCAACACGATGTTCACTAACTTCTGTACATGTTTTGCAGGCTCGATCGGAAGAAAAACAGGAGAATCTTTGATTGGGCCCATCACCACCGAGACTACATTGACATGTGGGAGTTGTTCGATGGGAACGTGGACGACAACAACGAGGCGCACACGAACATAGACTACAGGCGGTACCAAGCTTGGTACCACCAAGCTACTCGTCCGAGGCTTAGGCTGCAGTGGACACAGGATGACTACGCTGACATTGAGTCGTCAGAGGATGAGGACACGGCGTACGACACCTCTACTCGTGTCGGTCGCCAGGTCGGAGCAGGACCCATCTTGGACAGAGTGGTATGCCATGTGCTCTACTTTTATATATCGATTTGCGTAACAATGAATTACAACCTAAAACTTTGTTGTAGGGTAACTCCCTCAAGATGTCTGTCCAAGAAATCGAACGGTTTCGTCCGAGGGTGAGGGATGACGAGACACGTAGCTTCCTCGATGTAAGTACCTATAAATATGTAAATATTAGAGTACTAATACGTTCAATACATTGAGTAAACATGATTTTGTGCATCAGAGATTGGCACGTCGGCTACGCCGTACCGCGGCGCGCTGTGGTTGTAGGACAGGCACGACGGAGGACGTGTACGTGCCTTCTGCACCCAGAGGTGGCGTAGGTTCGTCTAGCCACCCACCTACAGGGTTGCGAGACCAAGGCACCGAGGAGGACGACGATGAGGACGACGACGACCACGAGGACGAGGACCAGGGGCACGAGGAGATTGGACCGTCTCAGCTAGACGATGCTCCCTGGACTCAGCCTACGCAGCCGGTCGGTACCAGGCGACGTCGACCACCTGACCCTTATACTCCAGGCACCCACGCTCTTGGACACAAGGGCAAGGGTAAGTCTAGGAGACAGTGAGGGACTGTAGGCGACTTATGGACTGTATGGACTATTATTATGGACTTTTATATCCTATTTTTATGTACTGAATGAACTACTATGCAGTTTATGACATATGCACTTTAAGCGTGGGTGCTGATGATGATCATATATTTGTTTAAGGTGAATGTCATATATAATTGTTGATGACATGTTTATGTGATATCTGTGTTTGGATTGAATAAAAAACAGGGAAAACTCTGCCAAAATTTTCTGAAGCATGTCAAGTCGTGCAGTACACCGATAGCATATAGCCTTTTCAGTGATTTATCATGTCACTATCCTATGGTACATCCTCTTTTACAGATGAATTGATTGATCAAGGAATCTAGCCTTTATAGATGAGTTTTCAAATAGGCTTTTCAGTAATTCAAATAGGCTTTTCAGGGATAGCGTCTAGGCTTTTCAGGAGCATTAAAGCCACAATACAGCGGCTCTCCACTCCACTGCTGGCTATATATACACCTTCCTCCATACAATGCTAGTCACTTGAAACCAGAAGTTGGTTATCTACGAGTAGTAATGTCTGGAGGGTCATCTAGAGGGAAGGGAACGGGGGAGGAGTAAGGGTACTCCCATTGTGTGGGAGGGGTCTCTGGGTCCGGAAGACTTTGATGAGCCAGTGTATCATTTTCCTGTCGAGACCAAGAGAGATTTCACCAAAGAGTGTCCACTCCGAGGATATGATAACCGGAAAGAAGATTGGCCAAAATGTAGGCATAGTGAGGACTGCTTAGTGCAGATGTTCGTGGAGGGTTTGGATGGAAGTCGCCGATTCTTCAAATGTCCGCGAGCAGAGGTAACTGATTTTAAAATTTGTTACTCAATTTTTTCTCCATTATTTTGCATCTCATAGGCGATACTAACTGCATGTTCAATGAAATCTTTGAAATGCAGTGTTCAGAGTCCAAAGAAAACTGTGGCTTCACTAGATGGGTCGATCCTAGACCAATATATCCCCACGCACAATACATCTACTACTTGCAAGACCGTATCTTCGAACTAGAAAGGGAAGTTAGCAACGGTTACAAGGACGAGGAAGCAGACGATACCAGTAGTGGTGCTGTTTCACAGGACGGACCATGCCATGATCCATATTGCAGTTGCCCTAACCACAAGAACAACGGGCCTCCGCCACCACCCCCGCCACCTCCACCATCAACAATGGGAGGGTACTATGGAGAAGGGGCTACACAGTTCGCTATGTGGCCGCACTACTAGATAGAACGAATCTAGCATATGCACATGCCATGTAATGTACTTGTTGTTCGCTCTAATTACCTAAGGCATGTTAGGTTTAGTCCAGGACATATGTGCCCTTGTTTGGTACAAGTTCTGACATGTCATGTCCTATGTTATGCGTGGTGAATTGTGAAATCCAGTACTTCCTTATGTTATATGTGCAACTCGATAACTAGTTTCAGTAACTCAGTCACATTAAACATGATATATGACAACACTAAGCAAGGTCCAAAAACTTAAAGTGCATATGAAGTACATGACGACGAATTAAATAACACAGAACATGTCCTACGTACATGATTTACCTAAAGTACATCCACCATGTTCTGGGCATACAACTAGCATACTACTGAGTACAACGAGGCCACTTTCCCTTGTTCTGAGCATCAGGATTCTCCTCCATCGCTGCCTTCGCTCGGCGCACGCGCTCAAGCTTCCTCTCCCTCTCCTCCCTACACGCAGCAACACGCCTCATTTCCTCCTCTTCCTTGTGCTCCTTCGCTGCTGCCTCCTCTCTGCGTCGCTTTTCTAAGATCTCCAAGCGCTCCGCATCCCACTCCTTCAAACCTTGTAGAAGCCGCATGTCAGCCTCCTTGATCTCAGTGTCGATCCACTGCTCAAAATCACATAGCGGTGGAGGGGTCTGCAGCAAATTCAATTGTTTCAAATCCAATTATTATGCAAAACTTCATATGACACAAATTAATTAATAAACAAAAGCAATTTCTCACAATAAATGTACTGCGGCGCTGACGCTCTGTTGGTTCCCATGCAAAATTAGAACACATCCAATATCTCTGCTTATATGTTGCCTCATCTTCGAAAATTTCTACCTTGCAAGGATCACCACAAAAGCACATGGGTATTGGCACACCGCTAGGGAGCGGCTTTAGGACGTATGGACTTTCGGTCATCCGTCCATAGCTACAATTCAATAAATTTGGTTCTAATATAACAAAACAAATAACAATAAATCTTAAAACTAAGAGTTTATTATACGATGAAACGAATGTACACATACCTTTGTTTTCTAGTTTTTCCACGCCTAGGCATCCTACGGTTGAACAATACATACGTATTTTAAAATGTGAAGTTCATAGGTAAAGAATATGCCTTCATTTTACCAAATCGATTCGAATAAATTAAGGAAGGGTGACAGGATACCTACCTCTCGAAGATCCACGGATAAAATCCAACTTCTCACGGTCTAATTGCTCGATTAAAGAGCAACGACAGAAGTGTCTAAATGAAAAACCCGAAGAAAAGGAGTAAGAAAACGAGAATGACTCGGGGAGGAAGAGGGAGGCCAGGTTAAAATATGGGTGCTTGGCGCCAGGGACCATGGCTCCAAGGCTTGGCGCCAAGATCCATGGCGCCAAGCCTTGGCGCCATGATCCATGGCGCCAAGCTATGCCACGTAGATTCACGCGTGACCACGTCGGATGGATCTTGGCGCCATGTTTCCTGGCGCCATGACGTTATAGCTTGGCGCCATGGTCGATGGCGCCAAACTGAGGGTCCATTTTTTAAAATCTTTCTGCCAGGAGCCTATTTGAAAGAATCTTTCAAAAAAAAAAGGGCAAAAAAAAACAAAAAAGACGGGCTGATCCCATGCTGTCATTGCTGCATGCGCGTGGGCGTGGCCACTATTAAACTCTTTTCGATCCATCACCTACTGCGACTTGCTGTGTAGAGTTGCATCCACACATCTCACCCACGTGACTTATATTTCACGAAAGGTCACGGGAATATATACTCTTCTTCGTTCTAAAAAAAAATACAATTCTCACTTCCTGACGATGAGTCAAATAAATAAATTTAAGTTTGATAAAAATACTAATATTTATAATACAAGTATCACTAATTAACTATAAAATATTTTTTCATAGTAAACCTATTTAGAAATATAAATATTGATATTATTAGTTCTTACTTAATTAGTCAAATTTTAAAAATAACATGTTCGATTTATCCTAAACCTAGAATTGCATATATTCTTTTTTTGGATAGTGGGGGTATATGTAAGCGTTGCAAGTAAAAGCATTAGAATATAGTAATATACTTACTACATATATAGTATCACTTTCGAAAATGGGGCAGTTTGGCATATATGCACTAATGGATAGGTTCCATATACCGCTTTTAACTTGTTCGATTCGATCCGGTCGATCTAGAGACTGATGCCGTGATATATTCATTCATTCATAGATATAAATACAGGCAGATGCTGGATTGTTGGATTGCATCGCATCGTTACACAACACACACATAGACGTAGAGCCAGGCACGCACTCTCTGCTATAGGCCTAGCATAGCATAGCTCGATCAGCGCTAGGCCACTAGGTAGCATCGTCAGTCATGGAGGATGACGAGAAGGCGACACCACCGGATTCTTCGCAAGCGCCACCGCCATCGCTACCTCTGAGCGCGGTGCACCTGAACAGGCCCCTGGTCGCCGCCAACCGCGCCATGGCCGCCGTCCACGCCGCGCTCGTCGCCGCGGTCATCGCCCACCGCGCCATGGCGCTGCTCTCAGACTCCGCTGGCAGCGCGTCGTCCTGGTCCCGGCACGTGGCCATGGCGCTGGCCGACCTGACGCTGCTGTTCCTGTGGGCGCTGTCGCAGTCGGGGCTGTGGCGTCCCGTCACGCGCGCCGCGTTCCCGGACCGGCTGCTGGCAGCGGTGCCCCGCGGCGCGCTCCCGCGCGTGGACGTGCTGGTGGTGACGGCCGACCCGGACAAGGAGCCGCCGCTCGGGGTGATGAACACGGTGGTGTCGGCCATGGCGCTGGACTACCCCGGCGGCGCGCTCAGCGTGTACCTGTCGGACGACGCCGGGTCGCCGCTCACGCTGCTGGCCGCCAGGAAGGCCTACGCCTTCGCCAGGGCCTGGGTGCCCTTCTGCAGGAGGCACTCCGTGCAGTGCCCGTGGCCCGACAGGTACTTCGCCGGCGACGACGCCCACGACGGCGGCGGAGGCGATCGCCGGGAGGAGATCGCCGAGGAGAGAATAAGAGTCAAGGTACGTCTCTAGTGTTTTGACTTTTCTTTTTCCTTGGGCACGTATGTAAGAGGACGAGGCACGGCGTTTACCGGATAGGAGCCGCGCCAAACTCCAAGTGTGGAAATACGTGTCACATGTTGCAATAATAGCCGCTTAATCGACATGCACGCATGCGACAAAGACACGACACATAAGATTCATTGGGTGTGTAGTGCACTACTATTAGCTAGTGTTGTCGTACATGCATGGAGGGACATGAGCACAGACCATTTTCGTTCTCATGTAATCTTATCTTAAGAAGAAGAAGAAGAAGAATTATTTGTGTGACCTGCTGATTTTTTTTTTTTTTTGCAGAAATTATACGAGAAGTTGAAAGCGGACATAGAGGCGGCCAAGAAGGACGAGAGTATTTCCGGGAGCTGGACAAAAGCCAAACGCCAGGATCACGATGCTTACGTCGAGGTAAAAACTAGTTATAGATCTAATCATGATATATATATTTCATCAGGATGCAAATGCAGAAAGTTTAAAGCATCCGATCCATGGCAGATCATCACTGCTAAGGAAGACGGCGGCGAGGATGGGGAGGAGGAGATGCCGACGCTGGTGTACGTAGCCCGCGAGAAGCGGAGGGCGTGGCCTCACCACTTCAAGGCCGGCGCTCTCAACGCCCTGGTGCGTCTATTTCTTCCCTTAATTAGCTTAGCTTGTTGGATTACATTCATCCATGCATATATGTAGTGACGATAATGATCTGATCGTGCTATATACGTACTTATTATCACTATCGATCAGATCATGCAATAATTCAATCAATTGTGTGATGATGTTGCAAATATGTAATACATTACGGCTCGCTTGTATATATGCCGGCCGGCCGGCCGCATAAATGCATGCAGCTGCGAGTGTCGGGCGTGGTGAGCAACGCGGCCTACGTGCTGGTCCTCGACTGCGACATGGCCTGCAACAGCCGCGCCTCCGCAATGGACGCCATGTGCTTCCTCCTCGACGGCAGCCGCCGCAGCAGCCCGCCGACGGCGCCGGAGAACCTCGCCTTCGTGCAGTTCCCGCAGATGTTCCACAACCTCAGCCACAACGACATCTACACCAACGAGCTCAGATACATCTTCAGGGTACCAATTTTCATACACATCATATATACACGCACATGATCGATCGATCATTGTTAACCCGCCCGCCGGCGATCGCATGATCATATCAGACCCGATGGTTCGGCCTGGACGGTGTCCGGGGCCCTCTCCTCTCCGGCACCGGCTTCTACGTCAGGAGAGACGCGCTGTACGGGGCCACGCCGCCGCCCGGGAGCACAGACTTGAGCTCCATGGATGCCGGCGAGCTCAAGACAAGGTTCGGCCACTCCGACCGTCTCGTGGCATCCTTACGCAGCAACAGCGGCGGCGACCAGCATCGTCGCCGTCTTCCCCTTGCTCCACCAGAGCCAGAATCCCTGGCCTCCTGCGCGTACGAGGCGGGCACCGCCTGGGGCACCGGCGTCGGCTTCATGTACCAGTCGGTGGTGGAGGACTACTTCACGGGCTACCAGCGCTTCTTCTCGCGGGGGTGGACGTCCGCCTACTGCTACCCGGAGCACCGGCCGGCGTTCCTCGGCAGCGTGCCCACCAACCTCAACGACGTGCTGGTCCAGAACAAGCGCTGGATGTCCGGGATGCTCGCCGTCGGCGTCTCCAGGCGCCACTCCCCGCTCGCCTGCCGCCCGCTCGTCCGCGCCTCCCTGCTCCAGGCCATGGGCTACGCCTACTTCGGCTTCGCCGCGCTCTACGCCGTCCCGGTGCTCTGCTACGCCACCCTGCCGCAGCTCTGCCTCCTCCGCGGCGTCCCGCTCTTCCCCTGCCCCGCCGCCGCCGCCGCGGCGTTCGCGTCCTCGCTGCTGCTGCACCTGGCGGAGGTGTGCGTGGCCAAGCGGGGCCTCGCGCTGCGGACGTGGTGGAACGAGCAGAGGTTCTGGGTGCTCAACGCCCTCACCGGTCAGCTCTTCGGCTGCGTCAGCGCCGCCCAGGAGCTGCTCGGCGCGCGCGCCTTGGACTTCGACCTCACCAGCAAGGCCGCCGACGGGAGGCTGTACCAGGACGGCGTCTTCGACTTCACGGGCTGCTCCACGCTGCTGCTCCCTGCGACCACGCTCTCCGTGCTCAACGCCGCGGCCATCGTCGCCAGCACCTGGAAGATGACGTCGTCAGGCAGCTTCCAATTCGCCGGCGAGCAGCTGTTCCTCATGTGCTACGGCGCGGCGCTCAGCTACCCGCTGCTGGAGGGGATGTTCCTCCGGTGGGATGCTGCCAGGATTCCGCCACGCATCACCGCACTCTCGGTCGCCTTGGCAGCCGTGCTGCTCGCCGTGTTTGGATGAGCATGTCGGTCGGTGTACTTCCGCCACACTCATACAGTATACTACATATTATCCCCACTGTTCAGTTTTATTATTTTACATAAGCACAACATACTGAACTGAACAACGAGACGCTTAAATTCATTCACAGCAAAATTAAGCAGAGGCGGATCGAGCAGGGAGACGAAACAACACCCGAGTGTTCGATTATGTTTATGGAACAAACATTCAACATGTTAGATTATGCTTAAGCAACTCCTCGGCAAATACAGAACCTTCAACACTAGAGTCTAAACTCTGCAAGGTGCTACTGCATGTCTGCATCAGATAGAACCACCCTACATGTGGGCATGCTACTCTCTCGGATTCCAGCAACAGGATCAAACCGTGTAACGGTTCCTCGGTCCCTTGTCCGCCTTCTTTGCATCGTCCTGCAGCCAAAGAGGGCCAAGTGAGAATCGGCACACCTTACCCACGGCATTGACAAGAGAGGGGTAGCTTAAGCACTTCTCACATGAACAATGAATCCAATGGAGTCCTTGTAATCCAGGAATTCCTTCCACTGCTTCCCAATGCTTATCTGAAAGGAAGGGGAACATGTTCAGCACCTTATGTCAAGCTTGTTAGGAGGATGCTTAACAATGTTTCAGATCCAAATGAAGTTACATAACCAAAAAACAATTTACTGCTAATCATGGTGTCAAAAAACAATTCTCGACAATTTCCTGGGCCTCGTACAGGACCATGGAAATGGCCGATTACCAGGGCAATCCCCAGTCATGACCCCCTTCTGTTTTCCTCATTATTCTTTCATATATCAGGGTTACATTAATTAATAACATAACACGCATAACTCAAACTTGGCCTTTTGCATGTATGATAATATTGTAATTATCAGAACAAAAGTATATTATTCGTAAACAAGGAATATATATAAGTTGTTGTACAAGTATTTATCATGACACCGTAAATTATCATAAAAGTGTGATGATTGGATAGGAGAAAGGAAACAAGCTCTTGTACAGGCATTTAGACAGAGATGTGATTGCAGCACTCTTACCTGAGCAGCTTCATTAGCAGCATTTTTTGTCCAGATAGCTATTCTTTCCTGCTTGCCACGCACGCTGACGACTGCTCCACAAATTTCATCACCATAGTCGAATTGTTCGCCAATCACAGCCAACAGCTACATGAAACAAAATTGAAAGAGTATAATGGTGGAGGACTGTAGGGTGTAATAAGGAGAGATGAGCAGAACAAAATTATCTTTTTTTCTGATAATAAAATAGAATTGCTTACGGTGTGCAGCCACAGCGTGTCAGATTTTCCTCTTCCACAGCTGATGGTCCATTTACCGCCATTAGCACAAATAGGGTCTTCCCATTTTGGTTCAATCTTGTTCTTGAAGCAATGGAAGTCAGCTCCCATGGCCAACTTGCTAGGGTGATGAATATTATTGTAAAGGCTGAGAAACCAGAGATCCATTAGTTGGAATATATTTATAGATGAAAGGTAAAGTTGGATGGGTACACAAGGACCAAAGCAAAGATCAACAGATGTCTGACACGAAATTAGACCAAGAGCACTCATCAGAATTCAGAAGGAAGAGAGGAAGGGTTATTAAATATCAGATCCTCCAACTTGCAATCCCACACAACAGCTATTACGAAATTTGACTCTGAAAAAAAAGGAAACGACAAGCAAGAGGGCCAAATAAACTATGAAGCTCAGTTCAGCGGATTAAATTGAATCTCTGATTCTGAAGACTAAAAAGCATATGTTACAGATTTTGCATCATGACAGAGACTGAATTTGCTCATATAAACTAGAGCCATGAGGTGGGTGTCACTTTGACTTAATATCAACCATAGACTTGGGCACTTGGCAAGGCTTGTGTTTGAGTATGAACAACAAACTCGGGTGAGCAAGGACTAGCAGGTAGGACTGGAGAACAGGCTGTTGAGTATGGCAACCCAACAAAGAGTTCATACAGCATACACATGAATGAAACTGAAAAAAAAGTGTAAGATTGATCAACAGCTGCTTCTAATATGACAATTGAGAAGGCTAATATGCACGATATAGGCAGAGGGGGAAACATGTAAAAGTATAGAGACAGCTGCCAACATCAGAACAACAGTTCTGTGTGGTTTTGGGGTAACCTCTAAAAGGCTTAATTAGTGGAGCACAAAACTTGAGACAGACACTAGTTGAGCACAGAACTTGTGCAAATCAATATCTGCTTCAGAGAGGCAGGCGTCTTGCAAGTCATGGAAGGCTACGAAGTTGAGACGGCAACTACAGTATGTCGTCAATATTGATCTTCCCCGTTCTAGAGACTAGCGTCGAATAATAATACTATGGATTAAGCAGAGTCAGAAACTAATGCATTAACTAATCTAGAGATCCGAGATCCGTGAACCATGGCAGATTTGGCTCGTATATTGTGAATCTAGGCATGTACAGGTAACGAGGGTTTGGGATGAGATGAGGGGCAGGAGGGAGGGAGAGAATCGGACGCACCCCCAGAAGTCCTCGACGGTGGAGAAGGTGTGGATGGGTCGGATGGAGCTCCCCCAGGCGGCCTGCTTGCTCTTGCCCTGCGGGTTGTCGAACCAGAAGGTCCACGAGTGCTCGAGCGGGTGCGTGGCGGGGAGGGCGGGCGCGGGGGCGTCATCGGCGATCTCGCCCTCCTCCCTGTCGTCGTCCTCCGTAGCGTGCGCGGGGCGGCCCCGGGAGCCCGCGGAGGCCGGCCTCGTGTCGATCTCGTCGGCCATGGCGGCGGCGGCGGCGGCGGATGGGATGGTTGCGGGCTTGCGGCGAGTCGAGTCCAAGGACAAGGAGGTGGACAGCTGGCTGGTCTTGTCTGGGCCGGGTCAGGTGAGTTTGTTCTGCTTTGATTGGGCTGGAGAATATGATCTGGGCCAGCCCCTCGTAGTAAAAACAAATCCTGGGCCCAGGGGTCTTCTCCTTCATCATCATCTCACCATAGCCATCCTTATTGTTTCTCAAGAAAAAAAATCAGAGCCATCCATATCAAGTTGATATAGGCCTGTTTATCCGGCTTATAATCCGTACTTTTCAGCTCGTTTTTTCAGTTAAAACAGTATTTTTCTCTCATAATAAATCAGCCAACAGTGTTTTCAGCCGGCTTATCAGCACAGCCGAACGGAGCCATAATGATGATATGAATGGACTTTTATTATTAATAAAAGATAAAGAAATGATTTCCTAGCGGAATCACCGTGCGTATGCACCATCCTCGATGGCGGCCGACGGATTCGGACATTCGGTACTTGATTCATCGGTGTGGAGAGCACAACGGCGATGTCTATGATGGCGGGCAGATCTACGACATGCGCGAGTATGCTGACATCTACTACGACGGCGGGCGCATCCATGGCGGGCGGCGGCGAGGATCCACAGCAACTGAATCTTCTCCACGAAAACCAAATCAGTGGCGTTGACAAGCAAATCCAAGGTGAAGTCATCGACCAAATCCACAGATACGGTGGACATATATATCCACAGCAAATGCCTTGATCCCTCAGTTTTTCAGGTATGTTTTGCTTCTAATCATCCCCATCTTCTTGTGGTTGATTTGATGGTCACACACGGTAACATCCTTGGTTGGGATATGTTGTGCGGACATGGCCAGCGTCCACCTGAATGAGGCTAGCTACTACGTGCCTATGAGTTCATGGCCTGGAGAAACCTCGTTCGTGGCGCCGCCGATCAACTCCATGACGATCCATGGAGCTCCAGTGGCCAATGCCGTTGCCGGCTCAATATGGTGGTGATGATGAGTTGTGTTCGGCTGCTTTTTGCATCTGCTTGATTGCTTGAAGTTTGGTTTTGATTTCACAACCCCTTTCCTTTCTACTCCCTCTGTGACTAGACACTAGACTACTGCTTCTGCATTCCTTTTTTTCCAAGGTTGAGAAATAATTCTTGTAAACCAAACACAGATCTCCAATGGAAAAGATTTACAAGCGGTTTCTTGTGCACATGAAAAATACAGTCGGAAGCCATTTTCAGGTGAAAAGAATCACAGGGCTTCCAAACATGCCTTTATGATGATTTTAAAAAGGGAGTATAATACTGTTGTGACGACAGCCGATGTCAGCTGATGATAAGCTCTATTATATTATCCTATCTGAGTTTATCTTTTTTTATAATAATAATTAATATAATCATCAACTCTCCTACCCAATCCGTTTTAAAAAAAGCCTCGCAGCACACCATTTTAAGCTAAAAATAGTATTGGTACATGTGTAAACAAACGTGGTGCACGTGATTGAGACTGAGAGAGTGCTTTGCCCCTTCCCCTATCGAGAAATCGTTAGACTACTTTACTAGAAGAACGATGATGAGGCGATGATGCAATTGCGACGAAATGCAGTGAAAGCCAGATCCGACCAAAGGACCCGTCTCCTCTGGGATTGGGCTGCTGCTGGGTGCTGCTACCACTTGGTCGGCCCGGTCGGTCACATGTGACATTTTTTTTCGAAAGCGTGCTACGTGCTTCGTTGAGTGGAAGGGAAGGTTTTACACGCTCCGTGGAAGGGCACGGCGAGGGGCCATCTGCTACCCGGAGTAAACACTTAACACAAAGCACCAACTGGTGGTGGGTTGACCCAATCGTATTACGGAGGAAACTATTTGTGCAACGAAGAAAGAGGGGAGCTCAGTGCCGATTAAGTGATGAGGGTAGTGAGCAGCGCCAGGCTGCGAAAGCCTGCGCTGACCCAGGCGTCACCCTCCTCCTGAATGCTGGTGAGCAGCTGCTGCGCCGAGAGTGTTCACCGATCGAAGGTGCGCCGATTCTGTTCTTTCCAGGTGCACCAGGAGACCAACAGTACTAGGGAGTCGAAGCTCCTCCTCAGTGCCTCTAGCAACGATGTCCTCTCATGCAGCCATCATTGAAGCAAAGTGAAGTCTTGGTGCGGCGGGGCCGCTGGGGATCCCATGGAAGCGAGCAACTGGGACCAAACCTCCCAGGTGTAAATGCACAAGCAAAGGAGGTGGCTGACGGATTCGCTCTGCTGATCACAGAGCGCACAGGCATCGTCTTGTTGGAGGCCGTGCCGCAGCCTCCGTTCCGCCGTCCACAGGCGGTCGTGCAAAGCGAGCCAAAAGAAGAACGTGACCTTCAGAGGCACCTGCACACGCCAATGCTTAGACGCTCCCACCATTGTCGTCCAGCCCTCAAAGAAAGCGTGATATGCAGTGCGGACGGAGTACTGCTCGTCCGCGGACCATCGCCAAATGAAGCGGTCCGGCTCCGTGGGCCTGAGATGCACGTTCATTAGTAGCTCCCACACATGGATGTACTTGTTGATGACAGCAGCCGTGCGTGCCCCAGTAATGTCGCGGACCCAGCGTCTGTTCCGTAGAGCGTCCTTGACAGTACGCTTGAGCCGTCGCCGGCCAACTGCTGCGAAGAGGCAGGGGGTGAAGGTCCGAATGGCCCCCTTTGGCAACCACGCGTCCGTCCAGAACCGCGCGTTGGCGCCGTCACCGGCCTCATAAACTGCTTTTACCACAAGTAAGACCCTTTTACAGGGATAAACCCTATTAACCCAAGTACAAACAAAAAAAACCCGGTTCAGGACTGAAACCACTGAAGAGCTAGAGATAAAATTTTTTATTTCTACCGTTTTTTTCTCTTAAAATATACTCTCTAAAATCATTTTGCCACACTTCTTTTCGAAGTACTATAACTTCACTGGAGAAGGTGCTCCACTGGAGGAGCTAGAGCCTATCTTTAAAACATTCGTCAACCCTAAATTGAACGGTTGGACCATAATCTCTTTAGCACATGGCATTTCAGATCTACTCCCTCCATCTCAAATTATAAGACATTCCAAGAATCTTGGAGAGTCAAAGAATCTTAAGTTTGACCAAATTTATATGATAAGATAATAATATCAATTAAGTATCATTAGATTCTTCATTAATTATATTTTCATAGTATACCTATTTGATGTTATAAAGTTTTGTAATTTTCTTTATAATTTTGGTCAAACTTAAGATGCTTTGGCCCTCCAAGACTCTTGAAATGCCTTATAATTTGGAATGGAGGGAGTACGTGACATTGAAAAAAAAGCATGTTATGTTTCTCTTCTCTACGGAGCGTAGTACATATGCAGGTACCCATATCTGTCGTATACTATATCTCTATAGAAACATGAGAGAGACCAATGAAGAACTAGTTCGACGTATAGTTTAGTTGTCTTCTAAACCATCATGTGACTGCGATGCTATGGGACAATTGTTTCCACAACCTAGAGAATGCTCTTTAGTTGTGCATGCGTTTGCAGAGGCTGAAGCACTTGCCGAAGGAGCTCGACTATCAAGTCGATGGTATTGAGGCCCGATCTTAATGGAGTTGCATTGCGAATGAGATAAATCGAAGTTGCGCTTTGTCATGGAGGAAGTGAAGCATTTATCCTAATCCTTTGTCCGCATGTCTTTAACCAGGTACTTTATTCGTTCTAAATTATAAGATATTTTTTATATTTTATTATATTTTTTGGTGTATCTAGATATAATGTATTCTAAACATATAATAAAAGCTATGTATCTAAAAGTTAAAATATCTTATAATTTAAAATAAAGAGGGTAATTGGTAGCTCATGAATTAGCTTTTATAGGGGGAATAAACCATTTTTATTAGGCCAAACACCTACAGTAGGTGTCTTATAAGGCAACGTATCTGATGCAAACCAACCTCTATGTGTAACCGTGTAAATTTTTAATCTGGGCCACATGATGTTGATCCAAGGAGGCGCAGGGGGAGTGGGAGGGGGATTTGCAAAAGTATGATTAGGAGCGGGCGGTTAAGCGCAAAATTACTCAATCTCTATACGCCTCTTGGATCAACATCATGTGGTTCAGATTAGAAGTTTGTACGATTACACGGAGAAGTTGATTTGCACCCGATACGTTGCTGTCTCCGAAAGCTGTATCTTTTCTTTATATTATTAAAAAAAGCTTAAAACCTGGTAATAAGATAGAGTAATAACGAAATAGGGAAAAATAAAAAATGGATATGAGCGGTGGGCCCATCATCAGTGTGAGAAAGAGGCGACTATTGATTGGAGATGCCAATGGGCTAGTTCAGCCGGTAGAAAAGCCAGCTGGTTTTGACTGATTCAATAGTGTTCTGTGAGAAAGAATAAGCTGAAACAAGCTGAAACAAGCCGAAACATGACTAGCAGAACCGGACCAATCTTTATAGCCATCCTCCTATTCCGCACTCGTTTCGTTTTCCGTCTCCGGGCCCACCCCCACTGCTCCGGCTCCTCTCCATAAATAGAGGAAGAGGAGAGAGAAGAAGGCCACCGCCACCGCCACCGACATCGCCACGTAACCCGACCCGACGAGCCCCCATTCCCCGAACCCCGCGCCGGGGAGCCAGCCGCGCGCATTCCCCGATCCCCACCGCCCCACCCCTCCGCGCCACCGGACCAGGGGAAGGAGGATATGTCGTCGTCGTCGTCTCCCTCTCCGGCGGCGGCGGCCGCGCGCCTGGATCTGGACGGCAACCCCATCGCGCCCCTCACCATCTGCATGATCGGCGCCGGCGGCTTCATCGGCTCCCACCTCTGCGAGAAGCTCATGGCCGAGACGCGCCACGTCGTCCTCGCCGTCGACGTCTACTGCGACAAGATCCGCCACCTCGTCGACCCAGCGCCGCCGCACCTCGCGGGGCGCATCTCCTTCCACCGCCTCAACATCAAGAACGACTCCAGGCTCGAGGGCCTCATCAAGATGGCCGATCTGGTGAGCCTGCGCCCGCCCGCCTGCTGCCACCAGATTTCAGGACCCTCCCCTGATTTCGTCTCATCTCTTCAGTCCCTATAATATATATATGCATTTCGTACACACAAAATTCTGCTCCCACTCACGAATTCCTTCCCTTCCCATCTTTTCCTCCTCCTGCTGCTTGGGTGGATCTGAAGACCATCAACCTGGCGGCCATCTGCACGCCGGCGGACTACAACACGCGCCCTCTCGACACCATCTACAGCAACTTCATCGACGCACTCCCAGTGGTCGGCCCTTGATCTTCTTTTTTTCTCTTTTTTCTTCGCATTTCCTACTACCACTGAAAGAAACAAGGGTGTGTCTCAGTGACATGCCTGATGACCGACCGATATCTTCCTTTCTTTGCAGGTCAAGTACTGCTCCGAGAACAGCAAGCGTCTCATCCACTTCTCCACGTGCGAGGTCTATGGCAAGACCATCGGCAGCTTCCTCCCCAAAGACCACCCGCTCCGCAAGGTGACGTTAATATTTCTCCACCCCTCATTCTGCCCACGCTTGTCAGACGGTTCGACTCTTCAAGTTATACTGTATGTTCCTTTGTTTTTAGTTTTGACTTTCATCAGTCAGTCAATAAACAAAAAGGATTGCAGATATGGTGCAGGTTGCTAAATTGTGCTGTTTAACTATAATAACTGTTCCTGTCCTTGTAGTACGGTCCTTGTCTCAAGATTGGGATAGATTTGGTGTTAGTTGGGGAGGGATTTTCTAGTTGAGCCTCCTTTGGTTGTTGGCATGCTCGTGTCTTGCTCAATTCTTGTCATGATTAATTGATTATTATAGGGTGTGGTTGACTCTTTGACGAACACTATGGTTTGACTGCATATTCTAGTTCAGGTCTTCCTTGTGTTGCTCTTCCCTCCATTTCTGTAGATTGTCCAGTACTATTTATTTTCCTTTCCACGCCTTTCAGATATCTGTATTGTTCAAAACTTCAAGCTATGCCATGCTTACACCTGTTGGTATGTTGCTGCATGTTCCCTTGTAAGTAATAGTAGGAAAAAACATACCATCTTCTCCAATAACATTTTTCTAAACAATAAGCTACTTCTGTAGTTCTGTTGATGCTGCATCATTTATAGATTGTCAACCATTGGTGCCCCTCAAGGGTCAGGGTTTGTTTAGCTTGCAGCTTTGTTTTGATTCCGATTATTTTCCCAGTAAAGGGTCCGCTCTCTGCATTTGTACTGCACTCATGCTTAGTTCTATGGGAATGATTTAGTTGGGACTCTATCGTGTTCATCTGCTTTTTCAAAAACAATTGTATTCGTCTGTTCGCCATGCGATTATTACTGGAACTGTAATACATTGACAATGTTGGATAAAGGGATGAATTCTGAATCTTTCCACAGCTTCATGTGGTATGCTCTAGAAGAAACTTATGTTGTAACTCATTTGCAATGCTTTACAGCAGGATAAGATACTGACATTTGTAGTCATGCAGAATTCTTTGGTGCTACTTATCCATTGCTGATGTTTGTGTCTCCTCTCATCTTTCAAACAGGAACCTGAATTTTATGTTCTGAAAGAAGATGAGTCACCCTGTATTTTTGGTCCAATCGTGAAACAACGTTGGTCCTATGCATGCGCAAAACAACTTATTGAGAGGCTTATATTTGGTCAGTAAAATAAATTGTCTTATTTTTTTTGCCACTATACAGCTGATGGTCTTCTTCTCGTTCTAACACTGTCATTTTGATTTGAGTATCTGCCAGCTGAAGGCGCAGAAAATGGCCTTGAATTCACAATCGTGAGACCTTTCAATTGGATTGGGCCAAGGATGGACTTCATTCCTGGTGTCGATGGTCCTAGTGAGGGTGTACCCCGGGTTTTGGCTTGCTTCAGTAACGTATGCGCACTTGTTTCTTTCTAAGGATGGCTGCCTTAATTTTGCATCATATTCAGTCTTCTCAGAAGATGCATGGTACAATGGTTTTGCAGAATTTGCTCCGCCGAGAGCCCTTGAAGCTTGTTGATGGGGGCCAGTCTCAGAGAACCTTTGTTTACATTAAGGATGCCATCGAAGCTGTTGTGCTGATGATTGTATGTTACTGCCTTTATTATCTCTGGCTCCTTGTTCTTATATTCCCTAATTCACTGAGACTGAACTCCTGTTTTTCTGCTGCCAACTATGAAAAGGAAAATCCTGCTCGAGCCAATGGTCACACCTTCAATGTTGGGAATCCTGACAATGAGGTTACCGTTAGGGAGTTGGCCCAAATGATGACAGAGGTATGCCATTAAATTTATGACGCCGGCAAGTAATAGTTGGTGCTACTCGTTTCTGTTTGTAGCCATCTGTTGTCTTGTACGTGTAGGTCTATGCAAACGTCTCAGGAGAGGCACCACTGGATGAGCCCATGATTGATGTGAGTTCGAGCCAGTTCTATGGTGAAGGATATGATGACAGTGATAAGAGAATTCCCGACATGACTATAATCAACAAGCAGCTAGGTATTGCTGGTGTCAATTTGATGCGGTGGTCTCTAGGTATGCTTGTTTTCCATTACTTGTTGCTAATGGTCAAATGTCGACTAACTGTAGGTTGGAACCCAAAGACGCCTCTCAAGGATCTGCTGGAGACAACATTGACATATCAGCACAAGACATACAAAGAAGCTGTGAAGAGGCAAATGTCGCAGGCTTCAGCAACGAGTTAGATGACATGCCCCCGGACCTCAAGGTGGTGGTGGTGGCTGGGACGGCTCTCGTTAGAGCCCTAGTCGCAGCTGTTATGATGTTTCGGAAGTCAGAATACATATACGCTAGTAATCGTTTTGAGGCCCTAGATGTCCATGTTAGATTTCGTCATGCTGCTATCAAGGGATGCTATGCTATCCGTATGTGATATGTGTGGGTTGGGCCATCCGTTGTACTTGTGTTGGTTGCTCCCCCTGCTGTGTGAAGTCATTCTTTGGAATCATTTCATTGGCGAGAGCTGTTATTGTCCGTTGAGTATACTACTCCTTGATGATTGCTCAGTTTTGTTGGTTCATATTCTGCCATTCACGACGTGTCATTGATGCTGCCAAATGCCTTCTGTCTGTCAGTTATACTTGTATACTGCTACTATGGAAGTCTGTGGGTCTGAAGAGGAATGATGTTCACCTTAGGGTCTGTTTACTTAGAGGTGTTAAAGTTTAATAAATATTGTAGTACTTTCGTTTTATTTGACAAAAAGTTTTCAATTTTAGACTAATAAGACTTAATAGGTCCGTCTCGTAAATTACTCCTAATCTGTGTCGAAATGCATGCAATTAGTCTACATTTAATACTCTTATTTACTGCAACATTGATTGATATGATAGGAGTTAAACTGAATGATTCATGAACCAGACGGAGCCTTACTTTGGGCCTGTTTGCCGGAGCTCTTGAACGCTTTTGGGCTGAATCCACAATCCAAGAGTAGTTTTGCTAAACTGTTATTCTTAAAGGAAAAAAAAAGTCCTTTTTGGCATCCTCAACTTTTGTGGTCATCCAATTTCCCCTCATTTATAAAATTATTTTTTTACCCCTTTAACTTTTATACCATTTGTCATTGTTTTTGTATTCTGGGTTGTTTTTTAATGACAGCTTTTGCTGACATGGTGCCACGTCAACTGTCGTCTTACATGGTGCCACATCAGCTAAGAGGGGTATACTTGACGATAATTCATAGATATATCGGATTATAAAAGTGTTCCAAATATTTTTTATTAAAGAATGAAAACCAAACAAGTAAAACATTTTTTTGTGAAAAAGAATGATAAGTACTGTAGGAACAAAGGAAAAAAGAAAAGAAAAAGAGAAAAAGACGCTGCCTTGCTTTGCTTGCAATCTGAACCGGGACAAGTAAACTACTGGACTCGAGAGTTGGGAGTGTTGGGGCCGCCGCTCTTGAGAGTTGAGAGATAGAATTCAGCAAACGGGGATTGCGAGGAGGAGGCGGACGCCATGGGCAACGCCGGGAGTGCGCCGGACCAGGCCAAGAACTCGGCGGATGGGGCCGGCGCTGCCGACGCGGAGGCCCGCCGCGGGCCGCCGTCGACTGTGCGTTTCTTTCCCGATGCGGAGCGCCACAGGGCACGGCAGCCGCCATCGATAAAGCTCGAGGAGGAGGAGGGCGTCCCGCCGCCGCCCGCCACCGAGGAGGAGATGGCCCCGCGCAACCTCTGGCAGGTACGCCGCCGTTCCAAGTTGCCCCGTCGACTGGATTAGGTTAAACCACCGCAAAACCCCTTTGTTGCGAATTTGCGATAGCGACAGCGATGCGATGGCCCGATTTCCTAGTTTGTCAGGATGTCATCTGAGTAGTCATTTTCCTGCTAGTCGCAGCGCATATTGCTTGATGATACAATTGGAGATTTCCCACTCGAAGCATTCGCCCCATGATTATGATTGCCACTGAGTGAATCACTGTTTTTAGATGTTACTATTGCAGTGTCATTCTTCTTGTTCCAGCCACGCTGCAACCAGTCTGAGATGAAATTGGATGCAGTTCCCCTGTCCACAATATGGCCATAGTTGCTCGCGATTGGAGTTACAATTTGTTGTATTATTTGTTGTTGTACTTGTGGATTAGCCTTCTCCTCATTCCTCAGCTCATAAATTGGTTTGTTTCAGAATCATATTTCCCAGAAAGCCAATAGACTGTCCGGATGCAATTCGCTGACTGATTGAGCTGCAAGTTAACACCTACACAATATGCTGCCGTGTAGGTCTTTCAACTCGGATAAAACTATGCATCAGGATTATAACTGACACTCGACTGTTGTGAGTTGTGCTTGCAGCGTATATTACTCTGAAAACATTATATAGTTGCCCACTGTTAAATTAGAAATGCGCATCATCTAGACTCAGAACCACTTGTAGCAACAGTGCGCTTCCATTGTTACTTTTGGTAGGGTCTGTACAAGTAACCACTTGGAGACCATGGAGTCGATTACATATCTTCAAGGTCCTCTCATTTGCTATGTTCTACAAATGCTATCACTTGACAAGATCGCTTTTTAGATGCTGGTCATATCATATTGTTGTTGTCAGCCTATTGTTATTCTGCACCTGATACAGATGATTGATATATAGTATGTTGCCCCTTAAGAGAAAGTTTACTCTTGTTTCCTGCGGTTGTTTCATGCCAAATATTTGCGTGTATTTTGCTTTATTTCCAACTGTTCTTGCACTGTATGATATATTGTGGGCTTGTGGAAATATGACACTTCCTACTATCTTGCTATAGGTGTATGCACTTGGGGCGTTCATTGTGTTGAGATGGGCCTGGGCTAAGTGGAAGGAGAACCAGGACAGTGAGGACTCACCAGATGGTGGGGATGGGAATGCACCGGACAGATCGACTTAATCTCCGGTTGCTGCTGCGTGGACTAGGCTCTATTCCGGTCTAAAACTACCAGGGAAGATGAATGCCGTTTCGTGATGAGCCAATGATGATGGATCACTCTATCCATCATATAGTGGTCATCAATGTTGCTGTGGGGTACCGGATTATGTATTTTGCTGACAATTTGCAAGTGACATTCTCCCCTTTTTCACTCTAGTAGGATCCTTTTTATCTGAGTTGTGGCGCTGCAATCTACTCCGTATGATATAATAGACTGCCAGGTTGACTTGTTTTGAACTTGCAATTTTGTGCTGCCTGTTCACTGTACTGATAAACGATGTCAATGAACGTACGTGGAAGAGATAGCCATCAGGTGGCTATTTAGCAGGCGTGGGCATCCGGTTAATTTCACCGGTGAATTCAGAAAATCAGTTTGTTAAATTGGTTTTAAAGAATTTTGATTTTGGCAAAATATTGATCGAATTTGCTGCTAAAAAACTCGAAGCCGACTAAAATAGGTCGGTTGTAACACATATTTTGCTAGGAGAAAATGTAACAACTCATTTGCATAGGAAACAGCTCGATAAAAAAACTGCAACAAGCAATAAACGAAAAGGAGGAAAAGCAACAAAGAATGCTTCCAGCAAGTAAAGCCTCCTAGAGGTATATTTAAATATGCAAATGGACATAGTTTTAGTAATATTATAGTCACAAAGAAATTTGGTTAACGCCACCTACAAACCACCGATCATTGAATAGTGCCAAATATTCACTGAATGGATCATGGAAATTTTGGTTAACCGAGTTTTCAGTTAAATTGGTTTCGATGATATTTCACCCGCTTTATGTAAACAATATTATGGCACTACATGTGTTCTTATATCACTCACTATATGTCATCCAATAGATTGTCCACTTTCATTAAAAAGTAAAGATTGTCCTCTCCTTTTTTTATTGAGAAAAAGGATTGCCCGCTTATTAATAAAACTACAAAAGATGAGAACTTGGTGTATAGACAAACATTTTGGTAAAAAGAAAACAAGATAAAGAAGAAGCTGCTGGATCGAAAATAATGGAGGAAAAAATTACCCCCTAAAGTTGTTGCATCCACAATGCTCCTTTAAAACTACCAGTGGCCATGCACGTGCGACACACATGTGGAGAAAAAAAATTACATGTGCTAGGAAAAATAAGAACTTTTACAGTGATAAAAAATAATTTGATGCAACAACCATGTCAATACAATCCTTGCAAAATTTGATTTCAAAAATAGATGCAGCCACACTCAATCCAAACTGGTGTCGATTGTTAATAGTTACAACATATCTCATACTACAAAGTTTCCTGAAATATTAACCTATCTTTCTACAAAACTAAAGATTTGGATGTCTACATGTGCTTGATGTACTGAAAATGATGCAGCCTGCAATACAATACAATGAAAGGAATTAAGAAAAATAAAATGGTGAGATTATTAGCGCAAAAAAGGAGCAGCAAGGGCTGATCTGTACAAATTATTGAAATGTACCATGATAGAACCTCCATAATCAGCAATGGCTTACATAAATGCCTCTTGTGCTGGTTCAGTCACTACAAAAGGATTGAAGAAAAGACTATAAAATCAAAGACCATACAAGTATACAAAATGAAATGCAATAAACTTTAATCTTTTCATGAGTAGTAATAACTAAAGAAAAGAAGAGATTAATTACATCATACACCAACACAACTCATCTTTTCATAGTACCTGTAGCAACCTGAATGGTTAGTGTGCTAAAAAACTGAGAATTGATCCCTATTTGTATGGTAACTGATCTTTCTTCTTGTAAATATGAAAGTGCAGAAGAGGACTATATGTGTTATAATAGTAATAGAGAGATCCAAACAGGACAAAATATTATGAACAAAAATAACTCAAACCATGTCGGAACTGAAGCGTACTCACCATGAAAAATTGAGACATGCTAAGATGATGCAAATGTGATGTTATGTTTTCCTCTACTAAAAAAATAACCAGACATTCAGTTTTGGGTTTTAAGACAGTTGTTGAAGTAGTAGTCTCCTAACCAGGATTGTATTTACTAAAATTTCACCAAAGACTGAGCTTTTGACCAAATTTAACAGGTTGAGAAGATGGAAGAATCAATCATCAAGAAAAACAATCAAAAGGTCAAAGAAGTGACAAAAGACCTCAATAAATATACAAAACTTCTCTAAGAGAAATTATTGTGAAAGGAAACAATTAATATTTTCTCTAATCTCTCAAGCAATGTTAATGCAAATATACAAAACTTCTGAGAGAAAGTAGTGTGAAGGAAACAATTAATATTTTTTGCTAATCTATCAAGCAACAGTAATGCAGTGAATATGAAAAGAAACAAGCTTGTTGAGACAACTTCCAATGAGTTATGATGTTTCCTTCCACAAAGAAATTAAGAGAAATTAGTGTGAAGGAAATAATTAATATTTTTGTTAATCTATCGAGCAACAGTAATGCAGTGAATATCAAAAGATACAAGCTTGTTGAGACAACTTCCAATGAGTTACGATGTTTCCTTCCACAAAGAAATTGCATAAATTAACTTCACAACTATGAGACTGACAACCATTGTTCCATAGCCTGTATTTTTACCTTGCAACGGCCACATAACTTCCCTCGAAATGTTTTACTTGTTTATGTTTATTGCTTTCCACAGATCTCCCTCTGCATATTGGTGGCACTGGAACACCTCCACTAAAATAGTGTCAAAAGAAATTATTCTCATAATAAACATTAAAGCAAGCTTACACAATTGGCAGGTGAAAGCACCCACTAAGCAACTGTAGTTGTTATTATCAACCACACCGACTAACCCAACACTTTGTTCTGAAGCGGTTAATTGGTATAGGCTCTTTGAGTATCTCATTTAATGCATCCAGTGAGCCCTGAAAAGAAATGTGCATTGTCAGGTAAAGATTTTTGTTTAGCAATATTTGCAGATAAGGGATATATGCAAAACAACACTTGAGAGAGACTATCAAATAAGAGAAGCCATCAGAAAACATGGTTTTGTATCCCTGTGCATAGTCAGTGTCAGTCAGCCTAGTTTCCGAATACGTTAAAAGACAGTAAAATCAAAGTTCTCCACAAGTAATGTAGAGGATCTCATCTAGCAGTATACTCCAGAGATAAATGGGAAGGCCTGTAAGAAATAAAGGTTTGCACCTTCGTTGAAGTGCACCAGCGGAGTTGGGCACCCCAAAAATATAGAAACCATTCAGCTGCATCAGCCCTTCATTGTAAGCAGAGTCAGCCCACTCCCACACAGCGACATCATTGTTTATGGCGCATCGACAAAAAAACATTTACAAAAGTAAAATTTGAGACGTGGATGCATTGAGAAAAAAAAATCAAAACAAAAATGATGTGGAGACATTTTTTGAAGGAGCAAAAGTTGTTGCATACAGACAGTGGCAGAGATTGGCACCGAACCTAGCATGGGCCAATCAATAAATCATACATACAGAAATTAGATGGTGATTTCAAGGTGTAACAATAGGCAACAATTCCACATTTAGTGCTTATTACGAAGTAGCAGGGACCATGGCCCATGTTGTTGTCAAGGGAAGCTCTGCCCTTGCATAAAAAAGTAATTGAGGTAAAAAGGAAAAAAATGTGCTGAACGCTGAAGCTGTTCCATGAACAATGTCCTTTTAATTAAAAACAAATATTTGAGATGTTGGTGCATAGAGAGATTTTTGGGGGGGGGAGAAGAAAAAAATAGGAAGATTAAGAAGTTTTTGCATGAAAAAAAGAGAGAAAAAATGAACAAAATATCTTCTACTATCGAAATCTGCACCACGGGATCGGGCTTATTCGCCTGCCACGTGTCCCGCTACCTCGCTCTCGCTCGCTGTGGAGCCGGCCGAGCGCGCCCTCGCTCTCATCGCTCTTCTCTACTCCCTTCCTCGCCCCCGCCCACGCGACGCGCAGCGCGCAGACGTGGCCGCCATGGCCGGCCGGTCCCTTGCCGCTTCCATCGCCCTCGACTCCCACGCCTCCCTCGTCCTCCTGGCGCGGGCGGGGTGCGGGCGCGGCGTTCCCGGCACGGATGGTGGCCCAAGGTCCCAGCGACCCTGGCACGGGCAGGGGTGCGGGCGCCGCAGCCCCGGTGACCCCGGCGACCCCAGCACGAGCGGGCGTGCGGTCGTGGCGGCTCCGGCCACCTTGGAGCAGGCGGGGGCGCGGGCACGGCAGCTGCGGCCACCTCAGCGCTAGCGGCAGGTCGCACCACCCCGATGGCCCGATCCCCTCCGCTGCTGCAGCTTCCCCTCCAATCCTCCATGCCGCCGCCTCCTACACCCTCGCGTCTTCCCGCGGCTGGGGTTGCCTCGATGCTACTCCTACCACCGCTGGAGGGGCTGCCGGACACGGCAGCTGCAGCCAACCGGAGTCGCCCTTCTCAGCCAGATCTACAGCACCTCTGACCCCATCGTTGCGCCGCTCGCCGGAGCTTCTACGACCCTCGCTGCTGCCCTTCCGTGCCGCTGCCTCGCAGCCACGTCGACCTGCCCTCCGAGACGCGTAGTGCGCGCGCCATTGGTGACGCCGTCCGCCTCTGCCACGGCCTGCAGTGCCACCGTGGCCTCCACTGCCTCTGTCTCCGTCCTTCTGTGTGCGTTGGGCTGCCAGGTGACCTCACTTTTTAATTTCCTTTTTTAACTACTTATGATTGACAGTCCTCAGTTCTAGGAGTAATAAGTTAGCAATTCCCTTTCAGCTATGTTCAAACAGTCATCCTGCATCCTTTTCGTATGCAGTTTTCATCCTAATGTTAGTTTCAACGACCCATGCTTTAGTTCTCAGTTCCACCGATGTGCTGACTCGACATCATCTCCACATCAAGATACTCCAATTCCGTCATCCTATGTCTTCCAATGGCCTCTATAATGCTAATATTCATGTTTCAGAATTAAACAGCTATTTGTACAAAATAAATGCATAGGCCACAAAGCTCCTGCAAGAAAATCCAACAGCCAGTTAAGCTGTGGTCCAGCTGTGGTCCAATTCAGACTTCAGAGCTCTATAGGGGTCAGGATTTTATGTGCCCCCCACAAATGTCAGTTATGATTCAACAATTTTTTATATTAAATGGTGAAGCCAGTGATTTGTTTTCTGAAATGTTTAAAAACCTGACACCACATCATCATAATATGGAACACGTAAATTTTGGTTAACTAAAAGCGATGGTAATTGGCAGTGTTCAAATGCAGTAGACCCTGCAGCAACACTGCCCCTGCCTGTGGTCATCTCCCATGCGTGGACTCTGCATCATGTTGCAGATCGGCCTGCCCACCATCAAACTTAGGTATGCTATGCCTTCCCTTCCTATCTAAATTTCATTATCAAAAGCGCTAGGGCCATGCCTATTGCTCTGTTGCCTAGAAGTCTCATACATATGTATAGGATCTCATCCAGTTTTATATATGGAGTTGTGAATGTGTAAAGTATCATATCTGAATATCAATTACATAGCCTTCCGCATTTCCGTTCAACAAATTTTTTTGGTCTGCTTCATGTCATCTAGAGAGTTGCCAGGTTATGCTAGCAACAATATTTACTGATTTTCCAAGGTTTGTTGAACAATGAGGACACCACTGTAAATTCGAAGCGCGTGCACTCCTTTGATTGAGAATGTACATATACACTCTACATGCTACTAATTTTTTTCCCAAAATGCCACATTTGTCAGGTCATGACAGCAACAAAATCTATTGATTCTCCAAGGTTTGTTCAACAATGACGAGACCAATGTAAATTCGAAGAGCCAAATGACAAAACTGCGCACAGACATAATTTCAAAGGTATGCCATCTAAGCGTTCACCTATTTTCAATTTGTGATGTATTATACGTGTTACCACCTGTATCGTTATGTATCTACAAGAACTCAAGTAGTGTGCCAAAAAATTGGTCATAACTTATTTTAACACTGCTTTTTAGTACAACCAATATGCTGCAAACACAAGCAACAACCATTTTCCATGCCATAAGAACATATTACCTCATCAGGTGATTAGGAGGTGATAGGTTCAGTCTTTTTAATGGTAGCCAACAGACCTTCATTTTATTGCTATCACTTTCTGCTGCAAGGATGATTTACGTCCATAACTCAAGAATCTATGATTTAGACTTCCTGCAAGTATACTCGCAGAAAACATTTCGGATTCTATCATTTAGACTTCCTGCAAATACATTGGAGGAAAACATTTCAGTTTACTGGAGAATACAAAAAACAGCATATACTGATCACCTGCACACTCTTCACCAGTTCACCTATTTGTCCTGGGCTCCTGGCGGACCAACACACCCCTTTGACCACATGCTTTTCGCCTACATACCTGTTAATAATTTGTTCAGTGAGTAATTCACAACACTCTCTTAGGTTTAATGGTACTGCATCCTTTAAAATAGCAATTCAATACAAATTTTGTTTTGCGGCATAGTCAATAGAGTGCCTACAAGTGCCAAGGGAGATGGTACAACTCATCATCCTTCCTTCAACATAGTGTTCAGGCGATGCTATCAAGAACAAAATGGAAGAGGTAAACAACCGCAACAAGCTAGAAGAGACACAGAACTATATTCATATATGCTGATGATCATTATAAGAAGCTTACATGATACCATTACCTTTTCAGGTTCAGGATTTAGGCGATTCCCAAGGTGCAATTGGAGGCACTTTAGTTTCTGCAATATTTAGTGCAAACCAATTGTTCACTTGCACATCCTGCTCTGTAAGCAACATTGGAATATGACCCCACTAGCAAAGACCTAAACGTCTGAAGCAGTCGCATTCAGTTTTTGTACCACACAGTTTTCTATGCCTGCAACATGATGCAAAAACCAATATTTTCTATTAGGGTAATTGTTGTAGGCGTACATATGCACATGGCTATAATTGTCAAGGACAGGGAAAACGTTATACCACTTCCTACTTTCAAAGATAAGAGATGTGTTAAAAATTTATTTATTTTTTCCGAAAGCGTGCATTTGCATTTGCACATGCTTCATTAAGTGGAATCAGGAATGTGTTAAAAATTTATTAGTCTTGCGATTAACAATGTCTCTTTTATATTTTGCATCAATGAATAGAGACATTAATGCAAATGCAGTCCTTTCTACTCCACATTGACATCTCGAGGTAAACTAACAAAAAATGCTGTCACGCACCACCATCATGCACAACAGTAAACATTCACTAACAATCCTTTCAGAGGCAAACACAAAGTTCACACTGGTCCAATCCAATATAAGCGCGGCAACGCCGCACTCTTGTTTCTAGTGGCAGGGAGAGACGAGGCGAGGAGCCGTCACGGGGATGGCCAAACGAAGGAGAGGGGTTAGGGTTTGCGGGGCGCGTTCCGCTGCGAGGAAGTACTGGTGGACCGGCAGAAGTCTTGGGCCGCGGCCGAATATGAGAGAGATGTATGGGCCGTTTGTTTATTTCTTTAGAACGTTGACAGGGTATGCGGTCGTTAGGCCTTGGGTCAAGTTTGTGGTCAACAAAAACGTTTCCTCTGCAATAGAGGGCACAGCGATATTAATGGGCCTGGGGCCCCACTCCCACTCCACTGGCCCAATTCAGCCCGGACCACCCTGCAGCATCAGGTATATGGCATATTACTGCAAGTCTGTGACTCTACCAACGGGTAAAACAAGATCACTCGCCGTGATTTGCACGGTTGACGCTACAAATTCACTCGCGTCAGAAAAAAAAAGAAAAAAAGCTAGGCGACGAATCACTGGGTACTGGCTTTGCAGCGGTACCCAAGTGACTGTGAGCCGTTGATTACCTTCTCGGACGTAACAGATGTAAAAAATATTTAATTAATTTTTAATTAGTAAAATTGAATAAATAAAGGAAGTTTTAGATACATTTTTTTATCGATTTGATTGATGCATGCATGATCAGGTGGATATGGCAATTTTTTTAAAATTTTTGCAACTTTAAACTTGATATATTTTGGTTACCTTGTATTTTTGTACGAGGCCTGATACACTTGATTTTGTATTTAATAAGACTTGATGTACTCCCTCTGTCCCAATTTATTTGTTATTTTCGGTTTTCGTGCCACAAGTTTAACTCGATTTGTAGAAAATACATACAACATTTGTATCTCCAAATGAATTTATTAAAAAAAAATATTCAAAGATCCTTCCAATGATACCAATAATGTATTATAAATATTAATAATTTTTAATATATATTTTGTCAAAGTTGTTTCTTGAGAAGCGAAAACGACAGATATTTTGGAACGGAGGGAGTACGTGTGATAGTAATAGCATTTGATTATGTGTTACCGTACAGACGTACGTGATTACGTATCATGTGTGTATCATGTGTACACGTGTTAACGACTGGCCGGTAATGTGGGTACGTGTACGTCCTTGCATATAGGTAGCGTGTGTGTACGTGTTAGTACCTGGCTAGCAATGCGAATAGCTATATGGACAATTTCACAAAACTGAATTTATTTGAAAAAAAAAACAAATGTCACCAGATGAGTAGATCACACCCTGCACGAGGACGGTCGAGCGTGCACTCTGCAATACACCCGACACGAGTCCGCCCAGCCACTCAACCGCTTCCGTGCGCGCTATCGGAATCCCGTATTAGAGGAATCAAGATCTTTTCTCCCGTGATTAGAGGAATCCACAGTGATTACTTTTTTTTTTTATTTTCTTAGATTTTTAATTTATTAAGTAATTCATGAAATATGAAAAATCAATGGCTCAGATTAATTTAAGATGTTACCTCCTTAGTGGTAAAGAAGTTTGTACCTTAGCATTGATAACATAGAATTCAGCAATCTCGTTTCTCTTAGAAATGATCACTTGAGAATTATACAGTGAGAATACGCTGAAGTTTCAGAGTCATCTTTATTTGAAATCACAGCGGTGAAAAAAAGAAAGCAAATTGTGAGGAAAAACATCCAGATCAAACAACATTATTGGAAACTGAGCCTGAATATGGAGAGGGTTCCCAGTGCAGGCCGACGAACTTAACAGATGTTTGGAAGCTCAGTTTCACTTCACCTAGCATCGACGATAACTTTTTAATTTCTTGGCAGCCTCCCCCTTCCAGCGTCGTGAACTGCAGGTCAATCCTTTGGAGCTCGGGCATTGCGCCTTCTGAAAACGTCAGCAATGGCGGATAAGGTGAGGTGAAGTGAAGAAGCTTGAGACTCTTGTATCCTCCACCTGGAACCAAGATGCTAATCCCAGAGAACCTTACTACCTTAGTGCCGCAGCCTTCAGCAAATCAGCCTCACCTTCAGTATAGCCTGATCCCTTCCCTTCAGCACCTCAGTTAAGTAGAATATTCTTGAGAGAATTTATTAGTTACTTTATTATTACTACACTATCGGCTGGATGTTCTTTAAACAGCAGCTCATTCTTTCTTTCACTACCCACAATAATACCATAGAGAAATATTTGCTGCATCAATCAATGGTCTCTCCTGTTATCGATCTACTCATCGGCATCAGAGGCTGTGGCTTCCTGCAGCCCCCCTTCAGCGTGCTTCAAGTTTGTTCTTAGCTTCTGAAGGCGTTCCACCACCTCCACCATTTCTGGTCGCTCGTCTGCATCTTCCCTGAGACAATCCACTGCCACCTTGCCCATCTCTTCCAGGATAAAGATGTTCCCTTCGACTGCAATCTCCTCGTCAAACATGGCTTTTCCACTATTTTCATCCTTGAAAGCTTTGACATATGCAAGCTGGAGGCAAAAGTTTTCATCCACATTTCTTGGTTTTTTTCTGGTGATTAGTTCCAAGAGCACAACTCCGAAAGAGTAAACATCACTCTTTGATGTGAAGTGACCAGTCTTCACGTAAACTGGGTCAACGTAGCTCATGTCGCAACACGGGCGAAATTCACATCCACTATTACTCATCAGGAGCCCAGGAAAAATATCCGAGACCTTTGGCAGAAAATCGTGATCCAGCAGTATATTTGTAGATGTGACATTGCCAAACAGGATTTGGGTGGAGTGCAAATATTCTAATGCCTCTGCAGAGCCAATTGCAATACCTAGGCGTAAATCAAGTGAGAGAGTACCTTTACAACAATGCAGATGGTCGTGCAGACTCCCTTGGTGAGCATACTCGTATACCAAGCGAGTAGGTTCAGTCTTCAAGCAATATCCCAATAGTGATATTCATATGGTGAATCATGGATGCAGATATCATGGCTCTAACAAAATTGTCTTTATCAAATATTCCGTCCATAGATGCCAACCGCTTCACCACAACAACTTGGCCTTCAATACGTCCCAGGTAGATGATACCGGTAAAATCGTGGCCAATTAAAGTTGAATAGTTATTGGTAATCTTTCTGAGTTCTTTTGAGGTGAAACTAGTTATGTTGAGAGCTTTCAGTATTGAATCACCATAACTCTCGGATATGCGTGATTCCCTATTGAAGATGTCTCGGATGCTGAACTTGTAAGTTACACTTGAGATGGAGCTGGAACTGGAAATGCTTGAGCCATGATTGTCGACCTTTTGTGTTATCGCCTGCGTTCCCGACGATGAGTGTTGACCTATTTTTTCTTGAGTTTTCTCACAGCGAAGGGATCTTCTAAGCATATGCAGACTAACCAGAACCTCTTTCATTTCAGGGCGTTCCATGATATCCTTTGTGAAGCACTGTGCTGCCAGGTTTCCGATTTCGTCAAGGATCTCAATGTCTCTCTCGTTTGCTATCTTAGTGTCAAACATCTTCCGTGCCTCCTGCCTTCCTTTTCCATGAGCATCAGTGAAGTTTCTTTTCAGGCCAGTACCAAACCCATTTTCGCTTGCCTTGGCTCTGGTAATTAGTTCCAAGAGAACCACCCCAAAACTGTAAACATCACTCTTTGGATCAAGGAGCCCAGTCTCAATATACTCTGGATCCATGTAACCTCTGCTGCCTATTACATTCTCGGTGTATTGAGTTTGGTGCATGGAAAGCAACCTCGACAATCCAAAGTCAGACAATTTTGCACCCATATTATTGTCCAGGAGTATGTTATCAGGTTTGATATCGCCGTGAATCATCGGTCGGTACATGGATGAATGCATGTATCCTAATGCATCTGCACATTCTATAGCAATACGCAACCTTGCATCCAGAGAAATGGGAGCATCACTGCCATGAAGGAGATCTTTAAGGTTCCCCCCAGGAACATACTCAGTAACAATCATTAAAGCATCATCCTCAGAACAATAGCCCAAGAGCCTGACTACATTCTTGTGGTTGATTTGACAATGGTGGAATTTCTAGTATAACGGTAAAGCAATAAGAATTTGTACGAAATTGATCTATGTAAGTATTACATTCAAATTTAATTACAGTTTAAATTTGATTTCTCTAAGTATTATAATATAATTGCACGATCTAAAATCTGAGGTCACACTGCTATGTACCCACTTACTATATATAAATAGATATTTCAATCTATGTCCACTGCATGGACAGCACCATGGGCAGTGTGTGGAGATACACGGCTGCAAATACTGTTATAAGGACAACACCATGCGTTGAATCTTACAATACGATTCTCTTCCAAATCTGTTTTTTTCTTTCTTTCTTCGATCAGGCCTATGAATTGAATACTAACGTATGAATAGCTTAGAGCTTCCATCCCAGCAAAGCAGCCAGAATATTCATATGGTCTCTAGTACGGATAATGGATTAGTAGCAGTAAATGCAGCACGTCTAAGCCCAAACGTTTGGAGTATTGCTAAAACTGAGGAAACGAACTTAAATTATATAAACAAAAGGAAATGAACTTAAATGAGACTTTATATCTGACTGGTCTGCCAATGTCAACTCGACCATGCAAGTAAGAATTACTAGGATGATGAGGTACATTATTAGCTAAGAATATAAACAAAAAGAAAAAAGTCCCAGAGCCCGTACCTTGGAGACGACATGCAAGGTGTCGAGTAGCAGCTCGTGCGTGGCAGTGGCCGCCGCCCGCTGCTCGACCTATGCCTGGAGTGCGTCGAGCGTAGTGACGATGTCTCTCTACCGTAGAGATGGGTCTGTACACAAATCACATCAGCAAGCAATGGAAGAAAAAAATTATGCCCATTTCATCAAACAAATTGGCTGCATCATCCATGGAAGCGTCGACGCTGGTATTGAGTAAACACATGTGTATTAGATTTATCTAATTGACAGTGTAGCATAGGAGCAAACTATAACTAAAAAAACTACATTAGTTAATGGGTAAAATATTTTCTCAAAGGTAATAGTAATTTTGTGCTTGTATGAAGCATCGTTGTTCGACAGAGATTTTATAACAGATAGTATAATGCAGGCATAGGTGCTAGTGCCCTTTTCAGGAGCTTCAACATTCAGAATCGTGACCTACTGACCTTGAAACAGCAGAGTAGTTGCTCAATACCTTCGACATGAAGCGTAGGTCCTGCTGTTGAATCATGTCCGTTACCTTGGATTGCACAGAGTACTTGCTTTATGGAGAGGACGAAGTCCAATAAAAGGCGCTCCTCAGTCTCGGCTCCACGGTGACCTTTGACATTGCAGAGCGTTCATGCTTCTCCACCACCACCTCCTTGAGTCGGTAGATTGGTGGTACAGGGGAAGTAGGGAGGGGACTGTGACAGTGGGCTTTGTCATCGTTGATTTCTGTGTGTTAAGGCACGCCAACGCACCAAGGAGGCAAGGACGCGAGCAAGATATGTGTTCACTGTTCACTGAGCAGAGGCATTTCGTCAAATAGCTGCTGGGCTTCTTCCATGTCGGTGGCTGCTCCAGCTGCTGAAGCGCTGGACTCTTCCGCATGGGAGTTTGATTGCCTCCATAAGCGTGCCTGTCCACGCGCTCCTCGCCTCCTCCGCCCGCCGCTCTTCCCCACGCACGCAAGCCCGACTCCACGACCAGGCGCGCCACGGCCGCGCGCGCCGCAGTGACGAAAAGACCAGCGCGGCTGGGGACAACGACGGCAGTTTCCGGGCCTCCGTCGGCGCTGTCCGCATTGGCGCAGGCGAGCTTGTCCACAATCTTCGAGCTCGACTGAAAGGTCGGGTGGGAGCAACAGCGGCTGAGCGTTCTTGAAAAGCAAAAACAAAAAGCATAGCAAAAATGAAAAAAATAAAAGCAAAATGCTGGCTGTGGCATTGGCGCAGGCGAGCTTGTCCACAATCTTCGAGCTCGACTGAAAGGTCGGGTGGGAGCAACAGCGGCTGAGCGTTCTTGAAAAGCAAAAACAAAAAACATAGCAAAAATGAAAAAAATAAAAGCAAAATGCTGGCTGTGGGGTTCGAACCCACGCGCACGCGCAGATGGACTGCAGAAGATCTTAAGTCTTCCCCTTAACCACTCGGGCAAACCAGCTGGTTTTAATATTTACTATGAAGATTTATTTATAAATATTCTTTCGTTATCGTCTGGTCCATTATTTATATTTGAGCCCTTGGGATTTGGTCGCCCATGCATACTGATTGATTGGAGTGAAAAGTGGATACCGGATTACGGTTAACGAGACGGACGATTGGAGAGGTCAAGGCATGCACTCATTATTTATGGAGCACTCGATCGCCTGGGAGGTGGGAGACTAGAATAAGAGTCCGTCGGCTCTTTTGAGTTTTTTTAAGGTACGGTTTTAGTGTATGGAAACATTTGTTTTCATGTCTGGTGTTCTTTGTTTTACGGAGATATACTCCTATGCTAATAGGGACAGATCCAGCTATGGGCGGGTGGGGCTCTAGCGCCCCCGCCCCCGCCTCCTCCCCCCCACCCCCACGGTCTCCGAACTGATGGATCTCCTCTAGGAATTTTGCCATACATGCACCTTGAGAAGAGGCTGAAGTTGGAGGTTGAAGAAGCCTCCCGAGATATTTTATAGGAGTCGTCCCTGTATGCTAAATATTTGCATGTATGGGCTAGCCGTCAATGTTGAATGTTTATGTTAATATTATTATGTATGCACGTGCGACACGCATGTGTCTATCAAATCAAATTCATATAAAATAACAATACAATTTAGATAAGTCAAGTACATGGAAATTTAAAATATGTGTTATAAAATCCAACTTATTGTGAAAATTCAGCTATGTAACAAAATCAATACTTAGGGTGTTACCTAACAACAACAACAACAAAGCCTACCACACCTATGACACCGCACTTTCATCCAGTGTTTGATTCGTTCCTAGAGTTATGGTGCCGCGGCAGCTTGTCAATACCACGCAATTCCACTTTTCATTGCCTGAGTGCAATAACTATTTCACCATTAAGCATTAAGCAGACCACATGAAAGCTATACTGTCCACGTTTTATGAAATTGCAAGTATGTTTTTTGTTGTCTGTTGTTCTTTCCATGGCATCTCTGGTTCAGAATGAGAATATGTCCTTGTGCACACCCGCTTGCCAAGTCCGCAAATGTCATCCTCTCCATTTCATCACAATCATGTTTTTTCCTGGAAATGTATCGACCAATTTTAATTTTTCTCCAATGTACAGTAAAAGCTTTGCCGGTTACCATGAATGAATAGTACATTAGAAGAAATAATTAATTGTTTACGTGTGCAACAGCAGTGATATAGGACCAGTTCTACTTTAATATAAGCATCATGTTCTTTAAAAATTATATAATCAGCAAATGACATGTGGCTACAGTTTCTTCTAGGGATCGCTACTGATCTAGCCAGCTTGTATAGAAAACAAAGATATAAAGCACCTCCTGGTGCAATGGGTTTCAAAGTTCTTAGACATCAATCTTCTCGTTGACATTCCCGTATGAAAAGAAAAAAAATACTTGAGCCGAGTATAAGAACTTTGAGTTATTCGTGACCGTGTCGTGGCACGTTTTTCATCAATTAAGAGAGAAAAGAGTGAAAATACAACCCAAAAAACTATAATCAGAGGATTATCGATTTGAGGGCATGCAACCAGTTAAGATCTGGTGTTAACTAATATAACAGCTACCTAAAAAGCTAACTAATATAACAGCTACCTAAAGCTCAGAGATGATACAACCCTGAAAGTTTAAGTGATGTCAGTACATTTTTAGATGGGGAGCCAAAGCTGGCACTTTGCTAACCCAAAATTACAGATTATAATTTTCCAAATGTGACATGTTACAACCAGGATCATCATTCATTGCTTTACAAGTGGTGTGCTTCAAAGAACAAAGAATTGATGTATTGAAAAAGAAAAAACAGATAGAGCAAAGGGGACAGAGTACCTATATAGAGATGAAGATGGCTGAGGTGCATGTCTACATAATCATAGGAAGTAGCATATACTGATTAGTGCCTTGTTACCTGAATTAGCCACCTCAGATGGAGTCTGGAGCAATGAATCAAGACTGTGGATCTGGATGGCAGACATGAAAAGTAGCAAAGGCCGAGTGGAGAGCGCCGTCGCAGAACAGGACTCTACATTGTCAGGACTCTGTGTCGCTGAGACCTGGGATAGGCTGGGCTACTTTGACCTTCCGACCCATGTCAGCACATCGGTACTCACCTGCACTAAACCAAATCACATTTTTTTATGATGGCATAGATAAATTATCATGATCCTTTGATTCATATTCTAATAAGTAAGATTAGTCTCTGTATTGTTATTCTGCATGTGCATCTCTATAAACCATAGCCACATAGGACAAATTTTATTACATAGATGAGATGATATGACAGAAGCAAAGGGGAGAAGGCTCACCAAGAAGAGAGATGTGATGAAGCTTAGGCCTTTCCATGAATACATAAAAAATGAACAATATTCTATTTTTAAAACAATCTTGCAATGGCCTTCAGATGCTGAAACCGAAAAAACACAGTCCTATGTGTTATTTACTTTAGAATCTAATGGAGCAGATCAGAGGAGAAACTGTCTTTACATTTTGGGTATAAACAATAAGTCCTAGTATATAGTCTACTAGATCCGAGAGAGAGGAAGAGAGAGAGGAAGGAGTAAGGTGGAGCAGACCATCGGTGGGCACAGGGGGTGCGGTGTTGGAGCTAGAGCAGGTGGCCACCATCTCGTTCGTCGAGGAGGTGATCTACGCTAGGGCAGCGGCGGTCGGGGAAGAAACGGCAGTGCAGTGGAGATCGTTGACGCAGTGCAGTGACGGCGGCGGTGCTTCCCGTCGCTGGCTATGCCCCTCTCTCGTGATCGGGATTAGGGTTGTAGGTAGGGAAACTGGCGGCTTAGGTGAACCTCGTACCAAGTGCTCCGCCCGGCCCCACCTCTCTTTTATATGCGCAGTGCGACGGGGCCCGCTAGCCATGGATGGGCTGGGCGCCCCCGATCATGGCGCGAGTCAAGGCCCAAGGAGGCAGTTGGGCCTCCTCGGTCAGGAGATCAACCTAACATTCTCCCCCTTGATCTCAATATATACTTTAACCTTTAAACTTTTACTTAAATACCTTTCACTTTACTCGTTTCATCACAGATAAGTGCATAGAGCATGTTTCATCGTCACGGTCAATCGCTGATAGATTTAACAGTTACAATGCACATCTCTGATCCGAAATAGTTACTTTAACTTTGGGCCCTTTATTATAGTCCAGGAGTCATAGGCTTTCTCTTAAACTCATGCCGGCTACATATTCTCTGAACACGTTAGGTGGTAAGCCTTTTGTAAACGGATCCGTGAGCATCTTTCCTGTACTTATATGCTCAAGATTTATAATTTGATCCCGGACTTTATCCTTCACAACATAATACTTTATGTCAATGTGTTTGGCAACACCACTTGACTTGTTGTGAGCGTACTGTACTGCTGGATTATTATCGCAGTATAACTTTAGTGGCTTATGTATGCTATCGACCACCTTCAAACCGGGTATGAACTTCTTTAGCCAATTCACCTGCCCCGTTGCCTCATAACACGCTACAAACTCGGCATACATTGTGGACGATATAGTGAAGGTTTGTTTTGAGCTTTTCCATGAAATTGTTCCTCCTGCGAGAGTGAACACATATCCTGACGTGGATTTTCTATCATCTCCCGTGTAATCAGAATCCAAATACCCCACTATTTGGAGAGAATATGATTTTCTGTACGTCAACATGAGGCCTTTCATACCTTACAAATATCACAAGACTTTCTTTACCAATTTTTAGTGTTCAATCCCTGGATTACTTTGAAATCTGCCGAGCAACCCGATAATAAAAGCTAAGTCAGGACGCGTGCACACTTGAGCATATTGTAGGCTTTCGACAGCAGAAGTATATGGAACCACTTTCATTTGATCGAGCTCGTATTGGTTTCTAGGGCATTGAAAATCCCCATATTTGTCATCCTTAATTATGGGTGCAGGTGAGGCGCTACATTTATGCATACTGAATTTCTTTAAAACTTTTTCTATGTATGCCTTTTGTGACGGTCCTAATACCCCTTTACTTCTATCTCGGTGAATCTCTATGCCCAAAACAAATGAAGCTTCACCAAGATCTTTCATATCAAATTTTGAGGATAAAAACTTCTTTGTCTCCAGTAGTAGACTGACATCACTACTAGCAAGTAAGATATCATCTACATATAAGATTAGGAAGATAAACCTTCCATTCTTAAACTTTGCATAAACATAATTATCCTCAACATTTTTTAAACCCAAAATTTCTTATTATTCTGTCAAACTTCAAGTACCACTGTCTTGAAGCTTACTTTAACCTATAAATCGATTTTTTAAGCGACATCACATTCGTTCTTTTCCTTCCATGACAAAACCTTTTGGTTGTGCCATGTAAACATTTTTCTCCAGATCCCCATTTAGGAATGTCGTTTTTACATCCATCTGATGTAACTCTAAATCGTAGTGTGCCACTAATGCCATTATAAT
Source organism: Saccharum hybrid cultivar R570 (assembly GCA_038087645.1). Lineage (NCBI taxonomy): Eukaryota > Viridiplantae > Streptophyta > Magnoliopsida > Poales > Poaceae > Saccharum > Saccharum hybrid cultivar. The sequence goes on along the minus strand of JAQSUU010000115.1, from coordinate 25,874,794 downwards.
TTTGAAGGAATCCTTACATGAGACTGGAGAAAACGTCTCATTGTAATCAATCCCTTCTCTTTGCGTGAAACTTTTTGCCACAAGTCGCGCTTTGAATCTTTTAATATTCCCTTGGGAGTCACGTTTTATCTTGTAGACCCATTTACAGTCTATTGTCTTGGCTCCTTTAGGAATAGGTTCTAAGTCCTAAACTTTGTTGGTACTCATTGACTTTATTTCATCTTCCATGGCCTCAAGCCACTTTGATGAATTATCGCTTCTCATGGCTTCTTCAAATGAAGTGGGATCACCCTCTATTTGAAATTCTTCAGTGTTATACACCTCATAATCATCAGGTATTGCTGATCTTCTAACTCTTTGAGACCTTCTAAGGGCCTCCACATTTGGCACATCTTCTGTTTGGGGCTGTTGTTGCTCCCTCTCATCTATGGCATCAGTTTGTATAGGTTCCTGAAGGACAGATTCCTCATCATTATTTACTGTCACCATAGGAGAACTGACAACAGGTGTTGGCACTACAGTGTCCTGCACTATTGGTGCAACAAGAATAGGTAATTCGAAAAATGGTTCCTGAGTCATCGGAGTGGGCACACGTACCCGCTTCTCCTCAAGATCAATTTTTTGAGCTACCGTGCTCCCCCTCATCACTTCATCCTCTAAGATAACAGCGTGTCTCGTTTCTACAAATTTTGTGTATCTGTCTGAACAGTAGAAACGAAAACCTTTTGACTTTTTAGAATAACCAATAAAATGACAACTAACTGTTTTGGGATCTAGTTTCCCAATATTTGGGTTAAACACTTTTGCCTCAGCAGGACTTCTCCACACACGCAAGTGTTTTAGTGACGGTTCTCTTCATGTCCACAACTCATATGGTGTTTTGGGCACCGCTTTACTTGGTACTCTATTTAGAATATGAATGACAGTTTTTAACACCTCCATCCATAGACTCAATGGCAAGTCAGAGTAACTCATCATCCTACACATCATATCCATCAAAGTACGGTTACGCCTTTCAGCTACTCCGTTCTGCTGAAGTTCGCCCGGTGTAGAATACTGGGCAACTATGCCATTCTACTGTAGAAACCTTGCAAAAGGTCCAGGAATTTGACCATATGGGGTATGCCGACCGTAGTACTCCCCACCATGATTAGACCGGACCACTTTAATCTTTAAATTATGCTGATTTTCAACTTCAGCCTTAAATATTTTAAATTTATCCAACGCTTTATTTCTTTCTTTAATTGGGTAAATGTAACCATAACGGGAGTAATCATATGTGAATGTTATGAACGAGTCAAAACCATCCACACTTTTCACAGGAAAAGGACCACAGATGTCTGTGTGAATTATCTGTAGAATTCCTGTGCTTCGTTTAGCATCCTTTTTAATTTGCTTTGTGTATTTTCCTTTAATACATTCTCTACACTGTTCAAAGTCTAAGAACTATAATGGAGGAAGAATATCATTCTTAACTAGTCTTTCTATTCTCCTCCTCGAAATATGGCCTAAACGACAGTGCCATAATTTCGACGACGCATCTTGAGTTCTCTTTCATTTTCTATTCGTATTCATAAACGAGGACATGTTCTCATTCACATCACATACAGAATTCATATTTTCATAAAGTGATAACAAATAAAGATCTTGCTTTTGAAAAGCAAGACCAACACATTCATTATTACACAATATCTCACATTTGCCATCTCCAAAATGGCAATCAAATCCATTATTGTCCAAACATGACACACTAATCAAGTTTCTCTGTAACGAAGGAACAAATAAAACATCTCTAAGTGAAATAATGAATCCATCAGCAAGCTCTAGAGAGACATCGCCAACAGCTTCGACATCTGCTTAGACTCCATTCGCGACTTTAACGTGTCTTTCGCTTCTTTGCGTAGTCCTCGTCGAATGGAATCCCTGTAATAAATTAGCAACATGAACAGTTGCACCTGAGTCAATCCACCAAGTAGATTTCGAATATTGTACATACAGGGATTCATTTATGAACATAATAATGTTCTCACCTTTCTTTGCCATGATCATCTTTAAGAATTCAGGACAATCTTTCTTGTAATGTCCCTCCTTGCAGTAGAGGCATTGATCTTTGTTCACTACAAACCTGTTCTGCTGAGGCTGATGCTGCATGGGACCCTTGCCCTTTGGCTTTGAGAGAGAGTTGGCATTGGCATTGACATTCTTTCTCTTATTATCTTTAACAAAACTGAGAGTACCACTATTGACGGCCTTTATTCTCTCCTCCTCTTACACACACATTGCCATACAACGTTCTAGATCCCATTTCTCGGGCGGGATGTTGTAGTTGACAACAAATGTGTCAAACTCTTTTGGTAAAGAAGCAAAAATCATATGGACAAGAAACTCTTCCTTGAGATTCAGATCCATTGGTTTGAGCTTGTTGTTCAAATGATTCATCTTTGATATGTGCTCTCTAATGCCATTGTCATTGCCACCTCCAGTATACTTTTCTGTCATCAGCTGCTTTATCAGCTGAGTAGCATATGTCTTTGAAGAGTCATAGAACTGACTCTTTATTCTTTCCAGGTACTCTGTGACAGTGTCACACTCTTGGATTGAGCCCATTATGGTAGGCTCAATCGTGTTCTTTATGACAGCAACACACTTTTTGTTGGCATTGACCCACTTTTGCTTTTGTAGGTCATATGCCATCTGTATGGGAGCATGGTTCCTCTCTTTATTTTGCCAATCTGCATCAGATTCATTAGCCTCCCTCACCGGTGCCATAGGCTCAGTGGGCCATGGTGTGGTGACCACCCAGTCCACCTCAGCCAAGACAAAGGTGAGGTCAATCTTCTTCCATTCGGTGTAGTTGTCACCTTTTAGGGGTAGAATATCTTTGATAAAACCCATCAAAGAATAACCTCCTGAAAACATAATTCATGTAAAGTGAGAACATAATTATAAAAACAATAATTGCATGCTTTAGTTCCAACGTTGGTCAAAATTAAAACGTACAATTTATCTTTTTTTAGCAGCAGCTTCTTTCTCTTGGCCTGAAAGCCTGCGTCGGCCCAAAACGCCTGCTACTTGTGGCGGCTCCCCGCGCCCAGGCCGCAACCTGGGCCTGGGTCGGGAAAGCTCACCCCCGCCTAGGCCTTATTCAGCCTAACTAACCGCTGGGTGATCTGAGCCGTTTAGTCGAATCGGACGGTTGTCCGGCCAACTCGGTGGATCAAAAACCCCCGGTGATGACCGCCCCCATGTAAGGTCCAAATGGCTAGAGGGGGGTGAATAGCCTATTTAAAAATCTACAAGCTTCACTAAACAACCACGTTAGTATAAAAGATGGCTAAGCTAATTCTAGCACTAACTCAACTACACTATGCAAGCCACCTATACAATTCTAGTGAAGCAAGGCTATGATCTCTAATACACACCAGCAAGACTAAGTCACTAAGCTACTTACTCCTATGTGATAAAGGCTACACTAAGCAAAGTACACTAGGACTAGTACAAGAAAATAAAGAGCAAGTGACTTGATTCTTATACCAACGATGTAGAGAAGTAATGCACTCGAAGAATCAATCACAATGAGCAACCACAAGAGAAATCCTCGGCAAAGAGATGACACAAGATTTTTACCGAGGTTCACTTGCTTTCTGGCAAGCTACTCCTCGTTGTAGCGATGCACCCACTTGTCGGTTCGCGAGCTAATCGACTATCAAGAGTCGAGCCCTTGGCGGGCGCCGCATAACCGCACACAAGATGGGGATCCTCCAAGCCACGAGCTCCACTAGAGTATCCAATTTGCGAACTTCCGCGGGAAGGATCAAGAACCCCTTACAACGCTTGGTGAGGGCTCCAACAATCTTTAATTGTGAGCTCAATCACCTCCGCTGCTCCAAGCCGTCTATCGTGTCGGAAAACACGGAAGAGTAACAAGAAATCCGCAGTAACTCGAAGATCAAGTGCCTCTAGAATGCAACTCTCAAGCAATACACTTGAATCTCACTCAATCTCACTCAAGATGAGCAACTAAGCAAAGAGATGAGTGGAGGGGTTGTTCTCTAGCTCAAAGGATGTCTCTAGGTCTCAAAATGTGCAAGAGTTGCCCTCAAACCCCGAACAACTTCTATTTATAGCGAAGGGGTATGCAGCTAGCCGTTACCGGACGATGCAGTGCAAAATGCGCTGACCGGACGCACCGGTCACTATAGGACAAGCGAAAACAGTACGCGTCAGAAGTAGCCATTGCCGTGACCGGACACGCTTCAGCGTCTGACCGGACACGCTGCACCCGATGTCCGGTCGGAGTCCAAACGCGTCCGATCGCACGTGACCAAACGCGCCGCACGTCCGGTCAGCTCTACGACCAGCTCTGCCCCTCTGGGTGCCTGACCGGACGCTCCGGTTCCGTGAAGGACCGAACGCGCCGGTTGCAAACCCTAGCACCTGCGCGCCTGACTGCTGCCGGTTGCAAACCATGACCGCGTCCGGTGCAGCGTCCGGTCACCACTGTGACCACCGTTCGCCTCCATTTCTTTTTCGACTTCCGGCACAGTAGAAAATAGGCGTTTCACTTTCCCAAAAAGCGCCGGACGCAAACCCCTCTCTACCGCTTAAACTCCATCGCCTTCGCAAAAGTGCTAACACCACCAAGTGTACACCGCCATGTGCATGTGTGTTAGCATTTCACAAACATTTTCAAGGTGTTATGTTAGCTCTCTACTAGATCCTAATGCATATGTTCAAGACATTGATCTAGTGGCACTTGATTCCCGAGCTAACCGTGATTGCCCCTCTTGATAGTCGGCTATGTATCCTAAATCCGGTCAATCACTTCTCTACTCATCTTAGACTGGCAAAAGGAACCCTATGGTTATATGTTTGCCTTACGCTCTTAGATCCTTCTCTTTCGCTTGATCATCATGTCCATCATTTTATGTGCATCTCCACCATGATCGTCATTTCATGTCCATGCACTATCTCTTTGTGATCTTGTGGCCACCACTCCTTACCACATACACCTTCATCACATGTGTTGTTTATGCCTAACTCAAAACACTTAACACATGGCATTAGCAACTTGGTGTCATTAATTACCAAAACCAAACTTGGGCTTTCACCCCAAACCCTAACTGTCATTTCATTTTCCATGCCTCCATTCTCCACTCGCTTAGCCGCAAGCGGCGGCGGTGGTGGACTTCACCGGCAGCGAGAGGACGGCCGCGCCGGAGTGCGCACGCTGGCGGGTCCCCGCCCATCTCTTATTCTTTTTGTTCCTCCCTTTCTCCTTTACCGTCGTAGTGTGGATACAATAGCAGTGGTGCCGGCGGCCACCCATGGCAACCGGAGGAGGAAGACGGCGCCGCCGCGAGCCCCCTCACCGGGGCTCGCGCTCCCCCCCCCCCGCGGGTAGAGCGCAGCTCCGTCGAGCGGTCGCGCGTCGGTGCCCTGTGCCCCTGGCACGACGGAGACGCCGGCCAGTCAGCCCTTCTTTCCGCTCGACGGCGGTAACAACGGCGGGGAAGAGCCCAGGTAGGGATTCCACCTCTCTGTCCTTTCTTTCAGGGTAGGGTTTGGGTTGAGTTCTTTGATTCGATTCAAAATCGGATCCCTCTTTTGAATCTTTCTTTCCCCAAGTCTAGATCTACACCATGTGTAGGCGTCCGATACCATTGTTATTTACTTTAGGATCTAATGGAGTAGATCAGAGGGGAAACTGTCTTTACATTTTGGGTATAAACAACAAGTCCTAGTACATAGTCTACTAGATCCGAGAGAGAGAGGAAGGAGTAAGGTGGAGCAGACCATCGGTGGGCACAGGGGGTGCGGTGTTGGAGCTAGAGCCGGTGGCCGCCATCTCGTTCGTCGAGGAGGTGATCTGCACTAGGGCAGCGGTGGTCGGGGAAGAAACGGCGGTGCAGTGGAGATTGTTGACGCAGTGCAGTGACGGCGGCGGTGCTTCCCGTCGCTGGCTGCGCCCCTCTCTCGTGATCGGGATTAGGGTTGTAGGTGGGGAAACTAGCGGCTCAGGTGAATCTCGTACCGAGTGCCCCGGCCCCCACCTCTCTTTTATATGCGCAGTGCGACGGGGATCCGCCAGCCATAGATGGGCTGGGCGCCCCTGATCAGGGCGCAAGTCAAGGCCCAAGGAAACCGATGGGCCTCCTCGGTCAGGAGATCAACCTAACACTATGGTCCTTGTGTTAAAAGGTAATGTATTGGTAACGTCAAAATGTGCTGAAAATTCATGTTCAGGTTGAAATAAAGGCCGAAGAGCTAAGTATGGCGGCCGAGCTAGCCCCTTTTTTTTTTACAGAAACTTTTTTTTGGGGGGTGGGGACAAGACGTATTACTTGTGGCGCGTACGCCGCCGTACTCGTACGACTACGTGATGCGCGTGCGGTGCCTTGCCTTCGTTTTCAGGTCGGTCGGTGTGCGACTGCGTCTGCATGCATGCATATGGCATGTGTGGTGTGTTGCACTCGCCCGCTTACTGTCACAGGGTACACTACGTGCATGTCGCTACTGCTGCGATTCGATCCCTTTTACTTTTAGAGCATTATTGTTCAATTCGTTCGTTACAAGTTGTGCTCGCTCCACAGAATTTCAGATCACGATCACAATCCGTCGTCCAGCAAAAAGGCGAGCAAAGCGACGTTTGTTTGATCTGTGGTCTGGACGTCTGGTCATAACAGGAGTAGTGTTTCTTCTCGTTTTTGTTTGGTCATACTATACAAGAACGTGACGGATATGTGTACAGCTCCAAGAATTGTCTCTCATGCACGGACGACACGAGCGAGCGAATAGTCTTCGTTTTTGCACCGCCACGTGCGCCTTCATGCATTTCATTTTCTGTCCTTTTCTTTTCCATGCATTCCACTTTGGTAACCGACCCGCTGACTAAGCGTTCAGTGACGACGACCCCCCTGTCCATGCATGTTTTCAGAGATGCCCATCGGTGTACTACGTCGCTAGCTCTCCATGCATGCATGTTTTCGGAGATGTCGGTGTAAATATCTCTCCTACGTACGTGTACGTCGTATATACGGTACATGCATGGCCGATCGATATATAATATAAAATACAGTACACTGTGCAAACTAATAAAATGTCGCCTGCCAGCTGCATATATATATACACTTGTAGGAAGGTACACCAGCGGTCCCTAAACTTATGCTAGTGTGTTATCTCGGTCCCTAGAGTCACAAAACAGTCGTTTATGCCCTCAAACTCTATTCGGGTGTCAAAATATAGTCCAAACGGGTCTAGATCCACAACCAGATGCCGACGGGGCTAGGGCCCACCTGCCATATCCATCTTCCTCCTCCTCCTCTCTCTCTCTCTCTCCATTGACCACCACTCTATCTCTCCTCTTGACGGCGGGCAAGGCAGCGCGGCTGGGCACGGAGGCGCACCTCGCGCGCACCCAGGGGTGGTGCAGTCGACGGCATGGCTGGGCACGGGGGAGGTGTGGCCGGCGGTGGACGGGGCGGGCACCGACAGTCGGGGACAGGGGAGGCGTACTTGGGTACGGGAGCGGCGGTGACTAGGGCAGGGCGGCGGGCAGGGTGGCCCTGCCGGTGGTGGACACATGTCCTACCTCTTTAAGTACATCTGAAAGATTGAGTAGGCAGATGTTGAGCTTTGACGAAGCCACCACAGGTGCTTCGCTATCACTATCAAAGGATACATTGAATACCATTGAAAGAAATCGTCACTAAATTCTAGAATTGATTGAGCAAATGCAAGCACCAACCCTACCGACTCACCTTTGGCTTTTAGAAAAATTGCACCTTAATTTTTAAGGCTTGAGTATATACACACACACACACCTTCTCCGGTTAAAATTACTTGTATTTAACTTTGTCATCCTCGATGTAAAATTTTTACTACGCCGTCTAACTTCTTTTGAAGTATATGTATACAAGTCATATGTTTTGAAATTGATAAATTTTAAACTCATTATTGTTCATAGTTGTTCTAAGATTATTTGACAAAATATTGTCCTCAACGGCATATTTTTATGACTAGAAGGGGGCACAACAACAATGGTGCATATATCTGTCACAGTTCAATCTCCCATAGTTACAGATAAGGCCTTTTCACTCTCTCTCCATCACATCAATTTTTGAACGTATGCATGGAGCATTAAATGTTGGTAAAATAAATAACTAATTGCACAGATTAAGTGTAAATCACGAGACGAATCTTTTGAGCCTAGTTAGCCCATGATTGAACAATATTTGTCAAATACAAATAAAAGTGCAACAGTTAGAAAAGTTCTAACTTTCCACGATCTAAACAAGGCCCAAGTCAAGGTTTTCGTCATTAATTAAGGTTTGTAAAAGTTGAGTTCACGCACCCACTGATCTCTATCCTGACACATTTACATAAAGGAAGACAAGGACATTGGATATTTTAATTGGACGGGACATTCTTGGGGAGAAATTAATTAGCGCATGACATCATCGAATGTCCAAATGGCAAATACAATTATAGAAATATACTTCCTTCGTTCCAAATAAAAGTTTTTTTAAGACTCAGGTGGAAGAAGAAAACAAGATGACCATTATATACCCCTTAATATAATAATATATGCTAGTGTCATATTTGTACATATCCTCTCGTCCCCTAACTAAGCAAGTGTAAGACATAAAAGGATGGTGAAAAAGGCATCGGAACTATATAATGAATTAATTTGGTCTTTACTTTTTGGCAAACACACCATAGATGAATATGGAAGCTCGCAGACACACTCACCCTATAAACAGAAGCATAATACATGCATGCCTCTACAAATTGACGAACCGCCGTAGAAAAAAATAGATATATGACGACTAAGACACACAAATATATAAAGATTGAAACTTGAGATTTAATTGACCATCAAATCTATAGGGTCGTACCACGCTTTGACGCTTGGCTTAGTTCACAACATAGGTATGTTGTTTTAGACATCTCTTGTGGTGGAGCTCCGAATGAAAGTGGCCGGGCATCAATGAAACTGACCACAACAAAAACTAGGACTATTTTTTAACTAGTACACCTCGAAAGGAAAAAAAAACTACTTTAAGATTAGGCCCTAATTACCAAACAGGGCCTGAAAATAAATAAAAAACTTATTTGCAATGGAAAGCGCGCGTTTATTCGGTGGTACGGTATTAAACATCCGTACGTTTGCGTGGCAATATATAATGATGGTCATCACATCGTCAGTCCACCATCCAGAGCGTGCAGTCCACGTGGTGGTCGTCGTCGTCAAGGGCGCCCCAGCCGAGCCGGCGGCCCATGGCCGGCGGCGTGAGCAGCATCCCCCTGGCCATGTCGTCGATGAGCCCGGGCATGTCAAAGATGGCGTCCTCGTCCAGGAAGCCGTAGCAGCAGGCCGCCGTGTCTCCTCCGTCGGTTCCTCGGGTTCCCGTACTTGTCGTCCAGCAGCAGGGAGAAGCCTCCGGCTGCGGCGGGACGATCGTCCGGCGGCCGTGCTGCTGCAGCAGGCCAGAGGCGGAAGAAGAAGAAGGGCGGTAGAGCTCGGCGGCCTGCGCGGCGGCGCATCGTATGTCTTGGGGCGCGGCGGTGCGCGCGCGCGGGAGGGCGTGCTCGGAGTCCGGGAAGTTGAGGTGGGCGGCGGTGGCGCCGCGGAGCGCGATGGCGGCGACGTCTCGGAGTCCGGGAAGTTGAGGTGGGCGGCGGTGGCGCCGCGGAGCGCGATGGCGGCGACGTCGTGCGCGCGCGCGGCCATCTCCGGGGTCGGGTAGGTGCCGAGCCAGATGCGCGCCTGCGCCTGCGGCTCCCGCACCTCGCACACCCACCGGGTGCCCCCGCCGCGCGCGCGCACGCCGCGGTACACGGGGTGCCGCGTCTCCCGGAACTTCTTCCGCCCCGTACGCCGCTTCGGGGGCAGGCGGTGGAGGTGGTGGTCGGCGGGAGACGCCGGCGGCGAGGACGAGGATGACGAGGCGGACGAGGAGTCGTCGGCGTCCATGGCACGGCCGGCGGCGGAGTACTGGCAGTGGCAGTGGCTCACTGGCTGGCTGGTTGGGTGTGAGGCTGGAATGGAATGGAAGGCTGATGAGCTGGGTATAAATAGGTGTGGAAGGCTGACAGGGACCCGTCGAGTTGGCCATCGAAGCCAACACGACTTGTTGGGTTCGGGTTGTGGGTCTGGGTCTGGGCGGGTGTGAACTGAGCACAGCGGCTCGGGCAGGGACGGGACCCGCTACGCCTTTTTACTCACGTGGGGAGTGTGCAAGTCTTGAAATGGAACACGTGCGCGCCTGCGTCCGCTTTTCTCACCGTCACCAAGGAGGAGATGCAGGCTTAGCAAGCGCAGAGCAGGCAGCTAGCATCATTAGCCTCAGTAAAAAGGTAGCCTACACGTTGAAGTGGAGTGACCAGAAGCCGGCACCTCCCATCACAGGCTACGCAGCCAGTCTGACAGTCATCCTCCTCATCTCAGAATCGTTTCAGCTTTATGAGATGAAAAGCAAAGGCCGGGAGCACTTCCTTCCTCCCATCGCGTTCTCTAGTTGTTGTTGCTTCTGAATTTTGTCTGACGAAGCATATGTATCCCTGCAGGATGCTAACAAGCTCTACGGGGCTAACATCTTCTTTCTTTTTCTCATCTGATCCTACCTGGCCTGACGAAGCCAACATCCAGCATGGAGCGTTGGGGGTGGCCTTATACAAGTGCTGTGCTGCCTTACCGTATCTTTGTTACCTTTATTTACCTTTACCGGTGTGACAGGCTCCGCAGGCCGGTAAGTCTGGTTTAGTTTCCAAAAATTTTTGGGTAATATCGAGCATTTGACACATGCACTGAGTACTAAATATAGATAAAAAAAATTAATTGTACAGTTTGGTGGAAAATTACGAGACAAATCTTTTAAGCCTAATTAGTCCATGAATAGCCCTAAAGTGCTACAGTAACCCCACATGTACTAATGACGGCTTAATTAGGCTTAATAAATTCGTCTCGCAGTTTTCAGACGAGCTATGTCATTAGTTTTTTTATTAGTATCCGAAAACCCCTTCCAATATACTACGAAGCATTCGATGTGACACCTAAAAATTTTTCTTTCCCCAACTAAACACAGCCTTAATGAATCACACATGACATGCAGCTCTTTAGTCTTTTTTTTTTTGAAAAAATGTATTTTCTTTGACTGATCAGCGGACCTATTTGGAACACTACTTGTTCATATGGTTTTTCTTTGGAACAGTGGGCCTTTATGTTTTTTGGTTGTGGCGCTGTAGGCTGACCTTTTTTTTTTGCTTTTAGAAATTTTATTAGGGCCTTACCCCAGTCTTAGCATTAAGCAAAGACTACAATATCCATACAACATTCAGGTGGGCTACACCTCTCCATCAAAACATGAAAACACAAACCATGGATAACTCAACTACTCCTCCATACCTTTTTGATTTTTTCTTGAACAATGGTCTTTTTTATTATTCATAATACAGTGACCAATTCATCAATAATCTTTCCATTTAAAAAAATTGACTTTCTACTTTTATCCCTTTTTCCAAAGATCCAATGACAAGAGCAATGTCGGACATATATCAACAGACAAGAAACATTTTACAATAAATAAAAAAAACCTCACGAAGGGTGCAACAACAAAACTACCAACAAACACAACACCAATGATCCTCGTAACAACTTTTATTGTAACTCTAGACCATCTTAAGTTTGACCAATTCAACAGTCCGATTAGAACCCGATGAAATAAAATGTCGTGCTAATTTTAATAACATCCTTCCATCGGTGTCTATTCATTGTAGTTGGGTGTATGTCCTACCAATAGGTTTGTTTTTTCCTTACATTTTGTATGCAATGGCACACAAGACTAATGTAGTCGAAGATTGAAAATAAAATTAGTTATCAGCAAGGGGATGTATACACAATGTCCGCCAAAGAAGTCCTGGTCAAGTGACCATTATCTACAAAGAAAGAGAAGAATGTTAACCGGTCTAATATTTGGTCCAAGAGAATGACCAAACCAACCAAACTTTTATAGGAGAAGACAAGAAGAAAATTTTCGTTGTAGGGGATAGGCTAACCAAGTAATCTCGAGGAAGGCATAGGGGTTCATCAAACTAGTTTTCTAAGAGAAACAAAAGTACAATCTTGATGCATTTGTTTTGTCAGGACACCTAAGGTTCTGTTTGAATCCGCTGTGTGATTATTAGTTATTAATCTAATTGGAAACAAAACATGTTAGATTATAGGTGGATTGTTTATAATAAAAAATTTAGATTGTAATAATCCTATAATCCGGTTGAGACCTGCCTTTTGAGATTGCAAGCATTTCTCACTTTAACCAACAATAATCCACTATAATAATTTAATGATCCAAACACTCAATGGTAGTAATCCTATACATAATCTAGATTATAATAATCGACCGTGATCCAAACAGGTCCGTGTTATGGTAGTATTTGTCAAATTGTATTAATCGAGCATCTATATTCCATGTGATCAAACATGTCTATTAGGGGTTTAAGTCCTAGATGCAATGTGTGCATGCATCGTGCATATGTTTATAGAGTTTGTGTGTGTACGAGTGTTTAAAGGAAAAACAAAGAATGTGCCCAATTTGTACTCTTTGGATGGACTATTGTTCATGTATCCACTCCCGTGGGACAAGAAAAATGTTCATGTATCCACCAAGATCGACTTCATACTATGTTGTATGCCTTCTAGACGGCCGTCGTGTGGTAAAACGGCTGCTCTAATGAAGAGAAAGGAGGAGGTGTGCAAGCACAGCACCTGCCCGTGCCTGCTTCAGCTAAAGCATGGAGATATTCCCTTGGGCGTGGCGAAAATTTCTCACATAGGGAAGCATGTCGCTGTCAGGTTAGCAAGTTTATGATGAGTGCGCGCAAGACATGTCTGTTTGGACTTGGACCACGTCACCACCAGCGCGCTTTTTGGCCCCCGCCGTTTTTGTTGCTGGCCTGCTGCCATTTACTTTGGTTCTTATCATCAGCACAAGTCAAAACACGCACGTGCCCAATTATTAATCAAAACATTCTTCGGTGAACTCATTAGCAAGACCAGTAACCCCATCCACATCCATACATGTGATTCATCATGTTAAAACGCTTTTCAGCTCGTCTACTGCTGAAGACATGGAACTGCATGCCTCATCACTCAATCAGTTGCAGTCTTGCGACGTTGATGGCCATGGCCTCAGGCTCAGGCTCTTCTGTTTCAGGCGCTGCACTCGCTTCCGGTGGCCTCGCCCTTGCCTGTGTTGCTCCCACTCGTGGGCCCCTCGCAGCACCCGGTTGTCGCAGGCCTGTAGAGTTAAATAAACACAGCACTCAGAATGATCCATGCTTCATCATCAGTAACGCTGCAACAGAATTATCGGCGTCTATGCATATAGTACAGCTCTCAGAAAACTAGAGTCACCTCGCACACATATTGCGTCCACAGCTCTCTTGAAGTTGAAGGGCCCCTTACACTTCCAACCACACCATCTGAGGCGCTCGTGCTTGGTAAAACAGTTGAATCGTCCGACAAGAACCTTTTCACGACATCCACACAAGGCTCAACAACTTTCTTTTGCCATGAGTCGCCAGTGGCACCTATCGAAACACGCATGAGAGATTATGAGTTTCTACAGAAGAAGGCATACACATTTCACAGTGCACCAAAGGAGTGTAGGTGGCCTTACGTACAGCAGAATGCTTCAGTTGCATCAACGCGATGCAAATTCCACCCAAAATCTTTACTCAGTCGATGCAGTCTCCGTCTCTTTTATTTATGGGAAAAAAATGGTGAGAAGTTTACAGTTAGCCAAGTATCAGTGTGTTCAGTCAGACAGTCTTCCAAAAGACTACAATAACATAAAAATTACACAGGATGCTAAGTGCTTACTTGACGTCGAACAAGTCTGCGAGTGCTTGCCTTTAGCTGGGAAACAGCTTCATCCAACAAGCTCTTAAGCTGATCATCATGTATATCAAACATGCTCGCAGAAGAATCCTCACCAGATTCTTTTCTTGGTAAATATAGCCTGAAAAACTCATCAAATTCACGGACCCCAATGGCCTGCCGCAGCCCTTGGGTGTAAAGAGCATCTGCATCGTATATGTTGCGTACTTCGTCCAGCAGGCCAGCATCCATCATGCAATCAACCCTTTTGTTGACATAACTGTCCAGAGCTTGAAGATCAGCATCTACCCACAGGAAACAACAGTTGAATCTGGAGTTACTAGGCCGACCCCATTTCTGTTCTGACACAACCAATGATCTCATTTAAGACATCTAGAAATCCCAACAAGTTCAAACTCAAACAGGAAAAAGAAAAGGAGTGGTGTGAGGCGATTATGGGTTCACGTTCATGACAAAAGGAGGGTGTTTCACTGGGATTTCTACAAGATTGATAAAAAGCACCGAGCAGACAAGTGTAGAGAGATTCCTCACCTTAGCAGCCTCTCCTTGGAAAAGATCACTGGGTAGGGAACCCGTCGTTGCATACAACTCAAGGTAGCGTTTGATCTTTGCAATAGACCAACACATGCAGAATGGAAAAACACACAACAATCAATGGCAGTAGGAAAATGAGCACCTGTACAAGAAGGAATTCTAACATGGTATAGTTATATAAAGTCAGGAAACTTGGGCAACACCCTTACTTTTCTATGGTCGTTTGGATGGATCCTTTGCGCAGCCACCGGATCAATCTCCTTCAAGCGTTCATAGCCACTGCCTTCATCGCCATTGGTAAGGCCTGATTGGCATAGGTAACAGACATGTCAACCGCTGTTTGGGAATTGAGCTACACACTAAGAACAAGGAACATTTAACATGACTTATTACTCACCTATATCATCTTCATCTATGTGATCTCTCAAAGTACAGTCCTGCATTTCTTCTGCCATATCATCAAAGAGGAATGGGCTAACAAGAGTCTGAAGTATTTTGTGGGCAAAAACACGACAGTAGTTCAGACAGTGCGGTCACACAGAAAGCAGATGGACTTGACGATACAGAAATCAGGACACTTCAAATTTGAACCTGGATGTAGAAGTTTGTGCCGCCGACAATCACAGGGAGGCCACCGCGATCCAATATTTTCTGTATAATCTGTGAGCAGAGGGGAAGGCGTTAGCTATCATCATGTGACCCAGGTCCAGTACTGAAACTTGTAGAGGCAGTGGTAGCAGCATTGGCTTACCGGAACGGCATGGTCGCGGAAATCACGGCAAGTGAACTCTACGGAGGGATCGATCACGCTAAGGAGATGATGAGGAACACCTGGACACGCATGGAGCGGGTTCGAGCATTTAATCTGAAAGGAAACTCAAGTTGGGGGAGGCGGTGAGGAGTCAGAGACAGACCGTTCTGCTCGTGGAAGGGGACCTTGTTGGTGAGGACGTCGAGGCCGCGGTAGAGCTGCATGGAGTCGGCGCTGACCACCTCGACGCCGGCGAAGTGGGCCGCGAGGTCGACGGCCAGCCGCGACTTGCCGGCTCCCGTGGCGCCCATAACGATAACCACCTTGCCCCGCCCCCTTTGAGACGGCGACGGCGGAGAGCAGGCGGCTCCTTCCTCGCCGGCGCCAGGGCTAGGGTTTGCAGCTGCGGCGGCGGAGGGGTGGGCCATCCCTAACCGGCGGCGGGAGGTGGGGGAGGCGGGGAGCTGACAGGCAGATATGCAGATCGGTGAGGAGGGTTTAGCAGCAAATTTTTTTTGTTTTGTTTTGTTTTGCTAAAATACTTTTTAAAATTTCCTTGACTGATGATGATCCAGGCTAGTTGATGACGAGGCGGACAGTATTTGCCTCTGCTGATGTTATACATGCGTTTGCTACTAAAATTACTGCATTCAAATTACTGTTATATAATTGTCAAAAAAATTACTGTTATACAACTGTAATTTTCGACATGAATAATATGGTCATCCAAAAATTCCAAACACTACGACAAACTTTTTCTGAAGAAAGCGCATGAAATGAAAATACTATACATACATCTATCTATTCTATTCTATACTATAAAAGAGCGAAGAAATTGAAAAATATATGTTACCTGAAAATTCCTACCCACCATATGTTTTAAACCTTAGATCATAGATCCAACGCATCTAATCCTCCGTCCTAACCTGACAAATGAGCCCAGCCGGAAAACTTTTAATTCTTTACACGTGTGGTTCCTCGGATTGCTATTTTTTTCCCACAAAAAATTACCCAACCCACCTATACCCTAGGAACGTTGGTCTCCTCAATTGTTTTTTTTTCCAAAAAAAACGACCTATTCTTGACCCGCCCGTGTACCCGCATCGCCCCCTCCCATCAATCACGCAGGCCGCATCGGGTTTTTCCCTGCACCGCTTGACAGTTGACACATGAAAAACCTAGGCCCGTGCGCGATCGCCGCTCCTTCGCCTCGCGCAACTCGCGATTCCACTAGGCGACTCCTCGATGCTGCACGCTCAGGCTCTTGATACGACGGCTCCGATATGGTTCCAATCGACGCCACAGTCGGGCGAGCGGCGTCGTGCTTGCCAACGACGGTTGGTGACTGAAATTCTCCTTAGCTTCCCTCGCTGCCCACGCGCACATCGATGGGCTGCTACACACAATCGGCCTCAGGTACGTCGTGGCGGAGGTGTTGCCAACATCACTGGTGGCCCATGACTGAGGGCAAGCCTGCCTGGGCCGCGGCCTGCCAGTGAACTATTCGATGTTGTTACGACGTCACCAAGGTGAGCACGTGGGCTTCACCCTAAAAAACACACTCGATTGAGGAGACATGAACTACTTCCTGCAAGGCTTCAGACGCACTTGAGCCACAAACTAAGACTACTCAGCGAGCATTTGGTGGAGATGGGAGAGGTGGAAATGAAGCAGCACTGGGATTAGCGCTATTTGCATAAGGTGAGTTTATTTTTCTTGAGCCATGATGAATCTGGAGTTCAGTGATTAACCCAGTTCTTTCAGACTGACATGATGGATTAGGAGGCGAGGATTGAGTTGGAGGGGCTATTGTGCACAACAAGGAGGTCAGGAAACAAACGCATTGCATGTGAACACTTGAATTGAAAAAAATTGAAAAGAGCAATATTGGTCTATTTTTTTTCTTAATATATATTTACGAGAAACTCTCCATTGTTGATATATATGAGAAAATATTCATTGTTGATATATACGAGAAAAACTCCATTGTTGATATATACTTGAAATTATTCTTTCAGCACTATCACATAGATCTGCAATCTCATTGAGCTCAAGAAAGAACTGCCCTTCGCACAGGGGGCTTCGAACCAAGAGGTTTCAGCAGAGAGAAGCAATTACCTGAATAATTGGGCCACATAATATAACTAGGTGAGTAATTAGCAAAGAAATATAAAAATCTTCATCTTAGAAAAAACATCATCATATGAAGTGCTTGTTTCTTTTGGCAAAAGCCATTATGATAATAACTCTTTCAGTTTGAAATAAGTATTTCTAGCATGCATTGCTTTTGACAGGTAATTTTACCTACGCGAAGCCATGTGATGCTTGGGTTTTTCTTTATAAAGTGCACAACGAAGCTACCATAACAAATGTTCAAGGGAGGCGTACGATGCCTCAAGGGATTGTTCATGATGTGTCCAAGATTGCATCACTAGACAATATCTGATCGCTTAGACAACACCTCTATTTCTATTTCACCTGGATGAGCTATTTTATTAAGGATATATTATGGTAGAGTTTGGTTTTTCATTTGGGTTATGCATCGTGCCAACGCTAGATAAAAACAAACCTTTTTTTTAAAAAAAAACTTTACATATGTTGACATTGTTACCAACTTGAAACCTTTCGATGGGCTCATATTTTAGAATGGTGAGTGCATCGTTGTCATTGACACCTCTTCTTTGTTGGCTGCATGTTCGTTTTACCTTCGATAATGTTCCCTTTTTATCCCAATATATATGTGTCGGTGTTCGGACCCGATGGGGTCCTAAACCAACGAGTAAAATGCTGCGTGTCCCTTTCCTGGATGGTGATGCAAGGAGAACACACGGGGGTTTATCCTGGTTCGGACAAAAGAAGGCCCTACGTCCAGCGGGGGGGAGAGATTTGTATTTCCTTGCACCGAGATGCTTGCGTAGGGGTTACAAGCTTGCGAGAGAGGGTGTCGAACCCAAGTCTCAAAGGAGAAAAAGAAAGAGTACAAGACGATTGCTTGAGATGTTGATCTCTGTCTTGTATATGGCTAGTTGTTCGTCTGTTGTCGTCTCTGCTTCTTGCTTTCCGCTTGTGAAGCCCCGGCCTGCCTTTTTATAGGATGAGAGGAGGCCAAGGCGATGGGGAGCCTTGAAATGATGTTTTGTCGATCCCTGTCGAGGTGACTGTAGCGACGTGCCGTAGAAATGGGAGGCCATCCCTGGGCACGTGATGTCGTAGGAGACGAGATGCTGAAATGACCCGGAGCGCCGTGCCATACCGTCCTTCCTTCCCTGTTGCGCTGTGTCGAGGGTCGAGGCCGGGTCGAGGTCGGGTCGGGGCCGAATGGATAAGTCCGAATCCCAGGAATTACGGCGTACGGGCTTTGTCGTATTCTCCCTCGAGGGTCGCTGGTGATGCATAGTGTTAGGTATGGCGGGCACAGTGACGTTTTTCACCTCCCATCACGGGATGGGCGGTAAAACAGTGAGGGCTGACACTGGTATTGTTCCCACGTCGACCATGCGTGTAGCCATGCCGGTAGGTGGTAGTAGGTAATTGCATTAAATGCTAAGACTTTTGTCCGGAGGTAGGTAAAGAAAGGGGGTCGAGCGCCTCGACCCGGGCTTACGCGAGTCGGAGCGCTCCCGGGGGGGGGGGGGGGGGGGGCGGTCGAGCCCCGTGCGGGTCGGAGCGCGGTCGAGGCTTCCCGTCGAGGGGGCCTCGTACGAGTCGGAGGCAGGACGCGGTCGAGGCACCCCGTCGAGCCGGCCTCGTACGAGCTGGGCCTGTCGCGTGTTTTTGAAACGGGTCGTGCTTTGTCGTGATTGGGTTACTTTAGTTTATATTATCGTTGAATATGGGTACCCCTATGGCATTGGTACCGACAATATGATTATGAAGATCAGTGCATATTATTTAGGGTTTAGGGAGTGCTACATTAGTTCGTCATGTTGGAAAAAATTCATCCATTCAATCTGGGACAGCAAAACATTAAATTCCTTACGGAGAGCACTAGGGGATTTTAAATATAGATTTTGATATATGATCATGCTCTGTTTTTCCATCACATGTGCTATATAAATCCGAGCTCTAAATATTGTGACGCATCATACAACTTCAAAATTATATTTTCTTTTCTATAATATAACATCATCTATCACAAATAAACCATGTCAATTTTCATACCACCATTAGTCTATTATTAACATAAACACTTTATATGGCCTCACCGTTTAGACGGAGAAGAGACAAAATCATGGCTACTTTTTGTATTCTATAATATTTTTTTACATATAATATTAAAATGTCGTATCACAAATATAAGCACGTGCGACACGTGCGTGTCGCACATGCACCTTTACTAGTACAAACAAAAGCTCAATCTCAAATTTTGTTCGTGGATCAACACAACATATGAGTACATGTATACAACAGCAAACACTATTGTATGAGAGTACATGATCCTCGTTTGGTACCAAGTACGTGTCCATCACACTTGTATAACTTCACACAGACAAAGCATTCAAAATCAGCAGAAACAAAAAAAAAAACATTCATACAAGCCATATAGGTTGTGGCCTACTATTGTGTTCTTCATCAGGAGCAGAAGAGGCTTATCACACTCTTTCTTTTACTATGGTGGTGGTGAGCCTTCTGCTGCTCCATTCCAGCACTACGGTGTCCTTGTGCACCGGCCTTGAAGAACCTTGCCTGGGGACCTCCAAACAGGACCCCTTCATTGTCTTGCATCGACTCATCCTTACACTTCTAATCATCTTTCCTTCCGCATTCTACAAAATACAGTGGTATATTAGCATCAGTCTTAACAAAGTTACAGATAGAAATATTTTCTGTGCTCACATTCGGGCTATCGTAACCTTCTTCACAGGCATCACAAAGATCCAAAGCCAGCTTCCGCAGTAGTGGTAACTGCAAGAAAGGCCACCAGGTTAAAAGCTTTCAAACCGATGGTGCCAGAGGAACAACTAGAGGAGAAGGAAGGCACCTCTCTGATAGCATCGTGTATTATGCTCCTTCCAATGCCCCTACCCTGCGGGTTCTCAACTCTCAGAAACTATATAACCAATCAACAATTCAACTTCTTCAACAGAGAAAAGTTACAATGGTATACATCCTGGAAATGACATATATAGATGGACTGCAATTTTGCAACAGCATGGTGAAAGTTTGTTCCAACTGTAGCCATGTCAGGCACCACTTCCTCATTGGGTAGCAACTAACAAGCATTAAGTTGCTCGCATCATTTAGTACAGTTCTACATTGTGTTTTAGGATTCACTAGAACTATATCTCAAGAACCTGCTATGATATTTTTCATACTCACCGTGTGCCGTAGTAGGATGTCTTCCAAAGCTTTACAACTGAGAAAAGAACAAACCCCTTCAACTGTTACTTTACCACATTCCTGTATATCGAAAAATAATGCAATCCATAAAAGATGGTGTGTACATGATGAAGATGGTTTCAGACATTGAGTAGAGTTTTAGATATTTGTAAAGTATAATTTTTATAGCATTGGAAGTCAAATACATATAAAAATCAAGTTTCAGCTAGTACAATATAAAACATCTAGCAGTGAATGAATGAAATAGAGAGCCGTAGAGTACATGCGCAGTGAATGAATGAAATAGAGCCGTAGAGTACATGCTAGCGCACAAAATATGGACATGCTATTTTGTTATCTTATAAGCTACTCTTTTAAAAAGGCTTTTGCTGCCCCACCACTAAAGCAAGTCCTATTTATTTAGTTATATACTTATATTAGCAACTGAACCCCGAAATTTGATTTTAGAGGAAAATATCAGATATTCAGCACTGACACAATAAGGTTTACTCAAATTGTCGAGATTGCAGTTAGGCATACCTCAAGGTGTATAAGTGCCAAGTTTGGCCACCCAGATGAGATAATGTGTTGAGAGTCTGTAGATCAAGAAAAAGTGAGAACTCAAAATGACCAAATTACAGGAGCCACTGAATTTGGAAGTAAAACTTACTGGAGTCAAGGAGTTTGCAACCAGAAAGTGAAAGTTCAGCTAAATTGCAATTCTCTGTAAGGATTGTCAGGTCATCATTTGTAAGCCATGGAGTAACCCAATGAAGCTGCAATACTCTCAATGCAGGTGCCTTTGTTTGGAAGCTAAATGAAGTTAAACTGCCAAGACAATAGTGCAGGCAAAGCACCTGAAGATTTACTGCTGATTCCAATAGATTTCTAACAACTCTCTCAGATATCACCTGGATGTATATTGTCAATTAGTTATGGAGTGAAAAAGCACAAGTTCATATTTAACATGCTGTAGAGTGTTGGGGCACACCTGAAACCTCAGAATCAAAGACTCGAGGAATGGGCAAATCATAGGAAGAGCACACATGACATTCTCAGCTAATGCTGTGCCAAGACCAATTGTCATCTTCCTTACTTTACTAAAAGAAGGAACAAGATCTTCGATTCGAATAGGGCAAAATCCCCAGCCCATTTCAACATCCTCCAAACAGCTGGTAGTTCCTACCTCCTGTAGAAAATCTTTGTACTTGTTACCACTGATATGTTCTACATTATCACACTCCAACAGAAGACTACGGCATCCAGCTGTTCTCAGACAGTTCAATTTACAATTTCTTCGTATAACTGGAGCTAATGATACCATAGAAATCTGTGAGTTGATGGACAAAAAGAAAAGAATTAAACACACTCTATAATGATACATGAAAAAAAAACAAACTTAACAATAAACTTTTGGGGTTTGTCCTTTGGACCAGCGAAGGTAAAAATGATAGCTGTCGTACTAAAATAAAGTAGCAGAAAAGTCCATCAACATAATTAAAAAGTGTGTACTTCTATCACCCTGCAGCCTGCAGGCAGTATAAGTGTATAAAATATCAACCTGATACATAGAAATAATAGCCCCACAGTGCACTATGTATTACTCATCAATAGTCTCCTAGCTCAGTGAACATTCCAGTATGAGTGTTTCATCAATTGGTCAATTGTAGTGCTTGATTAGTTAGAAGCTCAAAACAAAATTACATAATCAGTATGATAAATACAACAACAACATAGCCTTTTGTCCCAAGCAAGTTGGGGTAGGCTAGAGATGAAACCCAAAAGAGACGAGAAACAGGGAGACACATAAAGGGACATAAAGGACACAAGACAAAAAGAGGTCACGGTTCGGGCACGTTGATTGCCAATCTCCAAGCGCTCCTATCCATAGCTAAAACCTTGGAGATAATCAGTATGATAAATATTTTCTAAAAAAATGGACACATTATAAAAGTGATCAGGCATATTGAACAAAAACAATGATTCAAACAGAAAATCATACCACAGTCTCTGAAACGTCAAGATACTCGAGATTAGAGCCAACAAACTTGCAGAGTGCACCATTTGTAAGTGATGTTTCCCTTAAGCTCAGAAACTTTGTGATGCTTATAATGCTCATTAGCTGCGACAAAGCAGCAGAGTCAATACCTACATATTGACATATACCTATATTAGCCAGCATGCCTAAGTAGTGGAAGGCAAACACAATGATAACTGAAAAACAAGCATAGCATCGTATTTCTGACGTCATAAAAATAAGTTATCATTTGCACAGTCATGGATGGATCTGGGGCATGAGACAAAGGGAATTGTTTTTACCTTTACAGCCATCCAGATGTAATTCTTGCATATAAAATGCCATAACATGAGCATGTACACTGTTGTGGCCAGAAGGATTGGTAGCGCATAGCGTTTGAATTGATCGATTTCCAAAAGAAGTATAAGAAAGAACCATTGAATGGATCTTTGTACACTTCATCAGAAGGTTAGAAATACCATCATCTGTCAACAGGAAGCAGTTTCTAATGTTTATATAGCACAGAGAATTTTTCAAAACAGATATCTCCAGCAAGCCCACATCTGCACACGCGCAAACAATGAAGTTACTAGCTTGCAGGTAAGGTAATAACAATATGCACAGCTGCAAAGCAAGATGATAAGCACAAAACTTTTCTATTACCATCAATATCACTTCTGCCTTCCAATATCAGTCTTGATATATTTAAGAAAATCGAATTCAGTTGTCTGTCATATGGTGGACAATGTATGCCATATCTTTTCTGATTTGGCTTCACTTTGCTTAGGACTTCAGAACTAGATGAGACTACTGAATGTTTGGGTGTTACAGTGCTTGTATCAACAGTTATATCAATTTCATCAATCCATGGACATCTCAGTAATAGATATAGCAAATCATCAAATTGAAATGATAAACAATGTGAAACCCTGAATATCCTTAATTCTGGAAAAAACAACTTCAACCAGTCAATTGCTGCGCCAAAATGGACATTTGGACATTTTGAAATATCCACCATGTGTACATTCTTGAATGATAAGGTTTTAGCAGCCTTCTCTAGTTCATCATAAAGAATGAAGCTTCGATGATCAACCTGGGTGTATGAACTCACTATCCTTCTCTTAAATGAAACATCCAGATCAGTAGGGAGAACAGATATGTACAAGAATGCTGTAGTTACTTGGGGACATCCTGAAAGCACTATGTTCTGCAAAATAAAAACCATCATCCTTAAAAATAGACAGAGTGCATGATCTTCTTGGACAGTGAAGTTCAAGGCTAATGCATTTGTAATTTTCCTTTTTTGCAAAGGAAGATAAGCAAGCCCATTATCATAGCAAAAATATTTCGGAGAATATGAATCTTGTAAAAAGATCTAGTCAACCTGAACTATCACATCATAAACTTTCACCTATTTTGCAGCATTTGATCAGTTTAAAGTACATGAAGAGGTTGCATTAAGTTTCATTCACTAAAAGAAATAGTATATATTTTGCAAAGCACCAGGAAAAAAGAGAACAAAACATAAAGGTGAAGAATTCATTCTAGACAGGTTAAATGTATCGTTGCAATATTAGTAAAATGGAAGTGGATAAACCTTCGAATATTCTGTTATTCGAATGCAATATCTCTCCAAGTTACCATCAGCAATAGCATCCAATAAAGTTTTCAAATTGTCCTTAAGAAGATCAAGAATTGTGCAGACGATGTTGTTTCCAAAGTCAAACCAATGCCTCTTTGTCCCTAAAAATACAATTTTCCATTGACCATTGTATTACTAATACATGACAAGAAATTATGGAAGATGTGTAGTGTAAAAGAAGGAACAAACATGAGAACTGTCTGTTATCACTTAAAATTTATAGATAGATCTAGGAATTGTACCTGCCGCAAATCCCAACGGTAAAAGGCATATCTTCACCTGCTGAAACAGTCCAAATGAAAAAGACATGCATAAGTCAAGACAGCCAAATGCTTGATGAACTAATATACAACAGCAGATACTGAGGGAGGCAGAATAGACTTGACACTAAATACTACCCACATATTTTGAGGAATAGTGTACCTTGCTAAGAAGGAAGAGGTGGCCATCTACAGAGTTGGGGTATGATTTTTCACAGGTTTTCATATTTTCTGAAACCCAATACAAAATTGCTTCACACAATTGCTTTTCACTGGACAAGGGAAGCAAATTATTTTCCTTCACAGAGGGGAATAATGAATCATGTTATAAAATAACACTGAGAAAAGATAGAACAAACCTATCCACCGTCAGATGTGGACATTCGATCGTTGAACATAGCAAATCATAAGGTATTTTATTAAATGACCTTCTTGAGATAACATGTGCCTGCACGGTCCACAAAATGGGAGTGGTACAGAAAGCACGTTGCATAATGCATGAGCATATCAGAAAGGAACCAAACATTGCCAGGAAATATTTTGAAAGAACATGCACAAAGTGAATGTACAATGGTAATGCAGTAATTGTACCTACAAAATTCTGAGCTAGATATTCTTGGCAAATTTCTTGAACAAAAGTAACACCTGCAAACATATACAAAGTCGGTGCAAAAAGAAGTTCAAAGAGTTGACTATATTTTGTTAAAGTGGAAGCTATTAGCTATGAGAATTTCAGAACACCATAACAAAAGACACTCACCATGCTCTTGAGCAAAGTCCCAGACTTCAATTATGAAATCTAATGGAACTGAAAAAATGGCGGAAGTTTGAGAGGATATGGTGTTGAACCATCTTTCACACTCCACTAGAAGGCTCTCAACAGCAAGAAACAAAGCTCCCTGGAGGATAAATGAAGTTAGTGACCTAGAGTAGCACCTACCATGAACAGATGGCAGTAGCACTAGACTCAAAATTGCTAATGAGTATGGCCTAAACGACCATCTTCCTCCAGCAGCTATCTGTGATTCACTAGTTTACTGGTAAGCCCTTGTTTAGATTCCAAAGTTTGCCTCCCAAATTCACTATGCAGAATTCCTATTCCCGTCACATCAAAATGTCGGCGCATATATGGAGTACTAAATGTAGATGAAATCAAAAACTAATTACACAGTTTTGTTGTACTTTGCGAGACGAACATTTTGAGCCTAATTAATTAATATTTGGATAATTATTACCAAATAAAAACAAAATTGCTACAGTGTGACGGGACATTTACTATGCAGATTTTGGTCCCAAAGTTTGGTAACTAAACAAGGCTTAACTGCTAATGGAGGTCACAATGGTAGACAGTACTAATGAAATTCCTATTATCACGGCATAGAATTTATGAAACATAATAAATGCATCAAAAATAAGATAACTAATTTAAAAGGCTATTGTCTTGTATTATCAACTAGACAACCACAACTTCTAAGTATTATATCATTTATTCAGAATTGATTAACAGTGAACGCTAGACTTTCAGGACTGGGTACCTCCAACAGCGGGAGGAAATTGTTGTGCGTGATGTTGAAGCTCTCGGAAGGCTCAAACAGGTAGCGCAGCACTTGCACGGCAGCCTCCAAATCGCAGCCCACGTTCACATGCTCTCGGCCGGATTCACTGCACACAGACAGTGTCCATGAGATACCCTGCCCACTCACCAGTAGCTCGAGAGCTCGAGGCTTGGGTTTTCGCTAACCTGAAGCTGCCGCCGAGGAGCGCGCGGAAGTAGGAGGAGCTCTCGATTACCCTGCCACAAGACAGGAGTCGATTACCAAATCGGAGGAATCAGCTAGGGGTTAGGTTGAGATGAGAGAGCGCTCGCTTGCCTGTGCCGGTCAACGCGAACGGCGACGGTTGGGGATGGGAGCGGGTCGAAGCGCGCGAGGTCAGAGATGGAGACCGGCGGGGGACGAGGTGAGGATGGATCACGGGCGGCGGCGGAGGATGATGTGTCGGTGATCTCTAGAACCACCGCGTCGCCGGCGGAAGTGGCGGCGGCGTCTTCCCCGTCGCCGGGGAAGGCCATGGCCGTGGTGCTTGGTTATGGACTCATGGGCTGTTTCAGGAATGGATCGAGTTCTTCAGAATGTGAGTTTGTGACTTTATGAGGTGGGCCGCCGGTCCGACTTGGACGAGCCACAGGCCCAACCTTAAAATGCCAAGCCCCATCCTAAAGAAACCAGAAAAACAAAATTCTCTATTTCTTTTTCCTTCTGATGATGAGAATCCCAAATTTGTTCAGAGCGGAGGGATGAGGATCCTTTATTTTTGTTCGTTGTGGTAACCATGGTTACCAAATTTGCTGTTTGTTTTGGGGTGGACTCTTCTCTGCTTATTGAAAAACGCATCCAGGGACGGGCGTGATCGCGAAAAAAAAAGAATCCCAAATTTGTTGGTTTTATAAAGCACCGAGATTTGAGTACAATATTAGCGTTGTTATTCCATTTCGTCCTTGAACTTTCAAAATAATCATTGAGGTGCTCAAACTTTAATTTTGGACTTGGTTCATATCCAAAGTGACAGTTCTAGTTCTCGAACTTTTGTTCAATTTCTTCCATGAACTATCAAGCTAAGGGACTAGACCGAAATGCACAATGTTAATTCAAGGATGAAATTGAACCCGGAAATAAAGTTTGAGTACTAAAACAATCACCGGATGGTCCTAGGATGATAATGAGCCCAAAAGTGAAGTTCAAGTATTGAAACAACCATTTTGAAAAGTTGAGGGATAAAATTGAGTGCCGGGACCAAAGGATGGAAGTGGTGGCTCAAACTTAGCTATTTAAATTTAAAAAGCTAATAATGAATAAATTAAACCAAATATAAATGGGTTATATATACAAATAAAATTGGAGTGTACATCCATACGCTCCAGCTAATCTCATGCATGTAACTGAATAACAATAATGTTGAAGACACAAGGATTGAAAATTGAAGCAGCTGATTTCCCAAAGAAGAAAATTGAAGCATGCACGGCTGCCAAACTCGATGATGCGCTCATATATACTGTATATATTTAGGAGTATATAATATCACAATTCCTATAGCACAGTCGCCTGAAATTTTGTGTTTGCTTCAGGCGACGCCTTGTCAAGCTCCGTGCGCTCTGTGGTTGCTTCGTATTGGGTCCGGCCGTCTGGGCGTGATCCACTACCCGCTAACACTGAATGGACCGGGACTGATATTCCTCTTTGCACACTGTTTACTCGAACCGTCTCCTATCCAGGAAAGGGAGGAGGGGAGGCGATTTTCTCAGTGTGCGGCATTGCGGCGATTCTTCCGGCGAACTCGCCGCCCCGCCCCGTCGCGGCGCGTCGTCTCCCCCTCGCCGAATCGAAGCCTTGCTCGCGTCCGCCAGTCCCGGCGCTCGAGAGCTGCTTTCGCACGTCCCCCTCCCCCGGGATTCAGGTTTGGTGTCCTGTCCTCGCCTATGTGATTTGCGCTCCGCCCCCCAGGTTTTGGCTGCTTGTTCGTGCAATTCTTAGTGATCTGTGCTATGGTTTCTAGTAAGGGATCGTCCATTTCGAGTCTGGTGTACCGAACGACGTTGGGTCCGTCCATTTCGCCGATATCTCCCGATCTGTTCAGTTTTGTCGTGTCGAGCGCTGGGTCCATCCATTTCGCTGGATATCTCCCGATCTGTTCAATTTTGTCCTGTTGAGAAGCTCGGTTATTCCAGGAAAGTGACAAGGATGGAGATTCCATCCGGAAGGTCTTGGGAGGCAAATCTGGATCTGCCACTTCTAGGAGTAGTAGTATTAATGAAGTGCTAGCAGAAACCTGCCTGGATTTGTAGCTTCCAGCAGGGTGAGATGCCAATTAGATTAGTGCGTAGTGTTTTTTTCCTGTAAATGGCAAAGATGAAGATGAGAAATGTAGCATGTGCATTCAGAATTCCGGGAAGGAGGATTAGTTAGTTAATTTGCCCTACTGAAGAATGCTGTCGGAGGTGTATGTTGCCAGTTTTTGTGGCATAAATGACCCCGCTAGCATGTTGTACTGAATACAGTTGTTTGTATTTGTCACACCCCAAAAATTTTAGTTTTGGGATGTGACTAGAAAACACTGAAAACATAACAGAAGATTTTTACTATTTTCTAAAATATCCAACTTTACTTAAGTTGTCCACAATTTAGATGTTGGAAAATGTGAGTTTCTAATTTTTTTTTTGGAATTTAAACAAATGGTTTGTTGCATTTCATGCCTTTGCATAGTGTCTTTGTATGAAAAATGAGTTTAAATGTTTTTAAACGCGCTTAGGGTTTGATTCAAATCAAATCTCTCAAGATCTTTGATCAAGTTTCCATAACCTCAGAACCATGATCAAATCCTTAGAAACCATTCATCTTGATCCTTGTTCCAAAAACCTTGGCGGGTCTTCAACTTTCATCTTGTCAAAACCCTAACTAGCCCGGTCTCTCTTTCTCTCTTTTCTCCTCATTTTAGAGCTTCTAATTATTTCCGACCGAGTTTCCTCCAGAGCACTAAATCTATGCTTGATGGCCAATCATTTTATGTCATCACTCTCACGCAATTCTACCATCATGTTCAAGTAAAATCACTCAGATGTCACATACCCAAGTTAATCTCATTTCTTTCTCTTATCAACCCAATGGCAGCCCTAACATTGTTCTCTCTTTCTAATGGGCTTATTCTTTTCTCTCCTTTCCTCACCTTGGGCAACATCATCATGGAATCTTTTTTTCTCTACATTTTCTCCTCTTGATCAAAGCCCACAACCCAAAAGGACCACAAGCAACCAGCCCCGTATTACTATCATCATTTCGGGCCGAACCCGGTCCAAACGTTGCATTAACTCTCGCCATGGGTCAAAGCCCAACCATCCTCCTCTCCTTTGGGGTCCAACATCAAGCCTAACCAGCCCTCTATCTCTTCCTCTCCCCTCTCCCACGTCACCTCCCTAGAAGCCCTCTCCAATCTTGCAAAAATATCCACCAAGGCAAGGAAATATCAAGCAATGACCCTTTGCCTTTCTACCCCTTCACCTCCCATCACTTCCCCTTCCTATTTACCTCCCCCACCTCCCCCTCACGCCTCCCCTTTCATTTCCCACGTCAAGAACAGGGGAGAGACGCCCCTGCAGCTCCTCCTCCTTCCCCATGGCTGCCTCGATCAACCGCAACGCGAGAAGGATGCCCCGTTCTACTATATCGTCGTCACCGGCCGTCGTCGATGCATCTCCTCACTCCACCACGCCCTTACCCTTGGTGAGAACACTCCATCATATCTCCCATAATGTTTTCATGGTCACCTCTGCATATCAAGTACCTTAGATGATGTATGGTTGATCCCCGGCGAAGTTTACCCGATGTATGTGTTGCTGTCTTCGCGGCCAGATTTGCTGCTGTTGACGGAATCGGCGTTCCTCGCTGTTTCGTGGCTCCAATCATCAAACCCTTTGGTCAAATTGTGTATAACATCCTTGAACATGTCTCTGTAATAGGGTTTCTCCATATGAGTTGTGAAATTACAGATATTGTCATCTCCGTGCCCGCTGTTCCTGCTGTCTAGTCAGATTGCCGCTGTGAGTTGTTTTGGCGTTCCCCGCTAATCCACTATCCAAATCATCGAGCCCTTGAACCTACATGTTCATGACATCCCTGCACATGATCCCACAAGTTGGTTCGTCTATGCAATCCCCGATGGCCGAGATATGGAGATCAAAGTGCCTGCTACCCCTGCTGTCCAAACAGCAGACACCCTGTTTTTGGCAACGACGTTCCCGTTGATCCAGTGAACCCTAGGATGCATTCTTTGGCTATACCATCATCTATATAGTTGCACATGCCTCTGCAAAGTTTCATGGCGATATGACCAAAGATGAAAGATATATGTTCCCATCTTGTGTTCGCTGTCCCTGCTGCCCCGCAGCCGTGCTGATGCCGGTTGGCGTGCGTGTTCCCGATGTTTCGCCGCTCCGGTGGTCAAGCCCTTCGACCACAATGTGCATCATATACTTGCACACATCTCCGTAAGTTTTCTTGGTCATATGAACCACAACACTAAGGATATAAGCATCACCATGTCGCTGCTCCTGCCATGTCAACAGCCACGTAGTGCCACCTTGCAATCTTGTTCCCCGCCTAACCGACGGTCAAAACATCATGTCCTTTTGTCACAATATGTTCCATGCAGTGCCTTGCAACCACATCCAATGAATCACCATTTGTCTTTGTTATAACCATGCAATTAGTCATCATAACCACCGCTGTCCGCCGACGTGTATGTTTTGGATAGCTCGGCAATTCGCCACGTTCCCCGCTA
This sequence comes from Saccharum hybrid cultivar R570, assembly GCA_038087645.1. Classification (NCBI taxonomy): domain Eukaryota; kingdom Viridiplantae; phylum Streptophyta; class Magnoliopsida; order Poales; family Poaceae; genus Saccharum; species Saccharum hybrid cultivar. The sequence goes on along the minus strand of JAQSUU010000115.1, from coordinate 25,844,041 downwards.
AACCACTACATGATTCGCTGAGCCCTCTACCATGACCATGTGTTTCCTAGTTGCACATGATCGTACCCAGTTCTATGACAATAAGTTCGATGCATCTCTACCTTCTCATGGCCGCAGTCGCTGCTACCGCCGCTGTCCGCCACCGGGTACGCTCAACCGATGCACAAATCGCCATAATCGTGTTTCCCTTTGATCTATCATCCACCTTAGTGCACTAGTTTATCATGATATGTTCCCAAGTAACCTATACACATGTCCAACCCTTTTTGTTCCGAATATGTATCTTCAAGTCCAAACTCCACCTTCTCATATGAATTCAATCCTTCCCATCTATACCTTTCAACTATCATATCTTTTAATCGTGGCTCCTATTTTGGTTAGTTTTTGCACTGTCGCGGTCTTAGAACAAGCCCTACTTGTTTAATAAACTTTATATCTTGTTTTATATATAATGATTGATGTAATGCTTATAGGTTTGTCTATGATGCTTGTGATGGTTGTTGCTATCGTTAGATGAAGCAATACAAGGATGATCCAGAAGGAGAGTTGGACAAGTTTGAGCACTATTTGAGGCAAGTGTAACATGAGTTCCCTTGTTACCTAATAATCTTATAATCACTTTCATATGCATGTGTCTAATATGATGCTAAGGATCTTACCTAGTACTTTTGATACCCTATACTCCTTGTTTACCATGGGCTCATGCATGTGGGTAGCTTTGCTTAGCTTGCAATTACCAAATATTGTAATGTTAATATTGGTTAATGACTTATGGAATCAATGGTTAAAATGATGCTTCTGGCAACATGGACACAAGGGGGCTAGAGCATTGGGCCTTGTTGGGTGCTCTAGTCTGCCCTCCGTAAGGACTGAATCTTAAAGCGGCAACCCAGGACATCCGTACAGCCTTGAGAATCAAAATGGGCACGATCTTAGTCGTATAGCTAGTTTTCTCTAGCTTGTTAGTAGTTACCGAAAGTTTTCGGCGCAAGAGGGGGGTCTAGGTTGCAGAATGGCTTCTTGCCTGTCAAGGTGAGTACTGGGCTGCGGTCATGGTGTGCCACTCTTGAAGGGGGGCTCCATTCGCCTAGGCTGAAACCTCGCGGCTACTAACTTGTTAGGGTAATTAGTGAAAGGCTTCGTAGTGAACCCTGCCGACTTACCTTGGAAGTGAGTCAAGAGGTTGGCCACCTCGGGCACAGGGGTATTCACGACTCAAGGTGAAAGTGTACACACTCTGCAGAGTTTGATCAAACTGATATATCAGCCGTGCTCACGGACACGAGCGGCCTGGATCCTTTTTGAGATAGATGGTTCTATGGATGGTTTGGGATATGATTAATGTTGATGGTGATAACTAATTATATTCACTTGGGAGCCATAAGCATAACTTAGAAACATAGGCATAATAAATAAAATATGACCAACTAAAAATGCTTACCGCAGTACAACTGAGTCAAGCCTTCTTGAGCCTTGCATAACCTCATGGTATACTTGCTGAGCATGGTGAGCTGACGCTTGTCGTTGTCACCAATAAAAATCCCGGATGGGTGCCAGATGGTGATTCCAGTGAAGAGTTTCCCGAAGGTTTCCATGAGTACTAGGCGAGTGCTCCCCCAGTCAACCGTCCCTGTGGAGTATGGAGTCCCGAAGAGAAGATATAGAATAGTTTCCGCTACGCTTTGTAATAGTTGTAAGTTTTGATGTAACTATGTTCGATATATAATAAAGCATTGTTCTTGATATTCTCCATATTTGTCGCTATATGTGTCGTGTGGACATCCTGGGCACACATATAGTTAGCGCTTGGTATTCTTCGGAAAACCGGGTGCGACAAAGTGGTATCAGAGCAGTGTTGACTGTAGGACGCATTGCCTAGCTAGAAATGGTCGTTTTTATAAACTTATTTTGGTATAAACTAATCATAACTTCCTCCCCCTTGATGCTTTGCGAAAAATAAAAATGTGGTTTACCGAAAGCCTCTCGTTTGACCAAGATCCATGAAGATGTACATGGAGTTGAAGATTCTACATCAATGAGAAGAATCATCACACCAAAGAAGAATGAAGATTTCAAGATCGTTTTGTTCTATGCCTTATATAAGTAGGTTTTAACCTGAGCGCTTTTACGTTAGCAACGATGGTGTTCCCGATTAAGGACAACATCATGTTAGTGTGTTCATGCACGGTTGATTGTTTTGTTATGTTGTCCATGAGTGATTTGGCTCTTTGTAATGAGTGCCTCTTTAGTGAATCTCGGGACGAGATTCCTTTAAGGGGGGTAGTTTGTCACACCCCAAAAATTTTAGTTTTGGGATGTGACTAGAAAACACTGAAAACATAACAGAAGATTTTTACTATTTTCTAAAATATCCAACTTTACTTAAGTTGTCCACAATTTAGATGTTGGAAAATGTGAGTTTCTAATTTTTTTTTTGGAATTTAAACAAATGGTTTGTTGCATTTCATGCCTTTGCATAGTGTCTTTGTATGAAAAATGAGTTTAAATGTTTTTAAACGCGCTTAGGGTTTGATTCAAATCAAATCTCTCAAGATCTTTGATCAAGTTTCCATAACCTCAGAACCATGATCAAATCCTTAGAAACCATTCATCTTGATCCTTGTTCCAAAAACCTTGGCGGGTCTTCAACTTTCATCTTGTCAAAACCCTAACTAGCCCGGTCTCTCTTTCTCTCTTTTCTCCTCATTTTAGAGCTTCTAATTATTTCCGACCGAGTTTCCTCCAGAGCACTAAATCTATGCTTGATGGCCAATCATTTTATGTCATCACTCTCACGCAATTCTACCATCATGTTCAAGTAAAATCACTCAGATGTCACATACCCAAGTTAATCTCATTTCTTTCTCTTATCAACCCAATGGCAGCCCTAACATTGTTCTCTCTTTCTAATGGGCTTATTCTTTTCTCTCCTTTCCTCACCTTGGGCAACATCATCATGGAATCTTTTTTTCTCTACATTTTCTCCTCTTGATCAAAGCCCACAACCCAAAAGGACCACAAGCAACCAGCCCCGTATTACTATCATCATTTCGGGCCGAACCCGGTCCAAACGTTGCATTAACTCTCGCCATGGGTCAAAGCCCAACCATCCTCCTCTCCTTTGGGGTCCAACATCAAGCCTAACCAGCCCTCTATCTCTTCCTCTCCCCTCTCCCACGTCACCTCCCTAGAAGCCCTCTCCAATCTTGCAAAAATATCCACCAAGGCAAGGAAATATCAAGCAATGACCCTTTGCCTTTCTACCCCTTCACCTCCCATCACTTCCCCTTCCTATTTACCTCCCCCACCTCCCCCTCACGCCTCCCCTTTCATTTCCCACGTCAAGAACAGGGGAGAGACGCCCCTGCAGCTCCTCCTCCTTCCCCATGGCTGCCTCGATCAACCGCAACGCGAGAAGGATGCCCCGTTCTACTATATCGTCGTCACCGGCCGTCGTCGATGCATCTCCTCACTCCACCACGCCCTTACCCTTGGTGAGAACACTCCATCATATCTCCCATAATGTTTTCATGGTCACCTCTGCATATCAAGTACCTTAGATGATGTATGGTTGATCCCCGGCGAAGTTTACCCGATGTATGTGTTGCTGTCTTCGCGGCCAGATTTGCTGCTGTTGACGGAATCGGCGTTCCTCGCTGTTTCGTGGCTCCAATCATCAAACCCTTTGGTCAAATTGTGTATAACATCCTTGAACATGTCTCTGTAATAGGGTTTCTCCATATGAGTTGTGAAATTACAGATATTGTCATCTCCGTGCCCGCTGTTCCTGCTGTCTAGTCAGATTGCCGCTGTGAGTTGTTTTGGCGTTCCCCGCTAATCCACTATCCAAATCATCGAGCCCTTGAACCTACATGTTCATGACATCCCTGCACATGATCCCACAAGTTGGTTCGTCTATGCAATCCCCGATGGCCGAGATATGGAGATCAAAGTGCCTGCTACCCCTGCTGTCCAAACAGCAGACACCCTGTTTTTGGCAACGACGTTCCCGTTGATCCAGTGAACCCTAGGATGCATTCTTTGGCTATACCATCATCTATATAGTTGCACATGCCTCTGCAAAGTTTCATGGCGATATGACCAAAGATGAAAGATATATGTTCCCATCTTGTGTTCGCTGTCCCTGCTGCCCCGCAGCCGTGCTGATGCCGGTTGGCGTGCGTGTTCCCGATGTTTCGCCGCTCCGGTGGTCAAGCCCTTCGACCACAATGTGCATCATATACTTGCACACATCTCCGTAAGTTTTCTTGGTCATATGAACCACAACACTAAGGATATAAGCATCACCATGTCGCTGCTCCTGCCATGTCAACAGCCACGTAGTGCCACCTTGCAATCTTGTTCCCCGCCTAACCGACGGTCAAAACATCATGTCCTTTTGTCACAATATGTTCCATGCAGTGCCTTGCAACCACATCCAATGAATCACCATTTGTCTTTGTTATAACCATGCAATTAGTCATCATAACCACCGCTGTCCGCCGACGTGTATGTTTTGGATAGCTCGGCAATTCGCCACGTTCCCCGCTAAACCACTACATGATTCGCTGAGCCCTCTACCATGACCATGTGTTTCCTAGTTGCACATGATCGTACCCAGTTCTATGACAATAAGTTCGATGCATCTCTACCTTCTCATGGCCGCAGTCGCTGCTACCGCCGCTGTCCGCCACCGGGTACGCTCAACCGATGCACAAATCGCCATAATCGTGTTTCCCTTTGATCTATCATCCACCTTAGTGCACTAGTTTATCATGATATGTTCCCAAGTAACCTATACACATGTCCAACCCTTTTTGTTCCGAATATGTATCTTCAAGTCCAAACTCCACCTTCTCATATGAATTCAATCCTTCCCATCTATACCTTTCAACTATCATATCTTTTAATCGTGGCTCCTATTTTGGTTAGTTTTTGCACTGTCGCGGTCTTAGAACAAGCCCTACTTGTTTAATAAACTTTATATCTTGTTTTATATATAATGATTGATGTAATGCTTATAGGTTTGTCTATGATGCTTGTGATGGTTGTTGCTATCGTTAGATGAAGCAATACAAGGATGATCCAGAAGGAGAGTTGGACAAGTTTGAGCACTATTTGAGGCAAGTGTAACATGAGTTCCCTTGTTACCTAATAATCTTATAATCACTTTCATATGCATGTGTCTAATATGATGCTAAGGATCTTACCTAGTACTTTTGATACCCTATACTCCTTGTTTACCATGGGCTCATGCATGTGGGTAGCTTTGCTTAGCTTGCAATTACCAAATATTGTAATGTTAATATTGGTTAATGACTTATGGAATCAATGGTTAAAATGATGCTTCTGGCAACATGGACACAAGGGGGCTAGAGCATTGGGCCTTGTTGGGTGCTCTAGTCTGCCCTCCGTAAGGACTGAATCTTAAAGCGGCAACCCAGGACATCCGTACAGCCTTGAGAATCAAAATGGGCACGATCTTAGTCGTATAGCTAGTTTTCTCTAGCTTGTTAGTAGTTACCGAAAGTTTTCGGCGCAAGAGGGGGGTCTAGGTTGCAGAATGGCTTCTTGCCTGTCAAGGTGAGTACTGGGCTGCGGTCATGGTGTGCCACTCTTGAAGGGGGGCTCCATTCGCCTAGGCTGAAACCTCGCGGCTACTAACTTGTTAGGGTAATTAGTGAAAGGCTTCGTAGTGAACCCTGCCGACTTACCTTGGAAGTGAGTCAAGAGGTTGGCCACCTCGGGCACAGGGGTATTCACGACTCAAGGTGAAAGTGTACACACTCTGCAGAGTTTGATCAAACTGATATATCAGCCGTGCTCACGGACACGAGCGGCCTGGATCCTTTTTGAGATAGATGGTTCTATGGATGGTTTGGGATATGATTAATGTTGATGGTGATAACTAATTATATTCACTTGGGAGCCATAAGCATAACTTAGAAACATAGGCATAATAAATAAAATATGACCAACTAAAAATGCTTACCGCAGTACAACTGAGTCAAGCCTTCTTGAGCCTTGCATAACCTCATGGTATACTTGCTGAGCATGGTGAGCTGACGCTTGTCGTTGTCACCAATAAAAATCCCGGATGGGTGCCAGATGGTGATTCCAGTGAAGAGTTTCCCGAAGGTTTCCATGAGTACTAGGCGAGTGCTCCCCCAGTCAACCGTCCCTGTGGAGTATGGAGTCCCGAAGAGAAGATATAGAATAGTTTCCGCTACGCTTTGTAATAGTTGTAAGTTTTGATGTAACTATGTTCGATATATAATAAAGCATTGTTCTTGATATTCTCCATATTTGTCGCTATATGTGTCGTGTGGACATCCTGGGCACACATATAGTTAGCGCTTGGTATTCTTCGGAAAACCGGGTGCGACAGTATTTTATTTGAAAATCAGAGGCATAGTGTAGTTTGAAGCTATCTAGTCTTTTTTTTTAAAAAAAATATTTGGTTTGAATGATGATGGCAGCTGTTATCTGACTAGAGCTACTTTTTATTCTTTAATCTTTGTCTTGCTGATTTTCTGGGTTTGCAGCTAGTAGATACTACAGACCTGTTTAGGCAAAGCTCCCATAACATGTGGTTGTAGCTTTGTACTAACCCCCATAATAGAGCTGTCAACAGGCAAAGCTCCCATAACATGTGGTTGTAGCTTTGTACTAACCCCCATAATAGAGCTGTCAGGCTGTTTGATTCAGAGAGTTGTTGCTCCGTGGAGTGTTGGTGCCGGAGGCTGGTGAATTTATTTCCTTGTATGTGGATGTTTCTAGATAATGGTTAATTAACACCCTTGAGTCAGATGAAATGCTAAACCTTGTTTTTCATTTTAGTTTGTAATACTAGTTCAGTGACTGTTCTTTATTTAATAAAAACTTCAAGCGACACAGACTAGGAAATCTGTAATTGTAAAGCTTTACCAACTGTCAGAACTTCCACTATTTTCATTTTTGTTTGTCTGTAACCTGCTGATCTGTAGATCTTGATGTGCTTGTTCTTTTGTGACTTGAATTTGTTGTCTATTCTACAGATTGGCTCTCAACATTCTAGACATAGAAAGGAGCAAGCAATCAGGAAGTTAACATAATTGTTGAACTTCTGTAGGTGGTGGAAGAACTGAAGCAGGAGCCCGCAGCCCATATGGTGTATGTAGGTTCAACAGCCCTTATGTGAACTGTGTCTACGAAAACGTTGGGCCTTACCTTTTTTCTTATTTTTATTTAGCTGGAGACATTACTGAAGTTCTTCCCTAGGGCTTCTTATCGGAATCTTACACTTCAATGCCTAACAGAGGTAAAAGACACCTATAGTTTTTGTGTCTACTTAAACTATAGTGCAAATGGGAATAATCTCGTCGGTGCCAGCAGAAGGTGGTGCTCTGGATCCCCACCATGACCAACGACAGGACAAAGCAGAAGGCCTAGAGGCCATCACGGACATCTACAGTAAGAAACTAATCCAAATACTAATAAGCACGTTGTTCCTTCCTTCCTTGTTTGTTTTGTAAGTTTAATGAATTTGGATGTAAAAAAAGAGCTATAAAATATGATATGATGGATCTCTACAGCTGAAACTAGATAGATACAGATCTAGATGCTTGATTTAATTTCACCTTTTCTCCTTCGTTTGTTCGCCTTGTGAACTAGAGCTACTACTGTATTTGTTGTTATTGTTATTCAGAAACATACATGGCTTTACGACCAATTTCTGGTAGCTGAATTATTCTTGTAATCATATATATATATATATATATATATATATATATATATATATATATATATATATGAAAGCTAGCACAGTTAGGTCAGATTGTTGGGTCGGTGGCCGAAATAGAATCAGATTGTGATGCCTGATTACAGTTCAGAGTTGTCTTTGTGCATAGGTGCATGACACCACCTTGTTTGTTTACGCAGTTTTTTGGCAGTATATAGGTGCATTTGGCACGGCTCCAGTGCCGTAGCTAGAGCCCTCGGCCAAAGCCACTTTTCATTGCTTTGTTTCTGTACTAAAAAATGACTCTGGCTCCGTGCTTAGATGGTTAGAAGCCCTCCTTGTGAGGGCTCAGCACAAACCTAATCGCTGTCTATAGAATCGGATTTATCTTTATGCTAACATAGTCCAGAGTTTTGTGGTGAACTAATCAGTCTCCCTCACAGTAAAATTTCAAATGGCGGTGAAAATGGCACAGTTAGCATACTTCCAGTCTAGTTCAATTAAGAGGAAGATGACACTGATTATGGTGGTGAAAACTAAGAGTGCAATGTAAAGCTAAACTCTTAATATTATCTCTGTAACAGTGTAACTATATTAGCACGCTCTATTTGGTGGCGTTGTCATGGTTCCTTTTATCCAAGTATCATGGACGGGATAGGTAACAAAAATATAGAGTATTCCTCAGAGATACTGTTAATTGTGATTTGTGGCAACACACCTCTTTTTTGTCCTTGTCCTTTCATAGAAAAAAAATGTTTCTTGTGATTTTTGCTAACACGCCTTTTCATCTGTTTATTGTGATTTATGCCTGCCCACACCAAGTTTTTGTCCTTGTCCTTTCATAGAAAAAATTGTCTCTTGTGATTTATGCTAACTCATCTTTTCCTTTGTTTATCGTGGTTTGTGCTTGCCCAAGCCAAGTTTTTGCCCTTGTCCTTTCATAAAAAAAATTGTCTCTTGTGATTTGTGCTATCACTTCATGAACTTTGTTAATTCTGATTTGTGCCAACACACATCTCATTTTTGTCCTTGTCCTTGCACATCAATATAATACAAACCCCAGAAGCACCATTTTCCACCTATAGCTTGTTTTATTAGGTGGTTTTCTGTCAATGACACTGCTACAGGAGCACTTATGGCTTATGCCAGTTATACTTTAGTGATACCAAAGAACTATTTCTGATCATCAGACAACTTAAAGAGTCAGTAAACCAAACAATTTAAAGATTCAGTTACATAATTGCAGTTTGCTATAATGTAAATTGCAAGTATCAGTCACTACAATTTTAGTTCTAAGCATATGCAATATGCTGTTGTTGAATCGTTTGCCTTGTTACTAAATTGTTACTTGTGATTTGTGCTAGAGCTAGTTTGTCATTCTATATTAGTCATGATTTTGTGGTTGTGTCCTAGTTTGTCATCTATCTTTGTTAATACTGATAAACAAGTCATCCTTGCTGGCTTTACCAGTGTTGTGCATGTCTGCTTCATTTCCCAGTAGCAGTAGGTGTTGATGATGAATGTAGCTTTGGTTTCACTGCCTCACTAGGTTCTCAGGACCACACTGCATCTTTCCTGTGAACCCTATTTGCTTTAGAAAACTGACAGTAAGCAAAAGGTATCTATTTGTCTTCCTTTATTTTTCAGGTTAACACCAGTGGATAGTTTATTGGTCTGGCTGAGATGGTGGGTCGAGTTGATTTTAACAAGACAGTTGAATACTTGCAGCAGGACAAGTGGACTGGTTGGTTTCCTGTCAAGTGGCACATTGTGAAAGACATTCCTAACAGCTTGTTGAAGCACATCATTCTTGAGTATAATGAAAACAAACCGGTTACAAACAGCAGAGACACGCAGGAGATGAGTTAAGTTGCTTTCAGTTTCTCTTGTTTTGTCAATTTCTCCACTGATTGTTGATGGTTAATGGTTTCACATTGTAGTAGAAATTCTTGATATGCATGAATCAGGAAGTCAGTACTCTCTTAAGATAAATGGAAAATTGCTATGCCTAACCCTTTTAATGTTGCGGTAGCTAAGTTTTCCCATACTTTTTCATGGTGTCTGCAGGTTATCTGTCTAACTCTTTTAATTGTTATCTGTGATTTGTGCCAACACATTTCATTTCTGTTTATTGTGATTTTTGATTTGTGCCAGCACAGACATTGTCCTTGTCTTTTCATAGAAAAAAATTGTTATTTGTGATTTGTGCCAACACATTTCATTTCTGTTTATTGTGATTTGTGATTTGTGATTTGTGATTTGTGCCAGCGCAGACAACATTTTTTGTCCTTGTCCTTCCATAGAAAAAAATTGTTATTTGTGATTTGTGCCAATATATTTCATTTCTGTTTATTGTGATTTGTTCCTGATGCCGTAGTGAATTCATCATGCAGGCAGCGTCTTGAGGCAGTTCTGCTAGTTCTGCTAGGACTAGTAAAAGAAGGTGAGGAACAGTAGCAATAATGTGGTGGTTTGGTTGTTTTTGTTTTGGTTCACAATTTTGTTGTTCTGAATCACTCAGTCTGCTAAACATGCAGGCAGTGTCTTGAGGCACAAAGTGCAGAGTAACCAAGAGGATAATGCCGAGGTATGTATGTCCATCCTTGAATTTCGTGAAATTGCTGCTATTTTTGTTACTCCAAACCAGCTATGTAAATTCAGCTCTCTTTTTTCCATCTCAGGAGACGCCATTTCAGATGCTTGGTACGAGGTGCTGTCCGTGCTGCATTTGATGGCCATGGTTTGCTTGCCGCATGCCAACACCCTGCTTCTCCCCAGGTCATACAGCGATGGCTATGCCCCAAGAGTTTCTGAAGGTACTACAACTGTTAAATGTAAATCCAAAGTGTTGTCGTCTTGGTGACTGCTGTTCCAAGTTTCCTGCATTTAAATTAGGCCATTGAAATATGCTAATGATTTGTCGTGCATTGAAGTACTTCTGTCTATACTCTATAGTGCTCATCTGCTGATAAGGCGACATATTTCCAATGTGTGATGTGATGTAGTTACCTATAATGTAGGCATCAGTTGCTTCAAATTACCAGAATAGCTGTTGTGGTAATGCCTGCCTAAGTACTTGAAGCAGGGTTTAAAGTAGATTACAGTCTGTTTGCGTCTTCTGATTGTGAGGCTAACATTTGCTGTCCAGAAAGTATCCAAATTATTTTCAACTGTTTGTTGTCCTAAATTTGGCCGCTCACATAGCATCTCCCATTGTTTGCTGGTGGGGAAGCGGATGCTTCAGAAGCTAATAAATAACTTCATTATTTATAATTAGGATTTGGTTGTTTAGGATTTCATGGTTTTTGAGTTGCATTTGGCGTGTGTGCCGTCACTTTTTCGCTGCCGCGGTAGACGACTAGTGACCAGGTGATGGTTGGAGCGGGGTTGAGAACGGCAGCGTTGTTGCTGCTGCTGCCGTGTGTGGTTTGAACTCTAGCTGCAAGCAGTGTAGTGATTTACTTGCTCGTGTGATCATGTAATAGTTGACAACCATTTTTTTCTATTTATTTTCAGTTCAAAGACAAAGTGAAATTTGTTTCCGGTGCTGATTTGCTAGTTTCAGAGCCAAAAACAATTCCCTATCATTCAAAAGGAAACCCATTGGCTGAAACTGCAGCTCCTGCTTTGGATCGTACTGGTTAGTATCTATTTCTAGATTGCACATTTATTAGTAGACAATTGCACATTTGGGTTACTGCAATTATGGTATTTAACATGTGCAATATCCATTCTTGTCACCTATAAGTTTCAATTTTGTTTACCATTTTCCATTTGACGGTGTTGAGGATTCGTCCCTTTTGTTCCTGCAGTGGTAGAGGAAGAGCTGGCTCTGATAGGTGCAGGTGTGACGGAAAAAGAGAGTTGTAGTGAAGACTCATATGCAAAGGAGGTTGGAAGGCTACCGCAGATCAACTAGTGTAGTAGTATGAGTTCAGATGTAGAGAAGGCCTTGCTATGGTGTCTGTGCAGTCTTAGAAGGAGGTTTAGTCAGCGATGCATGTACAGTAGAATAGAAATTGTACTCAGTTAATTTTCATTTGTGGTAGAGTTTTTTTTTCTGCAGTGGCAAAGTTGTTATTTTGTCAGTAAGCTTGTAAGTGTGTTTACTGAGCCAATAGTTCAATTCTGGCCTAAATGAGCACCAATTCAGTTAGCGGGTCTCGGATCATGTGCCCGTTAAGGTTTGGCGGGCCCAGTAACACCTGATGTCCCTAACGGGTTTATTTTCGCGGACCCGTTATGAATGGCTGCGTACAGAAACAACTACAACGGAATGTGACTGTTGGATGCAGATTTGAAGGCTGGGATATGTCGCCTGAAAAGTTGGTAGATTTCAGGCACCTGAAATATAGCGTCTCCCATATAATATATATCATAAGCCTTATTATTGAATATAATTTCAATCGGTTCTATTGCATAAACATATATATGCTGCCGTCGTCGTATATATATATTTCGATACCAATTAATAATTGTCTATATAACTGTGGTTATTGCTTCTTCTTCTTCTTCAATGTAGAAGAAAGAGATGGAAACGATCGATCAAGATCCGATGGTCGTACGTCTAAGACGTAGTACACACATATATAGGAGTATTTATTCCATGTCGTCGGTGACCATGGCAATACTATTAACGGCGGCGGTGGTGCCTGCTTGGTGGCGTCCGCCAAAGCGTGCGACGGCACAGTCGGTGGAGAAGAGGTCCGAGGAGAGGTAGTCCGGCGCGCCGCCCATGACGGGCATCTTGGAGGTGACGTTGAGCCTGTTGACGTAGTCCGGGCGGTAGGTCTGCCCGAGCACGCCGTGGACGTCGTCGGTGAGGTCGTAGAACTTGAATCCAAGGTCGAGGTGCGCGAGGCTGTCGTCGTCAGTGACGCCGTAGTTGTGGATCCGGGAGTCCTCGGCGGTGATGGGCACGACGTTGGCGACGATGCGGAAGACGCCCCTGAGCTCGACGACGACGGTGTTGACGCGCGCGGTGCGGGTGACGGACAGGGCGGGCGCCGTGGGCGGTGACCAGCGGGCGCCGACGAAGCGCGGCAGCTGGGACGCGACGTCGAGGTCCTCGTCGTCGAAGGCGAGCGCGAGGTGGTCGGCGGCGGCGTCCCACTTGGCCGTCTTCTGCGCTCCCACGTAGAGGTGGTGGTGCGCGAAGCGGATGCCGAGCGCCTGGATCCAGGTGAAGTCGCGGCTCATGGCCGGGTTGCGCTTGCCGATGAAGTGGGCGTTGATGTGGAGGTCGGCGTCGGAGACGATGCAGAAGTCCTTGTCCTTCTTGCCGTGGAAGTAGAAGTTGTTGCCGTCGGCGCCCGTGAAGCGCGGGTCGCCGCAGGACACGCCGGGGTAGAAGTCGCACACTGCATGTAGACGTGCATTGCATGGTTTAGAGAAATTAAACAAGCAAGAACTTAACGAGAAAGCTAGCTAGGCATGCAAGAGAGAAATGAAACGAATAGCAGCAACTATGGGATATATATATATATATATATATATATATATATATATATATATATATATATATATATACTGACAGCAGAATGTCTTGCAGCTGGGGCACTGGATGAGGCACTTGTGAGGGCATCGCTTGTTGCAGGTGGAGCTGCAGGTGGTCTTGTTGGTCTTGGTGTTGGTGCACTTGAGAGTCGTGGCTTTATTATTATCTTTGGAGCCGCCGACGATGAGTACTGTCGGGATGTCCTGAGAAGAAGCGGACTGCATCATCACAGCCAACGCCGCCATGCACACCAGCAGGGCCAAGCTCATCATACGACTGCTGCTCGCCATGGCGGCCGGGCCGGCTTAGACGACACAGCTAGCAGCCCGCAGGAGGTACGCCTCCTCCTGCTGGCTACCGCTCGATCGAGATCTCTTTTCTTCGATCGATCGATCGATCTCCAGGTACAGTACAGGCTGCTGTGTATATATGCTCCTTCTGCCTCGCAGCCAAAGCTGAAGCTAGCTTATATAGTACAGAAATGTGTGTGATACAAGCTAGCTAGCTGGGGTTCCTCTCTCTCTCTCTGCTGGGTGCTGGCCATGCAGTGGCCACAGATACTCAGATGACAAGCTTGCCGCGTTGCATTGAGCCGTTGACGTTGACATGGAGGGATCATGCATGGCATGGGGATCGGATCGAGGTGCATGCCTGCCTGCCTTGAGTCCCGCCTCAGCAAATGCATGCATGACTTTTCCATTCAGATCCCTTGTTTGTACAGACGGTACAAGCAACATCCTAATAAGCAACCGACTCGCATGCAGGACAAGCTCGCTCGCTAGTGGTGAATATACATATCAGCGTTGAAATTATGCAATGCATGAATGGCCATCCCATCGTCGTTATTAGCTCTAGTGGTAGCATGCATGCATGCATGTGCATGTGTAGCTTCTGCCCATGCCACGCTACCTCCCATGCATATGCATACGTCTTGGATTCCTACTATTAGCTATTGCTACTTGCAGCGCGCATGCATGTCGCCCAAGCTACCACAAGTAAACGCCATTTCCTTCTTCAGAAGCACGCACGGCCAAGATTAGAAATACTCCCAACTTACACAGATGTGAGTGTGTATGCCAGTTACAAGTGGCCGTAGTATTTCGTTCAAACAAACAAATTAAAAAGCCACCAGAGAACTCAAGTCGAGATCAAGCAATCCAGGCTTCCTTTATCTGACTATTTTCTACAGCTACTAGATGCTAGCTGCTCCTTGAGCAGCAAGGAAAGCTCAAGCTCTAGCTGCAGAGACAAGCGCGCTCTTGTCCACGCATGCTGATTGGTTCGACCGGCCAGCAAGGACGACACGACGCTAGCGCTATGTCCCAGCTCTACTGTCACCACCACTGCAAAACTTATTAATTGTAGAAAGCAAAGCATCATCTTTTATTTACAAAGATGCATGGTCGAGAATTATACTGGTCTCCAAAAATGCACATTGAATTTTAGAGACAGTTGGTTATTTATGGAGACAGTAAAAAAAACTAGCACATCCTAAAACTGATTTAGAGGCTATTAATTAATGAGGCCCCGGGCCAATAAAAACCCAGCCCACCCAACTCTTACATCTCTCTCTCTCCCATCACATATTCACCTCCTACCTCGATCTCTACCCCGAATCAACCCCCCTCGCGTCTGAAATCCGGCATGCCCTGCCCCAAGGATAGCTTGCTCCCACATTAGGAAGATTAATGGTATTTTGATTTTCCAACATGCTTATGACATGATACCACTACTGGAAACTCACATTCTTCTGTGTGTGCGAAAACACACAGAAAAATACAAATACCGTCAGAAAAATATTTTTCTAACGGTGTACCAT
Organism: Saccharum hybrid cultivar R570; assembly: GCA_038087645.1. Lineage (NCBI taxonomy): Eukaryota > Viridiplantae > Streptophyta > Magnoliopsida > Poales > Poaceae > Saccharum > Saccharum hybrid cultivar. The sequence continues at coordinate 25,829,005 of JAQSUU010000115.1, read as the reverse complement.
CAGAAAAATACACACAGAAATACAATGACAGAAAAATTAAATTTTTCTGTGTGTTCACCGTCAGAAACCTTTTTTCTGTGGGTCGTACATGCACAGAAAAATTAGTTTCGCCAGATTAAAAAGCAATTTTTCTGTGCGTTAATCCTCACAGAAAAAAGAAATAAACACACAGAAAAACATGTATTTTTCTGTCGGTCTTCGTGAACTCACAGAAAATTCCTTTCGCCCAGATTAAAAATAATATTTCTGTGTAGCCATCCTCACAGAAAAAAGAGCTGCTTACGCACAAAAAAAAATTATTTTAAAACAGTAGCAACAACATATTAAAATACATATTGTCCATACAACAATTTCCGTGCATGACCGACAAATAATACACAAATTAGTAGTCCATCATGAATGTAGTCAATACTGGAGTCAGCACATATATCATATATACAGATATGATATCTGGTCATGTACATGTTCAACATGAATATACTACAATGAGTTCACAAATATGGAGATGGAAAAAGAAACCAATCTATTTTTTCTTGTTCAACCAATAGTAAACTGCTTCACCATGCACTCCACCTCTACCTGTTAAGCGAAGATATATTTTTAGACAACAAAAAAAGCACTAGTATTGTAAGAATGGTCAAATGAAATCATGGTGACAAAGCTCATATAAGCTATAGATCCAACGTTCAGGCACAATTTTAATCAATGATTCAACTAACTGCTACTACTCTGCTAACAGATCAATACACTAGCTATAGAGCAGATTAGTACTACTGCTACACAATGCAAGTGAGGCCCAGTTGCGAGTGGCTAACCAACTTAACAAGAAATGAACAAGGAAATTTGGCAGGAGCACTTCCCCTGCAGTGACTGAGGGTGTTGCAGATGAAATCAACACAGGATGATCAGAGTGGTAACTTACAATATTATTTCTTTTCTCCGGTCCAGCACCCTCACCATGTGATAACCTGCAGTACCACAACTTCACAAGATCACATGAATAGGTCAATAAAGCAGCGATTTTCAATGGTAAATTGCAATATGAGGAGCAGAGTGGGTACTTCAAATTCTATCTGAAGAAATTATCACCACATATCAGGTTAAAGTTTATTGCTAGCTGAGACAACTATATGCAGCATACTCAGTTAATGAAATCTATCATCTCCAACTGTAGCCATACAGTAGCACGGTATGGCCATGATTAGCAAGCAGAACACATAATTATAGTGCCCACCCACTACTCAATGCAAAATGCTACATACAATTTTTCATTCCAAAATCTCACAAAATTACTTTTGGATGCCTTGTGAGTTGCCACCAATTGCATGTAATAAGCACTCTAAAGTGTTGTAAAACATTTTAATGCACAGCCCCAGCAGAAATATTGAAAGTGGTCTCTGAATAATTAAAGAGTGCAAATTGCTCTAGTGAATGATACCTGCAGAGGCAGCGCGAGACGTAGGTGCACGGGTCAGGGTGCTGCAAAATGCACCCAAACCCTCAATCCGGCGCTTGGGCAAATTAACAAACCACTCCGGCGAGGCATGGGAATTGGGAGCTCACCGGCTTGGCGGAGGCCTCAAGAGCAGCAGCAAGCGGTGTATGTCAGTGTATGGATCTTACACTGTACGTCAGTGTCACTTGTGCATAACAGAAGCTATTGGGGGGGGGGGCACAAAACAACTTGTAATCTATTCTGAACAAGCTCTGTCCAAATTGATTTATTGCGGGGATCCTAAATGGTATTGAGTATCTGAAGTCATAATTAATGGGCATAAAAAGAATCTAGAGATAAGTATTGAGTATCTCAAGTTCTAAGTTCTAACACCTACCATGCATACAAATCTGCAAGTGCAATATTACTAGGCAAAATTCAGGGAAATAATGTACCTTTCTCCTTGAGGCTTGGGAAGTTGGACAGATGATCCATAGGATGCTGCCGTGCAGGATTGGTGCAGGGAAATAATGTACCGTCCACTATAAATCCCAATTTATAATGTCCGATTCTATTTAGTGCCAGCAATATGATTAGTCAATTTCCATTGATTTCAGTCACAGGATTGATATATCTAGATCCCACAATTCAAAGAAAGGGACCAACATTTCATAACATCCATACCTGTACTAGTATGAGCTGGTAGAAGTAAAGGCCTAAAGGGTAGTATGATATAGGATTTTTAGCTTGACTGGACATTTCAACAAACACCTAAACTACATGCAGTAGTAAGCTTGCAACATGAACACCTATAAACAGTTAAAGAATATCAAATGCAATATTCATATCAGATAAAAGATAAATACTAAATTACTTTAGAATTTTCTTCTAATGTTCTTCGATGCAACATTGCAAAGTATCACCAATAAACAATGTCTTCAACAGGGTTAGTTAGCTAAATTAGTAGCAATAATCACCAATTCAAGAGTTTATCATTGGATACGCTCTATGACTGCATTAATTCATGCACTTGTTTTCTTTTTATACTAGTAACTAATAATACATAGATATACATACTATATATACGTACTTGTATCTGGGAGGCTCCTTGGTGCCGGGTGCCTAGAGCAGCTGCTAGAAACAAATCACGAACCTTGCGATGAGCCACCAGGTAATGCTAGGAGGGTGGCCATAGTTGGCATCGACCTCCCCTTGGCAGCACTGTGACGCCACGCACGAGCTGCCTCTGCAGAGCTGAGGACGACGGCCAGCCGTTGAGCACCCGTGAGACCCAGGTGTCCCCGCCTCCAAGTACATCGACCTTGTCCTGGAGTTCCAACGCCTGCGCGAGAGAGGGAGCACGAGGTCAGATCCATCCGCGAGCGGGCAAGGAGATAGAGATCGAGAGGTAGGCGTTGGGAAATCGGGAAGTTGGGGAGCACGAGGTCAGATCCATCCGCCATCGATGCCATGGACCTCGCCGTCGTCGCTCCTTTCCACATCTCTCAATTGGGTGCGGATGACGACAGTTGGGGAGGATAGGGAGAAGGGGAGGGAGGGAGGAGAGGCTCAGCCACACATCATGAGGGCACGGTGGTGGTCGCCGCCGCTGTGTTTGAGCGGAAGAAGGAGAATAGAGAGGAAGAAAGAAGTTAGGGTTTAGGGGAAGGCAGCCGACACCAACTTTAAAGGGAAGGGAGGGACGTGAGCCGTCGATCTGATCGGACGGCAACAGAAGCCGGGTGGCTGACTGGGCCAAACAAGCCCAGCTGGTAATGCGTGGGGGAGATGGAGGGCCGGGCCAAATATATCCAAGGTTGGAAAGTTGTTTCAGCCCTTTTCATTTATTTTATTTCTTATTCTAAAACGCAAATTTAGGACCACAAATAATTTTAAATAAAAAGTCATAAATTGCAAATTTGTAGACATCATCTAGATATACAACTTTGTTTTTGGTCCTTCCTCCATATGAATATGTTTGAACAATTCAAAAATTTGAATTTCAAAATATGAGAAATTCAAATAGATTTTTGAGGTAGTAAATAATTTCAAATAGAAAAAATGTCAACAACAAAGTTGTAAAATGCATCTAGATCTACAACTTTTGTTTTGATCATTTTTTCATATAACTTTGTTTGAACCGTTCAAATTTTGAATTTCAAAATATTAGAACTTCGAAAAGAATTTTGGGATACTAAATAATTTCAAATGAAAAAGTCATCAATAACAAAGTTGTACAACTCATCAAGGTCTACAACTTTTATTTTGGTCATTTCTTCATCTGACAAAGTGGTAGTATACATTATTCACAAATCCATAAATCTCTCACATAGTTTATGAAACTATACGAGAAATATGTTAATTTGTGAACAACATTACTATCACTTTGTCAGATGAAGCAATGGCCAAAATAAAAATTGTAGATCTTGATGAGTTCAACAACTTTTATGTTCATGACTTTTTCAGCTCAAATCATTTACTATTTCAAAATATTGTATGAAGTTGTCATTTTTGGAAATTCAAATTTTGAATTGATAAAACAAAGTCACATGAAAAGATGACCAAAATAATAGCTATAAGAATACAATAAATTGATAGAGCATGATTTTAGAAAAATTTAGAAAAAAAATCATCAAATTTGAAGTTAGTACGAGGGCGACAGACTAGTTACAAGTTTTAGAGAGAAAGATTAAAAAGAAAAACTGCGCTTGTTCATATGAAGTTAGCATCAGGGCACTTGTTCTATTTTTCTGTGTGTTGTGTAAAACCCACGGAATAATTATATTTTTTCTGTGCGTTTTATAGACACCCACGGAAAAAATGTATTTTTTTCTATGCGTTTTATAGCAACCCACGGAAAAATTGTAATTTTTCTGTGTGCGATCACTTTTTTCTGTGCGTTTTATAGAAACGCACGAAAAAATTGTAATTTTTCTATGTGTATTGGCACACACAGAAAAATCATGTAATTTTTCTGTGGGTTTTTATATTTTTCTGTGTGTACCAAAAAAACACACAGAAAAATTCGGTACACACACAGAAGTATTCAAGTTTCCAGTAGTGTACCATATTCATTCAGCACAATTTGAAGCAAACAACTAGTATCAAAATTATTTTATGTGTTTTTGAGCAAGTTTTAGTTTTTTTCTTAAAAAATAAGTTTCACAAAATTGAGTTGTTTCGCTTCCAGTATTGGGTATACCAATGAATCACAAAAGGATTGAATAATAAAGATTGAAAAGCGGTTGAAGAGAATTTTTTTGAGGAAAAAAGAGTGGCTAGAAAGGAAGGTGTTTTGTCTTGGAAGACAACTAGTCCTGATTAACTTTGTACTGAGTAGTCTTTCTGTATTTATGATGTCTTTCTTTGAAGTATCAAAAAGGTATTAATAAGAAATTAGACTTCATAAGTCTCCCCTTTTTTTTTTGGAAAAGGCAGTAACCTTAAGAAAAAAAATTTAGACTAATGAAATGGAATGTTTTTTTTTACCCAAACAACAAGGTGGTATAGGAATCTTGAATCTTGAAAGTCAGAATTTTTGCTTAATTATTCTTAATAAGTGTCTATATAGGTTTCGGAAGAACTTCTTATGAAGAAATACCTAAAAAATAAGATCATTGGTGAAGTTCGGTGAACATCGGAAGATGATCACACTATTAGTAAGGCCTTATTAAGGCTAGCAAAAAATTTCTACAAAACACTGAAAGTGATGCCATGTTGCCTGTGGACAATGAGAAAAATCTAATTGGCTAGTCAACACTTTGATTTGTGACAAATTTGTTACAGGACATCACGCCTATTAAAATGTCCAGGTGTTTTGCGGGAAGAAAATACTACGGTAAAATGTTATTTTTGCCTTTGAACCTTTGTTCTTCCTCCCTCCCTTTCTATTCATTCTCTTTCCTCCTCCCCTTTATCTCCCCTAGCAATCATAGGGGTGCACATTCACATAACCCTACCTGGGAAGCAAGGGTAAGGGTGAAGAAGGGGAGTCGTTTCAGCTCCATTCACCTTTTAGGCCAGTCTTAATGGCAGTTTCATTTGCATTTAATAAGGTGCCACGTAAGCGTTTTTTATGACATTTTTAAGAAGAGAGAGGAGTGAGTTTTATGAGGATGAAACTCTCTTGGCACAATTACCAACTCTTCATGAGTCATGAAATTAAATGTCTATGAAATCATAGAATGGAACTTCCCATTGAGAGCATGTGTTTTATCCAAGTTTTATTTCATTCTATATGACGTAGCAGCCTTGGAAACAACGCTATGAATGTTTCATCCAAGTTTTATTTCGTTCTAAACTTCTGCACATTCATGTATGTATGTGAACTTACATTTCAACGAGGATAAGTCGGATTGGAGATTGTAAAAGCCGACTTTCATAATCTCAGTAGGATCGAAACAAGCCTTAGTTCGCATGCAACAACCAAATGTATGTCATATACTTCCTCCATTCTGAATTATAAGTAGTTTTGGTTTTTTGGCAACATAACTTTTGGTATGTATTTAGACATAGTGTATCTCGATGTATAACAAATTATGCACAAAGAGTAGTAGCATGCATGGAAAACGAGTATCACAATTCAATTTGTTGAGCTCCTTACATAGTAATAAATTTTGATCAATGGAATGATCACTTAACGTACGCTTAATTATTTATTGCTTTCAGGGTACGAGTACATAGGACGACGACGACGGAGTATATTAATTGTTGGGCTGGCTTCATTCTTAATTATTTCGTCTTCCTCGTGCATGGCGGCACGCACGGTTGACGGATGAGCGGCTCGCCGCCATGAAGAGGAGCGTGTGTTTTTAAGAGGCATATGTGGTGACGGCGCCGGCAGCGGCAATGGCGTCGCTGCGGTGGAACCTGGAGACGGCGCAATCGGTGGAGAAGAGGCCCGCGGACAGGTACTTGGGTGCGCCGCCCATGATGGGCATCTTGGCGCTGATGTTCACCTTGGTGACGTAGCCAGGGCGGTAGGTCTGCCCCAGCACGCCGTCGACGTGGTCGGTGAGGTTATGGAACTGGAATCCGAGATCGAGGTGCACGAGGCTGTCGCGGTCCGTCTTGCCGTACTTGTGGATCCGGTCGTCCTTTTCGGTGATGGGCACGGCGCTGGCCGAGATGGAGAAGACGCCGTCCAGCTCCACGGCGACGGCGTTCACGTCCTTGGTGCGCCTGACGGAGAGCCCGGGCAGGGCCTTGGACGCCCACCGCGCGTTCCGGACGGCGTCCACGTCGACGGGCTCGCCGTCGAAGGTGACCTGGATGTGGTCCTCCTCCTCGTCCCACTCCGCAGCCCTGCGGGCGCCGACGTAGAGGCGGTGGTTGTCGTCGCCGAAGGTGACGCCCAGCGCCTGCACCCAGGTGAAGTCGCGGTTGAGGGCCGGGTTGTGGTTGCCGATGAAGTGGGCGTTGATGTGGAGGTCGGCGTCGGAGACGATGCAGAAGTCCTGGTCCTTCTTGCCGTGGAAGTAGAAGGTGTTGCCGTCGCCGCCGGTGAAGCGAGGGTCGCCGCAGGCGCTGCCCGGCCAGAGGTCACATGCTGCATGCATGAAGGGTACGGTACGGTGTGCGTACGTGGTTTAGAGATAGACACGTATGATCGATCGAGTGACATTTTTACTACTAGCTAGCTAGCTAGTATATCTATTAATTTATACGTATATATATAGATAAAAGATGCATGCACGTGAGGATCGACGGACGTACGGCAGAAGGCGAGGCAGTAGTCGCAGAAGACGAGGCAGGAGTTAGGGCAATCGGAAGGGCAGCCGACGTAGCAGGACGGACCGTTCTCGTCGGCGCAGGAGGCCTCGTAGTTGCGCTTGTGCCCAAATCTGCCGGGGGTGATGGGGAAGAACTTGGAGTTTGGCGGAGGCTTCTGCCCTGGCGGCAGCGTCTTCTTGGGGGGTGGGCGGGGTCTCCTGATCGGCCCCCTCGCCGACGCCACGCCGCAGGACGACAGCGCCAGCAGGAGCGCCACCGCCACCGCCATGCCGGCGCGCCTCCCCATCATCATGTGCTAGCTTCTTCACAGCTAGTAGCTTTTCTGTATAATATAATACGATGGCGGCGAGCTAGGGCTAGCTAGCTGGCCGATCTATGGATCGATCGCCTGCTGGATGATGATCTGATTGATGATCGAGCTAGCTAGAACGATCGAACAGTATATATAGTAAATGCATGCATGCTGGGATGGATGGAGCTGGGGGAGATCATATCGATCGATGCAGTTTGCTTACGTACAATTGGATCAAGGTCAATTATTAAGCTAATATACGTACAGTAAGTCTATCTGTGCTGGCACTGGCATAGAGAAGCCTGTAGTAGTTACTGGGAACTGGGAACGGAGACAGCAGGCCGCGTTAACTAACGTTCGCGTGCAAGGTGACAAAGTGGCAAATACTAGAAATTTATCCAACGATGCAACATGATTGATCAGCAGCATATGCCTGGATGTTACAATAACAAAGTGGCAGCATTTATATAGTCCAAATTGCTGTAATATAAGGAGCATGCATGGATGCATGTTAGGATGCACTGGACCCTCTTTTCTTGCCTCATTAGACACCATATCAAGCGAGGTAATATAAATTCAATGCTACGTACTGTACTGTACTGTACTGCTTATTAGTGAGTTGACCTAGCTAGCTACATAAACGCTGGACTATATGTATAATGTGTACTCCTAACCTTTATTACCAGCTAGCTAGCTGCTGTTGCAAAGAAAGAAACAACGACATATGGAGCATAAAATATTGGACGTAGTGACGACGTGCCATCCGAGTTACGCTGCTGCTGCTAATTGGTCGTCTCTGTGAAACAATTATGCCGAAAGTTACGCACCTCCACTCCATATGTTGCATCGATCGGTTCGGTCGACGATCGTACGTGATCACGAGCAGGTCAACTAACTCTGCCTCTGCGCGTGCTCATCAACTTGCCTGGGATCAAGCCAAATAAAAAGGCACAAGCAGCCGGCCGGCCGACCAATGGCCTTATGGCCATGACCCTCCTCCGTACGTAACCTGCATGCATGCGGGCCGTGACATGCGCTACGACCACCGTGCAGTGCCTGCCGCCGCCCGCCGGGCAGCCGGCCGAGACGGCCCCGTCGGGTGCAGTGCAGGGGTGCAGCTAGCGCGGGCGGTAAAAGGACCTCACCAGTCGTGGACACTGCCCGCCGGCGGCCGGCCCATCAACCGTACTGAACATGCATGCATGTCTAGTACTGTGTGACGATGGAGCCTGTTGAGGGCCCACGACCACGGCCATGGCGCTCCCTAGTCCAATTAAAAAAACTTAAACAAGTTTCACTAGCTAATATGTCACTTCTCACCTACTAATAGTTTATTAGAAAATGGAAACAAGAGTTATGTACATATTACAAGTGTCACTAGCTAATATGTCACTTCTCACCTACTAATAATTTATTAGAAAATGGAAACAAGAGTTATGTACATATTCTCTCTACTCTAAATTTAAAGTCCTGTTTGGCACAATTCCACTTATCAGTGGAGCCGATTTTTCAGCTTTAACTTCATGAACAGCCCATCATGAAGTTGCAACCGTTTTGATAAACCGTTCAAAACATCTCATGCTGGGCAAACAAAATAAAATGACCATGATATCTTTCAATTTATATTTTTTTCTTATTTTCTCCTCTCTATTTCCTTTTTCTTACCTAATCCGGCTTGGCCCCTCTCCTCCCCAGGACCACCTTCTTCTCCGCGAAAAGAGCAGCGGTGGCGCACGGCCACCCGCGGCGCGCATGCCCAGGCGGCCACGCCTTGTGCTCCGGGCGCGCCTTTTCTTGTTTGTGCTAAGGCAAAAAGAGCCCGACCTCATTGGGACCCACAAGTCTAGAGCAAGATGGAGCTGGTCGAAGCTACCATTTTTAACTCCACCTCCCACTAAGCCTTCGTGAGATCAAGTGTGTTGAGGAGCTTCTTGGATATATAGAGTTGTTTTGTTTTATACCGTTTGGCACAAAAACAACTTCAAGAGCTGATGGTGGAGTTATGCTAAACGGGACGTAAGTATGATGTTATATGTGGCCGAGTTTTTATTTTTTAGTGACCGTTGCTTTTTTAGGAAATACTTTTGTGTTCATTAATATTGTGCGCACATAATATCATAAGATTTATTATGGAAATCTCTTCCTTCATTTAACATTATTGTTGGGGAAAATTTGGTCTTGCCTCGTGGCATTAGGCCTCTCCATATTGGAATGTCCCAACTACCCAATCTTAGAAACATGCGAGGAGAGAAGTATATATCAAGAGCAAGAGATAGTGTACTCCCTCCGTACTCGTAAAGAAAGTCATTTTGGACAGCGACACGGTCTCCAAAATACAACTTTGACTTCTTGTTTCTATAAAAATATTTATCAAAAAGCGATATGTGTATACTTTTATGAAAGTATTTTTTAAGATGTTGACACCGTTTTTTGGCATGTGTCAAAATGATCAGAGTGGGCTAATCGGCAGGAGAAAAGTTACTGTATACACTGGCAGCCGATGAAAATCAGCTTGTGAAGATGGTTGCCGATGAATGGTGGTGACCGATGAAAAGGTTGATTTAGACTCAGAGGTGTTGCCGATAAAGTTGGAGATGTTATTACCGATGCCGATGAAGGAAGGCTTGAAGACTGCTGCCGATGAAACAGGAAGTATGCCGATGGAAAGGAGGTCGATGAGAATTCCATCGTAATTGAGGCGGACAAGGAAATAGATAGGAGTTGATTTCCTTTTCTATGTTTGTTAGAGTCTGATTCATGTAAGAGTCATGTGTTTTCTTAGGTGTGGACTTGGTGTCCTAGTCGTATTTGGTTATGTTTTTTAGATCAGGGTATAAATATAGATTGAGAGGCAATATAATAGATATATCAATCAATATCAAAAATCAAATTTTACTCCTATTTGCATCTACTTACTTTTCGGCGACTACGTCAATTTGCATATTTTTCTTTTTTACGAGTTCTCATCGATTCGGCGAGCTGCATCGCTTCAGTGCGACCTTCGGCGATCCTCGAGTTGTCAGGACCAAAGTGCTCGTATCTTCATTCTTGTCGATTAACAGGTCAAATCGACTGGCACGCTTTGGATATCGATTCGGGTATTAGCCCTTTGTGTTTGCAGATCCTCTTTTGCATCAACACATCTTTTGGCACGCCCGGTGGAACAAATCAATCTGATCAATATGTTCAATCCTGAGATCGATTCGGGGAACATCATCGCGGTATCAGAAGAAGATCTTAAGAAAGAGCAGAAGCAGGCTATGAAAAAGGCTATAGAAGAATACAGGCAGCTTTGCCTAAAATCGTTAAGCCTGAACGAGAGTGGACAAGTTATCCAGAAGCAAGATTTGCCGTTGCCTTGGCAGGTTACCTTTGACTCAAATCCTGGTAAACTTCAAGAGATGGTTAATTCTGCAGTAAATCATGCTTTGATTAATCACTCCAATGTGCTGTCCAATACTGTTCATAATGCTGTGGTTCGAACTCTCAAAGAAGGACAAGCGTCACCGCATTACATTGGGCCTGCGTATCACCAACCAAAGTCGGCATCTGTCAATACTCCATCGGCTCCCTCGGCCGTTGTGGGTACAGAAGTTACTTCCTCTCTAGTATCGGCAGGCTTACCTAATATTCAATCTACACCGATACGATCAGATCTGGTACTATCAGGACGACGAGTTCAGCTTAATACAGATTTATCGACATCAGCTATGTGTTGATATTTGGTAACACAATTAGGAAATGATCCGCAAGCGCACGGATATCGGTAAGCACTTCACCCGGGATGTTATCCAGAGTATCGTATTTATTTTTTTACCACTAGGAGAAAGCGTGCATCTGACTAACCAAATCTATTACTACTAACCTTTAGGCTACAACCACTGTGATTTGATGTGAGCGATGTATAGAGAAGACTGCAACTGCACTCTCGTTCTAACCTTGGTAAGGATGATCTACTGCTCTATTGGGGAGGCTCACGGAATCTAGACACCTCAAAGGATGTTCGACCCGCACCTATAAACCCTATCGATCCTGCTAACGGGATATGGAATACAAAGGTAGCTACGGAAATGTCACGTTCCTCGCTACTATCACGGTCCGGCTAGACAGGGGATATCTATGAGTATCCTAGCCCAAACACCTCGTTTACGCTAGAGATGATTACTCTAAACTCTACGCGAAGAGATTAAAGTAAACTCATAAACCAAAGAACAATAAAACAAAGAACTTACTAGAATTTAGAAGTCGAAATACTGAAGAATCCTAGGAGCAAGCCTCGGGTTAGGAGAACTTGATCCTGCAGGTACAACCTCGAAGTAGTCACCGACAGGCCGGGCTTCCTTCGATCTATACCTCCACTCTATCTCTCTCAATCTAGAAGAACTAAGTCTAATCTCACATTGGATGCTAAGCCCTAATGAGGTGGGAACCCTAAGGGAACCTCTCTCTCTGAATCCTCTCTGGAAAATATGAAAATAATGGACTTGGATTCTCCTCTCCAGGGGCCAAGGGTCCTGCTTATATAGTCCCTTCAAGTGAACCTGGGCCGTCGGATCAAACCGACATTAATCGCACGGTTTTCCTTGATCCTTTAGGTCGGTGGGGCATAATCCGCGAGACTCATCCTGATTGGTTGCAGACCTAGGGCGGGCGCCCCAGGGTCCAGGGCGGGCGCCCTGGTCCCGGGCCCGTTCGGCCTCCCGTTCGATCCCGTGGCTTCTGGAGTCTTCTAGATGATAGAAAATCGGTGAACACGTTAATATCTCTATGTAATTCCGACGTGTGGACCTTTCCTTTGTATTTCCTGATAACCCCCTGCAGAAACAGATAAACAACAAAACTCGTGGAATTCTGTCAGATCAAACCCTAATTCTAGGTGTTGCTTGCATATAGGTCCTTTTCCTTATTTATTAGATAATTAAAATTGATACTTAAGAACCGTCAACAAACACCCCCATACTTAGGCTTTTACTCGTCCTCGAGAAAAGGATGGTTCAGAAAAATAACTGGGGTTGAAACATTGTAAAGCATTCTTTTTATACCTACAGGGTGTTGTGAATGTCCACTGTGCACTGTAGTCAGAGAAATATATGGTTGAAGTAGAGATCCTTTCTTCTTCTCAACCCTGTCACTTGGAGTTTTTTATATATTTTTTAATAGAAAACTTAGCATACCTTTATCCTCATAGGGCTCTCAGATCACTCATTTATCTTTTGTATATCTCACTGAGGCTGTTTTAATTTGTAGAAATTCTCAAGCATACTTACTTTGCATATATTGCCTGGGGCAAAACGGGATCCGAGGAGAGGAATGCCATACTCTTATATCAAAGACTTTGAAAATTAAAACTTGTCAACTCTTACTGGCATATTGCTTATTAGAGGGACCATGGGCTATCATTTTCTTTTTACCATATATATTTTTATCATCTCATTTTTTTCAGGTGGATACTGAGGTACCCCTAATTCTACTTCCGGACACTTGTCCATTTTTCTGCGAGGTTGTCGAGCACTTGCTCCTTTTTATTTCCTCAAAATATATTTTTGCATAGCCCATGCCTCTAATGCAATAATACTTCGGAAGAGTGAATCTTTCTGAATAAAAATGTCTATCTTGGGAGCATGATAAATCTCTCAACAAGGGTCTAACTCGTTTTGCACAAACTCAATACAAAGCAAATTAATATTTTTAGGTTTATCAGGCATATAAAATATTGAGGATGGTAGCTATATTTTTGAAGTTTTTGAAAAGAAAATCTCCAAGCGACAAAGATTTCAAGAATAAGATACTCATATTCTACCATCTCACATTCCACAATGACTTGAGTAACACATGGTTTTTAAAATGATTTTCAATAAATGCAGGTTTTTAAAAATATCACAGAGTGAGATTGATCATGATTAAAAATATTTTTGTCTTTTTAAATTATCATGTTAGGAACAATATTCTACACAGCCCAATATGTATTTGTATATATGTAAATAAAGCGTGCAGAGTATGTACCTGAATCGTGGAGTGGTGCAATCGAAGTGCATTTACCATGTCGGGGGGATTCCCCCATACTTGTTTCCTTCGTCGTTTTGAAGTGTAATAGCTCCGTGGGATGATGAATTGACTACCTTGTATGGTCCTTCCCATTTACTCCGGAGTTTTCCATGCCCGAAAAGCTTCACCCTGGAATTAAAAAGTAATACCTTATCTCCGGGTGAGAACTCCTTCTTCTTGATCCTCTTGTCATGCCATCTTTTGACTCTTTCTTTGTAGATCTTCGAATTGTGATATGCTTTCTCTCGCCATTCTTCCAATTCTGATAGTTGCATTCTTCTATGATCTCCAGCAACATCTAGGTCCATATTCCATCTTCTTATGGCACAGTGTGCTTTGAACTCTAGTTCAACAGGCAAGTGGCAAGTCTTCCCGTACACCAATTGGTATGGGGTCATTCTAATTGGGGTCTTGTATGCTGTCCGGTATGCCCAGAGTGCATCGGGTAACTTTTCCTTCCATGCTGTTCCCATCTCATTTACTGTTTTCTGAAGAATGTTCTTGATTTGCTTGTTAGAAGTCTCTGCTTGGCCACTTGTCTGAGGATGATATGGGGTAGCAACGTTGTGACAGATTCCATGTTTTGCTAGATAATGCTCAAAGCGTTTGTCGATGAAGTGTGATCCCCCATCACTTATCACCACCCTAGGGACTCTAAATCTTGGAAATATAATCTCTTCAAACATCCTCTTTCAATTAATATTGTCGGCACGCTTGCAAGGTAGTGCTTCTACCCACTTGGAGACGTAGTCAACTGCCACCAAGATGAATTCACACTTCTTTGATGGAGGAAATGGACCCATGTAGTCTATTCCCCAAACATCAAAGAGCTCAATCTGAAGGTTGTTGGTGAGTGGCATAGCATCTCTTGTATTTATGTTTCCGTGCCTTTGACATGGCCCACATCTTCTGATATATTGCCTTGTGTCTTCATACATTGTAGGCCAATAGAATCCACATTGCCAGATCTTTGAATGTGTACGGAATGCTCCATAATGACCTCCGTATGGTGATGAATGGCATCTGTCGATGATCTTCCACCCTTCCTCAGTGGTCACACACCTTCTGAGTAAGCCATCAGCGCATACTCGGAAGAGGTATGGCTCATCCCATATGTGTGAACGACTTTCTTGAATAAGCTTCTTCTTGTTCGCTCCTGGTGGTACATACCCTGAAACCATAAAATTAACAATATCTGCATACCAGGGGTCAGACCTATTGATTCCATAGAGCATGTCGTCCTGGAGTGAATCATTAATGGGTGTTTCCTGTGGATCCTTAAAGTGCATTCTAGACAAGTGATCAGCAACAGAATTTTCTACTCCCTTTTTATCTTTTATTTCTAAGTCAAATTCTTGGAGTAACAAGATCCATCTAATTAGGCGAGGTTTAGCATCTTTTTTAGTGAGCAAATATTTTAATGCAGCATGATCAGTGTAAACAATTATTTTAGCTCCTACTAAGTAAGATCTAAATTTATCAATGGCAAAGACAACAGCCAGAAGCTCTTTTTCAGTGGTTGCATAATTAAGTTGAGCTCCTGTCAAAGTTTTACTGGCGTAAGCAATTGCATGATGCTTCTTGTCTTTTGTTTTCCCCAAAACTGCCCCCACAGCATAATCACTAGCATCACACATAATTTCAAAAGGCAACGACCAATCAGGGGGTTGAATGATTGGTGCAGAGATGAGTGCATTCTTTAATAATTCAAAAGCTTTTAAACATGCATCATCAAATTCGAAAGGAGCATCCTTGGCTAGCAAAAGAGTGAGTGGTCTAGCAATAAATGAAAAATCTTTTATGAATCTGCGATAAAAACCAGCATGGCCAAGAAAGCTTCGAATTCCTTTTATATTCATAGGTGGAGGTAGTTGTTCTATTACTTCAATTTTAGCTTTATCTACCTCAATACCTCTTTCAGACACTAGGTGTCCTAGCACTATTCCTTCCCTAACCATAAAATGACATTTTTCCTAGTTAAGGACTAAGTGCTTTTCTTTGCATCTTTGCAAAACCTTGTCTAAGTTTTCAAGACAATTATCAAAAGTTTTTCCATAAACAGAAAAATCATCCATGAAAACTTCCATAATCTCTTCAATCATATCAGAAAATATAGACATCATGCATCTTTGAAAAGAAGCTGGTGCATTACATAGCCCAAAAGACATTCTACGATAAGCATAAGTTCCGTATGGACAGGTAAAAGTGGTTTTGCTTTGATCATCAGGATGGATCGGGATCTGGTGGTACCCTGAATATCCATCTAAGAAACAGAAGAACGAATGGTTCGCTAACCGCTCTAACATCTCATCTATAAAAGGTAAAGGAAAGTGATCCTTTTTCATGGCTTTATTCAGTTTTCTATAGTCAATGCACATCCGCCACCCTGTGACGGTGCGTTGCGGAATTAGCTCGTTCTCCTCATTTGTAACAACAGTCATGCCTCCCTTTTTAGGCACAACTTGAACAGGGCTCACCCACTCACTATGCGGCACAGGATATATAATCCATGCATGCAGCAACTTTATAACTTCCTTTTTAACTACTTCTCTCATCGCGTTGTTGAGTCTACGTTGGGGCTCCCGAGAAGGTGAAACAGAAGGATCTGTCGGAATGCGATGGGTGCAAATCATAGGACTGATTCCTGTAAGATCTTGGAGTGAGTAGCCAAAGACTGAGTGATGTTTTTCTAAAACGGTCATTAATCACAGAGTTTGTTCCTGAGTGAGTTTATTACTAATGATCACAGGAAACTCTGGATTATTGTTTAGGAAAGCATAGATAAGACCGAGTGGTAAAGTTTTAAGCTCTATAGGAGGTCTGGGTGTTTCTGCAAACTCATCTAAAGGTTCAGGTTCAGAAGGTTTAGCTTCCTCTTCTATGAAGAAAGGGGCTTCTTCTTCTAAGTCTGATTCATTTAAAAGCTCTAGAGACGCAGCTTTTACCTCTTCCATAGGATCAGACAAAAGAGATGACTCGATCTTATTATTCAAGGAGTGAGAAATTGTCATAGGGAATTTAAAATCCTTTCCAAAAGAAATGTGTAGCTTTTCAGTTTGACCTTCATAAAGGAGTCTTCTAAATGGTTGTCCTATCAACAGGTCGAAGTCCCATGTATCAAAGATATAAAAGTTCAAATGAATCATGGAGCCTTCTACCATAAAGGGTAGGACATTCACAATTCCAAGACTAGGGACCAATCGTCCCGAAGGTTCCTTCATGAACTTTGTTGTGAGGGTTAAAATTAATTTTCCAAATAATTTAAGTGCAAAAGCTTCAGACATGATATTGATCCCCACAACAGGATTATAGAGAGCATCAAATTGATCAGAATCATAAGCACAGCGTATAGTGATAGGAGGTGTATCCAAACGGATCACTTCAGAGGAAAGCTCTGACTCCTCCAACCATTCGCTACTCATGACTGAGATAAGCTCTCTCAATTGATATTCACTTGGTAAACAAATGCTATAATGGCCGCTTTGGGGTTTGTCTATAGAATGGTAGTTTGAAATGTTTCCAAAATCGGTAAAAAGATCGGATTCTATATCCAGCATGAAATCAGGTGGTGGAATTTCTTCCTTTTGTGGCTCAAAACTTGGGATAGCTGAAGTAGGTGAAGAATTCGGCAGAGTGTCTACTTCGGCTTCGTAGGTTTCATCATGGAGGGTATTATCCATCTCAGCTTCTAGGATTCTATCTAGAATCGCTCTAGCTTCATCAGTAGGGATACGAAAGAAAGAACCTCTAGACATTGTATGTAGCATTTGTTTATGATCTTTCTGAAGACCTCGAAAGAAATGAAAAAGGAGAATAGGGTCTTCAATATTGAGTTTTGGACCAGATTCTAAAAGATCAGAAAAACGTTTCCAGGATTTTCCCAAAGTTTCATTTTCTTTTTGTTTAAAAGATAGAACTTCGAGTCTAAGGTCGGCGATACGATCGAGGGAATAAAAATCTAAACAGAAGTTGGCTCGTAAGACTCCCCATTCACCTCGTTGTTGACTTACCTTCTGACTATACCATCGTCTAGCTTCTCCTCTTAAGGAAAAAGGAAAAAGCTTCCAACGTAAAGTCTTATCAGAAATGCCTTCAATGCAAAGACAATCGCATGTTTGCTCAAAATCTCTAATATGAAGGTAAGGATTTTTGTCTTCCTTTCCCGAAAAGGATAGGTTCTCAATCATGGCAATTAACCTTGAACTTAACCTATACTGGGATGTTTGGATAGGCTGTGATGACTCCCATGGTAAAAGGTCAGTTTCCGAAGGTGTTGCAAATTGATAGATTGATTTAGAATCTTGGTTCTCCATAAGGTAAGAATAAAGAAAAGATAAGGAATAAAAAGATAAAGAAAGATAAAAGTATAGGTACAAGCTAGTAGTAAGATTCAAGGTTATCTCAGCAAAACGTCTTTCTCCCCGGCAACGGCACCAGAAATGCTTGTTGATATTTGGTAACGCAATTAGGAAATGATCCGCAAGCGCACGGATATCGGTGAGCACTTCACCCGGGATGTTATCCAGAGTATCGTATTTATTTTTTACCACTAGGAGAAAGCGTGCATCTGACTAACCAAATCTATTACTACTAACCTTTAGGCTACAACCACTGTGATTTGATGTGAGCGATGTATAGAGAAGACTGCAACTGCACTCTCGTTCTAACCTTGGTAAGGATGATCTACTGCTCTATTGGGGAGGCTCACGGAATCTAGACACCTCAAAGGATGTTCGACCCGCACCTATAAACCCTATCAATCCTGCTAACGGGATATGGAATACAAAGGTAGCTACGGAAATGTCACGTTCCTCACTACTACCACGGTCCGGCTAGACAGGGGATATCTATGAGTATCCTAGCCCAAACACCTCGTTTACGCTAGAGATGATTACTCTAAACTCTACGCGAAGAGATTAAAGTAAACTCATAAACCAAAGAACAATAAAACAAAGAACTTACTAGAATTTAGAAGTCAAAATACTGAAGAATCCTAGGAGCAAGCCTCAGGTTAGAAGAACTTGATCCTACAGGTACAACCTCGAAGTAGTCACCGACAGGCCGGACTTCCTTCGATCTATACCTCCACTCTATCTCTCTCAATCTAGAAGAACTAAGTCTAATCTCACATTGGATGCTAAGCCCTAATGAGGTGGGAACCCTAAGGGAACCTCTCTCTCTGAATCCTCTCTGGAAAATATGAAAATAATGGACTTGGATTCTCCTCTCCAGGGGCCAGGGGTCCTGCTTATATAGTCCCTTCAAGTGAACCTGGGCCGTCGGATCAAACCGACATTAATCGCACGGTTTTCCTTGATCCTTTAGGTCGGTGGGGCATAATCCGCGAGACTCATCCTGATTGGTTGCAGACCTAGGGCGGGCGCCCTGGTCCCGGGCCCGTTCGGCCTCCCGTTCGATCCCGTGGCTTCTGGAGTCTTCTAGATGATAGAAAATCGGTGAACACGTTAATATCTCTATGTAATTCCGACGTGTGGGCCTTTCCTTTGTATTTCCTGATAACCCCCTGCAGAAATAGATAAACAACAAAACTCGTGGAATTCTGTCAGATCAAACCCTAATTCTAGGTGTTGCTTGCATATAGGTCCTTTTCCTTATTTATTGGATAATTAAAATTGATACTTAAGAACCGTCAACACTATGTCAGGCCCTGTGTCTCAGAATAGCCAGATTCCTACTAATTGGTGGGGATATGGTATGCCTCCGGACTCATCTGCTTTTAATCCTAGGTTACCTCAAGTATTTGATGCAGCAGGAAAAGCTCCTATACCATCGGCTGTTTCGCCGATGGCTCAAGTGCCTCAATATGCCATATCAACTACTGTGCAACCGATTCCAGGAGGTTTCCAGATGCCTTTGGTTCAAACACCCAATTCGAGTCCATCGGCAAGCTTACTACCGATGTAGCAGAAGGCCCCTGCTATGAGTCAACCTAGAGTCCAGTTCATGTCTCAAGCTGGTTGTAATTATCCAACAATGTCAGCGAATTACCAGCCATCGGTAAGTTTTGTACCGATGAGTTTTAATAATGGTTGGTCAGGACAGTTACCTATTCAGCATACAGTTCAACAAAATCAGCAGGTTGCAGGGATTCAGCAAGGTCATATGCAAGCTGGTTTTCAGAATCAAGCATCGGTAGCTCAGCCGATGAATCCTTTCCAGCAGGTTAATGGACCATAAGTAACAACAAATATACCGATTGCTGGAGATCATGGGCCACCAAGATACGTGGAGGGATATCAGCAGGCACCTCCTGTAGAAATTCAGCCAGATCGTCAGCAAGAGGCTGATGCTTTTTGGGCCGATAAAATAGCAGAAATTATGAGGGATCAGTTTGGGATAAAACCTAAGGTCAATACTTATTCTTATCGGACTCCATACCCTCCAGCATATGATTTAATTCCTCTCCCAAATCGGTATAAGGTACCAGATTTCACTAAATTATCTGGGCAAGATGATACATCAACAATGGAACACGTCAATCGCTTCATTATTCAATGTGGAGAGGCAGCTAGCAAGATGAATTAAGAGTTTGATTATTTTCATCATCTTTGTCTGGATCAGCATTCATGTGGTTCATTTCATTACCGCCAAATTCTATTATTACTTGGGCTGATCTAGAAAAGCAATTTCATAAATATTTCTTTGCTGGAATCCATGAAAAGAGGCTTACCGATTTGGTAAAATTGAGACAGCGTAATGATGAATCGGTAGAAAGCTTTATGCAAAGGTTACGAGATGTAAAAATAAGTGCTACAGCCTGGTGCTGGATGATCGGCAGCTTGCCGATCTGGCTTTCCAAGGATTATTACCACATCTTAAGGACATATATGCTTCTCAGGAGTTTGAAAGCCTGAGTCATCTTGTGCAAAGGATCTCTGATCAAGATATTAGGGTTTTTGAGCCTAAAAAGAATTGGAGCAAGAAAATATCATTTGTTGGGGAGGTAGAAGATTCTGATTCTGATGAAGAACCAATTATCGGTTTAGCTGAGTGGGTTAAGAATAAAAAGCGATATCTTGTCTCTTTGGTCAGAAAGAGCCAGAAAAGTTTACTTTTGATATTACCAAAGCCGACAAGATATTTGATCTTTTACTTCAAGAGGGCCAGATTAAGCTGTCACCTAATCATGTAATCCCATCGGTAAAGGAGTTGAAGAAGATCCTGTACTGCAAATGGCACAATGCAACTTCACACAGTACAAATGAATGCAAAGTGTTTAGGCAGTAGTTACAATTGGCTATTGAATCGAGGAGAATTAAGTTTGGTAATTCCAAGACCCAGAAGCCGATGAAAATTGATCAACATCCTTTTCCAGCAAATATGTTGGATGCCAAGGGTAAGACTAAGGTATTGACATCAGATGCTACTGAAAGAAATGCATCAGTGGATCCCAGCATCGGATAACTACCGATGATGCAAAAAGTAAAGGTCTGCTAGGAGAAAGTAGTAGTTCCGAAAACCCCCTCGACCTGGCATTGTGATTACCCATCGAAGCAGCAGGAGGGTTGGCATCAGCGAAGGGACCGATATCGACAGCAGCAAGAATAGAGACGTCGAGAAGAGTGGTATCGGCATAAGGATCATTGGAGGTGCCCGTTTTTCATCCACTGCAGGGAAGAAGGTATTAAATTGACAACTGTTGAAAATTGCCCTGAGTGCAATGGTTATTATAGAGTTAATTGGCTAGAAAGGAGGTTTCAACCTGGCAATCAAGGATTATCTATCAATGAGCCGATCAGAGGTAGAGCATCAGCACATGATCGGCTGGGGGGCAGACTTAGCGTACATGAAAGGCTTGGTAAACGCGTTGGATATTTTCTAAGAAATCAAGAGGAGCTTGAGGAGATGACAAACGCAAGAGTTCCTGATGAAGAAATATTCTATAGGGACCCTAATATGCGTCGTGTAGAATCAACTGGGACCTGTTATGAGCCGGTTTCAAAAACTAAGTTTCCTCGATGGTGCCCTGAGGGTCTGACAAAGACACAGAAAAGGAGAATGCAGCGTGAGTGTCAGGAGGATCTATACCGAGAAGAAAAATCCTCCAATGAGAAATCAGACAATCAGCAGTGGCAGGTGAAACAAAAAGGTAAGGGCCCATCGACAGATGTTAATATGGTATTTATGTTGCCGATAGAGTTTTTGGCACTTTCTGATAATGAGGAAGAAGTTGCTCTTTCCGACCAAGTAGCTCAGCTGGCACTAGATCCAATGATGGCTGTTTTTGAGAAGCCTACCGATGACGAGAGATAGCATCTTAAGGCTTTGTTTGTGAAAGGCAGAGTTGATGGGCAGCCTGTATCCAAGATACTTATCGACGGAGGGGCTGCAATTAATATTATGCCTTATGTGATGTATCAGAAACTTGGTAAGGGAGATCAAGACTTGACCAAAACCGATATGATGCTGAAAGATTTTAAAGGCAATGTGTCACCGGCTAAAGGGGCAGTATGCGTTGAATTGACCATCGACAGCAAAACTTTGCCGATGACGTTCTTTGTTATTAATGGCAAGGGTGCATATAATCTGCTTCTAGGAAGGGATTGGATTCATGCTAATTGTTGTGTTCCTTCTATAATACATCAATGCCTTGTACAGTGGATTGGGGATAAGATTGAGGTTGTCCCTGGTGATTCTTCTTATATCATCGCATCGGCAGAATCAGATACTTATAAGCGAACCAAATGTATATCAGGAGAAGTTTAGGAAAAAGAGTTCCTCAAAGTTGCCGATTATGAAATTCCACCGATCCAAGCAGTTGGTTCTGAAGAAGAGTTTTAATGGATAGGTTTGCCGATGATGGAAAATTAGGTCAAGGGTTCACATCGGCTGATGATTTATAAAATTAGGTCAAGTTTGACTTACGTTACGAGTCAGCTAAGGCAGTTAAAGGGCAGGTTGTGGTTGATTTTGTCACTCAACATTGCAATACAGTGGACTCTCTGGAGGTTGCTCCTTGGACACTTTTCTCCGATGGGTCTACATGTGGTGAAGGAGCAGGTATCGATATTGTGTTGATTTCACCTCAAGGAAGGAATTATGAGTTTTCATTGCCGATTGTTGCTACATCGACAAACAATCAGGCTGAATACCAAGCCTTAATAAAAGGGTTAGAATTGCTTAAGGAGATACATGCCGATGCTGTTGAAATCTTTGGTGATTCTATGCTAGTTATAAATCAATTGGCTGGGATTTATGAATGCCGAAGTGAAGTTTTAATTTCGTATTATGAAAGATGTTTGCAATTGTTGAAGGGGTTTAGAGACTTTTGTCTTGAATATATTTCTCGACTGCATAATGAAGAGGCTAATCGACTAGCTCAGCATGCTTTAGGGTATCAGCCTATTCAAGAAGTGCTAACATCGGCAGTCGATACCAATGACTAGAGAAAGGAGATTGTCGATTATTTAAAGGATCCATCTAAAAAGGTTAAAAGACGTATAAGGTTCCAAGCTACCAAGTATCTGCTCCTCGACGATGAATTATATTATCGAACTATAGATGGAGTTTTACTCAGATGTATTAGCAATGATGAATCGAAAAGCTTAATGGGTGAAATTCATGAAGGAGTGTGTGGAGCACATCAATCGGTTTTCAAAATGAAGTGGATGATCAGAAGGAATGGATACTATTGGCCGACTATTCTTGAAGATTGTTTTAAATATTTTAAAGGATGTCAGGAGTGTCAGAAGTTTGGTAATATTCAAAGAGCGCCTGCATCAGCTATGAATCCTATAATTAAACCTTGGCCGTTCTGAGGATGAGCTATCGATTTCATCGGTCAGATTTATCCGCCATCGAGCAAAGGACATAAATTTATTCTGGTTACTATCGATTATTTCACAAAATGGGTTGAGGCAATTCCTTTGAAAAAGGTGACATCAGCTAATATGATCAATTTTGTGAAAGAGCATATTGTTTACCGATTTGGTATTTCTCAAACTATCACTACCGATCAGGGTACTATGTTTATATCGGGAGAATTTGATGAGTTTGCTGTTGGTATGAGAATTAAAGTTTTAAATTCATCTCCCTATTATGCTCAAACTAATGGTCAGACTGAGGCTTCTAACAAAGGGATTATCAAACTCATTAAGCGTAAAATTAAAGAAAATCCTAAGAGGTGGCATACAATATTAAATAAAGCCTTGTGGTCATATTGGATGTCATGTCATGGTGCAACCAAAGTAACACCTTATCAATTAGTATATGGACACGACGCAGTATTGCCTTGGGAAATTAAAACTGGCTCTAGGCGAATACGTTCTCAAGATCAACTGACAGCTAATGACTATGATACTCTTATGAAGGATGAGTTGGAAGATGTGGCAGGTCATTGATTAAGGGCTTTAGTTATCATCGAAGAAAATAAGAAAAGAGTAGCCAGATGGTATGATAAGAAGGTGAAGGTAAAGGAGTTTGCCGATAGAGATCTGGTCTGGAAGTTGATTTTACCGATTAGGACTAAAAGTTCAAAGTTTGGAAAGTGGTCTCCTAATTGGGAGGGTCCATATCGGATAAATCAGTCTGTTCCTGGTAACGCATATATTTTAGAAATCCTCGAAGGGGTTGTGTTTTCCAGAGCATTAAATGAAAAATATTTAAAGAAATATTACCCTAGTATCTGGATGGATGCATAAAAATATAAGTACCGATAACAGTCCTATCGGCTAGAATTATACAAGGATATCAATGTCTCATAAAGTGCCGATGCAATAGACAAGATTTACAAGTTTAACAAGGATTGGATAGCCGATATCGCACGCAGGTGAATCTGGTCGGCTTCCTTCATTTCTTTGATATCTTCATCGGCAGCAGCCTCCACAGGCTTGAGTTTTTTCTTCATGGCCAAGGCTTTGCGAGCTTGGATGTCTCTTTCTTGCTGAAGAGCCTTGATGGCATCGGGTAGCTGGCTTTTTTCTTGTCCGGCATGAGTTAAGGCTGCTTCAACTTCCTTCAATTCAGTTAGTAGAGCTGTCCTCTTTGCCAGTAGATCCAAAATTTTCTGCTTAAGATCGGCACTCGAGGTCTGCAAGTTGCCGATACTCTTGTGCTTCTCATCGGCAATCTGTTTTAGTTGTAGCATCTCTTCCTTGAGCTGAGCTTGAGCTGCTCTATTGGCAATACGGTGAGCAGCCCGTTGGTATTGCAATTGTCGGCTTTCTAAGTGAACTGCTGGGAAGAGTGTTTCTTTAATATCGGCAGGGATCTGGCCACGAATTGTTTTGAAAATTGCCTTTGCAGGATCTGAATCATTTACCAATTGGGCAGTATCCTGTTGTAACAAGTCCAGGAGAGCTTCCAACTTGGCGTAGATTTCTGCCGATATTGTTCCCAGTGCCAGGGAAGAGCTTGCTTCCTCTCCATCATCATCGAAAACATCAATGGCAAAGAAAAATAAGCTGTTTGGGGGAGTCTTGCTCCTGGGAAGAAGAAAAGAAGTCAGTTAAGGATAGGTATGAATATTATAAATCGACTAAGTCAATTGGCTTACCTGTTTCAGGGCAATTTCTTGTACTTGGCTGGAGGGGGCGGCCTGGAGTATGCCGTGTGGAGGATCGGTGGAGCTTGCCGATGGGATATCCTCTGTAACTTCATCGGTGGTTGGCCCTTGGGGTATGATGGCTGATGGTACGTCCTGTACAGGAGGATTAATTGCTTGCTCAGTTACGTCGACTGGCTGGCTTGCAGATGTTGGGGCAGATGTGGGGATCGGCATGGACTTCTGTCGTTTTTACTATGCCTCAGCATCTGTTAAGGCTTTACGCTTTGCTTGGGCCTCGGCAATGGTTGGCTGGGGGGCATCGGCACTTATTGGTTGTGGAGGTTGAACATCTGGTACGCTTGCCGATGTACCCATTTGTTGCTGCAAAACAAGTGTAAGATATGATATTTAACAGATAAAATGTAAAATTAAAGAAATACCTCTGAAGGTTTGTCGGAGGTAGCGGTGCTTGATGTCGGAGGAATTGCCGATGACGATCCAGCAGTGGCTCTTACACCCTGATGATTAATGTTAATACAGTTTGTGATCGGCATGAGTAGAAATAAATAGGGTTGTTATCTTGAATGCCTTGATTAGGGTTGTAGCAGCAGCCAATGGAGTGGCCCTAGCTGTAGCCAATTTGGACTTGGAGGTGATGGTCTTAGCACGGGTCCTCTGGTGAGTTGTTGGGCATTCTTAACGTCACTACCAAAAGTAGACTTAGTTTTCTAATTCTGATAACGGCGCCAAAAATGGCAAACCTATCCCTCATGCCACTTAAGCCAAGTTGTCGTCCCCAGCATGACATGAGAGACGCGGTATTGAAATATGCAATTGCTCATCAAGATAAATAATAAAAGGGATCTGCAAGCGCACAGATTAATACCGATGTAGTATTTTAACCGGGAAGTATTCCAGGTATCGTTATTTATATTTTTACCACTGGGAAGGGATTTCTAAGTATCATGGTTGATAATGGAATGAGAATATGGAACTGAGTACACATCATTGCATGTATAACCGAGAGTATTTATCAATCTCTTTATACAGGTATAAATGTCACATTAAGTAAAGGTAAAGTGATAATGGTGACAAAGATAATTAATCTGATCAGCTAGCCACATATAATAATGATAAGCACCTCAACAGATATTCTAGCAAGTCATTAGCATGGAATTAGGATGAACTACAAAGATATTCCCTAAGTTATTATTAACTATAAAGTCTAGCATATCATAGTTAGTGCAATTATACTTGGCAATCATGGTGAGAAAAGACTATATCCATGCATAGTGAATATTAGCAAGGAAGATGAAGAACATAGCAATCACTCCCCTGTAATAGTGTTGCTCTGCCTGCCCTATACACGAGAGGGGGACTATATAAGAATCAACGAAGCTGTCACTATCGCGAACTACCCCACAATCCGGCATATAGGGTGCAATCGCAGATAAATACGGTATAGACACCACGTCTACACAATAATTATCATTCACCCACTGTACACATGGATAAACGCTATACGATCCTAGGCATGTATATAATTCCAATCTAACTAAGCCAAGCATATAACTATGATAAACTAAGAACAATATAATTGCAAATATAATCAAGTAGAGCAAAGTCATAACCAATATATTGAAATAGAACAAAGTCATATTCATAATATTGAAGAACAATGATGAACAATTGAAGAACAATAGAGGAATTACCAAGAATCCTCTTGACAGATCCGGGAACCAATCGAAGATTGACTCCTTCTAGTTCTAATCCTATGTAGCTATGCTAACTAGAGATCTAGTTGATGTGGTGGCTCTAGGGCTTGATCAGAGGCTCTCCTCCTGAATTAGGGTTTGAAGTATGAGACGAGGGCCTCTCCTCCAGGGTCAGGGGCCTTGCTTATATAGCCCTTTCGGATGAATCTGGGCCGTTGGATCAAACCGACATTGATCGTGCGGTTTTCCTTGATCCTCTAGGTCGGTGGAGCATAATCCTCGAGGCGGAGCCTGATTGGCTCCGGGGCCAGGGCGGGCGCCCTAAGGACCAGGGCGAGCGCCCTGTGTCCGGCTCCGTTATGCCTCCCGTTCGTTCTCGTGGCTTCTGGACTCTTCTAGATGTAAGATAATTACGTTTTCGGTTAATATCCCGTCATTAATCCGACATGTGGGCCTTTCTTCCGTATTTCCTGATAACCCCCTGCAGAAATAGATAAACAGCAAAACTCGTGGAATTCTATCAGATAAAACCCTAAGTCTAGGTGTTAGTTTTATTTGGATCCTTTTCTCTATTTATTTGATAGTTATAATTGATACTTAAGGACCGTCAACAAACTCCCCCAAGCTTACCTCTTGCTCGTCCCTGAGCAAGGAGAGACTCAGTAGTTGCTGAAATGCCTTTGAATTTTGACGGTACACATGCTTTCAAATAGAGTCTCATCTCTGAGTTAAAGTAAACTGTCAAGACTTAAAACTTACTCATTATACCTTTCACCATGGGGCTTGCAACCGTCACCTTTGTCTTGAGCGGTTAAAAGATAGAACAGTCTAGTCAAGCGCCATGTCTCTTATTCTTGATTAGCTATAGCTCTTGGAGTTTTTTGCAGATTTTCAAATAAAACTCAGAGATTCCTTGTATGACTCTCTCAGGTCTCTCTTTTGTGGTATTTCTAGATCCTCACCAAGGCAGTAATGATGTCTGCCTTCTCTCAAAGCAAAGTATATAGTATTTGTGGTATAAGGCAGAGTGACATTGCCTTCTCTCTCATCCTATTCTAATAAGGCTTTTGATATCTAGAGCTTATCGGTGGGAGATAAAGTATACATACTTACAAGACATTTATTGCATAGTCAAACCATGGATCCAGAGAAACAAGCCAATAAGTCAAATCAAGATGTGCATGTGTGGCGAATAAATGGTGTATGGTGGTAGTGATGATAACAATGATGAAAGTCTAATTCTACTTTTGCTCTTTTTGAGGGGATACGTACCTTTCTTGCTTTTAAAGCTCTTGAGGAGAATGAGGTGCTCTATATTTTCTTTTTTTTCCTCTCAGGTGGGTATCTTGTACCCCTAATTCTACTGTCGGACACTTGTCCATTTTTACCTCTCTTCTCACACTTTTTCTTTTTTTTTCATCGAGGTTCCGAGCACTTGCTCCTTTTTATTTCCTCGTATCTTTTTCTTTTCGAGGTTCCGGGCACTTGCCCCTTTTTATTTCCTCGTATAGAGCACTCATCTCCTTAGAACAATATAGCAAGTGGTAGTAACCAAAATAGCTTGAGCATTTATTTCACAGGGGATAACAAGAATGGGAAAATATTTTTGGCTATTCTCTCCCGGATTAGGAGTAGAATAATTTTATGTGGATCTGGAGATGAGAATGAGTGGATATATGTGGATGCGTACTTCCGGAGTAGAAGCAGCATGTATGAGTGATCGTGCAAGTGAATCTTGATTTTAACCGCATGACAAGCTCCTAAGGGTCTACACAGCTTGACTACACTCAATGCTCATAAGCAGTAAAAAGTAAAGGTATGACTTAAAGTCTAGCAAGCATGTATGTATGGTTGTGGTAGGAACTTAAACTCTCATCATACATGAACTCATCATGTAGCATTTTAAGATTTTCAAAGATAAAATTCTCCAGAATTCTAGCATCTCTAGGAATAGATAAACAGCAGCTCAACCTTCCCATATCATATCCGTTAACAACTTAGACTTTAGATCAAGTTCTCTTCCCACAAGTTTAGGTTTAGAGCAAGCTTTAAATGATAACAGTTATGTAAACTTAGAGAGAGGACTTCAAATTTGAAAGTTAGGCAAAGCAACTATTCATCATATCCATGCTAGAGTTTTATTATTATCTAGATTCAGTTTAGCATAGCCACTTTATTTATTTATTAAAACACACTAAGCAAAAGATATAGGTATATATATATAAGCACAAAATCTTTATTTGGTTTTTTTTCATAGTTATGTATATTTTTATTTTTATAGGGTAGAAGTATATATAAATATAAAGATAAAGATAGAAATACTTAGCAAGATAATGGGGGTGCTCTCCCCCAAGCTGGATCTTGACATAATCTCTTCTGATGTAGCTAGCAGATGGCGGAGATGTATTTGAAAGTCGGTAGCACCCTGACAGCGATTAGAATGTCCTCCGTCTGCTAGTCTCCATGAATTCTGTGAAGCTCAAATAGACAACAAAGCTTTGTGGAACTGATTAAGTGTTAGCATAAATATCTAGCCTTTATCATGCTGAGCCTCCTTGATTTTTTATGTTGTTTCTTTTTTTTCTTTTATAAAGCAGAAGAAAATATTTATGTATTTATTATATATATATATATTTTTTATGCCACCACAGTGAATGTACTTATGGGTTTTATGCCACTCGCATACTCACATGGGGCTTTAGGGTTTTTAACATTTTTATTTTCTTTTTAAGATAGTATGAATATGATTAACTAAGCAAACTATTTAAGATAAAGTAAATAATTAAAAGGAAAGGATAACTACCAAGTTACCTCTTGGCAAGGCGTTCGGTGTTTTTAAGTCCTCCGAACGGGACTCTTATTCGTTCAGTCGTCCTGGGACTTGGTGGATGGCGTAGTCGGTGGTTCCGGCGGCGCCTCCTCTTCATGTACAACTGTCTTTTCTTTCCATACCTGTCTCGGTGCTTTGGTCTCCTCAGGACAGTGTTGGTTGAGTGGTATGTCTTCAGATCTTACCACTTCTCCTTCATAATCTGCCCATCCGTCCTTGATGACCTGTTGCTTCTGATTGTGGTTACGCCGCCTTCTTCTTGTCCTGACCTGCTTGAATTCTTCAAATACATAGTTAGGGTCAGTAAAGTAAGGACGTACCTTCTCAGAGGGGAAGTGCATGTGGACTTCTCCAGTTCCAATGTAAATGATTGCTTTGACAGTACTAAGGAATGGTCTTCCAAGGATGATGGGTGGATCGTATTCATCTTCTCCCATGTCAATAACCTGAAAGTCTGTATGGACAAAGTGATCGTCTATCTTGACAGGGACGTCAGTTACTGTACCTTCGACCTGTCGGAATGTCTGATCTGCCATCTGGAGCTGAATATATGTTGGGTTT
Organism: Saccharum hybrid cultivar R570; assembly: GCA_038087645.1. Classification (NCBI taxonomy): domain Eukaryota; kingdom Viridiplantae; phylum Streptophyta; class Magnoliopsida; order Poales; family Poaceae; genus Saccharum; species Saccharum hybrid cultivar. Next base: position 25,798,888 of record JAQSUU010000115.1, on the reverse strand, counting down.
AAGGGCATGGTTCTGAACAGAAGTTCATAGGTGACCTTGGCCATTATGTTGACGCCCGACCCAGTGTCGCAAAGTGTCTTGTAGAAGTGGGACCCATTAATGGAGCAATAAATGCTTGGCATAGCTGGGTCGTCCTTCTTAGGCAAGAACGGTGACTTGAGTTGGCGATCTTGACCTTTGTGCACGGCAGTGACCATCTTAGCTGTCTCGGTCCATACTTGCTTCTTGCTCTTGTTCCTCCTGTTGGTCCTCTTCCTTGGTTCATATTGGGGTTGCTCTAGGATTTGTGCGGTCTTGTTCTTGAAGGAAAACGTTTCCTTCCTCCCCTTGATGTAGAAACTGATCTTGGCAGCACTAGCATAGATGACAGCTCCCGCGGTGTTCAGGAATGGTCTCCCTAGGATGACGGGAGCCCTCTCATCAGAACCGGTCTCTATCACTACGAAGTCTGCTGGAGCGTACGAGGAACCCACTCGGACACAGATGTTCTTCAATATTCCTCTCGGGAAACTCAGTGTCCTATCTGCAAGCTGCAAACACATGGTTGTTTCTAATAATGGTTGTGAAAAGAGTTTTTCATAGAGTACCCTGGGCATGATGTTGACGCTGGAGCCAAAGTCACAGAGTGCTTCTGGGAAGTCTCGCATGCCGATGGAGATCGGGATGACGGGGCGTCCTGGATCGCCTCTCTTGACCGGCAGACGGTCAGTACTTACTTCCACGATAGGGTTACTCCAGTAATCTCCTGCATCAAACATGTCTACAAGATTTGCAGATTCTAGTCCTTCCGGTTGTGATGGTATACCGGGGTTAGTAGCAGGAACAGCAGCAGCTATTTGATTCAACTGAGATTCAATCATTTTATTAAAGCTAATCTGGTTCTTGATGGTAGTAGAGAAATTATCCATTCTATTATTTATATTTTCTAGTATTTTATCATTAGATGCCAATTTCTTAGACAGGTTATCCATTAGCTTTCCTTGGTTGGATACTAACTCTCTCAAAGGTGGATTATTATTATTATTATTGAAAGAATTGTTACCTTGGTAATTACCTGAGTAGTTAGGCCTCTGTTGATTCCAACCTTGATTCTGCTGAGGACGGTTGTAGTAGTTGTTGTTGTTATTGTTGATGTAGTTCACGTCCTCCAGCAACTCAGGACAGTGATTGCCCGAGTGTCCAGTACCTCCACACTCCTCACAAGTCATGTGGGAGTCGTAGACGTGCATGACTTCTTTCTTTTCTCCAGCTCGATCATCGAGCTTCTTCATGAGTAGGTCTAGCTTGGCAGACAGCATGTCTACCTCCTTGAGCTGGTGCATACCTCCACCTTTCTTGCGTGTCTGAGTTCTTTCTTCATTCCAACCTTGGTTGGATGCCATCTTCTCCACAAGAGCTGTGGCTTGAGGTATGGTGAGTGATAGGAATGCTCCTCCAGCTGCAGCATCCATGGTTTCACGGGCACTGTTAATGAGCCTATGATAAAATGTCTGCATCAGTAGCCAGCTTTCCATTCCATGATGGGGACATTCTAGGATGTAGTCTTGGAAACGCTCCCATGCTTCTGGAACAGATTCATCATGTTGTTGCTGAAAACTTGTAATCTTCCCACGGAGAGCATTGGTCTTGCCCATGGGAAAGAATTTGGCCAGAAAGTTCGTGGAGCAGAGTGCCCACGTAGTGTTCTTCTCCTTTGTAGCGTAGAACCACTGCTTCGCTCTCCCCAACAGTGAGAATGGGAAAAGGCGAAGTAGTATGGCGTCTCTGGGGACTTCAGCCATGGTGAAAGTGCTGCAGATCTCCAGGAAGTGTTGAAGATGAGCACTAGCGTCTTCATGTGGCTTCCCACAGAACTGGTTAGCTTGCACCATGTTGATGAGCCCAGGCTTGAGCTCGAAGTTGCGGTCGATCTCCCCAGCAGGTCCAGTGCGGATGTTGTCCGTAGTGGGAGCTGAGAACTCGCGGATCGACTTGTTCGCCATGGCTTCGAATTCAGTCGACAAATTCCGGATGAAACTTCGGCGGTCTTCGGATTTGGATGAAGCTTTGTGCTGAAGTGTTGACGATGTCTTCTTGAGCTTGGCTCTTGTTCTTCTGAATAAGGCTTCGGGATCGTCAACAAAGTTGTCTGGAAGATGTCTTCTATTCATGCATCACCCTGCAATAAATAATCAAAATGGAAAATACAGGGGTAAAACTGTATAAGAGAATTGATAAGCTCGATCAGATTAGTGATGCAAATGATGACTCAAAGTTCCATATTCATTCCTACTTAGTAATCAACCTTCCCCGGCAACGGCGCCAAAAATGCTTGTTGGGCATTCTTAACGTCACTACCAAAAGTAGACTTAGTTTTCTAATTCTGATAATGGCGCAAAAAATGCCAAACCTATCCCTCATGCCACTTAAGCCAAGTTGTCATCCCCAGCATGACATGAGAGACGTGGTATTGAAATATGCAATTGCTCATCAAGATAAATAATAAAAGGGATTACCGTCAACAGTACACATCATTGCATGTATAACCGAGAGTATTTATCAATCTCTTTATACAGGTATAAATGTCACATTAAGTAAAGGTAAAGTGATAATGGTGACAAAGATAATTAATCTGATCAGCTAGCCACATATAATAATGATAAGCACCTCAACAGATATTCTAGCAAGTCATTAGCATGGAATTAGGATGAACTACAAAGATATTCCCTAAGTTATTATTAACTATAAAGTCTAGCATATCATAGTTAGTGCAATTATACTTGGCAATCATGGTGAGAAAAGACTATATCCATGCATAGTGAATATTAGCAAGGAAGATGAAGAACATAGCAATCACTCCCCTGTAATAGTGTTGCTCTGCCTGCCCTATACACGAGAGGGGGACTATATAAGAATCAACGAAGCTGTCACTATCGCGAACTACCCCACAATCCGGCATATAGGGTGCAATCGCAGATAAATACGGAATAGACACCACGTCTACACAATAATTATCATTCACCCACTGTACACATGGATAAACGCTATACGATCCTAGGCATGTATATAATTCCAATCTAACTAAGCCAAGCATATAACTATGATAAACTAAGAACAATATAATTGCAAATATAATCAAGTAGAGCAAAGTCATAACCAATATATTGAAATAGAACAAAGTCATATTCATAATATTGAAGAACAATGATGAACAATTGAAGAACAATAGAGGAATTACCAAGAATCCTCTTGACAGATCCGGGAACCAATCGAAGATTGACTCCTTCTAGTTCTAATCCTATGTAGCTATGCTAACTAGAGATCTAGTTGATGTGGTGGCTCTAGGGCTTGATCAGAGGCTCTCCTCCTGAATTAGGGTTTGAAGTATGAGACGAGGGCCTCTCCTCCAGGGTCAGGGGCCTTGCTTATATAGCCCTTTCGGATGAATCTGGGCCGTTGGATCAAACCGACATTGATCGTGCGGTTTTCCTTGATCCTCTAGGTCGGTGGAGCATAATCCTCGAGGCGGAGCCTGATTGGCTCCGGGGCCAGGGCGGGCGCCCTAAGGACCAGGGCAGGCGCCCTGTGTCCGGCTCCGTTATGCCTCCCATTCGTTCTCGTGGCTTCTGGACTCTTCTAGATGTAAGATAATTACGTGTTCGGTTAATATCCCGTCATTAATCCGACATGTGGGCCTTTCTTCCGTATTTCCTGATAACCCCCTGCAGAAATAGATAAACAACAAAACTCGTGGAATTCTGTCAGATAAAACCCTAAGTCTAGGTGTTGGTTTTATTTGGATCCTTTTCTCTATTTATTTGATAGTTATAATTGATACTTAAGGACCGTCAACATGAGTCAAAACAGCTAAGGTAGGGGCGTTGTAGCCGATCGGTGATATCGGGGAAACATGCCAAATATCAAAGGGTTTTCCACTCTTGCTCATAGATGGTGCTGGGTTGTTGACCTGTCACGGGAAAGTTAGCTACCCATATATGAAAGGAAAAAACAGAAAGGGAGTTAAAAGAAACTTACTGCGTCATCGGGAATGGCGTATTCAGGGTCGATCATGTGCCGATATGCATGAACAGATGTTGCAAATAGTTATTCACTCCACTCTTGCCACCATTGCTTATATGATTCAGTGATGAAAGATGCTGGCGTCCAGATGGATAGATCAACATCTGTAGTATCGGCATCGGGGGAGAGTCGCACTACCCTGCTCCAATCTGTTCCACAGGTGATTGTTTCTCTGGGTTTGATCACATCGGCCAAACAAAGTTTGATTGGTAGTTGCCCAAAAGCCAATTGACGGGATACTGCCGATGGATTGTAAAATTCATACGTGATATTGGTGTTTTTCCCGCTACCGAATGTGTTCACTGGGATTGCCCTGGGAGTAATGATGGCCATCATGAGTTCATTATCCTGGTTTAGGGTGCCATCGACAAAATTAAAAAGGAGGGGGAATCTATTTTCTTCATCAATATAGGGTATCCAGGCCCTATGATCACGAGAAAGACCATTGTAGAAGCTTTGGAAGAATCTGCCGATCTGATCTTCATTGGCCTCTGTTCTAGGAAGGACAATTATGGCTTCACCAAAATTGAGAGGTGGGCGTGTTGCCGATTCCTCATCTCCAAGGACGTGGTCTTCGGCAATTTCTCGTGGGAATTGTTGGGCAAAGAAGTCCAATTGCAAGCGTTTGTGCATATGGGCATTTAGCCACATGTTGATAAACCAGCACGGGCCTCCTAAGTTGTCGATGGGTTCGCCAAGCAAAAGTTTCTAAGACACTTGATGTAAAAGATGGTAAGTGGAGCTCAGAAGATATCGGCCAAGAGGGAACCTTACACCACTAGCCAAGAGTTCAGCCGCGGGGAGGAAGGCGTTGGTTGGTCCTACCGATCAACCGCAAAAAATGAATTTTTCTAACCACATGTTCAAAAATGTGGCGTGCTCCCTCTGATTAACTGTCCCGGTCCTCCGGTATTCTTGAATATATCCCGTCCAACCGCCGATGTTACGGGTATTCACTCTATATTCAGATTTCCTGCCGTAGATGGAGCCTTCATCGGTAGTTGAAATATCCAAGCCAGTGAGCATGTATACATCGGCAAGTGTGGGGGTAGCTGGGCCATGTCCAAACATAAAGGTGTTTGTTGTGTCTGACCAGAAGTAAGCAGCAGCAATCATCATCGACTCATTTTTCTGCATGTCGGCAATGGATAGCCTAATGCATTGGTCTATCTTCCGTTCTGCCTAGTACACCTGCATCGACCCATTTACCCTCAAATACCAATCTTTCCACCCTTTGGTGAATTTGGGCCAGGATCGGAATGTGTCCTTCCATAGATTCAGAGAGAAATTCTGGGCTCTAAAAGGGATTCTGTTAACCTTTGTGTTGATTAGATCAGTTGGATCTGGGTTGCCCATTGGACCTAGGCATTGAAAGTGCGGCTGATCGGTTGGAATAACTAGCTTGTTACGTAGTTCCTAAGTTTGGAGGATCAAAAGAATAGAAAAAAGAGGATAAATTACCAACTGTATGAACTTGCAAGGACCAAAGGAATCGAGGTAAAAGTAACGAAAGTGGAACAAACCGTAGGGACGTCGAAGTTGATCGCCATTGTTCTGAGGAAGATGAGGGCACAGGCTGGGGACTCGAGGTTGACGCTGAAGAAGGTTCTTGTTGGTTGAGGTCGCACGGTTGCTTGTCGGGGTCGCCGCCAAAAAGAGAAGAATGCCAAAAGTTGGAGTCTGAGGGTAGAAGACGAGCGTTCCGAAGACCTTTATTTATAGGCCGGTTGGAATAGGGGTATTCTGGACTTATCTCTCTGTCGCGCGCGTGTAGGTCGAGGTAGTTCAGATGGATATGGTAACTATTCGCACAATAATAAAGGGATTGTACAGATGATTTGATGGCAAGTAATCATGATTCGGAAGAAATTTTGGCACATGATATTTTAATTCCGAAAGTGACGGCGTTATTATGTTAAGATCTTCGCCGATGGATTTTTGCTTCGGTATCTTAACCATAATCAGGGCAAGAGTGGTTGAAAATTGTGCGATATTAACTAAGGTGTGTGAATCAAGACTAGATTTGATTAGATTCAGTAACAGATTATGTTATGCTTGAAGGAGGGGTTAAGATAAATGGGCAAAGGCAAGCATTATCTGGAGTAAATTTCGGAGCATCAATGTTTTATACTCCGAAATTGGGGGGCATGTGTTGACACCGTTTTTTGGCACGTGTCAAAATGATCAGAGTGGGCTAATCGGCAGGAGGAAAGTTACTGTATACACAGACAGCCGATGAAAATCAGCTTGTGAAGATGGTTGCCGATGAATGGTGGTGACCGATGGAAAGGTTGATTTAGACTCAGAGGCGTTGCCGATAAGGTTGGAGATGTTATTACCGATGCCGATGAAGGAAGGCTTGAAGACTGCTGCCGATGAAACTAGAAGTATGCCGATGGAAAGGAGGTCGATGAGAATTCCATCGTAATTGAGGTGAACAGGGAAATAGATAGGAGTTGATTTCCTTTTCTATGTTTGTTGGAGTCTGATTCATGTAAGAGTCATGTGTTTCCTTAGGTGTGGACTTGGTGTCCTAGTCGTATTTGGTTATGTTTCCTTGGATCAGGGTATAAATATAGATTGAGGGGCAATGTAATAGATATATCAATCAATATCAAAAACCAATTTTTACTCCTATTTGCATCTACTTACTTTTCGGCGACTTCGTCAATTTGCATATTTTTCTTTTTACGAGTTCTCATCGATTTGGCGAGCTGCATCGCTTCAGTGCGACCTTCGGCGATCCTCGTGTTACGCATGAGTACCTCTTGGCCGTGACTTTCGGGCGTATCACTGTTGTTAGGACCAAAGTGCTCGTATCTTCATCCTTGTCGATTAACAGGTCAAATCGACTGGCACGCTTTGATATCGATTCGGGTATTAGCCCTTTGTGTTTGCAGATCTTCTTTTGCATCAACACAAGACAAATCTATTCATACAATTTTCACATTTTCAAACTCAACAACTTGAGAGTTATTCATGATTTATATTCCCAAGGTTTGACTCAAACCTTGTCCTAAACGACTTCCTTTATGAGTACGGAAAGAGTATATGGAATCGTGTACAATGATTGTCTTATTGCCCTAGGGCTACTTTTATTCATGTCCGAATATGGCACATTGGCCTTTTAGTTACAGTAATCGAGCTACCTTTAGTCCCATGGTTCAGGTACATCTGGGTCATTCTGTATGTAAAAAATAGTCAAATTGTCAGATCTAGAATATATGCTAGGAGAGGGCCCCTCCTCCTTTTTTTCTACGTTTAGGCCCTCCTACCAAGCTTCAAAGACTAGATCTATAGTGGCCTTTTGGTTGGGGGGGTGGGCTCCATGCTTCAGACGACGTTAGGAAGGGGGACCAAGCCCTGATTGCGGCCGATGCTAGATTTGCCCCTTATCCCGACTACAATACAACTTTTATGCCATGCTATATAGACGTCCTAAGGGTCATGGCTTCCTTCGAGCAATATTCCCTAATTTGCTCATTCTGAAACCTGAGCATGAAGGTGGTTCCCTAAGGTGCTTTGAGTATACCTCCTTGGGGGTCAAGACGTTCTTGCAAGGTCGACAAGTCAATCCATCCTTGATTTTTTTGAAAGGGGAGAGCTTAACTATAGAAGGTCAACATGATTACAATCACAGGCTAAAGCCGCCGACATGCAGGTTGGGATGTCATTAGCAAAACATTTGAAAGCTCTCTCCTACCAAACTGACACAACTCATGAGCTACCTCATTTGCACTCCGGTTACATTTGGAGATTCTAACTTCCCAAAAGTTCTTGAGGATTTCCTCCGCTTCTTCTATGGTATGTGAAAATGTAGATTGGTTTTTGCACTGGTCCTTTAGATGATGTATCGTTGCGAGGCAGTCTGATTCCAACCAGACGCGCCCTTTCCATGAGGATAGGGTGTATTTTAGACCCGTCCAAGCAGCTAGACATTCTGCTTCTTCGGCCAATTTTAGTCGTTGATCGCATAACCATCTAGAAAATAAAACCTCGCCCATATGGTTCCTTGCAATGAAACCAAGGCCGACATGATTAGAGAGGGGGTCTAAACCTGCATCCAACATTTAGTTTTATCCAATCAGGGGGAGGAGGCGACCAAGCAACTTTGTCTTTTTTGTCATAAAGAGGAGCCAAGAGGGCTCTACAGGTTCTGGATTGCTGATTTCTTTGCCCTTTCCTAGTGCTAGCATATTATTGTTTGGTTTCATCAGGGCGAGATAATTTTGAAGGAATTCTACCAAAGCAGATATAGGACTTGCCCTTTTCCCAAAGATGATATCATTTATGAGGTGCCAAGTTCTAAAAAAAGGAAGATCAAATTAGCTCTTGCCTCTTTGTTGATAGTATTTAGAAGGACTAGCATCCATTTAGGTCATGTATAGTTTAAACAGAGTCTCATCAAGGAGGTCCCAAACTTTTCGTAGGGCATGTCGTAGAGTAGCAACTTTCGTGCATCGGACCATAGCAATCCGTCCTTGGTAATAGCCCTTGCTTGGCATAGTTGAGTCACTAGCTAGGAGCTGCACGACGAGGAGTTTAAACATGGAACTTGAGTGGGCATCGGTCAATATTATATATTTGGGACATGTGCTTCATGGAGGCCACCCAAAATCCATGGGCCATAGTCAAAGGTGCAGTTGATTGTGGGTTGACACGGAAATGCCTGGGCGTGTATCTTGGTACCCTTGGTGTGGGACGGTCCACTTTGCAGAGGCCTATAAAGGATGATGGACACTGAAACATTCATCCAATTTGCTAATGTATCTGAAATTCTAGCTAAAATGTAAAGAATTGAGTGCGAACATTGTAATGGTGTCTTACACATGTTCGGGTTGGTGAACTTTCAAGAAACAATCTTTCAAGTGTCGTCTCCTGCAGCCTTTCCACAGTCACTTGAGTATCATCAGTTCTAAACTTGCATCTAAAAACAACATTGAACCTCCACTAATTTCCTTGTTCATATAGTTAGTATGGAAATCATGCATATTGCTTTTAAGTTGGAGTAGTTTTTGAATAAGAAGGAACATTTTCATCTTTGGAAAGAAAAACCTGATGGCAAAAAACTACATATATAGCAAGATTCAAGCATAATGAATTTACCATAGATGTCCATAGAGCAAAGAAAAGTTATTTTTTCTCAACTAGTGAATGGCTAAATGATCCGATTTAGCTTTGTTCTTGCTATACATTTTCAATAATAATTTGCATGGCCCAATTTACTAACATATAAGGTAGTTACTTTGGGTTTTCATTAACTCCCGCTCTCCTCTTTTCCCCTTCTCTCTCTCATCCCCATTTTTACTCCACGAAATGGTCGCAGGGTTCACGACGGGGTGGGCGGGGTTGATGAAGGCAATGTGTAGTGGGGCTCCAAATATGGTGATTGTAGTGGGGCTCCACATATTGTGACTCTACAATGGATCTCCATTGTGTCTCTGTTGTTGTTTCAATGACGGGGCATGATTGGATAGGGTTCCACTGTGAGACCCATAGCGGGCTACACAATGGGACGGGACTCTACAATAGCTAGATATAGGGCACTAGCCAAAGTCCCTAGTGTCTGGTGGTCTAAGAGGCTTGGCAAGATCTATAAATTGAATGATGGTGAATTTGGCATGGTTGTGGTTGGTGATGGTGGATGTTTATATGGGCATGACAATGAAGAGGCCAACAAAGCGGTGGTGCATGTTGTTTTTAATCCTTGAATCAGAGGCAGGTTGTCGAAGTGCCTCTGAAAATAGCTTTGATTTAACCAGTCTATATTAAACTTTCCTTGATCGTTTTGGTGCTAAGGCCGGCAATGGTGATGCTTTTGGTGTCGGTATAGATGGTGCTTATATCTTTATCTGCAGCTCCATAGCATATTTTCTCAGGGATTGAGAAGCTTGTTACCAAACCTTGCTATGCAACAAATACTCCACTATTAGTATTTATCACATCCCTTGTTGGAGAGGCTTTACCGTGAGACCGGTATTCCCCACTTGAGGGGCTTGGTTGAGACACCTAGTGTTAGAATCGCCGACCAACGTTGGTGGCATTTGCGGATGTTGTTTCCCTCCCTAGAGGTATCGCTTTAGAACCCTCCCTTCACCCCCTCCCTCTCGTGCCTGTTGTTGGTGCTATGGTGTAGTTACGTAGTGTGTCTTTTTGTTGTTGTATTGATGTCACTTCTTTCGAGTGGGTATTTTTTTCTTTAATTATATTTATTGTTGTAATTCTTTTCTTCTTTATTAATATTAAATGCATACTTGGTAGTTTTCTTGCTGGTTTGCTTTTCTAAGAAGATAAAGTTGTTTTTTAATATATATATAGTGGGTTGGCGCCCCCTTGTGTTTGAATTAAAAAGCTTAGGACAGAATGAATATCGAAGTAGTATTGGGGCACTTTTTTTAACCATTTATTTAAGGTGTGAGCCAAAATGTAGACGCGGGGGCAACAAAAACTTATTTCTTCCACGTTATGATGAGATGCGGGCGGTAGTACCTCACTAGCATGCATGTTCTTCGTTCAATCGTTCCGTTGTATACATATATAAATTATAAATGAGCCTAGGTACGCAACATAATATATAAATATAATGGTGGTGGATATTGCTTGTTAACTTATTTAATGGCATGGATCGCTCGGTGATGATATGATCGATCGCGCCAAATAATGTTAGTTTACTTTGGAGTGGAACTTATTTGGAGGCGAACGTGGTGACGACACCGGCTCCAGCCCCGCCGGCGCCGCTGCGGTGGTGGAACCTGGAGACGGCGCAGTCCGTGGAGAAGAGACCACCGGCGGACAGGTACTTGGGCGCGCCGCCCATGATGGGCATCTTGGCGCCGATGTCCAGCTTGCTGACGTAGCCAGGGCGGTACGTCTGCCCCAGCACGCCATCGACGTCCTTGGTGAGGTTACGGAACTGGAAGCCCAGGTCCAGGTGCACCAGGCTGTCGCCGCCCGTCTTGCCGTACTTGTGGATCCGGTCGTCCCTGTCGGTGATGGGCACGGCGTTGGCGGAGATGGCGAAGACGCCGTCCAGCTCCACCATGACGGTGTTGACGGTGTCCATCCGCGTGACGGAGAGCCCGGGGACGGCCTTCGACGCCCACCGTGCGTTCTTGACGGCGTCCACGTCGACGGGCTCGCCGTCGAAGGTGACCTGGATGTGATCCTCCTCCTCGTCCCACTCCACGGCCCTGCGGGCGCCGACGTAGAGCCGGTGCTGGTCGTCGCCGAAGGTGACGCCCAGCGCCTGCACCCAGGTGAAGTCGCGGTTGAGGGCCGGGTTGTGGTTGCCGATGAAGTGCGCGTTGATGTGGAGGCCGGGGTCGGTGACGATGCAGAAGTCCTGGTCCTTCTTGCCGTGGAAGTAGAAGGTGTTGCCGTCGCCGCCGGTGAAGCGCGGGTCGCCGCAGGAGGTGCCCGGGAAGATGTCACACACTGGTCGGTTTGCATATGCGTATTCGTTAGCCATGCAAGCAAGCAAATAGGAGAAACAATTAATGACAACGGAAGAAGGGGCGGGCGATGACAACGAGAACGTACTGCAGAAGCTGAGGCAGTAGGAGCAGAAGACGAGGCACTTGTTAGGGCAGTCCTTGGGGCAGCCGACGTTGCACGCCGGACCACCCTCGTCGGAGCAGGCGGCCTGGTAGTCGCGCTTGTGGCCGAACCGTCCGGGTCTGAGGGTGATGAACTTGCCCGCAGGCTTGGCACCGGGCTTCAAAAACGTCTTCCTGGTGGGTCTGCCCCTCCCCGCCGCCGACGCCACGCCGCACGACGACAGCGCCAGGAGCGCCACGGCCACCACCACCACCACGCACTTGACAAGACGACTAGTAGCCATGGTGCTGCTAGCGCAGTGATGTACTGTGCTCTCGATCGATCTCTGCTGGCTTTGGCTAGCTGCTGCGGATCGTCGGAGATGGAGGCGACCAGCCGAGGTTCTTATGGTCGACCGGACACCTGGAGGCCTCCTCAACCTCAACTGCAGTCATCTGCACTGCATTGGAGAGCTAGCGGGACTTGGAGTACACGTGACACTCTCCTACAGTGTCCTACGTACTCCTAGTATATTCTTTCAAAAAAAAGGACTCTAGTATAATTTGACTGCCTGCCTTTGAGTTGAGAGCGAGACTGCGAGATAGATCGAGAGCGCTAATTAAGCTAGCTTAGCTAGTGCCTGAATTGGAGGTCAAGCGGCTTACATGGCAAGTCGCGTACGAGGGGACAAAGTGACATATAGTACTAGTACTACTGCAGTACGTGCAGTGCAGGGCACACCAAAACGTATATACTCTGCTACATGTGTTTGTTCCCATTCATCTCCAGCTGTAAAGAAAATACTGGTAGCGTACAAAAGCTGCTCCATGTATCGTGCCGCTCCCATGGGGTCCGTCTGGCCTTGCCGGAAACATTCAGGCGAAAGTCACGCTCGTCTCGGTGGTCGGTGCTCAGGTCAACCGCTAGCTACTAGCTGCGAGTAAGCTCAGAGCATCTCTCCAATAGTTCCCAAAAAAATCAGTTGGTAAACTTTTTAAGTGGTTAAAAAGTTTTAAGAGTATATTTGTTGGATTTTATTCAAATAATTTCTAAAATACCGCTCCTAAAATATAAAAACTTTTGCATCAACAATCCTAGACTATCTTGATTCTACTTTTATTTTTTCTTTCTCTCTTATATATTTGCATTGGAAACTCTGTCTTGCTTCTTATTCTTTCACATGTTCTTCCACCTCTATATTGGGCTATTGATAGGCGCGCGTATATTTCCGCGCGGTTGAGTCGATTTTCCAAATGCGGAAAGATTGGGAGTTGAGATTGGGAATTGTTAGAGAGCAGTTTTTTTATTAATCTCACCAAAAAAATTAAGCTTGGGAGTGGATTTTGGAAACTCTTGCATCTCCAATAGTTTTTTCTAAAAATTAGTTGGTAAATCAATGAGTTTTAACAGTAGCTAAAAAAATGGGAGCATATTTGTAGGCTTCCTCCAACATTTTGTAGCATCTAGCTCCTAAAATATAGAAGAGAATTTTGCATCAAGAATTGTAAACTATTTCTAAATCACTCAAAATCACTTTTACATATTCTTTCTCTCTTGTATATTTGCATCAAGAACATTATCTTACCCTTTATTCTTTCCACATCCTTCCACCTCCAGATTGGCATGTCGATACGCACACGTATTTTTCTGCGCGTTCGACTGGTTTTTCCCAAGTGCCAAAAGCTTGGGAGCTGGGATTGTGAGTCGTTGGAGAAGTGTTTTATTATCTTTCCAAAAACCTTAGATTGGGAGTGTTTTCTTGAAACTCTTGGAAATGCTCTTATTAGTATAGTAGGAAATAAAAAATATTAAAACCAAATTATGGGCTAGACCATGTCAAGTCTGATATATACATGCACATTGAGACCGACTGGTTCCCTGGAACAAGCCTGACTTTTGACCCGTGGATGTTTTTATGATTGGTTGCCTCCCATACCTCCCGATCGATGAAATAGCTGGCGTACACTGCATGCACATAGAAAGTGTAGATGCCCAAATTATAAACACCACCATTACAAATACATATTACACAAATGTTTCCACGTGCCAGAATATTACATTGTTCATTAAACATAATTAAACAAGAGCTTGGTACAAAGAAAGGTTAACTGCAATGAAGATCAAGTACATAATGGTAGATCTAGGAAACCTCATTTGAAGTAGATGACGTTCTGTAAATTATATAATCTTCATACTTCTCATCCTGTAGAGATGCTAAAAGCAAAATCATTTTTTTGTTCTTCTTATTGTCTTTAGAGCCATCCTCTACTCCTATCATCTTTGCTTTCGATGGTGGTTGTAGGGATATCAGCGCTATGACCTCCTTTGCCAATAAGCAGACCTTCATCTCAGCACCATGAACAAGGTGACAATCAACAAGTACTATGCCTAAGGCTCTCTCATCCATAGCATAGAAAGGAGCAGCTATTAGCCTATTATGTGCATCAAAAGTCTTGTCTATGTAAGGAACTAAGAACATGAAACCAAAAACAACTTGTCTGAGCCATCGACAAAGTCCATGGGGCAATATGACTCGGCCGACTCAAGAGTGATGAACATATGAATCGAAGAGAGAGTAGTCAACGAAGAGGGCAGGAAGATAAGGGCTTGAGACAAGGAGGTGATACAATCTTCCGCCCACTAAACTCTCTCACAATGGCGATGGTGCGATGTTTCTTGGTTGCAACAACTGAGCCAGTAGCTCAATCTTGTAAAAAAACCTCTATCCCCTTTGATCTGAACAAAGGATGAGTAACTACGGAGATGTCATCTCTATCCACCTATGCAACAAATCCAATGCAATAATCATTACTTCTCGCTTCTCCAACAACCATGACAGACTCTAGCTACCCCTAACCTATAGAACATGTCATCTCTATCCACCTATGCAACAAATCCAATGCAGTAATCATTACTTCCCACTTCTCCAACAACCATGACAGACTCTAGCTACCCTAACCTCTAGAACAGCGAGACACACACCCTAACAAGTGTTTTTACCGGTATAGAGTACAATTTTCAATGGTCCATACAACTAGAAACACCGACAAAAAAGAAATTTAGCAGCATCATGACACATATGTTTCCCTTGGCTAGTGGACTATTTGAGTATAATCTACTTCTTGACGCTGCTCAAACAAGAAAAGTTTAGAAAATTCTGAGATGTTTAACAAGAATTGGCATTAGCCCCAGCAGTTCCAAAAGGACACGCTCTTTTAAATCTAGAAACATGAGGTCCTTGGTTCAAAAGTGCAACATTCCAATATGACACAACAAATATTTCCAGGGTGCAGTAATTAACCACCAAAGGAAATGAATCAGTAGGCACAACAAAGTAATTGAAATAATACTAGGATTCAACAACGGGAAGACTAACTAGAGACTGGGAAAACCTAAGCCTGGAAATGATACCTAGAGAGATGGCTGATTGGGGACAACCTCTATCTTATTTATAGAGCTATTACACATTCTCAACACGCTCTAGATATTTTGGCTAAACCACTTAATAACCCAGGGGCAAAATGGTCCAACTCAAGATCTATCCATCCAATGGCCACGAGCTCTTTCATGACTTTGTTTCGCTTTGAGGAAACCTTCATGATGATGCCACGTGCCTCCTCCCATTCCTGTCGGAACTTCAACTGGGTTTTCAGGGCCAAACCCAAAAACCGGTGGTTTTGAGGCCCAAAACACCAAACCGCCTGGAGAAGCATATCCGCTACGCCTCCTCCATGATCTCTACCCATGTCACTATTGTCCTCGACCGCTTGATCACCAAGTCCTTCAGTGCCTCCGCTTGACTTGGTCAACAACTGTCTTGACTTGGTCAACATGGTCAACTCATCCGCATGTACTCTTACTTATTGATGTTCCCAAGTGTCAGCCACCACGATCAATCTTCTGATCATCTTGGTCTCTCGGTCCAAGCCTCACATCCATTCTTCGTCGTCCTAGTTTATCGGCACGGCACGTCTCTACTTAACTTTCTCCATGTGTGTCGACCGTCTCTGTGCTCCACACCTGCATACCAACACAGTCGAGAGACATATTGTACACGCACTCACGCAATGGTTAGTCACCAAACTCAACCAAAGCTGATCATCTCTGACAATTACTCATCACAGACTCAACGTACAATGACACATACCAACTTTGTATTCATAATAAGCCTAGACGCTTTAAATTGCCCATGCACATGGCATCTTGGAGCTCACGCTACTTGATGCCTTGACCTAGTTAGAGCAGTACATCTGCCAGAGCATGCCACACACACAATGGAGCAGTATCGTGTCAACTCGTATGCACGTCGATTAATCTGGCAGGCCGCACGATCACATAAGATATCAAATGATCATTACCAAATTTAATTTTGTCATTGGCTTTTAAAATAAATTTAATGTCAAATTAATTTTGTCATGATAAAGATTATTTCCCCCATGAACACTTTGTATTGTTCTTGATAAACAAATTTATGGGAAGTATTGGTAGCAGGACACGCACACCCACTTCGCTCGCACTCTCTTCTCTTTCTTCCTCCCACAGCCTTCTTCTTCTTCATCGCGTGCTCCCCCGCCGCCTTCTCACCTTGCCCGCCTCCGGCTATGGTGACCTGACCTCGACCTCCTCTAGATCTGGCGACCCGACCTCATCCCCGCCTCTAGCACCTCCCACCGCCCCGCCGGCCACCGGCCCCGCCGTGGCATGCTAGGGCTTCGCCGGAGCTCCATAGCCGTGGTCGCAGCCGTGAAGCTCTGGTTAAGCCCTAGCGTGTACCCACGGTGGCCACCTTCTTCCCCACCCCTCCCTCCCCTTCCTCATGCGGCCATGACGACCTCTGGCAAACTCCGCGCGAAGACCGGCCATGGCGCCCTAGCCCCAATCTGGCCTGGCCGCTACTACCGCCGCTAGCTCCCCTAAATCGCCTGCTGGCCACCCCCACTGCTTGGCCGACCTTCCTCCCCCCGGCCGGCCACTTCTAAAGCCACCGGATTTGGGGAACAAGGGGTGGCGTGGCTCGTTGAAACACGAGCCTTATTCTCCGGCAGCAATGATTCTACTCCTGCGTACTGTTCTTCTCCTTTGGTGAGGCGGGGGTGGATGCGGGCACGGGCAAGATCTTCTCCGTCTATGGCTCAAACTCCTCCACCTCCTACCACTCGCGAGTCGTGCCACTGCCGGAATCGACACGGTCTGGCACGGGCACGCGGGCGCGTCGGATGGCCACAAAACAGTGGCCTGGCGAATCTAACAGTAGGTAAGGTGTGCGTGCGGAAGCTCCAGGGTGTGCACGCTCATTTTTTACCTTTTCGGCAAATTTATTACCACATAGGCAAATGATAATTGGATTGCCATTTGCGCATCGACGACAACGTCTTTGTAAAAAGTGTAACAACTTAATAGGCCCTGGCAATGACCATGGAGATGCCGATGGTGAACCTTGTGATGCCACAGTTGGTGGCGAAGATGCATGTCCAAAGAGACGTAGTTGGGCACCCCACCCATGACTGACATGTTGGAGCTCAAGCTGAGCCAGTTGACGTAGTCCGAGCGGTAGGTCTACCAGAGCACGACGTGCACGTCGTCGGTGAGGCGAGGCTGTTGTCCTTGGTCACGCCGTAGTTTTGGACGTGGGAGTCCTCCTAGGTGATGGGCACAACGTTGGCCACAACGTCGAACACGCTCTTGAGACGCACCCTGATGCCATTGGTGGCGGCGGTCCTAGAGATGGTGAGGCCAGGCATGGCGACGGACTGCCACACGACGCCGGTCTCGGTTGGCACGTCGATGGGCGCGCCGTTGATGGTGAGCTCGAGGCGGTCGACATCGCTGTCCCACTGGACAGTCTTCTGGGCACCCATGTAGAGGCGGTGGTGGTCGGCGAAGCGGATGCCGAGCGCCTAGATCCAGGTGAAGTTGTGGCGCATGGCCAGGTTGCGCTTACCGATGAGCGTTGATGTGGAGGCCGGCGTCGGAGACGATTCAAAAGTCCTAGTCCTTCTTGCCGTGGAAGTAGAAGGTGTTGCGGTCACCGTCGGTGAAGCACGTTAGGACTATTCGGGAGCGGTTTCCTTTTGGCAAAACAGCTCCCACAGGGAATCGAACTCAGGACATGCATGAGGATGCTACTCAGACCACCAAATCAACTCAATTAGAGGCCCTTTCGTTCTTTGTGTGTAATCTAGATTCCAAACTTTTAAAATGCTATTTTTAGCCCTTGAACTTGTTTTAGTGTGTTACTGGCAAATATGCCCGTGCGTTGCAACGGGGGCTTATTGCACGGACACTTAGACCACCTGTGGCTAGAAGATTATTTTAACGATCACGTCATGTGTTAGAATTCACTTTGGAATCAGACTTGTACCGTGTCTGGTTGCATGCTACTCTAACTTGTGTGGTATAGGATAGATTGTTAGACTATAAAAACACTCTGTAATCGAATTCACTTTGGAATGGGACTCTGTATTATATTTGAACATGTCACTCTAATTCATATAGTCACGAGAGAGATTTGGTTCATCAGATCCCTATACAAAAAGAAGTAAATGTATTCATACGTTGCAACAGAAGCAATGTGCTTTTGTTATAATTTGTACCTCAAACTCACCATCGATTTAATGGAATTGCACCAAAGTACTCACTTCGTTCGAAAAAGAATACACTTCTATGTGTATTCGTTGCATTGCTGCCATGTTTAGTAAAATTTGCTATAGATCTAATCACCTGACATGATAATCTTATATTTTTTATTGTGATCTGTTGCCTGCGGGAATGCTGGTTTTTTTGTTTCTAGGGCCTCCTTTCAGCATAAAACTTTCATCGTGAAAGAGTTCTGGTGCTTTAAATTATTTTGAAATTGAGAATAGGGCAGAAAAATCTTGTGATCTTTTTTTTATTTGATTTTCAACTCCTCTTCGATAGGATTTGGAGATTAGACTGATTTTTCTTTCTCTTCTTTTCCTTCCTTTCTTATGATTCTCAATGAAGAATTTGATTCCGATGCTAACATAACTATTGCAAGTAGCGTGCAACGCATAGACTCAGAAGCTGGAGCATATGTCTTGAAGTCTGTTGTGTCATATCTAAAGCAGGGGCGTAGGGTAGTGGCGGCGAAACGGGGCCTGGCCCCCTCCCCTTTTTGACAGAAATTCAATGACCATAAATTCTTAAAACTGCATGCCTATTTAATTTTTCATCAGGATTTGACACTGCAAAGATCAATTTGGCCCCCTCTTATTCTTATGCCACGCTCCGCCACTGATCTAAAGTAAACTGGGTAGTCTAGTTTCAACATTATTAATATATGCAATGCCACACTTTCATAGTTTTATTTATTTATTTATTTATTGTCTTGCTAACCATAAGAGTGTTGTCATGTAAAAAATTTGAAGGCGTTGCTATCTAGAGTAAACTGGCAAGTTTAGTTTCAACATTATGCAATACCATACTTTCATAGGTTTATTTATTTTTTTCTTGCTAACCATAAGAGTGTAGTCATGTAAAAATTGAAGGTGTTAGGAACGCTTAACGCTAAATAGAGAAAAAACTTCATTAAACATCGCCTAAGTTTGTATAGTGTGGTGGTAAGCTCTTAATGTTTCTATGCCGGAGATGAAGGTTCGAATCCCTCATGTGGCAAAGCATTTTTTGGCTTTTTTCCGGACTGCGCAGGTAAGTTCGAGTGGGCCGCTGATGGGCCAAATGCAAGCGCAGGTGGGCCGCCAGCGATGGGCCTCGAGGGGCGAGTGAGTGGACGAGCAGTTCGGCCAGATTTGAATGGGCCAGACTAAATGAATGGGCTGGACGAAAAAAATCTGAAATTTTGCCTCTTTATTAGTAGATATAGATACATGTCCCTAAACTCGTATAACGTGTCATTTAGGCTCAAATAGATCCGATCTACTATAGTCACGATGTCAGATGCCAGAACAGTTGGATCCACCAGACCTCATTTTTTATTGGGGAAGAAATTTAATGGCAAAGCAATCATTTGTCTACCTCCTCCGCCTAAGGAGTGTTAGCTTTGGTTTTGTTGCTACCACTACTGATGGCACTGTGGCCTTTGATGTGGAGGACGATGAAGGCATGGGGTAGCGATGGAAAATTGGCGATGACGATACCATACTACGTTGGAATGCGAATAAAGATGAGAGCATGGAGATGCAGCTAGAAGAGAGAGGGAGAACATGTAAAGTGACACTAAGAGACAAGTTCAAGGACGATCATGTATTTTAGTTACTCCATATTAAAAGTGAAGAACGGTAATGTCAGCTCGTAAGACATCAGTTGATCTTGCGAGCTACACAGCTGAAGATATATGGAATGATTACCAAGTTTAATTTTCTCGTGGACTTGTTCAAATGAATTTAATGTTAACAAATCAATGTCATCATAAAGATTTCCCCATGAACACATTAAATTGTTCTTGGTAAACAAATTTATTACCGCATATATAGCCAAACGATATTCGGCATGAGCTAGCGATAAGCGTCGTGTCACGTACGGTGTTTGCTGCATCAACCGCAACGCAACGCGTGCATGCGCGTGTGGCAACTTAACTCATAAGGCCCTGGCAGTGACGACCATGGAGCTAGAGATGCTGGCGCGCGGTGAACCTTGGACATCGCAGGCGGCGAAGATGTGCGAGGAGACGTAGTAGTCGGGCGCCCCACCCATGACCGGCTTGCATCCTGCATGGATCACACGCTGAGGTGGTTCACGTCATCGTCGCCTCGTCGGTGAGGTCAAATTAAAGAACCTTAAGCCGAACCCCCCTTCCCTTCCCCTTGAGATGCACCCCTCATGCACGGCGCCGTGTTGGTCGTCGTACGTGGCCGTCCCTCGTGACGGTGGTGAGGTCAAGAAGCGCGGTGGACTCCCAGAGACGGCGGCGCCGGGATGGCGACGGGCTCGCCGTCGAAGGCCAGGTCGAGGCGGTCGACGTCATCGCCGCCGCTCCTCCGCTGAGCTGGGCCTATATGTATGTATTATGATCTAGGCTGGCTGCCCGATGGATCTGATCTCCTCCCCTGATAAATCTCCCGTTCCCCTCTTTATCTTTTTTCCCCTCGCGGTGATTACTGGAATATTGGGCGATCGGTGCCTCCCTCTTTGTCGAGCCCCTTCACCGTCGACGTTTAGCCACAAGGTGCGCCCTTCCCTTCCTGCTGCATGCGCAAAACTGAGCCCTCCAAACCCTAATATAATCAAAGTTAGTGCACCACAAACCCTAATATAATCGAAGTTAGAGTGATTGGTTTTGAGTGGAGGCTCCGATCTGTACGTCTCACTTATATGCATAATTTGTTATTCGCACGAACTTCGATTCTTTTCATACCGAAGGTATTCGGTTTTACATATGTAATTTTTTTATTTCTATCATGTGATTGTGTCAAGGATTTCAGATGACGCCCATTTTTCCTAATACCATCCATGTGCCTACCTAAGGAACAGGCTAGCTGTTACATATTTCGATAGGTCAGGTTGTAACAGATAGCTGTCTTTTCAGGCCACCCTCTATGCCATAGTTGAGCTAAGAAATTATCTTATCTGATTCAGCCAACTTCTTTGTGGACCATCAACCTTGATACAAGATCGATCTGTATTGGGGTCTCTTTGATTGGTTGGTCTGTGGTAGTTCTACAACGTTGCTTACTCTTTCTAACTCCAAATTTTGCTGCTTTGATTCTGCTTCAGTCTTGGAGAAGATGAGGAGAACTAAGAGGGGTGATGGTCTCGTAGGAACATCGCATAAGAGCGCAACACCTCCCAATGGTAAAGGAGAGGCGACCAATTTATTGGCCTCATGTATGGTACCCCTTCCCCTTTCATTAGCATCTCTTTGATTGGTTGCTCTGTCATAGTTTTATAATGTTGTTTTACTGTTGGTGACACCACATTTTCCCCTTTTGTATTCCCCCACAAAAAAATCTGCTTCAGTCATAGAAAAGATACGGAAAACTAAGAGGAGTGATGATGATTTCACAAGAAGATCGCATAAGAGTATAAGAGGTCGCAATGGTAGTGGAAAGATAACTGAGTCAATGGCCTTAGGTATGTGTGTTCTTCCTCTTTCCTTGTGTTTTCTCACAGCCTTATTTGAGCAATCATGATTTATGTCATTTGATTTTTCTTTAACTAGGTGACTTGCACGGGGATTCTAACCGATATGACTGGACTAGGCTTAGTGATGATGATTTCGCAAGAAGATGGCATGGAGTGGAAAGATAACTGAGTCAATGGCCTTAGGTATGCGTGTTCTTCCTCTTTACTTGTGTTTTCTCACAGCCTTATTTGAGCAATCATGGTTTATGTTGTTTATTTTTTCTTTAACTAGGTGACTTGCATGGGGACTCTAACCGATATGACTGGACTAGGCTCAGTGATGAACTCAAGTCAAATTTGTCTAGAAGTGTTGCCTCACTTGCTTTGTGCAATGGTGATTATATATGCTACTATACTATTTTAGTTTTTCTTTAACAAATATATATTGGAAAAACACCAATAAAAAATTATTTACATAATTACATTATGATCTCCTGTAGGAGACACAGTGTTATTTGCATGCTCAGACATAGCTATAGAATGCCAGGAGAATCTTACAAGGTTTTTGACTTCAGCAACTTTGGCCAGAGCTTTCATCAGTGGTGATAAAAGAAAATTCCATGATAACTTAAAGGTTGGTGCTGGTAATCGTCATGTACTATTTCTTCTACTTGTATATTTAAGTGTGATCATTGTGTGTTATATTTAAGTGTGATCATTGTGTGTTCTTTTCTTGCCTTACATTGTAGATTAAAGTGCGCCATGAAGGCAATGAAGTGTACGAGGGTGTTTTGTCTGAATATGATTTAGATCACAACTTTGCTATTGTCATCGTCAGCACCTCCCTCGATGTTCAGGAAATTCTGCCCCGTGGTATGGTGCTAGCTTTAGGGCGTGGCATCTCTGGCACATTAGTACACACAAATGTGATACTCGCTAGTGAAGATAATGAAGCTCCTCTTTGGCAAATGTCAGAGGTAAACTTAAGTTATGACACTAACATTTCATTATGTTTCTGTTTTGACATGCACTAAACTGCGTGTCAAAGAAAAAAATCCTTTCCCCTTTTAACCCTTGCTCTTTTCACCTCATTTGGTGTGCCAACCGTTATTCATGTTAGGTTCTGTAAGGTGGACCACTTTTACTTTTGATGGGAAGTTTGTTGGCATGAACCTTTTTTTGGTTATTGTAAGAGCCTATTTCATATCATGGGGCTCAATTCTCGATTGGCTGAAGTGTACATCCCTGCAAAAGAAGACATATCTTCCTCATTCAAAAAGTTTAAAGGTAGCCAGGTATGTCTTCTCATGTATTATTACCAATGTTTTCTCTTCATTGATTCCCTTATTCTATCGTTTCCCACCCCTTCCCTTGCATGAGCTAGGCAAGCTATTTTGCATTCCAAACAACATATGTATGCCATAATCTATATCGTTAGCTGTTTATGCACTGCTCTGATCGATTCTTAGTCATTGTTGATGTTCTTCTGCAGGTTTGGATCCAGACCAACATGTGTCAAATTGAATGGCCATTCAGAAGGTGAGCACACAAAAACTCTTTTTCTGTCCTCAAAACAAACACACACAGAAACTCTTTTGAGACCACTAGATGTTGTGGTACCATGTAAATTGTTGTAACAAATTGTACACAAGTAGTACAAGTTTAGCTTTTACACTAGTAGCGGGGTGTGCACATCCATGCGCCCGTGCGGTGGTGAGTTTGGGGAAGCTGAAAGCTCATATAGTATGGATGGTTTGCTGGCTAAATTGAGCATGGTTGTGAGGTGCAAGTGGAAAAGCTTAAACATATAAGGAAGCAACATTGTGAGAAGAAAGAGTGAAAAAGCAATTGCCTGTAGTCGATGTGAAAAGTTTAGACAAATAAAAGATAACATGCGGCATTCTTGGCAGAATAGACGTGACTACTCCCTCAGATCCTTGTCCTTGTAGACCACAGGAACACACGTGAATCATCTAGGGTTTCATAGAGACAGAAGGAGGAGGGCAGCGGACAGAAGGGGAAGCACATCGACGGCGGACAAAAAAATAACGCACGAGCTTCTTGTGGGCCGTTTTTTCAGTTTCTTTGAAAATTTTGGTTTTTTTATGTTTTTCTTTCTCTCCCTTTTAATTTTTTATTCTTGTTGATTTCATATATCTATTCTCTTCATTGGACACTATCAATGGCTAGTAAAACATTTGTTTTAAATAACATAACAGAAATTTCATATCTATTCTCTTCATTGGACACTATCAGTGGCTAGTAAATATATAATACATTGTAAATAAGTAAATGGAACTTTTTATATTTTATTAAGGTTGAATATTTTTCTATTGAAGCTAGAAGCCATTTTCACAAGAACATATACCAATTTCACAAACCAACAAGCGATAACAACATTTTTCTAAAATAAAAACAATTTTCTCTTCGTGACAATTTCCCAAGTGAATATTAAATATTTTTGTGCTGCTAAACTAAACATGAAACAATAGTTCCCATGAATAGAAACACTGCTATCATCAATAAAAAAATGGTATGAACTCATTAAAAAATTCATACTCTAACAAGAACTAATATAGAGTATTGACACTTCAATATCTCGTGAAAAATTTGAGTCTTCCTATCACTCTCTTTTGATTCTATAATTTACTGAGGATTTTTATGTTGTAACAGGGTTAAAGATTAGGTTGCAAAATACTTTCGTGTGTTAGAATTGTCGCACTTTATCAACCTTAAACAAATCTGGCTAAGCGAGTGTTTATTATCTGCAAGGCACAAAGACAGTAGAGGCACATAGTGGCATTAAGTCCATAGAAAAGCTCCAACCGAAAATAAAGGTATACAAGTTGAAAAGATATACATCGTTACGAGATAAGAGCAAAAGAAGGCTTGACATGACAGGATAGGAATAGAAATAGTTTGACCATAAAAACAATTATGCATTCGAAAAAAGTATTGTACAAATAACAATACCACATAATTAATAAATTAGGAATGTTGCCACTCTTACATGACACTAGCTGTCCTTTATGGAACAAGTGGTTTTTTTCGACAGGTAGAACATTTTTTTACTTACCCCTTTGTAATAAAATATATTTTCGTGTTAGAAAAAACTTCTAAAGTAGAAAAAGCAATATTTTATTAAGAGGAAAAAATATGATCATTAGTATAAAAAATGTTAGGGGGTGTGATAGATTTGCCTTCCTAGTATCTTATGGAATAGGAAACCTTTCAAATAAATTGGAGTAATTGTCGTACTTTAGACAATATAATACTCTATATCTAGATATTTTGCATGAGAAATATCTAGGCAAACAATATTCTACAGGGAACAATCTAGATCTTGATATTTTGTGTAATGAGAAATATATGGGAATAGATAAATATGAGAGATATTCTAACATATAGAAAAGTGTAGAAGCTTGCTACTATAAAGCTATAAATACATATATATACTTGTGTTCATTCCATACGTACCAAGTCACCAAGTGAGTTATCAAAAGTTATGAAAGTAGTCATCGCATATTTAGTTTGAAAATACTTCGTAGTTATTTTGAAGTTTATATGTGCACATGTTAAAAGTTTGTTTATAACGAGTTAGATATGATTATAAATAAAATAAAAGGAAAATTTTTTTTGCACACCCAATATTATAATACTACGTCCGCCACTGATTGCTAGGCTGGGATCGAAGGACCCTTGTTAATTTGCTGGATGACAAAATTATTGGCATGAACTTCTATGATAAGAGAATAGGAACCCCATCCCTTCTCTGGGAAGATATTGGCAACATTCTGGCACATTTCGAGGAAAAATGTATTAATTCCTAGCTTAATTTCCTTTCTGGGTATTCAAGTGCTCATTGTCATATCTGTTACGGTTTTGAGGTTGGTTTTATTAAGAGGATGTGCACTTGGGCCGAACATTTAAAGAACCCTGACTGCTAGATTAGATTATATTAAGAGCGCCCCCAACAGACCAGCGAAGTCGCCGGCTGACATCACGTCTCGTCCGACATGGAAGAAAAAGAAGTATAAAAATGAGTACAGAGTACTAGCTAGTGAGTGTTTCGTCGACTATCTCGCACATCTGCCAAAGCATCGTACAGTCTCTGCTCTCCTAGACCAGCCTCCCGTTTGGTCATCAGTGTGTTTAGTTTTTTTTGTTTTTTTAATATTTCCGATACTAGGTCAGTTGGCGAAATCGCCAACGCCACTGCGGACGCCCTAAGTAGCAGGTTCAATGAAAACATGCATGCACGGATTCTATGTATTACTAAATCCATTTATTGGCGTGTTTGATTGACTGATAGTAAGGCTAGCGAAGTTGGGCGTGACGATTGTGATCCCTCTAGTGACTGTTTCTGGAAAATGGATGGAGATGACAAGGAGATGACAAGCAGGTAATAAGTGTTCTAGTTGTCACTATTAAGCTAGCTAGTTTCGTTGTACCCTTTAATTTGGATATATAAATAATGACTACATGCATGCATCTAACAAGTTTTAGGTGCCCGTGTAAAAATGGCAATTGGACCCGTGACCCGATACCCAACGAGTATTTACTCCATTAGGGTATCAATATGGAGTAAAACCACAACCCATGGGTACATAAACGGAGCAAAACCTTCGCCCATCGGATACGCGGGTATGAGGACGTTCCAGCAATCCCCATAGCCGTTTACGCGTGGGTGAAAAATACCTGGCTATGAACTTGGAGATTTATTTATGTACCCTTTTGGCTATGTAATGACCGAATGACTTGTGTGATGTATTGTCGGTCTGATGGAACTTGCAAACTGTAATGTCTTAAGTGCTAGTGGCTACTGCTAGCGAAACACTACTCTCTACTACCTACTAAGTACTAATGTGTATGGATCATGAATTATTATGGTGCTATATGACTGGTGGTTGCAGTAGAAATTATTAAGCTACTATTTGTCTAAATTTTTGTGTTCTGGGAGTGATGGTTGCTGCTAAATTGCTGATTTTTATGTGCATACAATAGAACTATTGGCGGGTACGGGTGACCTGCTGGGTATAATTTACCCTGCCGGGTACGGGTCTGGCGAAATTCCCCCACCCGCAGCCGGGTATGGGGATACCCGTGGTCTCAAATTGTTATCGCGGGGATGGGTCTGGGGAGTCCATACCCAATGGGGATTTACCCGTTGCCATTTTTAGGTCTGTGCCTGAGCCATGTTGGCTTCATCCTACAATTTGGTTGAGGATGAATCTGAGGATGATGATGAGTTGGGAATTGAATATGGGTACTCACGTGGAAGAAAAGTTATACTATTGCAGAATAAGTCATCACGTCCTCGATATTAGTCAGTCGATCATCACTATATATATATATATATATATATATGGAGAGTATACTCTATAGCTAGCTACAAAATAAGTTATTTTGTAGCCACCTCGATTTACGATAATTTTATATACTAATTTACGACAATATCAGTATATATTTACGATAGTTGAATTACTATAACACATGGGGATATTTACCATAATGTTATAGTAAATCACATAGTGAGGAGTTACTATAATCTTGTAAATTAGCATAGCAATTATCGTAACTCCAAATGGCTACAGAATAAGTTGTTTTGTAGCCAGTTGTAGGATAACACATGGGGATATTTACCATAACATGTGCATGTACGGCAAGGCAAAACTATGATTAATGACCACAATTACCGTGAATTACTCTGGCTCCTCTCCTTAACGCTCGGCTCATGCATAGGCTCAAGCGGCTCCTGTGCGCATGCCTCGCCAGGGACGGACTGGACTTAGACCTGGCTACAGAATAGCATATTTTGTAGCCAGCCATAGAGTATACTATATATATACATGTGCTATTCTACATCTAAGGTGTAGAATATTATTCTACACCATGAGCCAACCACCTACGGACCTAACCAGCTTCACGTACGGACCTAACCAGCTTCACGCGCAACCAACCCACCCAACCAGCTTCACGCGCCCCGCACCCTGTGCGCGCGACCCTTGGATCTCGGACACCTCCGCGCGCGTCCCGCGCCGCTTTCTCCGCCCGACCCTCGGACACGCCCGCACGCGCCTCGCACCACTTTCTCCGCGCCCGCGCGAGACATGCAGCGCAGACTTTCTCCAGCGAGTGAGGGACATGCAATGCAGACTAGCGCATGCACCTGCACTCCTGTAACAGCGCATGCGCATGCACCTGCCCTCCTGTACTCCTGCTGGCACAGCGCATGCACCTGTGTGCTCGCACCGGACATGCAGGATGTTAATTCATATTAATTCGTGCACATGTGTAAGCTTGGCACCGCTTTATTTGCGTGCATGCATATTAGAAGCAAATTAATTCACGTGCTACTAGTATTTTTAATTTTATTTGCATGCATGTACATTAAGAAGAAATTAATTCATGTGTTAATTCGTAAACCATACACATGCTAGTAGCTTGCTACAGCTGTTAAGCGTAGTATCTTTCAGTATCTTTTAAGGTTTTTGTCGTTAGTTTGGTACATGTACACTTCAGTAGCCGCTAGTACCGCTAAGTAGAGTGTTGCGGGACTGTGACTTCAGTAGTTGTAGCTGTCAGTACCTTTAAGTAGTTATCAGTGTATTTAAGTATTTTGTCAGTATCTAAGTATTTCGTCAGTATTTTGTTAGTAGCATAGTATAGCTATTACTATAACTTTAGTAGTTGTTAGTACCTTTAAGTAGTTATTAGTATGTTCAAGTTTTTGTCAGTACCGTCAAGTATTTTTGTCAGTAGCTTAGTACAACCAGTACTATAACTTTAGTAGTTGCTAGCACCTTTAAGTATTTGCAGTATCTTCAAGTATTTTATCAGTGTCTTTAAGAATTTTCTCAGTATCTTCTAGTTTTTTGTCAATAGCTTGGTATATCCGGTACTATAACTTCAGCAGTTGCTAGTACCTTTAAGTAGTTGTCAGTATCTTTAAGTATTTTGTCAGTACCTTTAAGTAGTTGTCAATATCATCGAGTATTTCATCAGTACTATGACTCTAGTAGTTGTAAGTATTTTGTCAGTATCTTTAAGTATTTTGTCAGTACCTTAAGTAGTTGTCAGTATCATCGAGTATTTTGTCAGTACTATGACTCTAATAGTTGTAAGTATTTTGTCGGTATCTTTAAGTATTTTGTCAGTACTTTTAAGTAGTTGTCAGTATCATCGAGTATTTTGTCAGTACTATGACTCTAGTAGTTGTAAGTATTTTTGTCAGTATCTTTTGTGACGTCGCCGGTAATTATCAGTATTCGGCATTATTTTTCTTGTCAGTATTTGTTACTAGTTTTTCTCTAGTATTTTATTTCACTCGGGTAGTTTGTTCAGGCCATGCATAACGACGCCATGGACGGGCAGCTGGAGCCTGAAGGTGCTCGACTCTCTGTTGGGCTCGCTAGCGGCAAGTTGGACGTACAAGCACAGAAAATCTGTTGACACATTCTGGTCTGAACTACGTAGGCACATGGACACGTACTGAATCCACCGGCCGCAGGCTCCTAGCAGCAACGACGAAGCCGCAATTACTAGACAGCGCCGCCAGCAGATCATCAACAGTGCGTCAGGAGTTTGCAGCCGTATCACCACGTCGTGGTCTACAGCCTGGCCATGGATTGGAGGACGTACATCACCCATGGCCGCGGCACATCGCCTCGTGGCCGTGGATCGATCTGCCTCCAGTCGATTGGAGAGCACAGATGCCGAACGTAGCGCAGACACGGTGCTGCTTCCGCTTGGATGGGGCCACTACTACCGCTGCTTGTGTTGTGGAAGCCGCCGCCACTACTGGTGGTCCAGGGGAAGCGCGCCGCCAGGGAAGAGGCCCGATGCAGAAGCGGGATGTGGAAACTGGAAAGGGAGGGCGCGTAGCTACGCGCGGGGTGCGGAGGGGGAAGGGAAGGGCGGCGTCGGGGTTCGAGGAAAGTGGCGTCCTTTTGCTGCCGCCGCCATGCGATGTGGTGAGGGCGGACGCTGGGGGCGAGGTGGTCGGGGGGAGTCGGGTTTGTCCGATTGGGAGCGGGCGGGGGTGTTGAGCTGGCTGGGTCGGCTCGGGTGGGTTGGTTTGGTTGAGTCAGATCGGGTGGTTGGTTGTGTCAATAGTTATTCTACACCTAGGGTGTAGAATAGCGCTGCCGTGTTTATATATATATATATATATATATATATATATATATATATATATATATATATATATATATATATATATATATATATATATATATATATATATAAAATGTCGATGCACGATGCTGCTGGCTGAGAATATATAACAGATAACCCAAGTAATTAATTTACCTCGCTAGCTAGTCTTCACAAGGACCTTATTGTTTTGCTGCCTCCTCGTCTTT
Source organism: Saccharum hybrid cultivar R570 (assembly GCA_038087645.1). Taxonomy (NCBI): domain Eukaryota; kingdom Viridiplantae; phylum Streptophyta; class Magnoliopsida; order Poales; family Poaceae; genus Saccharum; species Saccharum hybrid cultivar. The sequence goes on along the minus strand of JAQSUU010000115.1, from coordinate 25,768,889 downwards.
GTACATATTACATGTGCTCGTGCTTTGTCTCTGGAATTATATACTTTGTTCAGCGAGTAGCACTTTGTGTAATAGCACACATTTTTGTTGTGATTTTTAAGTTTTTTTTGAAAGCGTGCAATGGCACATACTTCATTAAGTGGAATTGGAAAGTTTTACAAAGTCTATTGATGCACACGGTGAGTAGCCGTACACATCAAGGAGGAACACATAACACAAAGCACCAACTAGTAGTGGGGAAGTAAAGTTGTACTAAGTAAAGAACCAATGGCACGACAGAGCTGGAAGGGGAACCCAGCGCAAATCAAGCAGCCAGAGCGGTGAGCAATGCCAGACTACTGAAGCCCATGCCAATCCAGGCGTCCGCCTCTTCCAGGATGGAGACGAGCAGCTCGGGTGGCGTCATGGACCTACGATCGAAACTCCGGTGGTTTCTTTCCTTCCACATACACCACGTGACAAGCAACACTAGCGAGTCGAAGCTTCTCCTAAGGGCATGCGGTAGTGTAGCTCTACCCAACAGCCACCATTCGAGCAGGGTAGATGTCTGCTGAGGCGCTACAGCCAGGGAGCCCATGGAAAGCAGTAAACGGGACCATACCTCGCGAACGTAGACGCATTAGCACAGGAGGTGGTCCGTAGTTTTGTCGAGCTGATCACACAAGGCACTGACCACGTCCAACTGGAGGCCATGCCATTTCGTGCGCTCAGCCGTCCAAAGGCGACCTTGCAAAGCCAGCCAGAAGAAGAACTTCACCTTCAGAGGGACAGAAGCGTGCCAAAGCTCCTTGGCGCCCGCCATGCGCGTCCGACCAGCAAAATAGGCCCTATACACCGAGCGAACGGAGTACTAGCCATCAGCCGACCAACGCCAGACGAAGTGATCAGATTCTAAGGGTCGCAACTGAACGTTCTCAAGCCTCTCCTAGAGCTGCACGTACTCTTAGAGAACTGGGGCAGTTGGAGCGCCGGTGATGTGGCGCACCCAACAGCGATCGATCAGGGCACCCTTTACTGAACGCCTGAGTCTCCTGCGTCCGACTACCTTGAAGAGGTTGGGAGCGAATGTGGGGATCGCCCCATCCGGCAGCCACACGTCAGTCCAGAAGCGCTTAGAGGCGCCATCGCCAACCTGGACGGTGACCGATGAGCTGAACATGGAGGAGATCTTTCTTTCCGGAGTAGACGGTAGCAATGCCCATGCGGACTCGGATTTGGTCCTGTGCAGCCATTCCCACCTCAAGCGCAGTGCATACCCGAGGATTCTGAGATCAGGAATCCCCAAGCCTTCGTGATCCTTGGGCGTGCACATGACCGGCCACACGACTTTACAGCGTCCCCAGAGATGGAGTCGGCGCTAGCCCAGAGGAACGCGGGACGTCGTTTGTCAATCTCGCCGATGGCCCAAGCCAAAAGGCAACAACATATGGATATGTGCACCGAAATGGCGGAGAGGGTCATCTGGGTCAGGGTCGCGCGCTCGGTGTCTGTCAGAAGGCTGCCCTTCCATGTCAATATGCGGGCAGCCACCGCGTCGACAAGTCGCTGCTACTCGCAATGGTTGATCCTGGAGAGCGATAGCAGTGCGCCCAGGTACTTGGTGGGGAAGTCCTCGACCTTGCAAGGGAACACTTGCCTCATGGTGTCAACCTACGATTGGGAGCAGCGGATCAGTGTGATGATGCACTTGTCAACGTTGGTGACAAGCCCTGAGGCGCCCGCGAAGAGGTCTAGAATACGCCGGATGTTGGTGAAATCTTGGACACTAGAGGAGAGGAAGATTACAAGGACGTCAGCGTAAACTGAGGCATTGTGCTTGATCTTGTCCGGCAATGGAGAGAAGATCTCCCGACGATCCGCTTTGTGAATGAGCGTGTTTAGCACCTCCATGACGATAACGAACAAGAGCGGCGACAGGGGGTCGCCCTGCCGCAAGCCGCAGGCATGGCAGATGTGGTTTCCAGGATGTCTGTTGACTAGCATCTTGGTGCTTGCGGTGCTCAGCATGGCCGATACCTAGTCCTACTATCGTACTGGGAATCCGGCATGCTCCAGGACCTTGAGCAGGAACGGCCACACCACTGAATCAAATGCTTTGGCGAGGTCGATCTTGAGCAGCACCACCGAAGATCGCCGGGCATGCAGCCATTTGCACGTCAGCTGTACCGTTTTAAAATTCTCATGAATTTGCCGACCCCGGATGAACGCTGATTGGTTTAGCTTGACCAGCTCATGCATTCTTGGCGCTAGACGTAAAGCCAAGCTTTTGGAGAAGAGCTCCACACTGAGTGGATCAAGCTGATGGACCTATAGTCCTTGAGCCTGGTCGGCATCTGTGTCTTATGAAGCAGCACCATGACAGCCTCGTTGAGATGGTGGAAGCTTCTGAAGTCCATGTCCCACAACGCCTGGAAGGTGCGCACGATGTCGCGCCCAACAATCTCCTAGGTAGCTTTGTAGAAGGAGCCGTTCAACCCGTCGGGGCAAGGGGCATGGTTAGATGGCGTCCCCTTGACCACCGTGGCGACCTCAGCCGCGGAGAAGGGAGTAACTTGATCAGCGAGGTCAAGCTAGGGTAGGCCGAGTTGGGGCAGGTCAATGCGATGCTCCTGGATGAAGCCGATGCCCAACTGGTCATTGTAGTAGCAGAAGATGATGTCCGCCTTGGCTTCCTCCTCAGTGAACGTCTGATCATTGGGATTGGTGGCGAAGAGGTAGTTCTTATGACGATGATGGCAGACTTGGAGGTGAAAGTAGCGCGTGCATGTGTCCCCTCTTTTAGCTGCCTGGTTCTGGCGCATTGCCGCACCATGGTTTGGCTTAGGGAAGCCAAGCTGAGAACAGCCTGTTTCAGCTCACTACGCAGGTCTAGCTTCTCGACAGAGAGCTACCTAGTCCCTTGTGCCATGTCAAATTCGTAGATCACCGCCCTTGCAACTGCCAATTGCTGGCGGATGTTGCCAACCTTCGTTGCGCGCTAGTTTCTTAACGCCTTCGCGACCACATGTAGTTTTTGGTCTAAAACCCGGCACGGGTCAGATGTTGTGATGCGGCCATTCTAGGCAAGGTGGACCACATCCTGGAAGCCATCGATTGTCATACAATAATCATCAAACCAGAAGCGAGGGCGCGCCCAGGGCTCGGACTTGAGCACAAGAAGGAGAGGTGTGTGGTCAGATGAGTCACTAGAGAGGCAACACAGGTGGTGACAAGTGTACTGCTCGAGCCATTCCATAGAAGCAAAGACGCGGTCCAACCTCTCCAGGGTGGGGCTGTCTTTGTGGTTTGACCAAGTGAAAAGCCTCCCTGATAGGTGAAGCTCATCAAGATGGAGATCGTCCAGCACACGCCTGAAGCTGCGCATGAGGCCGAGGTGCAGTCTACCATTGTTCTTGTCACACGCTTGGTAGATCATGTTGAAGTCGCCACATAAAAGCCAAGGCCCATGGATAACCGAACCTGTGTCTCCCAGTTCTTGTAGGAAGTCACCCTTCTCAGCGTGGTTCGTGGGGCCATAGACATTTGTAAGCCACCACGGCTTGCCCAACCCATTCAGTGGCGTTAGGCGCAAGGTGATCGAGAAACGATGGATGGTTGGGGGTGAAGCACCCTAGAGATCACGGCGCCAAGCGGCAACTGCTCCACCGGCAACGCCAGCAGCCGGGAGGTGGGCATAGTCGAAGTCAATCCCAGTTATGTCGATGTTCATGGATATAGAGAGGCTCTCGGCCTTGAACTCTTGCAGGCAAACCATGGAGACACGTTGTTGCTCGACGATGTCCCTTACTACACTGCGCCACGAGCGGCTGTTGAGGCCATGGGTGTTTCGGACTAAGATATGGTTTGCACTCATAAGGGCATAGTTGTACGACAACAGATCCATGGTGCTCAGCACGTTAGCTCGATGGACACGTTCCATCGCGCACCACGCATGGGGAAAAGCTCGTGCATCGCTTCCCTCTTGGATGAAGATAACGGCTCGGTGAACGCCTCGTGGAACTTATCGGCGATCTTGTCGTCCGAGGTGTTGGTGATGGCGTCCTCCAGCCTGTGTTCCCACTTGTTCACCAGGACGCGATTAGCCTACCTCTCTGGATTGGGGTCACGAAAAGCAGATTTAGACGTGAGGCAGTCACTGCGACGAGGGACCAGACTAGCGGGCTCCCGACGCATGGCGTGGGCGCGGTGCTGTGCGCATGAGGTTTTCTTGTAACGTAGAAGAAGGGAGTCGATGAAGAGTGCCCCAACGTCAGTGTCGATTGAGGCAGCCCCAGTCCCCACAGCAGCGCTGGGATCAGCAGGCGCAACTGGCACGGCAGAATGTGACGTGGCCGAAGCGATGGTGGGGGGTGCCGAGGCAGACGACGGGCCACCAGGGGTCAGCGACACAGGTTGGGCTGTTTGCCAGTCCTCCAACGGGGCGTCCAGAGTGAGGCTGGGCCAATCAAGAATGGGGTCACGAATAGGTGCCTCCACCTCGTAGGCAGGCAACAGCAAGAGGTCTCGACGGCCCGAACCAAGGGCCGGGCGCACGACACCCCCTCCAACAGCGATAGGCCAGTGGCCAGCACGGTGGTAAGGAAACCCAGCGGCTCATAGTCCGTGGCGCGGTGACCGACAAGGGAGACATCATCAATGACGTCTGAGGCATGTAGGTCCCCTCTTCTCAACAGTGAGGGGTCCGGCTCAACAACCTGACCCATGGGCTGAGTGCGCGGCGCCCCCTCCAACAGCGATATATAGGTCAGTGGCCAGCGCGGTGCTAAGGAAACCCAGCGTCTCGCTATCCTTGGCGCGGCGACCGACAAGGGAGACGTCATCATTGACTTCTGAGGCACGGAGGTCCCGCCTTTCCCACACTGTAGGATGCTTGTCTTCCACGGCAGGCCTTGGGCCCGAATCGGCCATGTTGATACGTCTGGGCATGACATCCAAAGAGGTGGTATCAGAGAGCAGGAGCACTTTCTGGGCCTCGATTGCCTCAACAACGCTTGGAGAAGCACGCGCTGAGCTGGGTCCCACCACAACGCGCCTTCCCACATTGATCGGGCAGGCGAACGCCCTCCCAGCCGTGGGGTGTCGTCTCCAACGCAGACGAACTTGACTGAACGTGGTCCGTGGCCACACGACCGGCCGCTGCCATCGTCGAGGCTAGGGTGGTAGCCGTTGAAGTTGTTGTCATCGGAGTCCTTCTTGTTAACGAATTAGGCAATTTCCAGATTAAAAGCATGATTAAATCTAGAACATAAATCATGATAAATATAAGAACTAGATTAAACATGTATGGCATACTAGTATAGCAGATCAGCATATTCCACAGCATCAACATGACAAGCATTGATAGTCCAGCAGATAGATTAGATTGTACGAACATCAAAATTAGATCAAGAGAATTATACCTTTCAGTTGTAGTAGTAGTAGATGGTATTGAAGATGTAGCTGGCGGTGGTGATGGAGCGAGATCGCTGATGTCGATGTCGTCGATGTTGAAGTCGTCATCAAAGTCGTCGATGAGAGGCGGAGGAGTATTCTTGATGACGACCCCGCGAGCTTTAGCACGACGAAGCCGACGCGCCGATGCACCCTTCGGAAGACGAGCTGTTGTGGAAGGTTTGGGAGCAGTCGCGCGAAGAACGCTTCCCAAAAACCTTATTCGTCTTCTCCCGGTGCAGGATCACAAAGACGAGGGTTTCGGAGACCTGCTCACCCGGTCGCTGGTGCACGCAAGCGATCAGACTGGAGTAGCTACAGCGGCGGCGCAATAGCGAGTAGAGGCAAAAACCCTAGGATTAACTGGATGCGTTTTGACGTGGCCGGCAGGTTGCTTATATAGTCCTGTCCAACCAATCTCGTGTCGCAATCACGATCTAAATTGATTTAGGACTCTTAGTTTGTAACCAATTAGGACTCATGCAACTTGAAGGCCAAGAAATCAAAAATGAAAACAGCAAAAGGAGACCGCGCTCCCGCAAGGCGAGGAGCCGGATTTCGGTGGACCATTCACGCAGGTGCCACGCACCCGCGCCCTTCGCCCCGCCCCGCCCGGCCCGGCGAGGCGAGGCAAGCGAGCGCGCGCGTGTGGACTTCTCTTACTCCTCCTCACACTAGACTTAAGGAAGTAGCGATGACTTCCATATTTAAGTATGACTACCTCCACTTTCACAAGCAAGGTGGTACTAAAGAGTTCCCACATCCCCTCTTGCTCATATGAATGGGCCTTTGAGATTTATTAGGAATTTCACAATTGGTTATTGGGCCAAGCCTATATAAATTCCAACAATCCCCCACCAGATCTCAAATACCCATTTAGAGATTTGCCTGTTCTCACTACTGTTTGATATACCAGTGTTTCTGATGAGGACATCGCCACGCTGGACACACCGACGCTATGGTCTTCCCCAAGTTGCAATTCGTCTCTAACTCAGCTGCCACGTCACCCTCGGATTCAGCAGACACGTCGTCACTGTTTTGGTCATAACTCTCGCATACGACATCAAAACGGGGCGTTCTTGGATGCGTTGGAAAGGGGATGACGACGCCGTCATTTTGGATCTGGTCCCAGCACCAGAAGGTCCGTGGATCATTCTGTGTGACCACGGCAAGGTGCTGCATCACCTATTTGGGCCAACTTGGCCATGTATCGTGTCGGACCTTAAGCCAAGTTGTGGGCGCCCAACCCCTGGCCGTCATCAACCCTAGATCGAGTATTAGATTATAAAAACAGTCGCCGCCGCTGTTAGACAATTGGGTTTTGTTTAGAGTTTAGTTTTCCATCGAGAAACTGAATCGTTCATTGTAACTGTGATGACAAATCCTTTTACAGTGATCTAGGGCCCCTGTTCTTGATCTCCTCCACTGTGTCGATTAGTCCTTTGGAACCGAGTTCTTGAACCCTACTGATATTCGCATCATTCATATTTGTAATTTTAGATTGCGTGTTTTTACCTTCTTGCTTGTGTTCTTCGATTCGCTTGCAGGAAAAGCCTTCTTGGCGAGGTCAATCAAGTTGTGCTTGGTTGATAACCAACGGAGCAGTGGTGTAACGGTTGCAGGGTTCGAATCGTGTCTGATTTGAAGCCGGATCGCCAACGTCGAGATCTCCACAAGTCGAACTTACTGGTTACCTCTCGGAAGATCGGGCCTGTATCTCATCAATTGGTATCGGAGATTTTAGGTTTACCGCGAGGTATATTCTCGTTTGCCTTAGATTCATATTTGTTCATTACCTAGTGTCCATAAAAAGCCCAAAAAAAATATTTCAATTTCCGCTGTCCTATCACCTTTTGTGCCTTTGCAATTTCGTTTCAGATTCGCGTTGTTGAGTTTGTGTCCGTGGTCGAGTCTTGTTGCTGGTTTAGGATTGTGTTCGTGGTCGTAGTTCAATCGCCTGTTGCTATGATTTTTGTTTTCCGCTGCTATCCCATCCACTGTTCCTAAACAACAAGTCAAAGCCACCACATTACTCGACTTGCCCCGCTAGGCGCCTTGTGTGACTTCTCGCCGCCGCGCAAACCCTAGATAGGTTGCCAGCCGCTCTTATTTTGCCTGCATCGCAGCCCTCCTCACATCATTAGGCAAATACCTACTGTCGCTGTTGGAGTCACAGGGACAATCTTGTGATCGGTGTTGGAGTTTAGGGACGCTTTGCCCTAGCTGTCGCTGCCGTGTTGTGTCTACCGGAAAACATAACTTGAGATACCTTCGGTAAAACAGGCATAACTTTTCGCTCGTTTATCAGAAAAATCTGAAATTTTTACAGCAGCTTCTTGACACCGTTTGGAGCCGACCCAAACTCGGCTTCGCCCTGTTTGGTTTCGTCAAAATTGCCAAAAAATCAAGAAAATAAAGAAAAAAATTGTCAAAGCTTTTGCACGCTTTTCAGAGAACGTGCTGTTTTTCTGTAGACCACATCCCACCTCAGTTGTAGGTGCCAATTTTTGTGGTTGCATCTTTTGTGATCCTTGTTCAGAGAAAAATATAAAAAAAATAGTGAAAAAATAAAAAAGTTTGATTCCTACTAGTGCCTTTTGGGAAAATCAGGGAAAAATTCAGGAAAAAGGAAAAATCCGGTTATTTGCTTGTTCTGTGCGTTCTTTCCATCGTCCTTTGTTTTCACCTTGTTGCGTTACGTCTCGACACGTCTTAGCCAGCAGCTGTGATTTGTACTTTGGATCCGGATTGAACAATCGCTAATCTGTATTCGTTAATTGCTAATCCTTGCTGTCATATTGTGTGCCTACCCATAGCTTCACATATTCTTCTGTCAGCACAGGTTCATCTTGCAACTGTTACCCACGCTCAACAACAGATTGCTTCGCCACGTTGGTTTTGCTCTTGTTTGGCGTTGGTAAGAATACAGGCAAGACGGTGGTAAGCCGCTTGTGATTTTGCATTCCACTTTCACCACCACCGCCACCACCACCACTTGGTTCCTTTTAGTTGATAGGGATAATACTTTGGTGTTGTCTTTTTCTATCTTCTAACCATGGCAGGATCTCCGACGGACTTCAATGATTGCGTGTCCAAGGGCGAGCTTACAACGTTCATGACTGAACAACGCAATCTTATGACCGAGCTGACGCGCAATGTGAACAATCTGGTCACCCGCATTGAACAACTCGAGCAACATCCTCCACCTCATCGTGATGTTGATGACGATGCGGATGATTTTGGTGATGACGATGCGGATGCGGATGCTGACGGGTATGCCCGTCGCCGCCTCAACTTCAACCGTCGCGGTATGGGAGGTAATAATCATGGTAATAATGATCCTTTTGCTAAAATTAAATTTAGCCTTCCTCCTTTTGCTGGTAATGTTGATCCAGAGGCTTATTTAGATTGGGAGCTTGCTGTTCAACAAAAATTTGATTCTCATAATGTTCCTGCTGAGCATAGAGTTAGACTTGCTACTAGTGAGTTTACTAATTTTGCTTTATTCTGGTGGAGTGATCTTTGCAATGCTAATAATGCTGCTGTTGTGCCTCAAACTTGGAATGCTTTAAAGCAACGTATGAAATCTCGTTTTGTTCCTCCTTATTACCAACGTGATTTACGTTTGAAACTACAAACTTTAAAACAAGGTGATAAAGGAGTAGAAGCTTACTATCAAGAATTGCTTATTGGTTTAGCCCGTTGTGGTATAAATGAAGATGATACTGATGCTAGTGCTAGATTTTTTGGTGGTCTAAATTATGATATACAGAATATACTTGATTACAAAGAATGGCGTAATTTTTCCCAATTGTATCATCTTGCTATTAAGGCAGAACGTGAAGTACAGGGACGCAAACAACACCAGCCTTTCAGGTCTAACAATGGAAGAAATTTTCAGCAGCGTTCAACGCCGGATACACCCAAGATTCCTGTTACATCACAGCCATCTACACCTCCATTGTCTTCCGGGGTAAGTCAATTGTCTAATGTGCAGAAGAAAGGTGCCACTCCAGGTGTTTCTACTAGCTCCTCCTCGTCCAGCGCTAAAATCATTTGCCACCGATGCAAAGGCATGGGACATGTCATGAAGGATTGCCCCAGTCATCGTGCTTTCATTGCTACCGAGGATGGATATGTAAGTACTAGTGATGTTGACGATGATTTAGCTCTTGCTGCTAACATTGATGCAGATTCCACCGAGGGCGATCAAGACAAGGAGGCTATCATCATTGACTCTGTGGCTGCTGCCGTGGATTACCCTAGCCTTCTTGTGCAGCGTGTGTTAAGTACACGTGTGGGACATGAAGACGAGATGAAGATCCAACGAAACAATTTGTTCCACATGTATTTCATTGTGCAGGGTTGTCGTGTTCTCACTATCATTGATAGCGGAAGTTGCAATAACTTGGTGAGTTCAGATTTGGTTGAGAAGCTTGGCTTGACCACACGACAACATTCGTATCCATATAAACTTCAATGGTTCAATAATAGTGGTAAGACTAAGGTAACTAAATCAGCACGCATTAGCTTTTTCACAGGTTCTTATCATGATACTGCTGATTTTGATGTTGTTTCTATGCAAGCTTGTTCTATTTTGTTAGGTCGTCCATGGGAATTTGATAATGATGCTATACACCATGGTAGAACTAATACATACACTATTGTACATAAGGATAAGAAAATTACATTGCTGCCTTTGTCTCCTACGGAAATTATTAAACATGCTAAAGAGATTAAAAATAAACCTCCAACTGACATTGCTAAAAATAATGGGATTAAGTTAAAAGGAGGTACTTTTCTTGCTACAACTTCTGCTACTGCTGAGTTATGTGATAATCCTGATGCACCATGTTATACTATGTTTTGTCAACCTATTATGTCTGGTGCATTGCCTGCTGTCACTAACCTTTTGCAGGAGTTCGTTGATGATGGGATGAAGTCGAGGGCGACTCCAATTCTAGAAGGAGGGGATGATGAGGACATCGCCAAGATAGAGTCGAGGACGACTCCAATTCAAGAAGGGGAGGATGATGAGGACATCGCCACGCTGGACACACCGACGCTATGGTCTTCCCCAAGTTGCAATTCGTCTCTAACTCAGCTGCCACGTCACCCTCGGATTCAGCAGACACGTCGTCACTGTTTTGGTCATAACTCTCGCATACGACATCGAAACGGGGCGTTCTTGGATGCGTTGGAAAGGGGACGACGACGCCGTCGTTTTGGATCTGGTCCTAGCTCCAGAAGGTCCGTGGATCATTCTGTGTGACCACGGCAAGGTGCTGCGTCACCTATTTGGGCTAACTTGGCCATGTATCGTGTCGGGCCTTAAGCCAAGTTATGGGCGCCCAACCCCTGGCCGTCCTCAACCCTAGATCGAGTCTTAGATTATAAAAACAGTCGCCGCCACAGTTAGACAATTGGGTTTTGTTTAGAGTTTAGTTTTTCATCGAGAAACTGAATCGTTCATTGTAACTGTGGTGACAAATCATTTTACAGTGATCCGGGGCCCTGTTCTTGATCTCCTCCACTGTGTCGATTAGTCCTTTGGAACCGAGTTCTTGAACCCTATTGATATTCGCATCATTCATATTTACAATTTCAGATTGCGTGTTTTTACCTTCTTGCTTGTGTTCTTCGATTCGCTTGCAGGAAAAGCCTTCTTGGCGAGGTCAATCAAGTTGTGCTTGGTTGATAACCAACGGAGCAGTGGTGTAACGGTTGCAGGGTTCGAATCGTGTCTGATTTGAAGCCGGATCGCCAACGTCGAGATCTCCACAAGTCGAACTTACCGGTTACCTCTCGGAAGATCGGGCCTGTATCTCATCAGTTTCGACAGAGACTGTGAAGTTGAACTTCCGTCTAGAATCTCAAGCTACACTTATCCACAACTTGAACAATGGACTATGCCTTGAATTGCAAGTTTTGTGTGAATAAGCTTTGCTCAAAATCAAACTAGTACTTGGCTACTAATAGCCTTACTCCGTGGGTGGAGCATATACGTCGTACTCCCTGGTCTCTTCATGATCTTACTAGAGACCACCCAAGTCTCATAGACTGCGACGTTCTACAGTCAAAATCATATAGGCATGTTCTTTCAAGAATGCTCTGTAGGACAGCATCTTCGCTTGTTAAAGCCAATAAAACATGTTAAGGCATTAGCCAACCTACCATACAGTGCCTCAACGCTTTGAGAGTATTGCATCTTCACATAGAGAGGGTTATAATTATACTCTCCTCAGTTTACCAATAGTTTGTTCTTCCCAGATCCTAAGTCACGGGATCTCCGATCAAAAAGGTTGGGTTACTACTACTGTAAACTCATATGGGTCTCAAACCCATTTCCCTTGATGCTATTTCTATCACATTCCGTGATAGTCCTTTGGTAAAAGGATCTGCCAGGTTCTTGTCTGTTTGCACATAAGCCACAGTGATTACTCCGGAGTTTCTCAACTTCCTGACAGACTTCAAACGGCTTTTAACGTGTCTTGTTGACTTCGCATTATCCTTAGCACTATTTACTTTAGTGATCACCATTTGGTTATCACAGTTCATAAGGATAGCCGGTATTGGTTTTTCAACCACCGGCAAGTCTAACAAGAGCTCACGCAGCCACTCTGCCTCTACAGAAGCTGTATCCAAAGCAGTAAGTTCTGCTTCCATGGTAGATTTAGTCAAAATAGTCTGTTTACTAGACCTCCATGACACTACGCCACCTCCAAGAGTAAACACATACCCACTAGTAGCATAGATTTGATCAATATCAGAAATCCAGTTCGCATCACTATATCCCTCTAGCACAGCTGGGTGCCCAGAATAGTGAATCCCAAAACTCATTGTACCTTTGAGATAATGCAAGACCCTCTCAAGTGCATGCCAATGATTTTCACCCGGATTGGACATGTACCTACTCAACTTGCACACGGCAAAAGAGATATCTGGTCTGGTTGCACTAGCTAGATACATGAGTGAACCAATTATCTGAGAATATCTCAATTGATCTCTAGCAATCTTCTTATTCTTTCTCAATGTCACACTAGGATCATAAGGTGTTGAAGTAGGCTTGCTATCCATAAAGCCAAAACGGCTCAAGACCTTCTCAACATAGTGAGATTGTGACAAGGTAATCCCACTATCTTCCTTAATCAGCTTAATGTTTAGAATTACATCAGCTTCTCCTAGATCTTTCATGTCAAAACTCTTTGACAAAAAAGACTTGACCTCATTAATAATATCAATGTTTGTTCCAAAGATTAGAATATCATCAACATATAAACATAATATAACAGATTGGCCCCCACCATGTCGATAATACACACACCTATCAGCTTCATTAACAGCAAAGCCCGCACCAGTTAAAGTAGTGTCAAACTTCTCATGCCATTGTTTAGGTGCTTGTTTTAAGCCATACAAAGACTTCAGTAATTTACACACCTTCTGCTCTTCACCTTTTACCACAAATCTATCTGGCTGATCCATATAAATCTTCTCATCCAACTCTCCATTAAGGAAAGCTGTCTTCACGTCCATTTGATGAACGAGAAGACCATACGAGGCAGCCAGAGAAAGTAGCACTCGAATAGTGGTCATTCTAGCAACAGGTGAATAAGTATCAAAGAAATCCTCGCCTTCCTTCTGGGTATAACCCTTAGCCACAAGCCGAGCCTTGTACTTGTCAATAGTACCATCAGGCCTAAGCTTCTTTTTGAACACCCACTTACATCCAATTAGTTTACAACCAAAAGGTAGCTCAGATAACTCCCAAGTTCTATTAGAAAGAATTGAGTCCATCTCACTACGAACAGCTTCTTTCCAATCATCTGCATCTGGAGATGCATATGCCTCTGTAATAGAAGTAGGAATATCATCCACAAGATACACAATGAAATCATCACCAAAGGATTTTGCAATCCTTCGTCTCTTGTTCCTCGCAGGAACTTCATTGTCATTCTCCTTAAAGACTTCTTCAGGTGGTTGCTCAAATGATTCAATAGAAGACTCAATAGGTACCGTAAAATCAGGAGCTATCTCAGAGGAAAATCTAGCATTGCTACACATATCTTTCATAGGGAATATATTTTCAAAAAATGTAGCATCACAAGATTCAAATATTGTATCAACATGCATATCAGGAACTTCAGATTTTACTACTAAAAATCTATAGGCAATGCTATGGTGAGCATATCCTAGAAAGACACAATCCACAGTCTTCGGTCCAAGCTTACGCTTCTTAGAAATTGGAACATTGACTTTCGCCAAACATCCCCACGTGCGCAAGTATGAAAGTGATGGTTTCCTTCCAATCCAATTCTCATATGGAGTTGTCTCTTTATTTCTGTTTGGAATTCTATTCAGGACATGACTCGCAGTCAATAGAGCTTCCCCCCACCATGCCTTAGATAGACCAGCAGTGTCTAACATGGCGTTCACCAAGTCAGTCAGCGTGCGGTTTTTCCTCTCGGCAATCCCGTTAGATTCGGGAGAATAGGGAGCTGTCCTCTCATGAATAATACCATGTTCCGCACAGAACTCATCAAATAATATAGAAAAATATTCACCACCACGATCTGACCTTAGATGTTTAATTTTTCTCTCTAGTTGATTTTTAACTTCAACCTTATAGATTTTAAAGTAGTCTAGCGTTTCATCTTTAGTTTTAAGCAAGTAAACATAGCAAAATCTAGTTGCATCATCAATTAAAGTCATGAAATATTTCTTTCCACCTTTTGTCAACACACCATTCATCTCGCAAAGATCAGAATGTATGAGTTCTAGAGGTGCCAAGTTTCTTTCCTCTGCTGCCCTATGAGGCTTTCGAGGTTGCTTAGATTGCACACAGTTATGACACTTAGAACCTTTGACAATAGTGAGATCTGGAATTAAATTCAGACTAGACAAACGTGACATCAATCCAAAGTTAACATGACATAAGCGAGAATGCCAAACACTCGAATTATCATTAATCGTGCCACAAATATGATTCACTGACTTATTACAAAAATCTGCCAAAGATAGGCGGAACAAGCCTCCGCAATCATAGCCTTTACCAATAAATTGTCCATGCTTAGACATGACTACTTTATTAGACTCTAACACTACCTTAAACCCATCTCTCAATAGAAGGGAGACGCTAACAAGGTTCTTGCGAATAGTAGGGACATGCTGTACGTTCTTCAGCTGCACGATCTTTCCCGAAGTAAACTTCAGATCTACCGTGCCAACACCACGAACAGAAGCATGTGACCCATTCCCCATCAGGACGGAGGAACCTTGGAGCCCCTGGTAAGAAGAAAACAAAGAGATATCAGCACACACGTGAATATTAGCACCTGTATCAACCCACCAACTTGGAGATTGAAACACTGAAAGTACAGTAGGAAAATTACCATACCCGTCATCAGCACTGCTAGCAGTCACGAGGTGAATTTTCTTTTTCTCTTTCTTGTCCGCTCGCTCCGGACAATCTTTAGCAAAATGACCAAGCTCTCCACACGCGAAGCAAGGTAGCTCTGCTTTGTCTTTCTTCTTCTTCTTGAAGGCAGTATTTTGTTTGGCATTGAAAGCAGGTTGCTTAGGCTTTCCCTTGTTCTTGCCATGGTTTCTCTGGACAAAGTGGGCGCTAGATTTTTCCTCGTTCCCCTTCTCAATGTTATCTTTAGCCCGAGCTTTTTCCTCGACATCAAGAGATGCTATCAGGTTTTCAACTGATATTTTCTGTCTCTTGTGTTTGAGACTTGTGGCAAAATTCCTCCATGAAGAAGGCAATTTAGCAATAATGCACCCAGCCACAAACTCATCGGGTAAGACACATTTAAGGAGTTCAAGTTCCTTAGCCAGGCGCTGGATCTCATGAGCTTGCTCGACTACTGATTTGTTAGCAACCATCTTGTAGTCATTAAAGCTCTCCATGGTATACAGCTCTTTGCCTGCATCTGAAGCACCATAAGTAGCATTCAGATGATCCCATAAAGCCTTTGCGTCTCTTAAGTGCATCATAGTTGTTGGGCATTCTTAACGTCATTACCAAAAGTAGACTTAGTTTTCTAATTCTGATAACAGCGCCAAAAATGCCGAACCTATCCCTCATGCCACTTAAGCCAAGTTGTCATCCCCAGCATGACATGAGAGACGCGGTATTGAAATAAGCAACTGCTCTTCTAAATAAATAATAAATAAGATCTGCAAGCGCACAGATTAATACCGATGTAGCATTTTAACCGGGAAGTATTCCAGGTATCGTTATTTATATTTTTACCACTGGGAAGGGATTACTAACATCAATGTTGATTATGGAATGGAATATAGGAATGAGTATCAATCATTGCATGTATAAGTGAGAGCATTCATCTATCTCTTGCATACAGGGGTAAGTGTCACATAAAATATAGATAAAGTATGAATGGTGACAAAGATAATTAATCTAATTAGCTAGCCACATATAATAATGATAAGCACCTCAACAGATATTCTAGCAAGTCATTAGCATGGTATTAGGACGAACTACAAGGATATTTCCTAAGTTATTCTTAACTATAAAGTCTAGCATATCATAGTTAGTGCAAGTACACTTGGCAATCATTGCGAGAAAGGACTACGTCCATGCATAGTGATATTATCAAGGAAGATGAGAAACATAGCAATCACTCCCCCGTAATAATGTTGCTCTGCCTGCCTTACACACGGGAGGGGGACTATATAAGAACCAACGAAGCTGTCACCATCGCGGACCACCCCACGATCCGGCATATAAGGTGCAATCGCAGATAAATATGGTCTAAGCACCACGCTGTGGCAGAACCGCCTAATTTAATACCCTCCCAAGAGTACTTGTCTTCCATTAGACACTAAGTACCCAAGGGAGAGCACTAAACTCTGCGATTCCGTCGAGCACACCCGAGGGAGAACTCGAAAATCCACATTTTTACCTCAGGATCATAAATGAGAGATAAAGCTTACAACATCTTTACCATTTCTTACATCACTTTTGGTACAACATCAGGGTAATCCATTGTTTAATTATAACAGCAGAAAATAAAATGTTATCAGAGTTCAGCGGAAATGAAACCATTTGATGATGAGTTAAATATTATCATGATGAACATTTATATACAAGAATTCATAATAGGTGGTAAATCTTTCCTTTGTAAAACATTTTTTTGGTGGGAGTTATAAATCAACTCTATATCCGCAATGTAAGGGAAATCCTCACTGAGCCCACCAGGAGGTTTCCACACATAAAAGTCAGCTTCAAGAACACCTGTCACCTGCAACAGGGTAGAACAAACCCTGAGTACTCAATTGTACTCTGCAAGACTTACCCGTCAGAAGAAAAGAAATGACTCCAAGGATATGCAAGGCTATCTGGCTTGTGGGTCATTGCAACTGCAGGAAGCATTACTAAAGGTGCATCCTTATA
Source organism: Saccharum hybrid cultivar R570 (assembly GCA_038087645.1). NCBI lineage: Eukaryota > Viridiplantae > Streptophyta > Magnoliopsida > Poales > Poaceae > Saccharum > Saccharum hybrid cultivar. The sequence continues at coordinate 25,752,040 of JAQSUU010000115.1, read as the reverse complement.
TTTAACTTTTATTAGCAGTCATCGGTAGTTCATTAACCCACCATTCTAGTAAGCACCTATTCTACTTTCAAGCAAAGGTTGAGCCATCAGAACCATTTTTCCATCTTTCATCTTTTATTTCTTACTACGGTGCCAGAGTGCAGTCAAGTCGTACCGTCACGTAGAAACGGCGATTCGCGAATCAATGTGCCCAGCTGGGTACCCCGAAAACACACGCCTCGCTCGCACCCCAGGCACGAACGAGACCAACCCGTTCCACTCCTGTCACAGGTTCCAGGTCCCCGTCCAAACTTGGACTCCAAGCCCCCACACTTGAGGCCCGGCCTCAAAGTGGTGCTTAGACCTCCACCTATCCCCGCCTCCAATCAGTCGGTCCGGAAAGAGCCGGAGCCCATGACAAGAGAGTAACAAGTCTTCCTAGCCCCCATCCGCTAGTATATGCTCGGGATAATAAATCTGTGACTTGACCGGGAATCCAGTGCAACGAACGGTCCTTAATCGACACAGGCGGGACAAACGCAACCAGAGCCTCGCTCGGATTGCCCAACCAAGTCCATATCCAATTCCAAGTATAGTCCCGCCCGGTCTCCAATTATTATATATATATAATCCATGTGATAGTAACATGATAATAGTAGCAATAATATATTTCCTATCTCTCGCGAGTGACAGGCAATCACTCGACTTCTACCGGAGTCCTGTAGCATAGCATTCTACACGATCTTGACATACTAGTAGGACTCATGGGATCAGGATATATATATGCAAGTGGGTTTCATTCAACTCCTTAAAACTTAATGCACAAGCATAAATAAAGTGCAGCATAATAGAGGTTATGCACCGGGGCTTGCCTGGGTAAAATATAACCAAATGTTAGTATGCCATCTCCGGGGTACGATCACCATGGCATCATCTTTTGGGTCAACGCCAAGTCCTCCGGTTGATCCATCGATCCATCATCGTTCCTATTATAATTTACGCGAATGCAATGCAGAGACATAAGTAAAAGACAGCAATCGCAACTCTCGTTGTACGACTACGTCTCGCAAGCTAACGAGCTAGCCACACAGAAACTCACTAGGCCACGTATCCACGTTGTCGATTCAAACGTTATTTCTTAACAAGTGTTTTAGTTATATAAACCCGAGATGTCGCGTTATTCATTTTATCGATTTACTACATATTCAAACCAGAGCTTATTAATTATCCTAACAACTAATTATAAATGTTGTACAAGTTTTATAATTTTCAGATAAGCATATTATTTACTAGCGATTAACAAAGATTTCATATCGATAAAAACATGTGACAAAGATAAATTAATAACTCAGTAATTATACAAGATCTGGACCTCAAATTTTTATCCTAAATTAAGCATCACATGAATAACATGCCATAAAATTTTCATCCCATTCGAAGCATAGCATCTACCGGTATGAATTTCTCTATAATTAATCATAGGAAAAATATAGTGCAATATTTTTCTACTAAAACATGCAATATTATATATCTAATGCATAGAGATAAACGCAAGGGTTCTAAAACATCTTGATTTTCTATTTTACGAATTTTCTATGATTTACTATGAATTTCTAAAGGTTCAATACATTTAAGAAAAGACAAGAAGCTAATGACATAATTAACTAATCACATAATTTCAAATGAGCTTTAAAAATTATGAAATTAATATGGAAGATAGAGTTTGATTTTAGATGAATTTAGGAAGAAGAATTCCTGGAATCCGAGTTGATATGATGGAGATATAAAATTCGCAAGATAGCTGTTCAGGTAAATAAACACGAACTTTTGAAAGAGACGTACATGGGCTTGCACGTGAAGCTGAGTTTCGTGCTCGCGAGGCACGTCCGCCATGGATGACCGCTCGAGCTAGTGGATGCAAGTAATTAGAGGGAGGTGAGTAGCAACTCGGAGCAGAGAAGCTGAGGAGCTCCGGCTGGCAGTGGAGTCGCTGCGGTCACGACGGCCGGCGAGGGCGGGACAGCTCCACGGCTTGGGCGGCTGCGAGCTCAGCAAGCGGAGTTGGGACGCCGGTGCGGAACGCGGAGGTGGAGCAAGGAGAGGCCGTGAGATTAGATGAGCAAGGCGAGCAGCGGTCTGGTTTCCTTAAGAAGCCGAAGAGACAGCAACAAGCGTAGATGACAGGGCGTGCGGTGCAACGAAATGAGAGAGAAGAGAGTGCACGGCGCAGCAGCTCTTAATGCTCGGATGAACAGTGTTTTCTGCATGCTACAGTAACCTCCGTGCTGCTACAGTACATGTCTGCGGCGCTACAGTAACCTCTGTGCTGCTACAGTGCACTTCTGCGGCGCTACAGTAACCTCTGTGCTGCCACAGTGCGCTCCTGCGTCGCTACAGTAACTCTGCTCTGCTACAGTGCATTTCTGCGCGCTACAGTACTCTGCTCAGCTACAGCGATTTGTCAAGTTCAGTTATAATGCAGACCATTCAAACATCCAGAAAAACCAGCCTGCAGATCATGCTTTGGTTGGTTTGCATGATTAGATAAATTAAAGCTTTGGACTGACCAATAAGTATTTCACGTAATCGTCCCTACTACGTACTAACCCATAGGAATAAATATTAAGCACTATTTAATTATTTTGCTCAATATAATTTGTTAAAAAATAGCACTCTTAATCCTAAGTTCATTCCCTTGCCAATGCAACGAAAGGACTCATTTTTAATTTTTGGATTTGGTTTCTTGCAACCACAAACATGCGTCACATAAGAGTCGGGTATCATTTCATGAGCGATTAAAATTTTAAAACCCGAGAACTCGTTCTGCTAATTTCTTTTAGGCCTTAATCGCATGCTAAGTAAGTTAGTAACACCAGGGGTGTTACATCCTTCCCCCCTTAAAAAGGATCTCGTCCCGAGATCCGGAACAAGAACAAAAGAGGGAAGCACGATTACATTTCACTGATCTGAGCTTACATAGGAGATTACACGACTTCAAACGCTAAACCATTCTGGAATCTAGAGATAACACGGCTAAGAACAAATCTAATACAACTCACAACCTCTCTAGAAAACGACGAAGACGGGGACAGTGGAAGAGCAATAAGAAAACGATTATCCAGAACATGGCGTATGCCCAACAAAGCCAGAAATTGGAGACTGCTACAAAGATCATAGCGAACTCTACAACCTAAACTAACCAGGGATAAACTTGAATTTCTCCAACAGAAACCAGATCCCTTCTTCAAGTTACACCATCGCCTCTGACTAGCAACCTTAGATCTGCGAGCAACGGCTGGATCTCGTAGCTCAGCCTCCAACCACTTCTTCCCGACTGCTTCTCGAGCTTCTCCCACCAGAGCACAGACGGAGGAAGTCGATACTATGAGCTCTACTCTGGACCTGGGGGTTGAATGGAGGAGAAGCAAGCAAGGTGGCATTATAAAAGCTTGGTGGCGGAGGTGGTGATGCAGTGCACCGGAAGCGGAGGAGATGGGAATCACTGGGGGGTCACAGGGTGGGGAAAAGCGTCGGCCATGGTGCGCTTCCTGTGCGAGCTTGAGTGGGGAAAAAGAAGAAAGGAGGGGATGGGGTTCGCTCGACCAGGCGGCGTGCGAGCAACGGGGCCCCAAAGGAAAAGAAATAGGGGGGGTCCGGTACGGGGACGAGAGCGAGAATCGAGAGCCGACACGGGTGCCGGGATCAGAGGGGCGTACAGTGCGACAAGACGAGGCGAGTGCGGCACAACGCCGTGGCCACGCGAGAACGGCACACGTGGGGCCCCACCACAAACGGCGTCCGCAGGGTACGCAGTGACAACGACCCGGCGTATGTAGCGTGACCGAGCCGATCACAGGAACGACGTCAAATCGGGCGATGCAATTTCTCTGACCTACGTGCGGGCTAACTTTCCTGTTGCTTTTCTCTTTCTTCTTTTCCTTTCTTCAAAAACCTTGTTACCCCTGTTACTTTGACAGAGCACAATTCCATCAACCCGTTGTGGATTTCCCGTTTGAACACAAGGATATTTTTACCAAAGAGAATTTTTATAGCAAGAGCGATACCGCGGTGTAACTCGGTAAAAGTACTTGGTCAACAACCTCGATACCAGCGCGCGCCGAGCAGCGTCACCATGTGGCAGCTGTTCCACAGGTGGCCCTCGGTTCCGTCGCGGCACCATAAGCTATTAACTAAGTAACTATTACCAACTTACTCGCAGTAAAAACAACGGGTCATAGACCACATAATCAGAGGAGTAAGGGAAAATTCAGGCAACACAGGTTCCTTTCAAAATAAGGAACAAGTAAAATAAATCCCAAGGCGGATTTAAATCAAGGGAATTCAAGTGTTCTGCTGGGACATCCACAATTAGTGATACAGTGTCCTCTGTTTTCCAATCACGGCCGATCTGTTGCATCAGAATAGTTGTTCCCCTTGTAACCTGCTTATTGTCGTCTCAAGAACCCTAAGCAAAAAGAACGAGGTCTAAGGAAAAACGACGTAACAAACGCAACGGATAAAGCAAATACTCAGCACCAACATCCTTACACGGGGGCAACATACAAGCATACACTCTCCCACACTCGACACATCGCTCGAAACGTACAACCAGGCGGCCTTAACAACTACGGCTGCGGTACAACGGAAAGACTACAACACTAGGGGACAACGATGAAAAGCACTACTAGCAACAGTTACATCTCCCCTAGGACAACTAATCTACTTCGTCGGCCCAAACGGCTTCCTTCCTGGGCTCCTGGGGTTCTTCTACTGCACTAGGTTGTGGATCTGCTCCTTGTGGTGGTGGCTGGGTGAGGGGAAGCAATGACTCTACTTCTGAGGCTTCCGTGGGCGGGGGTGCTGCAAAACCAGTTCTCCTTCTCTCCAGCGGATGGACAGGGATCCCCTCTAGGATTAAGGGTTCCTGCCTTTCCGTGGCGAGCGTCCTACGCTTGGCCCTTGTGGCAAGATAGGCGTCCTCCAGCTCCTGGGCATGACGGTCTTGGTCCACCTTGACGGCCTCCGCCATGGCAGCCTCTCGACTCTCAGCGGCTGCTAGATTGGCATGAGCTTCAGCAAGCTGCACTTCGAGCATCCTGGAGAAGATCTCGGCTTCCTCAGCTCGGTGGAGACACTCTCTCAGCTCCGAGGCTTGCCGGTCGTACTGCTCATCCAGAGCGAGCAAGTACGTGGTCAGGTGCACCACAGTCGGGTTGTCCTCTTGCACGTCCTGACCCCGTAAGGTCTCCATGCGAGCCCTCCATACTCGCCGATTCTTGTCCAAAGGTGGAAAGAACCGCATGGGGGTACGAGCAATGGGCTGCTCATAGATCTGGCACAGATGCCGCAAGGCTTTGCGGGCCACAACCTGGTAGGTGTCGCCGAAGCGAAACCCGGTTGCGGTCACATTCCAGGCTTCAGTGACGTCGGGAAACTCCTCACTCTTGCCGATGTAGATGGTGACCTTGCATCGCTCTGTGCCATGCTTCATGTACTCACGACCCTCATACTCAGGACGCTCCCGAATGCCGGGCTTTTGCAGGGTAGCATACAGGATTTTGGGAAAACCCTCGGTGTTCAGGCAGTAGCTGCTAACCCAAACTCCTGCCATCCTAGGTGGGTGGTGGTTGCAAGGAAGGCTTGAGGAGAAGCTTGCTCAAGAGAAAAGGGCTAAGTGAGCTGGAATGCACTGAGTGGTGACACAAAGTGGCTGGGCTTGGCCCCCTTAAGAAGACAGAGCGGCCAGTGGTCCTGGCGCAGACCACCCTCGAGCCATGCGTGGGAACCAGTAAAAGTACAACAACAGGATTTTTTTTTTACGCACACGAGGTGGGCGGTGTCCGAGGCCATAAAGACTAGCACGGTTGCAGGGCAGAGGTCCGACAAGGGCGCAGAAGGAGTGCCGAAAACGTAAGCCCCGACAGTCGTGAATTACGAGCGAATGTGAAACACGAAGCCACCGTACAACAGTAACTCCGGGACAGGGACGCGTGGTACCTAGAACAGGCACCTGCAAGAAGACTCGCACGATGACTATAACAATACAGCGCGCCTAACTTTAGGACCGCACGCTACACACCAGTTAGTTTACCGGACGAAAGCCTACTTAAACTTATTCCGAAGACTTAACTATAGTAATAGGGCTACTTATATAACTTCGTATGCAAACGCCCTAACTTTTTGCAAAAATGTGTTGTCAAATTTTAATTTAGAAAAGGATTTTGAAGCTTTATTTCCTCATTTACGCTCTGGTACCACCTGTGGCAGAACCGCCTAATTTAATACCCTCCCAAGAGTACTTGTCTTCCATTAGACACTAAGTACCCAAGGGAGAGCACTAAACTCTGCGATTCCGTCGAGCACACCCGAGGGAGAACTCGAAAATCCACATTTTTACCTCAGGATCATAAATGAGAGATAAAGCTTACAACATCTTTACCATTTCTTACATCACTTTTGGTACAACATCAGGGTAATCCATTGTTTAATTATAACAGCAGAAAATAAAATGTTATCAGAGTTCAGCGGAAATGAAACCATTTGATGATGAGTTAAATATTATCATGATGAACATTTATATACAAGAATTCATAATAGGTGGTAAATCTTTCCTTTGTAAAACATTTTTTTGGTGGGAGTTATAAATCAACTCTATATCCGCAATGTAAGGGAAATCCTCACTGAGCCCACCAGGAGGTTTCCACACATAAAAGTCAGCTTCAAGAACACCTGTCACCTGCAACAGGGTAGAACAAACCCTGAGTACTCAATTGTACTCTGCAAGACTTACCCGTCAGAAGAAAAGAAAAGACTCCAAGGATATGCAAGGCTATCTGGCTTGTGGGTCATTGCAACTGCAGGAAGCATTACTAAAGGTGCATCCTTATATTTAACTTTTATTAGCAGTCATCGGTAGTTCATTAACCCACCATTCTAGTAAGCACCTATTCTACTTTCAAGCAAAGGTTGAGCCATCAGAACCATTTTTCCATCTTTCATCTTTTATTTCTTACTACGGTGCCAGAGTGCAGTCAAGTCGTACCGTCACGTAGAAACGGCGATTCGCGAATCAATGTGCCCAGCTGGGTACCCCGAAAACACACGCCTCGCTCGCACCCCAGGCACGAACGAGACCAACCCGTTCCACTCCTGTCACAGGTTCCAGGTCCCCGTCCAAACTTGGACTCCAAGCCCCCACACTTGAGGCCCGGCCTCAAAGTGGTGCTTAGACCTCCACCTATCCCCGCCTCCAATCAGTCGGTCCGGAAAGAGCCGGAGCCCATGACAAGAGAGTAACAAGTCTTCCTAGCCCCCATCCGCTAGTATATGCTCGGGATAATAAATCTGTGACTTGACCGGGAATCCAGTGCAACGAACGGTCCTTAATCGACACAGGCGGGACAAACGCAACCAGAGCCTCGCTCGGATTGCCCAACCAAGTCCATATCCAATTCCAAGTATAGTCCCGCCCGGTCTCCAATTATTATATATATATAATCCATGTGATAGTAACATGATAATAGTAGCAATAATATATTTCCTATCTCTCGCGAGTGACAGGCAATCACTCGACTTCTACCGGAGTCCTGTAGCATAGCATTCTACACGATCTTGACATACTAGTAGGACTCATGGGATCAGGATATATATATGCAAGTGGGTTTCATTCAACTCCTTAAAACTTAATGCACAAGCATAAATAAAGTGCAGCATAATAGAGGTTATGCACCGGGGCTTGCCTGGGTAAAATATAACCAAATGTTAGTATGCCATCTCCGGGGTACGATCACCATGGCATCATCTTTTGGGTCAACGCCAAGTCCTCCGGTTGATCCATCGATCCATCATCGTTCCTATTATAATTTACGCGAATGCAATGCAGAGACATAAGTAAAAGACAGCAATCGCAACTCTCGTTGTACGACTACGTCTCGCAAGCTAACGAGCTAGCCACACAGAAACTCACTAGGCCACGTATCCACGTTGTCGATTCAAACGTTATTTCTTAACAAGTGTTTTAGTTATATAAACCCGAGATGTCGCGTTATTCATTTTATCGATTTACTACATATTCAAACCAGAGCTTATTAATTATCCTAACAACTAATTATAAATGTTGTACAAGTTTTATAATTTTCAGATAAGCATATTATTTACTAGCGATTAACAAAGATTTCATATCGATAAAAACATGTGACAAAGATAAATTAATAACTCAGTAATTATACAAGATCTGGACCTCAAATTTTTATCCTAAATTAAGCATCACATGAATAACATGCCATAAAATTTTCATCCCATTCGAAGCATAGCATCTACCGGTATGAATTTCTCTATAATTAATCATAGGAAAAATATAGTGCAATATTTTTCTACTAAAACATGCAATATTATATATCTAATGCATAGAGATAAACGCAAGGGTTCTAAAACATCTTGATTTTCTATTTTACGAATTTTCTATGATTTACTATGAATTTCTAAAGGTTCAATACATTTAAGAAAAGACAAGAAGCTAATGACATAATTAACTAATCACATAATTTCAAATGAGCTTTAAAAATTATGAAATTAATATGGAAGATAGAGTTTGATTTTAGATGAATTTAGGAAGAAGAATTCCTGGAATCCGAGTTGATATGATGGAGATATAAAATTCGCAAGATAGCTGTTCAGGTAAATAAACACGAACTTTTGAAAGAGACGTACATGGGCTTGCACGTGAAGCTGAGTTTCGTGCTCGCGAGGCACGTCCGCCATGGATGACCGCTCGAGCTAGTGGATGCAAGTAATTAGAGGGAGGTGAGTAGCAACTCGGAGCAGAGAAGCTGAGGAGCTCCGGCTGGCAGTGGAGTCGCTGCGGTCACGACGGCCGGCGAGGGCGGGACAGCTCCACGGCTTGGGCGGCTGCGAGCTCAGCAAGCGGAGTTGGGACGCCGGTGCGGAACGCGGAGGTGGAGCAAGGAGAGGCCGTGAGATTAGATGAGCAAGGCGAGCAGCGGTCTGGTTTCCTTAAGAAGCCGAAGAGACAGCAACAAGCGTAGATGACAGGGCGTGCGGTGCAACGAAATGAGAGAGAAGAGAGTGCACGGCGCAGCAGCTCTTAATGCTCGGATGAACAGTGTTTTCTGCATGCTACAGTAACCTCCTTGCTGCTACAGTACATGTCTGCGGCGCTACAGTAACCTCTGTGCTGCTACAGTGCACTTCTGCGGCGCTACAGTAACCTCTGTGCTGCCACAGTGCGCTCCTTCGTCGCTACAGTAACTCTGCTCTGCTACAGTGCATTTCTGCGCGCTACAGTACTCTGCTCAGCTACAGCGATTTGTCAAGTTCAGTTATAATGCAGACCATTCAAACATCCAGAAAAACCAGCCTGCAGATCATGCTTTGGTTGGTTTGCATGATTAGATAAATTAAAGCTTTGGACTGACCAATAAGTATTTCACGTAATCGTCCCTACTACGTACTAACCCATAGGAATAAATATTAAGCACTATTTAATTATTTTGCTCAATATAATTTGTTAAAAAATAGCACTCTTAATCCTAAGTTCATTCCCTTGCCAATGCAACGAAAGGACTCATTTTTAATTTTTGGATTTGGTTTCTTGCAACCACAAACATGCGTCACATAAGAGTCGGGTATCATTTCATGAGCGATTAAAATTTTAAAACCCGAGAACTCGTTCTGCTAATTTCTTTTAGGCCTTAATCGCATGCTAAGTAAGTTAGTAACACCAGGGGTGTTACACACGCCTACACAATATTTATCATTTACCCATGGATCCGATGGATAAACGCTATACGATCCTAAACATGTATATAATTCCAATCTAACTAAGCCAAGCATATAACTACGATAAACTAAGAACAATATAATCGTAAACATAAACAAGTAGAGCATAGTCATAATCAATATATTGAAATAGAACAAAGTTGTATTCATAATATTGAAGAACAAAGATGAACAATGAAGAACAGTAAAGGAATTACCAAGAATCCTCTTGACAGATCCGGAAACCAATCGAAGATTGACTCCTTCTAGTTCTAATCCTATGTAGCTATGCTATACTAGAGATCTAGTTGATGTGGTGGCTCTAGGGCTTGATCAGAGACTCTCCTCCTGAGATTAGGGTTTGAGGAATTGAGAATGAGGGAGTGCCTCCTCCAGGGGCCAGGGGTCCTGCTTATATAGCCCCCTCATGTGAACGTGGGCCGTCGGATCAAACCGACATTAATCGCACGGTTTTTCTTGATCCCTTAGGTCGGTGGAGCATAATCCACGAGACGGAGCCTGATTGGCTCTCAGGCGAGGGCGGGCGCCCTAGGGAGCAGGGCGGGCGCCCTGCCTCCGGGCCCGTTCGGCCTCCCGTTCGATCTCGTGGCTTCTGGAGTCTTCTAGATGATAGAAAATCGGTGAACACGTTATTATCTCTATGTAAACCCGACGTGTGGGCCTTTCCTCCATATTTTCTGATAACCCCCTGCAGAAACAGACAAACACCAAAACTCGTAGAATTCTGTCAGATAAAACCCTAAGTCTAGGTGTTGGTTGCATTTGGATCCTTTTCTTTATTTATTTGATAACTATATTTGGTACTTAAGGACCGTCAACAAACTCCCCCAAGCTTACCTCTTGCTCGTCCCTGAGCAAGGATAGACTCATTATGGATCAGAAGTTGCTGCAACGCTTTTGAACGTTGACGGTACATATGCTTTCAAATAAGGTCTCATCCCTGAGTTAGAGTAAACTGTCAAGACTTAAAACTTACTCATTTTACCTTTCACCATGGGGCTTGCAACCGTCACCTGCATCTTGAGTGGTTAAAAGATAGAACGGTCTAGTCAAACGCCATGTCTCTTATTCTTGATCAGCTATAGCTCTGGAGTTTTTGCAAATTTTTCAAATAAAACTCAGAGATTCCTTGTATGACTTTCTCGGGTCTCTCTTTTGTGGTATTTCTGGATCTTTACCAAGGGAGTAATGATATATGCCTTTTCTCTCAAAGTATGTGGTATTTATGGTATAAGGCGTAGTGACATTGCCTTCTCTCTCACCCTACTCTAATAAGGCTTTGATATCTGGAGCTCATAGGTGGAAGATACAGTATACATACTCATAGAACATTTATTGCATAGTCAAACCATGGATCCAGAGAAACAAGTCAATAAGTCAAATCAAGATGTGCATGTGTGGTGAATGAGTGGTGTATGGTGATAACAAAAGTCCAATGCTCTTTTTGAGGGAATACATACCTTTCTTGCTTTTTAAAACTTTTGAGGGGAATGAGATGCTCTATTTTTTTCTCTTTTTTTTCTCTCAGGTGGGTATCTTGTACCCCTAATTCTACTGTCGGACACTTGTCCATTTTTACCTCTTGTCTCACTTTTTCTTTCTTCGAGGTTCCGAGCACTTGCTCCTTTTTATTTCCTTGTATTTATATTTTTTTAGAGCAATCTCCCTCTTTTGAAAATATAGGAAGTGGTAGTAGAAATGACTTGAGCATTAACTTCACAGGGAATAACAGGAATGGGATAATGTTTTTGGCTATTCTCTCCCGGGTCAGGAGTAGAATAATTTTGGGTGAATCTGGAGATGGAAATGAGTGGATATATGTGGATGCGTACTTCCGGAGTAGAAGCAGCATGTATGAGTGAACGTGCAAGTGAATCTTGATTTTAACCACATGACAAGTTCCTAAGGGTCTACATAGCTTGACCACACTCAATGCCCATAAGCAGTAAGTAGTAAAAGTGCGGCTCTTAATCTAACAAGCATGTATATATGGCTGTGGTAGGAATTTAAACTCTCATCATACAGGAACTCATCATGCAACATTTTAAAGATTTTTTTAAAGATATAATTCTCCAGAATTCTAGCATCTCTAGGAACAGATAAACAGCAGCTCAACCTTCCCATATCATATCCGCTAACAACTTAGACTTCAGATCAAGTTCTCTTCCCACTACTTCAGGTTTAGAGCCAGTTTTAAATTATAACAGTTATGTCTAAACTAGAGAGAGAACAAATTTGAAAATTAGGCAGAGCAACTATTCATCATATCCATGCTAGAGTTTTATTTTCAAGATCCAGTTTAGCATAGCTACTTTATTTATTTATTAAACTAAGCAAATATATATAAACACAAAATATTTATTTGGGTTTTCATGATTATGCATCTTTTTATTTTAATAAAGCATAGGTATAAATGTAGATAAAAATACTTATCGGGATAAATGGGGGTGCTCTCCCCCAAGCTGGATCTTGACGTAATTTCTTCTGATGTAGCTAGCAGGTGCAGAGGTGTATTTGAATGTCGGCAGCACCCTGACAACGATTAGGATGTCCTCCATCTGCTAGTCTTCCTGAATTCTGTGGAGCTCAAATAGACAACAAAGCTTCGTAGAACTTGATTAAGCGTTAGCATAAATATCTAGCCTTTATCATGTTTGAGCTTCCTTGATAAACGTCACTCTCTATTTTTATTTTCATTTTTATAGAACAGAAAAAATATATTATTATTTTTTTATTATGCCACCACAGTGAATGTACTTATGGGTTTTATGCCACTCGCATACTCACATGGGGCTTACTGTTTTTAACATTTTTTTAGACAGAATGAACATGATTAACTAAGCAATAATTAAAGAGAAAATGATAACTACCAAGTTTACCTCTTGGCATGGCGTTCGGTGTTTTTAAGTCCTCCGAACAGGACTTCTTTTCTTCTTAATTGTCCTGGAATTTGGGTGGCATAGACGGTGGTTCCGGCAGCGCCTCCTCTTCTTGTGTAACTGTCTTCGCTTTCCATACCCGACTTAGTGCTTCGGTCTCCTGTTGTGTATCCTCGGGCCTTATGACCTCTCCTTCATAGTCTGCCCATACGTCCTTGATGGTTTACCTCCTTTGTTTACGGTTACGTCGCCTTCTTCTTGTCCTGACCTGCTTAGAATCTTCAACTATATAGTTAGGGTCATTAAAGTAGCGGCGTACCTTCTCAGAGGGGAAATGCATATGGACTTCTCCGGTTCTAATGTAGATGATTGCTTTGACGGTGCCTAGGAACGGTCTTCCTAGGATGATGGGTGGATCGTACTCGTCGTCTCCCATGTCAATGACCTAAAAGTCTGTATGGACAAAATGATCGTTAATTTTAACAGGGACATCGGTTACTATACCTTCGACCTTTTGGGATGTCTGATCTGCCATCTGGAGCTGAGTGTATGTTGGTTTTAAGGGCATGGTCCCGTATAAGAGCTGATAGGTGACTGTGGCCATTATGTTGACGCCTGATCCAGTGTCGCAGAGCGCCTTCTGAAAGGAGTATCCATTGATTGAGCACTCAATGCTTGGCATACCTGGGTCGTCCTTCTTGTTCAGGAAGGGTGACTTGAGTCGACCACCTTGACCTCCTTGAACTGCAGTGACCATCTTAGCTGATTCGGTCCATCCTTGGTTGTTCTTGTTCTGCTTGTTCCTCCTGTTGGTCCTCTTTCTTGGTTCATGTTGGGGTTGCTCTGGGATTTGTGTAATCTTGTTCTTGAAGGAAAACGTCTCCTTCCTCCTCTTGATGTTGAAGTTGATCTTCGCAGCGCTGGCGTAGATGACAGCTCCCGAGGTGTTCAGGAATGGCCTTCCCAGAATAACTGGTGACCTCTCATCGGACCCGGTCTCTATCACCACGAAGTCAGCTGGAGCATACGAGGTACCAACTCGGACACACATGTTCTTTAATATTCCTTTAGGAAAGCTTAGTGTCCGATCTGCAAGCTGCAAACACATAGTTGTTTCTGATAAAGGATATGTAAAGAATTTTTCATAGAGTACCCTGGGCATAATGTTGACGCTGGAGCCAAAGTCGCAGAGTGCTTCTGGGAAGTCCACCATGCCGATGGAGATCGGGATGACAGGGCGTCCTGGATCGCCTCTCTTGACTGGCAGAAGGTCATTATTTACTCCGACAGCGGGATTACTTCAATAGTTACCTGCATCAAACATGTCTATAAGATTTGCATATTCTAATCCTTCTGGTTGTGATGGTATACCGGGGTTAGTAGCAGGAACAGCAGCAACTATTTGATTTAACTGAGATTCAATCATTTTATTAAAGCTAATTTGGTTTTTGATGGCAGTAGAGAAATTATTCATTCTATTATTTATGTTTTCTAGTATTTTATCATTGGATGCCAATTTCTTAGACAAGTTATCCATTAGCTTTCCTTGATTAGACACTAACTCTCTCAGGGGTGGAAAATTATTATTGCTGTTGTAAGAGTTATTACCTTGATAATTACCTGAGTAGTTACCTAAGTAGTTAGGCCTCTGTTGATTCCAACCTTGATTTTGTTGAGGACGGTTGTAGTTGTTGTTGTTGTTGATGTACCTTGCATCCTCAAGCATCTCAGGGCAGTGATTGCCTAAGTGTCCAGTGTCTCCACATTTCTCACAAGTCATTTGAGAGTCGTAGACGTTCATGACTTCTCTTTTGTCTCCAGCTTTGTCATCGAGCTTTTTCATGAGTAGGTCTAACTTTGCAGACAGCATGTCTACCTCATTGAGCTGGTGCATACCTCCACCCTTCTTGCGTGTTTGAGTCCTCTCTTCGTTCCAACCTTGGTTGGACGCCATCTTCTCCACAAGGGCTGTAGCTTGTGGTATGGTGAGTGATAGAAATGCGCCTCTAGCTGCAGCATCCATAGTCTCACGAGCACTAGTGATGAGCCCATAATAGAAAGTCTGCATAAGTAGCCAGCTTTCCATTCCATGATGGGGACATTCTAGGATGTAATCTTGAAAGCGCTCCCATGCTTCTGGAATGGATTCATTATGTTGTTGCTGAAAACTTGTAATCTTCCCACGGAGAGCATTGGTCTTGCCCATGGGAAAGAACTTAGCCAGAAAGTTCGTAGAGCAGAGTGCCCACGTAGTGTTCTTATCCTTCGTCGCGTAGAACCACTGCTTCGCTCTCCCCAATAGTGAGAATGGGAAAAGGCGAAGTAGTATGGCGTCTCTGGAAACATCTAATAAAGTGAATGTGCTGCAAATCTCTAGGAAGTGTTGGAGATGAGCACTTGCATCTTTGTGCGGCTTCCCACAAAACTGGTTGGCTTGTACCATGTTGATGAGCCCTGGCTTGAGCTCAAAGTTCTTGTCGATGGCCGCGGCAGGTCCAGTGCGGATGTTGTCCGTAGTGGGAGCTGAGAACTCACGGATCGTCTTGTTCGCCATGGCTACAAACTCTGTTGACAAATTCCGGATGAAACTTCAGCGGTCTTCTGGATTGGATGAAGTGTTGCGTCGAAGTGTTGACTTCTTGAGCTTGGCTCTTGCCTCTCTGATTAATGCTTCGGGGTTGTCAACAAAATTTTCTGGAAGATGTCCTCTATTCATACATCACCCTGCAAAACAATAAGAATGGAAAAATACAGGGGTAAATCTGTATGGGAGAATTGATTATCTCAATCACTTAATGATGCGAATGATGACTCAAATTCCGTATTCATTCCTTGTTAGTAAATCAACCTTCCCCGGCAACGGCGCCAAAAATGCTTGTTGGGCATTCTTAACGTTATTACCAAAAGTAGACTTAGTTTTCTAATTCTGATAACGGCGCCAAAAATGCCGAACCTATCCCTCATGCCACTTAAGCCAAGTTGTCATCCCCAGCATGACATGAGAGACGCGGTATTGAAATATGCAACTACTCTTCTAAATAAATAATAAATAAGATCTGCAAGCGCACAGATTAATACCGATGTAGCATTTTAACCGGGAAGTATTCCAGGTATCGTTATTTATATTTTTACCACTGGGAAGGGATTACTAACATCAATGTTGATTATGGAATGGAATATAGGAATGAGTATCAATCATTGCATGTATAAGTGAGAGCATTCATCTATCTCTTGCATACAGGGGTAAGTGTCACATAAAATATAGATAAAGTATGAATGGTGACAAAGATAATTAATCTGATCAGCTAGCCACATATAATAATGATAAGCACCTCAACAGATATTCTAGCAAGTCATTAGCATGGTATTAGGACGAACTACAAGGATATTTCCTAAGTTATTCTTAACTATAAAGTCTAGCATATCATAGTTAGTGCAAGTACACTTGGCAATCATTGCGAGAAAGGACTACGCCCATGCATAGTGATATTATCAAGGAAGATGAGAAACATAGCAATCACTCCCCCGTAATAATGTTGCTCTGCCTGCCTTACACATGGGAGGGGGACTATATAAGAACCAACGAAGCTGTCACCATCGCGGACCACCCCACGATCCGGCATATAAGGTGCAATCGCAGATAAATATGGTCTAAGCACCACGCCTACACAATATTTATCATTTACCCATGGATCCGATGGATAAACGCTATACGATCCTAAACATGTATATAATTCCAATCTAACTAAGCCAAGCGTATAACTACGATAAACTAAGAACAATATAATCGCAAACATAAACAAGTAGAGCATAGTCATAATCAATATATTAAAATAGAACAAAGTTGTATTCATAATATTGAAGAACAAAGATGAACAATAAATAACAGTAAAGGAATTACCAAGAATCCTCTTGACAGATCTGGAAACCAATCGAAGATTGACTCCTTCTAGTTCTAATCCTATGTAGCTATGCTATACTAGAGATCTAGTTGATGTGGTGGCTCTAGGGCTTGATCAGAGACTCTCCTCCTGAGATTAGGGTTTGAGGAATTGAGAATGAGGCAGTGCCTCCTCCAGGGGCCAGGGGTCCTGCTTATATAGCCCCCTCAAGTGAACGTGGGCCGTCGGATCAAACCGACATTAATCGCACGGTTTTCCTTGATCCCTTAGGTCGGTGGAGCATAATCCGCGAGACGAAGCCTGATTGGCTCTCAGGCGACGGCGGGCGCCCTAGGGAGCAGGGCGGGCGCCCTGCCTCCGGGCCCGTTCGGCCTCCCGTTCGATCTCGTGGCTTCTAGAGTCTTCTAGATGGTAGAAAATCGGTGAACACGTTATTATCTCTATGTAAACCCGACGTGTGGGCCTTTCCTCCGTATTTTCTGATAACCCCCCTGCAGAAACAGATAAACACCAAAACTCGTGGAATTCTGTCAGATAAAACCCTAAGTCTAGGTGTTGGTTGCATTTGGATCCTTTTCTTTATTTATTTGATAACTATATTTGGTACTTAAGGACCGTCAACAATAGTATCAAATAGATAATCTGAAAGCACATTACGCACAGCTCCCACAAAGATATCATTAGCTTTCTGGAATTTTCTCTGATCTTCATCAGAGATGTTTCCCTCAGGCATGCCATCTTTGACCCAGAAAACTTTCATGGCAGTAAGCCAATCAGTGACCTTGACAGACCACCTTTTAAAATGCGCACCAGAAAACTTTTCCGGCCTCAGCGCGTCAACAAAACTAGCCATAGATAATTCTGGAAACAGCCTATAATAAGGTTTTTGGATTGTTAACGAATTAGGCAATTTTCAGATTAAAAGCATGATTAAATCTAGAACATAAATCATGATAAATATAAGAACTAGATTAAACATGTATGGCATACTAGTATAGCAGATCAGCATATTCCACAGCATCAACATGACAAGCATTGATAGTCCAGCAGATAGATTAGATTGTACGAACGTCAAAATTAGATCAAGAGAATTATACCTTTCAGTTGTAGTAGTAGTAGATGGTATTGAAGATGTAGTTGGCGGTGGTGATGGAGCGAGATCGCTGATGTCGATGTCGTCGATGTTGAAGTCGTCGTCAAAGTCGTCGATGAGAGGCGGAGGAGTATTCTTGATGACGACCCCGCGAGCTTTAGCACGACGAAGCCGACGCGCCGATGCACCCTTCGGAAGACGAGCCGTTATGGAAGGTTTGGGAGCAGTCGCGCGAAGAACGCTTCCCAAAAACCTTATTCGTCTTCTCCCGGTGCAGGATCACAAAGACGAGGGTTTCGGAGACCTGCTCACCCGGTCGCTGGTGCACGCAAGCGATCGGACTGGAGTAGCTACAGCGGCGGCGCAATAGCGAGTAGAGGCAAAAACCCTAGGATTAACTGGATGCGTTTTGGCGTGGCCGGCAGGTTGCTTATATAGTCCTGTCCAACCAATCTCGTGTCGCGATCACGATCTAAATTGATTTGGGACTCTTAGTTTGTAACCAATTAGGACTCATGCAACTTGAAGGCCAAGAAATCAAAAACGAAAACAGCAAAAGGAGACCGCGCTCCCGCAAGGCGAGGAGCCGGATTTCGGTGGACCATTCACGCAGGTGCCACGCACCCGCGCCCTTCGCCCCGGCCCGGCCTGGCGAGGTGAGCGAGCGCGCGCGTGTGGACTTCTCTTACTCCTCCTCACACTAGACTTAAGGAAGTAGGGAGGACTTCCATATTTAAGTATGACTACCTCCACTTCCACAAGCAAGGTGGTACTAAAGAGTTCCCACATCCTCTCTTGCTCATATGAATGGGCCTTTGAGATTTATTAGGAATTTCACAATTGATTATTGGACCAAGCCCATATAAATTCCAACACTTCTCACCGCCGTCATTGCCCCTTCATCGCTGGACAGTGGCGGGGTGCTCTAATCCTGGTACTCAATGATATGGAGTCGTACCAAGTAGCGCAATCGAGGCAGCTTGTCATGGATGATCTCGTCGTCACGTACGTAGAGTGCGTCCTCAGGGACACGCACAGTTGGTTCACGGATGAAGATAATCTTCTTGTCGGGGATGAATCTCAGGTGTAGGCATCAGGCAGCAACAACGAATTCGCGGTCATCATCAGGCGGGGCAACACCAGGCGGGGCGAGCTCGATGCGGGCGCACGTCGACCCCAAAATGGTCTGCGTCATTGCCGTGCTCCTCGCATGCAAGGGGACGCGCTGCATCCCAATCAGCACCCTGAAATGAAACGCGCTGGCGGAGGCGAGAGAAGTTTGCCGCCATGGGTGCCATATCAGGGAGAACGAGGCATCATGCACCGTGGTGCACAGCACCGCCTCCATGTCCTCGTGGCGTGAGAACCTTACGATGTAGTCCTCTAGGTCATGGCACCGCACCGTATCCGACGCCTCATCGATGCCGAAATGGGTGGCGAGGTAGGCGCGAACCATGGCAGGAGACACCAAAGGTCTGGTGCCAGCGACGACGGCAACCAGAGCCAACTTGAGGTCCAACTCCGCCGCCTCGAGCTTAGCAGAGCAAGGCACAACGACTAACTCCAAGAAGCGTCGCGGTACCTGCCCGGCGAGGTCAGTCTACTCCGGCATGGTGGCATCCGGGACGGGCGCGGCGGTGTTAGGGGAACCCTCCAGGGTAGGCGGGGCGCAGCAGTGGGGCACAGACGTTGAGCAGCCCATAGAGGCAGACCGAGTGGAGGCTGTTTGGTCTGAGTCGACCGGCCGCTGCCGAGGCGCGGTCCTTGACCAGGGCGCAGCATGACGAGGACTGGCCATCCTGACCTGGGAGCGACAGCGTTTCCTAGCCGCCGCCACGACCAAGGGGGGAAGGGGCAGTCCCTCCTGCGATGGCATTCACTCCCGCAGTTGAGGCACCTCGATCGGAAGACGCAGTCTTCCTTGACATGGTCCTCCCCATGCAATTGAAGCAGTACTTGCCGACAAGGTTGAGCGGCACCGGCTTTGACTGCTTGGGCGGCGTGCACCTACGCCAATGACAACGACTCTGGACTTGATGAAATCCGTCAGCATTTGGCGGACCAGAGGTGCACACCGGATGAGCAACCATGGAGGGAGGGCGCCGCTCGGCGACGACTTGGTGGTGGCGAGGGGCCTGCGAGAAGCCCTCCACCGGTGGGTGGCTGCGGCTGCCGCAGCCATGAAGTCCTCTGGGTTCCTCATGCGACGGCGACGACGCGGGCGCCGACGGCGTCTTCCTTCCACCGCCACAGCCTTCCCCTTCCCCTCCGACGGCGGGGAACGGAGCTCCGAGCCATAAGAGTCCTCGGAGTCAGAGAACGGGAGCCTCCCACCATAGTCAAACCATGAGCCCGCCGGTGACGTTGAAGGTTCGTCATGAACGCCAACGGTGCATGCACCATATATAGGTGTCTGGACAGACATCGAGGAACCTTTCGAAGGCGCCATCGCATTACGGCCGTCGGTACCGTGTCAACTCATAAGCTAGCGCATCAATTAATAATCTTGGAGTGTCGTAAAGCTTTGGTTTGTAATATCGCCTAGCGCTTCCTCGGCAACGGATGATAATCCTCATTACCATGGGTGGCCTGCTCGTAGGTGTAATCCAATTTCTACTCACTCTTAATGAAAAACGTGCCAAGCGTGGTCTCGAAAAAAAAATCTTGCAGTCAGGTCCGCACAAGATATGGAATGATTACAATTTTATTTCTCATGGACTTGTTGAAATGAATATAACGTTAAATCAACTTCTTTCTTCATAAAGATTTCCCCATGCATTAGCACATTAATGGGTACTCACGTGGAAGAAAAGTTATCTTATTGTACATAGAAGAAGCCATCACGTCCTCTCGATGCTAGTCAATCATCACTAGCTATGTACAGTATCTAGAATGTCGATGCACGACGATGTATACTGTGTTCAGCGAGTAGCACTTTGTGTAATAGCACACATTTTCGTTGTTATATATAGACGGTCTGAGAAGACCGATTGTCTACCTGCCTGTGATGTGCTATGGGTCGATGCTTTTGGTTTTGTTTTGTAAGAACAGGTCTATTATATATATGCGCTTGTTGAAAACCCTTTTTAGATCGAATCGAACAAATAAAACAGTATTGCTCCTTGAGAGCTCGGCTGTTACGTCTGAAAACACAAGCTGGTTGCAGGTTCCTTCGCTCCGTCTTGTCATGCTGATCATACAAGCATGAGCGCCCGGCCTTGTCAGGTAATGCGTTCATCTTTCGTTGAAGCTAGGTTCAGGACAAGTGAAATATGTGTTGCGTGAGATGAGTACAACTTAATTATTGTTAAATGACTTGTGGCTTGGAGGAGGAGGACGACGTTGAAGGTTCGTCATGAACGCCGGCGGTGCATGCACCATATTTAGGTGTCGATCGCGCCGAAGAACCTTTCGAAGGCGCCATCGCATGACGGCCGTCGGGTATCGTGTCAGCTCGTAAGCGCATCAATTAATCCGCACAAGATATGGAATGGTTACAATTTTATTTCTCATATGGACTTGCTTGTTCAAATGAATATAACGTGAAATCAACTTCTTTATTCATAAAATAAATTTCCCCACGCATTAGCACATTAAATAAATTGTTCTTAAATTGGTAAACAAATTTATTATACGTATTACCGCATATATAGCCAAAGGATTATTATTTGGCTAGCTGCATCAACGGCAAGTTGGCAACGTGTAACAAGTGTAATTGTAGGCGTGTAGCAACTTAATAGGCCCTGGCAGTGACCATGGAGATGCCGGCGGCGGCGCCGAACCTTGCGACGGCACAGTCAGTGGCGAAGATGTCCGAGGAGACGAACTTGGGCGCCCCACCCATGACCGGCATGTTGGAGCTCACGCTCAGCCGGTTCACGTAGCCGGAGCGGTAGGTCTGCCCGAGCACGCCGTGCACGTCGTCGGTGAGGCCGAAGAACCTGAAGCCCAGGTCCAGGTGCGCCAGGCTGTCGTCCTCCGTCACGCCGTAGTTGTGGACGCGGGAGTCCTCCTGGGTGATGGGCACCGCGTTGGCCACGACGTCGAACACGCCCTCGAGCTGCACCCGCACGCCGTTGGTCGCGGCCGTCCTCGTGACGGTGAGGCCAGGCACGGCGGCGGACTGCCACACGGCGCCGGTCTCGATGGGCGCGCCGTCGAAGGCGAGCTCGAGGCGGTCGATGTCGCTGTCCCACTTGGACGTCTTCTGGGCGCCCATGTACAGGCGGTGGTCGCCAGCGAAGCGGATGCCGAGCGCCTGGATCCAGGTGAAGTCGCGGCGCATGGCCGGGTTGCGCTTGCCGATGAAGTGCGCGTTGATGTGGAGGCCGGCGTCGGTGACGAGGCAGAAGTCCCGGTCTTTCTTGCCGTGGAAGTAGAAGGTGTTGCCGTCGCCGCCGGTGAAGCGCGGGTCGCCGCACGACACGCCGGGGTAGAAGTCGCACACTGTTTGGAGTTTGGAAACGAATTGAATTAAAACGAGATATGATGATGCATGCATGTGTAGACGAGACTAGCACTGTAGTTCGTACTGCAGAAGGTCTTGCATCCCGGGCAGAGCACGATGCACTGGTCAGGGCACCGCTTGGCGCACTTGGCCAAGCACTTGGGCTTCTTGTCTTTGGGGTCGTCGCAGGTCATCTGCTGGTCCCTCTTGTACTTGCCCGGGTTGATGATGCGGTATTGGGGCGGCAGCGGCCTCTGCTGCGCGGCCACGGAGGCAGCGGCGGCGCACAGAGCCAGGAGGGCGGCAAGCACGAGCACGAACGCACGAGAAGCCATTGTTTGTTGGTGGCCTTGGCCGGTCGCGGTCACACTCGCACCACACCCTGCCTGTGTTAATTGGAGACAGCTAGAGGTATCCACGGCGCGGTGGTGGTGAGGAGCAGGGCATGGAAGCGCGCCAATTTATAGGATGGAAGAATAGGAGGACACCGCCATTGCCAGCCATGCTCCTGGGCACGCACTGGGGAGCTTGCTGAGCCGATGGACACGCCGCGCGCGCGATCTGCAGACCGCAGGAGATCGATCGAGTGGAGATACCTGTAGCTGCAGGAGATTGAGATCCGCGCGCAGGTCGTTTTCCTTGGAATCCAATCCAGATGAACTCCTTTCCTTTCCTTTGGGGTGTCAGTCAGATACGTACTCAGATCGCCGACGATAGCAGGCATGGCGCGGTGACGTGCATTCCAGTGCACCAGAAGATGCTCTCCATCCATCAGGTTGCGTGCAGGCAGGCTTTCGTGTAAAGCGGCAAGCATCGCTTCACATGTTGAAATGCGAGCGTCAATTTCAACCATAGCCCATGCATGCATATGCATCCGGTGACTCCGATCCGATCCATCCCCGTGAGTTGAACAATCTTAATTTGTGCTGCATGTGAAGACGCTGGATTTAGAGCTAGCTAGCCAGCAAGGAAAGGTTGTCTATTATACCCGGGCTGAAATATAAAATTTGTACAGCGGACCATAAATATAAAATTTCAGCAGGATATCTAGGCTGAAATTTCATATTATTTTTTCGAGCATCTTAACGATCTCAAATATAAAAACTTAAAACTATAAAATTGTAGATCTCATTGAGAGCTATAACTTTGGTATAAAAAGTATCTTCATTTGACACCATACAAAGATGATACTATTTTTCTAATACGACAAGCGATAGTACGCGATTATTATGCAGCTGAAATTTTATATAATTTTTTTGAGCATCTTAACACCCTCAAATGGAAAAGGACACAACTAGAAAGTTGTAGATCTCGTCGAGATCTGCAATTTTCATATAAAAATCATCTTCATCCTACGGCGTACCAAAGAATTATGATTTGGCGTGACAGAACAATACTGTCACACCAACGGGAGTGGCTCGATAAGGTTTTCCAAGTTGGAAACATTGTCTAACGTGACAGATGTTGTCACGCTAATGCATATTGTGCGACAATGTTATGTAGGTCAAATATTAAATAAAAAGGGATTAAAAAATAAAAATTCTCCCCTATGTTGCAAATGTGTGTTTTATAAGTGTTTCAGAGATATGTTGTTACATCTGAATGTTGTAAAAGTAGATTGGGATGTTGCACATGTTACATATTTTGCAAGTGTTTTCAGATGTATGTTTTTCATCTGTTTCGTACGTACGTTGCATCAGTCAAAAGATTATATATATGATATGTAGGAGAACACACGAAGCGGCATGAATGAACAATGATATATAAACAGTGCTGCACAAAACATATAGTGTGTGCTTAATTGTTTGATTGTCTGCGTGGTTTATATTAAATTAAGTGCCCGAAACTTTGCAAAAGGCAAAACAAGTTCCGTTCCGCAAGATAGGATGATCGATTGGCCCCGGTCTTCCCCTCCTCTCCTACATTGTAAATATATATTTTATAAGTGTTTCAGAGGTACGTTGTAATTACTACATCTGGACGTTGTAAAAGTAGATTGAGATGTTGCACATGTTGTATATTTTGCAAATGTTTTAGAGGTATGTTTTTCATCTGTTTCTTATGTATGTTGCATCAAGTGATTTATCTGAATGTTGTATATGTTTCACATATATGCTGCAAGTGTTTTACCTAGATGTTGTATATGTTTCATAAATATGTTACAACAATATATTTCAAATATTTTATCTGTGTTACGTATATGTTGCGTCCAAGTATTTCATGTAACATGTGTTTCACCGGTTCCGTTCTGCGAGATAGGATGATTCGAGAACGAAATGCATGCATGTCACCGGAAACTTTTGCATGCAATCCCTACAAGTGCCGCCGCGCCGATATGTCAACGATGTACATGTCGGGGAAAAGCACCTACCTATGTCATCGTCACTGCCATATTGAAGAGAGATCCAAAGTGTCTGTATGTCACCTCTACAAAATAATAATAATAATAATAATAATAATAATAATAATAATAATAATAATAATAATAATAATAATAATAATAATAATAATAATAATAATAATAATAATAATAATAATAATAATAATAATAATAATAATAATAATAATAATAATAATAATAATAATAATCGACCGGTAGGAGATGAGCGCATGTGCCTCCACGTTTTTTCCTATAAAATGAAAAGGAACCTCAATCAAATTGATCCGTCGTCGCAAAAAAAAAAATTGATCGGTAGACAAAACCCCTAAACCCTGGCCTGTTTCACCATATAGGGCTGCACCTTAACCAAGACTGAGTGACTGACCACGACCCACTAGGGCTTGGTGTGTAATCAACACCAAAACCATGAATGAATCTCTATTGATCAAGTGCATTTGGAAGATACTAATTAAAGTCAATAATGACAAATTCTGGAGGCAAAATATATGCCAAATGGAAAATTTTCAACTCTAAAATTAGAGACACATCACAATTTTACTAGGGTTTACACAAAGTTAAACGCTTTGTTTAAATGGGGTGCTGCTTACAGGGTGGAAAAAAGGGAAGAAAGATTGCATTTTGGGGAGAGGTTTGGCTAGATAGAGGTTTCCCCTGAAATCAAATACCCAAAACGTGTGCAACATTTATTATGGCAGTGGTAAAATAAATGATGGCTCTAGAGGTCGAGGAGTCGAAAGAGGAGGAAGTGAGGTGGGAACTGAACAAGAATGGGACGTGTTTATACGACAAAATCTCTCTATTGTTTTCTTTATGATAGAGGGATACATATGCCCGTTTGGTAGCGATTATGGAGCCGCTCCACGCACAGCTGTCTACCAAACGGGGTCAAGGGCCTTGATGTGCTCATTGCAACTTTGCCTGCGATTCACATTCTCTGTCTTCGTCCAGGCACGTGGGGCCACCTTAAAAAGCCCTGGCTTTTGTGTGGGAAGCTAAAATGCCATAAAACGAGACTTGGGCGGGTGCTGGCGCGCGATGCTTAGTGGCGGGGTATTCCAAGGACCGTCACGCACAACACTGTCTCACAGTGATACATGCACCGTGGACTTTTGCACCGTCGATTGGAAGCAAATAAAAGGCCGGCCGAGGGCAGGTGCTGCGTGCCTTGAGCAGGACGTGCGCACGCCGGCCTGCCGGGCGGGCATCTGGGCATTCGATCGAGGCGCTCTCGCTTCGCCACCAAGTACGCCGGCCGGCCACGCGCTTCCCACGACAACGCAAGCTAGCTAGCTGTGTAATGGAGGAGTCTGCAGTATCTATCTATCTATCTATCTATCTCGCTGGATACAGGTACAAGAGGTCCGGCGTGCCCATCTTCCGCGCGTCCCACTAGCTAGAATTAGCCTTCCACGACGAGGCGAGAGCTAGTCCGATCCGGCCGGAGTCGACCGACGGCGCCGCCGCCGCCGTGCTCGGCCAGATCGACGGGCCGCGCTGCACCGGATGAGTCCTCCGCCGATCCGACATCCTCATATATATGCGTCCTACAGCTTCTGCGCGCATCTCCGTGCTGCTCACCACTCAGCGACAACGTACGTAGTGTAACCTATGGTTTCGGAGATTGACTCTCCCATCAGCGATCGTTCGCACCGAAATAAAAAAAAAGGCACTCGCTATGCTATTTTAACTTGTGAAATGGGTAGTACGGTGGACCGTGATCCACTAACAGCTATAGCCAGTGAAATGCGTCATCGCCGTTAGTGACATGATCCTAGCTATATAGGTAGCCAAAAGCACGTCCTCTTTTCACGACCATATGAAAAACAATCTTTTACCTTTTCGTCAATTAATACATCAAGGGAGGTTGGGGACCTTCTTTTTTTTTCACCGCCAACCGCCAAAGCCCTAGCCTATTCATTGTGAGGGCTTCGGCTTCTACGTGTAGGGTGCGTTTATTGGTAGCGATCCATGAGCAGCTTCGCATGCATGCACGATAACCAAACGCCTCAAGGCACCAAGAAAGGTGGAGAGAAACGCAAGGTGTGTGTGCAGTGCTCCCGTGCGGAAGTGATTCTTCCATGTAGTTGTGAATTGTGATAAGGGAGAGAGAGAAAGAAAGAGAAATAAAGGAGAGAGAGAAAAGAAATACAGAATAAGGGTATTAAGGACATTTTGCTTTTTTAGCAACCAGAACAACCATTTATCAAATATTTTCTAACCAATCAAGTTGGAGCAAAAAAAATCTGTTTCATTGCTATTTTGGCTAAAGCTGAAGCTCTACCAGACGTCCAAATGGGCCCTTAGCGCTACTCTAACAGAAGCCGATGAAGCTTCTCATGGCTTGCTTTAGCAGCTTGTGCTATTTGTTAGTTTATTTTGGATTAGAGAGAGAGAGGTGTATGAGAAGTACTATGAGAAGTGTTAAGGAAAAAATAACTTAGATGAGGTCGTAGTATGAGAAGTGTTAATGGCGGTTAAAATTGCTCTTTGATATATGAGTTTTGGACTTAGAAAATTCCCTTACTGTCAATCTTAACATAGAGGGGGTAAGCACATCTTCCTCAGGTGCACGCTAACTTTACTCGTAAAATAAAAACAACTAAACAACATCTTGCATCTACTCGCAGTCTGAGATTTAGCATACCAAACATAAACTCAGATCAACCTGCATCCACATTTATAGGTAATTAAGGAAAAACACTTTTTTTAAAAAATGTGGTTTTGCTTAGCCTGCGCCCCCTCAGTCGGGATATACAACTTATTGGCAACCAAACGGATCCTAAGCTTTTGCTACAATGCACCGCTACAGTGCATGTATTGGAAGAAACTCAAGCCGCAAGAGCCGTTGTGGAAGAGGGTCGTAAACTAGGCCGTCCGTGTGTGTAACACCACCCGCACACTGATCTCTGATTCTTGAATAAAGTTTGTGAGCGAGAACAAGTTAAAAAAATAAAAGGATTTCTTAAGTTGCACAATGTAATGGTCATTCAAGATTTGTCAACAGTACGTTTCACCGGCGAAAACACACCCAAAAAAATCCAATGACAAATATGGGGTGAGTCTCTATTGATAGGTTTCGTAGTTCTTAGGTTCATTAGATCGGGTACATTTCACCATGTTTGGGAACAACACATCACGATTTACAGTGTGCACATAAACCTAATACACATCTACTAGAGAGACAGAGAGGGGGAAATGGGAGAGGTCGCAGACCATCCATGGATGTAGTGGTCGAAGTGGAGATGGCCAATCCACTGGAGGCGCCGGTGTTGGGGTCGTTCGCTGGCGCCATTGATTCGGTGGTGAAGGTGGTGACGTCCTTGGCGGCGGTTCGGAAGTCGGGGTGGCATTGCCGGCGTCGGTGGTGCTTTCCGTCGCTGGCAGCCCCCCTCTCGTTGATCGGGTTAGGGTTAGGATGTCGGTGGGGTGACTAGCGGCGCGGTAAACCTCGTACCTCGAGCCTCGGCCCCCACCTTCCTTGTATAGCGCTGTGTAACGGGGGGCCACCAACCATGTAGGGTTGGGCGCCCCCGATCAGGGCGCGAGAACAAGGCCCAAAAGGTCGTTGGGCCTAATGGAGGGAGATCAAACCTAACATTCTCCCCCTTGATCTCTCATCACTTTCTTCGTTCTTTAATTTCATACTCAAAACTTTCGATTCATATTTTTCTTGCTTCTATCCTATTCAATTGCAGATTGGTGCATTGAACTGTCTCATCGTCACAGCAATTAGTGCCGTTAGACTAACAGCCACAACACATTTCTCCATTTTGGAATAAAACTTTCTTCTAGGCCCTTCGTATGTTCGGGAGTCATAAGATTTCCCTTAAACCCATGCCGGCTACGTGTTCTCTGAACACGTTGGGTGGTAAGCCCTTTGTGAGCGGATCCACGAGCATTTTCTCTGTACTTATATGCTCAAGATTTATTATATGATCCCGAACTTTATCTTTCACAACATAGTACTTTATGTCAATATGTTTGGCAGCACCACTTGACCTATTATTGTAAGTATATTGTATTGTTGGGTTGTTATCACAATACAACCTCATCGGTTCATTTATATTATCAATCACTTTCAATCCGGGTATGAATTTCTTTAGCCAATTCACCTGCCCCATTGCCTCATAGCATGCTACAAACTCGGCATACATCATCGAGGATGTAGTTACAGTTTGTTTGGAGCTTTTCCACGATATAGCCCCTCCTGCGAGAGTAAATATATATCCTAACATGGATTTTCTTTCTTCTCCCGCATAATCGGAATCTGAATACCCCTCTATCTGCAGGGAATCAGATCTTCTATACGTTAGCATGAGGCCTTTCGTACCCTGCAAATAACGCAGGACTTTCTTCACTAATTCCAATGTTCTATTCCTGAATTCTTTTGATATCTGCCAAGTAACCCGGTAACAAAAGCTAAGTCAGGGCGTGTACACACTTGAGCATATTGTAAACTTCCAACTGCTGAAGCATACGATACCGCTTTCATTCGATTAATCTCATATTCGTTCTTGGGATATTGATGTTCCCCAAATATATCACCCTTGACAATAGGAGCAGGTGAAGGACTGCACGCATGCATACTAAATTTCTTTAGAACCTTTTCTATGTATGCCTTTTGCGATAATCCTAGAACCCCCTTTCTTCTGTCTCGGTGAATCTCTATTCCAAAACGAACCAGGCCTCACCGAAATCTTTCATATCGAAGTTTGAGGACAAGAATTTCTTCATTTCCATTAGTAGATTGACATCACTACTAGCAAGCAGGATATCATCCACATATAAGATCAGGAATATGTACTTTCCATTCTTGAATTTTGCGTAAACGCAATTGTCCTCAACATTTTCCTTAAACCCAAAACCTTTTATCGTTCTATCAAATTTCAAATACCACTGTCTTGAGGCTTGCTTCAATCCGTAGATTGATTTCTTTAGGCGGCATCCCATATGTTCTTTTCCTTTTACAACAAAACCTTTCGATTGTGCCATATAAACATTTTCTTCCAAATCCCCGTTAAGGAACGCCGTCCTTACATCTATTTGATGTAACTCTAAATCATATTGGGCTACAAGTGCAATTATAATTCTAAAGGAATCTTTACACGAGACTGGAGAAAATATCTCATTGTAATCAATCCCTTCTCTTTGCGTAAAGCCTTTCGCCACAAGTCGCGCTTTAAATCTTTCTTCATTCTCTTGGGAGTCATATTTTGTTTTGTAGATCTATTTACAACCTACTGTTTTGGCTCCCTTAGAAATAATTTCCAAGTCCCAAACTTTATTGGTACTCATTGATTTCATTTCATCTTCCATGGCCTTAAGCCACTTTAATGAGTGGTCGCTTTTCATGGCTTCTTCAAATGAGGTGGGATCATCCCCATCTGAAATTCTTCTGTTTCGTTAACTTCATAGTCATTAGAAATAGCTGACCTTCTTGTTCTTTGAGACCTTCTAGGGGCCTCTAGCACTTGTTCCACATTGGGCTGTTGCTGTTCTTCCTCATGTGCGACATTTGGTTCTATAGGTTCCTCAAGGATAGGTTCCTCATGTTCATTCATTGTCGCCACGGGAGAACTTGCAACAGGTGTTGGCACTATAGTGTCCAGCACTGTCGGCTCAATAGCAACAGTTAGCGTAAAGAATGGTTCTTCAACCATCGGAGTGGGTACATGTACCCGCTTCTTCTGTAGGCTTATTTCTCGTGCTACCATGCTCCCCCTGATCATGTTATCCTCCAAAAACACAGCGTGTCTTGTTTCTACAATCTTCGTATGTCTGTCAGGACAATAGAAGCGATATCTTTATTTTCTTATTGTGCTGATTTCCAACCTCAGCTTTAAATATATTGAATTTATCAAATGCTTCCAATCTTTCTTTAATTGGATAAATATAGCCATAACGAGAGTAGTCGTCTGTGAATGTTATAAACGAATCATAACCATCCACACTTTTCACAGGAAATGGACCACATATATCAGTGTGGATTATTTCTAAAGTTCTGCGCTTCGTTTGGTATTTTTCTTAATTTTCTTGACATACTTTCCTTTGATGCAATCAACGCATTGTTCTAAATCTAAAAATTCTAAATGCGGAAGAATTGATTCTTTAATCAGTCGTTCTATTCTCCCCCTCGAAATATGGCCCAAGCGACAGTGCCATAATTTCGAAGAGGCATCATCAATTCGCTTCCGCTTCTTAGTTACGTTCGCAGATGGGGAATCATTCATATTTTCATCGCATACATTGTTCGCATTTTCATCAAGAGATAATAAATAAAGCTTGTCTTGTCAGAAGGCAAAACCAACACATTCATTATTAACAAGTATCTTACATTTGCCATTACCAAAATGGCAATCAATTCCATCATCATCAAGTTTCGAAACACTTATTAAATTTCTACGCAAAAAGGAAACATAAAGTACTTCTTTAAGTCTAAGTACAGAACCATTATTCAATTCTAAAGATAAATCTCCAATGGCTTCAACACTGGCTTGCACTCTATTTGCAACTTTAATCGTTCTTTCTCCTCTTTGCAAGGTTCTTGTCCCACTTAACCCCTGCAAAGAATTTGCAACATGAGTAGTTGCTCCTGAATCAACCCACCAAGTGGATTTAGCATAACATAAATACAGGGATTCATCTACAAATGTAATAAATTCACCACCTCTCTTTAACAGAGATTTTAGGAAGTCTGGACAGTCCCTCTTGCAGTGTCCCTTCTTGAAGCAGAGCTTGCATTGATTTTTTTCAGCTCTACCATAGGAGTTGTTCTGCTGATTCTCATAATCCTGGGGTTTCTTTCCTTGTGAATTTGAGGAAGAGGCTTTATCCTACTTGGGTTTCCCTTGTGGTTTAGAATTCTTGCCATTAAAGTTCTTTCTTTTGTTATCCTTCACAAAATGAGCGGAGTCATTCTGTGAGGATTTTATCCTCTCCTCTTCTTGAGCATACATTGAAATAAGTCTTTCTATGCCCCATCTTTCAGACTGCATATTATAGTTCACAATGAAAGTGTCATATTCTTTTAGCAAAGAAGCAAAAATCAAATGAATCAGAAAATCATCTTCCTTCAAATTCATTTCCTTTAGCTCAGATGTCGTAGTGTTCATCTTTAAAATGGTGCTCTCTTATACTACCACCAGTGTATTTCTCATTCACAAGCTTCTTAATCAGTGAACTTGTTGTGGCCTTGGTAGACCCAGTAGGCTGACTCTTGATTTTATCAAGATATTCTGTGGCAGTAGCACATTCAGGGATTGAGCCCCTTATCTGTTCTTCTATGGTGGCCCTGGCCACGAACAGGCACTTGCGGTTGGAGAGAGTCCATTGCCTGTGTTCAAGGTCATATTTCATTCTTATCTCTGCATGATCACGCTTTCGAGCACCAAAATCAGCGTCAGATTCATTTTCATCTTTCATCGGATCCTCTGGTTCAGTTCAACACGGTGAGATGATGGCAAAATCGACCTCTCACAATGCAAGTTCCAGTTCATATTTCTCTCGCCACACGCGTTAATTGCTCCCGTTGAGTATCGGGATGTTCACAATGTTCACAATGCATTTGCCTCCTGAAACCACACCAGAGTAAGTGAGAAACATTTATACATAAAATCGCATGTTTTAACCCAACGTTGCTTAAATTAAAACATAAAAATTCATCTATGCAAAAATTTTACATCACCGTTGGGCAGAAATAAAATTAATGCATAATTTCTCATGGATCAAAATTATAATATTGTTATTAACAACGTTGGTCAGAAAATAACAACACTATAATTTCATCAAAATTATCAAAAATGCATCACCTCTCTTAAAATTAAATTATCCCGTTGGTTCAAATTTAATCAAAGAGAACAATAATTATCATGCTTAGCGGAAACATTAATAATCTTTCATATTATTATTTTCCAGAAGCACTAAAAAAATTTACTATTTTCTGAGCAAAATGTCGTTGGACAAAATTGCACAGAAAAATTCATATCAAATTCAATTCAAATTGATCAAATTATGTTAAAAACTGCTTCTGGAAAAAAAATCATCTTCTTCAATTTCGGCCCGAAGGCCCATTTCTTCTTCGCGTGCCACGCTCGGCCCACGCGCGCTCGTCAGTTCCCCGCGCCTAGGCCGCAACCTGGGCCTGGGCTGAGAAACTAGCCCATTCGGGCGTTCTCTGCGCTGTCCCGCCTGGGCCGGATGGAGCCCGATCACTCCTGGCCATCGATGGAGATCGAACAGCTGTCCGTGGCTCTCGGGGGGTCAAAACCGGCAACGCGGCGTCCACTCCCATAACCCTAGCCCATTCTTTCTCTTCCTCACTCGGTCTGAGCGGTGCTGCCGAGAGGGCCGCGGCGGCCGTCGGTACCGTTGAAAGAGAACACCGCCAGAGCAAGTCCGGGCGGCTCCCCCTCCTCCTTTCCTTTCTTACTCTCCCTCCCTCCTCTTACTTAGTGTTTCGACAGAAAAATCACTAAGGAGATCTCTCTGTGTTTAGTGGATCGTACTACAGTACTACTTAGTACTAAATATGCGCAGGCGTGCCAATATACATCTGTATATAAAATTAAGTAAATGTGCAATAAAACACAAGGGACAAAAGTTCAGGGAAACATCACTTTATTCATTCATTGGAGAATTACAAAGTACAATTTCCCACTTTAATATAAATTTGCGCCGAGCTCCGTCTGACAATCAGATGATTGTGTGGCTTCTGGTTCCTGGGGCCTCTAGAGGCCTCCAGTTAATTACATCCGCGGCGTTGGGCCGCGGAACACCTCCGATTAAGCTATGCTGATGGTCATCATTGTCGTCTCCAAATGAATCAGAGTTATCTCCAGGTATATGCATAAGCACAGATAAATGAAAATGGTGAAGTACTAGAGCCTCGTCGGCCTCTAGCAAATGTATCCGGTCTCGTCATGCAGATCCCATAATGAAGTCTAAGTGTTCGGCCTCGTCGGTCACGAACAAATAATTCTGGCCTCGTCAGTCGCGGAAAATAAACGTCCCAGCCTCGTCGGTCAGGAAAAGAAAATGACTTCACATGGTTCACCAGCCTTGATGGTGTGGAAATGGGGTT
Source organism: Saccharum hybrid cultivar R570 (assembly GCA_038087645.1). Classification (NCBI taxonomy): domain Eukaryota; kingdom Viridiplantae; phylum Streptophyta; class Magnoliopsida; order Poales; family Poaceae; genus Saccharum; species Saccharum hybrid cultivar. The sequence goes on along the minus strand of JAQSUU010000115.1, from coordinate 25,718,462 downwards.
GGTGGTAAATGTGAGACTTGTGCTCATCTAGTACTTAGGAGATTTCTCCTTACATTAATTTCTGAGATCATTGGCGTGACACTTAGTTGGCTGCCAATTTATGTAGTGCGCGTGTACTCGAGCGCTTTGTCATGACTTAGAATTATTGAAGGATACTTTGCGTAGCAACATATCGGGTTCCCAACATTATCAGGCTGTATGTGCCATGTACTTGGCCGCAATGTTATTGGACCGATTCATAACTTATCAGCTAGCCTCTTCTTGCTTTCTTGTACACGCATAATTGCAACACACACAGGCTTGCATGGTACTGTAGCCTTTATTTTATTTGCTTTCTTGCTGTATCTCACATGAGTACATGTACACGCATGTACATTAGTGGTGTTCCTGGGCCAACAAGGCCCGACTTGCTAAGGAGAAAAGGTGTTGCCGGGCCACGCCGCTCTGCAGCCGCGGTGGCCGTGTTTGCCGCTCCGGCCATCGCTGGAATCACTGTTGGCTAGAGCCTTGTCGAGCAGTATTTGTATGGTACTGTAGCCTTTATTTTATTTGCTTTCTTGCCGTATCTCACATGAGTACTTGTACACGCATGTACATTAGTGGTGTTCCTGGGCCAACAAGGCCCGACTTGCTAAGGCGAAAAGGTGTTGCCGGGCCACGACGCTCCGCAGCCGCGGTGGCCGTGTTTGCCGCTCCGGCCATCGCCGGAATCACTGTTGACTAGAGCCTTGTCGAGAAGTATTCGCCACGGCCATGATCATCACAGCGATTCGCGTGTACGCCACTGCTGTAGATGCCTGAAACTGCATGTTCGCCGGGCTGCTGTGGTCGTCATGGATGCGCCGTGTTGCCGAGCCGTTGCATGTACGCCTTCGCCATTGGGCCGTCGGGCCGCAGTACGACACATGTAGTGTGTTTATCGCCGATCTTGCCGCTGACTTGCAGTAGATGGTGGCCGTCGTCGCCGAGATGGCCGCAAACCTCGCGTGCCAAATCTAGCACCGGTGCAACTTGCCGTCGTCGCCCGTGCCGAGATTGCGAGTGATGCATGTGCCTGGGCCATAACTATGCGACTAGATTAAACATGGATCATTGAAATGTGTAAAGAACTTCACCTTCAAAGTGGGCAGCCATGGCGACGTTGGTGACGGACGCTGGCGGTGCGGGAGTCGACGACGTGCGGCTCGCCAGATACGATGCTGACGAGCTCGCCGGGAAAACGAAGTGCTCGCTGTAGATGTTTGGCTCGCCGGAGACGCGGTTGACAAGACGACGCGCGCGGTATGTGTGCTAGGCAACAGCCTGCGTACGGCAGAGCGGCGGCGCGTTGGTGTTTGCGTGTGTGCTATGCGCAGCCTGGCAGCGATGTGTTGTGATGGAGTGCGTGTGCAGCTAGCGACGATGGTGTGGAGATGAATGTGGTCCCCCGGTGATGAGAAGTGCCTGTGTATTTATAGGCTAGAGCTAGGGTTGATGGAGAGAGGAGCCAGGGATGAACGCGCCGCCTTTGATCTGTTGGCGAGCGAGCGGAACGTGCGGCTATCGCCTCGTTCAAATTTTGAAAATCGCTCTTATCCTTGGAAGCGCCTCCGAACTGTGGGCGAAACGAGCGGGCGCGCGGCTGCCGCCTCATTGATCTCGTCATCGGAAGCGCTCGTTGGCTTTGGCTACTGCACCACGTCGATAGCACGTACCCAGCCAGCTGACAGGTGGGATCAACTCAAATACATAAGAGTACTTATGTCGGGTCTAGGAAACTCAATTAGCGCCATCTTAACTTAGCTCAAATTAGCGGCGTAGCATGGCCAGCAACCGACTCCATAGGAGATAGATAGAAACTTCTGCCGTAGCACACGTACTGCCGTAGCGGGGTACGTACTTGTGTACACGTACAGGTGTGTAAACCATCGCAAGAGAAACATACGTGTACATGGACTTGCTAGCTTTCACGAAATACGCGGCAACATATGCACGTACGCGCTTGCATGGGTCATGCACAAATCGCACCTTGAGGCCCATAATTGAGATTAGTGACCGCTAATGGCAGGTACTAATTAGCCCAACAAATCTTCACGTACTCATCCTTTCATGATTGGGCAAAATCCTTATATGCCACAGGGATTGTGTATTTGTACTCGTTTATACCGGGCAATGGGCTTAATTAGCTATACACTAACCATTTTATTCAAGAGTTGATCATGGGCCTGATGCACTCGGCAAGCCATACAAACACATGTGCCATTTGGGTATGGGCCATATGTCGTTAATTAGCCTTTGTGCTAAATTACGGTGATTAGCTAGGCAACTCTCATGCATATTTGAAGCCCAAAAATTTATATGGGATATATTCCATAGACATCATGTCATTGTCAAATTAGGCCTCATTTGACTCATACTAAATATATAGGTTATTTAATATTAAAACATGCCAAAATTTCATCTTACACTTAGCCCGCAGCGCCGTCCGAAGAACAGCAGCGACGGCTGCCCATGGCGGCCGGAGAAGGGAGGGGATGGCATCGCCGCTGGGCCCCTCGCCGGCGCATGAGCTTGCCCGAGGCTGAGCTCGTCGCCGTCGAGCGGCCTAGCGGGCGGTGCCCCATCCAAGGCGCCACGCGCGGCGTGGCCGCGCCCCCGGCGGCTTCTTTGCGGCCCGCCGGTGAAAAAAAACGACAGCTCGTTCTTTGTCCCGCGCGGTGGCGATGCCGCCGGCGGGATGAGGGCCCAGGTAGGACCCCATTCATCCTCGTTTTCTTCTTTTCTTTCCCATTCTCCATCTAGGGTTATGGTTCCAGTGATTGTTCTTTGCCGATCCGAAATCGTTTTGTTTCTTAATTTCTTTCCCCGATCTAAAATCGGTTTGCCCCGATCTAGGTTTCTACTTAGTGAACCTTGGCTCCGGTACCATTGATAGGTTTCGTGGTTCTTAGGTTCGTTAGATCGGGTACATTTCACCATATTTGGGAACAACACATCACGATTTACAGTGTGCACATAAACCTAATACACATCTACTAGAGAGACAGAGAGGGGGAAACGGGAGAGGTCGCAGACCATCCATGGATGTAGTGGTCGAAGTGGAGATGGCCGATCCACTGGAGGCGCCGGTGTTGGGGTCGTTCGCCGGCGCCATTGATTCGGTGGTGAAGGTGGTGACATCCTTGGTGGCGGTTCGGAAGTCGGGGTGGCGTTGCCGGCGTCGGTGGTGCTTCCCATCGCTGGCAGCACCCCTCTCGTTGATCGGGTTAGGGTTAGGATGTCGGTGGGGTGACTGGCGGCGCGGTAAACCTCGTACCTCGAGCCTCGGTCCCCGTCTTCCTTTTATAGCGCTGTGCGACGGGGGCCCACCAACCATGTAGGGTTGGGCGCTCCCGATCAGGGCGCGAGAACGAGGCCCAAAAGACCGTTGGGCCTAATGGAGGGAGATCAAACCTAACATTCTCCCCCTTGATCTCTCATCACTTTCTTCGTTCTTTAATTTCATACTCAAAACTTTCGATTCATATTTTAAAATGCGGTTTTGCTTAGCCTGCGTCCCCTCAGTCGGGATATACAACTTATTGGCAACCAAACGGACCCTAAGCTTTTGCTACAATGCACCGCTACAGTGCATGTATTGGAAGAAACTCAAGCCGCAAGAGCCGTTGTGGAAGAGGGTCGTAAACTAGGCCGTCCGTGTGTGTAACACCACCCGCACACTGATCACTGATTCTTGAATAAAGTTTGTGAGCGAGAACGAGTTAAAAAAAATAAAAGGATTGCACAATGTAATGGTCATTCAAGATTCGTCAACAGTACGTTTCACCGGCGAAAACGCACCCCAAAAAAATCCAATGACAAATATGGGGTGAGTCTCTGTGTCTTGCTTCATAAAATCCGCGCTTTGACTTTGAGCCCAATTGGCACACATATAATGGCGGCGCTGCGCTTTGCGTGATCGCCAATTCGCCGTGACATGACGTCATTCCAAGCTTCCTCTTAGCCCCTGTGGCCTGTCACCTGTGAAGTGAAGGAATAGATCGACGACGACGACCCTGCCGAGTGCCGACCGACCCACAACGGGCGCGCGGCGGCGGCGCCGGACTCGCGTTGTGGTCGCGAGCTAGAACGGCAAAGACCCTGCCGGCCGGTTCGTTCCTGCATGCGGCGTCGACGTCGTCTCGCAGTGGCAGCTGTGCGCCACGCGTTCGCTTGTGCACGACGCCGCGCACCACCCGGCGGCGTTCACCGATCCATCCGCGCGCTCGCTCGCTCAGTGGACCCGCTTTTGTTATCTGACTGGCCCTGGCCGGAGGCTGAATAAATACAATACAGCAACCAAGCTCTGCAATGGCTCCTCCGTGTCTGCTTCTGCAGCTGGCTGCTGCTGTGGTGGCGGCGATGTGCGCGGCGGCGGCGGCAGCCACCCAGCAAGCTTCTCCTGCGCGGCGCGGCGGCCTGCGCCCGCTGCCGTTGAACTACCGCGTGCTCACCCAGGGAAGGTACAAGAGGAACCAGCAGCTGACGTGCCCGGACCCCAAGACGAAGCAGCCAGGGTGCATGGCCAGGTGCGAGTCCCGCTGCCCCGACCAGTGCATCGTCGTCTGCCCCGGCTGCAAGACCTACTGCAGTACGTAATCTACACTACACTATTGCACTAGATCTGCCGCCGTCTAGCTCTTAATTTGCTTCCAACGCATGCAAGTCTGCGACTTCTACCCCGGCATGACGTGCGGCGACCCGCGGTTCACGGGCGGCGACGGCAACACCTTCTACTTCCACGGCAGCAAGGACAAGGACTTCTGCGTCTTCACCGACGCCGGCCTCCACATCAACGCACACTTCATCGGAAGGCGCGACCCCGCCATGAGCCGCGACTTCACCTGGATCCAGGCGCTCGGCATCCGCTTCGCGCACCACCGCCTCTACGTCGGCGCCCACGACAAGACCGCCAAGTGGAACAGCGACGTCGACCGCCTCGACCTGGCCTTCGACGGCGAGCGCGTCGCCATCCCGGCGCACACCGGCGCCGCGTGGCGGCCCGCCGCCGCGCCCGCGCTCACCGTCACGAGGACGGCCGCGACCAACGGCGTGCGGGTGCGCCTCGAGGGGACGCTCGACGTCGTGGCCAACGTCGTGCCCGTCGGTGAGGAGGACTCCCGCGTCCACGGCTACGGCGTGGCGGAGGACGACTGCCTCGCGCACCTGGACCTGGGGTTCAGGTTCCTTGACCTCACCGACGACGTGCACGGCGTGATCGGCCAGACGTACCGCTCCGACTACGTCAGCCGGCTCAGCATGAAGTCCAGGATTCCTGTCATGGGCGGCGCGGCCGAGTACCTCTCCTCGGATATCTTCGCAACCGACTGCGCCGTCGCAAGGTTCGGCGACGATCGCCGGGACGGCATCTCCATGCTCGCCTCTGCCAGGGCCTATTAATTAAGCACATAGCCATCGATGCAGCGAGCACCGTCACACGCACGACGCGCTTATATTATGGGAATAATATATATAAATAATAATCGTACATATGTTAAAGTATATGTTTTCTTCAAACACAGAAGTTTTCAGTTTTATCACAACTGTCTCAACTATCATGCTTTAACGATTTACACATTGATCAAAATTAAAGTCGATTTTATTTGCCAGTTAATCAGATGCTGGTGCTTTGCCTTATAGGGGAACAGTCTCCTAATAACATAGGTTATGTTTTCCCTTGTTCTTCAATTTAGTTATTTGATTGTATGCAAGTTATGTTTTCTTCTTCAAGTGAAAACATGTGCTCACTTGTGCACTATCTCAAGTACTATTAATCATTAATCGGCAGTGCTAGCAGTCGGACGTTCGGACGGACGCCGTGCCGCACTCCATTTCCCATGCTCGGGCTGGCACGTCCCCGTCCGAGCTTGCATTTCGCGCGCCCACGCGGGGCCCGCCCCACTAGACAGCGCGCAGGGACCACTCGCGCCCTCTCCCCTTCTCACGCGCATTGCAACATGTGCGACACTCAAATAAAACACTGCAGCATACATCCGAAACAGCTGAAACACCAAAAAAAAACTTGAAAACATGTTTATAGCCATTGCAAACATATGCAAACATCAAGATGAAACACTTCCAACATACGTATAAAAGCACCTTAAATACTTGCATACATATACAACATCCTGATCTAGTTTTGCAACATCCAAATAAAACACTTGCAACATACATATGAAACAGATGAAATATCTGGAACATACACTTGAAACATACATATATAGTCCATCGCAACATGCGCAATATCCCGATCTACTTTTGCAACATCCTTATTAAACACTTACAACGTACCTCTAAAATATCTAAAACATTTGAAATGTACACTTGCAACATGCATCCTATCTCGGTGCGGGCTCCTCCGCCGTCTGCATTGGGGCGCCACAGCTGTAGCAGAAGGTGAGGTCAGAAGGCTTCCGCGTTAGGGCTCGATGTTTCTCCTTGCGAGGCGACCTCACTGGCTAGCTAGCGACCAAGGGAACAGTCACCACCCGTGGGCACGGCGATGCTCGCACCGTCAAGTGAAACAGGCCGTAGAGCAGAAGCAGCAGCAGGAAGCAGCGGGCCGATGCGGTAGAGCAGGAGAAGGAGCAGCGAGGGGTGACCGTCAACGGCAGAGCGGGCCGCACAGCAGGAGCAGCGAGGCGACCGACGGAGCAGGAGCAGACGGGGTGATCGGAGTAGAGCGGAGCAGGTCTCTCGTCTCCTTCTCCTTTCCTTATCTAACCAGCACAATGGAAGAGACAGAAGTTGCGCGGATATACCGTAATTAAAAAAACGAGCAGGCGCAGAGTAGAAGTCTATTGGGGTGATATACTGATATGCAAACCACGAAGCGGTGTTCAGACGGACGCCTTGTAGCATTTCCGATCATTATTAATTGTTTCATACGTTGAGACAAAGGAGTTTGTTTTCCTACCTACCCGTTGCAGCTGTCGGAGTTACATGGCTCAAGTGGTATTCATCATTAAATCTCCTTGTTATGATATGAATTGGGAGAAGAGGGAACTCACCAAAAAAAAGGAGAAAAAACCATACCCATTGCAGTTGTCGGAGTTACATGGCTCAAGTGGTATTCATCATTAAATACTTTTGTTCGCTAATGCTAAAACAAGTTCTATAGGACGGCGTTTCGCCCGGCGATGTTATACGGTGCTGAGTGTTGGCCTAAAAAGGCGACATGTCCAGGAATTAAGTGTAGCAGAGATGCGTATGTTGCGTTGGTGTTGTGGGCACACAAGGAGGGATAGAGTCCGGAACGACGATATTCGGGATAGGGTTGGGGTGGCACCAATTGAGGAGAAATTGATTCAACATTGGTTGAGATGGTCTGGACATGTTCAACGGAGGCCTGCTGAGGCGCCGGTGCGTAGTGGGGTTCTAAAGCGGGCCGATAATGTAAAGAGCGGTAGAGGTCGACCTAAACTAACTTGGGACGAGTCCATTAAGAGAGACCTTAAGGAGTGGAATATCTCTAAGGATTTAGCTATGGACAGGAGCGCTTGGAGACTGGCAATCAACGTGCCTGAACCGTGACCTCTTTCTGTCTTGTGCCATTTATGTCCCTTTTATGTGTCTCCCTGTTTATCGTCTCTCTTTTGGGTTTAATCTCTAGCCTACCCAACTTGCTTGGGACAAAAGGCTACGTTGTTGTTGTTGTTCGCTTATGCTAAAATTTGGCCTTTGCTGATGTTTATACTGAAATGTTGTGAGAGAAAATACTATTTCATGACTGGAAAGTAGCTCGAGCAAATAGGGCGTGAATTGGGAGAAGAGGCAACTTACCAAAAAAAAACAGAAAAAGAGAGAGAGAGAAAAAGGTGCACCACAGGAGTGTAAGCCCCGTCCTGTTAGTCCTACATCGAGCAAATGCGGCGTGAATTGGGAGAAGAGGCAACTTACAAAAAATCAGAAAAGAGAGAGAGAGAGAAAAAGGTGCGCCACAGGAGTGTAAGCCCCGTTCTGTTAGTCCTACAGGACCAAGTGAATAACTGTGACAAGTGAGCCATTTGACCCAGAGCCGGCTCCCTGATTTGGGCTCCACACGTGTCTCAGCCCCCCACCGAAGCAGGGAGAGCCAGCTCGTGGGCCGTCCACGTCTCCGTGGGCGCATCGCTGCGCAAGGGGCCCGGGGACTTTCCAGGGCTGGTTAAGGCCCGCTCACTTCATCCTGTGACGCGGAGTGGTGCGCGGCCGCGTTCGTTTATAACGACGGCGTCGTCACAGTGAACTGGCGATATGGGACTAATCCTCCTGACTGGGAATGTGGCTTGCTGTCCACCTCCAGCATGGGCTGAAGCAGCTTATGGGCCGGTGGCGGCCGCTAACCGCCCCTAAATTCCCGCCGTTTGTTAGGGCTCTTCCTCAACCCTCGCCCAGCCGCCGCCGCCGCTGCCGCGCCACCCCCATGGCCTCCACGGCGACCTCGCGCCGCAGGCCGCGGCGGGGCTCCAAGGGCCCCAACGCCGACCTCTGCCGCACCCTCACCGACTGCACCCGCCGCGGGGACGCGGCCGCCGCCATGGCCGCCTTCGACGCCGGCGCCGACACCGACACCCCTCTCCGCCTCGCCGCTCACCAGTACAACCAGCTCCTTCACCTTCTCGCCGCCGCCGACCGCTCCTCCTTCCCCGGCCCCACCGCAGCCGCCGCCGCGCGCCGCGTCTTCGCCCACATGCTCCAGGCCGGGGCACCGCCGTCCGAGGCCACCATCACCTCCCTCGCGCGCGTCACCGCCGCCGACGACGACCCCGGGTCGTCGGCCGCCGACGAGGCGTTCGAGCTCGTGGCCACCATGAAGGACAAGTACGGCCTCTCCCCGCGCCTCCGCTCCTACGGCCCCGTCCTCGCGGCGTTCCGGCGTGCAGGGGAGGCCGCCAAGGCCTACGCTGTCGAGGCGCACATGACGGCCTCCGGCGTCGCTCCTGAGGAGCCCGAACTTGCCGCGCTCCTGGATGTCAGCTCCAGAGCCGGGGATGCGGACAAGGTGTATGAGTATATGCATAAGCTGAGGCAAACCGTGGACTGTGTCAGCGAGGACACTGCGGGAGTCGTGGAGGCCTGGTTCAGGAGCGACAAGGCGGCCATGGCCGGCAAGTCTGGATGGAATGCCGCTCAGGTGAAGGACGCCATTGTGGCCAACGGTGGTGGCTGCCACTGCCTTGGGTGGCTTGGAACCGGCCCTTGGACGGTTCAGCGGGTGAGAGTTGGGGCTGATGATCACTGTGGGGGGTGTAGATACCGCCTCGCTTGCATTGACATTGACATGGAGGAGAGACAGAGGTTTGCTGATTCTGTTGCTGGTTTGGCCCTCGAGAGGGAGACAAAAACAAATTTCAGCCGATTTCAGGTGCTCTCCCTCTCCTATTGCTGTCACCACTTATCTCTCAACTTTCTATGACACCATGGCTAAGGTTGGCGTTCTGGTTATTTTGCTGCCAACTCTAGTTGATTATTCATTTGGTTTATCACGGAGAATTAATAATATGAAACTAAAAAAAATTAATAACATGGGGGGAATGGACTGCAAGATGATGCGTTCTGCCATCTTTTGGACTAATAACTACTAATGATGGTCTGCTGTGTGCTTTGAGTGTGTAATGTAATTGGTTGCTCTATGAGTCTATGTACATCGTTTTGCACATCCTTCAGAGAAATTGAGCCAATGTATGCTGTCAATTTTGAGGCATCCTTATGCTATGCACCTAGTAATTGCTTGTCGTTGTTTTGCACATCGTTCAGAGAAAATGGGTTCTAACTGCTTGTTCATGTTGCTGATCCTAGATCCTAATAACTAGACTAAGCTGTCACTTATAACTTATGTTATAACTAATACATTGCAGTCGCATGACTAGAGACCTTGCTTAAAGAAGTAACTTTATTTATTATAGTTTGTTCCCTGTATTAGAAACAATATCCATTTGTGAACATAATCTCACATGTTGAGTGTGACTGTTATAGGAGTGGTTGGAAGCAAATAAAGAATATCAAGCTATAGTCGATGGTGCGAATATTGCACTGTATCAACAAAATTTTGCAGAGGGCAGTTTCAGTTTGACTCAGGTCTGTGCACCACTTTACACTGAATTTTGACATGTTCATATTGACAATTAAGCAATATGTGCTAATTATTGTTCAACTGTTCATGCTTAATATAGAGCAGCTGGATGCTGTTATAACAGAGCTACGGGATAGATATCATGGGAAATGGCCACTTATCATACTACATAATAAACGAATTGCCAAGCTTATGGAAAATTCATCTAATAGACATTTGATTGAGACTTGGAGAACAAATGGGGCTTTGTATACTTCACCAAGTGGGTCAAATGATGACTGGTAATGCTCAGTTTCTAGCCTTCAGTATCTCTGAACATACTGTTTATACTCAGTTCTCAAAGACAACCGTAAGACCTTGCGGACACCTTTTCTTGTAAACTGGGAGGTGTTTCCTGTTTATGCTGTAATTCTAAGAGATCGCTAACATTTATAATCACATAGTTTGTTGATTGAGGGGCAGGCCTGGTGCAGTTGGTGAGTGCTAGCTCGCCGAGTCAAACGATGTATGCGCGATGCATCGACTGTTATGACTGCGGAGGGATGTTAGCTTTGTCAGCTTCTTCTCCAGTCTCACTGTCTGCAGCGCTCCTGCTGTGACTGCGAGGGGATGTATATAGGAATAGTACCACATTGTGTACCCACGTGAGGTGTTAGTTCTATGTACCCTATATAATCAGCCCATGAGGCCAATGCAATACATCCAATATTTCACCAATTATATTCTCCTTCAACCAGGTCCTGGGTTCGAAGCCGTCTCTCTGCAGAATTTCTGCGGGGGTAAGACTTTGCTTCGGTTATTCCTTTCCCCAGACCCCACTCGTGTGAGAGCCTCTGGCACTGGGTCTGCCCTTTATAGTTTGTTGATTATTCACTTTTCTTCATTGTTATGTTTCATCCTGGATGTTTCTAATAATTATATGAGATGCAAACATGCAGGTATTGGCTATATGCAGCAATCAAACTAAATTGTTTGCTTGTGACTAATGATGAAATGAGAGATCACATATTCGAGCTTCTAGGGTCATCCTTTTTTCCAAAGTGGAAGCAACGTCATCGGGTGAGCTCTGCAAAACCTATGATATAGTGCTATTTCTCTGTGCATGGTTATTACAAAGAAAGCCTGGTTCTAGAAGCTTAGAATACTAGTTTCTAGAAGCTTAGAATACTAGTACTACATAGTTTGAACTAAAGAGAATGTAATTAATTCTCTCTTAACCTGTTCCTTGCATTGGAATTGTCTTTTTCTGTTAGTTGTTATTTGCTAATTTGCTAAACTCGTTACAATTGTGCAGGTAAAGTACACCTTTAATAAAGGAAAAGCGGTGCTTGTGATGCCACCCTCTTATTCTTCAGAGATTCAAGTAAGTGTTCTGTTTTCAGCATTTTCTAGAGCTTAGTATCTGCTGTTGCTCATTTCATCTTCATTGCAGGAGTCGGAAATGGGATCTTGGCACATTCCGATGGAAGAGAAGTCTGGGGATGAGAGAGGTAGGATTTGGCTTTGTATTGGCAGGGGAGGTTCCTGCAAAGAACATGGTGAATTTCCTGCAACTAATGGAGTTGTCCACGAAATTCCTCCACCTGAGGCATCTAACGTGGTGGAGCAGAGTCTGGCAGAAAATAAGGATGGGTCGATAACTGGTAAAAGAAAGGATAGAGATTGATCACCTATCGAGGAGCAGCATCTACCTGGGAGTTTGTCATCTTGTGAGCAATCGTGGTGAACTGTTTTTCTGCAGCCTACTTTGTTGTTGATTCAGCTGAGGCAATTCAAGAATAGGGATGCAGCGATAGTGCCATCCCAGATCTGCAGGATGCCGATAATTGTTAATCACTTTCACTGGCTTCCAGATTTTCATTCTCCACAAATCGGGTGTGATTTTAGACAATTTTGCTGTGCCATGTATTCTGGTTGCATCCATGATCATCTAGTGTAACACCAGAATACTAGATAACCCCAAATTGGCTGTTCCTTTAGCTTTTGTCTCTCCAGTTAATGAAAAGGTGAACTTTATTCTGGGTGTGTGATAAAACATTTCCAAATGCATTTCCGAGCTACTGTACCGTTTAGAAACTTATCAGAATGTTACCAAGGCCCTTGATGTCGTTCTCATGCCTGGGATTCTAAGGGCAAATGCACGGTTTTCTGAGGCTACTCCTGGCGTGGCAATGTGGCATCCTTGCCTAGCTATGCTCCAACTTTCTATTTCCGTATTACACGTTTGCTCTATACCAGTGGAGTATTTTTCTATGCTCGGAGTGAATTTCTTCGTTGTGCATAGCAAGGATTCGTCTTGGTGCAAACTAAATTTGGACAAAAATTGGGCGTGCTGGAATTGGGAACGGTGTTTCGTATTTTTCTTTGTTTCCGTAGCAAGGCTTTGTCTTTGTTTCGGTTTTTTTTTTTTGAGAAATTCGTATTTTTCTATAGCAGTGGACTATTTTCCTTCGTTGTTTGCTCTTTGGCCTTTTCAGAGTGCTTCGGGTCTTTCTCACCGTCTCTGTTACCGCCCCTGCTTCAGATTTCTTCTGCTCCACTCCACACGAAGACACGAACAGCTTCAGTACTTTTGTTGTTGATCTCGGCTTTGCGCTGCTCTTGTTCTGTGACAAAATGCTTGTGAAGGATGCTTCCGTTGTTCATTGTCATGTTTGGATAATGTTAGTTTGACTTAAAACAAAACTGGATTCCTTAAATTTCAAGACAGAGTAGCTTTTTTTTTTAGAAGACGTCTTGAAAATCACAACTTAGGTGATCCCCATCATCATCCATAGTCTCCTCCATTAAATCACCACAAAAGTGACCAAGAGTGAGATTTTTAATTCATCACCCTCCTTGTCTACTAAAATAATCAGAATCTGCGTTTGATAGATTGATACTATGCTTGACAATCATAGTTTCAGTTTCCATTATTAATTATTCAAACATGGAACAGTGATAAGGATTTGGGCTTAAAAATCTACATTTAACTTCCTATCGATATCAGAAAACGCCTCGAAAAAAGCTTTGAAGTGTCTGTATGTTGTGTCCACGTCTTCTTTACCACACATTTCTCGTACACTGCAACCAATGCAAAATAGTAAAGTTAGTATACAGTGCTGCAAAATTCCTAGGTCTAAAAGAAAAGCAACAATGGCATGAGATATTTGCCAACCTAAACTATTCTTTCAGTTAAGTTTACTAATTATGAATTTATATGTGTACATATGATTCAGAAGTTGTCTATAAATACAATTGCAAAGAACTGTTTCTATGAAATGTTAAATGGCTGAGCAATACCTATGCATCGAAAGCTGAGGGATACCACAGTCTACAGTCCGTATGCCAACACCAGAAGCAAGTATGGGTCCAATGGTGGAGCCACATCCCATATCATTCCTTACAACAAATTCCTGTGTGGTATTTACATCAGTCAAATCACTCCAAAAACCATTAAGTGAAAGGCTAAGTGATTGTGTTATCATCTTGTTTCTCTAGTATTCAACCAAAAACCATCAAGTGAAAGGCTAAGTGATTGTGTTATCATCTTGTTTCTCTAGTATTCAGCATTTTTATCAGGTGCGTATCAGTGTATCATGAGCAATAGATGATAAAACAGGGGGAAAATAATATCAGCATTGCCTCTGTTTGCTGTTGGTAAAGAGATGGACCCTGATGGTATCCCATTGAGGTGTGGAGATGCCTAGGCGCCAGAGCGATAGTATGGTTAACTAAGCTTTTTAACCTTATTTTTCGGTCTAACAAAATGCCTAAAGAATGGAAAAGTATACTAGTACCTATCTTCAAGAACAAGGGAGATATTCAAAGTTGTACTAACTACCGTGTGATTAAGTTGATGAGCCATACGATGAAGCTCTGGGAGAGGGTTATCGAGCATCGCCTAAGGAGAGTGACACATGTGACCCAAAATCAGTTTGGGTTCATGCCTGGTAGGTCGACCATGGAGGCGATTTTCTTATTACGACAATTGATGGAGAGATATAGGGAGCAGAAGAAGGACTTGCACAGTCTTTATTGACCTCGAGAAGGCATATGACAAAGTACCGAGAAATGTCATGTGGTGGGCCTTGGAAAAGCACAAAGTCCCAACTAAGTACATTACCCTCGTCAAGGATATGTACAGGGATGTGGTGACGTTTGTCCGAACATGTGATGGCGACACCAGTGACTTTCCAATTAAAATAGGACTGCATCAGGGGTCAGCTTTAAGCCCTTATTTATTTGCTTTAGTGATGGATGAGGTCACAAGGGATATACAAGGTGATATCCCTTGGTGTATGCTCTTTGCTGATGATGTGGTGCTAGTTGACGACAGTAGGGCAGGGGTTAATAGGAAGTTAGAATTATGGAGGCACACGTTAGAGTTGAAAGGGTTCAGACTTAGTAGGACTAAGACCGAGTACATGAGGTGCGATTTCAACGCGACTAGGCATGAGGAGGGAGACGTTAGCCTCGATGGGAAAGTGGTGGCCAAGAAGGATACTTTTCGGTATTTAGGGTTGATGCTACAAAAGGATGGAGACATTGATGAAGATGTTAGGCATAGAATTTCAGCCGACTGGTTGAAATGGCGTCAAGCTTCTGGCGTCCTCTGTGACAAAAGGGTGCCTCAGAAGTTGAAAGGTAAGTTCTATAGGACGGCGATGTTATACGGTGCTGAGTGTTGGCCTACAAAAAGGCGACATGTCTAGCAATTGAGTGTAGCAGAGATGCGTATGTTGCGTTGGTGTTGTGGGCACACAAGGAGGGATAGAGTCTGGAACGACGATATTTGGGATAGGGTTGGGGTGGCACCAATTGAGGAGAAATTGATTCAACATCGGTTGAGATGGTTTGGACATGTCCAACGGAGGCCTCTTGAGGCGCCGGTGCGTAGTGGGGTTCTAAAGCGGACCGATAATGTAAAGAGCGGTAGAGGTCGACCTAAACTAACTTAGGACGAGTCCGTTAGGAGAGACCTTAAGGAGTGAAATATCTCCAAGGATTTAGCTATGGACAGGAGCGCTTGGAGATTGACAATCAACGTGCCTGAACCGTGACCTCTTTCTGTCTTGTGGCTTTTATGTCCCTTTATGTGTCTCTCTATTTCTCGTCTCTTTTGGATTTCATCTCTAGCCTACCCCAACTTGCTTGGGACAAAAGACTGTGTTGTTGTTGTTGCTGCTGCCTCTGTTTGCTAGGCGTGTCCATATGTTCAAACTTCAAATATAACTGGGGTTTTGCAATAAAAAAAGTGCTAGGAGTAACCATGATACAAAAAGCTAAAGAGCACCTGAACCGGAAGATTATGAATCCTTGCTATTTCTTTGAAGAGAAAAGCTGTAACAGCACTTGTGGCATAACGTTGGTTAGCATTGTGCTTGATGACAAGTCCCTTCTGTAGCTCTGGTCTGTGGCACTCTTCATGCTTTTCGGGATAGTTTGGGTGCAGAGCGTGAGCCATGTCCGCCGAAACTGGAAGTGCCGATAGAATTAAGCTTGAGTAACTAATCAATTCAGCCTGACTAGAGACATCTATGAGCCCTACATGTTCAAATCTTACCAAGGAATGAAGAATGTATTGCACGTTCCAAAGCTCCCTCCCCCATCGACTGATGCATCAAGGAATCGATGATTCGTCTCATAGCCTGGAACATGGTTGGTGCACCAGCCCCTTGCATTGAATCTGAACCCACCTGAATATTGCAGGAATGAACATGAATATCAAATTACCCAACAACAACAACAACAACAACATAGCCTTTTGTCCCAAGCAAGTTGGGGTAGGCTAATCAAATTACCCAGTTAGAAAAAAAATTGCATTCCCTGGAATACTAGTGTTCTAATTCTTGCTTATGGCCAGTTCAATCAAAGCATAAGCCACCATACATAGGATCCAACTGAGGATCGGGAATCTAGAAATGTAAGCATATATTTTTCACCAGCCGGGTAAAATACTAAATTTTAATATGATATGGCTCGTGTAGAGCTGTATACAGCGTACCTCCTCATTATCGAACATAGCAACCATTCTTATGGCCTTCTCATTGGATAATTGTTGTGCCATCTTGGAAGAGTCCATGAGAGATCTGAGAGCACAATAACATGAAGCAAGATTATCCAGTCTTCCAGAATAGATGAACTCATTGTTTCCCCCACCAAGGCAACTAGGCTGGGTATCACATACATTCAACTCCATACCAATTATTTCATCTGAGTCACAACCGATTTCCTCTGAGAGAATCTGTGGAGTACAGAGATAGTAAAAAGTATAACTTGAAGCCATCTGTAGCATTCTCCAACTAAATTTCCGTACACAGCCTGTTCGTTTCGCTGGTTTATTGTGGCTGGAAGTACTGTTCGCTGGTTTGTTGTGAGAGAAAAACACTGCTGGATGGCTGCTGATTCTGCTGAATAGCTCAAACGAACAGGGTGGAGAAATTGGAGTTACCTGCAAAAGTAGTGGATGGTGGGTGACTTTTGTAGAGCTAGAGCTTTTGTCATCAGAATTTGTAGTTGTGTCTTCATGTTTTGTTGCAAGAAGTGGAACAAGATGAGTCTCTAGGTTAGGCTTGAACCCATCAGTATTCACTGTGCTACAATGAAAAAGAATTCATCCATATAAGGCGAAAGACCATGTTTTCTTAATATACCGAAAATATTAAACAGTAAGGATAGCATGAAATAGTATACACAGGTGGATCCTGAGGTGCATGCTAAAGGAAAAACAGAAACAATGCTGCCAAGATAATTGTTTCATAAAAAGGAAAAACAAAAACTGAGATAAATAAATATATTCTACTTCTACAAGACATAGAAGGGACAACGAGCTACAGAAATATTCACTTATTGAGAGTTTGAGACTGGCAAGACATAAGACAGGATGGCTGGTAATTATTATATTACAAGATAGAGAAGTAACAAGATGAGCATGAGGAATAACCGGTTAAGATGGATAGCCGGTGTCGGTACACGTATCAATGGCCTGGTGAGTTTGACAAGCTTATGCTTAAAGGAACCATCTGTAGCCTTGAGGATGACTCTCCCAGCCAAAGTTAGATCCCTATCGAACCATGTATGCCACAGCCCACTTCCATACGTCTGCACATTGACCATCTGGTGGCCAGATTTGATGGTGGCAGACCTGGGTTTGAGCTTGAGACAGGGACTATCAGTGTGGGCTGCGATTATGTTGAAACCGTTCCCAACTCTGTACCTGCAGCGGTTACATGTCAGTGTACTGTGGGCTGATATCACATTCATTCATATCGAGTGCAGGCAATTGACACGAGTGATATGATATGAGTAAGGAGTGGGGTGACTGACTTTTCCCCAATGGCAAAGGCGACCAAGCAGGACATGTTGCGCGTGAAGAAGTAGCGGCCGCCGGGCTGCAGGTCCCAGTCATCACTCTCGCTGAGCAGCTTGAAGCCCGCGTCGAGCAGCTGCCTCTTGGCCTCAGCTGGAAGCACGGAGGATTAAGTGAGAGCGTGGCGCGCTAGCAAGGAGTTATATGGGCGAACAGTGGGCGGGCGAGGGGACGGGAGAGGGGAGCGGCCTGCCGACGAACCTGTGGCGTGGAACTGCGTCCATGACTCGTTGAGGTAATCGAGCAGGCCGGCGACGATGGAGGGCGGGGCCGCGGAAGCGGCGTCGGGGGGCGAGGTGGGGTGGCTGGAGCAGAGGAGGCGCGAGGCTGGAAGATGGCCGCGCCACAAGCACGGCGTGGTGGAGGAGGAGAGAGCGGAAGGGAGGGCGGGGTTGCGGCGGGCGGGCAGCGGAGGCCTCGGGAGGTGGAGGCGGAGCAGAGCCATGGACGGCACCGGCTGACCAGTGGGAGGACGGGCGGCGCGGCGCGGCGTAACTGAAGGGAGGAGGGGGAGTGAAAGAGATGACGACGGGGGCCCAAAAAAAGCAAAAGTCGTTTGTAAACGTCCAGTGCGTGGAAAATCTGATTCCATCAAAATTCAAGTCATTCATCCTTATTCCTGCTGACGCCACCATGCGTGCGTGGCATGGAATGGAATCGAGCTTGCTTGCTAAACACAGGGTGTCAAGTTGTTGCTTAGCCAAGTAGCTAGGCTACCATCTCTATTATGTTATTTATTATTATATATTTATATATATGCCTTCCTTGCCGCCTGCACTCTGCTTAATCCCATTCCATCTCTTGGTCATCCTCAATACAAATTAACCCACATGCAAAATAATGGCAAAATCAATCATGATCATATATAGGTAATAGGTTTTCCATCACTTATACTCAGATTTCTTGCGGTGGCTGTGGCCCAATCTATTCCTACAAATATTTTTTGTAAATATGATTGCTCGAGGTTTCACCACTCACCGTTGAATGATCGACTTCGAATATGCAGGTACAAATAAGACCCTGTTTGGTTCATGAACGTTAAAGTTTAACTCTCATCACATCAATATTGCGGTAAATGCATGGAGTACTAAATGTAGACTAATTGTATGCATGTCGACATAGATTAGGAGTAATTTACGAGACGAATCTATTAAGCCTAATTAGTCTAAAATTAAAAACTTTTTGTCAAATAAGATAAAAGTGCTACAGTGTTCGTTAAATTTTAACACCTCTATCAAACGGGCCCTAATTTTATTCTTTACAAAGTAGTACAAGCTCCGTGGTTCCTGTTGGAATTAATAGTACAAATGTACAATTACATTTACATATCCATTCCTTTTTTTTTGGGAGGAAAAAAACATTTGTCTGCAGGTATGGTTAGTGCTCCTGCTGGCCTCGTTGCTCCGGCTGGTGTACCAACGGTTGATCAGGCCACCGCCGCCTAGGATCTGCGGCGCTCCGGGAGGGCCGCCGGTGACGGCGCCCAGGGTGAAGCTCAGGGACGGGAGGCACTTGGCGTACCTGGAGACCGGCGTTCCCCGGGCCGCCGCCACGCACAAGATCGTCTTCGTCCACGGCTTCGACTCCTGCAGGCACGACGTGCTCCCGGCGTCGCAGGACCTTCTCCGGCGCCTCGGCGCCTGCGTCGTCTCCTACGACCGGCCCGGGTACGGCGAGAGCGACCCGGACCCGTCGCAGACGGAGCGGAGCAGCGCGCTGGACGTGCAGGACCTCGACGACCAGCTCGGCCTCGGCGACAGGTTCCACGTCGTGGGTTTCTCCAGGGGCGGCCAGGTCGTGTGGAGCTGCCTCGCCCACATCCCGCACAGGCTCGCCGGCGCCGCGCTCGTGTCGCCCGTCGCCAACTTCTGGTGGTGCGGCTTCGGCGGCGGCGGCGTGTCCAGGCGGGCGTACGCCGCGCAGCTGCCGCAGGACCGCTGGGCGGTCAGCGTGGCGCGACACGCGCCGTGGCTCGTCTACTGGTGGAACACCCAGCGGTGGTTCCCTCCCTCCAGCCTCGTCGCGCGCAACCGCCGCGTCTACTCGCCGCCGGACCTCGACGTCATCTCCAACCTCGCCGCCCTCACAGGGCGGAGGTGAAGCAGCAGGGGGTGTTCGAGGCGCTGCACCGCGACATGATCGTGGCGTTCGGCGAGTGGGACTGCAGCCCGCTGGAGCTGGCTGGGCAACCCACCGCCCGGCGAAAAGTAGCGGTGCACCTGTGGCACGGCGCCGACGATCGTGTAGTCACGCCACATCGCACGGCAGCTGCCCTGGATCCGCTACCATGAGCTGCCGGACGCGGGGCACCTGTTCATGCTCGCCGACGGCATGGCCGACCGCATCGTCAAGACGCTTATGCTGAGCGACTAGGAGGCTTTTGCATTGACTCGTATTGGAATTTGGAAGCCGACGGGCCGTCTGGCTATTCTCTGCGTGCATCCACAGATAATGCACTTCCTATCACATACAAGTTTAGAATCAAACACTTTTAACTTTGTATAATATATATCTATAAATAATATTATCTTATATGAAAATATTTTTGTTATAGTAGCATTTGCCAATATCTAACTTTTGAAATTACAGATTTAATGCTCAATTCTACTGTATATATTACTGTATATAAGATATAATCTATATTATATATTATACAATTAGTACTATGTGATGCTATAATTAGATTTTGTATCTTTTGGAATTTGGATATCCACCTTCTGAATCCGGGGTCGTCCCCCTGCTTAGGAGGACTTTGATAGATCGCCATGTGGTTGGCATGGGTAATCAATTGTAAAGGACATGACATGAGTGATTGAAAAGGCAAAACTAACGTACTAAAAAAACTAGGAAGGAAAAACGATACAAGCGAGAAGTGTGCAGGAGGAATGGGGCCATATACCCTCATGTCAGGGTTTGTGGGCCTTTTGCCTACCAACCACATGTCAACCCACTAAGAACACGAATGGGTATGTGTGGTCACATTGGCTCGATCTAGCTACAATAGCATGCAGGAGTGGATTTGGGTTCGGATACCTCCGGCGTTGTCCAAATTCTTTTAGAAAACAAAAACTCATATTAGCCCATCTTGCCCTGCCTCCAACCCCACCACCCTCCCCGGCCCCCACCCCAACAAAGAAGCCCATTAGCAGCCTCATCCGCCTTCCCATGGCGGCCTGGATGACTCCCGCTCCTCTTCCAGACTTCCACCCCCCTCGAGCTGCCGAGCGCTAGAAACCCTGATGTGGTTCTGTCTGCTTCTTCTCAAATTCACCCTTACCATCCGTGTGACCGCTACCCCGACCTAAGGCACGAAGAGGACTAATGAACACCGCCACACTAAAGCCTGGAGGCAGCTCGCCGACACGCCCCTCGTGGCCTCTACTGCGGATCTCTATGACCGCAACCAGGAGGAGCAGCAGATCCATGACGCGTAAGTGGTGTGAAACTATGAAGTAATTTGGTATTTTTTATCTAGTATCTACAATGTTCTATGTCTTGCTCCTTTGAATTGATATCGTTAATTATGTTTTTTTGTTATATATGCTCTTTAATATATCTATTAATGTACGGTTAGTAAGATTTCCAACCGTGTATTATTTAGCCTGTATTGTCCCGTTTCTGAATCCGCCACCAGTAGCACGTGACTTGCAAACTACAATCGTATCTGAAGTTGCATCAAACAGATCCTGCGTGAACAGGTTCAAGTAACCTAACAAAGTGATTGTGCTCAGCTCGCTTTTATTGGAGCATGTTAATAGCGCACCACGTTAATTTATAAATAAGTGCGAGTATATTTGAAATTTTTGAGAGGAGGAAAGAGACACCTTGTCTTACATTTCTAATAACATGAAGTCAATTTGAGCTCATGCTTGGATTTTTGAAAAGGCATGGCTAGCGCCCGCCCGCGTCCGCCTTCGCCCCCGCCCCATGCACGGACGACCACGTCCTCAGCGCGCCCCCTCGAACGCAGCACCCCTGTCTGCCGGCCCTTAGCGCCCCCGTCTGCTAGCCCTCCAGCGTGCCGTGCGCCCCCAGCTCGCCCCGCAACCCGCCGCGTCCGCCTTCGCATCGCCCCACACACCACGTGACGAGCACGCCCCCCACCCCCCACCGCAGCACCCTCGTCACTGGCCCCAGTGCCCTCGTCCGCTAGCCCCCTGGCGAGGCGCGCACCCCACAACATAAAACGCTCAAATAAAACACTTACAACTTGCAACATGGAACAACTTGCTGCAACATAAAACTGAAATAGTTGAAACATTTAGAACATATTATTGCAATATTTGCGTGAAACATACGAAACATCCAAATCAGAACGATTGTAACATACATCTAGAAACAGATGAAACATTTTGAACAAATGCTTGCAACATGTCTTTGAAACACTAGCAACATATGCAACATCCCCCGATTTACTTTTGCAACATCAAGATGAAACAATTGCAACATACTCCTGAAATGTCTGAAACACTTGAAACATGCATTTGCAACATATGGGTCCTCCTTGCCGTGGTGTCTTCGGACGACCACATGAGACGATGTCTTGGCCGGCGACGACCTTCTCTCGGTGATGCCGGGGTGGTGGCGGTGGTGCACGCCGTGGCCGCGACGGGTGAGTGCGGATTGGGCGTGCGGCGGTGGATGGCGGTGACGGATGGGCGCGCAGAGGTGGAGTGGGGCGCACGAAGGCAGAGTGGATGCCCGGCCGGAGACAGAGTGGATGGCCGCGCGGAGGCGGAGTGGGTGCAAGGCAGTGGCGTTGTGTGGCATAGGATGGGTGCGCACGCGGGGGATGGTGGAGTGAGCGGTCGGGCGCAGGATGGGGATGCACGGTGGCAGCGTAAGGCGGCCGGGCGGATGCGGCGCGCGCGGGAGTGACCGCGGCGGCCAGTGGAGTGGGACGAGCATGATTTTTTTTAGGAGTGAGTCGCACGGGGTGGGATAAGGGAGTGGGATGACCATGGCGGTTAGCGGAGTGAGTCACGCGGCGTTCGGATGGGGGCGAATGCCAGTGCCAAAGCATTTGCGTTTTGAAAAACAACGTGGCAATAATCCTCCTGAAAGCCGTTGGCACTGCGTCTAACTGCTGGGATTGCAAGAAGCGCATGGAAAATTTTAAATACAACGGAGAATACCAAATTAACCAAACATACATATATACTCCTGCCGTATCAGATTTAGAAGTCGTTTTGGACAAGGTTTGGGTCAAATATTGGAAATATAAATCATCAATAACTTTTAAGTTGTTGAGTTTACAAATGTAAAAATTATATGAATAGATTTGTCTTAAAAAATACTTTCATAAAAGTATACATATATCACTTTTCCATAAATATTTTTTTTATAAAAAACAAGAGGTCAAAGTTGTGTTTTGTAGACCGTATCGCTGTCCTAAACGACTTCTAGATTCGATATGGAGGGAGTATAGGAGTATCCCACAACTTGCAACAGATTTTTTTTTAGTTTTTCTTTAGGGTTATATGTGTACTGCTAGTATACAATGGGCCACTACTAGGTAGGTAGGCTAGTAGATCATACATGTCGATCGATCGCATCGACGAAGATCTTTTATTAGAAGACAAGGGAGTGCATAAATAAAAGACGGAGCGGTGAGTTGGCGTAGTGGTGCCGCTCACGTCGCTGCAGGATGTACGCGCATGCAGCTAGTGCCTCACGTATGACAGGGCAGCCATGGATCCACCAGCAACCGCCTGGTCTCCCTCTCCCTCCATCAAGTTCAAGTCTCCTTCCCCGGCCGGCCCCATCTCATTCCATCACCTGCTTGCTTCTGCTTGCATTGCAGTGCACTCCCTGTCCCTGGGTCTCACCTCCGATCCGTCGTCTCATTCTCAACCATCATCACGTCCGATCCACAACTCCCCTCTCCGATCCATCGATATCTCATCTCTGCGTGGGCTGGCTGGGCTAGCAGCTTCAATTATTCCTGCAGAGACGAACACGATGACGACGACGATGCAGAGCGGCGGCGACGACGAGGAGCAGGGGGTGCTCGCCGGACGGCCGCCGCGTGGTGACGACGACGAGATGGAGATCGGGTGGCCGACGGACGTGCGGCACGTGGCGCACGTGACGTTCGACCGGTTCCACGGCTTCCGCGGCGTGCCCGAGGAGCTGTTGCAGCAGCAGCAGCAGCCGGGCCTATGCCTAGGGGCGGTGGAGGACGGCGTCGTCCGGGCGCCCAGCGCCAGCAAGACGGTGTTCGGCGTGTCCACGGAGTCGATGCAGTGCGCCTACGACGGTCGGGGCAACAGCGTCCCCACCGTGCTCCTCCACCTGCAGCGCCGTCTCTACGACCAGGGCGGCCTCCGGGCGGAGGGCATCTTCAGGGTCGCCGCCGACGGCGCCCAGGAGCAGTACGCCAGGGACCAGCTCAACAACTCCGGCGTCGTGCCGGACGGCGTCGACGTGCACTGCATCGCAGGCCTCATCAAGGTACCTACCGTACTAGTCCGGCCGTGCCGAGCCATTGCGTATCCTATCTGACGTGCGCACGACGTGCATGCAGGCGTGGTTCCGGGAGCTCCCCGGCGGTCTGCTGGACGCGCTGCCGGCGGAGGAGGTGACGCGGTGCCAGACGGAGGACGACTGCGAGCGGCTCTGCGGCGCCAGGCTGCCGGCGCCCAGAGCGGCGCTGCTGGACTGGGCGGTGAACCTCATGGCGGACGTGGCGCGGGAGGAGAAGGCCAACAAGATGGGCACGCGCAACGTGGCCATGGTGTTCGCGCCCAACATGACGCGCGCCGACGACCCGCTCACGGCGCTCGGCCACGCCGTGCAGCTCATGAACTTCCTTAACATGCTCGTCGAGAGGGCGCTCAAGCACCACGAGGCGTCTGCTTCCTCTGTCATCGTCAAGGCTGCTCCTGTTGCCAACTGATCAATGACGATGGCCATCAATGGATGACGATGACGATCCATCGCCGGATTAAGTAGCAATGCAAGTTCGTTGTGAAAATTAGTGCAGGAGTAGTGTGTTTTAATTTAATCTTCGTGTGTCTGTTGATTAATTCAGGAAATTAAAGCAGCAGTGTGTATGTGTGTTTAATTCCAGTTTCGTCTGATGATCAGACTCTGATCTGATCAGTGTCCAGGTTAATCTATATCAGGTTTGGGGTCTTTGAATCTTTATGACTAGTATATATGATTGCATTGATAGAGTACATTTATTAAAAAAAAAGTTCTTCAAGTACACATCAGTGATGCATCTGGGCACTCGGCTACATGTGTGTTGGTAACAGGATGGGTTACAGTTGTTGATTTTAGAACCAAAACTATTACTATGATTTTACATTGCGGATTGGAAAAGGACACCAGTTACTAGCTATTTCGCGGCTCTTCTTTGGCAATCTTTGCTTCCAGAGATTCGCTTCTTGTTTGCATGCCATTAGCAGCTGTTGCAATGTTGCTACTTCGTTTCTGAACACCACCCCATTTCTTCTTTTCCATAGCTGCCAACAGCACAGGATAATGAGGGTGCCAAAAAAAAAAAACTCTTGTGGTATGTGCATTGGGCAGTCGATGTTGCAAAGATCCTCCACCCCGTTTCTCTGTAATATAAGTGTGGTGTCTGCCATGAATTGTATGAAACCGAAAGTTTATCCATCTCCATTTCTAGCTTTTTGCGATGTGTATCAATCGTATATTCAGATGCACGCATAGAAATAGAAAAAGATATTGTGCTTAAAAAAGGTAATGATTGGAACGGATGGATTACGCACAAGGCACAACACAAGAGAAACATAAAATCAGATTTGGACGACTGGGTCACTGGGCCTAGACAGTAGACACAGTGCCGGATATGCCCACGAAAGTTTGTAGGGCGCTTGACTAAACGGCCCTTGTGCCTTTTCTTCTCCCGTTCGTTCACCCCCTCCTCACCTCTCTCTTGGTCTTGGCGCAGCTGCCAACCGCCGCCCTACGCCTCATGTTCTAGCCTCGTCGGTTCCCTCGCCAAGCCTTCTCCGGAAGCTTCGCCGGCGACGAGCACCCATCGGGTATGCGCACACCTTCTCTCCCCTCTCTGCTGTGCGAAACGGAGCACCCGAACCCTAACTTGAGCCAGTATTTGGATCTGATCTACGAGTAATTACAAGTGTTCATATGTAAATGCCTACTAGTTCGATTTTTTTTAAAAAATATTGGGTGTACGTGTGTGCACCCAAGTCCTGCCTCTTCCTAGAAGATTCATTCAAGCGAATAATCGTGTGTGTTTTTTGCAAGTCCAGATTGCCGGCTCTACTTGGTGAGCCGCACCGATGGCGGAGGAAGCCAATGTAAGCACAAAGCTGCCGCCTTTCCTTCCCGAGTTACTGGTTATGCGACGGCTCGTCTTTTGGTTGCAAATTTAATTGTGACTAGCTCTTCAATCAAACAGGGAAAGAAGGAGGAGGAGGAATTCAGCACGGGCCCTTTGTCAGTGCTGATGATGAGCGTCAAGAACAATACTCAGGTTGGTCGTTTTTCTACTAATTGATTGATGATGTCTCAGTTGACCACTTAATATGTTTTTTTTACCATCTTCTGTTCATATCGATTGTCTGTTCCAAGTGTGCAAATCCTGACATTCTTGTCTTGTCTGTCGACACTGCTTATCTCTTCCAAGTAAGCAAATGCTGATATTCTTGTTTGTGTACATCTGATTGTCTCTTCCAAGTACGCAAGTGTTAATATTGTTGCCATGTGATTGTGTTACTAAAACATTCAGCTATCTGAGGAGCACACAACAGGAATTTCTCTGTATTTTTTGTCAGTAACTTGAAAATTGTGTCATCATTAGGGTGTGCAACCATACTTTCTGTATATCCGTTGTGCCAGTTGATTGTTGCTTTCGTATTTAAACTTTTTAGCTCTGTGTAGCCTAACACTCCAGTTAAAGAAAATTGTAAGACCAGCTCCTTGTTTCATAGCTTATACATCTTCCTTAGATGCAATCCGCATGTCATTCACTACAACATGGCCTTTATTGCAAGCTTGCTGTTCCCACATTATTTTTGTTCACATAAGTGATTACACCATGATTGGAAGTTGTGAGCGACAAGGACATGTTGTTTTCCTTGCCTAGCCTTGCGCAACAAGTTTAGTTGACAAGCAAAACATGTTTGGTTTGGATTTGGGCAAGGTGGCATGAGTTTTCTTGGTTTTGACTTTTGAGGGGCTGTCCCCCACTATAGGTTTTCCCTGCCAAACCTTGTTTAGCTGGGCTAGTGGACAAGGTTGGACCAAGAAAACCAAAATGACCTCTATCACAGGTTCCTCAGTTTACATTACTAAGAAAATCAATATTGTTTAATTCGTTTGAGAAGTCAGATTTTTTTCCCTGGATCTGTTCTCTGAATGGAATGGTTGATTTTGTTTTAAGCTTACTACTTTGATGTTGAATTTATTCTGCCAAAGTTGCTTGCCAGTTGTTCTTTGTATTGTGGTCAAAGATCTCTTTATTTTGATGAAATGCAAAAGTAAGCTTGCAGTGATTCGTCTACTATATGGAATGATTGATTTCATTGTAAGCTGACTAATTTGATAATGAACTCATTTAGCCAAAATTGCTTGTCAGTGTCTGTTTAGGTTATGGTCATGGATCTTTGTTATCTCTTTGATCAGACACTGATTTTCATCCACTTGCAACTAGTAGTTGTAATCCTTGACCTCTGTCTCCTGCAAGTGCCAAGCTGTATCATTGTTACCCCCACAGCTATCTCTCTGATATGCTACATTGCTTAGTGCAGACTGCATATATTGCATTTTAAGTGCTCTGTATTCTGATTGTGTGCTCTCTCGTATATGTTAGGTTCTTATCAACTGCCGGAACAACAAGAAGTTACTTGGCCGTGTGAGGGCATTTGATCGGCACTGCAACATGGTTCTCGAGAATGTTAGGGAGATGTGGACTGAGGTACGGTAACACGATACCCCAGCCTCTGAATTGTTTCCATCTCTTGTGTTGCTGTGTTCATTGACATCTGTTGCTTATGCTGCAGGTACCTAAGACTGGTAAAGGCAAGAAGAAGGCTCTTCCGGTGAACCAAGACAGGTTCATAAGCAAGATGTTCCTCCGTGGGGATTCAGTCATCATCGTTCTCAGGAACCCGAAATGAGTCGACGACTTTGCTATGTTGATTTCTAGTCTGTATGGTACTCTAAACATGGGTATAGTATGTAAGGGACGATTCTTCTTGATCCAGAATAGCTGTATCGATGGCTGTTTTAGTTGGGTGCTATGAAATATGAATTCGCCTCTCCCCGATTATCTGCTGAAGACAAATTTAGAACCCCCCCCCCCCCCCCCCCCCCCCCCCCCCCCCACTCCGCCCCACACACCCGAACCACCACCACACACACACACTGCCGCCACCACCACCCACCACTGTTATTATTTGATTCCCATTTTACAAATTGCAAAGGTCACAGTGTGTGTTTGATCAGCATATGATCGTCGTTGCCAAGAATTGCAAAGGTCACAGTGTGTTTGATCAGCATATGATCGTCGTTGCCAAAATTTAGGTGCCTTTCGCTTAGAAGCTGACATTTTAAGCATGGCAGAATCGTTCATTTATTTTTTATAGATAGACAAGATTATTGAATAGATTCTGCTGTGGCCTGTGGAGAATCAAAGTATAGCTGGAGAGCAGCAGTACACTATTCTTCAAATAATTGGGCTGTCAAATCGGGCTGAGAGCGACTGTCGTCTAGCGCTTGCCAGTCCATGAGGCTAGGGCAGCGGGTGGCTGTAGGCTCTCGGCGCCGCTTCTCCACTCAAGATGCTGACGGCTGGCAGAAGGTGTTGGTACGTGGGACTTGGATGGTTCTGCAGGACGGAGTTCTACTCCAATGCGCCCGGAACAGCGTGGGCCGAGGCGCATTCAGGAGGAGTTGCACGGGCAAATGTTTTAACTGCCTCTCCTTGTCATATCGGGTAGCGTCCTGCAACTGCCTCCGCGCTGCTTGCGTTGCCAGCGTTTCTGGCACCTTGCGCGTGAATGCAACTGACCACGCCATGACAGCTTGGTGGCCATGAGCAATAGTGGTCATCAGGCCCGTCGCTCCGTTCGCGCACTTTGCGATTCCCGACATGCCACCTCCATCGTCGCACACGGTGATGCTGTGGGTGCCGTGCGGCCTGCGACCCATGGCGATTCTTTGGACTCCGGTGATGTCATGCCAGCCCCGTGGCCATTCACACAGACGTTGGAGGCATCAGAAAAAAATGCAAGCGAAAGCATAAGCTTTCTGCGGTGCAAGAGCAACCGAAAGCATGGCTGGACTCCGTTGAGCTCTGGGGTTCTTCGCTCCCCTCTCCGGTGAGCTCGGAGGTGATGGGCCAGGGCTGGAGTAGGCTACATCTCGAACCCATCTCTTTTGCCGTTCGTACGCCCTTTACTATTTCCTCCGTGTTGCAATGGGTTTTTTTCGATGTTACAACATATGATTTTCGAATGTTGCAATGAGATTTTTTTGGTTGTTGCAACAGATGTTTTCCGAATGGTCTCATTTTTTATGTTTTATGATTGATTTTTGCGATGTTGCAGTGTATATTTTTCGATGTTGCAGCACATAATTTTCGATGTTGCAGTACTTAATTTTTAATGGTGCAGCACATAATTTTTTGATGTTGCAGTACATATTTTTCGATGTTGCATTACATATTTTTTCGATGTTGCAGTACATGTTTTTCCGATGTTGCAGCACATAATTTTCGATGTTGCAGTACATGTGTTTTGCGATGTTGCAGCACATAATTTTCGATGTTGCAGTATATGTTTTTCGATGTTGCACTACATATTTTTGCGATGTTGCAGTATTCATGTTCCGATGTTGCACTATATAGTTTTTCCATACGTTTGCGATGTTGCACTTGAAGTGAGAACGGGGTGACGCGGGGGGCGGGCAGGTTCCATTGCATTCCTAAGGCGGAGCGGGGCGGGTTTGGGAAGGGAGTGGCGTCCAGACACGTCTCGCGCGCTGGATGTCCGGGCGCTAGGATTACCGAATTGCATACAGTGTTCACTCCACCCGACAGACCAAAATTAGGACTCATACGGATAGAGTTTGAGATTAGGGACTCTGTTCCTATGCGGTTTAATCCATCCCAAGGAAGGAAATAATTTAAGCAGCAGCAATCATATATATCATATAAACCAAGTCCGATTTTAACGTGGGTCCTCATACCAAACTCGTACGTACCTAGTTTGGACGGACTGTAGTACTATTTTTTAAGTCTCCGCTCCGGTCGTCCTGCCCCTCTCGAGTCTCGATCTGTCTCCCCGTTCACGGTCACGCATCATCGCAAGAATTGTCGACATCCCATCCCACGGCGATGGAGGGTGCCATGGCGGAGGTCTTGCTGAACCGCAATGTTCCCTTGATCGATGAGGTGGCAGAGTTGATCGAGCAGGGCGGCGGGCCGTCGCTGACGTCCATCCTGGATGCCCTCCGCGAAAGCATGGCTCTACATCCAGGAGGCCTCACCGAGGGACAGAGGAACGCCGCCGAACAAACTGCCATCCGGCGCGAGATCCTCAGTTACCGGGTTCAATACGAGGAGCCGGCGGCGGCGGCTCTTAGGCGGCGTAAGATCGAGAGTCCCAGATCTGCTGCGCTGACCAAGCTGGCCAACGGCATCGCAGACAAAGCCTTCTTGGACGCCTTGGACCTCGACTTTTCTCGGCTAACCTTGTGGCCTCATGTCTCCTCGTTGTCGCTCCGTGTGTCGCCGGAGCTAAGCGCCGACAAGTTCGCTTGCTGCGCCTTCATCGCCCGCGCCGACCACAACATCATCGTCTTGTACGTCGGCCCCTACCGTCCTTGTCTGCATGGGTCAGGGTTTTACCTCATCTATGACGCCGACCTCAAGACGCTAGCCGCCGCCCCTCAGCTGCCTAAGTCCATCTCTTTGTTTTCCCACTGCTGCATTGGGTCTGGTGCTGCCGTCCTGCGCATTTCACCGCCCGCCGGCTATGTCGTTGCCGAGCTTCTACTCCGCCTTGGCAGCAAAGGCCTCCCCACATCCAATGCGACCCTGGTTACTTGGTCTAACTGTTTCAGCAGCAGTCTCCCCCCTCGGTGGATAGAGACAGAGGTTGTACTCCCCCAGCTCCCATATCCTCTTGTCAACGGATATAGCTTCCATGCTGACACAGTTTTTCAGGTGGGAAGAAGCTGCCTCTGCTGGGCTGATCTTACCATGGGCATTATAGTGTGTAAGGATCTGTTAGCCCAAGATCTGGAGTTCACATTTGTACCACTGCCTGAGGGGCTAAGTTGTGATCCTTTGCATGGCCATGGCCGGGGGTGTCCCGAGGAGCGCCGTTGCATGTCCTGCTCAACCTGTGACAACACCGTCATCAGGTTTGTCTGTTTGGAGAACAGGATCCTCACGAGGTGGACTTTCGACCTTTCTGACGTGAAATCCGGGTGGAAAGAGGTTATGTCTTTTGGCATTGGAAGCCTTCCTCCTGAGTCCTGGGTCTCCTGTCCTCTTCTGAGTGTGGCTGAAGATGGCGTCGTCTATGTTGATATCAACAACAGGAGGACACCAGGATACCGTGTGGCCTTTTATAACGACCATATCTTGACGGTAGCTCCACAGTCAGAACGTGTCACCCACAAGATCGTCACCTCCTCATCATGTTTCTACATGACTTCTGCTGTTCGGGAGTAATAATTTTTAAGTAAGGTAATGCTGTCATTATTCACATGCATAGTGGCTGAAAAATCTGAGGCCAAACATGTAACGACTGAGCATGTAACCTTTGGTTAATATGTTATAAGTAATTGTCTGTTATCCCATTCAACATTATCTTACTCTGATAAACTTCAGTAACAGATCATTGGAAGGAGTACAATCCAAGGTTACTCTGATAAACAGTAAAGATACCAAAGGAGCGCAGATAGATGTCCAGCCTTTTATGATGTATTAATTATCATATAATATATCGCCAATCTTACATTAGGAAATCATCATTCAGATCATGGAGAGAGAAAAAAACAATTACTGGTATTCGTAAGGATGTTTAGTAGTCGACCTGGCATTTCTTGAAGTAGTTGACCTGGCATTGAACCTGAAGTCATCTTTTTGTAATGCACTTAATGTTGTGATCCAAATTAGAGTTGAATGCTTGAGCCTTGAGCTAAATGCACCATAGTTCCATTAACTTGAGCGGTCAGAAATGAGCTTGTTTCACCTTTTCCATCAGAAATTGCGTTGCCTCTTGCCTCCTGTGGGTTTCTTGATATGTTGATTTTTTAAGGGCTTATTTTGTTAGAACCCTGGGAAAATTTTGCCTGGGTATTGCCAGTGGTCTGTTTGGCTGAGAGCCTAAGACCCTGCTGACCTGCGTGGTACAGTCAAAGGTTGCCTGGTGCATGCTTATTAACTATGTTGTTAAGCTGTCATATGTGATATTTTACTTTCGACTTACAAATGACGATTAGGCTTACTTCCTTCCAAAAGCGAGAGTGACCGATTGTGCGGAGCAAGTAAAGCACAAGAACCGTGTATATTATTGCTATGAAAGCTTTTGTTTGTTTTGCCCAGTCATTGTTGGATTTGTTTGTTTTGGAGCGAATAAAATGTCAAAAGAAAAAAAAGGAAAAGCAAATGCAGACTTGCTACATTCGGATCAGATTACATACAACTAAGTTATAGAAGTTGCTTTGAATCCGCTATAGCCTGTAGGGTCATATTCTGATGGAACATTGACTTGGCAAAAGCTTTCATAGAAGTTAAGTTGGAACATCTTTCTCAAACTTCACATGTATTAATAAATAAAATAAAGATGCTAACATAACTATAATAAAACGCTCAATGTTGTTTAAGTAAATGTATTATGTAGCTATTCATTCAAAGGCAAGGTATCATCCGGAGTAACCACACATCTCATATATTAAAGTAAATTTAGGAGTGTGCAAAATACTTGCTGTTCTGATCAGAGCTTAAATTGCTATAACTTTTTTTTGTCTGAAATGAAAACCAGTTTAAGAGCAATATATAATTTGGTATTTATAAGCAATATTGTACAGAGGAAAATAGTTTAACTTATTGCCGCTACTTTGCCATGGTCTGCAAGAAGATATATATGGATCCAAAGAAGACTATCTAAGTAAAGAGTGGCCAAAATTTGGCAAAGGAAACAACGGCATAGTTTTGCAAGTCTAACGGGTTATTATATAGAAGGAAAAAAAAGAAGACCCAGTTTATGAGAGAAACCAGACTCAACCCATAACCATACAACCGACGTCAAAGTCATTGGGAAAATATCTCCACTTAGCAATATATATAAATTTCTGTTTCCTTTCTTTCTAGCAAATGAATTACATAATTAACGTGAGGTCAGCGAGCTTGCGCTTTGTATTTCTTCCCCGTCTTTCTAGGGAGCTAAAGAATGAGCTTGGAAGCAGAAAAGCATGATGCCGTGAAGTAAGTCATGCATTCCCCTCCTCCAGTGGTGAAAAGGCTTCATAACTGAATAGTGTATACTAACTGTCTGTGCTTATCCCTTAACATTAACTTGTGCTCTCCTCATGCTCCATGCCTTTAGCCGAGGCACTTTGACGGTTGTAGTGCCATTGTTGAAGGCATACATGCGAGTGCCGTCATCGTCGATGAGCGCCACCGGATAGACCCTAGCCATGATGCAGACCCTGCCACCTCCACCGAAGCTCTCCACCGCAGAGCGATCGATCTGCAGGGCGTGCAGAGGAATTGCTGTTACCTTACCCATTTCATTTCTCACTACGTGAAGAACAGTACTGGAAACAAAGCCAGCCCCCCAACTGAACTCACCAAAGTTCTCAAAGATATCGTCTTTTCCTTCTCGAGGTCGAACTCAAAGAAGCCTCCATAGGCTGGTGTGTACAGTTCTGGTCTCAAGGACGACCTGCAAATAAAGAAGAAGAAAAATTCTACTGCTTAATTAATTGATGAAACAAAAACATGAAGATTTTTAAATATCAAAATGTCTCGTGAATCATGTGTACTAACTTTCTCAGATCAGAGCACATAAGAACCATGTACTTCTCCTGTGATTTGTAAACTCTGAAGTGCACAGAGGTGTGCTCTTCCATGTTGTCAGATGCAAGAAGCACAAGCCCAAATGGGCCTACGCCGCCATGAACCGACGCATCTGCTTCCCGACAGTGCTTCTCGATGTCCAAGAGCCAGGAAGGGTCAAAAGGATCGGCACTTCCTATGGATGTAAGCTCGAAATCTATCTCCACATCTGCCTGTTTCAGCCAAAAAAAAAGTGTGCTAGATTATCTACAGTTGCTATGAATGAATTCTGAAATGGAGAAACCTAAGTGTACATGAGAATGAATGAAACTAACCTGCAGAGTATCAATTTCCTTAATCTCAAACAGATCCCCCTTCTTGAGCTCCAGGCCTTGCTGGCTGACTTCTTTTCCTCGAAGCGACTCAATCTCTTCAACTGGCCATTGCAGCAGTTGCTTACTGTCTTTATCTAACCATATAGTCCTGGGGATTGCCTAATAAATGTGAAAAAAATGATTGTGCATAGTTACACTGACAAAGGCATGCATGTTGAAGCAAGGATCACTACTAATTTACTAGAAAATAGTAGGTGATGTAGTTATTAGAACTTAGAAGCTTACATGGATTCCAGCCCAACCTTTGGCAACGTCATCCGACGAACTGTCTGTCTCATTTGTCCAACCCCATATGATCCTCCTGCCTTTCTTCGAATCAAAGAACGACTTTGAAGCATAGTAATTGCCATAATCAATCCTTGACCACAGTCGTCGGTCCTCAAGAACGGAATCTGGCACAAAGGCATCACTTTTCAGATCATAAACACCAATCATGTACTTGTCACAATTGTCAAGGCTCATCTTGAGGACATGCTTGGCGCCATTCGGGATCGCCGCTGACAGGTCCAGCCCAATGTTCTTGCCCGGTAACACTGCAAAGAAATCCGGGCACTCCCACATGGTGGAGGCATTGGAAGAGTATAGTGGGTGATCCACTCTAGTCCAGTGCACAAAATCCTCACTCTTGTACAGAAGTGCAGCACTGTAGCTGTCCAGTTCAGCCCCAACTGCTATCCTCCACAGCCCATCTGGTCCAATCCAACCGGTCGTCGGATCTCTGAACTGGTTTGGGTTCAATCCTTGTCCAACTGGTTGGATCACTGGGTTGTTGTCTGGCTTGATCCACTCCCTCAGGTATGGATCAGACAAGTTCTTGGGAAACGCAATGTTTTGAACCTGACGCTTCTCCGTGTCAGCACCAGTGTATATAATGGCAGGCTGGTCACTCTTGAGGACTGTAGCTGAACCTGTCCAGCAGCCATTGATATCGCTTGGAGTCGTCCGTTCTATCGCCGGTTCAAGCCGGATCCAGTTGATGAGATCTGTTGAGACCGAGTGGCCCCAGACTATGTTACCCCAGAGAGAACCATTTGGGTTGTACTGGTAGAATTGGTGATAGATACCATTGTAGTACATTGGTCCTGAAAATTAAGGCAACAACGGTTGAGGAGCGCTTCAGCTTCTACTACAGTTTGGTATGGAAGCAGTGCCATTTTGGTGTGAGAGATACATAACATACCATTTGGATCTTTTGAATTGTTGTTACATGTTTGAAACAGTCGCCGATTCATTTGGATTTTCAAGGACGAAAAAGAAAGATGATGTCAGAAACTTGTGATGAAAATATAATCAACATATATAAGACGGTACAAACAGGGAAGACCCTAGAGTCCAAAACAGCACATGGATTACATACAGATGACAAAGAAATGGATCTTTCTTGTTTTCAGACAAATTTTCAGTTGGCCTGAATGGTAAGGACTCGTGCATTGCCTAACTGCAAACTTTGAGACAATACTTCAGACTATGGCAATGGAGTGCAAAAATATTCAGCAACGAATAGCATCGATCCCTTTAGGCAAAATATTGCTATGACTTTACTAAAATGTAACAGCTAGCAGTGCCATAAATGTGAGCACCTATATATCCTGTCCTGTGCAGCATCCAGCAACAACCAACAGGACTGCACGAGTAATGAGTTGCCTACCTACCTTCCTCTCTCACATATACAATGAACACAGGGAAAAAAAGATATACTAGCTGGGTATAACCTCACCAGCTGGTAACTTTTATTCAGAAAGAGAAGGAAACTCTAACTCTCTCCAGTTGGGCAAAAATCAGACAAACTGCCTTTTCTTGATCCAAGAAAAGCACCTCAAATCAAAAGACACACGACAACATGACAGACCAAAAGTCAACAGGTGAAAACTAGAGGGGACACAGAGCAATACCGTTGATCCAATTCTTGGGAGGCTGGAAGTGGTAGGCAGTCCTGTACTTGCTGCTCACGATGGAGGAGACCTTGGGAGCCTGTGGATACAGGAAGACTCTCTGCGTGGCCTGCGCGACTCCACTCCTAGTCCTGCTTCTGCTCCAAAGACCAGATTCATCGTAGGAGAAAAGGACAAGGAAGAAGAGAAGGAAGGCCCAAGGTCGGAGCCGCCTGAGGGCCATGGACATGGAGGAGGGAAGACAGAGATGGCGATGCAAGATTAGATGAGATGATGACTTTGTTAACTCGTCAACTTGACGAGGTGACCAGTAGTAGAGTGGAAGAGTAAACAAACAGTGTTGCTTAGGTTGGTTAAAAGAGGAGAGGAGAGGAGGGTCTCAGAATATTCAGAGGAACACACACAGCAGACGGCACGGTCAGTAACTTGTTTCCATTGGCTGCTGGCCTGCTGTGGGCTGTGGCTGCTCACTTTACATCCAGAACCTCGCTTTGTAGCAATATATCACCATGAAACCGAAAAGAGGGAACAGCTGAATTTTACCTGAATCTGCCTCATATGATATGAAGGCTCAAAATGAAAATGTGTGTGTGTGTGTGTGTGTGTGTGTGTGTGTGTGTGTGTGAGAGAGAGAGAGAGAGAGCGTTGAAGCCTTGGACTTGGAGTGATCTATTTGAGCTGACACAGTATATACTTAAATATTTGTTCCTTGCATTGGACTTGGTAAAGGTTTATTGATCTGCATCTGTATTGCTGCTAACAAGATTAATTAACAGGATCAGTCAATGGTGTCTTACGATCTCTAGCGAGCGAATCATGTTCAGCTCCTTTGAACATCAGGCCAGTCCAATCATTGATCAAATCAAGATCATCATCTTCAGTTCCTTTATGTTTGCTGCATGCATTTGTGGCTGTGGCTCAACTCAACCAATAAAAATCTACGGAGTAGCCTCTCATTTCGC
Organism: Saccharum hybrid cultivar R570; assembly: GCA_038087645.1. NCBI lineage: Eukaryota > Viridiplantae > Streptophyta > Magnoliopsida > Poales > Poaceae > Saccharum > Saccharum hybrid cultivar. Next base: position 25,681,781 of record JAQSUU010000115.1, on the reverse strand, counting down.
TTGATTGCGACGACCGAATAGTGGTCATATCAGAGTGAACTGGAATGTCAATGAGGTAAGGTAACGTCATTGTTAGTGTCCATGTCTGTGTGAAGCTGATGGATGGACTATTTATTGGCCTCGCCTCTACGTCTACGACAACAGGAGTAGGATGGTTTCACTAACAATTATGCCGTACACAACGGCTAATTCCTTTTTAAATTAAAAGATAAAATACTGTATTACACGTGTATATATTTCCTCAAAAGAAAATGAGCAAAAAAAATTGTATATGAGAAAAAAAACAAAAGTAAATTTTTTTTTTTGAAAGCAAACGGGGGGGAGAGCTTCCCCACCTAATTTTCATTCATAGCTCTTTGCAAAAACGCAAGGCTAGTCTGTTGTGTTACATGACAGAAGGTACTCACGCCATACATCAAGTTTGGTTCGCTGATCATTTTTAAGGCGTTTACGCCAAGTTACAAGATCATCACAGATTTTGGTGATGATTGAGCGGGGCGTTGGACTCTCTTGCCTGAAAATCTCGCCGTTTCTGGCATCCCACAGCCGCCAAAGAATAGTTTGAAGAATGAAGGACCACAGCGACGCGTCAACAGCCGATGGGACCTGAGCATTCCAGACGTCGACGTCGTCTAATGTTGAAGCATTCTCTAGCCCAAGCTTGGACCATACAGCAGCACTCTTGTGGCAGCGGAAGAAAACGTGGCGCCTATCTTCATCCTCCCTGGCGCAGCGTTCACATTTTTCATGATCAAGGATGTGCTTGGCGTAGAGGTTCGTCCGCGTGCTCAGGCGATCTTTGAAGTAAAGCCAAGCAAAGATCTTCACCTTGTTTGGCACACGCGAACTCCAGATGCGTTGCCCGTGCAAGTCAATGTCCCCGCTGCTGTTCTTCAGAGCATAGTAGGCATCTCTGGTAGTGTATTTTTTACCCGTCAGCTTCATTAGTCTTTGGTCCTGGAGATCGTCAAGATGTATTTCCTGCAGACATGAAAGTAGGGCAGCTAGTTGGGCACTAGCAGCATTAGTGAGCCTAGAGCGTAGGCACAAATCAAAATTCGTCTGAAAAACACGCTGCACCGAGATGTTAGGCCTCAAAGTGTGGGAGAAAAGAGCGGCATGAGAGGCAAAGAGAGGGCCGTCAGGCAGCCAGTGATCAAACCAAAAGGAGGTGGAGGCACCGTTGTGCAGCTTCACAGTAGTGAGGGAACGATATGTGGTCAGCTCGTCATTAACAATTTTCCAAATGAAACTGTTACCACCAGTCCATAGAGTGTCGTTTGTGGTGGTGTCGCTCAGAACCCAACTCTTCCAGGGAGCATCTGCGCTGGAGAATAACTTGTCGATGAATTTCATGAGTAAGCACCGGTTCTGCAACTCGAGGTCTTTCACACCCAGGCCACCTTGGTCCTTGCACAGCTGAAGAGTGTCCCAAGCAACAAGACATTTTGACCCATGGCACTTGTCTTCCCCAGTCCAAAAGAAAGCTCTTCTTCGACGATCGATGGCCTGAATCACAGTTTTCGGGATAGTCATAGTGGACATGTAGTGAAGGGGGATGGAGGTGAGGACGGCAGAGGAGAGGACAAGCCTGCCAGCTCTATTGAGCAGGGAGGCAGTCCAACCAGATAAATGTTTATCCACCGAGGAGATCAAGGGGAGACAATCAGACACACTGATTTTGTTGGGGGAGAGAGGGAGACCAAGGTAGGTTTGGGGAAAGGATGAGACAGTGGTACCAAAGATGGCAGCAAGGGATTGAGCCGTGGTGTCAGGGACGGCCACAGGCAGGAAGGTCGTTTTGTGGTAGTTAATAGAAAGGCCGGTGGCTTCCTCAAACACCCCAAGGACATGTTTTGCCTGAATGACGGCATCGGGAGAGCATTGGAGGAAGATGAGGGTGTCGTCAGCGTATTGGAGAACGGGGCAGGGGGCGTCAGGGATGAGGGGATGGACAAGAAAAGAAGAGAAGGAAGGATGGTGAAGAAGGCGACGAAGAACATCAGCAACGATGATGAAGAGATAGGGGGACAGAGGGTCGCCTTGCCTAAGCCCATTCAGACAATTGATCCATCTTCCAGGAGCACCGTTAAGGAGGACCGCAGTTTTACCGGTATCAAGGAGAGACCGAACCCAAGAACACCAATTGTCAGGAAAACCTCTGTGACGCAGGATACTAATGAGGCTTTCCCAATTCACACAGTCGAAAGCTTTATGGAAATCGAGCTTAAGAATAAGAGTAGGGGCCTGCCTGCGGTAGCAGCAATGAAGGAGATCAGCAGCGTAAGCAAAACTTTCAGAGATGCAGCGCCCAAGCACGAAACCAGCCTGATCAGCGCTGACCAGATGGGGGACAAACGGCTGTAACCTGGTGGTGAGGACTTTGGTCAGGCATTTTATGGTGGTGTTCTGAAGGGCGATCGGCCTAAAATCACGAGCTTGCCGGGCTTCATTCTTTTTTGGCAGAAGGACAAGGTAGGACCGATTGATGCGCTCAAGGTCAGCATTGCAGGAGTAGAAATCGCGAAAAAGATCAAGAAGGAAAGGAGAGGTGACGGACCAGGAGGCTTTAAAGAAGGAAGGGCCGAAGCCATCGGGGCCAGGACTAGCATTGCTGTGCATGCGGTGGATGGCATTTTTTATCTCAGTGAATTAAAAGATAAAATTCTGTATTACACGTATATAGTATATATGAAAAGAAAATGAGGAAAATAACATTGTATATGAGAAAACGAGCAAAAATTGTATATAAGAAAAAAAACAAAAGTAAATTAAAAGATAAAATACTGTATTACACGTATATAGTATATATCAAAAGAAAATGAGCAAAAAAAACATGGTATATGATAAAGCGAAAACAAAAAAATATTGACAGCTGTGGGATTTGAACCCACGCCCTTTCGGACCAGAGCCTAAATCTGGCGCCTTAGACCACTCGGCCAAACTGTCTTTGCTGTCCAAAGTTTACAGATCCAGATATTAATAAGGTTTTCGTTGAAAGCTGCTATGACAAAGGTACAAACCGATCTCAAGGTTGAACTGATTTTTATATACCTCTGTAGTTCAGTAGCTTAGTTTCACGATGTCGATAAGAACGGAACTCATTCAACTTTGGGCACTAATAGTACCTACATGTATGAAACCGCAATTTCATATCCTTCGAATACGTAACTTGAGGCTTGCTTCACAATTGAGTTTTTACATTTTAACCAACACCCCAAAATCAAACATATCCATCATCAAGATCCCATCATTTCATTCATAATAAGTTAACATCAAAGCCCGCCATAGAAGTAGCCAAGTAGGGCGTGTCCTGGTCATGTTTTACACGGATGATTCCGTCCTTCACCATAGAACATGTTACGACAAAGTCAAGGTGAAGGTAATAACATATGCATTGCACATGACTACAGAATCTTCACAAGTGTCTACATAAAACATCAGCTTCGTACGCTCGAAATACGCTTCTTTCTACAGATCCATGTTAGCTTCCAACAGGAATTTTTCTTAGCATGGAGAGAAGCGGCCACAGATTGGCTATTCTTCAAGTTCAGGGGGTCGTCCGTGCATGTGCATTTACCAGTCTTCATCCAGGGTAGCCCTATGGAAGCACAGCACTGTGCATACAAGGATGAAGAAGGACGTGAACTCGATGAACATAGCCCCAGTCTCGATTAGGCCAGCATGCCTCAGAATTGCTGGAATAGCGAGGCTTCCCATGGCGGACGCACCAGTCAGGAATTTTGCTGCATTCATCCACCTGAAATTATTACCACCACAGCTCATCAGTGTATCACTATGATAGCACAGGATATGAACGAAACTATCGAGTACATACACTAAGTAATATTCTCTCAGTGGTCTATTATTTATATCTGAGTCGTACATTTCCATAAGTAACCAAGAGCATCAAATGCTGAACTTACCCTCCACCTTCTCTGCTAGTCAAGAAATGTGTGGATCCACCACCAAAAAACAGGCATGGCATTGGTACAAGGACGTACATGAGAGCTGCAGAATCGTAAACATGTAAAAATGTCAGTAGAAAGACTATGGGAAATTTCTCATTGACTGAGGGTACCGAAGTAACAATAACCTGCTAACATGGGCCACCAGTTGTTGTACAAAGCGCATGCCTGAACCATCAAAAATAAAAACCAAACATTAATAGCATGACAAAGCGACTTACAATTTGGAATGGAGGGAGTAACACACAATAATAGCATGACAACTTAATGCTGCCTTTTGCACGAAGTTGCTACACTTAGGACACAGTTGATGGTGTGTGGGGTGTCTACATAGTTTGTGTGCAGTGACCGGCTGACCGCAAAGTGCTTTCTCCAGTACATTTGACACTCACTCAGATATGATGCTTCTGCTATAACCCTGGCAAGCAACTAGTGCCTCTTTGTGCTTTTTCCTTTTGTATTACGTGTATCATGCTTATGCCATGAGTCACAGACAAACTAATGTATATAAATTATGGGAAGAGATCAAGTGAACATGAAAACAGCTAAGTTGTCGCTTCTCAAAATTGATAATGAATACAGCACACAAGTAATGATTAATTGGTATCATAGAAAGCTTTCAGTGATCTTAATTAGTTCCTGCAATAAGAGGCTAACAGGAGCATTAAATAAGCGATCACGGCGTACCAGTATCTGCAGTAGAATACTCGTGGAGAACATGAACGCGAGTCCAGCGAGCCTGTAATGGGAGGAATTATTGGAACAAAACTTTGTGTAAACGGAAAACAAAAGTTAGAAAAGATTGAGCACAATGAGCTTACACTGTAAAGAGAAGCATGATCAGCAATAGAACAGCGGCATCCAGCACAAAGGTACGGAGGCAAGCAGACAAGTAACAGATAAACAGAATTAGTAAAAGAAACTCTTGAAGCTATTTGAAGAAGAAAGGTACCTGGTCTGGTAGTCTAACACAACACAGTACGAGCTAATCTGAGCACTAGATTCTAAAAATAATCTCTTTTGAAAAAAAAAATGGACTTGTCATTGTCAAAACAGAAGGTGAAAATCACGACAAAAGCACTATGAGCTAACTGCATTCATTTCACAAGGTTTTTGCAGGAATCCGATTCACAAACTGCTGCCCCCCTGATCCAAAATGAGCACTTGCAGACCAACCTCGATCGAACGAATAATCCAGTGCTGGCGCTGCCGCGAGCCCGGATTAACAAGGGATACAGGCCTCACCATTCCATAACTAACTTAGGAGAGCACACCATCCATCCATAATCTAATTGGGATCTCCGAAGCCCTGAATTGGAAGAGAACAACCGAACCCTAGCAACAACCCAATCGCCCCGACTCCATGCACGAATCGGCGTCCCAAACGACGGGAATCGAAGCGGAGTCGAGGAAAATGTTGGAATTTCGGGGGGAGAAGGGCCCTAGACGCACTCACCTTCGACGGTCATCGCCATCTTCGCCTTTCCTCTACAGCCAGCCAGAGCGTTGGGGAGACTCGAGACTTCTTTTTTTTTTTCCTTTTCTTTTCTTCGTCCCGTTCCGTTTCATCGCTGACGAGGCACGAGCGGAGCCAACGCGTTAGTCAGTGCCGAGACTGACAGGTGGGTCCCACTACAAGTTGGAGGCCCACCAGTAAGAGACCGTCAACTGGTACGCCGTTAGGGTATCAGAAGAGAAGAGGAAGCTCAAAGGGGGCAAACGCCATAGCGACCAATCACTTCGCGGCGGCGGCGGCGACGACGATGGGGCGGCTGACCAAGGAGCAGGCGGCGCGCGAGGCGGGCGAGGCGGGGACTAACGCCACGTCCCTCAACCTCACCCACCGTGCGCTATCCGACGTAAGTGGAGTGGAGTCTCTCTCACTCTCATTCGGCCCGTGCCGTGCGTGCAGCTGCTCTGTTACTCACAATCCTTTGTGCTGCTGCTTCTGCATGCGCAGGTGTCGTGCCTGAGCAGTTTCAAGAACCTGGAGCGCCTCGACCTCGGCTACAACTGCCTCGTCACCCTCGAGGTACCTCTTGTTGTTATTACAACATAAATTAAATAAACAAGTAGTTGTAAATGAGGATTGAGGAGCACTCAAGTTAAATTTGTATTCTTCATGTGGACTATTGGTGAAATCTCACTCTCGTTGCTATATCATGCTCTTATCTCTTGACCGTATTTTCTGGTCTCACAATCGCCCAGTAGTAGTAATATATAAGTTCAGACATGGTTCAAAAGATTAGCAGCTATGCAATCGTTTTCATGGAGACATATGGTGCATTAGTGCTTCATATTGCCCGCTATTGTTTGAACCTCAACTGGTTTGTTTATATGCGCCTATTTTTGCTTAAAATTCTTGCTTTTATGTTACCAAGGGTTTGTCCTCCTGTGCCAATTTGAAGTGGCTTTCGATTATCGAAAACAAGCTTGTCAGCTTAAAAGGTGTTGAGGAGCTCTCAAAGCTGCAGGTGACTTACCTCTCCGCCTGTCCCCCCCATGCATTTCCATGTAGCCTAACTAAATTCAGTACTGAATCTTACCACGCTACTTTGAGTTGCCTCACTTGGGAGTTGTTTTACAGGTACTGAATGCTGGCAAGAACAAACTTACCAAAATGGATGAAGTCGCATCTTTAACAAGCCTGGGAGCATTGATTCTGAATGGTAATGCAATTGATGAATACTTTAGGCTGTCCATTACTCTTATTTCTCTTGTTGGTAATATACTTGATTTCATAAGAGAATCTTTGCAATTTTTAATGCAGATAACAATATTTCTTCCATCTGCAAGCTTGATCGGTTGCAACAGTTGAATACACTTGGTATGTAAGTCGAAACCTCGCATGTGTAGTAGCTTGAACTGGATTACTTTACCCTGTTGACACATACTTACATCCTTTTCTTAAAATAAGATGGTCAGCACCTTTTCCATTAAGAGATCATGATATACAACACTGTTCACAACTTTGTTGTTACAACTATAGAAATTTGCATGGTAAATAATAGTTTTTGTGCACCTGACATTTGTTTTGCTTCTCCTTCTATATTTATATTTCAATCCAATCACCTAATAAAAAAAATATGTTTTCATATAGGAGCTATGAGACAATAGATAACTATGTTTCCCTTCACTTAATTGTAACATTTACTCCGCTGCAGTTCTCTCTAAGAATCCTGTTTTTACCATCGGCAATGCTTTGGTCAAGGCTAAGTCTATGAAAAAGGTATTATTCATTTCTTTATCCTTATTACATAACTATAGAAAAGAATGTGTTGTTTCTTCTGTGTGGAGCCTATTTCTAACCCTTTTTTTTTTTGAAAGACCAGCCTATTTCTAACTCTGAATGACTAATGTGTCACTGCTACTTCTTTTCATAGCTATCCTTGTCTCACTGCCAAATAGAAAATATTGGATCTTCTCTTGCCGAGTGTGTGGAACTGAAGGAACTTAGGCTTTCTCACAACAAGATCAGTGTATGATTTCATTGGTTGTCCTTTTTGCACTTTGATTGGTGTCCTAAGCATAAATTTGTCTATTGCACTTGATGACTGTGACTTCTGGTTTGAATCTACAGACAATCCCTTCAGATTTGGCCAAAAATGTGAAGATCTTGAACCTTGATTTGGGGAATAACTTTATTGAGAGGAGTTCAGATTTGAAGGTTTGCACCTATCACTGTTTGCGAATTAATCTGTCATGAATTTTTTTTTTACTGTAACAGTCACTTGTTTCGTTGCCAGGTACTTTCTGAATTGCGCTACTTGAGGAACCTTAATTTGCAGGGAAATCCTGTTTCTGAGAAGGACAGTCTTGTCAAAAAGGTGATTCCCCTGACCAACTTGATTTTTTTGTATGTACTGCAATTCTGTAGTAATTCCAGTGTTCTCTCAGGTTAAGAAATTTGTGCCAACCTTGCGCATATTGAATGCAAAGCCCCTAGAGGCCACATCCAAGAGTGATAAGAGCTCTAGAAAAGAGAATCCTCCGAGCAAAGATAAAGACTCCATTGGGATTGATACAAAGAAGGATAAAAGGAAGAAATCTAAACAAGAGTTAAAGGGCCTTGAAGAGCTTGAAGTCCAGAGTATTTCCACAGGTGTCACCACTTCGAACCCTGGTAATAAACTTGAAGTGCCAGACGGTAAGGAAAGGAAGAAGGTCAAGAAGGAAGCTAAGACGAAGAAATCTGAAGAGCTGGACCATGCCAATAACAGTAACTTAAAGAACAAAGACGTTCAATCTTCTGCCTATGATACCAGCACAAAGGACAAGAAGGAAGCCAAGAGGAAGAAATTCATTGATGAAGAAGATGTAGATGCCGAAGGAATTGACAATACAGAAATATCATTTGCAGATTTAATGTTTTCCAATGTGGGCAATCCAGAGACTAAGCTAAAGGACAGCTCAACCCTGGAAGGTGCTCCTGATGGAAAATTTGTTGGAGGTCTTGTAATTGATCACACGAAGAAGAGAAAGAAATCAAAAGGTGTTGTCACCATCACTGACTCTTCAGCTCTTAAGATGTTTTCCTCAATGCCAGAGGTGGGAGCAGGAGGGCTTGGCCTGTCAGGATGGGATGAGTAGCGCCTAGCTCCCTAGTACCATAAGTTTGCTGCCTGATGATTTCATGTAATTCCTTTTTAGAATCGCCTTGCTACAAGAACTATATAGCAATCACCATCCGGTTCTGCTCAACAGTGTTTTGGGTCACCTGCACTTGGAACATTTGAATTACCAGTGTCATGGTTTGGAATTTTCTAAGACAAAATGATGGCGAAAACCTCAATTTTATGTGAATCGAGCAGCATTTCGTCTCTTCCCATCAATTACATTTATGGGGTGTGATTTGAGGAACCAAGCCCCTAAGATGAGGTGGTGTATCATCAGTTCAACCCATAATTTTAGTGGAATGACTATACTTCTCACGCTTGCACCAATTATAAGGTATTCCCTCCATTCCAAATTATAAAACATTCTAGCTTTTCTAGATACATATTTTGCTATTCACTTGCGGAAATGATTGGACGCGGGCGTCCGAACGGACGGACGCCATGGGCCCACTCTGCATCGCATCTGTCGCGCTTCCCCCGCTCCTTTGCCCCATTCCACGCTCCTTGCCCTTGCCGTCACATGCCCCACCGGCACCTCTCAGCTGCTTGCTCCGGCTGCGCCCCTACTCCCTCTGGTGCGTGCCCCTGAGACGCTCCTACCGCGCGTTGCTCCCTCTGGTGCGCTCCCCCAAAAGGGTAGCCGCCAGGCTGGGCGTGCCGCACCATGCCTGGGCTGACCTGTCGTTGCCTCGTCCTTATCCACCATGACCCCCGCAACCGAACCCTACTGTGCAGTGCTCCGGCCTTGCACCCGCCTATTAGGGTTTGCTAAAAGCGCATGTTGTAAGCGTCTGTTTAAGTGTTTCATATGTTTCAAAAGTATATTGCAAGTGTTTTATATTGATGTTGCAAAAGTAGATCGAGATGTTGCATATGTTGCAATTGTTGTACACGTATGTTATAAAGTGTGTTTATCTAGATGTTGCATATGTTTCACATATATGTTGCAAGTGTTTTATCTAGATGTTTACAAATGTTTGCAATGGTTTTCAAGTATTTTTCAGTTGTTTTTCAAGTGTTTCAGACGCATGTTTCAAGTGTTTCATTTATATTCAGATATATGTTTCAAGTGTTACATCTGGATATTTCAAAAGTAGATCGATGTGTAGCACATGTTACAATAGTGTCGGTTGCTGCCGGACAGCAGCCTGCCGCGGCGTCCTCTCCTGTCCTCTCCCTCCCCTCCCTTCCTTCCATCTCGATGTGGCGGATCGAGCTTAGCGAGTGCAATGACGCGGACGCCCAACGAGCAAAATGCCCGCGGAGGTGGTGGCCCTAGGTGGGCCAACAGCAGCTCGATATCCTGCGTGATGGCCCCGCAGCAAGCTGAGGTCCGCGTCGTCCGCTTCTACGCACGAGAAATAGAGCAGTCAAGGGCATCCGGACGCGACACTTGTCCTCCCGATTCAGTTATATATACGCTGTCTATTCATATAAATGAATATGTAGAAAGGCCAAAATATCTTGTAATTTGGAACGGAGTATTAGAAGAGAAATAAGATGATGGACGCTTCATTCCATTCTTATATAAAAAAAACAAATAAAAAAGAGGGGAATCGATCACTCCATTCCCCAAACCAAACTCGGTATTAGTTTATCACCCATCAATGATTCAATACTCCAAAAGCCGTTTATACAGGAAATTTAGAGCAACAGAATACTCCTGCTATCCATAATCGCAGAAAATGGACATAAAAATGCTCAACACGACAATAAAGCGCAAATGAGCCATGGAGGAACGGTTGATTTTTGCAAAGGAACTTTGATTTTTTCCCCTTTCGTCAGCCTCTCTCATTTACTATGTGCTGTTTGAACAGTTTCAATTGAACGTAGCTGCTGAAATCATAAGCTCACTAAATTGCAGTCCGAAAGAAAAGCAGTTTCTGAGCTAGGGCACTTCATACAAGTGATTGTTTAGTTTTGCACGAAAGGGTCCTTCAAGTCCACCAGAGGTCATTGTGTAGGGGTACTATTGTAGCCGCTTGCAAATAAATTCATATGGAGGAACTTTGTCAACTGCAACAAGGGTAAGGCAAGGAAATCACATTAAGTCGTAAGCTGCATGCTCAAGTTAATAGATCAACTACACTTCAAGCCTAGGATGAGAGCAATAACAAACATACCATTTCCCCAGCTAACCATTGTGGGTTGCGAAGCTAGCATCTTCCTGGCAAATGTTGCAACATCATCTAGAGTAATTTCTTCCATACATTGAAGGAAGTAGTCAATAGGCTTCCTGTTGTTATGGCAACAAAGCAGAAAAAAGGATCAATAGTTTAATACACAAGCGCAATTAACACTGAAGTACCTAGCATACAGACTTACCTGCAACCATAAGATAACAGCTGCCTTCCAATATCTTCTGCAACAACTACCTGCAGTAATGTTAACAGAGAATGACAAGTCTTATAAGAAATACCTGACAGGAAACAGGAAACAGACCAGGGATTCATGATTACCCTAGATTCAAGATTCATTAATACAGATGAAATCGTTGAGTTTTTCGCTCGTTGCAGTTCAACCTCTGTCACTGAGCACACACAGACCACAAGTTTTAGAACAGGCAGTCAAAATGAATAGCCATTAGCCAAGCTTTTCAACCAAGGCCTAGTTCACTTTGCAAAAAATTTGAACCCAATGAATAGTACCGTTTTCGTCTTATTTGGCAAATATTGTCTAATCGTGAACCAACTAGGCTCAAAAGATTCATCTCGTGATTTCCAACTAAACTGTGTAATTAATTATTTTTTTACCTACATTTAATACTCCATGCAAGCGGCTAAAAATTGATGTGATGGAGAGAGAGTGAAAAAACTTGGAATTTGGATGACATCTAAACAAGGCCCAAGTAGGGCATCATTCATACCTTCTCCAGGAGTTGCAACAGCAATTAATTCACTTATTGCGATATCAACAGCCTTTGCCACAAAATCTGATGGCTGGACTAGTCAAAATAGGCAAAAAAATAATATACATATCAGAGCCCCGTACAAAGAAGAAAAGGTAAATCTGTCATGTGCAAGCGCAACAAAAGTATAGTTGCTGCATGAACCAAACAGTTGACTGCTCTAAGATGTGAAACGTATCTCCAGCAGTAGTTTTCAGTGAGAAAGCTAAACAGGTATACCCACCATGTTAAATAGTAGTAGGGCAACAGATGACTACTGTTCTTATTCATATTGTGCATTTTCTATAGGCTGATGGGCCATCCTAACACTAGCAGGAAGGCACTGGACAGCAAAGATACATCAAGACCAACTAGTGCCCACTGGAAGTTGTGTAGGGATAAAAGCAGGATGAAAGAGCTGGCCTTAATTAGGGATCAAAATGGTCGGTAAAGATATTTTCTATACGGAAACGATTCCCTGGTCGGTCGGAAGCTCACCATATTTTCATTTTAACTATATACAGTGCTAAAAGAAATTAGAAGATCAAAAAATTAAATACGGTTATGGTATGAAGCGGTCATAAACGATATCATTTTTACGGAAACAGTTCCTGGTAAATGAAATGCTCCATTTCCATTTTCATCCCTAGCCTTAATACCACTAAAAAATTCATAATCATGGAACACGATCATACAAAACAAATTTCAAATTTACAAACTTCAGTACAAAGAAGAAACAAGTTTAATTAAGAAAACATATGAGACACAGAACCATGCAAGAAAATATTAGCTCACCGTGGTTAAGTAGATACCAAAGAGGCCACTGCTGTCATATACATTACTAAATGCAGAAAAAGACTCAACAGAGTTATATTTATTTAGGACACGTAGATCTGCAAAGAAACAACAATTGAGCATAGCCTTCATCAGAAATATTTCACCCACCAAAAATCTAAGTCTCTAATACAGCAACACAAAGAAACAAAAATATAGATAATGCAGCATGTGACATAATTCTAAAGTGTAGCACAGTTTTTGAGATTTTCGCAATCTAAGTACATTTTCTAGAGCCATACAAAGAGTTGAACAATCATCAAGTGTTCAGGACTTACAAAGCCGTGAATGCATCCCTTTTCCAGGACCACCAGAGGAGAATGAACCACCACCACCCATTAAAGTCTGCCAAATGTAATTATTGTGTATGGACATTCATGGATTAACAATTAGATAGAAAACTCGGAATCATTAGCTCCACCTGTATGACAGTCATAATTGTAGCGTCTCTCTCTTGAAGCCAGCCCCCTGGCACTTCAAAAGCTAATGCGACATGTGTCATCTGCGTAAGACAGCGAGATGAGCAAAGACTATATCCAGTACGTCGAAGTAGAACAAAAGGAAAACACCAAATGAAAAAGGGTATACATAGCCCATATAGAGTGGAAAGATCATATTACATCTGAATCTGCTCTGTGTCTGGAATCTCCACCAACATATGTAGACTTTGGCTTTTCCATTGGGGTCCCCTTGTGCCAATCTTTCAACAAAAGATCTGCATAACCTAGCAAGTGTTCGTGATCAACACCTGATGCTGCTAGAACCACACGATCAGCAGTAAAATTTTCCTGTTACATACATAGCATTATTCTCAATCTTTTTGTATAATAATGCTTCATCAATTTTTGGAAAGAAAACAGGAAAATAACCATATGAGATCAAAGACGTGCTAGTAATTTTGGCTTATCTATGGTATCATGAGCAATAACACATTAGCATCAAATAGTTGCAGCATTCTCTTAGTCTTATCTACAATTACAGTCAACGCATACTAACTACTTCAGTGCTGATAAGTTCTTGTGTGTTACCTGATAGTAGCAAGAATTGCATTCCAGCATTAAATTAGACAACTTGAAGAACCGTTATGCAGTATTTGTGAACTGATAATATTAAGTTATGAACCTAAATGACAAAGTACCTACCATAACTTAAATATATATATGTTCTGTGCTGCCTAGTTTAATATGATACTGCTGAGGTGTGGTCACTTCAAACTATGTACTTATTAGCAGTAAGTCGATTCTTACGAGGAATGCAGAAATCAAATGAATAAATAAAGAAAAAAAAGGACCTTACATGATAGAACTTTTGAATAATTTTAGAGGATCTCGAGAGCCTCCGGCATGTATCCCTTGAGCGTGTCATAGCTGTAGACCATCTGCTCTCTGGAGGCTGAGGCGCCGACGTTGCCCCCGGCAAGCTCGAGCTCGTGCACGATGTTGAGGTGGCTCCGGTGCTTGGTGTCCTTGAAGGCCATCCTCTCCAGCATGTGCGAGACGCCGGTGGTCTCCCCGGACTCGTAGACGGAGCCGGAGTTGACAAAGAAACCGATGCACGCTGAAGGACCCTGCCGGAGACGAGCTCCGCAAAGCAGCTTCAGAATCAACCCGCACTGGAGAACAGCGGGAGGGAAAAAAAAAGGTATCTTTGGGCAACACAGCGACTGTGTGCTGTGCATTACCGGGACATCCTCGGAGGCGACGCGGAGGCCGTTGGGGAGCGTGGTGACCCGGGTGGGGCTGCGGCTCAGGTTGTCGGGGAGGCATGGTGGGAGGTCCAGCCCGGGGAGAGGGCGCAGGAGTGAACCCTCGCACGCTGCGAAGGCTTCAGCGGCGGAGAACCGTCGCGCCGCCGCCGCGGGTTCCAGTCCGCACACCTGCAACGCGATGGGACGGGAGCGGCGAAGCGTTAGTGAAGAGGCATCGGTGGCAGGCAACAGGCGAGAGAGAGAGAGAGAGGAGAACCGGAGGGTGGCTTACCTTGCGGAGGACGCGCGTGGCGGAGGAGCGCAACCGCGGTAGCATCCTGGACCTGGAGAGCATCGCCATCGGAGGCGACGGCAGTGGAGTTTCGCCCCAACTCCGGAAGGCGAAGTGGTTGGTGTTTGGGCCGTAGGGTTGGCTTTGGGTTCTAGTATTTCCTAATGGGCCTTCTTCTTCTAATGGGCTGGGCTTCGGCCCAGTACAAAGAGCACTCTCGCTTGGCGCGCGCCCTTCTTGTGGGGGTCCTTGCCTTATCCAGACGAAGACAAGGAGCTGCAGGCGCTGCTTCCTCCATTGCCTCTCATGGAGGCGTCCTTGCTCGTGGCTCCCAAGCCTTCCATGCCCAGGACCGTTTCTTCCATCTTCTCCGCTAGGAGGTGGGGGTGCCTCGCCGTCGCTGCCACCGCCAAGGTCACTTGCTCTTCCTGCGAGTTCGACCAACACGCTCTCTTCTTCCTTCTCATGCTTCTTCCATTTGTGCAAAACAGCGACTCGGCACCCGCTCAGAAAGTGTGAACGTCGATGCCCCGGTCGAGCACCTAGCACCGCCTACTGCGAGGAAGACAACAACGACGGCGGGAGGTCGCGGCGGTCTTCTCGTCTGGACGGCAGCGCTACCATGTCACGCTTTATCAGCCGGGGCGGTGGAATCGGGACCGTCGTCGTCGCTGGACACCCTGTACCGCGCGGCGGCGGTGCTGGGCGACCTGGACCCGGCGGCGGCGAGGGCGGTGGCGGGCGTGGCGGGGCCGGTGCTGTCGGCGTTCGGCTTCCTCTTCATCCTGCGGATCGTCATGTCGTGGTACCCGAGGCTCCCCGTCACGGAGTTCCCCTACGTGGTGGCGTACGCGCCCACGGAGCCGTTCCTCGCCGTCACGCGCAGGGTCATCCCGCCGCTCGGCGGCGTCGACGTCACGCCCGTCGTCTGGTTCGGCCTCGTCAGCTTCCTCAGCGAGATCCTCGTCGGGCCACAGGGCCTGCTCGTCCTGCTCTCGCAGCAGCGCTAGCGACCACCGCATTTTGCTTTCTCCGATTCATCGATCGTGTCGTCCATTGTAACAAATCATTTTATATATAATTGAGTAGAGGCAAAACTAGACGGCTCTGCATCAACAGAGTAATATGGTTTGCAGCTTCAGATCAAACTATATGGACAACGTATGATTTGAGAGAGAGAGAGATTAATTTCCTATAAATTAGTTGTCATTTACAAAGGCACACTTCGTGCCTTGTCCATTTTAATACAGATCATAAATATTTCCACATGCCACCATTTGATTTCAGTCACTACGGCCAACTTATTCTGTGTATCTCGTATAAAAATCAATCGGGCTGACATATCATGCCAGGACTATGTACTATGCTATCCCACTGAAGCCTGCAGCTCCAAACTCCCCATCTATAACCTTTCCTCCTAACACTGACTGGTGTATATTTCCTTCCTCCCTTCCGTATCGCAAAAAAATTCAAAGGGGGAGGAAAACAAAAGAGAGAAAAATCTTCAACAAAAAGTAAGGCTCCGTCACACACCCTGCACCCCGAGTGGACGAGTCTCTTCATGTGCTTTGCAACTTGTAATTGCCTCCACTGATGAAGCATAAATTGGTGACAACAGTACTTTGTACAGCTGACAGGCAAGTAACGATGAAAGTCAGCTGATGGCATTGGTTATTGGTGGATGGAACAAAGCTCCCACTTTCCTTCGCCATCAATGAGTTTCAGTTCCAAGGAATGGAAGGGAATCAGAGCAGGCCTCTGCAAACAAATAAGCAAACAGAGGAACTCAGTCATACATATTCAACAAATGGGCAGGAAAGATTTAAACTGCGAGCGGCTACAGCAAGGGAGCTGCCGGCTAGAAATAAGAAGAGTATGATGAATACTTGTGAAGATGTGATCACTGTTATGCCCATGTTGGTTGCTAGCCTGTACAGATGCTCCTCAACGTCCACACTTGTGGCACTGCAAAGAGTAGCTTTCTAAGTACCGCACACTGTGTGGTCAAGAATTCAAACGAAAATATGAAAAACATTAAGACATACTTGGTGCATTCGTCGAGGATGCCATATTTAGGACAGTGAAAGAACAGACGAGCCTGAAAACAAAGCAGTTCCTCCCACTTAGCACAAGCACAAAGCTAGAGATATTCATTTGTTTAAGTCAATAATAAATACAGCTTAAAATTATATAGGTCTTAATCACACTGACCATCCCCAGCCTCTGCTGTTCTCCCAAGGATAGAATATCTTCCCAGTTAGGAGTAGCATCCCAACCTTCTCTTTCTAGAAGATACACCAAGCGAACATTCTCTAGAATCGTCTTCAGGTGATCATCCAACATCTTGGAAGCTGTAGACTTGTCAACTACATCACCAACATAAACATATAGCGTTAAATTATACAAAGCTCAAAGTAACAGCAGCAAGAAAGATAAGTGGCACCTACTTGTTTCATACGAAAGCATCTTCAACTTTGCCTCCTCATGCGAGAGAGGGTATATGATCTGATCCCTCAAGGTTCCAAGACAAGTATATGGACGTTGCGGAACATTAAAAATTCCTTCAGATGGCTTGGTAAGACTACCAGAAGCAATGGGCCACAAACCTCGAAGCACCCTAAAAATGGAACTCTTTCCACTACCATTTGGACCTTCAAGGAATAAAAAACATAATAGAGATTAGAGAAACAATGTCAATATGGTGCTAAACTTAAATCAGACAAAGGCTGCAACATGATATACCAGTCACAAGAAGGCTTTTCCCTTGAGATACATCACAAGACAATTGGCTAGCCAATAGCTTTTGTGATGGTGTTACAATATCCACGCCACGGAAGGAAATTATTTCTTCAGAAGTGGCATTTATAGCATCAGAAGGCACGACAGGATCTAGATGAACAGCGGTACAATATTCAGGTGCAAGCAAGTGATAACATCAAGAGAGAAGGAAATATTCAGGTGCAAGCAAGTGATAACATCAAGAGAGAAGGATATAAATCCACATTTATCATTTGTGAACTACAAATATTCAGTTACAATCAACCTGTCATACCACTACCTACTACTACTACTACTACTACTACTACTACTACTACTACTACCACTAAATTTCAGTATGAATTGACACTTACTGCTTTGTGATGCCTGTAGAAGCTCCTCAAGCTCAAATATTCTGTTAATACCACCAGAGAGTTCAAGGAACTTCTTGTGTAACTCAAGAATATCACCAAACGCTATGAAGCTTTGTGACACCACAGATGCCAAGAACCTCAGAGCATGTGCCAACTCTCCTGTAATTCCGAAAACACGAGAGCATACTTTCAAAAATCTATGCCAAAAGGAACACCACACAAAAAATGGAAGCGCTGCCAAGATTTTGTTTTTAATAATGGAACTTTCAAGATTACTGCTAACCTTGAGTTGAAGTCAAAGCTCGGTCTCCCTTGTGCTCCAAAGCATATAACATACTCAGCCCCCATGTCACATTATGAGGAAGTTGTTTCGTCACAAAATCATCAAAAATACCATAAAGCCACTTTTTTCTCAATAGAACCTTTGAGTGGTTGAGCAATGTCGTGAATTTAGCGTCAATCATCTGTTTTTTTGGAGGGGAAAAGCGGAATGTAAGGGCACAAAATTTTACCAAGAATAGATCATGTATCAGATGACAAAAGAAAATACAAAACTGTATTTTTAGCATTACATGATTTAATCAACAGATAAACTTGTGAGTTAACAACATATACAGCACCTGGTATTTGGGATTTTGATTGAACCTTAAGACTGATTAAAATAAAGTATCATAAACTACCAGACAACACAATTTCAGAAGTGACAGAATACAGACATGTAATAATCTTGTGTAGCATTCATGTACTATGAAGAAACTTACAGCTTTCTCCCTTGATCCACCACCAAAGAAAGCAATTGACTCAGCATGCGTCCGCAATCTTGAGTGCATGAACCTTGATGAAGGTTACAGGGCCAACAAATTAAATCTTTTCAGAAGATATGAAAGTAATAAACTTTGCTAATGCTCGATGAAGTATTACTAACCTGAACGTGCCTTCAAGTTCTTGTTCTTGATTTGCGAGATCACCAAAGTCAGGGGACACAGCTCTTAGAAAACCAAGACCTAGGAACATGTAAGCATACAGTATAGCAACCCCTCTTCGCCCAGACAAAAGCTTCATTCTCCATGTAAACCTGGTGAATTCCAATAGGGTTAGAAACCAAAGCTCAGTATTAAGAAACGCATGGCCAAAACTACGAGATCATGAGAGAGGCTCACCAAATAATATCAACTAGTGGCTTCACCATACCAGTAAGCAAGCCAGCAAGATCATTGGTCAGCTTCTCTACATCATGTGTCATTCTTTGGTCTGCATCCATACTCACACCTGAAATGTTGAATACCTGCAAGATAAGCTAGAAGTGCTCAGTTCTCGTGGAAAACATATATATTACGCTCCACACAATGCGGAATCTACCAAAATTTCAAAACAATGACCAATGTCAACTTCAGCTATCAAATCTATAGCCAACTTATATAAATACAAAACAACCTTCTGGTTGATGTACAAAACTGTACCAAACAAAAGAATTCGTCCACCATATATTTTCAGTATCAACTTTCAGGAAAGCAAACAGCCCAAGAAGTGTTTACGAACAGATTAATCAGGTACTAAGTGCCACAAATGCAGAAAAATATGACTTCAAACTGTCACATTCTGAAGACCCTGTTTATTAAATTACTCGAGATATACACATGGGACAAAAACAAGATAGTACTAGACTGAGGTTGTACAGTGCATATAGACACATGTGATAAGCTCAAACCAGATACACATGATGACATGAACCAAACGTAACTTGAAGATTCAATAGACAGAATTCTATGCCAGTTTCAAACGCTTGCTCATCCAAAATAAAAAGATGATTGTATGCATGTCATGCAAAAATACAAACAATAAAGGGGAAAGAAAACACTGCCACATAGTGCAATAAAAGCCTGGGTGAGTATCCAATGGGAGAAAATCTCACCTTGTAAAAAGCATTTCTTTTCAAATAATATTGAAGCAGATGATTGGTCATGCGAATCCGCCATCCAAGGGCAATTCTTGAAGTAAGATTTCTGTAAAGAAACAATTAATCAGATCATGGAACCGATTATATAAATTAGTTAATTCCACAAGAAGCTTTGTATGCCTGGAAGAATGATAATTGGATTCATCATTCATGCAGTGAAGATTCTATCAGGAACCAAATTTAGTATCTAGAAAATACTTCAAATGAGCGGAACCACAAATTACCTCAGTGAGGGTGACACGATGGAATTTGCTGCACTTTGCAGCACACTGATGCCAGCCAAACGAATGAATGCAGCTTTGTCCTGCTCCAAGACATACTTGACACTTGTTCCTGTATTAGTATATAGTGCATGCTATCAGTTCTAGTTTGTGTAGTTAGCAAAGAGAATACAAATGGTGCCAATGCAAGCAACTGCCTACTTTCTTATCGAACAGCATACCATTCAATGAAGCTATACGATCTGAAATCCAAGTGCGAGAGAATACAAGTAGTGCCACTGCAAGCAGCTGCCCTCCTTGCTTATCAAATAGCTTTGGAACCTGGCAATCGAATATTTAGGAACAATATTAGAACTGAAGAACTTATAACATCCCAGATTCATGATATGTTTATATTAATCCAATTTAAGATTTAATCTTCTGATATCTTCAAAAATCACATGTTATATCAGGTCCAAGAGGAAAGAAGTCAATGAATGGTAAGAAGCAAAACATATCCTAACACTACAATGGATTATGAAATACAACTGTGTACCAGTATTTGAGACATTGCAGCAACTCTGACAGGCAAAGGTCTTGGAGAGCATTGCAATTGTGTGACAATAGATGATTGTACTGTATGTTCTATCTCCATACTGGGGGAAGATGCTATGATCTCTGTCGAATAGGACTGCTTCTTGGGCTTCATTGATGCATTGCCCTGGGAAACAGAATCCAGTTAAAGATAGAAGATGAGCCAAATAATAACACATGGAGGTAATAGGTGATATTCTAAATACATAGCAAGTACCTTTGTGCTGGTGATGAAAGCCCTTTGAACAGTAAGTGCATCAGACTTGCGATCACTTTCTGATGACTTCAGCACATCAAACTCAACTTCAGGAGAGAAGGAAGAACCATTTCTAAAAGAACAAACTCAATTTCAATATTACTTTTTCAGTGCTCAAAATTTAAAATAAAAAAATAAAAATAGAAGTATATTTCTGTAACCTGTTGTCCTGAATATCCCACCCTCCTTCACCATCTAAGGATAAAACAATTTCATGAAATGCAACTAATGCTGGACGGTGAGATATTGTTATGCATGACGTGCCCATTGCTCGAACCCTTTTGCAGAAGCGCTCTTCCATATCAGTTGTCACAGCACTAGTGCATTCATCCAGGATAGCAAACTTTGGCTTATGATAGAACAGTCTAGCCATTCCTAATCTTTGCTGCTCACCAAGAGACAATTCGTCACCCCAGTTAACTTCCTTGTCAAGAGGATAGCGTTCTAGCAAGTATTCCAGATCAACCTGCAACCAACAGGCAACACTAAGGATTTCCTAGCTTATTACTTCTCAGTTGCTTGCAAAAACAAAGTGAAAAGATGATGGTAAATGCTTTGAGAGGCTAATTTATGAACTACACAGATATGATTGTTATTACATTCTTTAGAAGATCCACCATGCCACCATAGCTGAGAGGTTCAGTCTCTTGGTCTACTGTGAGTGGATAGATTAACTGGTCGCGAAGTGTTCCGACAGCTGTATATGGTCTCTGGGGCACATAAAATATTTCCTTGTTGAGATTGGAGCCAACACCAGGTTTGACAATATGACCAGATACCATCGGCCACAGACCACCAAGAACACGGAAAAGGGAGCTTTTTCCACTACCATTGGGACCTGAAATAGAAGTTAAGGGACATCATAAAATTAATCTCCCATGGCTGCAAGCCTGCAACTCCATAAAGCAAAAGCACATAGATATAAAACAGAATGTGTCATACACATAAAACGTCAAGAAAGATCGTCTACTTGACAGACCTTCCCCACGTTCAAGGAGATTAGCTTTCTTTTTTTGAAGATTAAGCAGATGATTATTGTTGCTATGTAAGCTGGACAAATGATTAAGAAAAATTTATGCAAGACTGATCATCAGTAGAATCAAATCAACCACGCAAGCAAGCTCAATGCATCTGGGAAAACAGCCTACACTGGCTTGGTTTAATAGTTTAAATTGCCCTTTAAGCTGAAGAGGACATCTAAGGGTACTTAAACAGGCAGAAAGAACACCAATAATATTCAGAAGAAATATATAACACAGGCTGCCTGCTCCCGGGTGTAGTAAAAAATGAGCAAGGGTCTTCGCACTTTCCTCGACGGGTACGAAGGGTAAGGAAGCTAGCCGAGCCAACTAGGATTCGTCTAGGTAGCTGGAACGTAGGGTCCCTAACGGGTAAGTTAAGAGAGCTAGTTGATGCAGCAATTAGGAGGCGTGTAAATATTCTATGCGTTCAGGAGACTAAATGGAAGGGCCAGAAGACGAAGGAGGTGGAGGATACTAGCTTCAAACTTTGGTACACGGGGACAACATCGGGTAGGAATGGTGTAGGCATCTTGATCGATAGGAGCCTTAAGGATGGAGTCGTTGATGTTAGGAGGCAAGGCGACCGGATTATCTTGGTCAAGCTGGTAGTTGGAGATTCGGTTCTGAATGTGATCAGTGCATATGCCCCTCAGGTAGGTCTTAGCGAGGGCACCAAGAGGCGGTTTTGGGAAGCTCTTGATAGCATGGTTAGTGTCGTGCCTATCAGCGAGAAACTCTTTATAAGAGGAGATCTCAATAGCCATGTTGGTGCGACTAATGTAGGTTTCGAGCGGGTGCACGGGGGGTTTGGGAATGGTAGTAGGAATCAAGAGGGGGAGGATGTTTTGAACTTCGCGTCGGCCTATGACTTGTTGATAGCGAACACCCTCTTTAGGAAGAGGGAATCCCATTTAGTGACCTTTCGTAGTGGACAACACTCGAGTCAGATCGACTTTATCCTTGCAAGGAGGGAGGATAGACGTGTTTGCTTTGATTGTAAGGCGTTACCTGGGGAGTGTGTTGTCCCTCAACACAAGCTTGTGGTGGCGGACTTTCGCTTTCGGGTACGTGTCCACCGGGACAAACGGGCCAAGATTGCGAGAACGAAGTGGTGGAAGCTTAGAGGGGAAGCAGCGCAAACGTTTAAGGAGAGGATGTTAGACGAGGGGCCTTGGGAAGAAGGAGAAGATGCCGATGACATGTGGCTAAAGATGGCAACATGTGTCCGGAAGGTGGCTTCGGAAGTGTTTGGCGTGAGTAGGGGAGGCAAACGAGAAGCGAAAGACACATGGTGGTGGAATAATGAGGTGCAAAGGGCTATTAGGGAGGAGTGTTTCAAGCGTCTCCACCATGACAAGAGTGCAGCCAACATCGAGGGCTATAAAATAGCGAAGAGGGTTGCAAAGCGAGCTGTGAGTGTAGCAAAAGGTCAGGCGTATGATGGCCTTTATCAGCGGCTAGGCACAAAGAAAGGGGAGAAGGACATTTATAGGATAGCTAGAATCCGCGAGAGGAAGACAAGGGACATCAACCAAATAAAATGCATTAAGGATGGGACAGATCGACTTCTGGTGAAGGATGAGGAGATCAAGGACAGATGGAGAGAATACTTCGACAAATTGTTTAATGGGGAGAATGAGGGTCCTACCCTTGAGTTGGACGACTCATTTGACGATACCAACAGACGCTTTGTGAGGAGAATTCAGGAGGCAGAGATCAGGGAGGCTTTGAAGAGGATGAAGGGAGGTAAAGCGATGGGCCCTGATGGTATCCCCATTGAGGTGTGGAGATGCCTAGGCGCCAGAGCGATAGTATGGTTAACTAAGCTTTTTAACCTTATTTTTCGGTCTAACAAGATGCCTGAAGAATGGAGAAGTATATTAGTACCTATCTTCAAGAACAAGGGAGATGTTCAAAATTGTACTAACTACCGTGGGATTAAGTTGATGAGCCATACGATGAAGCTCTGGGAGAGGGTTATCGAGCATCGCCTAAGGAGAGTGACACATGTGACCCAAAATCAGTTTGGGTTCATGCCTGGTAGATCGACCATGGAGACGATTTTCTTATTATGACAATTGATGGAGAGATATAGGGAACAGAAGGACTTGCACATGGTCTTTATTGACTTCGAGAAGGCATATGACAAAGTACCGAGAAATGTCATGTGGTGGGCCTTGGAAAAGCACAAAATCCCAACTAAATACGTTACCCTCATCAAGGATATGTACAGGGTGGTGACGTTTGTCCGAACATGTGATGGCGACACCAGTGACTTTCCAATTAAAATAGGACTGCATCAGGGGTCAGCTTTGAGCCCTTATTTATTTTCTTTGGTGATGGATGAGGCCACAAGGGATATACAAGGTGATATCCCTTGGTGTATGCCATTTGCTGATGATGTGGTGCTAGTTGACAACAGTAGGGCAGGAGTTAATAGGAAGTTAGAACTATGGAGGCACACGTTAGAGTCAAAAGGATTCAGACTTAGTAGGACTAAGACCAAATACATGAGGTGCGATTTCAGCGCGACTAGACATGAGGAGGGAGACGTTAGCCTCGATGGGCAAGTGGTGGCCAAGAAGGATACTTTTCGGTATTTAGGGTCGATGCTACAAAAGGATGGAGACATTGATGAAGATGTTAGGCATAGAATTTCAGCCGGCTGGTTGAAATGGCGTCAAGCTTCTGGCGTCCTGTGTGACAAAAGAGTGCCTCATAAGCTGAAAGGTAAGTTCTATAGGACGGCGATTCGCCCGGCGATGTTATACGGTGCTGAGTGTTGGCCTACAAAAAGGCGACATGTCCAGCAATTGAGTGTAGCAGAAATGCGTATGTTGCGTTGGTGTTGTGGGCACACAAGGAGGGATAGAGTTCGGAAAGACGATATTCGGGATAGGGTTGAGGTGGCACCAATTGAGGAGAAATTGATTCAACATCGGTTGAGATGGTTTGAACATGTCCAACGGATGCCTCCTGAGGCGCCGGTGCGTAGTGGGGTTCTAAAGCGGGCCGATAATGTAAAGAGCGGTAGAGGTCGACCTAAACTAACATGGGACGAGTCCGTTAAGAGAGACCTTAAGGAGTGGAATATCTCCAAGGATTTAGCTATGGACAGGAGCGTTTGGAAACTAGCAATCAACGTGCCTGAACCGTGACCTCTTTCTGTCTTGTGCCCTTTATGTCCCTTTATGTGTCTCCCTATTTCTCGTCTCTTTTGGGTTTCATCTCTAGCCTACCTCAATTTGCTTGGGACAAAAGGCTATGTTGTTGTTGTTGTTGTTGTAGGCTGCCTGCTCCTCCTGTTGCTGCAAGGCCTTTTGTGGTTAGCTTCTTTTGTTTGGTTATTTTTCCAGGTGCTGCAACCTATAGTATCTTGCTTTCTTCTCTGATTCTAGTGTAGCAATGCAGCGAGTGCTGGGCAAGAATGGCAGAGCTTTTGCCCTGATATCAGGAAAAACAAGAAATGTCTAAATTTGAATAGTAAGACACAAGCATTGAATTAGACAGATGCAAATTGCTTTTTCTGTAGCCACAGATCAGGCAATTCCAGACCAAAGAGCATATTTCAAGACTGATTCCAAGTAATTAAGGTGAACAGGAACTATTGGACTAGGACACCAATTCACCACCAAGGCACCAACAGAATGTATCATAATAAACCAGTATTTCTGGACACAAAATAGGAAATAAAAAAAAATATTCTTGAATGATTTTTCTCATTCCTTGCATTGCAGTTTGAACATTCAAATACTCAATAATTGATTCAGTTTCCTTTAGAGCAAGCATTCAAATAACTCACACAGGTCTAGATTAATGGGAGCAAGAAAATAGAGAATTACCAGTGATCAACAGATTAGAGCCTGACTCCAAATGAAGGTTCAAATTATCAACCAAGACATTCCCAGAAGGTGTCACCACCTGTAACAAATTATTTTTTAGAATCTTCACATAGGGTGATAGGGTAGACAAATAGAAAATGACTGATATATTACTACCTTAACACCTGAAAACTCTATATAATTTGCCTCACTGATATAATTTCCATCAGAGGAATTTTGAGTAATCAATCTATCACGGCCACCAGATAGCTCACGCGAGACATCCAGTAATTCATGAATACGATTAGCATAGCCACTGCACAAAAAATAGTCAATCACCATCAAATACTACCATTTGAAATTTGAAGCTTGTACATACTAGAAAGGCATTAAATAATCCTCACAGCATGATGAAGCCGAAGTCGAACTAACAGCATATATATCATAAATTGAGAATCTAAGACATGAATTTACAGTTCAGTTGGTTGAGCATACAAGGTTCAAGTGCTCTTTGACTCAAATTTGGGTGCATATTCTTATTTAGAAAGTCGCCTGGTTCCTCCTAGGTTGGCATGAATTACCAATACAGTTCTCAGTAAGTGAAAGTGAATACTTATAGGGCAAATTGCTCAATTTTACAAGCAACATATTTCATTTGCAGCTGAACTTTTCAGGATCCACTTTAGGTATGTAATTGACCGGATACAGGTTAGATTAGTTTATCAGTGTGTACTTGACCTACAGGTTGCATCAGTATTTGACACAACGGATTCAGCAGTTACCTGAGAATATTTAAGCGCCTTGAACCAATAGAAAGGGTTCCAAGAGATTGAAATAGTGATATTATCACGCTGGTGTGGTATCGGAGATTGCTCAACATCTCTGCCCGTCCTAAGGTGGATGATTCAGGTTTAAGATTCCCCGCAAAGAAAGGTTCAATAATTAGGATAACTCCCACAGTGGCGCCAAGATACTTCAGAAGAAAATCTTGAATCATGCCAAACCACCAGTTTTCATGAAGAACAACATTCAAGTGTTTAACAAGTGCCCGGAACCGCTGCTTAATATGTGATGCTTCTCTGTTCTCACCGCCATAAAACGCCACACTCTCAGCATGGGTTCTCAATCGTGAATGGAGTTGGCGATATTCCCCCTCTAGCTGTTGTTCTGTAGACTTCAGCTTGCCAAAAGCAGGTGAAAATTTTCTAATTGTACCACCAGCACCTATAACATATGCCTGAAAGCACACACTTGTTAAGAATGTAACTAAGAAGGAACAGTCTTTTGTAAACTAAGAACTTTTTTTTTCTAAAAATATTAAGAAGCAAACTAGATCAACTTTATTTTCTAATAGTAACTGCTGCATCATTTTTGCAGTTAATAAAGAGCAACAGTTGATCTAAAGAAGAATTACCAGAATCCATAATACATATTTTGGACTTGCATAAGAGCAGAGGCGCCAGATGTATATTAACGCTTCTACAATTGCAGCCAGATCATCCTGTACAAGGTCACTTAATTCTGAGCAGAACTTTGGTATGTCACTTGCAATCCTTTGCTCTGGGTTTGAGATCCGATGATCAACATGTGAGATCTTGTAGTACACCATGTTCTGAACATACAAGGAAAAAAATCAACTCAACTGATCATAGAAGATTCACTATGATCCTGCAAGGAGGGCGGGGTGGGGGAGGATCTGATAAACACGCAGAATGAGAAGTGCAGGGAGATAAAACGATCATTATCATGTATTTATTTTCCAGAACTTGACAATCTTTAGTTCATCAGACCTAGCTAGGAATCTAACTTGTTTTGTTTGGGAGAAACATAATGGGTTGGTTCATCATTTCATCATACAACATAAGCATAAGGCTAGTAGAAAAATGAGAAATGCTGGGATGATCCAATCATTGATGAACCAATCAATCCTATGTGATCACTCAAACATCCAGGGTTACTAAACTCCAGAGAAAAAAATGAGTTATTTCATTGTTCTGTGGGTAAAATTTGAAATCGCAAGGAACAAAGAATGCATAGGATTGGGAGGTCCAACTTTATAACCCAACATACCTCAAAATAATCTGCATGGACAAGATCTGTCAAGATTCTCTTGAAGCGCAAGCCTAAGGACCCTGTTAAGTACTTTGACGTCTGATATAACGTGGATTGGAGAAAGCATAGAAGAAGATTTTCAATAATGAGACGTGTAAAGGTCGGAATACGCCGAAGGAATGCAGATTTGAATAAATACCCTTGTACTTTTGCTAATCTGTGGCCAACAGCTGTACGCAAGACCTGCAAAAAGATAGGATGCATTATCCTACTGCTTTAGAACGATATGTAGGCAAGTATGCATAATAAAGTCCTTTGATTTACATATAGCTAGACTGCTAGACTAGCAGATACGAAGTCACATTGTACACATGATGGTAAGGAAAAATGTCCAAAATAGTTGGACAGAAAACAGGAAATACATGTCCAGAAAGCCAAGCACAAAAATGAATTAAGATTTTAAGACTTAAGATACAAGTACAAATGAACTTAATGATAACAAAAACATGCTAAAACAATGGAAACTTCCAAAGTAGCACATAGATTGCATGCATGATTTGATTATGCAGAGCATTATTAATATCAACATGACAAATTAACTCAAACAAACACAATGATGGACACTGTATAACGTACTGCTGTTAATATCAAGCCAATAAGGTAATTCGTTCCATTTGGGCCAATCTTCTTAAGTAAAATAGCAGCCAGAAAATGTAAGGACTTCAGTCCACTTTTCTTTTTCCTTGTTTTCACCAATTTACCATCAATTCCGTTCTGACTAGTTCTTCCGTTATCACTGCTATGTGAGTTTGCATCACTGCAAGAATTTACTTCCTGATGTTTTTTCCATCGACCTGATTGGGCATATGCTAAAGTTCCACCAGCAAGTACTGCCCCAGAAACAATTGCAATTGTTCTCCTGTAAAAATAGGGAAAAAAAAAGAAACATGGGTTAGTTGTAACAGTTATATAAGGGTGAACTCACCTATCTTTTAAAAAAAGTACTGCTGGATAAGCTCAGCAGCATACCTTCTTGAAGACAAAAGGTTGCGCCCGCGCTCTGTTAGTTGCAATAACTGAAGCGATGACATTGTTGCTAGATTGGCCCTCTTCGACCAGATATATACAGCTAGCTAGAACAGCTGAGCTGTACAGGCATCTGAATGATCAACTAAGACAAACAAAACACCGAGAAGCAAGATTGTCTACTGCTACCGTGCAGCACAGTGGACAGAATTAGAGTCTGCAAATATGGAAGAGATGACTGTTACATGGCAATTCAATATGCAACACGACAACGCTGTTCAGGAAAGGTACGGAAATAAAATCACTAGCAGTTATACTAAGTTAACAAAATAGCAAAGATAAGGGGACAGTAGCAATAAGAGGAATCGGTTCCTGTGCCAGGAGTGCGAAGGATGTGACGTGGCCAGCAGGCCATTGGAGGATCTAAAAGAGCACTGCCATGACCAGCAGGCTGGTAGTTGAGGTCATGGTACTTTCCAGTGCTCTTGGTCCGCATAAACCAACGCTGCTACGCTACAACTAATAACCACTAGCCAACTACTAGTATAAACCACCTTGTTAAGCTGAGTGGTAGAACTTTCAGGCTCCGGTCTGACAACAGAAACCGGGTCACGCTTATCACATTAGTAGAATGAGCATCAGCCCAAACACATGGAGGAGGTTGAGGAGGAGATTGACCTTGCCTCCCACCTGCCAACTGCATGAGCAGCCAGTCTGCCGATGGAACATCCAGCTGCAGCAATAGCACGGAGTGGTCCTCTGTAAAAAAACATGGTACAAGAACGGGACCCTTGGACATGAAGCCATATCTCATACATAATACATTGGTAGGGTAGGATTCATGCGGCACCACGGTTTGCAGTAAGCAATACTGCACAAATAAGATTCGCAGTGGAGCGCCCACCCAACAACTAGTATGCAGCAGAAGCAGAAGTGAAGGGTTTGGGGGCGCAGTAACTGCTCAAGTAGCCCCCACTATTCCAGCAGCAATCAGTTGGAGGTCAACACTCAACAGAATTAATTCTTCAGTTGGCATGAGAGTCGACGCGAGGCAGGCATAGTAGGAGCTGAGACTGTTGGAGAGCAGCACCGGGGATCAGCCGTCAGCAATGGCGCCGTAGCAAAGCAAGCATGCAGGCAGGGGTGAGATAAAAATTCCCCGCCCGTCCCCCAAAAAAGGAAGCAAAGCCGCTTTTCGCTAGCGGCACAGGCGGGCGCGTGCACAGGCTCAATCGGAACCAGCGCCACCGGCAGGATGGGAGGCGATCGAATTCGAGCGGCGGTATGCGTACACGCAGCAGAAATCGGTGGGGCTGGAAGAGCGGCGGGTCGGGCGGGTGGGTACCTGAGTGTCGCCGATCGGGGATCGCCGGCGGCCGCCACCGCAGGAGGAGACGACGACGCGCAGGGAGGGAGAGAGAACGAAAAACTGAGGCGGCGGATACTAAATAAATACAACTCATCAGGTAATAAGAGAGGAGAAGAATAAGGGCGGCGACGGGGAGGAGACGGAGAAGCGATTCCATCCATCCGTGTCCCGTCCCGCACCGGGACGGCATGCGTGCCGTGTGAACACGCGCAGCGGATTGGTTAGCTGGGGTCGGTCAGAGCCGGTCAGGTCCTCGTCCCCACGGTCGGTCTCCCTCTCTCACGTCTCACCCCTGCACCGCATGCGAAAAGCTAAAGGCCTTGTTCAGTTCCCAAATCGGGCACCCCCGATTCGGAACAGTAAGCTACATAAATGCGCACTGTAGCGATTCGTTTGTATTTGATAAAAATTGTCCAAATTTTGACTAATTAGGCTCAAAATGTTCGTCTCGCAAAGTACAATAAAACTGTGCAATTAGTTTTAAATTTCATCTACATTTAGTACTCCATACATGTGCCGGTATTTTGATGTGATGGAAATCTTCTTTTTGCATAGTAAAATTTGGGGTTGAATTTGGGAACTAAACAAGGGCAAAAACACATTTGGTGTTTAGATGGAAAAAATTAGAATTTGGCTACTGTAGCACTTTCGTTTGTATTTGATAATTAGTGTCTAATCATAAACTAATTTGGTTCAAAAGATTCGTCTTGTGATTTACAACCAAACTGTATAATTAATTATTTTTTTATCTATACTTAATGCTCTGTGTCAAAGATTCGATGGGATAAAAAAAGCGTAAAAATTTGAAATTTGGAAAGCATCTAACAAGGCCTTTTAACAAAAAAAAATATCTTCAAATTTGTCTTCAAGAACCGTTTATAAGTAGCTTTTTATAAACCTCGACTCAGACCATAGTTAGATGCATACGACTAATTATTTTATTAGTCATCTAGTTTGTAGTCCGAATTGGCTGTAGTCTATCCTAACTCAAGTTTAATATGTTAGCCAAACTTACAACTGAGCATCTCCAAAAGTACCCAATATTTTCTCCAAAAAACATGTAGTTTTGTAACTCCCAATAACATATTGGAAAGAATAAAGAAGACCATCTTCAATAATTTTCAATATTCTACTCTAAAATATAGAAGATAATTTTACATCTTATATTACTTCTAAATTATCGTAACCACTTTTATATATTCTTTTTTTCTTGTATATTTGCATTAGGAACCATTTTCTATTCTTTATTCTTTCTTACGCTCTTCCACATTTAGATTAGCTGACCTATACGCACGGGAAAGAAAATACGCGCGACCTGGAGTCCGCGGATCTTTTCGCGAAGGGGTTTTTTTCTCAAGTGCCGAGAGATTGGGATATGAGTTTGGGAGTTACTGGAGATTGATTTTTTTTATTCCTCCCAAAAATCATGAATTAGGAAGGATTATTGGGTACCCTTGGAGATGCTCAACTAGCTGGTCAACCCAGCTAATTTGGACTATCCTTCAACTAATAACTAATTCTATAGCTGATCTAAATAGGTTTTAAAAAAGATAAAGAAGCTAGAACTGAAACTCGACAAAAAGCTCCGGCAAAGAAAACCATAGTAGACAGGACCAAACCAAATCACTGCTGGAGTGCTGATGTCACGTTGTGATTATCCTAGCATTTGATAGGGCTTCTTTTGCAAATGGCTTCACATAAGAAGTCAAAGAAACTGAAAAAAAACATATTTAAGTTGCTTCACCTTCCTAGTAAAAAAACAGTTTATTAGCTATGCAGCTTCTTTGTGGAACCATTTTATGAGCTAGAGCTTGCCAGGATTTCAGCCGAAAAGCTAGAGAAATTGGAGTTGAAGTCACTTGAGTAGTCGAACCTATGTACCTTATAAAAAAAAAATCTATGTGTATACCTTTATTTCTAGGACAGTAGGACTAGCAGTACTAGACTGCTAGTGAGTCCAGTGAGAATGAGAATCAAACCCCATCTCTGCTCCGGGCCGATTTGTTTAATCATATATCATCCTTTATATAATCTAGCTAATCACGTGAAAACCTTTGGCGTCTTCGTATCCATCCATAAGTTTTTATGTTATGTTATGTGATGATAATAATATATACAGTACGGAGTACTTGTCTATCTACTACTAGTCTAGTAGGACGGGAGTCCTTTTCGAGCGGCACCGCTGGACCGGAGTAAACTAGGAGTAGTTTGTTGCCGAGGCAATAGCAGTAGAGAAACAAGAGCGATGAGTGACGAGGGCGAGGCCGATGCTTTAAACTATTCATTTTATTATCAATCTATATATGTTGATAGGCATTGGAGCGGATTGATATGCAGGCAAACAAAAGTTTAGTTACATTATAAGTCTTTTCTTTTACAAAGTTTCTAAGAGCATTTCCAACACTTCGGTAAAACACGCACAATCTCGATTCTTCAGCGGGACGAGCAAAAACCTTATTCCAACACTCGTCAGTCTATTATTGTTGAGAAAAATTAGAGGCATCTACGCATAAAGATACGCAGACAACCATTGTTCTCTATCAAAGGACGACGATTTTTTTCTTCGGCACTCCATTGCCTTATCACTGATACCAGCTAGAGGTTTGCCAGAATTTAATCTCCGGCCGCTATATAAGAATACTGAGAAGTAGAGCAGATAATGGACATTCCAATGTGTGTGTGCTGGCTCTGAGTTCGAGTATCAAGATGACCGGTTACAGTCAGCCATGGATCGATGCAGGAGCGACCGTCCTTGGCATCTGGGAGGTTCACTAGAATCGGATTGCTGGGCACTATTATGTATTAGATTTGCCGCTCCAACGCAGTCCTTCGAAGCTGTTCATAAAGGTAGGATATGCATGCGTGGATTCTTAGGGGATGAGTGTGAGTTCGTGTATATGAGCATGTGCGTAATCTCGCAAGAAAAAATGAAATCGGAAGGAGAGAGGACAAGAGGTGGGAGCGGGACGTGGTGGTGGTCCACACGAAATACAATACTTCTCCGGCTAGTAGTAGCAAGGGTGGCGAAATTGTTTCTCAAAAAAAAAATTGCAAGTGTGACGAAATTGCTTTGCGGTTGCATTGCAGTGCGCACAAGTTTTGTCGACACAAAAGGCAAGGGGGGCCACGTGGGCAGCGGCCCGCAGCCCGCTTGGTTTGTGCCTCCCTTGCCAGGCCAGCCAACACAGGCTCGGTTGGCCCAAAGCCCAGTATAGTCGTGGATGCCGTTCCCGCCACCAGATTTGTCGACGACGTAGCGCCTTCCTCTGCCGCGCACTGCCCTGCCTTGCAGAGAGCCAGAGACACACAACTCTCTGACTCTTCTTCTTTCTTGTTCTCCGCCTACTTAGCTAGCTGCCTCTCCTCTCCTCTCCGATCCAACTCGGCAACAGCGGCAGCTCCCATTGCCCAGTTGCCTCGCCTCGTCTCCGTCGCATGCCACCTCCTCTGCCTCGCTTCACGGCCGCCGCGCGACTGCCACTGCACTACATGGCGGGGTCGCAGGCGGCGCCACAGTCGCAGTCGCAGCCCCCGGCGGGCGGCGTCGCCGAGAGCATCATGCCGCACCTCCTCAACATGTAAGCATGGTTCTTACCGCACCTTTGCTTTTAATGTCTTGTCTTGGCATATGCTCGCTCCATCTGCTCTGTAATTAATTGTTACTACTAGCTAGTCAGCAAAGAATTCTTTCCATCTCTTTAATCTGTGTTGCGTGGGGTGGTGAAGATATGGATCGTGCGCGACGGCACGGGACTTCGAGATGTACGCGCCAAACGCGACGTTTGAGGACCCGCTCATGCGTGCTCACGGGTACCTACGTACTGTCTCTCTCTGTCGTCCACCGTCGTTGGCAGGCACTCAGCATGTAAGGTTTTGTTTTTTTCTTCTCTTAATTAATATAACACTGGTCATTATTGGAACGATACAGGGTTAAGCAGATCAAGTCAGCCTTCTACACGCTTCCAAAGGTAACAAGCTAAGTTACGATCGATAGATGCGCTGTGCCGCCGTTGTATCTGACTGAGATGACGGTTGTTCCGAAACTGAAACATGCATGCGATGTACTCCTACGAGCGAGCAGGTGTTTGGGGAATCCAAGATCACCGAGTACACCGTACAAGAGAATCCCATGGGGCCGGGCAAAACCGAGGTACATTAATTACTACTAGTATGCTATTGCCTGTTATTGCTACGCTGTCCGACTCAGATCAGATGGATCATTGGAAGGAACCCCCTTGCCGATTGCCGTCCACGTCTAGCAAGGACGATGCTCTTGTTCCATTCAGTTCATGTGCTCAACTGAACTGAACAGCATCCTAGACCGTACTTATTAGTTGCGAATAATAATGATTTGTTCGCTGTTTCA
Source organism: Saccharum hybrid cultivar R570 (assembly GCA_038087645.1). NCBI lineage: Eukaryota > Viridiplantae > Streptophyta > Magnoliopsida > Poales > Poaceae > Saccharum > Saccharum hybrid cultivar. The sequence continues at coordinate 25,647,703 of JAQSUU010000115.1, read as the reverse complement.
TATATATCAATGCCATCATGATCAGGTGGTGATCGAGAACAAGCAGCACTACAAGGTGCTGGGCAAGCCGGTGGATCTGACGTCGTTCATCAGGCTGCAGGTCCAGGACGGCAAGGTGGTGAAGCACGAGGACTGGTACGTCATCTCGTCGTATTCGTACTATCGTATATACAGTACAGTACTATATATGCACACGATGAGATGAATCTCGGTGATGATGCTGTACTGTACTGTACTGTATCTGTATGCAGGTGGGACAGGAAGCCTCTGAAGAACAGGGAGACGGTGGGCCTGCCGCTGGTGGGCCGACCCGCGGAGGCCAGCCGGCGGGGCGCCATGCTGCTCACCCACGCCCTCATGGGCTTCGGCAAAGACCCAAAACCAACCCAGCCCCCTCCTCCTTCACAGTCATCACAACACTAGCTAGTGCGTTAGTAGCGTTCATTTTGCTTTTGCCTAGCTATTGATCAATCGAACGAATTACATGTATATATCTTTGCTATTAGCATATTACTCTCACTCAGGACGATTAATACATTATTTACTCTTTGTATTCATGCCCTGTGTAGACCATCTTGGATTTTAATTAATCTCACAAGCATAATCGCTAGGTGATCCAAAATATCTCGAAATAGATATATGGATCGGAAGAATAGATATAATCGTCCAATGCAACAACCAGTGCATTATAATAACCCTGTAATTAATATATCCCCATCCAACGTACTACTAATAGGAGATTATATATAGGGCATGTTTGAATGAGATTCTAAATTCCGGATTTTAGATAAAAAAAAAATAACCTCTGATGTTTCTTGGATTATTACGTGCCTTTGTGTTAGAGTGCTCTGGAATCATAGGGTGCTTGGGGTGAGATTCTATGATTCAAAGTTTTTTTTTCTATATGGATTCTTAAAATCCCTATGGATCCAAATGCCACCACAGTTATTCCACGCCCTCTCCCTCTCGTAAGACCGCCGCCGCCACGCAGCTCCTCACCACCGCCACCGCCGCTGCGCCTAGGGCCCCTCTCCTTCCTCTCGGGCGCGTTTGCCGGGGATAAAAAGGGGAGGGGACCCATCTCTTTAATTTTCCGCAATTTTTTTAGTTGCTTAGGGTTTGATCTAAATAAATCTTCAGGCGAAATCAAATGATTTTCGGTCTGGATCGTGTTTCCTACGATGACTTCGACGATTGCCACGACGAGATCATCGTTGCAGGCGTCGATTTCATCGGTAAACAGCCAATTTATGACCTTTATCTGTAAGGGGAGGTGGGAGCCCCTGATACATCCGGCCCAGGTGGGGTTGACCGAGGCCCAATAAATTAAGGTTGCCCGGAATCCAACAGTTCTTATGCACACCCACTCGGGGAAAAGCCCAATGTCCCTAAAAGACTAGTCTGATAGGGGAAGGGTGGCTCTCTCTTTTAAGGTGACTTCCTCCTCCCAAGCTAAGAAATGTGGGATTATTCAGAGTCTCACACGGTCGCCGCCCAACTACAACTAGGCCACTTGGCCTTTTTTGTTGCGTCTTTGCTAGCGGGTAATAGTGGAGGATGTCCTCATCAGCCCCCAACGAGGACGACGACTCTGGGTCATCGTCGATGGTCGTGGAGTGGATTTCAAGGTCTTGAGGTGGTGATTCGACAGCTTATGTCGTACCCGACGATGCAACTGTCGGTATTCTTTCAGCGATTTAGATGCGTTTTGGACTGGTCCCAAAGCGTTGAATGTTGCAGCATGTCTAATGTTTTGGGGTTGGTTGTTGGATTCGGCTTAAGGACTACACTTTAGCTCTGGCGTTCGAGGGAAGCTATTGAGGAAAAAGACGATGGAAGAGTCTAGGTAGAATATTATGTATTTTTTATTTTAGATTTTTTTCATATGTAATTTAGGGATGTATTGTGCCAAGATTTAATATAAAGTCCCCTCTCCCTTTGGAAAAAATGCCACCAGTTGTTTCGTTGGGTACAGTGGACAAAGCTAGGTTAGCAAAGATTATGGGCGTTTGAAAACAATAAATCCGCATTGTTGACGACTTATATTTTTCATGCTTGCTGCTTGCATTTGGCACAAGTTTTGCGAGTAAAAAAAATAAATTTCTTCATGTTAATGGAGAATTGGAGACAATAGATAATGCTTCACAATGCAACTTTATTCTATGGACTGAAGATTCAAATTTTCTATGCAGTGTAAGGGGTGCGTACAATGGGGTGTCCATGAGTTATTATGTTACCTGTCTATCGTGCTGCCTAGCTCACTTGTTCGTTTTGCATCTTGTACGATTTCCTGTACTTGTGATGTTTTTTAGTCACAGCTTCTAAAGCCTCTGAAAGGGATAATTCTAGGAGAGTATTGCTTTCTACCTTTCGTTTTGGGAATTTGTTTTGATAGGAAAAAAAGAAGCAACCATCAGTATTTGTCTCCCTGCATGCGGATCAGATAATTTTAGGCTGTGTTTAGTTCCTCCAAAAATGTACTATGCAAAAAAAAGATTTTTCGTCACATCAAACTTGCGATACATGCATGAAGTACTAAATATAGATGAAATCAAAAACTAATTGTACAACTTGGTTGTACTTTGCGAGATGAACGTTTTGAACCTAATTAGTCAACGGTTGGACACTAATTACCAAATAAAATTAAAACGTGCTACAATACATTTTTCATCATTTTCAGAGGAACTAAACACAGTCTGTAGCACATGCCTTGTCTCTCTTTCCGTTCCTAACTTTGTTGTAAAAGCAAAGCAGGAAGCAGCAGCAAGTGAAAGCAAAGCGAGCTGGTGCTGCACATTTGCACTGGGGATGCCAAAGCTAAAGCCTGCCTAAAGCCCATGGGGCCTGGGCCTTGTCTTTCAGGAGAGGCCTGCCTGACTAATTTTGTTTGATTTCACAGCCAGCCAGTCGTTGGATTGGTTGGCCAATGCCATCTCCCTCCCTCCAACCAATTCCAAGTCCAAAGTCCAAACACCGGAGCTGGCAACATCAACAGAGCAGGAAGTGCCCTCCGTGCTAAAGCATTGGCAGCCTTCTATGAATTAGAAAGAGCAGAAGAACTGGGAATGACAAGGATAATTCTAAAAACAGACGCATCAAACTTGGGGAAGGCGCTGACATCAACTCTGATGGATGATGGTCCGGAAGGAGGTTTGTTTAGGTAGATTCGTTTAGCAATGCGAAGAAACTTTGTTTCTTGTTCAGTCTCAGTCTGTCATAGATCATATAACATGGTGGCTGATTCTTTGGCCAGCCATGGCTGCCAATTTGGTCTCCGGCGATTTGCCGGGAGCTATGGGTTTATAAAGTGCTGTGAAGTTTCAAAAAAAAAAGTCCAAAGTCCAAACAAAGGGACCCACCCAAAAGCTAGCGCAACGGAAAACTCTCTTCATCTCGTCCTCTGCTCTGCGTAACTGCCTTCCGTTGCGCTTGCGGTGGGGGCGAACGAACGAACGAGTCCACTCCATCGCGTCCCAGCGAAACGGCAGCCCTGCCCCCTGCCCTCCACTCCACAGTCGATGAGACGCCTCGAGGTCGCCGCGCTCGCCCTCCTCGTCGCCGGTGCAGCGGCCGCCGCGCTCGTCCTCCTCCTCGCCCTCTGCCGAGGCCGCCGGGGGAGCAGCATCATCAAGCGGCCCGCGGCGCCCGAGCTCCCGCTCTCCACGCCCCGCGCGCCCACCGCCACCACCCACCACCACCTCGCCCTCCTCCTGCTGCTCTGCTCGGGCCGCCGCCGCCACCTCCGCGCGCGCGTCGAGCCGGCCGCCGCGCCGCAGGGGCAGGGCTCCCCAACGCCGGTGCCGGAGGAGGAGGTGGCGGCGTGGCGGGAGCGCTGGTTCGGCGGCCCCGTCTCGCGGGCGCTCTACACCATCTACGAGGAGGAGCAGGAGGCCGCGGGCGGCGGCGACGGGCAGGAGACGGAGACGCCGTTCTACACGCCGCCGACGTCGCCGCCGCGTGCGGGCGACGGTGGCAACAACGGAGCCACCGCGTAGGCCGTTCCGATCCAACTAACCCACTGACGTCGCCCTTTCTTGTTTCTTTGTCGCTCGCATGGTGCCATGCAGTTACTATTATTATTATTATTTTAACCGAGGCCAGGCCGTGATGCTATCAGCCTCACAGATTCACAAGATGTTGCTGCCAGTTAGCTCTACCAACTTAGTTTTGCTCATGCTATATAGTCCAGTCAAGCACCTATTCACAATCGAAATGCTCCTTGTGTCAGGCAAGGTTATCTGGCGAGCGAGCAATCAAACAAGCCATGCATTTCCTTGACTTCCCTCTCTGTTGTTCTTGTCGTCTCTGAAATTCTCTTGTCTCTTCCCTGACTTCCCTCTGTCTGTCTCCTTCAGATTCCAACACCGGCTGCTCTGACGCCGTCTGTGGATCGACTTGCTTTTGCAAAGTTGCCGTCGGGCAAAATTAACTGGGCGAGCATAGCAATCAAGCATGCATTGCCGTGTAGGTTTGTAGCTAATTAAGTGTATTTACACCACTTTATCCATAGACCTAGTCTTTGTTGACCGACCGGCCTTTTGCTTTCACAGACACCGAGACAACACACAGGTCTGGTCCGGTCATCTTCTTCACTTGAGAGCTGAGTAGTTCACGCATGCCTCATTGGAGTGGGCAGGTCGCTCAAGATGATGCCTCCTGCTCCAGTGCTCCCTGTGCCGTCCGGGATAGATATGCATGCGGCATTGGACCCACTCCCGAACGTGTGTGTACTTTCACATCACATGCATACTCCTATATACACGTATATACTCGCTCCGTACAAAAATAACTGTCGTTTGGGTTTCCGTGTCATAAATTTATCTAGATTTATAGAAAATACGTGTAACATTTGTATCTCTAAATAAAACTATTAAAAAACTAGATTTGAATATCTTTCCGATGATACTAATTATGTACCATAAGTATTAATATTTTTTAATATATACTTATTTAGTCAAAGTTGTTTCTCGGAAAACGAGAACAACAGTTATTTTGGGACGAAGGGAGTACGATGATGTTGTGTCTCGGGTGCAAAATCATCACGTGCATGGAGAGCACTTATATAAATTTAGGACTAAAGGGCGCTCACAACATAGAAACTAGAATACTTTCTACATATATTTAGTGGGTGTGGTGGCTCCCACACCCACTAAATGCAGGCTTGCAGATCTAGTTTGTCCCGCTCATCTTCCTTTCACTGACTTTCATGGCGGCCACAACCGAGGGAAGCCATATTCGGTCGTGGTGGGGTGAACTGCTGTGTGCACGAGGATCTCCTATGATGAGCATAGTGGTAAGTAGCCCTGGGCATAATTAACCGAAGACCGAACCGAACTAACCAAGACCGAGACCGAGACCGAACTAACCGAGACCGAACTTTTCGGTCACCAGTTCGGTCCCTGCTTCCAACTAACCGAACTTTGTACGGTTAGTTCGGTCATAGGTCTCGGGTAACCGAACTGACCGAATTAACTGAACATTTGAATTTTGTTGATATAATGTGTACTTTGGACTATTGTTAGTGATATAATATTTATTCTAGTGGGTTTATATCAACCATCACTCTTATCACTTTATTTAATCTATATGTTATTTGTTATTTTTGCCATGAAATAGAAAAAGTTTTGCTAAATTTTGCTACAAATTATACTACTTAGTAGATGTTTTGTGAAGTTCGGTTAGTTCGGTCATGACCGAGACCGAACCGAACTAACCGAGACCGAACTTGCTCGGTCTTGAATTTTGAAATTAACCGATCGGTCTCTGTTTTTAGATGACCGAACTTTTGAAATAATCGAAGACCGAGACCAATCGGTTCGGTCAGACCGAACGCCCATGGCGAGTGGTAAGCCTACAGATGCAGTGAGTCCCACGGATGGAAATGTTATATGCCCTAGCAACAAATCATTCCTGCTAGTTTCTTCGTTCTTTGGATAGCGTTCAGCAATCGTTTCTCAACATGATTTTTCTTATATCTCCTCATTAAATATGTTGCCATAACAGCAAAATGCTGAGTTGGCAACATAATTAAAGCTATAGAAACGTCCTCACCCACTGTGTTGGGGCTGGCCTCAAAGAACGTAACACATCATTTTTCTGTTTATGGTGAAGTAGCATCGGATGTAATGTAGAGTGATTAAGGAGAAAACAGTGACGGGATTAAGGCACATGTCCTAATATTTCTTTTAGAAAATTTAATCAATTTTATAGGAAAGAGAAGTATCGTCCATAATCTATTCTAATTTTGTGTCATAAATATTAATCTTTTTATATAAAATTCATTTATTTTTTATTTTTAACTTTGAACAACTTTAGAAGCTGATTTATTCAGTGCAATCAATGCATGCATCATCTCTTCTCTTAATGACCACCCAATCATTCAGGCATCTCAACTTTGTTGCACAAAGCACGACTCTGTACGTATATGGCTAAGCAAAGCAAACGCACGGCACGTAGGAGTCCACCCACTCTTTTGAGGTCATCACGTCTTTTTTTTTCTTTCTATAAATATATACAACTAATGCCTCTCCTTGTAATCCATGCATGTGCATCGAATTGAATTGGCCTTTGTAATCTGCTTTTGTGTAAAACTGGTGAAACGCCATCCCTAGCCGCCGATTTCATATTCACGTCATCGAGCAACACACAGCAGCGCTAATCTCCAAGCTTGTAAAAAGAACCAACCAACGGCCCTTCCCACGCGCATGCAAATGCAAAATCCGATTATTATGCAGCACCATCATGCAATGCAAGGATCACCATCTCATTCTCATATCATCATCAACTCCAATCCTTCTTCCAACCACAGTAATAGCCAATGTACTATACGTGTGCATCGTCTCCAATTTCCAGAGCTGAAGCACGCACCCGTAGCGGTCGCCTCACCGCACGAACGACAGCCGCGGCCCGCCGCCGCTCCCTGGACCTGCCGCGGGAGACCCGGAGGAGCAGCAGGGCACCGATGGCGACGAGTTCCCCGCGCACAGCGCCTTGTGCAGGGATGACGCCTTGCCGGTGACCAGATCGGTGAAGCTGCAGCCGAGCGGCGCCGTGTCCAGGAAGGCCCGCTCGTCGTCCGTCAGCGGCGGCGCCCCGTACGCGTACTTCCACCACCATGGCTCTGCTCCACTCTTCGCTGCCGCTGCTGCTTCGGTTTGTTTGGGTGGCGACAATGGAGACGGCGGCGCGGCGGCCACGGGTTTGTGGAGCAGGGTGGTGCCGGTCATCACCACCAGGCTCCGCCTCCTGATTTCCTCCTTCAGCTCGGGTTCCAGCGGTTTGAAGGAGAAGGACCTCTTCCAGGTGTCCACTAGAGCGGCTATGGCTGGTATCACCAGCTTCTCTACTTGCACTGACGCCAACACCTGGTTCATTCACAGAGATTACATTATCAGTCAGAGCAACAGTTTAACTTTCAAAAAAACGTGTACAGACACGGTGGTGAGTGAGTGAGTGAGTTGGTGACAGTGTCGTGCACCTACCTGCTCGACAGCGTTCACCAGCCGACGCATCATTCCTTGTTTCCGGTAAACTGGCAGTGTGCCTGCGAACGGCATCTCCGCGACCTTTGTGCCATGGATCCTGTAAATAAAAAGACAAGCAAAACAAAAGCATGCACAGCAATCATGTATGCATCTTTCAGGTAGCTCAAGTGATGTCTTTAAGCCCCTAATTCAGCTTTTGCAGGCCAATCTTTGTATACTAGAACAGCTTCAGGATACTGTGCACAGAATCTGAACTGATGAGTTGGTCTAGTGTTCCATATTTTGACCATTCTATTTGTGAGTTAATTGATGCAGAAGTATAAATATTTTCTCTGAAGGAAGTTTTTCAGACTCTGTTTACAGCACTACAATAAGCATAGTAAAATGGAAACCAAAGACGACTAGGCTAGGAACACATGTACTCCTATATCCTAGGTCCATACTGACTCTAGATCGGGCCAAATTAGGCCCACCTCAGTTTTTGAATTCTTGGCGCCATGCAAGGGATGCTAGCCTGAATGTATGTGATCACCAAGTGCAGCCAGTAATGCAGTACTGCTGTTGGACCACTGGTTTTACTAAGTTAATCCAAGTAAACTTACATAGTTAAGAAAAAAGCTTGCAATAATCTACTAATGGGCACAGACATAAAAAGTTCCTGAATCCAAACCTCAGCAGGGCTGCTGAAATGATTTCTCCATCCTTCTCCAGAATCATGGTGTAGAATCCTTCGTAGCTTACCCGTTTGAATTCTGATCTGTTGAAGCACAAAACTTTTGTATAAGATAGTACATGCAGAATCAAAAAGAGTGCTACTGTGTCATAAGTTATAACTGGGTCGATCCGGTCCTATCATCATAGCAGCAGTACAAAAAAAAATGCAGATGTTTCAGTCTGGCTGAACTTACCTGAGGCTGTAGACAGCTTGGTGGAGCATATCGATCTTAATTCGGCGATCCTTAACTGGGTTAAAGCACTCGTTCAGCACGCCGAGCGCCACTGCGAGCTTCATGTTGCATTCAAGAACAACAGGACTGTTCTCTGAACTGACTGGCTCGTCTTTCTGAATCTTCAGTAGAGCCCATGAGAAACCATCTTCAGTTTGGTTTGTTACGCCTATCATGTCTGATAACTGAGCAGACACCTGAAACGTCCAACAAAGAGAGTCTTCAGTACGGTTGGTAAGTAGGACAGATATGACACGGCTAGCAAAAAAAAAAAACCAAATAAAATGGAAATCAGCAATTATTTACCTTCTTGCAGGTTTCGCTACAGTATGCACCGTTGCCGCGCCCATTGCTTAGGGATGGACGGCAAATCTCATGGTCTGCAGAGGCATTGTCATTGTCAGTTCACCACCACCAGTTCCTTTTCAGGAAACACACAACAGGGGAAAAATAAATAAATAAATAAAATCAAGAGATAGATTGAGACAGTGAGTGAGATGCGTACACTTGAGAGTACAATGTTGGCATGTGGACAAGCCCTGATCATCATTTGCCATGCACAGCACGCATCGGCAGTAGTGGCAAGCCCACGAACCCTCTGGAACCTGAAATGAAATCAAGCATCAACATTAGCTAGCATTGATTTATTCAGACAACCAGCGCGAGCAAATCGATTCAGATTTCGGAAGCTTTGGTGCTACTGCTGCGTCGCATACCTTCATGGCGAGGCACGCCGGGTGGAAGGTGGAGGGGCAGCTGTCGCAGCAGAGCAGCTCGCCGCCGTCGGCGCAGACGCCACAGGCGTCGTCGCTGGAATCCTTCTCGCCGGACCTCAGCTTCGTTCTGATTCTAGGAGACGTGATGACCCCCTCGACGGCTCCCTTCTTCTGCTTGGCGAGGAGCCTCCTCTTGGCCTGCGCGCTCTTCTCCTGCTCCAGCTCCTGCTCCAGCGCCGCCCTCGCCTTCTCCTGCACCAGGAAGATCTTGACCCGCTCCTTCTCCCACGCCTCCTGCATGCGGTTCAGGAGGGAGCTGCCGGACACAAGCAGGAGCTTCTCCCACGACCGCTGCTGCCCGGGGTCGCGGCCGGCGTGGGCCTCGAACGCCGGCAGCGGCACGACGGCGTCGCAGCAGCCGCAGTGGACTCCCGTCCTGGTGACCGCGCCCGAGACGACCTTGCCCTCGCCGCCGTCCATTGGCACGTAGAACACCTTCTCCCTGTCGGATAGGAAGCTGGCGTCGATCAGCCATGTCAGTATGGTGTGCCTCTTCGCCGTCGCCGTTGCCGCCGCGACCCCACCGCTCCTCCTGGCGACCACGTTGCACCTGCCGCCGCTGCTCGTCGAGGCTGCGGCGTTCTGCTTCCTCTTCCTTCTGTTGCTTGGCGTTGGTGGCGGCAGAACAGGGACTATCTGAAGATCGTTGCTAGCAGGCGGCTGGTTCTCGACGACGAGTTTTTTCGCGTCGGCGTCGGCGACCGTGTCCTTGTCTCCAGCCGTTCGCTGTGGCTGCTTCCTGGCGGCCCTCTGCCTGGGCTTCTTGGACGACTCCGGCGTGCTGCTGTCCTTGTCCTTGTCCTTGGGCGCGCGCTTCCTGACGCGGCCTTTCGCCGCAGCGGCGACCTCCCCTCCAACCGTGGTCGGCATGGCGAGCACAGGGGGCAGGCGTTGCACCGCGCCATCTGTTGCTGCCGGCGGCGCCTTCTTCTTTCTGGCTGATCCTGTGGCGATCGTGGGGGCATCGGTAATCTGAAGCGGCCTCAGGTTTGGTGGTTTGCGGCGGCCTGCGCCGCCACCTCCGGGACTGGGGCCGTACCTGCCGGCAACAGCACTGCCGTGGACGACGACGGCACCCCGGCCGGCAACGCTGCTCCCACTAGCTCCTGGCGCCCCGGAGGCGAGCGACGACGGCGGCGGTCGGATGGGAGGACCGGGGGACCTCGCGGAGGGGGAGAGCAGCAATGGCTGGCCTCGCGGGGACATGAACGGGGCATAGTTGTGGAGCCATGGCGATGGCGGTGATGGGAGGTTACCCCATCCAGCTAAGTGCATGAGCTGCTGCACTATCTCCATCCGCGCACCTAGTTGTCCGCCGGGAGAACGAGCCACCATGGCAGCGTTTGCGGGGGCAACAACGCCGGTGGCTGGGTAGCCGTAGCCGGTGATGGGGCGCACCTGTGGCGAACGCAACGCGGCGGCATGGGGAGGCCGCACGTATGCCCCGGCGCCGCCGCCGGAGTTAAGGACGTGGAATGTGTTGCTCGCCGTGGCCGGGGCGGAGGCGACATTCTCCGGCCTTGCCGGCACCGGCGACGATGACGACATGCTGCTACCTGTTCCGGGTGACAAACAAATTTTAGGAGGCAGGATTACAACGAAATGAATACATGCTTCCCCAAATGAGAATCAAAACAGGAAGCGATTAAAAGGCATTAGCTACAAAAACAATAACGGTTGTAACCCAGGATTGCACATTTGCACCAATACAGCAATGCATGCATTATGAACATGATGACATGCAGCCGCTCGATGGAAAACCTGAATCAATAGTTTCCGCGGTCGTTTTTGCGTTGAGCTGGATAACAGCAATGTAAGAATGCTCATCAAGTCAGAGGAAAAATTAATAAAACCTCTGCAGGCTAGTTGATAACTACGCACTGCGTATTTTAGTGAAGATCTCCCGTCTTATTAACACTACCCTAGAAAATTATGAACTCTCTCATTCCAAACTATAAGACGTTTTGACTTTTTCACCGTATATCACTTTTAATATGCGTCTTAGCATCTAGTTATATACTATATCTATATATACATAACAAAATTAATTATATCTATTAAAATCAAAACGTTTTATAATTGAAATTGAGGGAATATTTTATAATGATATGCATACTATGATATATGTAGAATGGGGTTCTCTGTCCATTCACCTGGGTTAGGTTTCTTGTGATCTTTGTAGTTGTTTTCCCATCTAATTTTATGGTAAATTGGCTCATAGGAATCCAGACTCCACTTGATTCGATCTAAACTAAGTGAAAAAAGGGATAGAGCAAAACAGAAACACAGGAACAAAAAATATCTCCAAACTGAGGACTCCTTTCCTTTGACTGATTCTAAAGAATGTATATATCGGGAGGAGTTGGAAGTTAGCCTCTCGTAGGAGCGAGATCAATTTGCAGCTCTAGCTGTACAAAAGCACAATTAGTAAGAAAACTGATGACGACAACAAGTGTACTGTGCATATATATACCTTTTCTCCTTGAAAAAACAAGTAAATGATGCCGATGAGATACTTTTGTTTATAAATCACAAAAAGGCTTATAAGACATCACTTGCTAAACCAATAATTATACCAAGTGAACAAAAATAAGTAGTAAACTCATTTTTTGCATTTCTCTGGTAGTCACAGCGGACCGGTACCGCAGCACCCCCTCTTCCGACTAGGTTCGGGCAGTCCACCTGCGTTCGAGCGCTGGCGGGCGCAGGTGCCTCACTCGGGAACAGTTGTTCCCAAAAAAAATTTCCGTTGCATCACAGGTGGATGCGCCACAATGGTCAGGGTGACGTGCCCGTCACGTTCGAAGCATCGATGACTTCGGATACCTCTCAGCCACGTGCAGTCTCTTCGTATAGGTGTAGTTCTACCTTGTGCACTTGGGCGTATGTGTGTGAGTGTGTGCGTGTGGTGGTGTGAGTTGGTGCATAAGTTCAGATACTACAGCTTGTACTTTAAGAGTTGAGGCATAAAAAAAAGCACCCCTCCCTCGCCGGCCCCTATCCGACAAGCAGCCGCTGGCGTCGTCCTAGCCATCCGCGACCACATCCTCGCCCCACCCCTATTGAATAATGATACAATTAAGACTTCAAGACGGACGGCCCACTGCTCACTCCTGCACGCACCGCTCGCCCACCAACCCTATCCGCTCGTCCCCTCTGCGCAACCCGATGCGCACTGCGATGTTTCCCCCCTGCATCACCATGCTCATCCGCCCACCCCACTCCGCCTCACCGCCGCCGGTCCCCCGCAACACCACGCCCCCGCCACGCTACGCGCCATCCCCTGCGGCATCCTCCGCGCCGCATTCCCCATTGGGCCTAGTCTGCCTCGCCCGCCTCCACCGCGATGCCTCCTCACCACAGCTGGCCCGCTCACCGTGACTGCCTCCACCGAGCCGGCGAGCCTCCACGACGGATGCTCCAGCAAGCAGGCGAGGGGGACGAGATTCGTGTGATGCCATGCCTGCCAACGAGTTGCCAGTGTCGCTGCTACACAGTAAGGTCCATGCGCCGTCGTCAACCTCCGCGCCGACGTGCCTCCATTCGTCCAAGCAAAGCCCATGTTGTAAGAATATGTTTCAAGTGTTTCAGATGTTTCATCTGGATATTGCAATTGTTTCATCTTGATGTTGCAAAAGTAGATCGGAATGGTGCACACGTTGCAATGGCTATACACGTATATTTCAAGTGTATGTTCCAAATGTTTCATCTCGTTTTCCAGACATATGTTTGCAAGTGTTTTATCTGGATATTGCTTATGTGTTTCACGCATATGAAGTGTTTTCAAGTGTTTCATACGCATGTTTTGAGTGTTTCAGCTGTTTCGTACGTATGTTGCAAGTGTTTCATCTGGATGTTTTAAAAGTAGATCCGGTGTTGCAGCTAGTGTTTCAGATGCATGTTTCATCTGCCTTTAGACGTATGTTGCAAGTGTTGCATCCGGATGTTTCAAAAGTAGATTAGGTGTTGCATCTCTGTCTTCGCTTTTCTGCTTCCTTGCCTTCGCCTCGGTGTCTCCTCCTCCTACCGGCTGGCTAGGCATCCACCACCCCCTCCTCCTCCTCTGGATGCTGGCGTAGCCACTTGTTGTAGTCACATGCTGCAGCTGCTGGCCGCATGCATGCGCGTGAGAAGCGGAGGGGGCACGAGTGGGGACTCCCCATGTGCAATCGGGTGGGTCGGACGACGTGGGCCCCACGTAGGCAGGCGTGGGATGCAGGTACGCGGGCGAGACAGAGTGTAAGCGCGGGCGTCCAAGCGCTAGCACTGCCGCACCCCTATCCCCAGGTCGCTGCCCTATAGGTCACTGTGTCCTTCCCGGTAGCTTGCAGCTGGTCAAACATGGCCAACAAAAAGCAAGAATCGCCTAGGGCTTGGCCAGGGCATCCAAACCATCGCCAAACCTGCCTAGGGCTTGACCACCACATCCAATGACAGCCATCCATCTATTCCATTCCCCGTGTGTTTCCTGCATAGGAGTGATCAATCTTAGCAGGAATGATGGAGATGGTGATGGAGATCTAGAACGGTGGTGATGACCGACGACTTCATAGAAGAGGAAAGAGAAACATGTGAGTTTGATTTCTTTCAGTGCCAGAAAAGGGTAGGAAGGGAAAGAGGTCACGTGAATCGACATAAGCATAGGCACTGGTTTAGCAAGTTGATTTAGCAAACTAGTAGGATGCTCTTCGTGAGTTACACAACATACACACATACACGGCGTGTATGTACACAACTCAATTCTATTCTTGTGATACAACAGAGTTCTATAATATATAATACTCAATAGGGTCATATGTGTATGTTACACAACCCTATTGTTGCACAAGAATAAAACTAAGTCGTAGAGAGACCAATAGGGGTGTGATAGGCTGACACGGCTAGCATGCAAAAAGCAAATCAAATGGGGATCGACAAGTGTTCACCTTCTTACAGATTCGCTATTGTATGCACTAATGTCGTACCCATTGCTCAGCAATGGACGACAATTGTCATGATTTGCAGAGGTATTGTCAGTTCACCCCATGAATTTCTCTCTAGTGAACACAAGGTAAAAATCAAGAGGTTGATTGAGAAAGTGAGTGAGATGTGCATACACTTGAGAGTACACTTTTGGCATGTGGACAAGTCCTAATCATCATTTCCCATGCACATCATGCACCGGCAGTAGTGGCAAGCCCACGAGCCCTTTGGACCTTGAAACCAGACAACAATATTAGCTATACATAAGGTGCTATTTTTTCACTGCTCCCTGCATGCAACTAGCTAGCATTGATACTGTGCCAAGCACTTGGGCCACGGTCTATGTTACCTAAGTGCCAGCTTTGCCATACATTCATCCACTTCTCTCTTTTACGAAAAAAAGTCTACGTAAACTGATCCTTCTTTTTGTCTACTCCACCCTTTAGACTATGAAGCCGTGTATCCAACAACTTAAACTTATATAAGCAAGGCATTTAACCCCTTCTAGTGGTTTTGGTTCCCGGTTTTGCCGACGTGACGGTCCAAACTAGCTCACATTAACATGTCGGCGCTTGGGCCCACATGTCATTAGCCCACATGCCATCATATACGATCAAAAGCCGATGGCGTTTGGGTCTTGACAGGCGGCCAGGCCGACACGTTGTCACCATCGCCACCCACGTCGCTGGGATTGGTAAGACTACTACGAGTAACTATTATTATATATTCTTCCTATTTTCTATAATTTTAATTAAAGTTAACATAGTTTGACTTAAAACAAACTTGCAACACCTATATTTCATAAGAGATTACTCTTAAGAAAAAAAATATTTGAGAATTTACTCTTCTACCCTAGTCATTAAGCCATCTCAACTCCAAACCAAGCAAAGGCCTGCGGGCTTGGCGGACCGACGAGGGCGACCCAGCCAAGCTCCGGCGCGGTGCCGAGGCAGAGCGCCGCTGTGCTTCAGTGCTCGCGCTCACTCCGACTCACAGCCGTGAGCCCCATGGACGGCCCCCGTTGGACGGAGGAGGTGGACGACCTCGTCGACGCCGGCGACGTCGACGGCGCCATCACCCTGCTCGAGTCCGTCGTCTCCAACCTATCCACCTCCGCCGCAGCCGCCGACCTCCGCCTCGCCACGGCGCTCGGCGACCTCGCGGGCCTGCACGCCTCCCGCGGCAACACCCTCCGCGCCGACGAGCTCCGCGCCCGCGCCATCGTCCTCCGATCCCGCGCCGCAGCCCCCGGGGCCCTAGGGTTTGTTCCGCTTCTCATTCTCAACGTCCCTTGTACCCCCCGAACCTTCACTGTTGCACTTAATGGTTGGACTTGGACCCCCCTGCTTCGGCCATTTTGTTTAACTGAAATGTTGCTTTGCCTTAGGATCCTAATGCGATACACCCTCTTTCTGTCAAACAATGTGTTTGTGCAGGGATAAGGAGCCTTCAGAGAAATGTTCATCACAAGAGGGTGCGATGGGTTTGAAGGACTCTGAAGGCTCAGCTAATACTGATGATAAAAACAATGAAGATGAAGAGGATGGTATTGTTTTTGTACTTTGTCTCTGCTATTTAACTATGGACACAACTCACAGAAAATTGAGATCTTACATTCCTTCTTCGGTGCTTGCAGATTGGGAGTCTATTGCAGATAGCGGCGCACTTGATGACACGCTAGCGCGCTCCCTTGAGCAAGAAGCTACAGTACCTAACTGTAGCTCTTCAGAGAGAAGTGGCACCCCATCTTCAGGGCCTAAAAGGAGGGGTAGGGGCTCATTTCTTTACAATAAGAGTGTTCTGTACAGTGACCAGTGTGGTTCAGAAAGGGATTTGGATGACAAAGAGTCTAGTCCTCAGGGTGGATCTGGATCAAAGGGCCATGTGAATGAGCCGGAGAACAATGCTGTTACAGGTATTCAGGATATTCATTTCTATCTGTATGGTTAGCTTGTTCCTTCTGAGCTTTAGATGACAGACTTGATTCTTTGCCTTGGCTTTGTAGCTGCTGCACAGTTTGGGACAAGGCATGTCCTTGTTTTATATGACTTTTCACCGAGCACACGCACAACAGATCTGGAAAGGATTTTTGAGAAGTTTGGGGATCATGAAGTTGCCATTCGCTGGGTTAATGATACTTCAGCACTTGCTGTTTTTCGGACTCCATCAGCTGGTAATTTTATTCTTACAGCTATTTCTAACTATATTCGTGTATAGTTCCTTCTTATGACATGATCTGCTGGGAGAGGCGAGGCAGTGAGGTAACAACACGTTTCGCCCCTGTCGGAAACAAATGCGGTCATCGGATGGATTAGACAAGTGTAGTTATCTGAGAAGAAATTTGTGAACTAAAATTTTAGGTGCTCTGATTCCATCCCTAAAACACGGTTATCCTCTTTCAGTTTGTTTATAGGTCACTTCATCTACTCATAATACATGTCGTAAACTGCTATGCATGTCAGGGAGTGGATCGTTGTATTTTGCTGTGTTTCATGGTTAATTGCTCAGCTCCAATGTTTTGTGCTGATTTGCTGCTATTCCATTCTATTTTGTTAGGCTAGCACTTGATGCAGATGATATGAATTGTCAAGCTATCCACTGTTGCTGTTCTTGTAGCTTTGGTTCCATGTATTCTGATCAATTTATTCTTTCCAATCAATTTGCAGCTATTGAGGCTCAGGCTTGCATACCTCCAAGATACAAAGTGCGGTCACTGAAAGGGGATGATGATCTATTGGCAAAAATAGATGGTAGAGGTAACACTTGTGTCTTGTGATGATTCCTTTCTACTTGTTCCTCTCTTTTTCATGCTCTGTGGATTGTTGCATCTCAATCTTATGGTCTTGTTAAGATTTTCAGCACACTGTGTTTTAAGTTGTTCTTGCACCTCGCTGCAGACCTAGAACCGCCCAAGCCAAGACCAAAGACATCTGCAAGAACAGCTCAAAGGCTAATTGCTCATGGAATGGGATTGAAGCAGTTTACAAACTTTGGAACAGATGAGCTGAAGAAACAGGAGGAAGAGAGAAAGAACAGAATTGCTGCTCGACAATCTATGCGTGATGAGGCTTGGGGTTCGGACTGATCCAGAGCATGTCAAAATGGCTGGTTGCATCCAATCGCGGCTGCCAGTTTGTTATACCGGTGTTTTAGATGCTTGTACTATTTACATGGTTTTATGTCGATTGGTTCCGAGAGATCTGAGACATAACAAGAGTGACATGAAGACATAGAGATGTAACCAGATTGCCTGTCACAGTGATGCTGAGTGCACAGAATGTTGTATTGGAATAGTGATCGGTACCCGGGATGGGGGTTTTCCTGAACTGAATGCAAAGTGCGGTATTCAGTGAATAGTTCATAGTTGTACCTGTAGTGGCAAAGCTGCGAATGTTTTGTCTGGTGACAGCAGAAAAAAATTAGTATGGTTTGCATGCTTTTGAATTTAATTTCAGAATTTAAGAACCATATTTTTAGCATGTGCTTGTGAAGAACTTTGGATTGCATCATTAAATTGTATGATAAAATATATTTTCTAAATCATGAATTTACATTATTTTTCCCTGAATTTTTGGGGCTAAATAGCTTAGCAAAAATTTTAAAATATCCTTTTGGGAAGAATTTGTGATGGCTGGTGGCCTTTTATTATGGATGTGTGTTGGGCATGAACACTCCATGTTTCATGTTATGCAGTAATGTGTACGAGTATGTGATGTACATTTGAACCTCTTTTGTTATATCTTATGAGGGTACTGTGTTGTGTAATTGTGTAGGGATGCAACCTATTTATTTTGTGCTTGTGGTGTGTCCCAAAGGTCGATAGCTTGGCTTAAATGGATTAATTTGTGGTGTGCCCGCCAATGTGTCGTGCGCCGTGAAGCACTCCTCGGCCACCCGAGGCATGCCATCTCCTCGACGGAGAGGCCATCGTGCAGGAGGTGCGTGGTCTAGTGCTCGCGGTTCTCGCACTGCACCTCGTGCAGCTGTTCCTTGAGCTTGTCGATGCGCTAGTTGAGGGAGCCCTCCATGTCCATCATCTTCTTGCACTGGTCCAGCTCCGACGTGGCCTTGAAGCGGGCTAGCACCTAGGGTGCGTCCGGCCGGCCACACCTTCGGCTGCGACTCCCCTTCGCCGTACAGGTGAAAAGTAGAAAGAAAAATATAGAGACGGCCACCTGCACATCCATCCATTTCTAGCCATTCGAAATGTACCTTCAACCAGCAACAGCCCAATAGTTAACTCTACTACAACATTCTTCTTTTTCCAACATTCTTATAAATGGGAGACACATAGACAACTATTTACTCTCACAATAGGGGTAGGAACCCCTAGAATAAAAAGAATATGAATGGGAAGATACTGACAATGAATATTCCTCTTGGCTCCTATAACTAGGCTAACAGTCACCAGCACCTATCAATTTCTGTCATTAGGATCTCTTCGAAAAATTGGATCATTTGTACCAAGGGGCAGTATAAGTTATTGGATTTCGGGTTTTTGGTGGCAAATCTGGAAATATTGCCACCAAGCCCTCTTTCACCCAGCCTCCTTTACTAATGGTCAGGTCAAAACCGTTGGGGTTAGGTTAGAGAAAATGTTGAGTGGGATAGGCATGCTCGTATCCATTGTAATCGTAATATAGCTTTTCACCACGAGCTATATCACGGCAGGCCACCAATAAGACATGGCTCTCCCCATCGATGTCATACCTCACACACTTGACATTTTGCTTCTTCTTGCCATCCCTGCAACAGTTTCACATTTTCAAAGTTAGAATACACACATCCTTTCTTTGAGGTGACAACTTAGTACAACAGATGCAAACTAGACTTGTGGATACAAAACAAAACAACTTACTGTGTGTGGTTATTGATGCCACTGATAAAGCGAGAAATGTTCCCCCGCTTGTCAGGGCAAATGACCAGCCTTTGGGAAGGGTCAGCTGTCAGGAGGAGCGTCATAATACAATCAATATCATCGTTTGCTCTCTTCTCCAGATAATCGACATCCCCAGCATATTCGGCGAGGAAGGTCATATCCTTAATATCACCATCAGCCTGCACAGTGAATCTGGAAATATATATGCATAAGTGTCATTTCTGAGTACTAAAAATGTAAAGGAAAAAGTGTGTGTACGCCATAGAGTCCATTATTTTGCTCTCACAATTTGTGAGTATAGTGTGTGACAATGGAACGCTGAGGGCAGTGTTGCACACACAAGTTCTAGTGGCATGCACATGAATAGCAATGTTGGAGAGCAACACCGCAAACTCTGAATTAAATAGACAATTTTCCAATAAGTAAATAACTGAGTGTAGTGAGTTCAAGACAATACCCTTCAAGGGAATCGAAGACCACGAGAAGTGGAGGGCATTCACCTCTTTGTTGCATGGTTCTGCACAACTCTATACTTTCCTTATCCTCTTTGGGCAGAACCTTGAAAGTCGAGGAGAGCAAAATTAGAACAACAAAACACCAAATGGTTATAACATAATTTCAGGTGAAAAGATTTGCTAACCTGCATACCGCCTACCTCCAATCTTGCCAGATTGGAAGATCTAGGAGCCATATGAGGCATGTAAGTCAGTTCATTACTAAACTCTGTTTTGGAAGACGTCAAAGCAGTGGCCAGAGACGCCATTTGTTTGAGTCTTCTAGCTCCATCTTCAGATGGAACAAATGGTAGTATCCTCCTCCTCTTCTTGTGCATAACAAGAGAACGCTTCCTTCGCCTTCTAGCATCTGAAAAAGATGAAGTAAATTACTTGAGTTAGTACCATAACAAGTGCATCCCTTTCTGTACTCAATCTATCTATATTTGTTTCCGATACCAGTTCAGTTTTGTGTTTAAATCTAACAAATATTCGAAACCCAATAAAATATCAGCTAGTATATCAGGCAATCCTGTGCATCAAATTTTGCATTTTACAATATCTGTGAGATATATGGCTCATACACTTAACATAAAAGCTATTACCCAAGTGTTTATCAATGCTAACTATTGAAGTTGAACTGCACATAAATAAAAACACAATTTACTGGAGCCTGTACTACACCCAGTGACTAGCAATAAGACAAGGGCCAAAGGCAGGAGCTATATATGGTTAAATAAACACAACCAAGATAATAAGAGGGTACACACGCAACACAACATAAGCAAGTCAATCCATACAGCCTTTATGAACAAAATGAGCTACATGATTTGTTTCGACTCCACATTGCCATTATTATACTACTAAAAAACATGAAGCATAGTAGCATACTAACAAGAATTTCTGCATCAGATGTGCAATGATCATATCTTAACAAAGTAATTGCAGTAAAAAGACTTAGCAGGTGTCTAAGGCACAACCCCCCACCCCTCTCCCAAAATAGAATCCAATTGAATAATAGCCTAGCTGAGGCATTTTGCCCTATTTGAGGGATCCACTAATGCTGAGGCGGCCATTAGTTATATGGCCTAATGGCCGGCACCCGGCAGAGGCACTAACAAACTCCCTAACTTCACTGACAAAATGCAAACTTACCTTTTTTTTTTTGCGCCTGATGCTAAACTTACTTTTGAATGCAAAAGATGCTAACTTACTAACATAACCTGATCAGCCTTAGCCACTAGTGGAAGCTGACCCCTTCTTCTTCCTGGTGTATTGCTTGCCAATGAAATCGTTTGCAGCAACATCACTTCTGACGTAACCATACTCTTTGCTGCCTATAATTTCCTAATCACTGGGGATACTGCAGGCAATGCTGCTTAGATCAGCTAGCCATGCAGTCAATACAATTGCACAATCAAACATATAACAGCACTGACATACTAAAAGGAATATCCACTACCACTTGCTCTTAACAGGTGCATTACCGATCAAACTTTAGACAAATAAATTACAGTAATTGAACCACTCATAAACAAACAAATAAATGGCACAAATATGGATTTGTTACAGACAGGTCCAAAGGCAGGAAGTATTCTTTATGGCTAAATGAATGCAGATAAAATAACCAAGAGGGTACACATATACCACTAACAGAAATCAGGTTCCTTAAAGACTGCTCGGGATTGCTCGCGTGAGAGAATTCCAAGCATCCGTGGCTCCTTCTCGGGTGACACATGGTTGCGAATGTTTTGCAAAAAAAACCGCTACAGTTTTAGTAATAAACCCCCAGTCCAGCCCAACTGGTATATACAGTAACCGTGTTTACAATTGTTTCATAAAGACCCTTGCTAGAATGCTTATTTCAGCGCGAAGAAGAAAAAAATCGATATCGTCGTCTTTTTTGCAGAGAACCCCTAGACAATTTTGCGTTGCACCCCTCCACTTCCAGCCCTTGCTCCCCTCATTCTTCTCTCTTTTCTCTCTCTTCTTCCCATCGCCGCCTCCGCCACCGATCTCTGCATCCGCACACGGCCCGTGCGGCATGTCGGAGTTCCTGGCCTTCTGTGCCGGCTCAGGCATGAGATCTGCCGTCCTCCACCCTAAATTGACACCAACATCTTCGGCCTCCATCCGTGGTCGTTGCGCCGCGGCCCCTCTGCTCCCGCTCGCGGTTCGACGATGACGGACGGGTCTCGGAGGTTGCCGACCCCAAGGCCATAGACATTTGCCTTGAAGCGCAGGAGCACGTCCTTGCAGGGCGCTGTCTCAACATGACCACCCACCTGCTCCTCACCTCCCCGTCGTGTATCCCTTACATAGGCTTTTCTTCCTCTCCTTCTCTTCCAATTCAAAGATTTTTTTGCTCACCTGGATGGGGAGTTGGGCATCCAATTATGCTTTTGCAAATCTCGAGTGCACCTTTGTCATCTGCAGCCTCGTCACCAACGTTGGTTCTAAGAACCCAGCAGCCTGACGACAGACCTGCTCTGCACATCAAAGTGTAAGCAATACCGCTAGCTGAAAATTTGATCAGCTAGAGTGCTAGCTTCTAGGATAAAAGGGGGTTGCTTAAAGGCTTGTTTCCAGTGTATGTTGTTTGTTCAACTTGTATAATCCACGCCTGAGGCCTTGACAAAACATTTGTTGGTATGGCAAGGTGTCTGGCTTTTTGGGGAAGGTATGTGACTAGTGATGATCTCAGTTTTCTTGTGCTCATCCAAAACATCTAACTGTTTGATGCAACAAAGAATCTATTGACTAAATTAGTTGTGATTTGTGTCCACTTAGTTATCGTCATAATTGTCATTGTGTTTTTCTGTTGAGAAAACTGGTATTGTTCTCTATTTACATAGTTGATGAAATGATCTTTTTGACAATTATTAGAATAATCCTATTGGTGTTTGCCTGCTGGAGACTATATTAGTTGGTAATTCGGGACTCTAGGTATTTTTCATTCTTTGCTTCTTCCATTGGTCAACCAAACACTTACGTTGTTGCATGGTGACCAATAATTATGCCTTCAAAAGAACAATCTGTATTTCAGTGTCCATAGCAGTTTGGCACTGAAAAAATAAATAACTGTGAATTTTGTGTTTTTTTAAGGCAAAACTGTGGGGGAGATCCCCACAACACTTCATTTTATAAATTTAAGGGTAAAACAGTACAAACTTACAACAGGAATTAGCTGTAAGCATCAGGCCAAAAACAAAAGGCTGATCTTAGATCATCCTTAAAACGAAGCGACTGAAGCAACATTGGTTTTTGAAATTTGCAAACCAAATGTTGACGTGGACTTGGCCATTGTTGAACACTCTGTCATTTCTTATCTTCCATATCTCCCACGCAGCAATGGTCACTACCTCCATGAAAAAAGGAATGTTTTGCTGTTGCCTGGCGTGCGCTATTCTCGGGTATAAGCTAAGGCCTGTGTTCCACTGCATTCCTATCTTCTCCCAGCACCTCTTGGAGAAAGGGCAATCAAAAAAGAGATGGTCCAGATCCTCATCTATCCCTGCCGTGCATAGGACGCAGTGTTCATCATCTTCATCAAACAAATTCCTCCTTCTGAGCATCGTCTTGGTGTTCAGTCTATCAACTAGGACTAGCCAGGCAAAGAATTTAACTCTTGGCGTGCATTTGGATTTCCAGAGCCAAGAGAAGACTGGGTGCTCCGGCAGGTTCTGGAAAGCTAGCTTGTAGAACTTACACGAGGAATAAGTCGCATTGCCCCATTGATATGTCCAAGTATCTCTACTTTCTTCATCAAATGCTTGCAACTGTAGGAAATCACTGAGTGTTTCAAGTTCCTCAAAAGCCTCTTGTGAGATCGGTAAAACGAAGAGAGTGTCTAAATCTTCAGCAGACATAACTTCACTGACACTTATTTTGGATTCCTGGCAAAAGAGAAAAGCCTGGGGAAGCGATGCGCTAATACCTCATCATCTGACCAGAGATCGTCCCAGAAGGTGACAGTCGTGCCATCGCTGAGGGAACATCGAGCGATATTTCTAAAAATAGAGCTCAACCTCTGTACATCCTTCCACCAAAATGATCCGACTACTCTGGTAGCATGCGGCACTTTATCAGTGTAGTACTTACTCCAAACGAGGTTGACCCATGGCACATCCACTTTGTTATAAAACTTGTGGAGATGTTTGAGAAGGAGGGCATTGTTCTGCACGTTCAGGTTGATGACACCTAGTCCTCCTTTGCTCTTGGGCTTTCTTACCATGGACCAAGCAGCCCAGTTCCCTCCTTTCTTTGTCATATCTGAGCCTCTCCATAGACATTGCTTACGAGCTCTGTCTATGTGATCGATCAGACCTTTCAGGAGTTTCAGCGTGCACATTGCATAAGTGGCTGTCGCTGTGAGCACCGAGTTGACAATTTGAAGCCTCCCAGAGTAGGATAGCAGGGATGAACAAGCGGTTAACCTACGCTCGATCTTGTCCATCAGAGGAGTGTAGTCTTCCACGCGTGGCTTTGTCGTGCCCATGGGTAGATCAAGGTATGTGAACGGGAACGTTCCTATTTGACATCCAAATGTGTTGGCCAAGATCTGCATTCTGTCTTGGGAGACATTGATCGGTAGCATCTGAGATTTGGAATAATTGACCTTAAGTCCCGTGGAGTCCGAGAAACTTCTGAGCAGTGCCTTCATGAAAAATAATTGCCTGGCGTCTGCCTGCATGATAAGCAGCGTGTCGTCGGCATACTGTATGACGGGGTAATCAGCATTTCCTTGGGGAATTGGAGGACAGAGGAGACCCTGCGATGCTGCTCTGTTTATCAAGATCTGAAGCAGCTCCACGGCCAAGACAAAGATCAACGGGAAGAGGGGGTCTCCCTGACGGACACCCCTTCTGCATTTAAATTTTCTGCCCGGTACTCCATTTAGGATGACAGCTGAGGTTCCAGTGGATAGAATACTGCTGATCCAGTTGATCCATCTCTGCGGGAAACCCATGTGCTCTAGCATTTGGAGGATTGCCGAGTGCTCAATCGTATCGAACGCTTTCTCAAAGTCCAGCTTCAAAATTATCACTTCGCGCCTTGATTGCTTGCACTGATGTATATACTCAAAGCACCAAGCGAAGCAATCTTGGATCGTGCGGCTTCTGATGAACCCGTACTTGTTCCTGTGCACCAGTTGCATGATCTGACACTGTAGTCAGTCAGCTAATAATTTGGTGAGGATCTTGAGACTGCTGTTGAGAAGCGAAATTGGCCGAAAGTCGTTAACTGTCTCAGGGTTCGGAATTTTGGGGACCAGTGTGATTAGCGAGTCGTTGATGCTTTCCAGGTTGGCCTGACAGTTGTAAAAATCAGAACACAGCCAATAGAAATCGGGCTTGATGAGGTGCCAACACTTCTTGATGAAGTGCCGGTTGAAGCCATCGGGGCCCGGCACTTTGTCAGGCGGCATTCTCTTCACGATGCCATTGATCTCTGATTCAGAGAAGGGGGTAACAAGTGAACTGAGGTCCTCATGCGGTGTGATGAGCTCTGCTAGGTGAAATACCATGGTTGGGTTAGTTGTGACCCCCATTCTTCCCCTGAACGAGCTCCATATCATGTCTGCCTTTCCAGCATGGTCATTGATCACTGCCCCGTCATCATTGGTCAGCTGCGGAATGGAGTTCCTTCGGTATGAGATCGTTGCCATGGCGTGGAAGAACTTGGTGCATTCATCTCCTAGTTTAATTCTGTTGACCGTGTACCGTTTCTTCCAGTATA
The DNA here is from genome assembly GCA_038087645.1 of Saccharum hybrid cultivar R570. NCBI lineage: Eukaryota > Viridiplantae > Streptophyta > Magnoliopsida > Poales > Poaceae > Saccharum > Saccharum hybrid cultivar. The sequence continues at coordinate 25,622,422 of JAQSUU010000115.1, read as the reverse complement.
GGTGTTTGTAATGAAGGAGCTTGGTGACCTGATCTTTCACTATGTTCCTCAGATTTCTTTCAGTATTGAAGAGCGCTCGTCTCTCCTCCAGAGCGTCTAAAAACAGGATGACAACGTTGCAGTTGCTGATTAGCAGATTAAGATTCGATAGGCTCTTACTCCAAGATTTGAGTGCATATCCGAGCCTTTTTAATTTAGCTGCAAGGTTGTTAGCTGCGTTGATATGACTGTCCTGCTGGCTCCATGCATTGCCCACAACACTCATGAAGTCACTATGTTCAGTCTCCTCATCAAGGTTAACCAATATGCTTTTCAGTTTGACCTGGTTGCCCTCAATGGCTTCTGCATTGTTTCTATGAGATGAACAAGTCAGACCCCAGAATTTACATCCATTTTATCTCTTTGTCCAGCCTGATGTTTTACTGTACACCAGTTCTCTCTGTGCATTGGGGGCAAACATAGAAACAACACAGAGTGATAACTTCATTTTTTAAGTTCATTTTAAGGTAATCCCTTCCCTTCGTTGGTTAATTCATTTTACAAAGTACACCCCTTCCTTGTTTCTGTTCAGATCGGTTCTTTCATTTTAGGTTGGGTATCCAACTCAGAGTGTTTTTTTAAAAAAAAGTTCAACTCTTAATTTGATGAGACTTATGAGTGGAGAAAATGAGAAGGTTACTACAGTTCCTGCAGAACCCAGTAACCCACTTAATATTGCCATGATGATGTATTGATGTTCTCAGAAGACTTACACTAGATGTGCTGGCTAAGATAAGCACTTGTTGGTTCTGTTCTTAGTCATGTTTTTTTTTTCTTTGTGACGAAGTAAGACTCCTGAAGAGGGTTTTTTTTTTGGAATAAGACTCCCGAAGTTGTGGATTTTGTGCCTACAAATTGAGTATAGCAGTTAGCCAATTTAGGCTTTAATCTCATGCCTAACTGGAAGGATGAAAAAAAAAATCTTTTTCATCTACTTGCATATGGTACCGAGATACATGCTATAAGACGTGAGGAAAAAACATGCCAATCAGACCAAATTTTTGAAATTTGGAGTTCACTGACGAGCTTTAATTTTCTCTTCTGAGTTTACATTAACATTATCATGACTTTAGGATTTTCAATCCAATGTTTCTGATAAGAACCATACTTTTCCTTTTACAGGTGCATCCACAAGAGCACTTACCACAATTATTTGGGACTTGAATATAATCAGGAGTACTTTCTGAGGGTATACATACAGTATTTAGCATGGTCCCATATGCGATTTGTAAATTGTTCATATGTAATGTACCATGTACGAACTATTAGAAAATAAGTTTTATGTTATTATTGGCTATATGTGAGCTTGCTAATTTACTGTCAATATCACCATGTCAGCTAATTGGTTAATTTGTTCTTTCAAAAGAGAGTATTGATCCATCAACGGATATTTCAGGTGCCAAACTTTGCTAATTTATTGGCAATATATTACCATCTCAGCTAACTGGTTAATTTGTTCTTGCAAAAAGAAAATGTTTATCCAAGGTAGCTTTTACTTCATTTTTGTTTTGATAGTACACCCTTGCTTGATGATTCATAATCTGAAACGGAATGTTCACTGTGTTTGTGATTTACTGTACATCGGTTAGTGCTTTTTTCCAAATGTTAGTACCACTTTTTGACTTTTTGTATTACCATGATAATGTGAACGATCATTTATCTTCTCATCTATTAGTTATTGAGAATGAAATACAGCTTTAGTGATGCCTGGTAGGGCGCACAAAGCGCGCTAAATTTTCTAGTAAGTCAATCCTTGCAACCATAAATGATCTAGAAAGAACCCCAAGTTGCCATTACTACTTAAAAAGCATGTATGACTAACACAGATTAAATTTTTATCCCGTAATACTTTCCTGCCAATTTCCAGTCATGATGCAAGCGAGCACTTCACATTTTAATGTAACTGTATTCTTTGTTGCCTAGGCTTTGCAATTCACATGGTATATTTGCAGGCAATGATGCATCAGTCAGCTAGTCATGCAGTCAATCAAACATACATTTAGCCATAATAACAATTGCACAATCAAAGATACAAGAGCTAAAAAGATGTGACTATGCGTGGTATGCTAACAAGGAGATTCACTACTGCTAGTTATTAGCAAGTGCATCAAACCTGTAAAAACTACCGTAATTGAGCCGCCCATAACTAAAAAAGAACACGAGATCCTGTGCTAATACAACAAATCCAAAGGCGGGGACTAGTTTTATGTCTAAATGAATCCAGCCAAGATACACAAGAGGTTACAGATATACCAGAACCAGAATAAGTCAATCCATACAGCCATAAATGATTTAGAAAGTGAAACGCACGCTTTGTTTGGACCGCAACTTGCCATAACTACTTAAAAAGGCATGCGTAACTACACAGATGAAATGATTGTCCAGTAATGCTTTCCCGCCTATTTGTAGTCGTGATGTAAGAGAGTACATCACATTTTAATGTAAACCCCTTTTTGTTGCCTAAAATTTCCAATTTGCATGGCATATTTGCAGGCAATGCTGCAACGATTGGGCAAGCTATGCAGTCAATACAATTGCACAAGCACAATCAAACATACAAGACCCAAAAATATGTGACTGACATACTAACAGGAATATCCGCTACTGCTAGCTCGTAGCAGGTGCATCGAACCTGTAGAGATTACAGTATTATACTGCCAAATAAAGATTACAGTATTATACTGCCAAATAAAAAACAAACAAACAGAACACAACTCACTGGAGCCTTGTGTACTAATACAATACATCCAAAGGCGGAAACTATTGTTATTATGGCTAAATGAATGCAGCCAAGAAAATCAAGAGGATGCAGATAATACAGGAACCAGAAATAAGTCTTAATCCATACAACGATACATGATCTAGAAAGTGAAACACATTATCTGTTTGAACTGCAACTTGCCATTACTACTTAAAAAGCACGTGTAACTAACCCAGATTAAATGTTTGCCCGGTAATGTTTTCCCGCCTATTTCCAGTCATGGTGTAAGCAAGTATGTCGCATGTTAACGTAAACTGTATTCTTTGTTGCCTAGAGTTTCCAATTCACAGGGGCATATTTGCAGCCAATGCTGCAACGATCAGCAAGCTATGCAGTCAATACAATTGCACAATCAAACATACAAGACCCAAAAAGAAGTGACTGACTAACAGGAATATTCGCTAATTGCTACTGCTAGCTCTTAGCAGGTGCATCGAACCTGTAGAGATTATTACAGTATTGCACTGCCCATAAAAAAACAAATAAATAGAACGCAACTCACTGGAGGCTCGTATACTAATGCAATACATCCAGGGTGGAAACTATTGTTATGGCTAATGAATGCAGCCAAGATAATCAAGCAGGTAAACATATATACCAGAACCAGAAATAAGTCCCAATCTGTACAACCATAAATGATCTAGAAAGTGAAAATCATAATTCATTTGAACCGCAACTTGCCGTTACTACTTAACAAGCACGCATAACTAATACAGATTAAATCATTGTCTGGCAATGCTTTCCCGCCTATTTCTATTCATGATGTAAGCAAGTATGCCACATTTTAACATAAACTGTAGTGTCTGTTGCCTAGAGTTTCCAATTCACAGGGGTATATTTGCAGGCAATGCTGCAACGATCAGGAAGCCATGCAGTCAATGGAATTGCACAATCAAGATCAAACATACAACACCCAGAAAAGACACGATCGACATACTAACAGCAACTTTTGGTAGCATGGCTCTTCACAGATGCATCGAAGGTGTACAGATGACAATGTAGCAGGACATTTAGACACAGAAAGAAAAATGTATACTAGAGTGCAAGATAACCAACAACAATTGAAAAGTAATCTATGAGCAGAACGAAATCAACAATAGACTCCATAGAGAAGCCACGGATTCATGGATCATCCAACGCAAGCAATGAGGGGAAAAGGTCTCGCATTTCACATGACATTAAATTATGCAATGCAGTGGTGCACGCAGCGCAGGTGCGAGGAATTACCTTGGGAGAGCCTACATTTGGTGGCCTGGGCATCGTGCCCATCCTTCTGAATCCCGAAGAAATCGATGATCTTGGTCTGCTTCATCGGGAATCCTAAAGATCCCCCACAAAAAAGGAGAAAAAGCAGTGAGATATAATAGAACAGCAGGAAGGAAGGAAGAAAATAAGGAAAAGAGAGCGTGGGAGGGAAATGGCGAGATGGAGGCGGGGGAAAGACGCACTCTTGGGGGCCTTGGCGGGCGGGGCGCAGACGGGGCAGAACCAGGGGCCGATGGGGACCTTGGCGGCGATGGGGCGGAGGCAGAAGGTGTGGTGGCCGCGGTCGCAGCGGTCGCAGAGGAGCAGGTCGTCGTCGCGGTCGCCGGAGCCGCAGGTCTCGCAGATGAGGTTCTCGTAGTAGGTGTACACCCGCGCGCGGGCGACGGGGGGCGGCGCGTCGACGGCGCGCGCGCGGCGCATGACGTCGTCCATGGAGCAGTAGCGCCGCGGCGTCGGCGGCTCCGGTGTGGGCGCCGCCGTGCGCTTGCGCCCGAGCTGCGGAGAGCTCGGCGATGACGACGGCGCGGGGCCCATGGCGGTGCGGTGCGGCGCGGCCTCTCCTCCTCTCGGCTCTCGGTGGGGGAGAGAGCCCAGCCTGACGCGAGAGACACAGAAGACAAGGCCACACGGGAGAATGGGGGCGATGACGTGGCGTCGACGCTCGCTTTGGTAGCTGTGTAGGCCTGCGCCGCGTCGCGTGAGGCTGAGGGCTGCTGCAGGCTGCAGCTACTGCCAGTCGGTCACTCTCCAGGGGGAAATGTGACGGCCGCCAGAGCGAGGAGACCGTTGCCATGCCCAGACTCTCGTGCTTTGTTTCTTTCTAAAATTCCTTTTTCATCTTTTTAACAGTACATATTTTGTCGAGATATATTTATTAAATTAAAGAACAAAAAAGATGCCATTTTCTATGGCATGGTTTACAAACTCGGTTGTTTTTGGCTTATTGCTTTCTAGGGATTGAGGGTAGAGCAATGCATCATGGTTTAATTGAAAATTGTATATGTATGATATACAAATTTCTTTCATTTGATTTTTTTAGAAAAAAGAATTGACATGAATTAACGTTTCCTTCATTCTACAGAGAGAGCCTATAGGGTTTCCTAGCATTCACTGTGTACATGGGATAGAAAATAAGGAGCATTTTATTTCACCTTATCGAATGACCACGAGATTAATGAGTAGCAACAAGAAACCCTTGTCACCAAAATCAAATGGCCACCGCTCCCATAGTAGCCCATGGGTTTTGAATCTGGTCAAAGTTTCAATTGTCAATTGCCAGTGGAGAGGTGTACACACAACATCAGCATTTGGCACGACAAAAATTTATTTCGTCCAAGTGTCTTGGCAAAATTTTATTTCGTCCGAGTGTCTCCTTCCAAGGTTACAACTATCATGATCTTGATACCTAATCTAATCTAATTCCAGCACCAGCCCCCAACCCAACCGCCCTAAAACCTCCTAGGCAACTGATAAACAAGAAAAGAGGGAGAGCCCCAACTCTTGCAGCTCTGGAGCTCACACCTCATTAACCAATCTTCTTTCTTCAACCAGCGCGTTTCCATTTTGTTCCTGATTCCCTGTGCATCCGATGAAGGTACCAACCTTCTCACCGACAATAGCCTTTGCAATGTTCCCAGTCTTTTGCAAGTTAAACACAACAACTGCGAAATGACATGATCGATTAAAAAAAAATTAAATGAAATAAAAAAATCAATACAAAGTTGAACTGATAGCATGCGTACTGGGAATGTTGTTTTCTTGGCATAGTGTAATAGCAGTCATATCCATTACTGAGAGATCTCTTGTCGTAACTTCATGATAGCTCACAGTCTCAAGAAGGCGCGCATTTGGGTTATGCCTGGGGTCCGCATCATACACACCATCAACATTTGTCGCTTTAAGCACTACCTCTGCATTGACTGCTCGCATAATAATAGCAGGAAAAAAAAAGGCGTCAAGGGTACAATAAACTAAGCAAAAAAAAAAGAACTAATGAAATAAGTGTTGTTCATCTGAGATGTTCAAGCTCACACCATGATAGCATGAATCCGTAGGCACAATAGTGACTAAATGATTGCTTGTGTAAATATGTAGTAATAGAGTCAGTGAAAACACATCCTAACACAAATTTGGTACAAGTCGCAGAACTGTGGAGGAAATCAACTATTCCATCCACAGCTTACATATTTCACTTAATCTGCACCAAAGTGTTCTCAATGTATGATCACACAACTAAAAGAACAAGGTAATAAGTAGATAGCTAGCATAAAAAGTGTTGCCATGAGACTCCTAGTTAGTCAAATGACCTGCAAACTATAGCACAATAACTAGTGCTTAAGCAACTATTTTTAAAGGTGAATCAATCCTTTATCAAGATTTTTTTAATCACAACAGTTCATCAGTGAAGAGTGGAAGATGAACTCACTTTCGGCACAACGGAGAGCAGCAGCTGTATCAGTTGTGAAAAATGGGTTCCCTGTTCCTGCAGCAAATATGACAACTCTTCCTTTCTCTAAATGCCTAACAGCTCTTCGGCGTATGTATGGTTCTGCAACTTCTGACATACGGAAGGCAGTTTGGACACGGGTCGGTATTCCAATGCTCTCCATTGTTGCTTGAAGAAATATAGCATTCATCACAGTGGCCAACATGCTGAATTGGGAAAGCATAATAAGATGTAAAGTTGTTTTAATAGTACGAAACTATACAATTGCTAGCCACAAGAATGTCTTTAAAATGAGCAGTAGAGTCACAAAATGTTATGGGAAGATAATAATTAATAAACTACAAGTGGCTGGAGCTTTGATAAAATTACAGGTTCCTTAAAATGTACTTATGCTTTCCACTCAGTAAACTATTTTGATGGAATACTCTAGAAATACAAGCAGCTTGAATATTAGGCATGAATAAATGTGTCGAAACTTGGGCTCACTTTTTGTTTCATTATCTGGCTTAGCTATATCACACTTTTTGAACGCTACTTAACAGCTGAGCATAGAATAAGGGAATGAAAATATATGAGGCATTGAACATCCTACCCGATGTAATCAGCAGATGAGCGGTCAAGACCACTACATCCAGCCCAAGAGGCCCCACGGAAGATATTGCCACCACCAACAACAATAGCAACCTGCAAAGGGCTCTCACAATTTTTAATGCACAATATGATTACTTTAGAGAAAACAAAAGATAATTACACACACAGATATACATCCAAGATCACATGCTTGGAATGCAGCAGAATCAAACCATTGAATTATTGTCTACTATATTAAAAAGATGTAGACGCACCTTTTACTTCATCAATTCTAAATCTTAATCCAAGATGTGAAATAAATGAAAGGAGGTAGAGAGGATGCACCTCTACACCTAGCTTGGTGACAGAAGCAACCTCTCTTGCAATAGCCATTGTAATCTGCAATAGACGACCACACATTTACATCAAATTCCATGACCCACGCATATTAATTGTCTGCTGTCACAGTATTTAAAGATGCTCCACCGAAAAGAAGGTTAACCTTTGGGTCGATGTTTTCTGTGTGATTCCCAGCAAGTGCTTCCCCACTTACTTTAAGCAATACCCTTTTCCATCTATATGGCCTTTTGGAAGTAGAAGAATCTTCGTCAAATGTAAAGCTGAACGGCGGCATCAGTGAGGTTTGATTTCTGACAAACAAATGAAAGAGGCATGAGATGAATGATGGAAGGTAATCCAGAATTACATAGACCCAATCCAATTTGTTAAAAAGCGCTTGAAGTTTCCAATTAGCCGCTAATGATCTAGCGCTTGAGGGAAGCAAACATCCTGGGAACTAGTACAACGCATTTCGTCTAACATCCCAACAAAATCACCATACCACACACGCGCCATCAACACAATTATTATACGTGCAATCACATAAGGCGTCGCGCCAATAAAAAAAACGACGCAGGTTTCAGGGTAATGTAAAGGTGCGTACGGCGTACCCGGAGTTGAAGGAGGAGGAGGAGGAGGAGGAGCCGGAGGCCGTGGCGGCGCAGGCGCGGCGTTTGGCGGAGAGGGAGAGAGGAGCGGCGACGGGATGGGCTCTCCGTCCGGGCGGAGGGAGCACAGGAGACGGGGACCTTGGCGAGGGGAGACGCGGGAGGAAGGTAGCAGGCACCGCGGCGGCGGGAGAGGCGGCCATGGTTGCCTTTCTCGTGTGGGAGCGAGTGCGGCGGCAAAGTAGCCGTCGGCCTCCGCTCCGGGATGGAAGGAGAAGATGATGGGGGTGGTGAGAGATTTTTTTTTAAGGAAAGGACTCGGGTTAAATGGGCCGGACATGTGATATATATGGGTTGCTTTTTGGAGGGTAGTAAGCACTTGGGCTCGATTTGGTAGGCAGCTGGCCCAAATACATGCCGAGCTCCAACACATGTCACTCATGTAGTCATGTGAGAGTTAATTTTCAGATTAGAAAGTTTCGCATTATTATTATTATTATTATTATTATTAGTATTAATTCTTAGCCTATTTTAGATCATGATGGGTTAGGAAAAAAACATTGCAAAATAGACAACCCATCATATTCTTTGATGATGATGTCCACCAAGAAAAATCTCAGCTCTGCTAATCTCCCCAACATTGAGGCAAACAGGAGAAGAAGCACACTGGTATCTAAGGAGCCAGATTCATAAGTAAATTTATTTATAGAGCAAAGTCACGTTGTAGCTTTCTTTACATCTCCACCCTCCAGTTAGCATCCAGATCCAGCTCGCCGACCAGTTGGCTCAGCAGGCGGGGTGGCTGACGGACTGGGCGGTGATGCGGTCCCGCGCCAAGAAGCTCGCCGCAGCTCGGGCCGAGCTGTAGTACGAGCGCCCCACGGGCATGGCCGCACACTGCTTGCTATGCATGCATGCCACTAGCTGCAAGGCCCTAGTTGAGCTCAAACTGTTCAACCACCAAGGCGCAAATGAAGCAGATGGTGGTGCCCATGGGGCGATGGCCGTGGCTTCTGGCTCTCTGCGGCCTCTGCCTCGGGTTCGGCCGCTTTCATGCGCTAAGGCCCGCGTCCCGGCCGAAATAATCTCTAGCAGCAGGAGCTTGTCGTTGCAGTAATAATCTCTAGCAGTCTCAAAGTGATCATCCCTATGATTGGGTGGCAAATCCGACCCATCTCATGCTCACAGCTGTAAATGCAGCGAGCTACATACAAAAAAACAAAAAATTAATAGCTGCAGAAATTAGCATATCATCAATACACAAGTTAAGATATGCTACTGTGCCAAAAGCTAGCAAAGCTAGTCATCGAATTCACAAACTAGTTTTCTATTGGTAGATTGAGCTTTAAGATGAGCGCTATTCTATTATTCTACACCAAGACACAAACAACCCACCCCACCCGACCTGATTCAACTGCACCAGCAACCCGTCCACCCCATATACCGATCGCACCAACCAGCCACCTCGCCTTCCCGTGCCCACCCGATCGACAAAACACCCGAGTCCCGCCGACCATCGCCACCTGGGTCCACCCCACCCCACCGACCACATCACCAGCGCCCCCACCCCCTCCCCTAGCCCCGCCCCAATGACCTCCTCGGGCACAACACCCTCCCCTGCCGCCCCAAGCCTCCCGTCATCAAGCCCCGCAGGACCTCCGCTGAAGCTACCTCTCCCCCATCTCGGTGGCCGAGCACCTTCCCACCCCCTCTCCCCCGAGCAGCGTAGCTACAAGCAGCGGTGCAGCCTTCCCCACATCGATCCGCGACGATGCGCCCCACCCCATGCCGATGGCGACCGCGGCAGCCCGCCCCGACCCCGTTGGCGAAGGACAACCACCACCAATGGCAGCTGGCCTGTCCCGCGCGGAAGGCGACCCTCTGTGGCGGAGAGCTCCTCACTGGCAGTGATGACGCCACACTAAACAATATTGAACAATACTGACTAGTACTAAAACATACTGATAACTATTGAATCAAAACTTGAGTATCAACAATACTGACTAATACTGAAACATACTCCGTACAGTACTAACAACTACTGAAGGCTAAAACATACTCCGTACAGTACTAATAACTACTGAAGGACTGTACTGACAAATACTGAAGGACTGTATTGAAAAGTACTTAGCAAACCTAATCAGTATAGCAACTGCGACCCTAATCACTGATTCCCCTGGCATATGTTAGTATCATTCAGTATCCAGAAATATTGACACTAAAAGCAGAAGAGAGTAGATACCGAAAAAGTACTACAGAACTACGGAATACCAAATAGTACTACCGTTACTAAACACGATGAGATAATACTGACAAATGTTCATGGAAAATGAGAAAGTACCGATGAATATCAAGGAGGGACAGCTAGTAAAAAAGAGTAACCGAAAAAATTGATATCTACTGAAGAAAAATACTGATTAATTGACTAATACTAACAACTATTATTGAATCAAAAAATTAGAAACTTGTTATAACTACTGATGAAATACTGAAAACTAATGATAAAATACCTAACCAATATACCCACTGCGCCCTAATCAGTATACCTGTGACGTCAGTATTCATACTGCACCCCCCTAATCAGTATTCCTAGTGGGGCCCCTATCAGTATTCATATTGTGGTCCCCTAATCAGTATTCCTATCACGACTCCTAATTAGTATGGGTGCCGCAACCCTAATCAGTATTCACACTACACCCCCTAATCAGTATACATGTTGAAGTCTTAATCAGTATTGGTACTGCACCCACTAACCAGTATACTTGTTGGAGACCTAATCAGTATTCATACTACGACTCCTAACGAGTACTGAAAAAATATCTAACATGTATCAAAATGGTACTAATGACTTCAAATACTATATAAGTAAAGGGTAAACATACTAACAGATACTGACCAAATATACTGACAAGTACTGAAATCAGCGTACTAACATATACTGATAAATACTAACAAAATACTGAACAATTGCACTAACAAAAATACTGAAGCTAACCACAGTACTGATAAATACTAAGCCATGTTTGGAGCTCACTCAGTCACTCCACAAACCAAGGTTATTATTATACCAGAATAGTGACCATGCACCCCCTACTGACTTCAAAGCATGCTACCTCTATGCTGGAGTGTAGCTACAAATGCAGGCATATACTAACTTCAAAGCATGCACCCCCTACTAAAATTCAAAGCATGCTATGCAGCCCATGCAGCTGTAGCTACAAATGCAGGCATATACTAACTAGAGGTACCAGTGGACAACATCAGCTTTTCTTGGCCTTTTAACTTTATTAAGTAGCCTCTAAAAAAACCAAACAACAGTCAACTCTGACTGAAATGAGTATTTATATGAGCAGGAATTGATGTATTCAAGATCTACTTGACGAGAAATATCAACACGGAGATTGCAAGGTTTAAGGAGACTAGAACATACCAGCCTCAGGACGCATACCAACATCTGGCCTAGCCTCTAGAGAGATGCCAGCATCTGGATGCAGCAGGACAGGGACACAGCAAGAAGTGCCGGTGCCCTAATTTTTTGCAATTTAGCCTTTTTTTGAAAAAAATTCACATTTAGACCCCTGGACAACTTAAACTCAACTTTGGACCCTGAGGGTCGACACCATGATTCATGGCGTCTAGGTTACATGTCTCGACGCCATGATTCACAGCGTCGAACTTCGGGGCCCTGTTCGACGTGGCAGCTGATCTGGCAGACAGCTCGACGCCGTGATCTGCGGCGTTGAGCTCGATGCCATGATTCACGGCGTCGAGCTCGACGCCGCTGATCACGGCGTCGAGGCTGGATTGAAAGCCCACGGCCGACTTCCTGACCGATATGGATGCACATATTTACCCTCGCCTCGGGAAACCAGTAGAGTCTGCGGAAGGTCGATGGAGAGATGCTGGGCTCTAGATATGCGAGTGAGATACCCGCCCTCGGTCATGACCTGGGTTGAAGAAGGAATCTATGTTCTTGGAAGCAAAGAAAGAACTCCGGTATTCCGGCCTTAGATTTTTGCTCTGTAGGGGCTACCCTATGGGCTGTTATCTCAAGGTCCTGGTTAGGCTCTTTTTGTTGTCTCTACGCGAGGGCCGTTTCATTTGTTCATGTTCCCTCTCAGTTCTTTCTCTCCTCCATCCGCCCAGATATCACTAACAATGCTGATGACCTTTCATGGAAAAAATTCGCAAGAGTTTGCCTTGTTTTATGAGCATCCACAGTTACAAACAAAAACATGATAGTATATCCAAACATTTAATGAGCAATAAAACACAACACAACCATATCGAACATGACAACCTAACATGGCCTGCAAGTCCAAATAGTCCACAATGTCCATACAGTCCCAAATGGTTACAGCAAAGGAACTACATAATGTCCAAGTCTCCATACATGCAAAAGAAGCAAAGTCCATGCAGTCCTGCAAGTTGTGACATCGAATACATGTCGTCCTCAGTAACTACATTTGCTAACACCTAACTATTTACCTAATTAAATAAATATCTAACTGCCTAACTATCTCTCTAACAATATAAGAGATTTGCTAACTAAATTAATAACTACCTAACTACATTAATAAGTAACTAACTACCTAATTATGTCTCTAACAATCTAATCTAACTAAATAAGCTGCAATTGTCAAAAAAAAACTAAATAAGCTGCATGAATATATTCCTAAGTCTATAATATAACTAAATAAATAAGAATCTATCTAGTACATTAAATTTCGTAACTAAATTTGCTAAATATTCTAAATAAATTACTAACTAAATTACATAATGTACATTAACTAATTTAACTTAAAAAATTACCTTGCAGGCCGACTGCAGGTGACGGACGGGCTGGGGTCACCGAAGGGGCAGGGGGGCGCGGAGGCCGGAGGCCCGCCGGCCGGCTGGACCTCCGGCGAGCGGTGGTGGGCCGCCCTCGCCACCGGACATCGCGGAGGAGGAGGGGAAGGGGGCGACGAGGGTGGCCGGGAAGGGGTGCAGCGGCGGTGGTGTCGACGGCGGCCGCGGTGGTGAAGACGGGCGGGGACGGGCGTCGGTGGTGGTGTCGACGGGCGAGGACGGGCGCCGGTGGTGGTGTCGCCGGGAGGGGACGGGCGGGGGCGCGGCCCCCGCGGCCTGGACGCGGCAGCTGCGGTCGGGACGGGGCCGCGACGGCCTGGACGGGGGCGCCGCGGCCGGGAGGGGAGCGGGCGGTGGCGGTCGCAACGGAGGTCGCGCGGCCGGCGGTGATGGCGCACGAGCCGGCGGCGGACGCAAATGAGAGAGACAGAGCGCGGGGGAAAGGAAAGGTGGTTTTCATTTACTACGTCGACGCCGTGATCTGCAGTGTCAACCTCGACGCCGTGATACGTGGCGTCAAGCTCGACGCCGTGGTGCGTGGCGTCGAGCTATGCCAGGTCACAGCCACGTCACATATATTGCCCCGAAGCTCGACGCCGTGAATCATGGCGTCGACCCCTAGGGTCCAAAGTTGAGTTTAAGTTGTCCAGGGGTCTAAATGTAAATTTTTTTCAAAAAAGGCTAAATTGCAAAAAATTAGGCATTCCGCAAAGAAGAGCTTCGGGGCAAGAGAGCCTTCACAAGTCGCCAAGAAATTGATGTGGGAGTAATGGTATTTGTAAGGGGTCCAAGGATTTTAGGCTCTAACTTTAGGGTCCAAGCTGAACTCGCTCTCAACAAACTCATTAACACCACAAATAACTTGAAGGCTGTACTTGGGTCCCTTTAACCACGAGGAAAACGAGTGTTAGATACTTTACAACAAAACCTATATAGCAAGTAAAAGCGAGTGATTGAAGAAACCAACCTCGGTCTTCTCGTTGAAATTGTGCAACTTGCTTCTGACTCGCTTGTCCTTGAGCCAGAAGCTATTCTTGGCTGAATAGGCCTGGATATAGATGTCGTGGCTTAGCTTTTCAGGATGATGCCCCTCATGTCGTGAGTATACCATGCCAACAGAGGAGGGACACCTGAACAACGTGACGAGGCAATCCAAACTTTCTTTTCCGAGTGTGCAACCGTCACTCACAGACAACAACAACGTCTCTGAGAAACTGCGAAGATTGCGCACAGAATTTGGTGCTCCAAGAAAATTTGCCTGCAAGATTGGCCTGGGCTGTTTCCCTGATCGGGCCGCGGCAATATATGCTTCAAGGACAGTGGCTCCCCTGCGTCGCCCAGATTTCTTGCCATCATGGTCACTTAGATGTTCAGGATCAACGATAGTAAAATTGGCCCGTGCATCCAGCAGGTACTGCAAGGCTTGGTCAGGCGTGAGGCCTTTCTTCCGGTTGCAAAGGAAGGAGACAAGGCCATAGAGTGAACGGGCTGCAATGCGCCATAAGCAAGCGGTGCTGATCATGTTTAGCGGCTGTACTTTTATTGCTGGGGGGAAGCTTTGCTCATACCAGATGGTGCTGACGATTATGTTAGAGACAGGGTCCAGTGGGCCATAGCAGTGGCCGCCGATGAGCAAGCTTGGGTGATAGCGTTCAGTAAGCTCCTGCTTAGGTAGAACGGCCAGCGCCTTGAGGTAGTATCCATGGATCATTGAAAGGAGCACGCGCTTCATGGCTCCCCGGGCAGAAGGAAGCTTCCCTCCGTTGAGAAGGTCTCTCTCAGTCCCATGTGGGAGACGATCTTTGGCTAGTTTCCAAAAGTCCTCAAGTTCAAGATCATTTGTTGGGGTCCCAAGAAGCAGGTCGATGAAGTACAAAGTTTTATCAAACCAATTCTTCTTGCCGTGGCTTGTGAGCTCGGTGGGTAACTTTTCTGGGTTAAGTGAAGCCAGCTTCCACCCTCGGATGAAGTACTCCGGATCTGGGTGCTTGGCGGCAACCGCTACGGATCTGAGGGCGATCTCGACTGATGAGGTAGTGATGAAGGAATCGATGGTCAGCTCGCGCCTGTTCATGATGAGGAGGGCGGCAACAAGGGGGTCCGCAGCGGCAGCGTCAATATACGCCAGGGCCTCCGTGTCAGGGAGGTAGGGGAAGAGGCGGGTAAGGAAGGCGACAAGGCCGTCGAGCGACCGCTGGGCCATCGTGTCCTCATCTGCCCCCTGTCCTCCTCCGTCATGACAACGGGCGAAGAGGCGATTGAGGCGGATGTTGGTGACGGGATCCGGGAGACCCAGGCAGGAGCAAGAGGCGTTGCCCAATGCGCCCATATCCAGCTTCACCCGGTCGCAAATCTTCTGGATCTTGGAGAGAACCAATTCAACCTCATCTTCCCTCTTGTCATGGCGAAAGTTGTCTTCAAGGTCGCTCGACCCACATATGCACAAGTCGCGGACTCCGCCATAGCCACCGGCGACCGTGGAGCTAGTGTTCCGAGATGAGACAGCGGAGCTGAAGCTGAAGCTCAGAGCTGCCTCGAGTTGGCCAACCACAGACCAACGATCCATGGATCGGAGTCGGAGGTAGGACTAGGGAGGGGAAGGGGCTGCTCGTTGCTGCGGCGGTCGCAAGGCCGGCCAGAGGGAGGGTGAGAGATGACTCAGGTTAAATGGGCCGGACATGTGATATGGGTTGCATTTTGGAGGGTAGTAAGCACTTGGGCTCGATTTGGTAGGCAGCTGGCCCAAATACATGCCGAGCAGAGCAGTAGCGGGAGGGACTACGAGCCTGATGGTAGACGAGCCAAAATTTTTGGCAGCTATTCGGTTTGTTACCAAAGTTTACCAACATCTTACAACTAGCATGCCAAATCTATGGCAAATTTTTTCTCTCTAGTTTTGGCAACTTTTTCTTGCCAAATTTGTGGCATGACAATTTTTGGTAGCCAACCAAGCAGGCTATACAGCAGCATCAGAATTCCCAAGTGATCCAAGAATTCCTAAGTACCTAAATGGGAATGGCCCAAACATACTGGTGTATTCCTTCCTGTTCATATTGTTTTGCTTCTCTAAATCAAAACATGTCACTCATGTGAAAGTTAATTTTCATATTAGAAAGTTTCTCAAAAACAGGTAGCTGCATTAGCTTGATATTCTTAGCCTATTCTAGATCATGATGGGTTAGGAAAAAAAACATTGCAAAATAGGCAACCCATCATATTCTTTGCTAATGTCCACCCAAAGAAAAATCTCAGTTGGATACATACCTCTCTACCCTTGCCCTTGAATCCCATTCAACTAGCTGCCTCAACCACACAAAGAACCACCTCATTGTTATTGTGTTTGTCGTTTTTCTTACCAAGGTTGACGAATCTCCCCAACATTGAGGCAAACCGAAGAAGAAGCACGGTTGGATTAGGATCCAGCGGTTAATGTTCGTCGACTACTCTTTTTATCGCTAATGATAATGACGACGGGTGCACGCACTGTGATTCAAATTCAAATGGTTGTGTGTTGGATGTGGAGTTCATGCATGAGGATTTTCATCCTTGCTTGGACTTAGCTTGGACACAGGTCACCTGATTCGGTCATCAACCGTCTCCATCTATTCATGGCATCTCCGTCTTACTCTTACATATCTAGCATAGCAGATTAGCGGTGCATGGTGTCACTCAAGCGGTGCATAGCAGATTATATTAGCCTAGTGCGGCAAAGTTGAGTCAGGTGGCCTCATGGCTATATATATGTATATAAACAACAACACTATAATCACTTAGCTGATGGAATAATTCATAGACGAAGCATAGTTTAACCTCCATATGCCGATCGATGCTGTCGGTTCAGGATAGACCACAGTACCTTATAGAATGCAAGTATACAGTAAGAAGTACTTCATGGTTCACACAAGCACAAGCACAAGCACAAATGATTTCACACAAGCACAAGCACAAGCACAAATGACAACGGTAACGTTAAGATGCTTATACCACCTCGCTACCTAGTTTAGTACTAGTTAGCATCCGCCTAGTTTCTGCATCACCAAAAGCGTCGACACAAAAATTGAGGTAGATGGAATGTCCCCTACAACCTCCTTCACTTGCCGATGTTGGCCATTTAGGATATAGACCATACATAACCTTACAAAAATTATTAAGCACTTTAAGACGCTTGCATTGTGCCACCCTCACTAAAGGCAAAACACCACGACATTGGATCTGCTTGGTCCTTGATAACCACTTACACAGAAGTTGGAGTAGATGGCATCGTCTGCAACACAATGAGCCCAATCTACCTTGTAACCTTGACCAGCTTGTTGTTGGAGTAATAATCTCTAGCAAACTCCTCAAAATCATAACGCCCATGAAACTTTTTTGTGATTGGATGCCAAATCCTACCCATTTCATGCTCACAGTAAATGATGAAGGGAGGTAAAGCGATGGGCCCTGATCGTATCCCATTGAGGTGTGGAGATGCCTAGGCGTCAGAGCGATAGTATGGTTAACTAAGTTGTTTAACCTTATTTTTCGGTCTAACAAGATGCTTGAAGAATGGAGGAGAAGTATATTAGTACCTATCTTCAAGAACAAGGGAGATATCCAAAGTTGTACTAACTACCGTGAGATTAAGTTGATGAGCCATACGATGAAGCTTTAGGAGAGGGTTATCGAGCATCGCCTAAGGAGAGTGACACGTGTGACCCAAAATTAGTTTGGGTTCATGCCTGGTAGGTCGACCATGGAAGCGATTTTCTTATTACGACAATTGATGGAGAGATATAGGGAGCAGAAGAAGGACTTGCACATGGTCTTTATTGACCTCGAGAAGGCATATGACAAAGTACCGAGAAATGTCATGTGGTGGGCCTTGGAAAAGCACAAAGTCCCAACTAAGTACGTTACCCTCATCAAGGATATGTACAGGGATGTTGTGATGTTTGTCCGAACATGTGATGGCGACACCAGTGACTTTCCAATTAAAATAGGACTGCATCAGGGGTCAGCTTTGAGCCCTTATTTATTTGCTTTGGTGATGGATGAGGTCACAATGGACATATAAGGTGATATTCCTTGGTGTATGCTCTTTGCTGATGATGTGGTGCTAGTTGACGATAGTAGGACAGGAGTTAATAGGAAGTTAGAATTATGGAGGCACACGTTAAAGTCGAAATGGTTCAGACTTAGTAGGACCAAGACCGAGTACATGAGGTGCGATTTCAGCGCGACTAGGCATGAGGAGGGAGACGTTAGCCTCGATGGGCAAGTGGTGGCCAAGAAGGATACTTTTCGGTATTTAGGATCAATGCTACAAAAGGATGGCGACATTAATGAAGATGTTAGGCATAGAATTTCAGGCGGCTGGTTGAAATGGCGTCAAGCTTCTGGCGTCCTCTGTGACAAAAGGGTGCCTCAGAAGTTGAAAGGTAAGTTCTATAGGACGGCGATTCATCCGGCGATGTTATACGGTGCTGAGTGTTGGCCTACAAAAAGGCGACATGTCCAACAATTGAGTGTAGCAGAAATACGTATGTTGCGTTGGTGTTGTGGGCACACAAGGAGGGATAGAGTCCGGAACGACGATATTCGGGATAGGGTTGGGGTGGCACCAATTGAGGAGAAATTGATTCAACATCGGTTGAGATGGTTTGAACATGTTCAACGGAGGCCTCCTGAGGCGCCGGTGCGTAGTAGGGTTCTAAAACGGACCAATAATGTAAAGAGCGGTAGAGGTCGACCTAAACTAACTTGGGACGAGTCCGTTAAAAGAGACCTTAAGAAGTGGAATATCTTTAAGGATTTAGCTATGGACAGGAGCGTTTGGAGACTGGCAATCAACGTGCCTGAACCGTGACATCTTTCTGTCTTGTGCCATTTATGTCCTTTTATGTGTCTCCCTGTTTATCGTCTCTTTTGGGTTTTATCTCTAACCTACCCCAACTTGCTTGGAACAAAAGGCTATGTTGTTGTTGTTGTTATTGTGGTTACTGCCATTTCCTATGATATCTAACTATCCTACGAACACCATGGGGAGATGATTTATGTCATCACAAACCGAACGAACCCGTGATGGGTTCCCAACTCATAGCTCTTATGGAAGTCAACAATTATTTTGTCAGCAGTTTCACATGCACTTCTAATCATGTCTATTCTAACCTCGAAGGAACGGTGGCAGGTTCATTCTAATTATAGATAGCTGAGAAATGAACCTGGGAACACATGCTATAAGTTTTCATTCTTCGTACTAAATTGGTCACCTTTAATTTTCGAAACTGTGTAGGCACCGGTAGATTAGTTATTCCAGTGAACAGTCGCTCCGTCTTCGTAGTTTCGTCAACTTCCATCTTAGTGAGCAGTTTTGACAACAACAATACAGGTAGTACTGCAATATTCATACTGAGCAGATAAGGATCATGTTGCAACGTTAATAGCAAATAACTGTACGAACCATTGAAAGCATGCCAAAATGGGTACACTAAATTGCAATGGACAACAAACGATTAGAGCGACCATTTCTGTATTCTAATATATTTTTTGTTGGAGCATTTCCATTGCATTTATCTATGTCAGAAAAACCTGCCGTGAAATTAAATGGAACAAAATTGAGTTAGTAAAAAAGGGAAAAACACGCCTAAAAGTAAACGAAGAGGAGCACCTGACATGGCATCAGTTCGTTTCGCATCCACAGCTCGATTGAGAACCAAGAGAAGCAGCTGACATGGCATCATTTCGTTCCCCATCCACACCTCTGCTGGACCCATGTCCGGCTTCAGCTTCATGTTCTGGACCCATGTTGCTGTCCATGAGCACACATACTAGTTCAGATACATTGTGGGAAAAAAAATTCCAAAGGAATCCACAAAGCAGGAGCAGGACAACAGGCCAGCCGACTGCAGGAAGCAGGGCCAGAGGCACCGCACGCGGCCGCTGCCTGTTGCTGTCGTCCGCCTGCTGCCTCCTCGCGCTGACGAGGTGCGCATAGCGCACCGGCGGACAGGGGCCAGCGGGCAAACGCGGGCGCGCAGCGCAGGCAGCCCCACGCTGCAGGCCAGCCACGGCGGCACAGATGCATGCCACAACTTGCACGCCGGCAACCGCGCGTCCACGAGGGAGAAAAGAAGGGGGTGACGTACCGCCAGATCGAGATGACGAGCTGAGACGCCGCCGCTGCCAACGACGAAGGAGCAGCTAGGGTTTCGTCGAGCACGTGCGGACTGGCGGGAGGAGGCAGCGAGGGGGAGGAGGAGGACGCAGACCGGGGGGACACGCGCCGACGACCAAGGGCGCGAGGGGGAGGAAGAGGAGCCACCCAATCTCGGCCGGGAGGACCACGCCGGCGGCGAGGTGTGGTGCGGCGGTGGCATCGGACCCGGCCGCGTTCGCAGGCGCCGCCACACCGGGAGAGAGAGAGAGAGAGAGAGAGAGAGTGAGAGGGATGCGCGTGCGGCCGCGGGGGGAGAGGAGGGGATAGGCCGATGCCGGGACCCGGCCGCGCCAGTGCGCCGCCACGCCGGAGGGCCGCTCGGTGCTGCGCCGGTACAGCCCGCGGGGGTGGCCGTCGCGCCGCACGACCCGCGCCCAGGGGGGAAGCTGCGTCTGCGCGCTGCGTGTCTAAGGCTCCGCCGCTGCTGTGCTGAGGACGTGGCCGCCTGCGTGAGGAGAAGGTTCGGGCGGCCGAGCGGGTTCACGAGGAAGGGAGCAAAGAGGAGCGGGGAGAGCGAGCGAGGTAGGGAGACACGTCGCCCAATCCTGGCCATCAGCCCGGCCGATCCGACGGCCGGGAAGAGTAGGCGACGTGGCCACGCTGAGGGGCCAGGGTCTCCCCTGCGGATTCATGTTTAGAAAATTAAGCCTGCTCCATTTGTGGATTCTTTCCTCAGCGTCACCACTTGTAGCACCCAGAAATACATACATGACTTACAAATATGGATTTTAGTATGAATGTAGACAGTTTTGACCTGGCATTGTAAAGAGAGACTAAGAGTTAACTTTTTGATCCATCACTTTAAAAATGATCGAGGAAGATATTCTCTCGATTGGATGACCGCGGGTGCCTCTAATAAGATTAAAAAAAATCACAAAAGAAATATAATTTGGGTCATAAATTTAACTCTATCCCATATGCCGAAGATAGATATAAAAATCATTTGTTTCCTATGAATAGCTCATACTTCCTATCGCCAAATTACCATATAATAGTTGTAATAATATCTAATTTTGGTTTAAAAATCCTACAAATTTTTGGTATATAATCATCCCATAAAAAATTTTAAATGATTTTAACAAAATGGTACTAAATATTATTCACAAAATGGATACATGTCTCACGTAGTTATCAGAGATCTTAAAACCTACCGTGATTTCCTGCTTTCTCCACGTTCCGCGAGCCTGCTCAGAACTGGGTGTGCCGACGCGTGGCTTGACGTTTTTTCATAAAAGCCCTCTATATTTCGGTAAATCAACCCGCAATCCCATTCCAGCGGATTGTACAGTAAACACGCTCAACTCTTTTACTTATAGACCCTTCATTTAAATTTTATTTTAACGTCAAGAAGAGAAAATTCAGGATCAAAGCCTTTTTTTTTCTAAAACCACCCACATGCAATTTTGTATGGGAGCCCCTCCCAACTTCTGTTGCCTAGCGCTCTCACCCCAAGTCCCAACCCTAGCCCTCCAGCCTCCCCTCAATCCGCTCTCTACTTTCTCTCTCCCCCAGCCCTCCGCCGCCGCGGCCGGTGCTCTCCACACTCTCTGTACTCGCCTCCTGTAGGGAGCATGGGCTCCATCATGGCCGCACGGGGTGGAAGTGGCCGCCACCAAGTATCTGTTTACTCCCGATGGGAATCGGACCGACACACCTGCTGCGTGAACCTCGCGAGAAGGCTGCGTGAGCGACAGCGAGCCATGCGGAGCATGACGCAGCGGAGCATCCTCGGGCTTCGTCGTCGCTAGATAGGGTGGCTGGCGGTGGATCTTGGTGTCCTCAGCTCAGATCCATGTGATGAGCGGCGGCGGCGGCGATGTGGACCTCCCGAAGGTGACGATGGCACAGACGTTGGGCATGGCAAGTGGACGTCTGGATACAAAATTGGTGGCCCAACCACTGGATTTCTTCCCTCGTGCATCTCTGCTCCATAGCACAGGTGCGAGGTGAGATGCGCGCTCTGCACCTGCCACACACTCAAGCACCATCGTCTCCATGCCCAACAGCTCGATTGGTATGTTCTCACCAGTCAGTTCATCGCTTGTTCATAGTCCTATTGTCTCCGTGCAGCTGTCCATGGTCGTCATTGGCGAGCTCCTCCATGCTCTGGTGGAAGTGAGACGCTCGCGAGATCTGTCCTCTCTTTCTTCAGAGACAACGCTAAGCTTGCCATGTCGGGATCTCCAGTTCTCCACTCACGAATATAGGTGTTGTAGCACAGATGCACACCACCTGTTCGACGGAAAGCTGCTCAGAGCTATGCATCTGTTTATGACCGAAAAAAAACTCTTAAATAACATGTCTAATAGCATTACAAAATAGATTACAGTTAAAATGCTAAAAGACGACTTTATGCTTTATAGAAAGTCATTTAGTATTGACGGCCTGAATTTAAAATTCTATATAATCAAATGCACCCAACTCAAAACTTTATTGTCCTGCAAGCAGTTTATATGCAGGCATAGGTCAATTCCTTTTGGTATGTCCAAAATTATCCTTTTACTTGTTGATGAAAGACTGTATTGCAAAGAAATTGGTTGCCTTTTTTATTCAATACCTTTTTTACTGTCGGACTGTAGCATTTCACAAAGGAGATTGTGTTGAACCAAGAAAGATGGCAACTACAGAGGAAATCAAATAGATTTATCAATATTTCATAGTCACTGCAAGATTAAAATAGCTTGCACAGATTAGGCTTTTCCTTAGGGATTCATAATTTCATTTCTAACCATGATTACCAGTTTGCAATTTTATATAATGCTATAATGGCTAATGCCCTAGGGCTAGGGGTTCGTAGTTTCATTTCTAACCATGATATAATTTTGTTTCTTGTGTTCAGCAATATTAGGATCATCAGTATCCCACAGGCACTAACCCAGTGTTCTGAAGGTCCTACTGTACTTTGCTAATTCTTTCTCAATGATTTTTCCCCATTTGTGTGAACCGGGGCAATCAGTATGACAACTTCAACTTGGATGATCAGGACTCTTCAGGAAAAGCTGAGATGGTGAATACATTACCGGAGATGTTTGCAATTTTTGTTTGAAACTGACATGTACTCATGTAGTGTATGTCTGTACTTAACAACAGAGAAATACAATTAGTGACTTAAGTGCTAAACCAAGACATTGTTCTTGATTGGATCTTCGCCCTGTGTCTTTTGCCTCAAGTGGTTCTCCAAGCCTAACTTGAAATTGCACTTGAATTGGTAGAAGAGGCACACTTGATTGGAGGCCACTTCTCCTTTTCCGGTTCTAGGTGGCTGCCATTGCTCGGTTTCTTCTCTAGACAGATGATTCATAGATTGGCTGGTAGGGCGCCGCGAAGCGCGCAAAAATTTCTAGTATGACTAAATGCTTGCGCAAAAAAAAGTTATATGACTAAGAGAGATGTACCTATTTGTAGATATGCTCTTCTGTTGTAATGGTGTGCATATGTCTAGTTCTTGGTTGATATTGTAGTTCTCATAAGCAACAAGTCTAGGTCTGCATTTTACACGGTATATCGTGTTCCGCGTAAAAAACTGGAATGGCAGTAGGAGCACGTACGTTTTGCTTTCCTGCTGGCCATTTGTTAAGTTTGAATTAAGAGTCGATGATTGAGATGCATGTACTAGTACATACGTTGATCCGTTCATGCAGGCTGTGGTCGCCACCTCCAAGTTGATTCTCCCTCGTCTCTGTTCTTTCCCAGTTTTTATTGATTCATTCAAATTCAAATTTCCTCAATTATTAGTCATTTTTAAACAAATTTTCTGTTTTTTTGTTGTATCAATTATTTTCAGTCAGATTTTTCTAAGGTTTCTTGCTGATGTGTCAAATTCCCATTGTTCAAGAAAAGAATAAAATTAACTAATAAAAATACTAGTCAGTTGCTGGAAATAAAGGAAACGGGGCCACGATCCGGGCTGCTTCTACCCGCTGGGCCTATTATATATGGGCTGGCTGGAGTCCTACGGAAACCGACCTCCATCTCCTTGACACGGCTGGCTGTGCGAGCGGCGCCGGCCTCTCCGCTTGCGACGAGGTACGCGAAACCGTCAAACCGAGTGCCCCAAACCCTAACGCAACCTAGGGGGTGTTCAGTTCCTCAATTTTTTTTCACCCCGTCACATCTTATGTTTGGACACATGCATGAAGTATTACATGTAGACGAAAAAATTAAACTTATTACACAGATTGCGATAAATTTGCGAGACGAATTTTTTTAAGTCTAATTAACTCATAATTTGACAATGTCGTGCTACAGTAAACATGTGCTAATGATGGATTAATTAGGCTTAATAAATTCGTCTCGTAGTTTTCAGACGAGTTATGTAATTAGTTTTTTTATTAGTATCCGAACACCCCTTCCGTCATCCCATGAAACATCCGATGTGACATCAAAAAAAAATTTCACCCTAGGAACTAAACACCCCCTAGTTGTATTTGGAGTCTGCATTAGTGATCCTTTGATTAGTGGGTCCGTGATGGTTTTACTATGTTGCTTTAACTTTATTACCGGTAATGACCTACATTTTGTGCTCTTCTATTCTGCTGAGTGCTGGAACGATGTTGATGACTAAAAAGGGGTGGTTAATATTAAGTCTGATTTTATTATTTTTAAATACATATTTATTAAAAAGTATTTTTATATTTAACATATTTTTATAATTTTTTTATAAAGTCTAACTGACCTTCTTGAACTATCGTAAAAGTCTAATTTACCTTTTGTACGGCTAACGTGGGGCCATGTATTGGTAATGATGCTACTTTCAGTTAAAATAAAAAAATCAAAAAGGTAAATCAGACAATTTTAATAAGAATCAAAAAGTCTATCTAGAATGATTAAAAACAAAGTCTATCTAGTCTAGAAATCTAATTTTCTATTTCAGAGAGGTAAATTAGATTTGTTCAGAGGGTCAGATGGGCTTTTATAAAGGAAAGGGGCCCGAGATGGGCTTTTATAAAGGAAAGGGGCCCACGATCGGGCTGCTTCTACCCGCTGGGCTTATATCTCTTGATGGAGTCGGTTGATCTCCCTGATAAATCTCCTTCGGTTCTCCATCCATCCAAATCCCAAGGATCTCGGTTCCCCTTCCCTCACTGGCTTTTTTTCCTAGCTGCGACGGCTGTGCGAGAGGCGACGGTACGCCCTTCCCTGCCCTGCCCGCTGCGCGAAACCGCGCACCCAAACCCTAACACTAGCTACTTGCATTCGGAATCTGACCCGATTCCTGTGCACATGTATACCCATGTCCCTGTATTGGATCCGCCCCTGGATTGAGCGCTATAACATCTTCAAGTATTTTGGGCCTGTTCAAGTATCCTAAATTAAAAAAAAACAGTTTTTACTACTAGGCACACTAGCAGCACTGAGATATCCTTGCACAGTTCCAATTGTTCATAGAATTCTATAGCATTCCGTTTGGTTTATACTGGACTTGTTTTCGCTCAGCATGTTAACAGGACGGGCCTCAATTTTTTTTTTGACCTCTCCGTTGCGGCTGGTGTTTGAAGAATTCCCATGTTTTTATTGTCTCAGCAGATAGACATGAGCTGATCTTTCCTATGGTGGGCTTGTATGCCCGGTCTAGACTAAGGAATAGATACAGCCAACCGAGGAAAGGGATACATTGTATAGTTGGCCTACAGCCTACTTGAACACTAAAAAGATACAACCTGCGCCAAAAACCACAAGGCTTAAGTGATCTCCTTTCCTTAAGTCGGTGTCAAGTTTTGAGAGTACATCCTTTGCTCCATCACATGACACAGATGTTTTGGAGAAACAGTTTCTTTGTGGATGCAGTTGAACTTGGCAACATTCTAGTTACTAGTAGACTTTTAAGGATCCAGTGGAACAGTTACCCACTATTTCATACAGTGAGCTAAGGACGATCGTATCCATTACAGCCATCTTTTTTTTTGGAGAACCCAACCTAAATTGTTAATGTTGGTGTTCCTCCTTTTTCTTTTTCTTTTTTTCCTTTGGTTCAACCGAAGTTGATTTTGGGGCTTACAGTAAAGGCTTGTATTCGGCTTGGCATAAAACCTGCATTAGTGATCCTTTGATTAGTTCGTGATGGTTTTACTATGTTGTTTAAATTTATTACTCGTAATGACCTATATTTTGTGCTCTTCTATTCTGCTTGGTGTTGAAAGGATGTTGATGACTAAAAGGGGTGGTGATGATCTCACAAGGCCAGGTGAGAACAAAAGAGCTTGCTGTAGTGGAGAAGAGGAAAATGAATCACCGATCTTAGGTCTGTTGCCCATTCCTCTTTTCTGCACATACACTTTACCGTTCTATACACTTTACAGCTATATTTGAGCACTTACAATTGTATTGTCTCATGTGTTGTTTATCTAGGTGACTTACGTTTGGACTCCAGTGGATGTATCTGGAGTGAAACTATGCAAGAAGTTGCATCAAATTTGTCTAGAACTGTTGTGTCAGTTGTTCTGTCCAATGGTGATTATATTTTGCTGTTGCATTTTTCTTTTCCTTATTATACATTTAATGCCTTTACCCATAAATGATGTTTAAGTTATTTTCTACTGCAGGACACACTGTCCTATTTGCATGCTCGGGCATAGCTATAGAGTCTGGGGAATCTCTCTCCCTTGGGCCTCGTACATGCTTCCTGACTTCAGCATGTTTGGTTAGAGCTTTAGATGATAATAAAACAAAATACCATGATGACTTGAAGGTTGGTGCTTCTAATCATCCTTTAGACCTTTACCAATCTTGCTTGTTTGACTAGGAAAATTATGATCAATGTGTACTTTGCATTACCTCTATATAGATTGAAGTGCGCTACGAAGGCAATGTTTACGAAGGGTGTTTGCAACAATATGATTTTGACCACGATATTGCTCTTGTCCACGTCATGATGTGCCTTCATGTTAATGCCATGTATTTTGGTGATGTTGAATCTCCGCCCTATAGTAAGGTTGTAGCTGTAGGGCGCGACATATCTGGCAAACTAATGGCCACAAGTGGGATACTGACTAGCGATTCAAGTGGATCTGAAGATTGTGAATATATTATGTTATCTACTTGTAAAATTTCTGAGGTACACTTCTTATATTCTACGAGTTCTTCAATCTATTTCTGTTACTACAATCTGTATCCTGGAGGCAGTAACTCTGGTTGCATATCATTTTATTTTGTTCCAGTGTAACTCTGTTCCATATCATTTTATTTTGTTCCAGTGTAACTCTGTTGCATCTCACTTTTTCCTTTGTCCTAGGCTTGGAAAGGTGGGCCACTTGTTGATTTTGATGGGAACTTTGTTGGCATGAATCTTTGTTTGGTTACGGAAGGAACTCTTTTCCTGCCCGAGGAACTAATTCTTGAACGGTTGGCGTATTTTCGGACATCCCTGCGAAGGACTAAATTTATTGCACGGTTATCAAATGCAGTCAGGTATGTCATATATTTTCATTTTTCTTATCTGTATGTACCCTTCACTTGTTGATCTTCAGTCTCCTGTCCCCCTGCATGAGGGTGTAAGGAAGTCGGTTCATATGCTAAACATTTATCTTATGTGGGCTATGCAATTATTTAGATATTAGCGGTTCCTTGTGTCTTTTTTTTGCCATTTCTAATTGCTCTGCAGCGTATGTTTACCCTTAATAACAACTTGGTTCTTTGCCATTTCTACCATGGCATCTGCTTTTCTATTGGCATATATCAGTATCCCCGGATTAGATTGATCATATTCCTTGCCGTTTCAATATCGAAGCCCAAATATGTCTAAAGGGCGTACCCAGTGCAGAGAGCTCTTGCTCCGTGCGGGGTCTGGGGAAGGGATGTCCGAAGCCAAAATATGTCTAAAATATGTCTAATTAAAGAAATTCTTTTATTCAAATAAGTATGCACACTATAACTCTATAAGGGATTATGGTGTTTTCTTACTCTGGAGATTCTGTATGACATTGGTCGACTTGGTCTTGTTTTCCTGAAATATTTATATACATACAACCTCTGTTTTCTTTTCTGAATCCTTTCCTATCTAGTTTCCTACTCCCTCCGTTCCAAATTATAAGTCGCTTTGACTTTTTTGGTACATTCATTTTGCTATGCATCTAGATAAATAATATGTCTAGATACATAGCCAAATGGATGAACCAAAAAAGTCAAAACGATTTATAATTTGGAACAGAGGGAGTACAGTTCTACCCATGTAGGTGTTGCACATTAAATTTACTAGTTTGATCCATTTTAATATTGGACTATCATGCTGATGTTATTCTGCAGAAATGGAGGAAGACCTATAGGTGACATATCTAACTCTGATCCAGAAGGTGAGCATACATCCACTTCTTTAGTATATGTTGTATTATTGTGCAATCCGTCATCATTTGTCAATGAAATATATATTTTTATTTTTAAGGTCCTCATAGTGGTGAAAAATTAGCTTTTATATGTACGTAGCTTTTTACGCTTTGGTCATGGTCATGTTTATTGTTTAATCAGAGTAACTTCGCATGCGAGTTGTTTCTCTAGTTGTCATTGTTATTATTTTATCGTACAGACGTACACTCTGATCATTATGTGCAGAAATGAATGTTACTTTTACCATTATATTTAGTATTAGCATCTTCCAGTGCTAATCATATTGTCTTTTTGCACCAGTACATAGAGTTATCCTAGAGGATGAGATTATTGTGGATATAAACTCCTTAGGTTATCCAAAGCCATCAAAAAGCATGTTACATGGTGAGCAAGTGCTTGTAAATGTGGTTCCTTTTCCTGCATTACCTCTTTTTTCAGCAATGCTGTATCACTAAGAACAATTGTACATGCGTGTTCAACCAGATGGCATGGTTTTGGTTAATACTTTTGAAGAACCTTTTGGTGATGTATATTGTGAAGGTGTCTGGAGTGAACTCAGTAAAAAAGTTTCTGATACCATATGTCGAAACATCGTGGCACTTGCTTCATTCAATGGTAATTTGCAATATCGTGCTAGTTACAGTTTCGGTACCATATTTGTATTTGGTCATCTCCAACTAATAATATTCAAAATCATGATATGCAGGAGAAACTAGGGTTTTTGCTTGCACTGGTTTTTTTATTGAATGGGATGGATTGGCGACTATTCTGACTTCGGCTAGTTTGGTCAGAAACTCTGTTGATCATAACAAGATTGATGAAAACTTGAGGGTTGGTGCTCCTAAAGTCTTAAATTGAAAGTCTTAAATTGAAAGTATTTTTTGATCCTTTTTTTAAAGTACTGCTTAACCAACTATGGTTTGCAGATTGAAGTGCGGCTTCCAAACAACAAGTACAGAGCAGGGAGATTAGAGCACTATAATTTACATTACAATGTCGCTCTAGTTAGTGTCAAGGATTTCCGTGCTGTTCGTCCAGTAATCTTTCAACATGAGTGTTGTTATGGTCGTCCTTCTATGTTAGTAGCTGTCGGGCGATGCTTCGAATCTGGCACATTAATGGCTTTAAAGGGGCGACTGTCTGACTGGTCAGGCAAACTTGATTGCAAATTTCTTGTACACTCAACATGTAAAACCACTAAGGTACGAGTATTGACTTTCTTTTTTGTTGCCTACTTTTCTTTTACACAGTAGAAGTAAATTGGTTAACCAGAATGTGATAAAGTATCTTATATATTTGGATTACTAATAACAACTTGTCCATGTCACCTCTCCTTAGGCTGGGATTGGAGGCCCCCTTGTTGATTTCAGTGGGAGATTTATTGGCATGAACTTCTATGAGAAGAGCATAGGAACACCGAGCCTATTATGTAATCATATTATCATTGTGCTGTAATCTTTTAAGAAAAAAGGGTAAGTCTACATTTCTTTCTGGGTATTTAAGTGCTTTTCATATCTGTTCAAGTAATATTCTAAGAATCTTGCCGAAGCAGGTCTGGTAAAAAAATTTCCTCTAGCGTGCCTTTCTGGACTATGGATATGGATAAAGATGAGACTGTTCCTCCTAACAGGTATTCCTATCCTATTCTATTGTCTAGTTAGTAGTAGTTACTACCATTATCTAAAAAAAGTCATTATTGATCATACAACCATGTTAGAATGTTATGCATACATGTATTGATTATGTTGTGTTGTGGGGAAATCCTTAAATGACAGATGGCCTGTGCCTAAGCCATACTGGTGTCATCGTGACGATCTCGCTAAGGATATATCTGTATTCGCACCCAACGGTCGCATGCTATACGGATATCGCGAGGGAAAGATAGTACAATACAACTAAAATCTATCAGGTCCTTGTTCTAAGTGGAAGAACTCTGCATCTTTTGAGTCACAACAAGGAGTGACTCGTATAGTCTTGTCATATTTCGTGTGTGCCTTGATTGACAGAGTTGTCTGGTTTGTTGCTATGATATGATTATATATCTTGTACTGCTACTGTCATGACTCATGAGCTCAGCGTAATGAACTCAGTTGAAGCAGCTTCTTTCACAAGGGGAGAAAGAAGTCTATATATACCACTTTAAATTAGGTGGAAAGAATTTGCTTTAAGTCTTAAAGCATACTACCATTTGTATTATTGCGGTTCAGTTGGATAGATTTTAATTTACTAATTTAGGAGGCAAAAATTTGTTTTAAGTCTTAGCGCATACCAGCATTTGCATTCTTGCGGTTCAGTTGGATAGATGATCCCCGGATTGGTGATGATGCGACAAAAATGTTCTGCCGAGTTGGCTCTGCCTACATACATGCGGTCTTGCCTTTATAGGGTCCTCTAGTCAGTGTCAAGTAGCTGTCGGGCGTTGCTTCAAATCAGGCACATTAATGGCTTCAAAGGGGCAACTGGTTGACTGGTCAGGTCAACTTGATCGTAGATGTCTTGTACGCTCAACATGTAAAACCACTAAGGTACTGGTATTGACTTTTTTTCTGGCCTATTTTCCTTTTACACAATGGAAGTAAATTGTTTCACCAGAATACAAGTGTTAAAGTATCTTATCTATTTGGATTACTAATAACAACTTGTCCATGTCACCTCTCTTTAGGCTGGGATTGGACATCCCCTTGTTGATTTCAGCGGGAAATTTATTGGCATGAACTTCTATGAGAAGAACATAGGAACGCCGAGCTTATTATGTAATGAGATTATCGTTGTGCTGGAATCTTTTAAGAAAAAGGGTAGTTTACATTTCTTTCTGGGTATTCAAGTGCTTGTCATGGAAAGTATCTAGGTTTCAAGTAACATTCTAAGAATCTTGCTGAAGTAGATCCGGTAAAAAAAATTTCCTGTAGCATGCCTTTCTGGACTATGGATATGGATAAAGATGAGACTGTTCCTCCTAACAGGTATTCTTATATGTCTAGTTAGCAGTTACTACCATTATCTAAAAAAAAGTTAGTAGTTACTACCATTTTATAATGTTTTGCGTACATTTATTGATCATGTTGTGTTGTGGGGAAATTGTTAAATGACAGATGGCCTGTGCCTGAACCATATTGGTGTCACCGTGACAATTGCCCTGAGGATATATCTGTATTCGCACCCAATGGACTCATGCTATACGTATATCGTGAAGGAAAGATGGTACGGACGTACAGTACCTCTAAAATCCATCAGGTCCTTGTTCTATATGGAAGAGCTCTGCATCATTTAAGTCACAACAAAGAGTGGCTGTTGTATAGTCTTGTAATATTTCGTGTGCGCTTAGATTGACACAGTTGTCTGGTTTGTTGCTATGATATTGATTGTATATATATATCTTGTACTGCTATCGCCATGAACTCAGTTGAAGCCCCTTTCACAAGGGGGAAATAAGTTGAAATCTATATACCCTTTAAATTGTGGAGGCAAGAGTTTGTTTCAACTTTTAAGTCTTAGCCCAGAGCATTTGCATTCTTGCGGTTGTTGGGTAGACAGATGTCCCGGATTGGTGATAATGCGAGCACATCAAGAGCAGAGGTTTATGCGTCCAGTTCTACAAAATTAATTGTGACGGTGCCTTTCTTCCTGAAACCAATAAGAACTGATGGGGATTCATTATAAGAGATCATTTTGGAGCAGGATCCGAATCTTTTATGTTGAATGCACAACAAGCTGAAGCAATGGCTTGCTTGAAAGGAATTGAGCATGCTGCTCGGCTGGCATGCAATGCATTATTGTGGAAACTGATGCTGTCAACGTGGTCAGTGCCTTAAACGGAATAGATTTTGATAGATCTTTTTTAGGCGCTATGTTTAGAGAAATAAGAGCAAAAATGATGTATGATTTTGTTCAGAGCTCTGTTTCTCATTGCCCTAGGGCTTGTAATTCAGTAGCTCATACAGTAGCAGCAATTTGTTCAGAGCTCTGTTTCTTATTACGTTGCTGTTCTAGTGTCCAGTGAGTTGGCTGGACTAAGTGATTAATAGATATTTTATTACTTAAAAAAAAGGAGCAGAGGTTTATGCGTCCAGTTCTATGAAGCTAAGACGGCTAAGGAGCAGAGCTTTGCATTGGCCTTTTGTACCCATGCTTGTCTGGAGAAGATGAGATCCTGGACCAATAATAACGCAGCAGCTATGCTAGGTGACCATCAGCAGCTGTGGTAGCCAATCAACAAGGAAACATGAAATTTCTGAGTTTTCCTTCTTCACATGAACCTGTCATGCTTCTGTATAGCTAACTGAGAAGAACATTCTTATAACATGCATTGTACCAACTCACTTCCACATTATACACATATTTTTTTTAAAAAAAGGAATCGGATAATCAATCATGATTTTTGTACCATGAACATGCCGTATGTATTTCAGTTAAAAAAAAGCTACATTGTATTTATATATTACATCTTGTATTCAAGTCTGACGAAACTGAAACACTTCTTCAGAGTACGCCGGCTGTGAGGAGAGCTGAATATTGCTACTCATATTCTCCATCTCCACCGTTCTGTTATCCTGATACAAGTTAGAATCCTATCCTATTATATCGATTTTCATCCCGTCCATCCTTGTCTCTCGATCTCTGTGTTTCTTTGGGGACGGACGAGTACTGAACTAGGTTTAATAACAAATCAAATATCTCATTTCCAAGTTTTTTGGGTGCAACCACGGGAGTACCAACACACCCTTTTCGATCATTTACTCAACGGAGTTCACTGAAATAGGGCAATGAATCCCAAGCAGCTGGCCCCACGCCACATGTCGATCCATCCATCCATCCATCCATCCATCTCACATGACCCCCATATATCATCCAGTTCAGACGACCATGCATCGTGTTGCTGGTTCACCGGAATTCCAAAATTCACTTCAGCCTTCTCTCTCATGAATACAAGTGCACCCAACTACAGGTCTATACATGAACGAGTAGTGGACTGGATTTTGTAACAAGTAATAAAACATCTCCTTCCAAGTTTTTTTTGGGTACAAGCTAGCTGTTGGTTGGCTGGTTGGTTAGCTCTTGCTCCCGCTGCCTTCCTCTCTTCCCAGCTCCTACTCAACTGAACAAAGCTAGTAGCCGAGACCACATCGGAATGGAGGACGACGATCCGGTAGCTGCTGGCCTGACCGTCCCAGAGGCCTTCATCCGACGGGTCAAACTCAGTGTCGCAAGCAACGAGGAGATCGTAAGCACCTCTCCTCTCTTCCCTTCACGTTAGTTTTCTCCTTCCATCAACTCTCCTTGTCTGCCTAGCTCATGCATCTTCTTCTTCTCCGATGAACAATGGCAGAAGCTCATGGCGCATCCGGTGGAGAACCCCATCCCGATCACGCACTGCAGCCAGCTCCAGGACAACCCATCGCTGGGGCTGCCCCTGCAGGACGGCAGCAGATGCGAGTCCTGCGGCACCACACAGCTCGACAAATGCGAAGGGCATTTCGGCTCCATCAAGCTGCCGGAGCCCATCTACCACCCCAGCCACATCGCCGAGCTGGGGAAGATACTCAACCTCGTCTGCCTCTGCTGCCTCCGCCTCAAGAAACCCAAGGTACGCGCGTGCCAGCCAGCCTGGACAAGAACCCTGCCAAAATTCAGAGAAATCATATCTGTTATGGTTACAAACAGAATGCCTCACATTCTTCTTCTTTGTTTGTTTGTTTATTATTCTCAAGCAGAAGGACACCGGGAAAGAAAGCAGATTTACTTCATGCTCATACTGTCAGGTACTCCGTAATAGTTTGTGACTGATCAAACGACATATCCTACCATACCTTATTGTTCATACAAATTTGTTCACTTAGTCACTTGGGTTGATTGGAACACACATATATCCTCAAATATCAAATCATGTCTGACGGTCACAATTTCCCATGTCAGCACATTCCTGATATGGAGCACTACTTTGCTTGAACAATGAAATAGCACTGCTCTTACAAATCCATGCATTTTCCTCTTGTTCCAGGATCTCCCACCACTATGTGTCAGTCAAGTGAAGAAATCTAACGGTGCCCGTACCTTGGAACTGAAAGTGTCATTAAAGCAAGAGGTTGCCAACGGGTTTTGGAGCTTCCTTGATCAATTTGGCTTCCACACAAGCGGTACATCTCACCGCCGCCCCTTACATCCAAAAGAGGTACTCAATGATTCTGGGCAATTTCTACACTCCTGAAACCTTTCCAATGTACTCACAGCTTGTTCAGAGGGACTCACAGCTTGTTCTTCGATTTCTTAGGTTCAGGACATAATGAAGAAGATCACTGAAGAAACAAGAGCTAGACTTGCTGCTAGGGGATACAATCTTCAGGATGGATTTGTGATGGATAACATGTCTGTCCCACCCAATTGCCTGCACATTTCAAATATGTTAGACGAGAACACAGAAATGTGCCCTCCTGTAAGTACCTCCTGATAAAACAATGAGATTACTTGTTTGCATAAGACCCCCTCCTTCCAGATTATAATTACTCCTGATTGTCCCTTCCTGATTTAGGAAACACGAAAAGGCTTGTTGCGGAAAGTCCTACACACGATAGAACAAATCAAAAGCTTAAATATCAGCCACCCAAATTTTGAAGCACGTGAGTTAGGGGCAGATGATCTTCAGGTAGCTGTCGCCGATTACATGAATATGGGAGGTGCAGCAAAGGTACCTATAGCTAATCTGTAAAAATAAAGTAGAAATTATGTTATTGATCATAACTGCAGCAACATAATGTGTTATCGTCTTATGTCTTTCGAAGGTTTCCCAGCATGTCACCTTTACAAGACAGCCTGCACCAAAACAGTGGCATAAAAAGATGAAGGCCCTCTTCCTTAGTAAGAGTTCAAGCTACACGTGTCGTGCAGTGATGGTACCTGATGAAATAGCAAGAAGAATGTCAGTACAAGAATGTGTCACAAACTACAACATTGCTCAGCTGCAAGACATGATGGATAAAAGACTATGCCTGACATACACTGATCTCAATAGCAACACATATGATTTGGATGGGAACAAAGGAAACAAGAAGCGCATCATGCTGAGGGTTGGTGAAACTGTAGACCGAAGAGTCCTTGATGGGGATCTCGTCTTCCTCAATAGACCACCAAGCACTGACATGCACTCTGTTCAAGCCTTATATGTCCACATCCATGATGACCACACCATAAAGATTAACCCGCTCATCTGTGGGCCACTTGGAGCAGATTTTGATGGCGATTGTGTCCACATCTTCTTCCCAAGATCAGTTCCAGCAAGGGTTGAAGCTGCAGAGCTCTTCACTGTGGAGAAACAACTGCTGAACTCCCACAATGCGAAGCTGAACTTTCAGATCAAGAATGATTACCTACTAGCTCTGAAGACAATGTGTAACAGACGATATTCTAGAGAAAAGGCAAACCAAATTGCCATGTTCTCTTCAGGGATGATTCCACTGCGCAATCGTCGGACTATTCACGATCATTGGACTATTCCTCAGATTCTACAGACTACCGATGCATTAAGAATCTTACCAAGCCACCCGGACACTGTTGGAGCCTCAGTTACTGCCATCATCTCATCAACTCTTTCAGAAAAGGGTCCAAGGGAGGCCATAAAGCTCATAAATCGTCTGCAGCCCCTCCTAATGGAATCACTGCTTATGGATGGTTTCAGCATAAGCTTGAAAGATCTTGATGGCCGGAGTGCAATGCAAAAGGCAAATCAAAGTATTTCTCTTGAGATCGATGAGTTCAGCAAGTCAACTGTGGACTTCATTGCTAATTCATCTGCCCTTGGTCTGCTCGTTGATCCAAAAAATGCTTCAGCTCTGAAGAAATTAGTTGAGCAGATTGGTTTCTTGGGCTGTCAACTGCAAAGTACTGATAGGTTATACTCTAGCAACTTAGTGGAGGACTGCTATAGCTTTCTGGAAAAGTGCAGCGGAAGCACCAAGTGTTATGATCCACCAAAGGGACATTATTTTGTTACGAGTTCATTTTACAATGGTTTAAACCCATATGAGGAACTACTCCACTCAATATCAGTAAGGGAAAAGATAGAGCGCTCATCATCTAAAGGACTGGCTGAAACTGGCAATCTTTTTAAGAACATGATGGCAATGCTCCGAGATGTCACAGTATGCTATGATGGAACCATGAGAACTTCATACAGCAACTCAATTGTACAATTTGATTCGACAAATGTATCAAGTTCTGTGACACCAGGTGATCCTATTGGTATCTTAGCAGCCACTGCATTTGCAAATGTTGCATACAAGGCAGTGTTAGATCCAAATCAGAAAAACCTGACATCCTGGGACTCAATGAAGGTGAAGTGCTTAGTAGATCTGTTCCATTCCAAGTATAATTTAATATGTTGAGTATAATGACTTCTATATGTTACTTTACAAGAAGTACTTATTACCGATGCTTGCTCTAAAACTGGTACCATTGACCAAAAGGCAATTTTGTATCTGAACAAATGCTTTTGTGGACTCGAGTTTTGTACGGAAATAGCAGCACACAGGGTGCAATCCTGCTTAAAAAGAATCAAATTGGAGTATTGTGCCACTGAGGTTTCTATCAAGTATGCACTATGCACTTCCTAGTTATTTATTTCACCACATTGTAGTGCATTTGTTGAATACTGTTAGCCTACTTGATTAAAAAGAATGCTTGGCCTAAACTTTGTGTTGATAGTATTATATTACAAAAATGATTCAAAAGCCTAAATAACACTTGAAAATTACAGATAATCTGAGCTGATGTAAACTGGTATTTTATTCAACTTTGCTCAGTCCACCTTAATCCACAATATGGAGTTATAATAACAACAATCACTTATGGTTTCAGCGTATGTTGTTATCAGTCTAATCATTGTCCTATTTCAGGTACCAGCAAGAAGCAACTCAAGCAGCACAATGCCTTGTAGGTCACATTCACCTAGATAAGGTATATCATTCTACTTCTGAAATAATATTTATCTATTTTCAGAATTGTCACTAATAATATATTGGTTTCTGTTGCTACTGTAGGAGCAACTGAATTGGATGGAAATAACTATGGGAAATATTCTTCAAACATGCCAAAAAAATATCAATAAACATGTAACGAAAAATAGGCAGCTGATGCAAATTTTGAAGACAACTGAAATAATTTTAAGGTGCTTCACTTTTCTACAATATAGTGCTGAAATAGCATGGATATTTTTTCCCATTTCTTTCATATGTCCACTTACTGTTTAGACCCACTAATATTGAGTTATCAGTTTAGTACAAGGTTAACATATGCATAGTTCAGCTATTAGCTAAAGCCTGTAATAATCTAATTTTTACCTCATAAATTGTCCGGTTTAGTTCACACCTTCTTAGTAAACTTCTTAACATGATGTCTTCTCTTTGCAGTGAATACTGCTTGTGTGGCCAGGATATAGGTGATGAGCGAGCCTTGCAAGTTTCCTGCTTGCAGTGTTTTATCCATGCAAGCACCACCACAGCACAATCTGAATCTAATGTTATCCAGATGATGACCAATACCATTTTTCCTATACTCTTGGACACGATTATAAAAGGTTATAACAGAGTTCACATTGACATAACATCGAATGGAAAACACAAATACTTATGTAGAAATTATGCCTTTTGAAGTTCTTACTGTTGAACCACTCTTGCCTCATCTCATAGGTGATCCTCGAGTCCAGGAGGCTAAGTTGATATGGGTTCAACCAGAATTAACACGTTGGGTTAAGAACTCCAGTGTAGAGCAAAAAGGAGAACTGGCACTGGAAATTGCAGTGGAAAAGATAGCGGCTGCAGAGAGCGGTGGCACCTGGGGAGTAGTAATGAATGCATGTGTCCCTGTGATGGATCTAATTGACACCACCAGGTCTGCACCTTGCAATATCCAAGAAGTTCAAAAGGTGTTTGGTATTTCCTGCGTCTTTGATCGAGTCGTGCAGGTTCGTTCTTGTCTTCTGCCTTTCTGATTAATTCAGATCACCTAAAGCTTATATTGAAAGGTTTCTCATGTTCTGCCCTCCTCTCGGATCATTCTTTCAGCACCTTTCCAAGGTTGTTGGGATGGTTACAAAATCAGTTCTCATGGAGCACCTGATAACCGTGGCAAGCAGCATGACCTGCACAGGTAGCTTGCATGGCTTCAATAGATCTGGTTCCAAGGCCACATTCCAGTCCCTGAAGGTTCAGGTGCCATTTACTGAAGCTACACTGTCCGTAAGTGTCGTACATTTTTTTTAAGTTCCCTATTTTGGTGCCCCAGTACCTATTGCCAAGCATAATACAAAAATGAGGAAACATGCTGCAGAGACCAATGCAATGTTTCCGGAAGAGTGCAGAGAAGGTAGACTCTGATCAGCTGGCTAGTGTTGTGTCAACCTGCTCTTGGGTAATCACGCAGCAATTGGGACTGGCTCAGCTTTCAAAATCCACTGGAACGATGAGAACCAGGTAATTTGACCATTTCACCTATCTGTGCTATTCGTAGAACAAAATCATCTACCATGTCTCATCTATTGTGAACTTATTTTGGTCTCTTACAGTCTGCAAGCAACGAAATACTCAAAGAGTACAATTTATATGACTTCCTTGAAGCCGTTGGAACAGTAGGAGCTACTGAACAGAAGACAGATGCTCCTCACAGTTTATGCTTGTATGACGTTGACCAGCTTCCAGAGGACGAAGTTCAAGAGGATGAGGTGGTATGTTTTGGTGGAACTAGTCCAATATCATGGACAGACAAGCCAAAAGGTGATTCCCAGCTGCATGATTTTATGGGTAGGGCTGGAATGTGTAGCACTGTACAGGAACACCAGGGAATGCAAAATAAGATAAAATGGAACTCAGTTGCAAACTGGAAAAATGATAAGCCAATGGGTCCTCCCCGTACAGCTTTTGCAGAATCAACTAGCACCAGAGGACAGAACAGGAGACAATTTACCGGCCAAGTATATGCTCGAAAGCAACCAAAGCATAGCTGGAGCCAAGCTGCGACACACCAAAATAACAAGCTAAGTTGGTGTAGAGAAAATGTTGCAGGCGCACATGACTTTGCCAATGCAGAATCATCTAGCTCAGGTGGATGGAACAGGAAGAATAGTGGTTTTGGTCGAGGTGGCGGTAGAGGTGGCGGTAGAGGCATGTGGAAATCAGAGGGACCACACCGTGGAGGCGGTAATAGCAGGAACTGGAGAGCCCAGAATAACAACAATGCTAGACCAGGAAGGGTCAGTTACAGTTTCACACCAGTGGAGCAGCAGATATACACACAAATTGAACCAATTATGAAGAATGTAAAAAGGATCATCCGTGAATCAAGGTACATTTCCTGGCCTAATGCAGCTTGAACAAACAAGCCTGCTTGATAAGTAACTAGGATAATTCAAGTAGTATGCTGAATTGCTGAAAGATAGGATGACCATGATTGATTTAGCTCGAGCTTCACAAGGTCCAAGTAACTGCAATAGTAAACAATATGCCTATTTTTTTGTTACCTTGAGACACCAGGTGCTCCTTCTGTGCCTGAATCACACTTATTAACAGTCTGCCTTGATTTATAATTTGCAGAGATGGCATGAAGCTTTCTCAAGATGATGAGATGTTCGTGGTGAATGAGATTCTGATGTACCACCCAGAGAAGGAGAAGAAGATGGCTGGTCAGGGCAACTACATTATGGTAAGCACTAAGCAGCTCATCTTTGCATGAGAATGAGATCATAGGGAAATGCTCTTCAGGTTAACTGTTTTCCTGCTTGCAGGTTGATAAGCATCAAACTTTCCCTAGCAGCAAGTGCTTGTACGTTGCATCCTCAGATGGATCGAGATCAGATTTCTCTTACAAGAAGTGCCTAGAGAATTTCATCAGGATCCACTACCCACATGCTGCGGATTCATTCTGCAGAAAGTACTTCAAATGATGAGCCATAGCATGCTAATTTGCCCCAGAGGTGCTTGCATGCAGTGGTGCCACATTCTAAGTTCTTGGAGTGATCTGAATTGTATCCAATTTCTGCTACAATGTTGCCTTTGATGTCCACTAACTTTAAAGTTTAATTTGGTTGAAACTTTTGTAACTGTGATGCTATTTCTGAACAGTAGTAAACCGAAACACCCAGACCTTTACAGTTGTCTGACAACTGATGATGATGGTAAGGACTAAATTAAAAGAGACTTTCTCATGTAAACCATGAGTTATCCCATTGTGCCCACATCCATAGAGGAACATAGTTCATGCACCTGAACCATCATTCTCAAAATCATATAGCATAATCATAGTAGATTTCATTCTTATGTCCAATGCATTATTATTTTAAACATCTATTTGGTAAAATCATCTAGGAGCGTTAATATAGCCACTGCATGAACATAATCTATATTCCATCAGCTGTGAAGTAAAACACGTGTAGGAGTGATAGAGTAACGAAACGATAGATTTCATTCTTATTGGCTGTTATCGTTCAACTCTACAATGAACATTTGATGGTGCTAAAGCCGAGAGATTTAACAGGTACAATCAGCTGGAAGGTAGCATACACCTAGATTTGTTAACTGAAACAAAACTTGACACTCCCAACACTAGCAGACTACAGTACGAAGCAGCAACAGTTACCTTCCCTCGCTCGGGGAAAAGCCGCAAAAGGAAAGCAGGCAGGCAGCAAACTCAAGTAGCAGCAGCAACAACTCCAGGCTCCATCTCAGGCTGTGCTGCGGCCTTGGCCTTGATTTGGCAGCGTTCAAGGTAGCACTACAGGATGGCAAGCCTCGCGGTCTCGAAGGCACAGTAGCCGAGCGCGGCAAAGCACGCGCTGTGCAGCACCCTTGGCCCGATGCCATGGGACAGGCCGACGAGCCCCTCCTCGGCGATGACCTCCCTCATGGTGCCGAGCACGGTGCGGCTGCCCTCGGCGCCGACCCTGGTCATGAGGCGTGTCTTGACGACGTCGAGCGGGGTGGTGAGCGCAGCGGAGATTGCTCCCGCGAGGGCACCGCAGAGGACGATCTCCCCGAGCGTGAGGCTCTCCCCGGCGTGCCGCTTGAGCGTGAACGCCTTGAGGTACTCGAAGGAGGAGTAGCTGAGCACGCCCGCGGGGAGGTTGCGTAGCAGCGTGGCGGCGTAGCCTGCGTAGAGGCCGAAGAAACGGTCGGTGCGTAGGATGCCGAGGAGCACCTGCCAGGAGCGGCCCGTGGCGGCGCCGGACTAGAGGCGCTGCGTGATGAGCTCCTTGGGCACCATGATGGCGGAGGAGGAGACGTTGCCGCTGGCCCCCGTGAGCGGGGGGGCACGAGGAAGGGCGGGAGGTGCGGGCGGAGCAGCGACTTGGCGAGCTCGCAGGTGCCGAAGTAGACGGCGGAGCCGAGGATGACGGCGGAGAGGCCGCGGTAGAGGCCGAGGGGACCGTCGGTGCAGAGGATGTCAAGGAAGACCTGCCAGGAGGTGGCGGAGGGGCCTACACCTGGAGCCGCGTCTTGACGGCGTCGATCGGGAGCAGCGCCGCATAGGTGAAGGCCCCCGCCGCGGCGCCCGCGCAGGCCCCGATGGCCGCGCGCGCCAGCGGGGTCGCGGTTGCTGATGTGGGACTGGGGTTCGGCTTGGGTTTGGGAGTCAGGGTGGGGATGGAGAGGGAGGAGGAGGAGGAGGCGGGGCCCGAGGAGGAGGAGGCGGTGCCGGCGGGGGAGTGGAGGAGTAGGGAGGTGAGGTCGGAGATGAGGGACGGAAAGTCGAGGTCCGCCTGGGATCGGGCCAT
The DNA here is from genome assembly GCA_038087645.1 of Saccharum hybrid cultivar R570. NCBI lineage: Eukaryota > Viridiplantae > Streptophyta > Magnoliopsida > Poales > Poaceae > Saccharum > Saccharum hybrid cultivar. The sequence goes on along the minus strand of JAQSUU010000115.1, from coordinate 25,580,275 downwards.
GGCGGGAAGCGCGAGGCGGGGAGCGGAGTTGGGCTGCGGCGGCGGCATGCCGTCGGCTGGGCTCCTGGAGGCGCGGCAAGGATCCGATGCAGTGTTCTGGTGGGTGGATGGTGGGAGTGGGGACTGTCGGACTGGCTGGCCAGATTGAGATTGCACGGGCTCCGCGGAGACGACGACGAGGCGTGGCTGGAACTGGAATGGAATGGATGGCGTGCAGAGCAGCCAGCAGCACAGCTGAGGTGGATCGGATTCAGTGGAGGCTGGTGGACTACAGGAGCATGCTCTTCTGCTCCCTGGCCACTTCCTCGGTGTCCTACCCTTCACCGCTCACAACATGCTCGCAAAATTTCAATCACAAATCATATTCATTCACGACCTGATCTTCGACATGCATGATAATCGGTAAGACATAGGTTTTTTTCTTCCTTCTTTCTTTTTTGAGGAATGGGCAGGGCAGGGCAAGAGCTCTGTCATTCAACTAAGACAGATGAGCAAAAATGTGTTAAAGTATCGAAGCCTCGGTTTGGTTGAGGATGGTTGATGCAATCACTTACATTCTTTTACAAAAGAGATTCAGACCCTCTTCACTTGAGTTTATCAGCCAGTCATTCAGCATTGTTTTTCACCCACAACAAATCAGCAGCAGTTGCAGATACGGTTAGCCGAACAGGGCAACCTATAAGAAAATAGGAGGTTTCTCGTTAGGAAGGGAATATGCGTACAAATTCAATTCGAGAGGTGGCTTGAACCATTCTTAATGGTTGGATTGGATGTATGATTACTCACTACTGCTAGGCTCACATTTGTGGGTGCTTACACCCTGTCCCTCGTCTTCTGATGCCTGCACAAGCCAAAGCCATGTAGTGTCGTGAACCAATCTCAGAACCTATTGAGGTCATGTTTGGTAGGGCTCTTCCTGGCTTTGGCTCCATGCTATAGTATTCCCTCCGTATAGGATTTAGAAGTCGTTTAGGACATGATTGTGTTTACTAAGCAGTCATTAATTAGGAGGTATTCTTTCATGTTTTCCCTTATTAAATAGTGCTGCAGGTATCCTCTAGACTGTAATCATACGTAGCTCGACTAGTCAGGCGGCCGCGTCTAGAGGCCTGTGGGCAAGGTTCGAATCCTTTGGCCGACGCATTTTTTGGGTTGCATGGTCAAGCTTTTTTGCATGGCGATTTTGCATGACACTGTTACCGTGCGGTGCGTCACTGGCTTCCTGCTCATTTGGGCGTGTTGTGGCTCTTTTTTTTGCCGTTCACGCTCGCGGCTCGCGTTTGAGTTCGTTCGCGCTTGTGGCTCGCGTTTCTAGTCTAAAGAAGGGTAAAGTAAGCCGTAAGACAATCACTGCTGATTTGGAAGCATTGCGAAACATTCCTCTAAAGGAAAGAATGACTATAGAGGATGTGTGCACCCAACTAAACATGAGCAAATGGAAGATTCAAAAGTATTTGAAAAAAGGTTTGCTTAGGCGCCACTCTAGTAGCATCAAACCATATCTCGCTGAAGCTAACAAGAGGTCTAGGTTAAAGTGGTGTGTTGACATGATTAAGATGGATTTGATTGATGATCCAAGGTTTAAGGATTTGTTTGACTTTGTGTTCATTGATGAAAAATGGTTCTACCTGTCTTAAAAATCTAAAAAATATTATTTGCTACCTGAAGAAGATGATCCCCGTCGGACTGGTAAGAACAAGAATTACATCCCTAGGTTCATGTTCTTGTGTGTTTGTGCTCGCCCAAGGTTTAGGGATGGGAATTGTATTTTTTATGGTAGGATTAGTTATTTTCCACTTGTTACTTATGAACCAGCTATGAGAGGTAATGAGAGAACCGGCCGTGTCCGTGGAGACTTGGTTATGAAGCCCGTAACTTCGATCACTAGATACATGATTAGAGATTTTATGATCAACCAAGTGTCGCCTGCCATTCGAGCTAAATGACCAAGAGAAGATGTGGGCAAACCAATCTTCATTCAACAGGATAATGCACCTTCCCACTTAAAACTGGATGATCCGCTTTTTTGTGAGACTGCTAAGCAAGAAAGATTTGATATTTGCCTAATTTGTCAACCACCCAACTCTTCGGATTTTAACATTCTTGACTTGGTTTTTTCGAGCTATTCAAGCAATTCAATACAAGAAGAATGTAAAAACAATAGAAGCTCTAGTTTCAGTAGTGCAAGAGGTAATTTGATCAAATTGTTCACACATGTTTTAATGTTTTCTTTGACAACAAATTTGGTCATTCATTTATTTCTTGCACAATTGTTTTGTAGGCATTCTTAGAGTACTCGGCACACAAAGCAAACCGAATGTTCCTAACACTAAAAAGTGTTTTGATGGAAGCTATGAAGGTGAAAGGATGCAATAAGTTCAAGATTCCTCACATGAAAAAGAAACATTAGAAAGAGAAGATCGGCTGCCATCTTCTATCCCTTGTGATCCATCTTTGCTAGATGAAGCCGAGGCAACTCTTGCTGCATGAAACAATTAGATTGATGCTAGTTAGCTTAATTAGTAGAGATATTCTTGTAACAATTAATTAGAACTTCAGCTAGTTATCTTACCGATGCTTTGGCGTCATCCTTCCTGGCAGCGAGCTCACGTTGATTATCTTTCCTTCCCGGCAGCAGCTCCTTGTAATAGTTAATGAAAAGCTCGCAGTCGAACTCGTCGAGGCCGTGAAGCATGACATGGATTATGCAATCCGCGTGGACGAGACCGCAGCGAGAGCATGGCCAGAACCGCGAGTGCGCACGATTCCATGCTTGGTGGTCCTCATGGACGAGATGACAGTGAGCACAAAGGAAAGAGCCCGGCGGCAAGGAATCCGGCACCACCTCCATCTCCGAGTCCAACGCGAGCTCCATCTTTGTGTCTAGCGTGATGGAGTCCGGCACCACCTCCATCTCCGAGTCTGGCGCGAGCTCCAGCAACGCCGGCGTGACGACCTCCTCCGGCTCTTGCGACTCCGACGTGAGGGAGTCAGGCACCACCTCTATCTCCGAGGCTGGCGCGAACTCCACAACGCCGGCGTGACGACCTCCTTCGGCTCCTGCGACTCCGGTGCGACAACCTCCTACGACTCCGGCGCGACGACCTCCTGCGACTCCGGCGCGACGACCTCCTGCTACTCCGGCGCGACGAGCTCCGCCTTGAACTCCATGGTTTGGAGCAGCGGGAGTGGGAGGCGAGGCGAGGCGGCGGGAGCTGAACGTGCTGGAGTATTAGCGAGGCAACGACTTAATGATGCATGCCAGTCGAAGCGACGAGGGCAAAGCAGTCCAAACTCATGCCCGCGCACCCCCGGCGACTTCCTTTGCTTCACGTGGCTATCTTCCCAGAATGACTTCTAAATCCTATACGGAGAGAGTACAGGAGAAGTCACAAAACATGGCTTATTCGTCCTCCTAGTTTATTTCGTGTGGAGAGAGAAAAACATCTTCTGTGAATATTGCTGTTATAATTGCTTTTGCAGGAGGAGTCATTGTGTCAAACAGACCTGAGTAGTGACGCGGCTCCTCACCTTTTTGAGAAAACAAAAGGAGAAAAAAAGGCTTATTTCTAAGGACAAAGCACGAGTTTTGTCTTTTCAATATATATCCATAGACTCCTTGTTCAAGTGAACAACATGCAATCTTTCAAAAAAGTGGACAACCTGTATAGCCACAAATGAGATCCCCCATGTAAAACATTTCAAGTATATCCAATTGCAACTCTCTGGTGCAGTTCATACTTCAAGTGTAATACGCTCGCGTCCACCATTTAATTTTAAGCTAACTGCGACATGTATAACACATTGACACATAGTGATCGACTTCCATCATATACAACAAGTGACAGGGTGTTCTATAAACAAAATGGCAGTCGCCCTGTTCAATTCTGATCACTTGTGAGGTTAACACGCAGGAGCACAATTACTGAGCTGCACAACAGTGTTTGTCAAAGACCATGTGTAATGCAAGGCAAAATTGGCAGTGTTGTTGAAGCTAGAATCATATTTGAATATGCACCTGCCCAGAAGCTTGCCAATACAAATTTGATGCACTTGATGATACATTCTTGCAAAATGTACACTTTAAGAAAACATTCTTGCAAAATCATTTGTGTCAGTAATGTTCCCAATATATGATTCATCAACCCGCATAGGCAATACAGTATATAGATAGAGAGAGAAATATGCTACAAATAATCATTGACGCAGACTTAATTTGTCGTCAAAACTTAACGATCTCTGCATCATCAAATTCTACAGCCAAGGTTTTCTACTCCAGTTAATAATTGATGGATGAAGTTCCATGGATATGGATATATGAATGATGATTGCCACAAAATCAATGGAGCTTGTTTCCATTTCTCTGGAACTGGGAGTGGGAATACATAAGCTATATGGGTGGAGTAAGTATTCACACAAACGGAAAGCAGAAAGGGCAGCGTCATTGCAGGAAGTAGCCGGAGATGAAGAAGAGGAAGCCGACGAGGAGGCTGCCGTAGATGAGCAGGCCCTTCTGACCGGAGGTGAGGGAGTTGCCGCCCAGCCCGAACTGCTGGTTCTGCGCGAACCCGGCGATCTCCACGCTCTTGCTCTCGAAGAAGGACTGCGCGGCGCCGCAGGTCGGGCAACGCCAGTCGTCGGGCAGCTGGGCGAAGGGGAGGCCCGGCGGCACCGGGTACGACGGGTCCCCCGCCGCCTGGTCGTAGCGGTACCCGCAGGAGCGGCACTCGTGGATCCCCGTGTTGAGCACCGCGAACTTCTCCTCGAACCGCCGAGGGTCCAGCTTTGGCTCGCCGTCGTCGTCCTCGGCCTCCTCCTGTAAAGCGGCGGTGGTTTGCTGAGGGCTCTCTGCCTGTGTGGTCGTCGCCGTCGGCGTCTCAAGCGGCTTGTCGTCCTTGGACACGTCGACGGAGTGGCGCAAGAAGTGGCTGCTGGCGACGGGCCTATGGTGGAGGATGTGGAGGTGTAGGCAGCAGGAGGACGGCGGCGGCGGTGTTCTTGGGTGCTTGGACACCATGCCCATGCAGGGGTGGACGAGCCTGGCTGCTGTACAGGCTAACGCCATCGTCAACCTCTCTCTCTCGACTCCTCCTGGAAGAGGATGACAATGCTAATGCCTGCGTGCGTTTCTTTCAGGATCTAGCTAGGGAAGAAAGGAAGGAGCTGCTGGCCTAGGGAAGGAGAGGGAAGCAGGAATCCATGGAGGGGATATGCGCGCCGCTCCTCTGATGCTGCCGCGGAGTGCAGAGACAGATAGATGGAGAGGCCAGGCCACGGGCGGATAAGGCATGTGTGCACCAGACGCGCACCCGTCAGCAAAACTGGACCTCTGCTGAAGCTTTGACAAGAGTTTGAAGGGTTTTTTTTTTCCTTCACAGATTAGTGATCAATGAAAACTACACGTGTATACATGCAGATTAATTAAAGTAGACATGCAGACCAATCTGCATTAATAAAGAAACTATAAGAACGTCTCGCGCGTTGCTGCGGGAATTGCGGGTGAAAATTATACTATTTATATTTACTAATATGACTGAATAAATATCATAATACATGTTAGTGGATGATTTTTAGTATTCTGACGTGGACAACTAAGTATATGTTAGTAAATGATGTGTTTTGCTAATGTGAATAGTTTGAATGAAGACATAATGACATGTATTAGTTGGATGTGTTAGTAGATGTTGATGTGGACACTTCGCATGGCGAGATAGTTGAATGTGCTAGTGGAATGTTCCAGTGGATGTTGATGTGGACACTTTGTATGATAAGATAAATTATCAGTGGGGTTTATTTTTATAAGAGATATATGTCATGTTCGCTTGTCTTATAATACGTATTTTTTAATTTATTTTTTCAGCCGAAACAGTATTTTTCTCTCCCAACAGATCAGCGAACAGTGCTTTCAGCCATGACTTTTCAGCGAAGCGAACGGACTCATAAATAGGAGTAAGCAGCTACCAGTAAAAGTAGACATGAAGCCCGATATTTAAAAATCAAATTTTTTTTAGACAACTCTTAAATTTTAAGACATCATACTTTTTAGACAAATTTTAAATTTTGTAACATCAAGTTGAGCATATCGCTGTTGTGTCGCCTTTTCTTTTCCTACAAACTCTCAATATGCACCCATGAGACAAGACACCCGCCATCTCAAAAGCCCTCCTTGCCCACGATAGGCCATCAGAACTGCAGTCTGCAGCTGTTGACAGCAACCAAAAACCTCAAGCTTGACAAGCATGGTACACATGTAATGGGCCGCCAAAATGTGGCGCATGACATTTTTGGAGACAAAAAAAATTGCCACTTCTTTACATCTGCATTGGCTACAGCCAAGGCTTTCCAAGGGTAGAAAACGGCTGGGCTGGCCCCTCAACAGTCAACAAACTACTGTCCCACCCTCTGCCGGCCCACACCCTACTCCATGTTTCGGTGTTCCGCAACTCTATGTACATTACATCGGAACAGGGCATCCTAACGAGCCCTTGGATGGAAGACTGACTCAATTTCACAACAACAGTAACAAGAATTATCGACATTACATGGGCAAAAAGAATTCCTCAGCGCCTTGCCACGCTGACTTTGGCTTCAGCGCTACCACAAGTTTTCTGATGACCACTGCCAGGCAGTGAGTAGGAAGGAGGGGGTCATCGAGCTGACCGGATCGATGATGCCGACGATACTCGCTCCGAGCTCCTCACATTGTACTTCTCGTAGACCTTGTCACGGTTCTCGTTCCACCAGCTCTCCGCCTGATGCTCCCCAAAACGCCTTCGACTGTGCAGAAAATTTTGAGAGAAGAGACAGACACTGGTAAAATTGATGCTTCTGAGTGTTAACAGATGAACACAGAATCAAACAATCGTTTCTTGGTTCATGGCAAGATTCAGTATAAAAATCTGTACAGCTGGGTCAATTGATTATTTAAAATTTATTGCACAAAGCATTGAGCACGAATGATGATAGAATGTTACTCTTGTAGAAAAATACAGATTTTTATGTTGTGTTCTACCATATGCTGATATGGCTGTACCAAAGGTGACCTGCAGCTCTACGTTCCAGCTTTATGGAATGTCAGGATCAGCAAAGTGATTTGCAAAATCTTACAACAACAACAACAACAACAACAACAACATAGCCTTTTGTCCCAAGCAAGTTGGGGTAGGCTAGAGATGAAACCCAAAAGAGACGAGCAAAGTGATTTGCAAAATCCTATTTTTACAATTTTAGTTGCTATTAATGTTTTTAACTATAAATGAAACACAAACAGGGGAGAAACCCCATGGCAATTGACAGCACCTAATGAAGGCGACAGAAGAAACCTTACCTGAAGCGTACGCGCTTTAGATCTCGGGTCCCATCACGAAGAGTTGTCAGTGTTATGTATACACCTGGTTCATACTGCTCAATCCACTCAGCCTGAACTTGGTTGCTGGGCAAAGATACTGCACTCCGAGATTTGTAACCATCCTCGCCATTGAAAAGCGACCTAGCATCCTTGTTGCTACTATCATCTGCTCTACTGCTTGCACTGAGCATCTCATCACTACTGCAATGTCCCCTTCGATTCGGATTTTCAGCTTCAGGAGGACCTGAAACCCTATGGGTGTGAGCACTCACTTCGCTGTTTTCACTAATACTTCCTGGTGATTTATGCTGATTTGATATTCCATTTGGGAGCAATGATCGACCGATGTTCAGGCTAGGCGTGCTTACAGCACTGATAGACTCGTTTCGTGGCTGATGAATACCATTCATGCCAGTGTAAATAGAAGCATATATCTCAATGCCATTTGGAACGTGTGCTTGTTTTGCTTCACTGCCATCATAGGCTCCCTGATCTGGAGGTAGTCTTTCAGCCATATCCTTGAGCTAAACAAGCAACAGCAAAAGATGCATGCAACAATCATCAGAGAAAGCAATCTCAGTCTAACAAGCAAAGAAAGGTGGCACTTTGCCAAGATAAAGTAAGCTGAAATCAATAATTTAATATTTTGACAGGCTAGGTACCAAATATGTAAGGGTTTTTTTTGGGGGGATAGAAGTCAGCGAGTCAGCAATTTTTTCAAATCTTATAATATTTGTACCACATATTTGGTACTACATTATTAGGGTATTACTAGAGTATAATATGGGTAAAGGGTAAATAAACTATATAGTTATACGAAAAAGGTGATTATATATGTACTACATTATTTTGAATTTGTATAATTTGATGACACAATCACACAAAGCCATTGCTGTTCTTGAACATATGCCTTCTGTACAACAAACCATGACCATAAGACCAAAAGCATGAAGAAAATGTCTTGGCAATCTTAATAGCCAATTATTTTAAATAATTGGCTATTTGCAATGAATACCACAGGAACACAACAGTATAGATTTGTGGGTAACTAGAAAGGCATGAAAACTCTTAGCCAATCAATATTACCTGTGCTGTTAGGGACTTTATGACTTCCTTAGCAGCTTTAGACTTTGCAGATTCCTCTGAAACCATTGTCATGGCTTCTTGTACTTTCTTTGCTGATTTCTGCAACTCAAGTTCTTGAAGCTCGCAGCGGTGCCTCAGATTATCAACCTAAAGAGGTCCACAGATTTCATTGTTTGTCCACGTAATAACACAAAGCTGCAAGCTTGTATATAAATCAAAGTCAATACCTGTGCATGGAGTCTTTCCACCTCTTGACTCAACATCTCGTTAGTTTTTGCAAGACTATCAGCAGCAGTTTTCGCAACTGAAAGACCATGAGTTGTTGGAACTGGTGTGGTTGAGCGTGGTGGACTTGGCTTGCGAGAGAAAGGGGAAACAGCCCTAGATGAGTTCAATGATCGAACTGAAGTGCGAACTGCTCTTGGAACTGACTTGTTCATATCAATTCCACCAGATAAAGCAATATCTCTCAGCTGAAGAAGTGAACTCATTTGGGGAGTCCGAAGGAATGACAGTGCATCAGTTCTCTTCCCTTGTTTTGCTGCCTTGCTGTCCAAACTTCTAATCATATCCAAATTGCTGGGCACAATTGCTCTAGCTAATTTAGCATCATGGTTGCTTTCACCAGAGTGGCGAGGCACAGCCGCTTTCTTCTTATTAACTGCACTTGAGTATGCTGCACTGTTCAGTTTCATAAAACATGAATCGCAAACACGGTATGGTTTTGCAGGATTAGGAGCCAATGCTGCTCTCAGGACCTTATGTGAGGTGCAAGCATTACAATGGACAAGACCACAATTATGGCAATTATGCCTCTTCCTGGTGAACCCAAATGGTTGCCGACATGAGGCACATTGCGATTGCTCAGCTCCAGAAACCCATTTATGTTGGCATATAGCTGAAGTGAAGTTTGAACCACAAGCTATGTGCCTAACACCCCTGTCTCTCAATGCTTCAACCAGTGTAGGTATTTTCCTATCCTCTATGTCTCCATGACCCAATCTTCCATTGGCCCCCTTTCCCCATGTAAAAACCTCACTCTTATTTGTTAAGACTGCAACATGGTAGGAACCACATGCAACTTGAACAACATGTTCACCCATGATATCTTCAACTAAGCATGGAAGTTTACCATCTGAACGAGGATTCCCAAGCTGACCGTAGACCGTATTACCCATGCTCAGAACCTGTCCAGATGTTGTCAGTCCGACAGTAAGACTATGACCACATGCTATCCTGCAGAAATCATAATCAATAAGTGAAGCCACACACGTAGGCTTAAGTCTTGGTTCCTTGTCACCATGACCAAGGCGGTGTTTGTCGCCATCTCCCCATGTGAACAGCTTTCCAGAAGACATACTTGAACTGGATTGGGTGACTATAACTTCTACAACAGCTGCAGTGTGCCATACGCCACAAGCCACAGCGATTGTTTTCAACCCCGATAAAGACTCTACCTCCCTTGGACACGAAAAACTTTCGCGGTTTCCATGTCCTAAAACTCCGAATGTACCATCACCAAACGTAAATAGCTGCCCTCTCGACGTAACCAAAGCTGTATGCCAGGTCCCACAAGAAACATAAGCAACTTGATGACCCTCCAGTGCTCCTGAAATTCTTTTAGGAATCCAGTGGCTTACATCAGTACCATTGCCTAGAAGTCCAATATTATGTGTTCCATCACCCCAGGTGTAAAGTTCCCCAGCTGTTGTCACAGCACAGGTGTGGAACTCCCCACAGGCAACAATGTCCACATTACTAATAGCTAACGACTCAACTAGACGAGGGTGAACAGAGTCCTCCCTTGATCCATGGCCAAGACGTCCTCCAGATTCCTCACCCCACGTAAACACTTCTCCATTCTTTGTGACCAAAGCAGCATGCTTGACCCCACAATCCACATGGTACACATCAAGAACTAGCTTGGACTCCAGGGGCTTAGGCAATAGAAAATCAGCCTTCCCGGTTGACCTGATTACTGTATCGGGACCAACTCTTACAGTGTTGTCACAAATGACTTCACCCCACACGTACACGTCGCCAGAGGAATCATAATCATCTTGTGCAGAACCATGGCTTGATGTGCTAGGGGCGCTAGAAGTGCTAACTCTGATGGCATCAGAAGAAGCCCCTTTAGTGTGCATATTTGTCGCATCTGATCTCCAAGTAACTATTGGGTTTTAAGACCGGTAGCGATACATATCCATAAGGGTTGATCAGATATTTCACAACCTGCAAATATTTAACAATAATGAAGTAAAATCCAGTATACACCATTAATTGATAAGTAAAGTTAGGAAAATTCAAACTTAATAAATTACAGAAAACAAAAGGCATTGAGAAATTTCGGTTTCAAGTACTGCGCCTGCGAAAAATGGTTATAGGAACAAAATACAAGCACTCTACCTATGAAGCTAAGGCACCAACAACGGAGGTCGCTTGATGGCAGAAGGGGGATTTTTGCTTCGCATTAAGAAGCAAACACACTCAGCATTATGTGCAAAAGGGTGTCTCAAATAAGCTAACAGGTTGCTAGCACCCGACGTAGCTGCAAGGTTAGAATTACACACTACAGGTGTTGGACTTAAAATAAATAGTCTGTGAGGATCCTCACATGTAGAGTCTTGTGGAGCAACGAAATAAATGTAGTTGTTTGTCTAAACACTGAGCATCTAGTAGTTCCTAGTGAACGAGCATGCTGCTACCACTGGTTCAAACAAGCAGGGCATGAAGGCGATTGGGTTCGTTTCCGCCGAGCCCCCAAATTGTTGTGGGAAGCGAACCGCCGATCCCAAGAAGAAAGATTCGGGCTTGATTTGCCTCAGAGCAAAGGGGAGAGGGAAGATCCCGCGGGACAGGACCCGGTCCTAGAACAAGAACAATCCCAGTCCACACGCAAAGGCTAGGGCTTGCATCCTTACCAGGAACCGACGGAAGCGGCGGGAAGTCCGGTGCGGATCTCCGCCCCGCGGTGGCCCAGGAGAGCACAGGGGCGTGCGGGCGAGGCGGCGCGCTTCGCCTCGGCCCGGCGGCTCGTTGGCTGTCGCTCGCCGGCCTGGCGGGCGGGAGAGCGGTGGCGCCTCGATTCTGCTCCGACCTTTTGCCTCTACTCGTCTGTGGAATCTGAAGCGCGGTGGGGAATGGGAGGGGCGCGGAGGCAGGGACCGGGGAGGGGACGGGGCGGCGGCGACTGGGCGAGGACTCGAGGAGCTCGGCTGCGCCTGCGGCCGCTTCTCTCGCGAGTCGTCTTGCGGCAGCAGCACGAGACGAGGGGCGCTTGGTCTTCTTGGGTCCTCGCTCTCAGTCCTCTCCTGCCCGCCTGCCCTGTGGCTCCTTTTTTCCCCCCCTCTCTTTCTTCTCTTTGTCTGATTAATAATAACAAGGGAAAACACAGTGTACTGTACCAACAGCAAGTACTCCTTTTCTTCCAAAAAAAAACACAGCAAGTACTCTTATTGAAGTTGCTTCACATTTTATCCAGTGCAATTTAATTAAAAATGAAGGGTTTTTTTACCGTGCAAGTCAGACTCGCGATGAGTTACCAAGAATTTGTTTGGTTCCTTGCTTAGATAAGAGGGGTCACGAGCTGACGAACTTGATGACCCTTTCTTTTCTCTTTTTTCCGAACGAACACAACCACACGACACGCACGGTTGCACCGATTTGACTGAATCCTTTCCTTGGTGGACGTAAGACCGGCAGCGCGCAGCTGCAGTTAAGGTCCACGGACAAGACAATGAGAGATCGAGAGGGGAGGGACCCACGAGCTCACTGAGCATTTCATGTCAAAATTAAAGAGTTCATACTCCCTTCGTTCAAAAAAAAAAAGAACGCAATTACGTGTTACGTGCCGCCAAAAGTAGTTCATATTTGACTAAATTTTTAGTAAATATTATTCACATTTACGGCTCCAAAATAATTTATTATGAAAATACGTTTCATAATTAATCTAATGATATTTATTTCATACCATACATATTGATACTCTTTTATCTATAATTGATCGAACTTAAAGATACTAAACCATGTCACTGTGCTAGAATTGCATTCTTTGTCGAACGGAGGGAGTATGTCATCCATTGGAGCATTTCATTTCATAAGCCATGTTCATCCGGTTTATAATCTGTACTTTTCAGCTTGTTTTTTCAGTTAGAACAGTGTTTTTCTCTCACAACAATCAGCCAACAGTGTTTTTCAGCCGGCTTATCAGCCCAGCCGAACGGGGCCATAGGAGCTAGGTACGTACCTGCCTGCCCAAGTGGCAACCTACCTGACGCAGTAAAAGGATGCCGTGCAGTAGCTACCTAGTAATTGTGATCTAGAAATTTAGAACCCGAAACGCAAGAATTTCACATAAATTTTATTGGAATTCCACATGATTCAGTTCATTTTTCGCAGAAAAAACGCAAGAACGGAAAAAAAAATCCTGCGTTCCAAATGGGGCTCTAAAATACTCTACTTCATCCGTTCATAAAAGAATGCAATTATGAAAACCATGCCGGTCAATCTAAATTAAGTTTGACCAAACTTATAGTAAATGATATTAGCATTTATATTTCCGAATAAATTTATTATGAAAATTTATTCTATAACTAATCTAATGATACTTATTTTATCTCATGAGTGTTAGTAACTTTTCATATAATTTCAGTCAAAATTTAAATTGTTTGATTTCTCGAAATGTGATAATTGCATTCTTTTATGAACGGAGAGAGTAATTAGTAATCTTGAAATTTCTTGTGACACAAAAAGTATTGTATATATCAGCGTGTTGATGCAGGGCCTGTGATCCCTAGTTAGGTTATGTACCAAGCTACCAATGCAACTTTGCACTGATACTAGCCACTGGAGTACTTGGTGAGGATGAATGAACCTTAAGACGACAAGAGCTAGGGGTTGAAAAAGGGGGACGGTGGCTTTACAGTTTACAACAAGCGGCAGCACGCAATAGGTAGCTCCTTTTCTTGCAAGGAACAACTAGTAATCAATTGCATCGTGTCGCACGTATGTCTCCCGTGTACCGGCAACGCATATCATCCTGATTCTGTCTTTTCTGAAGTTGTTGTGCCTATAGCTAGTTGCACCTGCATTGTGCACGCTCGTACCTACTCCCTCCGTCCAAAGCTTGCAATTATGGATACGTGTCAGTCAAACTAACTTAAGTTTGATCAAGTTTACAGTAAATAGTATTAACACTTATGTCTCCAAATAAATTTATTATAAAAATATATTCTATAACTAATCTAATTATACTTATTTTGTATTATAAATATTAGTATTTTTTATATAAATTTAGTCAAAGTTCAAACCGTTTGACTTCTCGAAAAGCGAGAATTGCACGTTTTTGTGGACAGAGGAAGTACTATGCTATCCTTTATTCCAACAACCCCGTACATGTACATGTTTTTAATTTTCCCTTATGCCTGGTTTAGTTCTAAAAATTTTTAGGTTTACTCATCACATCGAATGTTTGACACATGCATGGAGTACTAAATGTAAACGAAAAAAAAATTGCACAGTTTGGTTGGAAATCGCGAGACGAATCTTTTAAGCCTAATTAGTCCATGATTAGCCTTAAGTGCTACAGTAATCTACATGTGCTAATGACGGATTAATTAGACTTAATAAATTCGTCTCGCAGTTTATAGGCGAGCTATGTAATTAGTTTTTTTTATTAGTATCTGAAAACCTCTTCCGATATTCCATAAAACATCCAATGTAAGACCCAAAAATTTTCTTTTCGTGAACTAAACACAGCCTTAATTCAAACAGGGCATGTAGTATAGAATATATTGTGGGAGCTACTTTTCAAATCGTAAATAATTTGCTTTTCTATAAGTACATAGTTTTTCCTCTTTTTGTTTTTTTTTGCTACACGTCAATATATGTTGTGCCTACAACGGCCGAAACGATTTGTAATTTAGAACAAGTACATTTAGCACGGAGGATGATGCTTCCTTTTCTTCTTCTCGGAGAACTTACTTACCATGCAATATTTTTTATGAAATAGGTGGGGTAAAAGCCTCTACTGGAATTTTATTAAACTGAAAACAAAAGCTCAAAGTACAAGTTTCGAGAAACAAAAAAAGAAGACAAAGAAAATGAAAAAGATTACACATAGGCTTGCAACCATTATTGATCAATGTGGGGATGGAATTTTCCTTTCGGCCGTAACACTACTAAAGTGCGCGAACTCGTTCTCGAAGATATGCTTGCAACTCCGAACAGAAGGTGGTTCTCACAACACGACACTGAGACTAGAGAAACAATAATCCAGCGTTTTGAATACATTTAGCATAGTAGTGGAGCCTTATACATGTCATTATAAGCTTTAAGTTAAGAAGATGAAAAACAAGACAAAAGTACTAGTACTACTAGTATTAGTGATCAATCAGTTTACTCTTGCCGTACGTAACGTACCTTTGTAAAGGGATAGAGCAATACATAATTATGCTACGAGCTATCGGAGATTATAATCAGCTCATTCGCTTGATCTTATCCATCAGAATTAGTCAGCCATTCAGCAGTGTTTTTCTCTCATAACAAATCAGCATTAGCTAGAATCAGCCAGCCAGAAACCATCTAGCAAACAGCGCCCATGTTTGCATAATGGTACTTAAACATGAGTTGTTCAAAAGGGAACCTTAAATTAGCACCCAAAGTCCTTTTTCCAAATTCTTTAGCGGTGAGTTAGTTGAGTGTGCATGTACAACTGCCTTACTGGCTTTTTTTTTCTTGTACCGGAAGTGACACAGCAGGCTGATAGACACCAAGATGAGGTCTGCTTGGATTAATTGTTGCTACACAAAGTTGCTTCAAATATCTGTCTACATCAAGCAATGCAATATTCCCAGACATCCGATTTTAAACGTCTGAAACCATATAAATTTTTATGATTTAGTTCCCCATAGAATGCAAAATACAAAATGTCAACTACTTTGGAATAATAAAATGGAAAATGCCAAAAAATTTATGGGTGTATTTAGTTCCATCTAAAATGCCAAATTTTTCATGGAGCGGATGAGAGCTTTTTGGTTTTTTTGACCTCTTGAAGCCAAAATCCAAAATGGAGAATAGATACCATTTTGCTAAAAATTTTGCATGGTGTTTAATTCCATTCTGTAAAATAATAGGTCAAAACCTAAAAATTTTTAGGTGAAATGAGAAACTAAACACACCCCTAATAGATTTGCCTTTACCTAAGAGGCCTCCACCTAAGCAACCCTACACAAGTTCGATCGAGGACTGTGTACTGACTTGTGTAAAAAGGCTCCAACAAACGGCGGGAATGCTGTCATGCTGAAGCTGCGATTAGCGAGCTACCTTGCTTACTAGTGTTTTGTTTGTTTTTGTTTGGGATTTGTTGGTAGTTTCACTTTGTAAACTACGAACTGAAGGTGACACCGGAGCTCTCTCACATCACATGCATGACGAGAGGGATCGGAGGTCCAAATAAACTAGCGTATCATACATCCTCTGAATACTCCGGATCCTCGATGGTCTTTCACTGTCAGCATCACAATTCACAACCGACCAAGTTAGGTTAGGTCGTTGACCTAGCTAGCATATATCATGCTTGCCTATATATATATATATGTAGGTGACTACCGGTGGCTTACAAATATTTTCTCTTCACGGCCGTGCCTAATATAAAATCCTAATATAAATATGTTTTCCATTAACGCCTTTGTTTGATGTCAATGTGTTCACCTCAATCCTAAATTCCACACACGGCCGGCCCTGCGGGCGGGTAAGCAGGGCGGCCGCCCTGGCCCCCCAATCCCATAAGGCCCCACCCCAGGTATACACTTAGTACATAGTTGTATCAGTATAAGACTTGGTTGGCTCGTAAGGCCCACAGTAGCCTAGTAGTTTGGCGTTCGCGATTTGTTTATCGACTCTGCGACTGCGACTTCTCATCTCAGAACCAAATCGCAAATCTCGAACACAACACAGCAACTGCGACGCGATCACCCAACTCAACGGCGGCGCCGCGGCGGGCGGCCAAATCAAAGTGAGACTCCAACGAGGCGTACGTAGCTTCGTATCAACTAGGTATGCACTAATATCCGAAGTCCCCCAAACCACCCCAATCGGGCTATGATGATGATTTTTATTCCCGTCCCACACACGCACCAGCCCTGTCGCAGCGCCCACGTGTCCAAACGACTTGCCTCGCCCCTGCAGCATGCCCTGTCCGCCTAGATTCGAAGCTGCCCACCTTGTCCTGCACGCCCACCCCACCCCCGTCGCGCCCCAACCGTCGGCCTCCAACTCGCTGCGGCCCATTCTCCGGCGCCCGTGCTGTGCCACCATCACTCCCTACGCCCATTGACTCTCCAAACAGTATGAAACATATGCAACATGAAACATTTGAATGCAACATCCGTATGAAACGGATGAAACATTTAGAACATACACTTGCAACATATGTGTGAAACATATGCAACATCAGATAAAATACTTGCAACTTGCGACCATGAAAACATATACTACAACATAAAACTAAAACAACTGAAACATTTGGAACATATTCTTACAACATATGTGTGAAACATGTATAACATCCAAATCAGAACGCTTGCAACATACATCTGGAACAAATGAAACATTTTGAACAACACCTCTAAAACACTTGCAACATGCCTCTGAAACACTTGCAATAGGTGCAACATCACTGATCTACTTTTGCAACATCCATATGAAACAATTGCAACATACCTCTGAAACACTTGCAATATGTGCAACATCCTTGAAATAATTGCAACATACCTCTGAAACACTTAAAACAGACTCTAGCAACATGCGCTTCCATCGCAACATCTCCTTGCTGAAGTCGTATGTCACAGTGGCTACGACGTCGTTCGTGTGTTTTTTCTCGAATACCCAAAAGAGTTCCATGATTCATGTGTACATGAGGGCTCCAAAATTTTGTTTCGCCCTAGGCCCCTAAAAATTCAGGATCGGCCCTGATTCCACACTAACCCACCTCAACACATATACATGGGCATCCAAACAAGCCTAAGAGAGTAGCTCAGAAGGATCTTCATTTGCATTATATTGCATTAATTAATTGTAACATATATTCTATAGTAAAGGGTTTGTTGTTGGCTTGTTAAAGAGACAAAGAAAATTTATTCTTAACATAACATATATTACCTCCGTCCAAAAAAAGATATAATTGTAGATTCAGATTGAGTCAAACTTCTTTAAATTTAACCAAGTTAATAAAATATTATAAACTTTGCTACTTCAAATAGATACACTATAAAAAATATATTTAATGATAAATCTAATATATTTACTATTTATTACCATAAATTTTAGTATATTTTTTTATAGATCTAGTCAAACTTAAAAATTGTTTAGCTCCTTGAAAAACAAGAATTCTATTTTTTTTGTGCCAAGAGAGTGTATACTTTGTAAATATAAATCAACCAAGCAATGCAAATTTTTGGAGTAGCAGTTTGGTGGTCTATATACAATGAGATGGATGTCGAGAAGTTGCTTTTCACTCGTTTTTTGATCCAAATTCCAAACGAGTAAAAACTACCTCCCATTGTCGCATTATATCGTGACATAATAACAAGCAAAGCGCAAAGGTATAATGTATTACTCCTACTAGTTGCTGTACTCAAGAAATGACAATGCATACATATTCTCTCTTGGGCCGGGCTCGTGGGTTACATGTGGTTGGGATGCCATGGCAGCGTGCATGCTTGTTGCTTGCCATTGTCCTCTAAAATTATTAGGCTATAGAAAATGGAGGTCGGAGAGGGCATCCTTTTTTTTTTGCCACTTAGCATTCAACGCGTGCTTCACACAAAAACTCACTGCATGCCTCTCAAAGAAAAATTCTTGTCGATGTAAAAAAAACCTTTACCCATCCACCTGCCATCAGGCCTTGCCATCTCCGCGACTCCGCCCGCTCTGTCGCCTCGTCCTTTCCACCGCCATGTTATCTAGTCCCTTTCATCCCCTATCGTACCATCCAATCCCGACGACACCCGCTGTTGTCGCACGCATGGATGCACAACTAGGCTTATTATAACTATTCTCTTTATAACGCGCCAGAAAATGGAGGTTGGAGAGGGCCTTCGTGCCTCTTTGCCTAATCATCGCTCATCGCATGCCTCTCTCAAAAGCTTCTGTCCATATAAAAATCTATCCCCCACCTGCATAATATTGCGCCTCGTCGCCTTCGCCCTACTTTGTTGTCCCTTTCTCTCCCCCACAATGCCACATAGTCCCAGTCCCTCATCCTCATCTTCATCGTCAAGCATAGGGCTCTCCAAACTCTGTCTTGCCACCATTCTCAAGTACCTCTCATATGGAGGTTCGTGTCCCTCCTTCTTGATCTCAATCTTAATCTGGTGGTGTCTGACCTCGATCACACACTATACAACTTACGTGTTAATTTTTATGGAGACTTCCCCGTATGTGGTTTCATTTAAATCTGTGGCCATCTAGAAGTAAATAAGCCCGAGACAAAGAAAATATGGCAAAACCACAAGTTCTTGTCATTATCTTTTGAGTAAAGTGCACCAGCGGTCTCTAACTTGTGCTGCTATGTCATCCCGGTCCTTAAAGTTGTAAAACAGTTATTTGGGTGCCTAATCACCGCTATTGTCTCGTTTTAGTCCAACCGTGAGCCGACTCGTGCTGTAATCTTGCAACCCCCCACCCCCAATAAGACGCGAGGGCCATTAGAAGGGCCTGGGGCCGCTCCCGACGCGACCAATGGAGGTACGCCCACTGCCCTTTCTCCATCGCCGTGGTCGACGAGGTGACCTGGTGTTTGCGTGCGTCGATGGGCGTGGACGCCCGGAAGTCCAGCAGCGTGCCGGCGACGGGCGCGACGCGTGCAGCGGCGTCTAGCACGGCGTGCCACGACGCGTGCAGCCGGAGCGTGCGTCCCAGCACGTCGCCACTGCCCTGCCCGCCCAGGTTCCAGTACGCGTGCAGCAGGAAGTTCACCGGCGTCGCCTTGTCCAGCGCCGTAGGTCCTCTGGCAGCCCCCGCCGCCGGGGCCGTAGGTTTCTCTGCCCCGCTCACAAAAATAGATGAGCATGGGAATCAAGGTCGCATCTTTTTGAAGTGCCCAGCTCGCAATGTAAGTTTTTTGGAATTGATTCTTCATAATGTTGAGCATTGATTTGATTTTTGGCTGTTTTTGGTCGGTTTTGACTGATTCTGGTATCTGGTTCTGCAGTGGGATGGTCCTGGACAGAGGAGCTCATGGTTCAGGAAGGCAATGGACGGAGGAGCTCCAACGAAGATGATTTAGGACATCCATTTTTTTGAAACGATATGACAACAGATTAGGGATTTAGTTGTAGCTGTGAAGGAAATTGTAATGGTCATGACCAGATCTTTGTTGCTATTCTTTGCATTGTTCTCAAGGCATATGCTGTAACCTGGAATGAAAATCATGCTGTAACCATGGTTCCAGATTAACAAGTTATGGAATGAACTGATTTCATGCCTACAAGCAATGGCAATGCATATCAGCCTCAAACTGATTTCATAATCTGGAATGACATGTTTTGATGCTAACAAGCCATGACATAACTGTAGCTTAACAGTTTTGATGCTTTCAAGATCCAGACTCCTAAAAGATGACAGAAACAGTGGTCTGGTGTTTACTCTTTTGTTTTTACAGACAAAAGATAATAGAGACAGTGCACTAATTAGACCAATGGTCTGGTGTTTCTATTTACACACAAAAGATGACTGCAACAGTCCACTAATTAGACCAATTTTTACTGATTGACACCACCAGTGCCATCTCCCTTGTTTCCACCATCAGCACCCAATTGTTTCTTGTTTGCTCCTGCTCTGCCCTTCAGTGTAGATGTGGATGCCTTTCTCTTCTTTAATGTGGCTGCCTTGCCAGCCTTGGTGCAAGTGATCAATGTAATAGGCCTTTGCACCGGTTGGTTTGTCACGATGAACTCATTATCTGGGAGTTGACCAACATTAGTTGAAATAGTTGATGTTTGAGTTTCTTGTACCACATAAATTATGTCACATTAGATAATTAGTTGCAGCATGACATATTGTTTAGTGGTTGCAGCAAACATACCTGTGATAGCATTTGACTGAGCAAGGTTGTATTGGCGTGTGTTTGAGGTCCACCTGGTATTTCTTGGTATATGGCTTGGTTGATAGGATCATTAAATTCCTCTGGTACTGGAATTGTAGAAGCATTTTGAGAAGCCTGTTGTGCTGCTTGTTCAGCCTCTGCTTGCAACTGCGCATGTGTATTTGCAACTAGTGCTTTGGCTTCTGCAGAAGTAAATCCCATTTTCTTGAGCTTGCATCCAGCATTATTATGATGAGCCTTTGTACAGTACTGTAGTGGACCGTAACTCCATGCTTAGAAAATTTAGGCCCATTCTTGCCTTGAACTTCATGTGGTTGCTTCTTCCTGGATTTTGGAGGCCTGCCAACTTTTTTCTCATACAAAGGTGGCTGCACCTGTGGACCATCAACCTTTTTCCACTGGCTCTGATCTCTGCAAGGCCATATGTTGAATCCATATGTGGCATCCATCTAGGCAAATAATGTGCCTGCAACCAGCCATGAAACCCTACTTACATGCATCTAGTGACATGTAGCATGTATTAAATCTGCTCTCACAAATATTTTGATAAAATGTAGAGCCGGGTTGCTTCTCCTCAATTCTTGTCCATAATCCCATAATAAGTTGTACTGGTTCACCTCATCACCATGGATTGCTTTCATGATGAGCCTTCTAGCTCTTGCTAATTTACTCCTGGAAGGTGTCAAGTTGAGGTCTTTTTGCACTATCCTACCAAAGCTGTTGATGCTCATCTTGTCATTTGCTCGAAATGAATCAATGTACTTAGTTGCAAGCCACTTGGAAGTGCATCTCTTTAGCACCCACTCTTTATGGCAATTGTGACCCCCAATAGTATGTCTTCACTACAAATGATTTGACCCTGCTATCAAGTGAAGCATAGAGGTTCCATGGGCAGCCAGCAGCACAATGGGCCCTTAATCTCCTCTGGTCATTCCTTGTCATCTTAATTTCCACTCAGTTCCCCACACTGTATTCTGTTATTGCCTCCCTTAGCTTCTCTACTGTTGGGAACACAAGGCCATCAGAAAAACTTAGCTGGTTGACATCAACTTCAGTCTAACATTTCATCCTAAGCCTGTCTTCTCCCTCACCATCTGAACCAGGAAGGTCTAACTCTTCTTCTTCAGTGTCTTCATCATCAGGAACAGCTGCCACAACTATCTCCACCCCCTTCAGCTGGCTTCCTCTTGCCTTTTTGTTACTTTTCTTTTGATCCACAGCACTGTACACTAAATCCTCAAATAAATCTTCATCACCTTCCAAAACCTCATTATCACTATCTATGAAGTCCTCATCTTCAGATGTTGATTCAGATGTTCCTTGACCTCCACTCTGCACAGCTACTCCTTTATCCAGATCAGTATAAAACACAGGCAACTTCTCACTAGGTTTTGGGTCCTGATAATTAACCTTCCTTGGGCTCAAAACTTTAGGTAGTTCTACCACTGGATTCAGCACTATGTCATCCCATGTATTGTCTTCAAATCCATCTTGATCAAGATAAACTATCAAAGTCTTGAACCTATCCACCATATTGGCCATCACAATAGTATCACGGTCAGATTCTATCAGCCTTAGTCCATCAGCTATTTTCTTCTGAGGCAACAACCAATAAAACTTGAACCTTGGGCTTATCTCATATCCTAACTGCTCGACAAAATCCTCAAACCACAATGTTGACCATGTCTGAGTTTGAATCCCATCAAACCAGTTCACTCTCTCATTCACATAGCTTTTTAGTCCACCGAACCCAACAAAGAACCCTCCATGGTGAAACTCAATACTGAACTCATCATTACCATTACCTACATTATGCGCAAAATTGAACCTTTGATCAGCAGAAGGGAAAACCTAGAAAAATTGCCCCAAATCAAGACTACAGTAGCAACTACACAAGACATCCTATGAACCCATACACCAACAACTGATGAACCCTACAATCTACATAGCGGAGGTCGGCGATCAACTTACCGTACTCCGGCGCGGCCTCCCCTTTCTGCCGCAACTTAGCTACCATGGTTCGCCAACTCGACGATGGAGTGGTCCACTGCCGTATCCTATCCGTTGTAGCCTCCGCACGGTGGATCACCGTCATGGTCTCCGCTTCACCTCCGCTCGATCGCCCAAGGCCATCGCCGTCGACCTCGTCGACCGCGGTGATGGAGCAAGGGAGGCGGGCGCACCTGAGTCGCGACTCAGGACGGGAGCGGCCCCAGGCCCTTCTAATGGCCCTTGCGCATTAATGGGTTTTTTTTTGCAAGATTACTGCGTGCTTCGGCTCCTGGTTGGACGAAAACGAGACAGTAGCAGTGATTAGACACCCAAATGACTGTTTTACAACTTTAGGGACCGGGGTGACACAACAACGCAAGTTTAGGGACGGCTGGTGCACTTTACTCTTATCTTTTTGATAAACAAGTCCTTTTATTAATTTGGCATCAACGACAACAGAAGTACGTACTGCCATGCGCGCACCAGGGGGACATGCGTGGCAGGAAATGGACATCACAATACACAGCACAATATTACATACGCATACACATACTGACAGACACGAAACGAACACATGACACACGATACAAACGGAAACTGATGAGCTTATAAATTGCTTATTTTCCACGCGACGAAACACGAGCACGGAAAATCACAAGACAAGAGAGTGACAACACCAAGCATGGTAAGCTAGTTCACATGACACTGCACGCGGGCCCGCCGCCCTGCCTGTGGTGGTGGTGGCGGCCATGCTGCTGCTGCTGTTGCTGGTGCTGCGCGTACTGGCAGTCGTCGTCGTCGTCGCCCTCGGTGGCGGTGGAACAGCCAGGCTCACACTGGTCGCCGACGGCGGCGTAGGCGTCGGAGTCGACGTCGACCTCGACCTCGGAGTCGGCGGCGGCGGCGCGGTGCAGCATCAGCACGTACGCCAGCTGCGTGACGGCCAGCGTCGCGGTGATGGCCTCCAGCGCGCGCATCTGCCACCCGCGCGCCGCCGCCGCGGCGGCCCGCATCTCCTTGCACGCGAGGCCGAGCGCGAGCGCGGTGGCCGCCCACGCGACGGTGCCCAGCGCCGCGGCGGCCGCGAGGCCCTGCGGCCGCCACGACGCGCGCGCGTGGAACGCCGCCGCGGCCTTGGCCGCGCTGCCGAGCACGGCCGCCAGCAGCGCGAACTGGATGAAGTGGAGCGTCGCCTCGTCGCCGGCGCTGCGCGGCGCCGCTCCTGCAGGCGTGCCCGTGCACATGCACACGTCGTCTACACGCATTGAGTACATATAATAAAAGATTTTCGATCGGGTGTTGGAAATTAAACAACGACGTTACTCTGCAAGGAAGAAGAAGATGGATGGATGGGATCTGTTGACGTACGGACCTGCAGGTGGGTAGTATTCCTGATCGCCTGTGTCGTCGACGAAGCTGTTGAGCGCCCAGCTCGCGAACCCCATCATGGACACGTAGAGGGCGAGGTTGAGCAGCAGCAGCGGGCCGGCCACGTTCCTCCTACCCAACGCCTCCAGCGACAGCAACGCCATTACCACAAGGTGATGCTCGATCGCCCTAGATCCGATCCCAGTGCAGCCCCCTGCCCTAGCTAGCTAGCTATTCTCTCTTGATCTCTATACCGTGCCTGCTACAACCAACAGCCGCCCACCAAAGAGCTCTCAAGCTAGCTAGCTGGACCCTTGTTTAACTGCACGTGTGTTCGTCGTCTGAGTCTGGCAGGCAAGCTGCTAGCTCCTTCCGGTACTTAAAGGGCGGGCGGCCAGCCAGCCCGCACGGCAAGGTTTCGTGTGCGTGAAGCGCCGGGCGGGCGCTGTCCGTGCGTTCGGGCTGGCATGCAGGTGCACACGCATGAGCGTGAGGGTGAAGCCGCCGCCGCCACCGGCATGTCACGGTCACGGCGCGGCGTCGTTGTGTGCGCGCGGGCCGCGGCCGGAGCATGCATGCATGGTAGCTTGCAGAAATGAGTTGTTTTGGGATGACAAGTACACGTCCTCCTCTTTGTCTGATCGTGGTCATGGCGTCTCTGTTCGTGCGCCCACCGAGTCAGTTTCAGTAGTACGTCGTCTTCGTCATGCCTTGCGCCGCCAGCGACAAAAGGCCCGGCCGGCTCGATGGCGTGGGAGCTAGCACAGCTTGCTTCTGGCTTTGTTACGAGCTACTGGTTCTGTCGACGACTTCTTGTGCTTTTGACATGGCCAGGCTCAACTCTATCCAACTCACGTAGGAACGAACGCATGAGCCTTACCTCTTTCTGTGTGCAAAGGCGGTATAGAAGCAAACCCTCAAATATACATACATTATATATATCTAGATAGATATGTTAAAAATTACGTATCTAGAAAAGTCAAAATAGCTTATAATAATTTGGATCGAATGGACTACTAATTAGAGACTTTTAAGCGAGTCTCTATGTTAATCAGCACAACACATGTTACCGAAGAAAGATGAATCATAGGGTTTTTTCACAATAACCAAAACATATGGCCTTTAATTTGCATTCCAAATAATTGTAGGTCATTCAAGGTTTTTCCAGGAACATAGCTTTGTTATGTACTTAGACATACATTATGTCTAGATACATAGTAAAAGCTATATATTTAGGAAAGCCAAAAATGACTTACAATTTGAAACTAAGAGAGAGTAGGCTCTAACCATCATCGCCAATAGCAGACATTAGGTCTATTTTGTTTTATAAAAAGCTACTGACCTCTGCCACCGTAAAAATATGTAAAGTAATTGTCATTCTTTTGTACGGCGGACTAGTTCGGATGGTTTAGCACTTATAGACTTGGGGTTTATGCTGGTTTGGGGAACACCATCTATGTTCGTAAACATAGAGGGCTCAAAGTTTACAATAAGAGTTATAAACGGGTGAGATAAAAAGAGAAACTAAAGTTTCTGAGGTTGAAGAAGGAGAGAAGTGTCTAAGGATTCAAGAGAGAGAAAGAGAGGTCCCAACCTCGCATTTTATAGCTAGAAGGCAGGGGTTACATTTTGTCACTGGGTCACGCATGTCAGTCGGATGACATGGGGTTGCCTGCTCATGTCGGATCATCCATGTTTGCCACTGTAGCCATCCATTGTGGGGATGTCAGATGACACAGAACACTTCCTGTGTCGGACCTGCTGACATGGAGAGAGAGAGATGCCACATAATGGTCCGTCCACACCGGGTTGGTGAAACAATTTTGATGTAGTTGCCAGCTATAGCCATCGCCCGCCCTGCACATATTGGCTATAGTGTGGGGAAAGGCACATCTTGTCCCCCTGTCTTGTCACATACGGTTTTGACTCGTACGTCCATTGCCCTTGGGAAGCAACGAGTGCACATGACTGCATGGCTATCCGGTTGGACACCTCCGCAGGACTCTGAATGGCTGAGGTGTTGGGGGTCGAACCCTTTAGGGCTCGTTGGGTTGTTCTAAAATGAGACTAGAAACTGTTCCTGCTGATGAAACTTATTCAAATTAACTGAGCAATCCAGCTGGGAATTTATCCAGGAGGTCATTTCCAAGCAACCTAACATGCCCTTAGAGGAGCACGGTTTTTTGGTTGGAGTGTCTTCTAATGACTTGGGGATCCACAGTGACAAGCCGTTGCACGATAGTTAAAAGTCAATAAGGGGGTTAATCTTCTTGAGTCGCATTTGATCGTTGATGGATACCTGTGGTAATGTACTCGTCAATAACTCCCTAAATTTACATCTTAATTATACCCACCTCTGAATTACGAAAGATAATGCAAAATTAGCCCCCTAAAACGCGATGGTCGGACAGGTAAAAGAAGATGGGTAGATGCGAGGGACGTATTTGAATTAGCCCCTATGATGATGCATCTCGATCAGGAGGAGGCCGGCGGCGGCGGGAAGGGCACCTCCACGTGCCCTTCCAGCATCAGGATGACGCTCCTCATGGTCGGCCTCGCATGTGGCTCCGCCTGCGCGCACCACACTGCAACCTTCACCGCCCGCTCCACCACGTGCTTCATCACCTCGCCCCGCACCAGCCACTCGTGCGCGCACTCCATGAGCGTCCGCTCCTCGCCGGCCTCCTCCAGCTCCATGCTCCGCCGGCACGTCACGATCTCCAGCAGCACCACGCCGTAGTTGTACACGTCCGCCTTCACCGTCAGCGGCCCGACGCCGCGGTACCACTCGGGGGCCATGTACCCGCGCGTGCCGCGGACACCCTTGAACGTCCGCGTCTGGTCCGGGAGCAGCAGCTTGGCCAGCCCGAAGTCGGCGATCTTGGCCGTCCCCGACGCGTCCATCAGGATGTTCTGCGGCTTCACGTCGCAGTGGATCACCCGGCTGTCCAGAATCCAGATCGTCGTGGAGGTAGTGCAGCCCGCGCGCGACGTCCAGCGCGATGCCCATCCGCACGCCCCACGCCGGCGGCGGATCGCCGCCGCCGCCGCTCCTGAATAGACGCTCCGCCAGCGACCCGTTGCTCATGTACTCGTACACAGGCAGCCGGTTGGCGCCCTCGTGGCAGAATCCAAGCAGCCGTACCAGGTTCCGGTGGCTCGTCCGCCCAATGGCGCGCACCTCCCGCTGGAACTCCACCTCCCCTTCCTCCACCAGCTTCTCCAGCCGCTTCACGGCGATAGCCTTCTCGCCGCTGTTGCTTGCTGCTGCTTGCTGCACTTGGCGGTGTTGCTTTCCAGCAGCACGGCGGCGCAGAGGCAGTCGTCCACGCACGAGGCCCGGCAGTCGGACTGGCTCGTGACGTTGTCAATCACAGCGTATGACTTGTCCGCCCACCACATGTTCTGCATCGTCGCCGTGGACAGACCGGCTCCGCCGGCCGCGCAGTCGCCGGCGCCTGACCTCCGGGTGCAGCCAATCGCCGCGTTGCTGCCGTCGATAAAGTCGAAGCCCGGCGGGCACAGGCAGGTGGGCTGCGCGTCGTGATCCAGGATGCAGTAGCTGTTGAGCCCACACGCGCCCTTGACTTTGCACCGGTCCTCCGGCTGGGTGTACTGGACGTCGGTCTTCCACACGCCGCCGGACGAGACGGCGTGGCGGTACAGCCGCAGGACTCCGTCGGGATCCAGCGTGACCCGGTAGACGACTTGCTCCTCGCCGGCCGATTGCGCAGCCCCGGGATCCGACACGTTTCTGGTGAAGTTGCCGTTGTTGCCGGTGAGGTAGAGCAAGCCGGTGGCGTCGAGGCGCAGCGTGAGCTGAAAGCCGGCGCAGAACGTGCCGGTGTTCCAGTACGCGGCGGCCGCGACGTTGTCCGTCTGCACGGGGTACATGACGAGGTTGCCGTCGTTGATCTGGTTGGCGAGGCGGTACTTCCCGGCGGCCCTGTTGGTGGGCGAGACGCTGGAGAAGAGCTGCACGCCAGGCACGAGGTCCTGACATGTGATCAAGGTGTCCGTGGGCGCCGCGAACGTGGACCACACCACTGTCCCGTCGGCACCGTAGAGCACGAAGCTGCCGTCGTCGCGCATGGCCGCTGCGACGACCGTTTGGGGCGCCACGGCGAGGCTCCTGTACAGGCCGTCGGCTCCGGTCCAGAGCAGGCCGCTGTTGGTGATCCGGAGCTCGCCGCCCGTGGCCGGAGTGCTGTTGCCGGCGGCCGTCCACACGACCGTCACGTTGGGCGTGGTGGCGAGCCAGACGCCGACGGCGAGGCCACCGCCCGTGGCGTAGAAACCACCGGTGCCAAGTTTATAGAAAGAAAGAATAGCATTTACACTACTCCACCAGTTTTGGAATAAACCGACTTCTATACTTGTCCTGATTAAGTCAAACTATTTCAAGTTTGATCAACTTCATAGCTTGTTTGGTGGAATCTAAGATTGTTTGACTCAAGACAAATTAGAAATTGATTTTTTTTTAGGTGGTGGGAGTATAAAAATAAACATCATAGATCCAACTACGAAATATATTATTTGTATACATAGTTCACCTCTATTTGTGATGCCGTAGATGTTGATCCTCTTTTGTATAAGCCTTCTTTTTTTTTTGACAAACTACTGTTTTCTATAAGCCTGATTAAACATAAGATAGTGCATTTGCCATTTGGTCACCTCTCAATTGACTCCATTGCATGGTTTATTTCATAGTACCGCTACATTACGTTTTTTTTGACAAGTCACCGGGGGGGGGGGGGGGGGGGGGGGGGTTGTGAAGAATTCTCCACCTGAATATATTGCATTGGAGTGGTAATATAAATTACCGCTCAAAGAGATACAACAGAGTACGCACACTTACAACACAACACCACCACCAACACACACGAGACAGAGCGTAAGACAACCACAAAACACAGAGAGGGGAACAAACTACTCCCATGATAAGCATGTAGTTGTTCACCAACTAGCACCACCACCAAGTGGCTGAACTTCAGCGACCTCCACTCCAACGGTGACTGTTAAGCTTTGAGTCAATATGACAGACGACAGTCGTGATTACAATGTCTTTAAAGCTCATCTAGGACCCAATTGACGCCCGCCAACGCCCATTATGGGGAGGAAACCACAATGGAGGGAGGGTCGGCAAAAGGAGCGCGAGGAGATCCAAGAGAGGGGATTATGGTCTCGTTACCGGCATTTGTTGAGACAAGGCAATCATGGATCATGGAGAATGGCGAAGTTAGGACACCTGACAACGTAGCTTGCTGGTTAGAACTTGAGCAGAATCATCAGAGAGGAGGAGGGTTGGGTCCTCGGCGTAGAGAGGTGCCAATGATCTCCAAAGCAATGCCTTCAAGAAGGGAATGACACGAGAAGATGCCACCATTGCTTGTCCGGGAACACCGGTCTGGGTTTTCACCCGGAGATCAAACAAACTCAACAGGATATGGCAAATAGAACCTCGACGACGCCTCCAAGAAGGAACATGACGCACGTTGATGCCATCGTCGTCGGCACCGGCAACAAGCCGAGCAAGACTTTCGTCTAGAATCCACCGTCAAGCCATCTCCTGAGCCTCCACCATGCTGTTACCGCTGCCGCGGGCACAGGCATGGCCAACGCCTCCAAACTGCCCACCCGGTGCTTTGCCCTCCCCGACAAGAGGCAGAGGAGACGGCCAGCGAGAGCTGCATAGAGGGGAGGGCGCCCACGGACACGCGGCCCCACCGCCGGCTTGCCCGCGGCCAAACCATGCGCACCGTGCCACTCCTGGACCCTGCATACGAACGCGTACGGACACGCTGCCCCACCGCCAGCTTGCCCGCGGCCAAACTGCGTGCCCGCACCGCTGCAAGGGCTCATCACAGGCACCTAGTGGACATCACCAGATCCGACCGTGAGGCCACCGGATCCAGCGAAGGGACGCCGGATTGAAGGCCGGACGTCAAGAACGAGCTGCCGCAGGCCAAACGACCACCTTGGCCGGGGGAGAGGGGTCGGAGTGCGGCAGCAGCGTCCAGCCGCAGCCACGATCTCGACGCCTGAAGGAGCATGCCGTCAAGGCCATCACGGCGCGCGGTGTGCCGCAGGACCCGGACCTGGCAGGCGCCGGTCAGACGCCGAATCTGCCGGAATGGCGCGCGGCCTCAACGAGCCAAGAGCTGAGACCCCAGATCAGAGGTGCCAGGCACCGGATCTGGACCCGTAGGCCATGGATGCGCCTCGACGCCGGCCATCGCTAGCAGCACTCGCCGGAGCACGAGCAACGGAGCAAACACGAGAGAGAGGAGAGGAAGGAGTGGGAGAGGGAGGAGAGGCGTCGCGAACGGCCGCCTTGTTGAGCGCCGTCGCGGGCCGCCGCCGCCGCTCACCAGGGAGCAGCGACAGCGGCCGGGGAGAAGGCCGCGCGGAGGCTTTTGCGGTGGCGGTGGAGTCGCCCCCGAGTCGCCGAGCGGAGACGACGCGGGGGCCTCCTCCTATCACAGTTCGTTCCGCCTCCACAACTTTTTCCATTACGTTTTTGTGTTGAAGGAGTATTAAGTCAAATTCATATCTTTGATGGATGGCGATAGGAAAGACTGGATTCTGTGTCAGTGACGACGCAATGGCATTATCTGACTAACGAGGGCCAGCAGTGGCGTTTCGTAGCAGCAGCAGACTAGCAGCTACAAGGAATTCAACACACACGGTAGTAGGTACGGTGGTGATCGATAGCATTGGAAAATGGAAAAAATTCAGGCAGGGTAACAGCAACAAGAGGGAGTAGTTTCTGTCTTCAGATGAGATGGTGAAGCTAAGACGAGTTCAGAGTTCAGAGGAGTATTTTCTGGATCCAGTTATTTCATTTCATTCTCAACCGTCAGGTTACAACCCCTAGCACTGCTTTTTCATGGTCTGGTTTTCACATCAGACTATCATAGTAGTATGTGCAAATTCATTATTCCACAGGTCTGGCTTTTCCTACAAATTTTGCAACATTTGAACTGTTTTAGCACCAACTGATAGGAGTAGTAGTAGTACCAAGCTCCCACCAACTGCATGCTTTGAGCAACTTCAGTTAAAAGAGGAAAATCCACGGCCATAATTGAGAAACCGAGAACAGCATGATATTGACCCAATATTACTACACAATCAAACCTTGTAAGACTTTAGTATTTTAATTAAATGTACCAAGAAAATCACAAAGGCTTAAGATCCATATACATATAAATTGAAGTTCAGGTCAAGTGCTTAGCAACTATCATCTGATGAAGATATTGATATCCAAGACTAAATTAAAAAAAAAAAACTAGTACTGTTGAAACAAGCAATCTCGCAAAACTATCACCTGCATGCCTTACACAGATCATCCAAAGTTATACGGAAAAAAGATATATGTTTATGTCTCAAAAAGGATGGTAAGTTTTTCAACTCTGGCGCTTGGACTAATTCTCACCACCTAAGAAGTAAGATAAGATAAGAAGAGAGTAGTGAAGGGCGTGTGAGTTGAGGCGCGGGAGTAACAAAGTTGAACCGGCCGGGCCATGGACCGATTCATCGCAAGTGGGCCATGGGCCGATTCAGGCGGAGTAGGCGTGAGTGGGCCTTAAGGTGGCGCCGCGTGCGTTGCGTCGTCTATGAGCCCATTCTCAAAAAAATCCAACGACATTGGTTAACTCCTTTTCGATTCTTGCTTCTTCCTCGTTGCCCAAATTCTCCAACTCTTCTCTAGTCTTTAGTTGGCCACAACTGATCAAGTACATGAAGAATTGAAGGATTATACATGATATGACTTGGATGCGTCATTGCCGGTGTCAGTCCGATCCAGTAGGTAAAACTTAAAAGCCCGATTTCACTGTCAGAAAAATAGCCTAAGTCTGTCGTCAACGATCAGTATTCTCATGCATGCTTCTCTGTCGTCCACGTCAGAATTAAAAATAGCTAGCTCGAAGCTGCTCGCTGGGGACGCCCTTAGCAACTTAAAAGAAAGCAAGAGACACGCATCCATGCATGTTTGTGTTGACCTACGTGTGTCCATGCATGCATGATCCATAGCCCCATGGATCGGAGCCGCCAAGGTGGAACTACGACATGGGTCACGGACGAGACGAAAGGTCAGTAGCGCTCGATGGGGACAAAATGCATTTATATATATATGCATGTCACGACGACGTCACTCCTTTTCGTCGTCGTCGTAGCCTGGTGCCCGCTAGCTTCCGCTAACTTTAGCTAGCTACTCCCAGGTTGCTACGGCACCTACCTCGGTGCGCCAACGCATGGCATGGTCTGTTGTCAAAAAAAAAAAAAACGCATGGCATGGTCCTGGTTAAGATTTCTCTGTAGCTGTCATTTGTTTTTTTACCTAAGAATATAATCAAACGTTTATATTTTTAGATTTGATGATTAATTTGTACATGGAGAAATAAAAAAATCTCTTTAAGGTGTTAGTTGGACCAACTTAAATAGTTAGAGGGAGTAAATTAAACCAAATATTAGTTTAAGAGGTAATCTGGACATATGCCAAACTTAAGGGGAGTAATATGGACTTTCCTAAATATAATAAATAATAATAAATAAATATAAATATATATATAATATATAATATATAATAATATATATAATATAAATAAAGATAATAAAGAGACAAAATTTTCGCCATGATTTTTTTTCCACTAATGATCTTACGTGTAAGATGTAACCGTCCATGACTCAATCTCACGTAAGACTCAACCTCGCGTCAACACGACAGAAAAATGGATATGCACACACACAATCCTAAACGGACTCCACGACCTTTCTCTAATACGCATGTGGGCTCGAGCAAAGGAGCGTACTCCGCGTCGTGTTGGGCCTCGCTAGCTCCCGGCGAGGACGATGAGGTCGCCGACTTCGCCGCCTCCCTGTTGCAGCTGCCAGCGATGGAGGTCGGGACGGACGGCATGTTCGTCAACATTCTCGAGGAGCAGCTAGAGCTCGCCGTGTAGATCGGCACAAAGTTAGGCTTCTCGTCCAAGAACATGCTGGACATCATCGCCAACATCACTTACGAGAGGTCAAATCGAACAAGCTCCAAGCGATTGCGCAACCTCCAGTAGTCTCGTCGGGACTCCATGACCCGGCTGATCGCTCTCTCCGAGTCCCACGTCTATACGTTTGGATTGGGGAGTCCGCGTTGATCTCGTAGGTGCCGCCCAGCCGGTCGCTGCCCGCCTGCGCCTGCTGCAGTTGGTGCTCCTGCTTCCCGCGCTGGTCGGGGAGCTCATGCTGCGGCTGGTTGCGACCTGCGACGGGAGCCACGGAGGCATGCAACAGCGGTGGCTGCGAAGGCAGCACTGGCCGCAATGGCAGCTGCGGACTGCCCTGCGGTCTTCTCCGCTCCTCTAAGCGGGGCCTCTCTCCGTGCTGTCGCACTTCGCCATCACCACCACCACCAGGATCGGAGCTCCAGGTTGCGGGCCTTCTACCTCGACAAGAGCCTCTCAGCCGGCGCCCGCTCCCCATGCTAATCTGATGGAGGCCCCAGGCTAGGCACATGTATGGCTTTGCACCATGCACATGGCTTAGTATCTTCCAAGACTGTATTGTACCCTCCAAGTACTTTGTAACGTTTAACAATTGCAACATGCTACGATTTGGTCTTCAATAAAAAGGAAGAAAAAGGGTCCTCTACACGTTCTGAACTAACGACACTGTTCATATTACATGCAGCATTAGTAATTCAGCACGAGCGAATTAACAAGCTACTCCTTTCTAGGCATGACGTGGAGTTTGATCAAGATGAATTGAATTAGAGCACGCGATCAAAGAATAAATCTTTGTAGCAAATCGTCTAGATAATTGTATAATAATTGGTACATACTCGTTGCCACGCACGGGTATGTTTTGCTAGTATGACATAAATCTCAGTACATTTACTTACTTACTTTTGAAAAAAAGTGATTAACAAGAAAGCAAGAGACACTTGAGACGGTGTGTTGACCGACGTCCGTGTCCATGGTCAGTCACCCTTGGAACGAATGGATCGGAGAGCGAGGTGGAACAAATTAAAGTGGTTGCGTGTGGTGTGACGAGTGACGATGACGAATTTGACGATGCTGCATCGTGCAAATTAAAGATCATGGACCGACGAAAGCTCACTCGCTCGTACGTGCTCCATGAGTCCACTACCATTCAATTCACTAGGGACGACGCCACTCCTTTTTCGTCGTGTGTAGTACGTAGATTATAATAGAACAGAAATAGCCAGCACTACTGCAGATATATAGCCACTGTACATTCCATTATTCCCGGATTTCCCACAATCCCACTAGCTACCTACGGCACCTTGTACAGTGTGCTCAAGTCAATTATTTGCTGGTTGCATTGCCTCTCTAGCTGCTACTGCAGTACTGCCAGCGGTCGCCGGTCAGGGTATGCCATTGCCTCTGTCGACCTACCTTGTCTTCTTTTTTCCTTCTATAATTAAAGCTACCTGAGAACCAGATGTGCCGGGATGCGGCTAATGCATAGATAGCTGGCCGTGCGATTAGCATGCGGAACGCACACATACCTTTTTCATTCTCGGGCCCTCCCACTGTGCTCCCGTGCCGGTCTTTCTCCTCGTCTCCGGCCCGTCTTCCTTGTCCTCGCCCCCGTCTCCGCCTTCCTTGACTGCCGTCCCCGGCCAGTGGCTCCCTCGTCGCCAGCTACGCCGCACCCTTACTGCTGGCCACGCCGTCCACCTCCCGGGCCCGCTCCTCTACCCAGCCTTTTTCCTCGTCCGTCCTCACACCCGCTGCGTGCGGTAGGGTCGTAGAGCTATGGCGAGACCCTATCGTCCGCGGCGACCTCTTTCTTCACCCTGCCCCTGGCGCTACCATGGCTATATGGGCGTCCTCGCCTTGACCTGGCCTGGCCGGCTGCCTCCTACGCCGTCGGAGCCCTAACGTTGCCCGCCGTCTCCACCATCTGCCTGGCTGCCTTGCCTCCCTCGAGCCCCTTTAAGCCCGCCAGAGTAGGGGAAGAAGAGATGGAGAGATTCAGAGAGAAAGGGTACATCTGAGAGGAGGAGAGAGCGCGTCGAGAGGAGGAAGATGACACGTGAGCGCGTGAGCACATCGATGAAAGGAGGAAGACGATGCGGATAAAAACGGTGAGACCCATCACATATCTGCTGAGAGAGAGAGAAGAGAGGGCCGTGGGCGATAGTGTGTGTGTCGAGTCGCATGAGCCTGTGCGGCCAGAAAGAAGCTTTTTCCAAAAAGATTATGTTGCCTTCTTTTTTCCATGTAGGATTAATTATATTCAAACTTGGTACAGTAACCCCACGCCTTTCTAAATTAGAACAGAAAGAATCGATATTTCATCTAAGTCATTTCATCACCTTCCTCTTTTATGGTCTTGGTCAATATAGTCGATACTCCAGGTTGTTAGACTCTAGGATCATCTAGCAGTGTAGATCAGTGGGTGCTTGACTTCTTTGAGGTATGAACAAGTGGCAGTTTGATCCAGAGAGAAGAGAGGGGAGTGGAAGGTGATGTTACCGACCATCGCTAGGGTTGGTGGAGGAGTCCGTCATGGAGTCGGTGATGAGTGCGCCGGCGAGTCGGGGAAGTCCGGCGGTGTTGGGCGTCATGGTACGGAGGCAGTGGCGAAGACGTCCCAGTGGTGGAGCTTCCCGCCGCTAGCTGCGCCCTTCTCTGATCGGATTAGGGTAACTGTAGGTGGGGTGGAAGACGGCTACCAGTGAACCTCATGAAGTGAGCTTCTTTTATTGCGCAGTGCGACGGAGGCCCACCAACTGCTAATGGGTTGAGCGCCCCCGATCAGGGCGCGAGTCAAGGCCCAAGTGGCCGTTGGGCCATCTTGGTGGGAGATCAACAAAACACAGGTGACTAGAATCCCATGCAACATCGAAATCAGAAATACAGTTGAATTCGCTGACATGCATGCCATAAGATCCAATGCCAACGCATGATATATCCGGGCTTCCCTGTCGCCGTCCAGCATGCATTCAAGATATATGCCAACACCAAGGAGTACATTGATGGGCAATTCTTTGGAAATCTGCGACAGGTTCTAGCTCATGTCAAGTAGTGTTGTTTTGTAATAAATTTAGATATCAAACTAGGAAAAATTTGTTTGTTACAGAACATCCCATATGGCAGAAAGAATCTGTACTTGATGTTAATCTTTCTGGATAATATTTTACCATGGATTGTAGTTTGGAATTCCTGAAATGAGTAGCCACTATTTTGTATTCATTTTTGCTACCTTGATCAATGTATTTGTGTTTTCCTGCAAGCAAAATTTAGTCACATTTATTTGGTAAAAATAGTTGAAATCAGTTAAGAAACAAATTTATGTACTGTTTAGTTTTCAAAGATACAGTTTGCAGCTTTTTTAAAACAATTGGTACAAATCAAATTGAATTGAACCAGAAGTTGATTAGTTTCTCACTTCATTTTATGTCTCACTTTCTTTAGTTTTTTATTGCATTGCTCATCTTTTCTTCACTGCTAGATGATGACTAAAGATCCCGGTTTAACCAAAAGTTGGATCGAATTCCATGAAATATTTATAATCAGGTGGGTTAGAACAGCATAGGTTAAACTAAGCAAAGTTGGATACAAATAGTTTTACTGAACTTGCTTCATCTTAGGACATGTTTGTTTTGGAGTTATTTCGGGCGTGTAGAAGTTCCAGTCTGCTGCTTACTCTAACGTAAACATCAATCATCACAATGATGTTCTTCATTCTATCTCTCGTTTTAGAGATGCTGCTAATAGCATCATTTTTTTCTTGTGTTGCAGTGTGCAGAAAAGCCATTCTGATATCCCTTTTGGCTTCCTCGTCTACTTTGTGATGCTAATTCGATTCGTTCAGCGAACCATGTTCGCAGAGGCCTTGGGAGCGAGAAGTTACTGTGCTGGCACCGCAGACTGGCTTGGATGTGGGTCGTTGTAGCTGCTTTGGTGAATGGTGATTGGCACCATCCGGCTCTGGTCTTGCTACTCTGTTGGCCTCCTCGGCACCTATAGGTCCAGCACTATTTTTTTTTGTTAAATTTAGCTATATAATACAAATTCTCTGAATGGCGTATTAGTACAAGTACATGACAAGTTTTTGTGTGATTATAAACATGCTTAATACCATCGTAAAACTGGAGATCCCATGGCCTACGAGGCAGCCTCCTTTCTTTTCCATTGTTAGTCTATTTCTGCAGGATCACAGCGAAAATTGGTAGGTCTCAAATTGTCAGCTTGGCCATTATCTTCCTTGGTAACCATTGTAATCCTGTAAGACTGGACATACATGCGCTGTCTAATGACTATTGGGTTACTCATGAATTCATGATAAACATTTTCCTTAACTGAATCTGTCATTGTCATGGTTATCATATCTTAGACATAATTACTATACTGTATCTTGAATTCCTGGAGAATAACATGTTGATCCATGTTGCCTTCATTGTGTACAGTTGGTACCATTACCACCATGGCATTTTTACTATTTTCTTCAGCACTTCTATGTTTTTTGCTCTATATCTTTCGGTTGTTGCATGGCTATATTACTCACGTTTTTCTACTCCCTAGAGACAGCAGATTCAGTTAAATATAAGCGCTTATTCTAAATCTTTGTGATTATGTTTTGTTGATTAAAAATTACTATTTTCACATTCATCTCAACATCTAAATCTTGATGATGAAGAGTTGTAAAAAATCACATTAATAGATTTTTGCAGTTTATAAAATTTTTTCAGACACTTGCTTTTTATCTATACTATAAAGGAGCGAAAGAATTAGAAAATACCTATTACCTAAACGTCCTCTACCCACCTACGATCTCCACCCTCAGAATTTACATCTAACGGGTGATACAGATTTGACAGGTGGACCCGAAAACAAAGAGCACGATACTTACATGACGAAACACGCTTGCAGTTGCCGATCTCCCCTCCGCTCCGTAATTTTCTTACGCGCTACAGACCTACCCACTGGCTGTACCCGCGTCGGTCTCCCCAACCTCTGCTTCCCAATTCCCGAACCGGCGCGAGTCCAACTGAAAACACCACGGCTCGCGGACAAACAACCGCAGCGCCCCCCTCCTTCTCCGCAACCGCATCACCAGGGCGGAGCGGGGTCGTGGAATGGACTCCAAGTCCGCTCCCTTCTTCACGTCGACTTCGTCTCCAGGCACCCAGCGGCGGCCCGGTTTGCTCACCGTGCGGGCGCTGCTTCCATGGGGGCAGTGGTAGAGGCAAAGGCAGAGCCGGCGGCGGTAGCAGATCTTGGTGAGTCCGCTGTGCGCAGAGCTCGGTTCCGTTTTTCCCTCTGGCCCTTGCTGGTTTAATCCGATAGCCATTCTGTTGCGCCTATTGGTTGGTTGCTGGTGCAATCCACTATTTGCTAAGTGAATCTAGGTGCCCGGAGGACCTGGCTGTACACGGGGTGCGCAGACGGGTGGGTCCGGAGGGTGAGCGTGCCAGGCGGGGACGTCGAGGGACCGGCGGCTGCCCGCTTGGTGTCGTGCTCGCCTGTACTTGTCTGCTGCTGGGCGTGCCCTCGACGGTCCGCTACGCCGTTCCTCGGCCGGCTCCTCTCGTGGCGGTCGCTAGCCACAGGAGGGAGTTGGTTCTAGGCGCGACGCTGACTGCGGTTCTGTCGAGGGCGCAGCTGCCTGCCCAGGCGCGGTATACCTGCCGCCGGCGCCCTCCAACCCGGGCTTCGTCTTCTTCCGCGCCACCCGCAAGGCCAACCCATGGTAGATCTCGATCAGTAAGTGGATCATGCATCAATTCTTGAACAGTACTACATGATTTTTAGAACCTCTGTTCTCTCCTTAATATACTTCATACTTGCCTGTGAACTCTGAATCTTTTGTGAACCTCAGAATTTTGAAAATGGTGTAGCACATATGTTTCATTCTTTTCCACTCTGGTTATTGTGTGCCAATAGTTACAGCTTCCATTTATTCCGAAGTTCGAAGGATGACGTAAAAAGATATTGTGTTTTTACTTTTTACTCATTTGCATATTGTTTTTCTAACTTGGTTGTACTTGGTTAGGGTTCATGCAAGTTGGAGCACGAGTGTTTCACACTTGCACATCTGCAGGAGAGGGGAAATAGGATCACCTTGCCTTCCTTATCGGAGAACTGTCAAAGAAATAGAAGCATGTATGTCCTTTTCCTGAATTATGTGTCTTTAATGTTCAGATGCAACGGAGAGCAATAGACCAAGAGGTTCAATTTGAGTACGATACAATCCAGTTTAATTTGATTATCATCTAGGAGTATGTGCCTGAGAGTATGTTCCTGCAACTACTATTTTTCTCCCTTCAAGATAACTACTTTGCCCGATTTGACAGTTGTTTAATCGTTCCAGGTCTTAGGTTTCTTAAATATACAGTTGAAGTGAAAATCTTCAGTCTGGCATGTCATCTTTATTTCACCAGATAAGGGAGTTTACCATTGGCTTGCGACAATAAAAGCTTATTTTACACTGTCTGCAACGAGACACTACATC
This sequence comes from Saccharum hybrid cultivar R570, assembly GCA_038087645.1. NCBI lineage: Eukaryota > Viridiplantae > Streptophyta > Magnoliopsida > Poales > Poaceae > Saccharum > Saccharum hybrid cultivar. The sequence continues at coordinate 25,540,892 of JAQSUU010000115.1, read as the reverse complement.
CTCTCCAGTAATTTCCCGTCGTCCACTAAAGGTGATACATATCCTATTGTTACAAATCCTGTTATTCTATTATTCTACTCATCATTATGTTCATCTTGTCACCCCGCTGGATCCAAAATGCCAGCCGTCCATGGCTTGGGTGTGACAGTCATAGTGTTTCTAGACCCAAAATGTAGTTTACTTAAATTTATGCTAAATTGTGGGTTGCAACCTTATCTCATATTCGTCAGCTGACCAAAAAAAATTGGTAATAAATTGGTAATGGGGAGAAGGGGATTTATACAATGACACCATGAAAATAGTTGTTTAGGGAATTCATTATCTTGCTTTAGCAATTAGACTGAGCCTGTGGTGTCACACTGCTTTCTGGTTCTGTTCATCTGATCTTCAAGCAACTGCTTTTTAGTGTGAAACTACTGTATAGTTAGAAAATCCAACCCCTATTAAACAACAGTTGTGCTCTGTGATCTAAAAAATCTGTTGCAATGTGCAGCCTAAGGGAGTGTGTGAAGAACTAACTCATATTGATTTTATATTGGATCAATAAAAATGATGTTGCACCTGCTAAATTAGGCATGTAGGAGGTGAAGTTGCCCATCCAGTTTTCAGGTAGTGTGTAGTTCAAGTCCAGAACTACTTTGATGTTATCTTGTACTTCTTTGAGGGTGGTTGTTAGCACTTTACATGAATGACTCTGATAGGGCGATATGCCTTTGAAAAGTAAGTCATTCTATACCTGTAGCTGTTGTCTCTTCTCAGAAAGGTTTAGTTTCGAACTATCCTGCAGATATATAGGTGACTTTTATGTGGTTAAGGGGCATTGTTTTGCAAGACAATTTTCATATTTGGTGGGTATAAATAGTATTTTATATTTGGCATAAAACAATCACCTTTATCTTATCTTAGATGCAAATGGAGTCATGACAAAACCTTCCATGCCATGTTGACAAACTAACTCAAGTGCACAAAGGTCGAAAACTTGTAAATGAAAAGATGGAGAACCCGTATGATGGAGAACATAGAGGAGTTGGAGAGTGGAGGCCAAGGGTGCAGTTGTTGCGGATGACCGTGAACATTGAGGCAATGCCGAATCAGAAGCAGCAGTGGTACAAAGTCCACACCAAGGCGTAGGGACAGAAACGTTCTTATACTTTTTTTGTGAAACAAAATTTATTGAATGTGTGTATATAATCATTTTGCCATGAATAAAGTTTTACGGTACACACGTGCGTGTCGCACGTGCCTGTCCACTAGTCCTATATAAGGTGTCACCATATTTTTGCTGGACTTGACTCTTGTTCGTAGATTGATTTTTTATGGCATATCAATTATTTTTTCTCTGATAATGATATCACTTAATTATTGGATCACCGGAGTGTGTGATTGTATAACTTGTTAGTGTTTTAAATGGCATCTTGGAATTTTCTTTTCTATAATTATGGATTGCGAACAAATTCTAGCGTACGCTAGACATATTTTACCTTTTATATGGTTCGGTGCATCCATGGGTGTTGTTGGTAGTTTCATATGTACATACTTGTATGTATAACTGAATAATGTTGTAACATTGCAGGGATGTTGAGGAACCAAAAGCTGTAAGCTGTAGTATGTTCGAGTCTAAGAACTTGTGAGTTTTTTTCTTTCTTTTTCTTTTGTTGACACGTGCAAGTACAACTTGATCGCTCCTTGGTGGCATTGATCGCCCATGAGCTCAGCAAGAAGGCTGGTAGCTGGAAAGCTCAAGAATTGATAAGTTTGGAGTGGAGCGAAATATGGTTGTGTATGAACGTGTAAATTTGGCCAATATGTCATGTCAAAGACTGAGTTGCTTTGTAATGATATTGTTGAATCTGTGATAATAAAGCTTTCTTTGGCAAAGAGGTGGGTGTCGTGTGATAATTTTGGATCCGGATCTTTTGACATTAAGTATTGTGCAGGTAAACAATTTTTTTGTTGTGTGATTTGCATTACCAAATGTCACCGTAGCGTTAGCACGGGCATTTAAGTGATCGCCTGTAGTTTTGTGTCCTAATAAGTCAGCTTTCTTCGTTTTCTTGATCCCACATTTGGTTATGTCACGTACTTATATTCTGCATTCAACTAACTAAATCAATTCAACAGGTAACAATCTTTCTTCGAGTTATGTGGATTATAAATGTACTAATCTATTTCTATATATATTCGGTATTAAGTTCTTTTGATATTTAGATTAGTCCTTGTTTCAAATGAGCATTGACCCTGAGTGGTCGAGGTGGAACTAACTGCACATCATTGCGGTTCAGCTCAGAACATGCAAAATGGAGGCTCCGCGAGGTCATGATGGCTGATGATGGCAGGGGTATATGATGGTTGCCAGCGTTTGTCTTTCTAGCAACTATGGATCAATTTAGTCAAAAATAATTTGAGGTTAGTACATATATTTCCAAATATATATTTGGTATGGTAATTAGTGGAGTTGCAATGTAATTATTCATAAAGAAAAACATTGGAATGTAATTAGAGAGACTATCATTTCGTGATATCTAATTTGCACACCCGAATGTTGCCGTAGCGTTAGCACGGGTACGCTACCTATTCCTGCGTATTTTTTTTTCAAAAAAAATGAAGCAACGCCCTCTCCTACCCCGTCCCACGAGAGGCGAGCGCGCCCGTGGATAGAAGCCGTGCCGGCATCTCCTCCAGTCGGCGGCAGCAGAGCTCCTCCAGCCCCTCTTCGTCTTCGACGGTGGCACGCGAGCTGGCCCCCCACGGCGGCCTAGGCGGGCACCCCTCCAAGGTCACGCGGTGCCATCACAACCAGGTACGTCGGCCCGTTGGTTTTCCCTTCCCGCTGTGCCAAACCTGGCACCCAAACCCTAACTTACTATTTGTGCTCGGATCTGATTTGATTGCTGGCTGCCGGGGTGCTGGCCTCCAGGGCGCCAGGAGCTGGCTGTCGGGGTGCTGGTCTCTAGGGCGCCAGGGAGCCGGTCGCGATCCAGCGAAGCGCAGCAGCGCAGATCCAGCGAGGCGCTCTTCCCCGAGGCGCGTCGGGCAGCCGGGCCTAGGAGGCGGCGGCCGCACAGAATAGGGAGACCGCGGGCGGCGGCGGTTGCCGTGCGTACTCGGGCCACGAGACCGTCGCGGAGACCACGGGTCGCGGCGAACACGTGGGCTCCGGACACGAGAAGGCGGCAGGGGCCGCAGGTGATGGTGAACGCTCGGGTTCAGGAGGCCATGGGTGGTGGCGGTGGCGCGGACTTGGATCCAGAGACGGTTCCACAACCCTAACCGCCAAGATCGCCGCCAGTATTGCTGCTTTTGGTCAGCAGTACAAGAGGACGTCTCTGCATAGGCCCTGGAGATCCCATCGTCGAGGGCTCACCCTGACTGGACGCCGGTATGTGTTTGTTCATGCATCTTGATTGGTTAGTCTACTAATTGGAGATGGCTGGGTCAGGAATCTGACAGCTCCGTGCCAGCATGCAGTAAATTGTAATCCTATAAGAAGGAAAGAATGAAGAAATGCTTCTAGCTGTATAAAAGACAGGCAATTTGGATACGATTAGCTATATAATGTAAAATTTTCAACTTGGAACCATCCTTATGATAAATTCTGTGATAAGAAGTACTGTAATTTCATATAGATCAACTGTGTTTCTCAATTTTCTACATAGCATTTGTTAAATGTTAACCGAATATGTGCTGCCTCATGACTGCTTTGCTGTTAAAAAGGTGTAAAATGCTAAATGCTACTTCGAGTGTCAGTGCTTTACCTTCGTATATTTTGACACATGGCTGTTTCAAGTAGACTTTGCATTTACACAGAAGCTTCCTCTGTTAAGAGAAAAATTGCCTGTTGTAACATTCCACCTTTTTAGGACGGGAATGCATTTGCTCGTGAGCAGAAACACCAACACCGACCCGTGATATTCGGACCTACAAGCCTTGTTGGTGGGGGGCTAACCAGTGAAAGGCAAAGAGTGGCAGCACAAGTTTTTCAGCCTGGTTACAGGTATTAAGACTTAAGATAGTGTTATATGTGAACCACCTGTACACTACAAAGCTTTATATTTTCTATATTATGCATCTCAGCTAAAGTGCTATAATGCTGTTATCTTATCATGGAACTTGTAGTTTCCAGTCATCTGGTTAAAAGATTAATGAGTACCCATACTAAAATATTTTGTAATTTATGCAAGTTCAAAACTCAATTTTTGAACTACTCTTTTCTGCTACTGCTATTTACATCTCAGTGTGGTGACTGTCCTCTTCAATGTAGATCTGCTCTAGGCGACACAAAGTAAGACTGCAGGTAAATTGCCTCCCTCCAACCACTAATTTATCAGCACATTTGCAGAAATCGCTGAGGGTACGGGGCTGATTGGAGTTATGGTGTGTACAGGAGATGCCAGAGGTTCTGGTATTAGAGACTGAAGTTTTGCAAGCACGTGTTGCTGCTCTGGAGTTTTAGCAGTTGTGTTGTGTGGTTGGGAGCCATGAAGTCACGGATGGATCAGTAGGAGGTTATGGAGCAGATTGGTCGCGGAGCCTTTGGTGTTGCCATCCTCGTCAACCACAGGACAGAGAAAAAGAAGTATGATGCGTTGGTTCAGTTTAGTTACTGAGTCTGGGGCAACAAGAACTAGCTAGATTTTTTCCAGACTTATCCACCCATCTGATGTCCAACATTGTGATGCTCCTCCTGCATCTTTGTGTGACACGCTCTAATGGTGCATCTTGGCTGTGGCTATGTTTTGTTGGTGAACTGAAAAAGTTTTGGAAATCTATGTTGTCTTCCTAGCAAAGTGCAGACTGCAGAATGGTAATTTTAGTTGATAGTTTCTACAATCTGAAAATTATTAATATGGAGCGGAATGATTATCGCCCTTGTGATGCATAGGAATTATTTGCTATATTAAATATATGTACCGTGCTCAAGTCATGGTTTATTCTATATATTTCTCTGAAAATGAACCGTTTCATTCCATTTCATTTTTCTAATATATAACGGATGTTTTCATGTACATCTCTGAAATGAAGCCGTGGCGTTAGCACGGGTACTGCCCGTGCTAACGCTACGGCAATATTCAGGTATATGCAAATTTAAACTGAAATATATGCAAAACTAAAAAAAATCAATCTACCAACAAGTATTGATCCAATTGATATCACTATCAAAAAGAATAACTAATTGATATGCCATAAAAATCAATCTACCAACAAGTAAATCTACTGCTGCTCGTTGTTTCCTATCAGCAGCATAAAACCTCCGAAGTAAAGCCTAACTTGTTTGATGTAGCTGCACATTCAACTAAAGGTTACAGCTGGCCTGCAAGGTTCTCATTCCATGTATCAGGAACGCCAGAAAGGCACCAGTGCAAGCAATCTTGAACACCGAGCGTGGCTTGATACTATTACCGTGATATATGCCTTTGGTCTCTCTGACGTGACAGGGCAGTTACATCCACAAGCTTGATCCTGGTTTCTCTCACTGCACCCTCGGCATCACCATCCTCAGATGGTTGAGGTGAATGCCACTTCCCTTGCCCAAAGGGTTTTAGTGACCATACACATCATTGATTGAAACATCTGCCTCCCTAAATAATCACCTACATAAGCAATGGTTTTATCCTGCATTATGAAATATACCCAAATTAGTATTTCCGTATTGACTCAAAGATGTAGCCAAACAGTGCAACATACACCTTCTCAAAGTAATTGTGCTTCAACCTTGTAGCTATTTGCACAGAGCATGTCTAGCAACATAGAGGTCTCCACTGACCTGGTGCATAGAAAAATCAATAGACAACTCAAATCAATATAATGAAAACTTGCTATAGCATAGCTGCAAAAGGGTCTTATAAAAATGAAGAACATCAGAAAGTCCAAATTGATACCTGAACCATCTCTTGACCTTCAGCTTCTACTTTTGGAACATTTTCTTTTGAAAGAATGTGTATATTTGACCTTCCTTTAAAGTAACCGACCGAAATTCCACGAGTAGCAGTGTCTAAGATACAAATGATTTACATTGTCAGGTGACTTCTCCAAAAGAGAAGAAGAACGCAGGCAAGTAAAACAAATCTGATTTACAAAAGGACAACCTAAATCACATACTTAATACAGCAAGCATCACTTTATAAAATTTCAAATTATTGAATACCAACATAGCAAAAAAGATTTTAGGGATATCAAAATTTCATGTAAGCACGAAACTCAACTTGAAAAAAGAACCTCGTTTAAATTGCTTTTTCATCTTCCTTTCATTTTTTTGCTTAGTCATCTTTTTTACAGACGGAGTACATGATGTAGAAACAGGATATAAAATTGTAGGACCTACTTGAGAGTCCTAGTTCCAAAACGATCGGTGATTAGTAACAAAAAGGTTCAGACAGAAGATGAATAACTGGAAAAGAAAGGTAAAGATTGAGAAAAAACTCCTGCTCGAGCACGGTGACCCTTCCTTTCCCCTTTCCAAGGGGCACCGACGCAGCAGGAGCGCCACCACCTCTTTGCGTGCTCCCAATTCCTTCACAGCTCATCCAGGAACCAAAGCACCTCTCCCTCCCGACAACTCCAGAAGCGAAGAGAACATGCGGGTAGCTGTGCCCACGGCCAATGGAGGCGCGCCCCCAGCCAGGCCAGCCACAGCCGCCGCCCCAGCTTTGGAAAAAAAAAGAGAACTAACGCATCAAGCTAAATAAAAGGCACATCATAATTTACTGGATATATACCTCAGCATCATATGATAGTCATCATGTCTTGCAGGCAATAGACACAGAAAGGACCCGACTACCACTCTTCCTCCTGTTCTTTTTAATGAATGCCTAATCTTAGTTGATGCATCTATTGCTTTTTTCTTCGAAGAGCCCATTCTTGTCTTCTTTTCTTCTTCAGAGACTTCAAAGTCTGACTTATGGTCTCTATGTTCATCATGACTTGACCACCCTGCAAAACCTGAAATGTTGCAATGAAAATAACTATAAATAAATAAGCTATGAAACTGAATCAGAAATTGCTCCATATTCTATCCAGGGAAAAAACCTCCAAGTCAACTCCTCCAAACTAATTTTTTTTTTACCGGGAAGCTTTTTCTCCTCATTCCCATGCACTATACACGGAAATACCGTGGTCACCGGGGTTCGAACCCGGGGTGGCCAAGCAGAGCCTTTGGCTCCATGCGCTAGCCACCAGCAGCTGTCGCTCGCTGCCTAACTCCTCCAAACTAATATTTCATCCTTTGAGATATTAGTTAAGATTGCAAAAAACAAGCTGCACTCACCCCTATTGAATTTAGTGTCTGCTACAATATCTCACTCTCCTTGCTAAGAAGAGAAATATATAAACTGATAGAAATGTGACAGTGTAAGCAGGATGGATAAACAATACATTTGACAATTTATTTGGCAACAATATAAAAAATATTACAGTATAAGTAGGCCGTTAAAAAATACATTTGACAATTTATGTAGCAACAATATCAAAATGGTAGACTTGACAACAACTATATGATACATTCGCCCAGGAGCATACAATCTTCTTGGATATTTAAATTTTCTCTTGTCTTGTTTAAATGTATCTCTCAAGCAGATGAGGAAAAGCAAGCAGGGCAAGCTGTCCAAAGCATAAAGGCCCGGTGAAAAACTCAGTCATACGTGCAGTTGTTTTTTTCCCTGAACAAGAGCAGAAATACATAAGAATATGGTGAAAGTGAACGTGATCCAGTTACCAGAAGATAGACCCAAAAATGTACTCTAGCGGTGTCGGCATTCTTGGCAAAAAGTCTTCCTGGAAGAGAGACCAAAAAGTAAGCCAAAGACTTCAAATGAGACTAAGATTTCATTAGTACCAGAGATGACAATTAAATTGACAACATAGGATTGGCTGAGTTCATAAAGGTTCATTTATAATAAACAAGACGGCAATAGAGCAACAACCAACATTGGTAGTTGCAAACTCGCAGCACACAAATAGTATTTATAATATATTCAACTGCGCTATCTATGTTTCTTCAGAAATATAAACCATGCTCCCTGTCAACTCAAAACTTGCCTTGGGAGTTGGGACCTTGGCGTTTAGTGCGGTGGCGGCTAATCCTGGACCAGAGCTTTCTTGATGCTTTCAGAGACTAATCCATGAAACCCAAGAAACTCGGCAACCTGCAGAATTTACTCTTGTTTTCAGATTATCAACATGCCAAAGAAGTTCAGAACTTAATTAGATATCTCTCATAAAGAATTAGCATGCACACTTATTATAGTAATCTGAGCACTAAAATTCAGATCTTACAAAAACTCATTGCATGGCAGTTGCATTCCCTCTCTGTTTCTCAAAACAAAGGTAGATTCAAAGTTTTCCCCAAATTTCGAAATCCTAAAATCGGCGGGGATCAGAAACACAGTTGTACTGAAAACATTAAAAATACCCAGATTCTAAAAATAACAAATAACCCTATATCTGAAAATGTTAAACCTATGAATCTTAAAAGTATGTCAAACAAGCATACGCAGCATGCATATGAGCACAAGTTCCAGGCCACAACTATGCTCTCCAAAGGTTCTTAAGTGATGAAAATAGCAGATTGGTTAAAGCAAGGCAAGAATGATGGATTGAAATGAACTAACCAGCTTGCCCTTTTTTCAATAAGGTGAGTCCGACGACCGCCTTCTCTTTGTGGATCTCAAACTTGAGATTCCCAAGGCGGCACGACGGCGGGGGGTGGTGGAGGAGGGGTCGTCGCGGCCAGCCAGCGCCCATCGCGGAGAAACGGATCGAGATTGGATTAGGGTTCTGCACCGAGCGGCGGCGATTCGGCGCGGATCAAACAGATCGGGGCGGGGGGCGCCGGAATCAGACGCGAGGGTGTGGGGATTCTGCCGCGCGTCCGCGGGGCGGCGGAGCTGCGGAGGCTGCAGGTGGCCTGCCGCATGCGCTACCTACCCCTGTGTCCCTTCGCCCGCCTCGCTGCTCTGATTTTTTTGTCCCCTGCCGTCTGCCGCCCGGAGCGGCTGCGCGTCCGTGGGACGGCGGAGCCGCGGAGGCTGCAGGCGGCCTGCCGCACGCGCTGCCTACCCCTGCATCCCTTCGCCCGTCTCGCTGCCCTGATTTTTTTTGTCTTTTTTCCCCGTAGATAGCAGGGTTCGATCGCAGGTTGCTACGGGTTGCCACGTGTTGAAGCCGGCGCGGTGCGTGCGGGGTGTGAGATGCGTGAGAAGCCTGCATCACACATCCAATTGTGGCCATCGGATTTGGTTTAGATGTTTTATTAGCCCTTGATTTTAATGAAGACGAATTTCTGTGTGTATTTTTCTGGGTACACAATGGTTAGACTACTCAGCGGGGGACATTTTCGTTGGTAAACCTAAAATAATTTGAAGTGGTCAATTATAGTAGAGATAATGCACTACCACTACAAGTATATATTATTTAAAATAACGGAAGGGCTAGCGTTCGGAAGTCCGGCCGCACGATATGTCCGGACGCAACTGCCGTGCCCTTCGTCCGCCCGCATCGCGCGCTAGCGTCCCAAGTCAGTTGCTCCGTATGCGGATGCATGCTGAGGAGGAGTCTCTGGCCGCAGGAGCCCACACGTCAACCATGACGGCGCCCCAATAGCAGCACCAGGTGGCTTCGGCCGACCGCAGTCCGCCAGCCATCAGCGCCCATTGCAATATGTGCAACACCCGATCTCATTTTGAAACATACAGATAAAAATATTTGTAACATACATATAAAACAGATGAAACACTTGAAACATGCTATTGAAACATGCGTGTATAATTATAGTAACAAATGCAATATTCAGATCCACTTTGCAACATCCATATGAAACAACTGCAACATAAGTCTGAAACACTTGAAACACATACATTTAAAACATGCGTGTATATCCATAGCAACATATGCAACATCCAGATGAAACACTTGAAACACATGTATAAAACATCTGAAACACTTGAAAACATACGCTTACAATATGCGTATATTGTCATTGCAACATATGCAACATTTCAGATATACTTTTGCAACATCCAGATGAAAACACTTGAAACATAAGTCTAAAACGCCTGAAATATTTAAAACACGGCGTCGCTAGTAGCCACGATCTATCTAGGTGGGGAATTGTGGTAGTCAACAAGCTCGCATCAGGGGACGTCGCTCTGCGGACTCGTGCTCGTCGGCGTGGCCCGTCGCTCCTCATGTGATTCTCCCGCGCCTGCTTGCGGCCTAGGCTCGCGCACGTCGTCGCGGCCTTGTTGTTGCTACTCCAGCGTCGTTGTTTGCTCGGCCGAAGTCGTCCAGCGCCGTCCGCTCACGGGGGATGGGGCGAGGCGCGACTGCAATGGTGTGCGACATGGTGGGTGGAGGGCACGACATGACGGGAGATGGGCATGTGGTTGGGGAAAGGGGTGCGGCACGTGGAATGGGTCGGGCAGAGGAGTGGCCACGCCGCGGCGGGCGAATGAGCAGAGTCGGAATTCTTTTTTGTTGAGAGAGATGGGGGCTGGTCCGCTACGCAGGTCTGGTAGCCGCGTCCGATGTGACGACGCCTGTGACGTATTATTATCGTTAAAATAAACCAGTTTGGCCTATTGAAAGGTGACCCAAAAATATATACTCATGTACTCCCTCCGTGACAGAATGCAATTCTAGCACAATGTCATGTTTTAGTATATTAAGTTTAACCAATTATAGATAAAAAAACTATAAATATTTATTATAGCAAATAAATATCATTAGATTAATTACAAAATGTATTTTTATAATAATTTGGAGTCATAAATATGAATATCATTATATTAATTACAAAATATATTTTTATAATAAATTAATTTAGAATCATAAATATGAATATTATTCAATAGAAACTTGGTCAAACGTAAACAAGTTTATCTGGCACGTAACTCGTAGTTGTATCATTTCCTAGACGGAGGCAGTATGTACACACCTGTTCAGCTTAGACTTAATGCACGCATGATGGAACAATCTTTGTCACACCCATTTAAAGACCAAATGAAATGCATACTCTTATGTGCGTCCAGAGATCAATCACACATAAGCTGACAAATTATAAAGGAAGTATCATCACAAATGTTATTACATCACGATTATTAACACATAGTCTTTACACAAATGTAGTGGAAAGTAAAAAGATAAATCTCTCGTGGTAGCTCCAATCACATGCACATTAACTGATTGTCTGCAAGTCTAGTAATCTTCAGCGAAGTAGGAGTAGTAGTCACTATTTGCACCATCTGTTACCCATCTGGGATTTTTATCCAAGTAAGAAAAATAAACAAGCGTAAGTATATCTCGTACTCAACAAGTGTAACATGGGGTTCATGAGGCTCAAAGGCATGACATTGGTTTATTAGCAGGTAGCTTTTAATTGGCATAATTTTAGCATATCAATAGCATCAAGATGTCTCAATATAACAATAAATATATGATCCATGTGAAAAGATTAATGAATAGCAAGAACATATTCATTATTAATGATCAACTATTCCATAAGGACCCAAGGCCACTCGTGACAGTGAGCACGGCTGTTATAATAGTTTTACACTCTGCAGAGATTGTACACTTTCACTGTTGTAAGGTCCAAATGGCTAGAGGGGGGTGAATAGCCTATTTAAAATTCTACAAGCTTCACTAAACAAACACGTTAGTATAAAAGATGGCTAAGCTAATTCTAGCACTAGCTCAACTACACTATGCAAGCCACCTATACAATTCTAGTGAAGCAAGGCTATGATCTCTAATACACACCAACAAGACTAAGTCACTAAGCTACTTACTCCTATGTGATAAAAGCTACACTAAGCAAACTACACTAGGACTAGTATAAGAAAGTAAAGAGCAAGTAACTTGATTCTTATACCAACGATGTAAAAAAGTAATGCACTCGAAGAATCAATCACAAGAGAAATCATCGGCAAAGAGATGACACAAGATTTTTACCGAGGTTCACTTGCTTCTCGGCAAGCTACTCCTCGTTGTGGCGATGCACCCACTTGTCGATTCACGAGCTAATCGACTACCAAGAGTCGAGCCCTCGGCGGGCGCCGTACAACCGCACACAAGATGGGGAACCTCCAAGCCACGAGCTCCACTAGAGTATCCAATTTGCGAACTCCCGCGGGGAAGGATCAAGAACCCCTTACAACACTCGGTGAGGGCTCCAACAATCTCCAATTGTGAGCTCAATCACCTCCGCTGCTCCAAGCCATCTACCGTGTCGGGAAACACGGAAGAGTAACAAGAAATCCGTAGCAACTCGAAGATCAAGTGCCTCTAGAATGCAACTCTCAAGCAATGCACTTGAATCTCACTCAATCTCACTCAAGATGTGCAACCAAGCAAAGAGATGAGTGGAGGGGTTGTTCTCTAGCTCAAAGGATGTCTCTAGGTCTCAAAATGTGCAAGAGTTGCCCTCAAACCCTGGACAACTTCTATTTATAGCGAAGGGGTACGCAGCTAGCCGTTACCGGACGACGCAGTGCAAATCGTGCTGACCGGACGCACCAGTCAGGGTGACCGGACGCGTCCGGTCACTACAGGACAAGCGTGAACAGTGCGTGTCAGAAGTTACCGTTGCCGTGACCGGACGCGCTCTAGCGTTTGACCGGACGCGCTGCACCTGGCGTCCGGTCGGAGTCCAGTAAGCTCCCACCGCGACCGGACGCATCCGATCGCACGTGACCGGACGTGCCGCGTGTTCGGTCGGCTCTACGACCAGCTCTGCCCCACAGGGTGCCTGACCGGACGCTTCGGTTCCGTGAGGGACCGGACGCGCCGGTTGTAAACCCTAGCACCCGCGCGCCTGACTGCTGCGAGAGCTGACCGGACACGTTCGGTCAAAACCATGACTGCGTCCAGTGCAGCGTCCGGTCACCACAGTGACCACTGTTCACCTCTGTTTCTTTTCCAACTTCCGGCACAGTAGAAAATAGGTATTTCACTTCGCCAAAAAATGTCGAATCCCGCCTCGCAAGCTCGGCGGGAGGGAGAGAGGAACCCAAACCCCTCTCTACCGCTTAAACTCCACCGCCTTCGCAAAAGTGCTAACACCACCAAGTGTACACCACCATGTGCATGTGTGTTAGCATTTCACAAACATTTTTCAAGGCGTTATGTTAGCTCTCAACTAGATCCTAATGCATATGCTCAAGACATTGATCTAGTGGCACTTGATTCCCGAGCTAACCGTGATTGCCCCTCTTGATAGTCGGCTATGTATCCTAAATCTGGTCAATCACTTCTCTACTCATCTTGGACCGACAAAAGAAAAACCCTATGATTATACCTTTGCCTTGCGCTCTTAGATCCGTCTCCTCTACTTGATCATCATGTTCATCATTTTATGTGGATCTCCAACATGATCGTCATTTCATGTCCATGCACCATCTCTTGTGGCCACCACTCCTTGCCACATACACCTTCATCACATGTGTTGCTTATGCCTAACTCAAAAACACTTAACACATGGCATTGCAACTTGGTGTCATTAATTACCAAAACCAAACTTGGGCTTTCAACTGTGAGTCATGTTGCCCATATGTCCGGGTTAATTACTCCCAAAACACTTCCAAGGTGAGCAGGCAGGGAAACACTATGAAGTCTTTCGAAGGTTTGCCTAACAAGTTAGGGCCGTTAGATTCACTCGGTAAACAGATGTAGAGCCCCCCTTCCAAATGGCACAATGACACGCAGCCTATACACATAAGGACAGAGGCCGCACTATACCCGATTCGTCAAGCCATTCTTACGCCAAAAAGGTTACCACTAATAAGCTAGAAAATGTCCTTCTATATGACTAAAGCCAGAGCCATATAGCCCTCACAGTTGTACTGTAAATCCCGGATGTTCGCTTACAAATAAGTCCTTAAGAAGAGAAACTAGAGCACCAAAAATAACCCCATCCTCCAGCCCCCTTTAAACAGTAATCAAAAGTCATCTTTTAATGTTTATTGCATATTCCATTAGTCAAATTACATGATCATAGTTCATGTTAAGCACTTGCAATGCTACTCAATGCAATATAATAGGTATCAAGGTATAAGATCAAAACTAAGTCATCCTTATCAAGGGAATATATGCATAATGATTATATTTGCTTATTGTGAATAGGACAACAAGGACAATCCCATGCTATACTTGCCTTGATCAAACTAGTTCTGAAGATCTTGCTCGAAGAAAAACTCTTGGTCTCCAACGAATTGCTCACCATCTATACTCGATCAACAACGGCAACAACATTCATCCAGAAAAAATCATGCATAAACAAACAAGACTATAATTAGAATAGTACACCAACAGTAATAAAATAAGATAAAAAGTCTTTAAAACGAATCTACAACTCGCTAGGATCACACAGACGTGAAGATCACGAAAAACGAAGCTAAAACAACGAAGTTATGAATTTACTAAGATTTCCTATAAAAAAATAATTACTTTAATTCAAACTCAAAAATAAAATGTTACAAACCTACCGTACAGTGGTACTAGCATGTAGAGCTCGCAAATACGAACCTAATACAATTTGAACGGGTCAAGTCGGAGTTAAAACGGAGATTCTGTGGATGAATTAATCTAGTGGCAAATCTGTAAATAAGTAAAAACGTATTTCTGAAGTTACCGCAATCAAAATACGCTTTATGAAAAAGAAAACATAATTCGGGAATACGCCATGGATTGCGGGTTCTATATTTAAAAATTACAGGGGCTCTTTAACAAAAACGCCGGCCGAACCGGTAACTTCTAATCCTGGCCGTTGGATTTGATTTGAATGCTCCAGATCAGATCGGGGAAAAGCCGGGTGGCGCTCCGGCCGGAACGGAGGCCCGACGGCGAGTTCCGCGGCGGCGCCATGGTCGGACTTGGCTATCTAGCGATACAAAGCACGAGCTCGCGAAAGAAGAACACCGGATGATAGAGAACATCAATGCGAACTCACCAAGGGTCAAATCGAAGCCGAGGACGAGACAAGGAAGACGCGCGGCTCGGAGAGGCGGGCGGCTAGGGCTGCGTCTCGAGCGTGGCCACCTTGGGACGACGATGGACCTCTGCTTCGGGGTAAGATGGAGCGGAGGGGTGCGCGAGCTCGGAATATATAGCCCGGTGGTGCTCTAAAGAAGGAAGAGATTGGGGAGGGCGGATTCGGTCGGTGTAAGCAAGGAAAGGAATCCGACGCCGGCGTGGGAAGGAAGAAGGCGACCCTGACGTGTGGGTCCGCGGCATCAGCGACAACAGACGGACGTCGGCGCAACCGCGCGCAAGCTGGGCCGTCTCCAGGTTCGGCCCAAGAACGGGGTGGGGAAAAGGAAAGCGGGCCGCGCGCGGTGAGAGGTGGGTGCGCGCTGCCGGGCTGCGGAGGAAAATAAGGCCGGGCCGGGATACTGGGCCGAAACCGAAGGGGAGAGGAATTCCCTTTCTTTTTTTCTTTTCTAATTTTTGAAAGCCATTTTTCAAAAGATTTTGAATCCTCTTTTGAATTTGAATTAAACCACTCAATACAAAAATTCAAATGTAGCAGCATGAATGCTCAATCATGTTTCTACCCTTATATTTGATTTTAGATCAATAAAAATTATTACTTTTCTAAGTTTGTATGCTCACAAAATACATAAAAATCATATTCACCTATTTTTAAATCATGCCAAAATTTTAGGGTGTTACAATCTTGGACTAACAAGACTACCAAATCATTACTTTACTTGCAAGGACCATATACTAAGGGCGTGTTTAGATCCAAAAAGTTTTCACGAAAAACTACAGTAACGAAAATAATTGCACAGCTAATTTGTACTTTGCAAGGACCATATACTAAGGGCACATGCATGGAGCATTAAATATAGATAAAAAAACTAATTGCACAGTTTGGTTGGAATCGCGAGATGGACATTTTGAGCCTAATTAGTCCGTGATTTGACACTAAAGTGCTACAGTAACACATGTGTTAATGACGGATTAATTAGGCTTAATAAATTCGTCTCGCGGTTTCCAGGCAAGCTATGTAATTAGTTTTTTTATTAGTATCCGAAAACCCCTTCTAACATCGCATGAAACATCCGATATGATATTTTTCCAAAACTTTTTCACCAACTAAATCCACCCTAACCAAATCTCACCAGCATGCTGCCCGTCAATGAATTCAATTCATCATTCCTCTCCTCGGCGGCGGCGACAGCAGCAGATATGGTGGAGTTTAGTACTCCCTCTGTTCTAAATTATAAGTTGTTATGATTTTTTTTATATGTCTATATAACTAGATAAATAATATGTCTAAATACATAGCAAAATGGATAAAAAAAGGTTAAAGCAAGTTATAATTTAAAACGGAGTGAGTAGTTAGCTCGGCCACCGACGCGCGCCATGGCTATAGGAGTACACTTTTTTTCCCCTAAATATCTATCGTCTGTGTTTCTCAAGTAATAACTTTAACTAAATATATATTAAAAAAATATTAATATTTATGATACATAATTAGTATCCTTGAAAATGTCTTTAAATCTTATTTTTAATAAATTTATTTAGAGATATAAATATTATACATATTTTCTATAAATTAAGTCAAAAACACTTACATTAAGAATGCCGGAGGGAGTACCTCTACCCATCACATTCGCCTGCTGCTGTCCCTCGCGCTCGCCACGCTTCTTTCCGTGCCAGGTGCAGCAGCGCAGCAGCAGTCCACCAACATCACCTCGGGGACAAATTATGCATGCATGTCACTCCTTTTCGTCGTCGTAGGCTGCTGGTGGCCCGTGTGGCCGTGTGCTAGACTGCTAGTTACTCCGAGTCCCAGGTTGCTACGACACCTGCCGTGTATATATTGCCGACACATGGCATGGCTGATGACGTGGTCCTGGCTAAGCTTTCCTGTCGCCATCCATCATGCATCTGTAGCACTGTTCATCGTAGGTTGGCGGACGTCGCGGTCAGGGGTCAATATGAAATTGATCAATGCTCCCGGCCCATGCTCAGTGCCAAAACCAACTATACACATTTTGCTTTCCCGGGAGCCCTTTTTTTTTTTACAAATTGATAAATGTCTGATACAATACTGAGAAAACTAGTTTCTTAGCCGGTCTCAATGGAGCTTCATTGGAGTTTTATGGATATTGAGCTTGTTCACTCGGCTTATAATCCGTTTTTTTCAGTTTGTTTTTGTCAGCTGGAACAGTATTTTTCTCTCACAACAAATCAGTCAACAGTGTTTTTCAGCCGGCTTATCAGCCCAGCCGAACGGGGCCATTGATGAAACTCTTCTGTACTATTTTTAAAATATGGATGTGTCGGATATTGGGACATGAAATCTCCACTGAGACCGGCCTTAGGAATTCAACATCAGCACAAAACTTTCTAGAAAAAAAATTGATCAATGCTCTCTTGAATTCTATTATTAATCTAGCTAATAATACTGAGTATTATACATCATAATTCATAAATACTAGTATATTTTTGAAAAGTGATTTAACAAGAAAGCAAAAGACATGCCTCCATTGGTCACCCCTGGACCGGTGTCGGAGAGGAGAGGGGTGCATGCGTGTGTGCTGCGACGACTGACGAAGACGACACTGGATGCATCGTGCAAAATAAAGACCTGGGAATGCACAGCTCCATGCATGTCCACGACGCACAAAATCTCACGACGACATCACATCACTCCTTTTTTTCGTCGTCGTCGTAGGCCCGTGGCTACGATACAAATAGCCACCGTGGCATCTTCTCTAAAAAGATTCCTGCACTAAAAGCGGGCCAGCGGATCGGGCCACGTCGCCCATTAACCCGCGAGCCGTCCGATATAGCGAGACTGATCATTCGATCGGGTCTCCTACCCGTTACGCTGCAAAACCGGGCCGTCGCGAATGCTCGCGAACCATGCGCCGCCAGCCGCCAGCCGCCGCGCAGCCACCTCCTCCTTGCGTCCTCGGCGGATGACTCATCCCTCCGCCTCAGGCCACCGTGCACCTGTAGCTGCGAGGCACTACAACAACGCCGCGCGCTCCTCCCTCGCAGCCCTGGTGCGGGGCCGAGAAACGTCCTGCGCAATCCAGCCGCGAGCGCGGCGGCGTCGACGAAAAAACACGCGCCGCCGTCCGCTCCCACTCCTCGGCGCTGACCGACGAGGCCAGCTCAGAATCGCCTCAGACTCAGAGTCGCAACTAGAGAAACAGACCACCAAGTGCTCAAGCAGTATTCCGTCCTCACCTTCGCCGGAGATCACGCGCACATGATAAACACGAACCAAATCCCTCCTATATCTAGCTCCTTCAACTCGTTGTGCATCCCTTTGGGTCCTTTTTGAGGTGGATCTATAGCAGGTTTGCTCCTTTCTTCTCTCTCTAACGTTTTCTGCTACGGCTAGAAGGTGGATAGTACAAGCTAATAAGAACTTGCACATTTGTACTAATCCATGTAGAAACTTGTGAAAAATCATTGAAAACTAATTTTAGATCCAAACAATGTTAAACTAATTTTGTTAGATTCGTAACTTTATCCTCAGTTTGCACATGTTACTCTAGCCAAAATTAATTTTACTATAATGAACAAAACTTGATAAATGCAAAAATATTAAATTCGTATAAACATTAATAGAAACGTAAAATCAATTATATTATTGATTGATGAATGTGCTCTGTGTTATAAAATTGGCAGTAGGCAGTTGTGGTTTAAACACTATATTTGCACTATAACCACACGTATGTCCTCTTAAAATCTCATGGGAGTATCGTCCCATCGTCATGACAAGTCAAACAACGGACGATGAATCAGAGAGTATGATGGACACTAAAGCTAGTTGGGAGAATGATTATCTCTGCGCACCTAAAAAGTCTTGTTGGCATGCCAAGCAAATGATATAAGTTGTTTTCAACAATACACATATTTCGTGTTTGGTGGTTAATGTTTCATATCTGGTACTTATCTTAGTTGTTGTTTTGTTATTATTTTCCAATGAGCTCCAACAGCACATTCAAATATAATTATATAAACATCCAGCCTTTATCAACCCTGGTATTTGTTCTTTTTTATGACGTATATGTGGCTTGGTGTATTTCCCTCGGTAACACGAAATCTTACATACTGTGCACAATCATGCATCTACTATTGCTCTCTAATTTTGTTGTGATTTGCATTGAAAGTTGATGGATACATATGGAATTATGCTCTGTAAGATGCATTACGAATCCTGTTAGTAACCTAAACTCCTTTGTGTCTTTGTAATCATATTTTGTGAGCTGATGAATTCTATGTTGTTTGTTAGGCTGGATTTGCCTTCCAGCAACCTCTGATGCCTAGGATGAGGCCCCGCTGGTCAATTGCCGAACTTTATGATGCCTATGGTTTAGCCGGGGCCGCAACCACTGCTTACTGCTATCACAGAACCTCCTAATTATGATGGCCCACATGTACCCGTCATCGTCATAATTACCTCTGACAGTCGTACTTATGTTCCTCATAACTTAAAAGGCCTGCTTTCCTCCGAACAGGATCAAATCACAGGAGTATTGCAATATTACAACAGTTTATTCAAAATATTCAATAGAGTAAAGTAGCGGAAGTCTTACAATAACTTAAGTTTACAAACCAGTTTACAAACCTCAAACCTTATGTAACATTATTATAAACCGATAGTAGGGAAGTATCAGTAGTAACTTTATTATATCACACAAGCGAGTTACCTTGCCCAGAGGCCACACAGTCTACTCGTCGTCACTTTCTTCAGCCACAACGGTCATGCAACAAGGCTCAAAGCAGACTTGTTCATGAACCGCACCTGCAACAAGGGTTCAACAAACCCTGAGTACGAGAGTACTCAACAAGACTTACTCGACTAAGACAAAGACTCCAAGGGCATGCTAGCTTTAGGGAATCAAGGTACGGGTATTCTAGAATCAAATTTTCTTTTGCAGAAAAGCTTATGAAAGTGAGTCCTTACTTTCAATGTTTTACTTTTACTATTGATGGTTCATTAATCAATTCTAGGTGATCCTAATCTAGATCAAAGATAATTATCATTGAGACCTTTCTCATTCTTTCTTTCAATTCTAGTTCTTAACTACGATGTTGGTGCAAGGCCAAGACTCCTTTCTCGTGGAGCAACGACGATTCGAACCACTTCATTTACCCAACTGGGGATTCCTAACCACACGACATATGCAGAACCGAATCTCGCATATATCAACTCTTACCCGAGTAACCCAAAACCAGAACGTGTCCATCGCTACCCGAGAGCACAGTACTCCTCGAACCCGGCCCAATTCTAGCCCCGAGGGTACACGCTACTCTCGCCATCTCTCCACTCCCAGTGCGAGGTTAGACGTTCTCGTAATGGACTAGCCGAAGTAAGGCTTTACCCGACATGGGTACATGCCTAGTACTAATAAAAACTCCATGACGCGAGGGCCAACAACGTATGGTCCTTAACTGATAAGGCGGAAACAATACATTGAGACTCCTCTCCCAATGCAAGTTAGCAGTGGCCAAACCACCCGCCCGATCTTACAAGTTCATTCTCATATTTCAATATTCATTAAGTATGCCGTCATGGCTAAGTAAACATTCATTTGAAAAGCTTAACTCATAAGCATAGCGAAGCATACTACGCATTTTCTGTAAAACAGGTATCAAGGGTGATATCACAGTAATCAAGGATGATAATGCATCAATTGGGTTATCACTCAACTCCTAATTACTTAATGCAGTGAACCATAGTAATAATAATAAAGATTTGTAAATCTCAAGGTAGGGTTTAAATGCACCGGGGCTTGCCTTGCTCTGATGCGATGACTGACTCAGACTCACAGACTCCGACTTCTGGTCCGGAACCCACCGACGATAGCTCTTCTCCGGAGGCTTGCTCGGCAACTTCAACTTCTTCGAAAGCGGGAACTACACGAGTATATAACATGCTTCAACATGATGCTCGATGATAAACATGATGCTTGATGATGATATGCCATGATTTATGACTTGAGTACAACTTTCCTTCGCGGTACAGTCGCAAAACAGTAAACCTACTAACTAGTAGCGATAGCTCCAGCGATACTAGCTTTTATTACTAAGTTACTAACGAGCTCAAATATGAAATTAAGGTGGCAAAGATCACCAAAGATTAGTGACCTAAGGACATCACTCAATCAAAAGGGCACACAACACTTAAAGTTATCAATTTAACATTTATTTACTATTTAATTAATTAAGGCATAATTAATAGTTGATCATACTTTATCTAAACAAGCTTAAACTTTTTCTAGAAATTAAACATGACCTAAAACAGTGTCACAATAAATTTCATAATTTTTGGATTAATAATTTAATTATTAAAATTCATGGAAGTTGCATTTAATCTTTATTGGAACTAATTAAATATACTACACAAAGTAATCAAATTTAACATTTAATATTTTTCCTAGGTAGTTTATACCTTGAAAAGCATACACAAAAATTTTCATGATTTTTGGAGCCCTACACAATTTTTAATGAAATAAACAAATAGCAGCACTATTTAAAATTTTGAAAAAGAAAAACAAAAACCGATCGGGCCGACTCTCTTCCCTCTCACTGGCTCGGCCCAACCGAGCGGCCCGCTCGCGTCCGCGCCCGCGCGCTCGCGCCTGCGCTCGCGCGGCCCAGCACCGCGCACGCGGCCCAGCATCGCGGCCTGCTCCACGCGCGCGCGCGTGCTCTCTCTCTCGCTCACTGACACGCGGACCCCAGCTGTCATCATCCTCCTCCCGCTCTCTCGCTCACTCCCGCGCGCTCTCCCATGCCCGCGCGGTGGCCGGCCGGTGACCAAGGCATCGGTCGACCAATTGACCCGACCAAAACCAACTACACCTTCCTACGACTCCATTTCACCATCTTACAGCTCGGCTCGAGCTCCGGTGACCTGCTACTGACGGCGATGGCGGCACGGTGGCCGCGGTACGCAGCATACCGGCGCAAAAACAGCGGTAGAGATTAAATTGAGGGTACGGGGAGCATCAGTGGCTCACCACGGTTGCAGTGGTGCTCTCGATGGCGATGGGGAGAGGCCGGAGTGGCCTGGCCACGGGAAGGCGAGGGTGGCGGTCGGTCGCCGGAGGTGGACACGGGAGCGGGCGGTGCGGCGATTCGGGCAAGGGAAAAGCTAGCTCAGGTGGTTCAGGCGATGCGCGAGGGCGAGGCAATCATGCTGGTGTGAGCTGCGTGGCCAGTGGCGACTTGACGGCGGCAGCGGCGAGCGGCGGAGCTAGCGGCGGCGGCGATGGCAAAACAGGGAAAACGAAAAACACCACGGTGACCTCGGTGTATTTATAGGCAACGGCCGCGGAGATGGCCACTGGAAGACGCGCGACGTCGCGCTGGCGCTCCCGGTCGCGCGCGAAGGGCCTGGACGGCCACAGCGGCTCGCCGGCGCCCATACCGCGCGGTGGCCGGCCGCCATTGGTGACGTCACTGTAGCTGCCCCCCCCTAAATTTTGAAATTCAAACTGTTTTTCTCAAATTACTCTCAAATTCATGTAACAACTTGAAAAATTCCCAAGATATGAAATCTTCAGAATTTCAAGCTCTACAAGTTTTGTATTGAACACTTTTTCAAATTCTAACTGGATTTTGAAATTTGAGTTTAAATTCAAAAGGGGACATTTTTTGGAAATTTGGTAATTTAGAAATTACTTTGAATTTTATATTGAAACTTTAAAATCTCCAAACACCAAAGTTGTACATCTAGCCAAGACCTACAACTTTGCTATTCAAAACATTTTCAAATTCTGCCTCCATTTTGAAATTTGAGTTGGGGAACAAAAAGGGGTCAAATCTGAAATTTGTTTATTTTCAAAATTGCTCCACATTTTTCACTAAAACTTTGAAAACTCAAAACACCAAAGTTGTAGCCCTTGAAAAGTTCTACAAACTTGGTTTTGAACTTTTTCCCAAATGTTGCTTAGATTTTGAATTATTTAAAAAGGGGTAAAATAGGGTTTTGAAATTTAGGGTTTTCGGAGGAATTTTAAATTGGAATTTGTTGCTACCTTAATTAGTGAGTACTTAATGATCAAACCATCATCCAAGGGCATCATTTGGACCAGCATGACATGGTTGACCAAATGCCACTCTTGGTTGACCAATTTAGCTTTTGAAATCCTTTTACATTTCCCCAAATTTGAATTAAAATTCGAATCAGAAAACTCGTGACAAGTTTTTGGATTCCAATCCAAACTCAAACTTGGAGCTTCATTTTTATGTGTTGTACTTGAGCTCATACCCTACACTTGACACTAGTGTGTAACACAGTCACACACCTCAAATTATGCAGGGCATGGACTAAGTATTTGCGGTGGCATTTGAAATTAGGGTTTTCGGTTCGGATCACACCACGGAGAAGCACATCCAATCTAGATAAGTAAACTTGTTTTAGTTAATGCATAACAAGGTTGACCTAATCATTGATGCTTGGCGATGTATTATGATGACATGGCAGATTAATTAGCAACTATAACACCCGGGGTGTTACAGCCCTTCCCCCTTAAAGAAATCTCGTCCCGAGATTTAAAGCCTTGAGTTAAGTAATGGAAAAGGAAACATGTCAAGCAAACACGTCCAAGACTCGTCTACAAAGTAGGTAGGGGGTTTTTGACATTACAAAGATTTGAAAAGGACAGGTTACAGTTTAAAGAAGAAATTGCAACCTAGATAGAAGCAAAGAACTCGGGGAAATTCTCCAACAGATAATCTTCCAATTCCCACGTGGCTTCTTCTTCTGAATGTTGATCCCATTGTATCTTGTACTATTTGATTGTTCTACTTCGGGTCACACGATCCTTTCGATCCAACACTCGGACATGATATTCAGAATATGTTAAATCCGGCTCAAGTTCAACTCCATCAACATCAACAACTTGATCAGGTACTTGAAGACACTTCTTCATTTGTGATACATGAAATACATTGTGCACGGCTGACAGTTGTTTAGGCAACTTAAATCTATATGCCACCTTTCCACATTTTTCAATGATTTGGAATGGTCCAATATAACGTGGTGCAAGCTTGCCCTTGACTCCAAATCGAGTAACTCCTTTCATGGGTGATACTTTCAGATAAACATAATCTCCCACTTTAAACATCAAGGGTCTACGCCTTTTGTCAGCATAACTCTTCTGTCGAGACTGAGCAACTTTTAAACTCTTCTGTATCTGCCTGACCTTTTCTTCCATTTTCTTCACCAGATCAACTCCATAAAACCATCTTTCTCCCGGTTCTGACCAGTTCAACGGAGTTCTGCACCTACGGCCATATAATGCTTCAAACGGTGCCATTTTGATACTCCCTTGATAACTATTATTGTATGAGAATTCTGCTAACGGTAAACATTCATCCCACTGATCTTGATAGGTGAGAGCACAAGATCTTAGCATATCTTTCAGAATTTGATTTACTCTTTCAGTCTGTCCCCCAGTTTGTGGATGATAGGCTGTGCTGTAAAGAAGTTTAGTACCTAGTGACTTTTGAAATTGTTTCCAGAATTGCGAAACAAACTGAGTACCCCTATCGGTAACAATTGTCTTGGGTATTTCATGCAAACTCATAATCCGAGCAACATATATTTCTGCATATCTAGATGCTCTATAGTCAGTCTTCATAGGTACAAAGTGAGCTGATTTAGTCAAACGATCCACAATAACCCAAATTGAATCAAAGCCTCTTGAGGTTTTGGGTAAACTAGTAATGAAATCCATACTGATATCTTCCCACTTCCAAGATGGAATGGGCAAGGGTTGTAACATTCCTGTGGGCTTCAAATGTTCAACCTTCACTCTACGACAAGTATCACATCTGACAACATACTTAGCAATCTCAATTTTCATTTTAGTCCACCAGAATCTCTGTTTCAAATCCTAATACATCTTATTACTCCCTGGATGAATAGAAAACCTTGTACTATGTGCTTCATCGAGAATGAGCTGACGTAACTCCGGAACCTTTGGGACCACTAGTTGGTTCTTGAACCACAACACATCTGTATCATCAATACTAAAATCTGTTTGTTGACCTGTTCTAACTTTTTCTTTGATGTGAGCTATTCTGGAATTCTTTCTCTGAGCAGATACAATCTGATCTTTGATTGTTGATTCCACAGTGACATTGGTTAACTGACCTTGTTGAACTATTTCAATATTCAGCTTTTCCAATTCGTAACACAAACTGTAATCCATTGGCTTCACAGTCATACAATTGCAATGATTCTTTCTACTGAGTGTATCAGCAACAACATTTGCTTTTCCAGGGTGATAGTGCACTTCTAGATCATAATCTTTTATTAACTCAAGCCACCTTCTTTTCCTCATATTCAATTCTGACTGAGTAAAGATATACTTCAAGCTTTTGTGATCTATATACATGTAGCAAGTATTACCCAACAAGTAATGACGCCAGATTTTCAATGCATGAACCACGGCTGCTAATTCAAGATCATGAGTTGGATAATGCTCTTTGTGACGCTTCAACTGTCTCGAGGCATAAGCAATGACTCTGCCTTCTTGCATCAATACACAACCAAGGCCAATACCCGAGGCATCACAGTAAACATCAAATGGCTTTTCTATATCTGGTTGTGCTAAAACTGGAGCAGTTGTCAATGACTTCTTTAGAATTCTAAAAGCTTTCTCACATTCTGGAGACCATATGAACTTAGTTTGATTCTTTAACAACTCCGTGATTGGCTTGGCTACTTTTGAAAAGTCAGGTATGAATCGACGGTAATAACCCGCCATTCCTAGAAAACTTCGGACTTCATGAACTGATATTGGTGGTTTCCAATTCAGAATATCTTTCACCTTACTAGGATCTACTGCTACTCCTTCGGCTGACAACACATGTCCTAAGAATTGCACTTCTCTTAACCAAAATTCACATTTACTGAACTTGGCATACATTTGATGATCTCTCAGACGAGTCAGAACAACTCTGAGGTGCTCAGCATGCTCTTCTTCACTTTTGGAGTACACTAGAATATCATCAATAAAAACAACCACAAACTGTCTAGTTCCGGCATAAAAACTAAGTTCATCAGATACATGAAATGTGCCGGTGCATTGGTGAGACCAAAAGACATAACTAGATACTCATACAATCCATATCTGATAGTGAATGCAGTCTTTGGGATATCTTCAGGTCGAATCTTGATTTGATGGTACCCCGATCGAAGATCGATCTTTGAAAATACCTTTGCCCCCGCAAGCTGATCAAAGAGCAGATCAATGCGAGGCAACGGGTATTTGTTCTTAATGGTTACTTCATTCAACAGTCTATAGTCAACACACATCCTTAAAGTCTGATCCTTCTTCTTGACAAAAAGAGCCGGACATCCCCATGGTGATGAACTGGGTCTGATAAAACCTTTGTCACGTAACTCTTGCAATTGATCCTTGAGTTCGGCCAATTCATTTGGTGGCATTCTGTAAGCTCTCCTGGATATTGGGGCAGTACCAGGTTTTAACTCAATTACAAACTCTACATCTCTGTCCGGTGGCAAACCAGGTAGATCATCTGGAAACACATCTGGAAATTCACAGACTACCGGTATATCACAAATCTCCTGTACTAAAGTTGCACATATCCTTTCAACTATTCTCTTTGGAATAGGAAGTTGGATAAGAAGATGAGATTTATTATCTGGCAAGTTCAACCTTATAGTTCTGTGTAGTGCATCTATAATAGCTCCTTGTTGGTACATCCAATTCATACCTAAGATTACATCTATATCCTGTTTCTGTAATATTATCATTGAGGTAGGGAATTTATGCCCACCCAACTCTATAGGTACGTCACGTACCATCTCCTTAGTACACAGTCGTCCTCCGGGCGACTGAATAAAGAAATCTTCTTGTGTTCCCATAATTGGAATGTCATGCTTTGTAACAAAGGTGCGATTTATGAATGTATGCGATGCACCAGAATCAAATAACAGTACTGCTGGATGATTAGCAACAGGGAACATACCCATCATAACAAGTTCTCCCTCTGGAATTGCACTTGCTTGAGTGTAGAATACATGTCCGGTCTTCTTCTTCTCACCCTTACCCTTCTGGACATTCAGATTGTTATTCTTGCTCTGAGGCTGTTGTTGTTGCGGTACGGGAGCTCTGGGATAATTGGGGTTATACTGCCTTGGATACGGGCAGTCCTTGGAGAAATGGCCTGGCTTTCCACAATTGTAGCAGGGAAAGTTATGGGTTATTGGACTCGGGTTTCGAATACCAGGGGCATTCGGCTACTGTGGATATTGCTGGGTTGCGGCAGGACGGATAAACGTCTGCGGCCGAGCTTGGTATTGCGGTGGACGATAAGTTGGGCGGAAATGGTTCTAAGGGTGGTAGATAAACTTCTGGTGCTTCTTAATACCGCCAGACGGGCTAGACAACACTTGCTTCTTTTTCTTCGACTCTTTGTGAAGGCGGGACTTCTCTTCTGATGCAATAGCAACATTGACTATTTCATGATACGTGGCATTATAGCATGTGACCAATGCTTCCTGGATCTTGGTACTCAAGCCCCTCATGAAACAACTCTTCTTCTTTGCATCGGTGTTCACATACTCAGCTGCATACTGGGACAGATGATTGAATTTGCCCACATACTGTAGAACTGTCTGATTCCCCTGTTTCAGTGAGAGAAACTCTTCTAACTTCATGGCCATGACACCATCTGGAATGTAGTGTGCTCTGAAGGCATCACGAAACTCTTGCCAAGTGACACGGTGGCCAGCAGGTCGTGCGGCGACCAGATTCGCCCACCACACCCCTGCGGCACCTCTAAGCTGCTGTGCTGCAAACACGGGTTTCTGGTACTCCGTGCACTGAAGAAGTTCAAACTTTTGGTTCATGGTGCGGAGCCAGTCCTCCGCCTCTAGCGGCTCATCTGCCTTTGAAAACACCGGTGGACGGCTATCGGTGAAATCCACATAAGTGGTTTCTCCTCCATTATTACGGCCTCGACGACCCTGATTTTCATTCTGATTCTGAGCCAACAAGGTAGTGGCATTAACCAGTGCGGCAATAGCTTCTGCCAAAGTAGGTGGGAATGGTGGGGGATTCGGAGCATTGTCTCCATCCTGAGAAGTTTCAGTACCGTCCATCTGTTGTACACAAACCATGTTTATTTACATCGCTTTATTGAATTAAAAAGCAGTTAGTACAGTACTAGTACACACATAAAACTTTTCTTACATTATTTCATTACAAACTTGCTCTCAAGCAAGAAACTACCCACTAAGGTTCTTAGAAAACAGGAAAGACTACTATGTTACATAACCATCCATGTCAACACTTCACTCCTCATCATCGTCACTGATCACGATCACTCCATCCTCATTCTCTGGAGCACTTGCACCAGTGACATGACTTGCCTCATCCCTGCTTTCCATCATGGGTTTGTTTTCTTCCAGATCCTCTTTCTCATTGTCCTCTCTACCAGGAACAACCACGGCACCGACATCATCTTCTACTGCCTGGGGCTGATGATTTGGATTCATCAGATCATGTAGCCTATGGACTTCCTCATGCAGAATGATGTTGTACTACTCCAGGTGTGTCGCATAAAGCTCCAACTCTCGAACACGAGCCCTAGCTTCTGTCTCCTTTTCCATAGACTCGTTCTGGAACTGCTTCCAAAAACGCATGTTGCGCTTCAGTCGTTCTACCTCTGACGTAAGCCTTGCAACCTCTGATTGTGAATCCGGGTTCGGATTGCAGCTACTGCTTGCTCCATCACCTCTGGTGGCCAACTGATGACGTGGCACTCCTTGCGGACCACTTTTCTTGCGAGGAGTCGTCTTCACACGTGCCATCCTAAAGCAAGATAGAATTAGAATGATGAGAACAGATGGGAGGGATCTGAAGGTTAGTATGAATAGGATTGAACCTTACTTAACCCAAACCACTTTAAAAGGGAAGGTAACTTAAACAGGTTAATTAAACATGATGCATGCATCGTACTTACGATCTAACAGAAAAGTTTAAGTAACACATGC
This sequence comes from Saccharum hybrid cultivar R570, assembly GCA_038087645.1. Taxonomy (NCBI): domain Eukaryota; kingdom Viridiplantae; phylum Streptophyta; class Magnoliopsida; order Poales; family Poaceae; genus Saccharum; species Saccharum hybrid cultivar. Next base: position 25,511,893 of record JAQSUU010000115.1, on the reverse strand, counting down.
AATAACATTTGTAACTTAGGGCACTATAACATGATACTTCACTACAAAGCTTTCAAATATGAGCTAAGGAAACTATAGAGACTAGATTAAGATAAGCAAAAGCAATTTGGACCAAAATATCAATATTAAGTTTGTTCGACCCAAATCATTTTGAAGTTTTGCAAAGTAATACTACAATAACTCCAGTAATTATGCTCTGGTACCAGCTGTTACAGAACCTCCTAATTATAATGGCCCACATGTACCCATCATCGTCATAATGACCTCTGACAGTCGTACTTATGTTCCTCATAACTTAAAAGGCCTGCTTTCCTCCGAACAGGATCAAATCACAGGAGTATTGCAATATTACAACAGTTTATTCAAAATATTCAACAGAGTAAAGTAGCGGAAGTCATACAACAACTTAAGTTTACAAACCAGTTTTCAAACCTCAAACCTTATGTAACATTATTACAAACCGATAGTAGGGAAGTATCAGTAGTAACTTTATTACATCACACAAGCGAGTTGCCTTGCCCAGAGGCCACACAGTCTACTCGTCGTCACTTTCTTCAGCCACAACGGTCATGCAACAAGGCTCAAAGCAGACTTGTTCATGAACCGCACCTGCAACAAGGGTTCAACAAACCCTGAGTACGAGAGTACTCAACAAGACTTACCCGACTAAGACAAAGACTCCAAGGGCATGCTAGCTTTAGGGAATCAAGGTACGGGTATTCTAGAATCAAATTTTCTTTTGCAGAAAAGCTTACGAAAGTGAGTCCTTACTTTCAATGTTTTACTTTTACCATTGATGGTTCATTAACCAATTCTAGGTGATCCTAATCTAGATCAAAGATAATTATCATTGAGACCTTTCTCATTCTTTCTTTCAATTCCAGTTCTTAACTACGATGTTGGTGCAAGGCCAAGACTCCTTTCTCGTGGAGCAACGACGATTCGAACCGCTTCATTTACCCAGCTGGGGATTCCTAACCACACGACATATGTAGAACCGAATCTCGCATATATTAACTCTTACCCGAGTAACCCAAAACCAGAACGTGTCCATCGCTACCCGAGAGCACAGTACTCATCGAACCCGGCCCAATTCTAGCCCCGAGGGTACACGCTACTCTCGCCATCTCTCCACTCCCAGTGCGAGGTTAGACGTTCTCGTAATGGACTAGCCGAAGTAAGGCTTTACCCGACATGGGTACATGCCTAGTACTAATAAAAACTCCATGACGCGAGGGCCAACAACGTACGGTCCTTAACTGATAAGGCGGAAACAATACATTGAGACTCCTCTTCCAATGCAAGTTAGCAGTGGCCAAACCACCCGCCCGATCTTACAAGTTCATTCTCATATTTCAATATTCATTAAGTATGCCATCATGGCTAAGTAAACATTCATTTGAAAAGCTTAACTCATAAGCATAGCGAAGCATACTACGCATTTTTCCGTAAAACAGGTATCAAGGGTGATATCGCAATAATCAAGGATGATAATGCATCAATTGGGTTATCACTCAACTCCTAATTACTTAATGCAGTGAACCATAGTAATAATAATAAAGATTTGTAAATCTCAAGGTAGGGTTTAAATGCACCGGGGCTTGCCTTGCTCTGACGCGACGACTGACTCAGACTCACAGACTCTGACTTCTGGTCCGGAACCCACCGACGATTGCTCTTCTCCGGAGGCTAGCTCGGCAACTTCAACTTCTTCGAAAGCGGGAACTACACGAGTATATAACATGCTTCAACATGATGCTCGATGATAAACATGATGCTTGATGATGATATGCCACGATTTACGACTTGAGTACAACTTTCCTTCGCGGTACAGTCGCAAAACAGTAAACCTACTAACTAGTAGCGATAGCTCCAGCGATACTAACTTTTATTACTAAGTAAGTTACTAACGAGCTCAAACATGAAATTAAGGTGCTAAAGATCACCAAAGATTAGTGACCTAAGGACATCACTCAATCAAAAGGGCACACAACACTTAAAGTTATCAATTTAACATTTATTTACTATTTAATTAATTAGGCCATAATTAATAGTTGATCATACTTTATCTAAACAAGCTTAAACTTTTTCTAGGGATTAAACATGACCTAAAATAGTGTCACGATAAATTTCATAATTTTTGGATTAATAATTTAATTATTAAAATTCATGGAAGTTGCATTTAATCTTTATTAGAACTAATTAAATGTACTACAAAAAGTAATCAAATTTAACATTTAACATTTTTCCTAGGTATTTTACACCTTGAAAAGCTTACACAAAAATTTTCATGATTTTTGGAGCCCTACACAATTTTTAATGAAATAAACAAATAGCAACACTATTCAAAATTTTGAAAAAGAAAAACAAAAACCGATCGGGCCGACTCTCTTCCCTCTCATTGGCTCGGCCCAACCGAGCGGCCTGCTCGCGTCCGTGCCAGCGCGCTCGCGCCTGCGCCCGCGTGGCCCAGCACCGCGCACGTGGCCCAGCATCGCAGCCTGCTCCGCGCGCGCGTTCGTGCTCTCTCTCTCGCTCACTGACACGCAGACCCCAGCTGTCATCATCCTCCTCCCGCTCTCTCGCTCACTCCCGCGCGCTCTCCCATGCCCACGCGGTGGCCGGCCGGTGACCAAGGCATCGGTCGACCAATTGACCCGACCAAAACCAACTACACCTTCCTACGACTCCATTTCACCATCTTACAGCTCGGCTCGAGCTCCGGTGACCCGCTACCGACGGCGATGGCGGCACGGTGGCCGTGGTACGCAGCATACCGGCGCAAAAACAGCGGTAGAGACTAAATTGAGGGTACGGGGAGCATTAGTGGCTCACCGCGGTTGCAGTGGTGCTCTCGGTGGCGATGGGAAGAGGCCGGAGTGGCCTGGCCATGGGAAGGCGAGGGTGGCGGTCGGTCGCCGGAGGTGGACACGGGAGTGGGCGGTGCGGCGATTCGGGCAAGGGAAAAGCTAGCTCAGGTGGTTCAGGCGATGCGCGAGGGCGAGGCGATCATGCTGGTGCGAGCTGCGTGGCCAGTGGTGGCTTGACGGCGGCAGCGGCGAGCGACGGAGCTAGCGGCAGCGGCGATGGCAAAACAGGGAAAACGAAAAACGCCACGGTGACCTCGGTGTATTTATAGGCAACGGCCGCGGAGATGGCCACTGGAAGACGCGCGACGTCGCGCTGGCGCTCCCGATCGCGCGCGAAGGGCCTGGACGGCCACGGCGGCTCGCCGGCGCCCATACCGCGCGGTGGCCGGCCGCCATTGGTGACGTCACGTAGCTGCCCCCCAAATTTTGAAATTCAAACTGTTTTTCTCAAATTACTCTCAAATTCATGTAACAACTTAAAAAATTCCCAAGATATGAAATCTTCAGAATTTCAAGATCTACAAGTTTTGTATTGAACACTTTTTCAAATTCTAACTGTATTTTAAAATTTGAGTTTAAATTCAAAAGGGGACATTTTTTGGAAATTTGGTAATTTAGAAATTACTTTGAATTTTATATTGAAACTTTAAAATCTCCAAACACCAAAGTTGTACATCTAGCCAAGACCTACAACTTTTCTATTCAAAACATTTTCAAATTCTGCCTCCATTTTGAAATTTGAGTTTGAGAACAAAAAGGGGTCAAATCTGAAATTTGTTTATTTTCAAAATTGCTCCACATTTTTCACTAAAACTTTGAAAAATCAAAACACCAAAGTTGTAGCCCTTGAAAAGTTCTACAAACTTGGTTTTGAACTTTTTCCCAAATTTTGCTTAGATTTTGAATTATTTAAAAAGGGGTAAAACAGGGTTTTGAAATTTAGGGTTTTCGGAGGAATTTTATATTGGAATTTGTTGCTACCTTAATTAGTGAGTACTTAATGATTAAACCATCATCCAAGGGCATCATTTGGACTAGCATGACATGGTTGACCAAATACCACTCTTGGTTGACCAATTTAGCTTTTGAAATCCTTTTACATTTCCCCAAATTTGAATTCAAATTCGAATCGGAAAACTCGTGACAAGTTTTTGGATTCCAATCCAAACTCAAACTTGGAGTTTCATTTTTATGTGTTGTACTTGAGCTCATACCCTACACTTGACAGTAGTGTGTAACACAGTCACACACCTCAAATTATGCAGGGCATGGACTAAGTATTTGCGGTGGCATTTGAAATTAGAGTTTTCGGTTCGGATCACACCACAGAGAAGCACATCCAATCTAGATAAGTAAACTTGTTTTAGTTAATGTATAACAAGGTTGACCTAATCATTGATGCTTGGCGATGCATTATGATGACATGGCAGATTAATTAGCAACTATAACACCCGGGGTGTTACAACTGCTAGTAGGCGTGTTGACACTGGTGGAATGCAGCAGCCCATGCCATTGGGTGGTCAGGAATAGGTATCTTGTATCGTTCTGGCCATTTTTCAATTTCATTCTTTGAAATGTGGCCTAAAATTTCTGCATGGTGCAGATGTCCCCTACAGGTGGTGGTGGCTACCGCTATCCCACTGGACGCGAGATGCTTGATCTTGGCATGCATAGTATTAGGGGCTGTGATGCCATCTCCATATGAGATAGGAGTGATGCCAATAAGAGATGATGGTGTGAGCCACTGCAGTTGCTAATGCCCCACCTGATGAGCAAAGACTGGTATAGCTATTTATTGGTTGGTCCTTTTTTGACCAAGGGTGCTCATGATTGTTCTATGTTGCAGATTGTTTGATGAGAACCTGTATCCTCTTGTTGAACAGCTGGAGCGTGAGCAGGCTGCCAAGGTGACTGCCATGCTTCAGGAGATGGACCAGACAGAGGTTCTCCACTTGCTGAGTTGCCAGATGCTCCAAGGCAATGGTTGCTGAAGCCATGGAGGTCCTATGCTTTGCCCAGCATCTCCAGCAGAGCAATGCCTCCCCCGAGCAACAGTTGGTTAATCTGTCACTGAATGACGGTGTCATCTCCAGCTGAATGTTTTTTATGATTTGCAAACTGCTGGCAACTTTTGCTTGATACCTATCCTTATCTAGAGTGCAATGACTTTGTTTACTTGGTTAGTTGGAGTTTTAGCTGCTCTATAATTAGCTTACCTCTGGTCAGAAACAGAAAAAGACATGATTGCCTGACATTATGTTTGGTTCTGCATGGCAAACCTTTTTTGCGGGGGTTGATTATTTGAATAGTAGGTTCCCAAATTTCCAATGCCTTATGTATATTTATGGGCAGCCATGGAACTACAAATATAGGTTCATATGGCCTCTGTATCAAACATTGGGCTTGGGTTTTTAAAAAAATAAAACTTGCAAGTTTTGATTCCAATTTGAAGAGACATGTATGTATATAATTTGTCGACTACACCAAGAAACTATGGAGCTAGCTGAGGTCATTTCAAGTTTTAAGGCATTCAAATGTGTTAGATTTGTTAAAGGATACATTTTACAACCCCTGTTTAGTATATTATTTGTAGATTTAAATGAGATCATATTTCCCGCAAGAACTACAGAGATCATTATCTTTTCTACTATAACCCTATTTAATAAAATAGGTTATGCCATGTTTAATGTCCGAGAAACTCAAGACTATCTCAATATACTACTGAAACCATAGATAGATTGACCCTCACCTTTTGATTTACTGATACCTTATTAATTTAAATTATGGTTACAATGAAATTAACTTACAAACATTGTCAGTTATACTTACTATGGGTCAACAATAGGAACTATGCTTGAGTGCAAGCCAAAACGTCTTCTACGTTTTGGAATGGGCAGTGGGCTGAGATACGAGATATAAACTGACTCATACTTTATGGAAAATGACTAAAATGTACCTCAATGCGAGTAATTAATGTAGCAAATATTAGATCTTACTTATTGAACAAACTATTACTATACTTTCAAGCTTATTCTCGTGCAAGGATGTGGTAAACATGACATCATTAACCAATTTCAAACGTGAAAAGATCCATCGGTCAATTTGCTCCAGCATGCGGCGCACAGGGTGGGCAACACACTGATCATCTTTGATCATCTTCACTTCTTCAGATGGACTCATCAAACATCATGGGCTGAGACAACACAGGGAGACGCGCGGCAACGCCGCGCTTTGTTTCTAGTTCCTTCCATTCCCGAATTTCCATTTCCCAGTAGCTGCGGCACCTGCCGTGAGCATGCAGTGCAGTCTGCACTTGTGCTGTGTGCTCAAGAGTCAAGTCAATTCTTGTTGCTTGCCTCTGGCTTAGCTGCTAGCGGTCACGATATGCCATTGTCTTGCCGACCCTATTGATTACTGCTACCTCTGTCTCCAAAAATAATATAATAATAATATTATTATAACAATATGTTTTATGATGAAACAAGTAATAATTATTTAATATGATAAATATTGGTAATGTTTATATAGATTTAGTTAAAATCAATATATTTTAGCATTTAGCATAGCACTGTTTTAGAATTATATTTCTTTCTTTAAGACAGAGTAGTTGCCCGGTCAATTCTAGTAAGACAGGCCCCCTGTTCGGCTGAGCTTATCAGCACGGCTTATCAGCCGTGGAACAGTGTTTTTCTCTCACAGCAAATCAGCCACAACCGGCTTATAAGCCAAAAAAACAGCCTGCCGAACAGGGCCAGGATCTATATATCCGAGCTTCCCTGTGGCAGTCCATCATGCATTTTTTGGGATAGAAATAAACCAATTTGGTCTATTGAAACGTGACCCAAATATATCCTCATCTTCATGTACGTACATACTGCTTCCATCTCCAAATAAATCGGTTCCTAGAATTCGTTCAGTCAAACTATATTAAGCTTGACTAACTTTATAGAAAAAAAATAACATTTATAACAAAAAATGATCATATTGTAAAAATGTATATCTGATGTTACTAATCTGAAGTCCGGAATCTTAACGGTTTTTTTTTCGAGAAATTCGGTCAAAGTTTAAAAGTTTGACTTAAGACATCTCTAAAAATATACACCCTGTTCGTTTCGCTGGATCAGCGGAATCAGTAGCCATCCAGTAGTGTTTTTCTCTCACAACGAACCAGCGAACAGTACTTTCAGCTACAATAAACCAGCAAAACGAACGGGGTGATATTTATTCAGGAAGGACGAGGAAGTATTCAGGATGGACTTTAATGCACGCCTGATGGAACAATCTTGGACTTGCAACACAACCAAAATCCCTTCTTTACTTGCAACGACCATATACTAATCAAATCTCATCAGCATGCTACTACCAGTCAACGACCATATACTCCTCCTGCAGCTGCTGCTGCTGCTTCTTCTTCAGCAGATATGGTGGAGTACTAGATGAGTTGAGCTAGCTAGCTTGGCCGTCGACGCGCGTCATGGCTCTACGTCTACCCACCCTCTTGCTATCGTTGCTCGCGCTCGCCACGTTTCTTTCCGTGCCCGTCGTGCCAGGTGCGGCGCAACCGCAGCAGCAGGCCACCAACGTCACCTCGGGGACCTCCCTGCAGGCGGCCGCGGGCGCCGCCTGGCCGTCCCCGTCGGGCCGCTTCGCGTTCGGCTTCTACGCCACGGACGGGGGCCTCGCCGTGGGCGTCTGGCTCGCCACCACCCCCAACATCACCGTCACGTGGACGGCCGACCGCAACGACACGCCGTCCACGGGCGGCGCGCTCTGGCTCACCTACGACGGTCGCCTCGTCTGGACGGGCCCCGCCGACGGCCAGGACAGGAACCTCGCGGTGCCGTCCCGGCCGGCCGCCGCCGCCGCCATGCGCGACGACGGTAGCTTCATGCTCTACGACGCGAACGGGACCATGGTCTGGTCCACCTTCGCCGCGCCCACCGATACCCTGCTCCCGGGCCAGGACCTCGTCCCCGGCGCGCAGCTCTTCTCCAGCGTCTCGCTCACCGACAGAGCCACGGGGAGGTACCGCCTCACCAACCAGCTCAACGACGGTAACCTCGTCCTGTACCCGGTCCAGACGGAGAACACCGCGGACGCCGCGTACTGGGCCACCGGCACGTTCCAGATCGGCTTCCCGCTCACCCTGCGCCTCGACGCCACCGGCGTGCTCTACGTCACCGGCAACAACGGCAACTACACCAAGAACCTGACGAACCCCGGGGCCGCGCGTTCGCCCGCCGAGACACAGGTCTTCTACCGCGTCACGCTCGACCCCGACGGGGTCCTCCGCCTGTACCGCCACGCCGTCGTGTCGGGCGGCGCGTGGACGACCGGCGTCCAGTGGATCGGGCCGGACGACCGGTGTCACGTCAAGGGCGCGTGCGGGCTCAACAGCTACTGCGTCCTCGGCCGCGACGCGCAGCCCGACTGCCGGTGCCCACCGGGGTTCGGTTTCATCGACGCCGCCGACGCCGCGCGCGGGTGCACAGAGACCGTGGGCGCCGGTGACTGCGCCACGGCTGGTTCTGGTCCTACTGCTAGCATGGTCGCGATGCAGAACATGTCGTGGGCGGACACGCCGTACGCCGTGCTGGGCTCGGGCACGAGCGCCGCCGACTGCCAGGCCGCGTGCGTGGCCGACTGCCTCTGCGCCGCCGTGCTGCTCAACAGCAACGGCGGCACCTGCACTAAGCAGCAGCTCCCGCTCCGGTACGGCCGCGCGGGCGGCGGGTACACTTTGTTCGTCAAGAACGCCGCGGGAAGCCCAGCGATCGGCGGCGGCGGTGGGGACCGCCGAGTCACCGTCGCGCTGGTCTGCATCGGGGTCCTGACGTTCGTGTCGCTAGCCGCCCTCGTGGTGGCGGCGCGGCTGGTCCTGGCGAACCGGAGGACGACCGCGGAGCCGGACGCAGGGGAGGCCCTGGACGAGGAGGCGCCCCTGAGGTCGTACAGCTACCAGGAGCTGGAGGACGCGACGTGGAGCTTCCGCGAGCCGCTGGGCCGCGGCGCCTTCGGCACGGTGTTCCGCGGCACGCTGCCGCACAACGGCGAGAAGGCGATCGCCGTGAAGCGGCTGGAGAAGATGGTGGAGGAAGGGGAGGTGGAGTTCCAGCGGGAGGTGCGCGCCATCGGGCGGACGAGCCACCGGAACCTGGTCCGGCTGCTGGGGTTCTGCCACGAGGGCGCCAACCGGCTGCTGGTGTACGAGTACATGAGCAACGGGTCGCTGGCGGAGCGTCTGTTCAAGAACAGCAGCGGACCGCCGGCGTGGGACGAGCGGATGGGCATCGCGCTGGACGTCGCGCGAGGGCTGCACTACCTCCACGACGAGCTGGACAGCCGGGTGATCCACTGCGACGTGAAGCCGCAGAACATCCTGATGGACGCGTCGGGGACGGCGAAGATCGCCGACTTCGGGCTGGCGAAGCTGCTGCAGCCGGAGCAGACGCGGACGTTCACGGGTGTGCGCGGCACGCGCGGGTACCTGGCCCCGGAGTGGTACCGCGGCGCCGGGCCCGTGACGGTGAAGGCGGACGTGTACAGCTACGGCGTGGTGCTGCTGGAGATCGTGACGTGCCGCCGGAGCATGGAGCTGGAGGAGGCCGGCGAGGAGCGGACGCTCATGGAGTGCGCGCACGAGTGGCTGGTGCGCGGCGAGGTGTGGCGGGTGGTGGGCGGCGACGAGGCCGTGGACGCCGCGGAGATGGAGCGGGCCGTGAAGGTGGCGCTGTGGTGCGCGCAGGCGGAGCCCCAGGCGAGGCCCGCCATGAGGAGCGTCATCCTGATGCTGGAAGGGCTCGTCGAGGTGCCCTTCCCGCCGCCGCCGGCCGCCTCCTGATCTCCATGATTCCCATCGGGATGGGGATGCATGCGCGCGGCATCACGTAGCTATAGCTAGCTAGGTTCTTGCCTTGCATTGCATTGCATTGGGGACATCGCATCAGAGATTGACAGAATGTAGTAGTACTAACATTGAAACCAGTCTCCCTTCGGGTTAAGGCTAGTCTGTCTGCTGCTTACAACCAATGGATCCAGTTTCTGTAACTGTTCAGAACGTTATGCTCATTTTCTTTGTTTCTTGAGCCTGTTTCTTTGGATCAGGCTAGCTTAGCTCTGTGCTCTTTTTGTTTTTCGTTTTTCTTTGTACTCTGGACTCTGTTCTTTTCTTTAATAAATTTCTGTAGGGGCCTTGGCCCTCCAGTTTCCTAAAAAAAAACAGATTGAGATGTGTTCATATATATAATTATACTGTTATACATACAGCAAAAACAAAAACCGGAGGCACAATAATAATCATTTAAAAAGAAACTTGAATCATAGAGGCCATTTCACTTGCAAATTGCAGGAATTACAAAACGAATCATATATCAGAGACATGAACACAACAAACAGATAGAAGAAGAGGAGGAAAAAAAATCAATGGGATGGAGAAATTAAAGGAGCGAGGAAGATGAATCACATGTGGGCTGACGGAGCAGCGATTATATATGCGGAGCTGAACGTGCTGGGCGATCAAGCCGGGGTGCCGCCGGGCGCGCCCTGGTCCGTGGTGCCGCACGCCTGGTTGCACATCTTGGTGCAGGCGGGGTCGGTCTTGCCGTTGGCGCACCGCTCGTAGCAGTCGTCGTAGCAGCCGTACGCGGTGGCCGTGGGCACCGACGCCGCCGCCACCACCAGGAGGGCCACCAGGGCCAGCGCCACCGTCCTCATGCTCTGGGCCATTGCAGGGTGGTGATTTTGCTCTTGTGAGTGCTGCTAGTGCTAGCTTTGGGGAGCCTCGTCAATGTCGTCCTTGCATTGAGACGTTGCGTGTGGTGAAGTGTATATATAGGAGAGGAGAGGAGAGGAGGAGAGAACATGAGTGTGGGGACGTGCGAGCTTCACGGGACATCAATGGAGGAGTCCGTCCTGTTGTTGGCGACGACGGCAAGCGCAAGCCAGACACGTGGCGAACGCGCCGGTGAAGCAGGAAAACGAAATTACGGTGGGCCGGGCCATGAACGGGATAGACGCTTAGCGTTTTGGGCCTCACATGGATCTTCCAAACCATTTCAGCTTTCATTTTCTTCATTCTCCAATTTCCCCCCGACCACAGATGCGTTCATGAATCATGACCGCAGAGTGCAAATGTGAAACCAACCTTTTTTTTTTACAAAAGGATAGGCGGGCAACACCATCGACATTTATGTTATTAAATATATATATACAAAGATTATCAAAATCCTTCTTAGAACAATCAATCATTCATTCATCAGTGAAGTAAGTAGATACGTACAGACCAACAGCAAAACTCAATTCATACAACAGGTTAATGGCCAGCCTCATTGCTTCTCGGTGTGTTCCCAGCCTCTGCAGCGAATCAGCGATGCATGCACCTCAACAAGTTTGAAAGACAAATTAAATTCGTCTGATGCTTAGCAATAACATTCAGACAGTTGATATAAGCCCTGCTACTAGTTCACAGCAAAATTTGCTTCAACTTATCTCAGATATGCAGATCTCCAGGCTCCAGCTATAGAGCAAGGATACGTTCATCAGCATGTAGCTAGAAAAGATCTGTATGCAGCAAACTGCAAAATCTACCATCTAATGAGATTTGGGAAAGTTCAATATTTTACTTCAACATCTTTACCTAGCAATCATTCTCTAGAAGGCTTGCCGTATAAACCTTTGCTTACAATAAATAAAGGATCATTCTAAGTTCATATAGGGATCAACAATATGCATCTCTTGCAGAAGCAACAAACAAACAAAGACGGCAAGAAACACAACTAGGTGAAACAACACCAAACATTTCAGTCATTTTCAGAAGTTCTAATGTACTGCTATCCACTAGTTAGCTAATGTCTGACACCATAATGAGGACAACAGCTCTCCATCTGTCAACTACACTTAGATGATTCTAATGTAGCCTGACTGACCAATTTTTATGGCACTGGTAAAACATAAACGGACTTATTATTTTGAAGTTTCTCAAACACACAGTTGCGGATCATTGATAGAAAGAAGAGTTACAACACACACACACCCCCTTCAGAAGAACAGTAGAGGTAAACATTAATAATGGAGGTTGTCAGGGAGAAAAGAACCTAATCCTTGTGCACCTTTCTTTTCCTCAAAACAATCTCCTCCAGAGTTGTCCTGAACTCCACTAGAGCCTTAAACAAGATCTTGATTCTTCATGTAATTCTTCTCATTTCTCAGGTTTCTGACCAACTGCTGCTTCATTGGGCCAATAACAACATAAGTAAGTTCTCCCAATTGGTGCATAAGTAATACGTGTTGTATGGATCTGGCCAGGTTGATTATTCAGTCGCTTAAATTCCTCCTTTGGCATGCTAGCTGCTAGCAATCCTGCATGTGAAAAATCGCAGAGGAAAAATCATTAGTGACTAAGAAACGTCCCACTCTATCAACTTTGCATGTAAGAAACACAATTGTACTTGTGAGTATGAGTACATAGATTTGAATGTCTTTACCACCAACAGCAGCTACTATTAGAGCCACCAGCCACTGCAATGAGAATTGGCATATTGGCGAAATAATTAGGTGGTTGGCATGTATCCTCTGATGCCTCAAGAGGTACAGCAAGTTGACATGGTTGAAAGTACAGTAGCTTTCAGAAGGCCAGGACATGCCACTTTCTGCAGGGTCAGATTTCAAGGGCACAGATAAATGCAGGGTCAATTATATCCACAATGCAACACAACCGAATGGAAACATAACAGTATACTAAAGCAAAGGCAAGCAAGAATATGCTTCAGCAATGAAATGCAAATGCTCCCTCAAAGTTTTGTAAATGTACGCAAAATCTATGTACATTTGGCTCAATGTGCCCTAAACCACAACATTGACTCCTGCATCAAACCTCAGTCTCTTCATGACGCGCATAAGTTCTGCCCACTTTAGATGCAAATGCAACTATGTAAGCCCATATTGCTGCTTGATTGTGATTCACAAACCAGTTACTAGTGGAGTCCAAAAGGATCACACAAACTGCCAAGGACCAATCAAAATACAAATGCCTCGAATTGAAGTTTATATTATCTATGATTCTACGTATATCACAGCCACATCCAATGGGTTTTCAACTGTAATGTTAGTTTGTCACGTCGAAGACAAACAATCTGGTAGTGATTAGCTAAGTGAGGACAACTTCTTCTCCAGTCGTTTTGCTGAGCGAAGGGCCTCCAAGGCCTCAGTCTGCTTCCCTTCCCGCTTCAATTTGAGTGCCTTCTGTTTCTCCACCTTGATCTGTTCTTCAAGCTGACTTCTCTCATTCCTAGGCTTGCTGGTCACTGTAATGGCTGGCTTCACTTCCACTTTCAGCGGAGGCTGACCTTTTGAAGTCTGCGGGGGCTTAGGAGGTTGTGCACTAGAAGATTGCATGGATAAATCCATGTCGCTCCATCCTATGGATTTTAGGGTGAACATGATTTGAGGATCAAGAAGATCCTCCACCATCGCATCGTTTGGTTCACCTGACTTGATTCCGGAGCTTGAACCTTGGTTGTCTGACTCTTCCAATTGGCTCTCTAGCGCCTTGGCCAGTTCAAATGCTGCATCTGCTTCTGCAATTTTTCCTTCTCTCCGCAACTTGAGGGCATTGCGCTTGTGAGCTAGGGATTCACGTTGGATTTTAAGACGGTCTCGGCTGGACATTGCTTTCTGAGGTTGTGTCAACTTGCTCGCTTGTGCAGGGGCAGAGGCCACACCATCAGTCTGGATGCTAGAACTAGCATGTTGTTGGACCACGGTGCTCTGTTCCCCAGCAGGAGTAATGGAGTTATCACCATCATCCATGCTGTCTTGTTGAGCACCTTCAAGGCGTTTTTCTAAGAGTCTTGCCAGTTTCAGTTCTTCTCTAGCTTCTGCCATCTTCCCTTCTCTCTTGAAGGCAACTGCTTTTCTCTTATGAAATAAGATCTCATCTGTAAGAATATCATCTCCATGTGTTTTGTGAGGCTCTTTACGAACACGTAGTTCAGAAGGTGAATGTGACCCTTTTTCAGATCCCACGAAATTAGTATAAGATGGCCGTGACAAGGCTGACCATGCTCCATCACTACTTTCTTTTGCCACATGAATTTGTTTAGAACCAGTTGTCTCAACCTACAGTTTGCTTGGGGAATCACCCAGAGTATCCACAGATATACCAGGTTCAGATCCATGCACCTGCAACATATCGTCCCATTTGGCTAGAATCCGCGAGAGGAAGACAAGGGACATCAACCAAATAAAATGCATCAAGGATGGGACAGATCGACTTTTGGTGAAGGATGAGGAGATCAAGGACAGATGAAGAGAGTACTTCGACAAGCTGTTTAATGGGGAGAATGAGGGTCCTACCCTTGAGTTGGACGACTCATTTGACGATACCAACAGACGCTTTGTGAGGAGAATTCAGGAGCCAGAGATCGGAGAGGCTTTGAAGAGGATGAAGGGAGGTAAAGCGATGGGCCCTGATGGTATCCCCATTGAGGTGTAGAGATACCTAGGCGCCAGAGTGATAGTATGGTTAACTAAGCTTTTTAACCTTATTTTTTGGTCTAACAAGATGCCTGAAGAATGGAGGAGAAGTATATTAGTACATATCTTTAAGAACAAGGGAGATGTTCAAAGTTGTACTAACTACCGTGGGATTAAGTTGATGAGCCATACGATGAAGCTCTGGGAGAGGGTTATCGAGCATCGCCTAAGGAGAGTGACACATGTGACCCAAAATTAGTTTAGGTTCATGCCTGGTAGGTCGACCATGGAGGCGATTTTCTTATTACGACAATTGATGGAGAGATATAGGGAGCAGAAGAAGGACTTGTGTTGACGGTTCTTAAGTATCAATTTTAATTATCCAATAAATAAGGAAAATGACCTATATGCAAGCAACACCTAGAATTAGGGTTTGATCTGACAGAATTCCACGAGTTTTGTTGTTTATCTGTTTCTGCAGGGGGTTATCAGGAAATACAAAGGAAAGGCCCACACGTCGGAATTACATAGAGATATTAACGTGTTCACCGATTTTCTATCATCTAGAAGACTCCAGAAGCCACGGGATCGAACGGGAGGCCGAACGGGCCCGGGACCAGGGCGCCCACCCTGGACCCTGGGGCGCCCGCCCTAGGTCTGCAACCAATCAGGATGAGTCTCGCGGATTATGCCCCACCGACCTAAAGGATCAAGGAAAACCGTGCGATTAATGTCGGTTTGATCCGACGGCCCAGGTTCACTTGAAGGGACTATATAAGCAGGACCCCTGGCCCCTGGAGAAGAGAATCCAAGTCCATTATTTTCATATTTTCCAGAGAGGATTCAGAGAGAGAGGTTCCCTTAGGGTTCCCACCTCATTAGGGCTTAGCATCCAATGTGAGATTAGACTTAGTTCTTCTAGATTGAGAGAGATAGAGTGGAGGTATAGATCGAAGGAATCCCGGCCTGTCGGTGACTACTTCGAGGTTGTACCTGCAGGATCAAGTTCTTCTAACCCGAGGCTTGCTCCTAGGATTCTTCAGTATTTCGACTTCTAAATTCTAGTAAGTTCTTTGTTTTATTGTTCTTTGGTTTATGAGTTTACTTTAATCTCTTCGCGTAGAGTTTAGAGTAATCATCTCTAGCGTAAACGAGGTGTTTGGGCTAGGATACTCATAGATATCCCCTGTCTAGCCGGACCGTGGTAGTAGCGAGGAACGTGACATTTCCGTAGCTACCTTTGTATTCCATATCCCGTTAGCAGGATCGATAGGGTTTATAGGTGCGGGTCGAACATCCTTTGAGGTGTCTAGATTCCGTGAGCCTCCCCAATAGAGCAGTAGATCATCCTTACCAAGGTTAGAACGAGAGTGCAGTTGCAGTCTTCTCTATACATCGCTCACATCAAATCACAGTGGTTGTAGCCTAAAGGTTAGTAGTAATAGATTTGGTTAGTCAGATGCACGCTTTCTCCTAGTGGTAAAAAAATAAATACGATACTCTGGATAACATCCCGGGTGAAGTGCTCACCGATATCCGTGCGCTTGCGGATCATTTCCTAATTGCGTTACCAAATATCAACAAGCATTTCTGGCGCCGTTGCCGGGGAGAAAGACGGTTTGCTGAGATAACCTTGAATCTTACTACTAGCTTGTACCTATACTTGTATCTTTCTTTATCTTTTTATTCCTTATCTTTTCTTTATTCTTACCTTATGGAGAACCAAGATTCTAAATCAATCTATCAATTTGCAACACCTTCGGAAACTGACCTTTTACCATGGGAGTCATCACAGCCTATCCAAACATCCCAGTATAGGTTAAGTTCAAGGTTAATTGCCATGATTGAGAACCTATCCTTTTCGGGAAAGGAAGACGAAAATCCTTACCTTCATATTAGAGATTTTGAGCAAACATGCGATTGTCTTCGCATTGAAGGCATTTCTGATAAGACTTTATGTTGGAAGCTTTTTCCTTTTTCCTTAAGAGGAGAAGCTAGACGATGGTATAGTCAGAAGGTAAGTCAACAACGGGGTGAATGGGGAGTCTTACGAGCCAACTTCTGTTTAGATTTTTATTCTCTCGATCGTATCGCCGACCTTAGACTCGAAGTTCTATCTTTTAAACAAAAAGAAAATGAAACTTTGGGAAAATCCTAGAAACATTTTTCTGATCTTTTAGAATCTGGTCCAAAACTCAATATTGAAGACCCTATTCTCCTTTTTCATTTCTTTCGAGGTCTTCAGAAAGATCATAAACAAATGCTACATACAATGTCTAGAGGTTCTTTCTTTCGTATCCCTACTGATGAAGCTAGAGCGATCCTAGATAGAATCCTAGAAGCTGAGATGGATAATACCCTCCATGATGAAACCTACGAAGCCGAAGTAGACACTCTGCCGAATTCTTCACCTACTTCAGCTATCCCAAGTTTTGAGCCACAAAAGGAAGAAATTCCACCACCTGATTTCATGCTGGATATAGAATCCGATCTTTTTGCCGATTTTGGAAACATTTCAAACTACCATTCTATAGACAAACCCCAAAGCGGCCATTATAGCATTTGTTTACCAAGTGAATATTAATTGAGAGAGCTTATCTCAGTCATGAGTAGCGAATGGTTGGAGGAGTCAGAGCTTTCCTCTGAAGTGATCCGTTTGGATACACCTCCTATCACTATACGCTGTGCTTATGATTCTGATCAATTTGATGCTCTCTATAATCCTGTTGTGGGGATCAATATCATGTCTGCAGCTTTTGCACTTAAATTATTTGGAAAATTAATTTTAACCCCCACAACAAAGTTCATGAAGGAATCTTCGGGACGATTGGTCCCCAGTCTTGGAATTGTGAATGTCCTACCCTTTATGGTAGAAGGCTCCATGATTCATTTGAACTTTTATATCTTTGATACATGGGACTTCGACCTGTTGATAGGACAACCATTTAGAAGACTCCTTTATGAAGGTCAAACTAGAAAGCTACACATTTCTTTTGGAAAGGATTTTAAATTCCCTATGACAATTTCTCACTCCTTGAATAATAAGATCGAGTCATCTCTTTTGCCTGATCCTATGGAAGAGGTAAAAGCTGCGTCTCTAGAGCTTTTAAATGAATCAGACTTAGAAGAAGAAGCCCCTTTCTTCATAGAAGAGGAAGCTGAACCTTCTAAACCTAAACCTTTAGATGAGTTTGCAGAAACACCCAGACCTCCTATAGAGCTTAAAACTTTACCACCCGGTCTTATCTATGCTTTCCTAAACAATAATCCAGAGTTTCCTGTGATCATTAGTAATAAACTCACTCAGGAACAAACTCTGCGATTAATGACCATTTTAGAAAAACATCACTCAGTCTTTGGCTACTCACTCCAAGATCTTACAGGAATCAGTCCTATGATTTGCACCCATCGCATTCCGACAGATCCTTCTGTTTCACCTTCTCGGGAACCCCAACGTAGACTCAACAACGCGATGAGAGAAGTAGTTAAAAAGGAAGTTATAAAGTTGCTGCATGCAGGGATTATATATCCTGTGCCGCATAGTGAGTGGGTGAGCCCTGTTCAAGTTGTGCCTAAAAAGGGAGGCATGACTGTTGTTACAAATGAGAAGAACGAGCTAATTCCGCAACGCACCGTCACAGGGTGGCGGATGTGCATTGACTATAGAAAACTGAATAAAGCCACGAAAAAGGATCACTTTCCTTTACCTTTTATGGATGAGATGTTAGAGCGGTTAGTGAACCATTCGTTCTTCTGTTTCTTAGGTGGATATTCAGGGTACCACCAGATCCCGATCCATCCTGATGATCAAAGCAAAACCACTTTTACCTGTCCATACGGAACTTATGCTTATCGTAGAATGTCTTTTGGGCTATGTAATGCACCAGCTTCTTTTCAAAGATGCATGATGTCTATATTTTCTGATATGATTGAAGAGATTATGGAAGTTTTCATGGATGATTTTTCTGTTTATGGAAAAACTTTTGATAATTGTCTTGAAAACTTAGACAAGGTTTTGCAAAGATGCAAAGAAAAGCACTTAGTCCTTAACTGGGAAAAATGCCATTTTATGGTTAGGGAAGGAATAGTGCTAGGACACCTAGTGTCTGAAAGAGGTATTGAGGTAGATAAAGCTAAAATTGAAGTAATAGAACAACTACCTCCACCTGTGAATATAAAAGGAATTCGAAGCTTTCTTGGCCATGCTGGTTTTTATCGCAGATTCATAAAAGATTTTTCATTTATTGCTAGACCACTCACTCTTTTGCTAGCCAAGGATGCTCCTTTCGAATTTGATGATGCATGTTTAAAAGCTTTTGAATTATTAAAGAATGCACTCATCTCTGCACCAATCATTCAACCCCCTGATTGGTCGTTGCCTTTTGAAATTATGTGTGATGCTAGTGATTATGCTGTGGGGGCAGTTTTGGGGCAAACAAAAGACAAGAAGCATCATGCAATTGCTTACGCCACTAAAACTTTGACAGGAGCTCAACTTAATTATGCAACCACTGAAAAAGAGCTTCTGGCTGTTGTCTTTGCCATTGATAAATTTAGATCTTACTTAGTAGGAGCTAAAATAATTGTTTACACTGATCATGCTGCACTAAAATATTTGCTCACTAAAAAAGATGCTAAACCTCACCT
Organism: Saccharum hybrid cultivar R570; assembly: GCA_038087645.1. Taxonomy (NCBI): domain Eukaryota; kingdom Viridiplantae; phylum Streptophyta; class Magnoliopsida; order Poales; family Poaceae; genus Saccharum; species Saccharum hybrid cultivar. The sequence continues at coordinate 25,492,904 of JAQSUU010000115.1, read as the reverse complement.
AATTAGATGGATCTTGTTACTCCAAGAATTTAACTTAGAAATAAAAGATAAAAAGGGAGTAGAAAATTCTGTTGCTGATCACTTGTCTAGAATGCACTTTAAGGATCCATAGGAAACACCCATTAATGATTCACTCCGGGACGACATGCTCTATGGAATCAACAGGTCTGACCCCTGGTATGCAGATATTGTTAATTTTATAGTTTCAGGGTATGTACCACCAGGAGCGAACAAGAAGAAGCTTATTCAAGAAAGTCGTTCACACATATGGGATGAGCCATACCTCTTTCGAGTATGCGCTGATGGCTTACTCAGAAGGTGTGTGACCACTGAGGAAGGGTGGAAGATCATCGACAGATGCCATTCATCACCATACGGAGGTCATTATGGAGCATTCTGTACACATTCAAAGATCTGGCAATGTGGATTCTATTGGCCTACAATGTATGAAGACACAAGGCAATATATCAGAAGATGTGGGCCATGTCAAAGGCACGGAAACATAAATACAAGAGATGCTATGCCACTCACCAACAACCTTCAGATTGAGCTCTTTGATGTTTGGGGAATAGACTACATGGGTCCATTTCCTCCATCAAAGAAGTGTGAATTCATCTTGGTGGCAGTTGACTACGTCTCCAAGTGGGTAGAAGCACTACCTTGCAAGCGTGCCGACAATATTAATTCAAAGAGGATGTTTGAAGAGATTATATTTCCAAGATTTGGAGTCCCTAGGGTGGTGATAAGTGATGGGGGATCACACTTCATTGACAAACGCTTTGAGCATTATCTAGCAAAACATGGAATCCGTCACAACGTTGCTACCCCATATCATCCTCAGACAAGTGGCCAAGCAGAGACTTCCAACAAGCAAATCAAGAACATTCTTCAGAAAACAGTAAATGAGATGGGAACAGCATGGAAGGGAAAGTTACCTGATGCACTCTGGGCATACCGGACAACATACAAGACCCCAATTGGAATGACCCCATACCAATTGGTGTACGGGAAGACTTGCCACTTGCCTGTTGAACTAGAGTTCAAAGCACACTGGGCCATAAGAAGATGGAATATGGACCTAGATGTTGCTGGAGATCATAGAAGAATGCAACTATCAGAATTGGAAGAATGGCGAGAGAAAGCATATCACAATTCGAAGATCTACAAAGAAAGAGTCAAAAGATGGCATGACAAGAGGATCAAGAAGAAGGAGTTCTCACCCGGAGATAAGGTATTACTTTTTAATTCCAGGGTGAAGCTTTTCGGGCATGGAAAACTCCGGAGTAAATGGGAAGGACCATACAAGGTAGTCAATTCATCATCCCACGGAGCTATTACACTTCAAAACGACGAAGGTACGTTATTCAAGGTAAATGGTCAACGTCTTAAATTATTTTTAGAACCCAATAAAGAATTAGAAGAAATAGACGTGATCCATTTTTACCTTCCGATGGAGAATTAAAGCCCGACCTTTTTAATCTGACGTTTTTGGGCCACGTATATATTTTTCGGGATAAAAATACTTCTAGAAACACGCTCGAGCAAGCGGGCCCGCAGAGGAGGCAGGCCCAGGGCAGGCGCCCTGAGGATGAGGGCGGGCACCCTGCCCTGGTGTCCCCTTGGCCCCGGCCTCTTCCGACGTGCTTTTCTCATCTATGGTTATCCAGAAAATTCCGCGAATGGGTTGTTACGCACGCCCGGCAGCGGGATGGATCTATGGAAACCCTAGAGGCACTTTTTGACCCCTATATAAACAGACCCCTGACGTCAGCTTTCAACACCAATTCATTCAATCCTTCTCTCCTCCTCAATTAGAGCTTGTCTAGTTCCTTGCTTCTCCAATGGCCGACAAGACCCACCGCAACTGGGAGATCGTCCCTTATGACCTCAACTGCAAGCCCAAGGATGACCCCGACACCTACGTTCCGGCCAACACAGAGCGACAGCTAGCAGCCCCACCATCAAACCAGCGCAGCTCAATCTCATCCTACTACGCCCAACCAGTTCTTACTGCACCACCGCAGCCCCTTCTTCTCAAGGGACCGTCGTCCAAGCAAGAAGCCATCGTCAAGGTACCAGCCGGCACGAAAATCCTGCCACCTAAACCCAATGAGCGGGTTGTAGGCGTCAAGACCAACCGGAGCGGCGAGATCAGCAGCGTCCACTACACTACGGAGAAGGAGAGGCCCCGCTTCGAAGGAGTTAGGACAGCAAAAGTTCGCTTCATCCCACCAAAGGAAGCTCCTAAGCACGCTCTCAATTCGTTTGAGACACCACCGAAGCGCCGCAGGACCATAGCAGATGTGGATGAGGACATCAGGACAGCAAATAGACATATTATGGAACTTTAGTCCACAGTTAGCTCCCTTAGTAGGCAGGTCTCCAACCTGAACACTACTGTGCTCGTGCTTAAACGTGACCTTTCTGATGCCCTTGCTAGGATCAGGGATTTAGAGCAACACTGAGCTATCTAGATTAGACCTTGAGGCAGTGTGTCTTAGTCTTCATCATTAGATTCAATTAGATTCAATTCAGTTTAGATTAGTTCGCTTCATTAGTCAGTGTAATAAATGCCTCAAGACAAATAAAGATTATTATTATTATTATGCCTCGTGTATCTCCACTTTATTTTTATGCAAGAAAGCAGGAAACAAGTATGGGGGAATCCCCCCGACATGGTAAATGCACTTCGATTGCACCACTCCACGATTCAGGTACATACTCTGCACGCTTTATTTACATATATACAAATACATATTGGGCTGTGTAGAATATTGTTCCTAACATGATAATTTAAAAAGACAAAAATATTTTTAATCATGATCAATCTCACTCTGTGATATTTCTGAAAACCTGCATTTATTGAAAATCATTTTAAAAACCATGTGTTACTCAAGTCATTGTGGAATGTGAGATGGTAGAATATGAGTATCTTATTCTTGAAATCTTTGTCGCTTGGAGATTTTCTTTTCAAAAACTTCAAAAATATAGCTACCATCCTCAATATTTTATATGCCTGATAAACCTAAAAATATTAATTTGCTTTGTATTGAGTTTGTGCAAAACGAGTTAGACCCTTGTTGAGAGATTTATCATGCTCCCAAGATCAAGATATTTTTATTCAGAAAGATTCACTCTTCCGAAGTATTATTGCATTAGAGGCATGGGCTATGCAAAAATATATTTTGAGGAAATAAAAAGGAGCAAGTGCTCGACAACCTCGCAGAAAAATGGAAGGGTGTCCGGAAGTAGAATTAGGGGTACCTCAGTATCCACCTGAAAAAAAAAGAGATGATAAAAATATATATGGTAAAAAGAAAATGATAGCCCATGGTCCCTCTAATAAGCAATATGCCAGTAAGAGTTGACAAGTTTTAATTTTCAAAGTCTTTGATCTAAGAGTATGGCATTCCTCTCCTCAGATCCCGTTTTGACCCAGGCAATATATGCAAAGTAAGTATGCTTGAGAATTTCTACAAATTAAAACAGCCTCAGTGAGATATACAAAAGATAAATGAGTGATCTGAGAGCCCCTATGAGGATAAAGGTATGCTAAGTTTTCTATTCAAAAATATATAAAAACTCCAAGTGACAGGGTTGAGAAGAAGAAAGGATCTCTACTTCAACCATATATTTCCCTGACTACAGTGCACAGTGGACATTCACAACACCCTGCAGGTATAAAAAGAATGCTTTACAATGTTTCAACCCCAGTTATTTTTTTGAACCATCCTTTTCTCGAGGACGAGTAAAAGCCTAAGTATGGGGGTGTTTGTTGACGGTTCTTAAGTATCAATTTTAATTATCCAATAAATAAGGAAAAGGACCTATATGCAAGCAACACCTAGAATTAGGGTTTGATCTGACAGAATTCCACGAGTTTTGTTGTTTATCTGTTTCTGCAGGGGGTTATCAGGAAATACAAAGGAAAGGCCCACGCGTCAGAATTACATAGAGATATTAACGTGTTCACCGATTTTCTATCATCTAGAAGACTCCAGAAGCCACGGGATCGAACGGGAGGCCGAACGGGCCCGGGACCAGGGCGCCCGCCCTGGACCCTGGGGCGCCCGCCCTAGGTCTGCAACCAATCAGGATGAGTCTCGCGGATTATGCCCCACCGACCTAAAGGATCAAGGAAAACCGTGCGATTAATGTCGGTTTGATCCGACGGCCCAGGTTCACTTGAAGGGACTATATAAGCAGGACCCCTGGCCCCTGGAGAGGAGAATCCAAGTCCATTATTTTTATATTTTCCAGAGAGGATTCGGAGAGAGAGGTTCCCTTAGGGTTCCCACCTCATTAGGGCTTAGCATCCAATGTGAGATTAGACTTAGTTCTTCTAGATTGAGAGAGATAGAGTGGAGGTATAGATCGAAGGAAGCCCGGCCTGTCGGTGACTACTTCGAGGTTGTACCTGCAGGATCAAGTTCTCCTAACCCGAGGCTTGCTCCTAGGATTCTTCAGTATTTTGACTTCTAAATTCTAGTAAGTTCTTTGTTTTATTGTTCTTTGGTTTATGAGTTTACTTTAATCTCTTCGCGTAGAGTTTAGAGTAATCATCTCTAGCGTAAACGAGGTGTTTGGGCTAGGATACTCATAGATATCCCCTGTCTAGCCGGACCGTGGTAGTAGCGAGGAACGTGACATTTTCGTAGCTACCTTTGTATTTCATATCCCGTTAGCAGGATCGATAGGGTTTATAGGTGCGGGTCGAACATCCTTTGAGGTGTCTAGATTCCGTGAGCCTCCCCAATAGAGCAGTAGATCATCCTTACCAAGGTTAGAACGAGAGTGCAGTTGCAGTCTTCTCTATACATCGCTCACATCAAATCACAGTGGTTGTAGCCTAAAGGTTAGTAGTAATAGATTTGGTTAGTCAGATGCACGCTTTCTCCTAGTGGTAAAAAAATAAATACGATACTCTGGATAACATCTCGGGTGAAGTGCTCACCGATATCCGTGCGCTTGCGGATCATTTCCTAATTGCGTTACCAAATATCAACAACTTGCACATAGTCTTTATTGACCTCGAGAAGGCATATGACAAAGTACCGAGAAATGTCATGTGGTGGGCCTTGGAAAAGCATAAAGTACCAACTAAGTACGTTACCCTCATCAAGGATATGTACAGGGATGTGGTGACGTTTGTCCGAACATGTGATGGCGACACCAGTGACTTTCCAATTAAAATAGGACTGCATCAGAGGTCAGCTTTGAGCCCTTATTTATTTGCTTTGGTGATGGATGAGGTCACAAAGGACATACAAGGTGGTATCCCTTGATGTATGCTCTTTGCTGATGATGTGGTGCTAGTTGACGATAGTAGGGCAGGGGTTAATAGGAAGTTAGAACTATGGTGGCACACGTTAGAGTCGAAAGGGTTCAGACTTAGTAGGACTAAGACCGAGTACATGAGGTGCGATTTCAGCGTGACTAGGCATGAGGGAGACGTTAGCCTCGATGGGCAAGTGGTGGCCAAGAAGGATACTTTTCGGTATTTAGGGTCGATGCTATAAAAGGACGGAGACATTGATGAAGATGTTAGGCATAGAATTTCAGCTGGCTGGTTGAAATGGCGTCAAGCTTCTGGCGTCCTCTGTGACAAAAGGGTGCTTCAGAAGCTGAAAGGTAAGTTCTATAGGACGGCGATTCGTCCGGCGATGCTATACGGTGCTGAGTGTTGGCCTACAAAAAGGTGACATGTCCAGCAATTGAGTGTAGCAGAGATGCGTATGTTATGTTGGTGTTGTGGGCACACAAAGAGGGATAGAGTTTGGAACGATGATATTCGGGATAGGGTTGGGGTGGCACCAATTGAGGAGAAATTGATTCAACATCGGTTGAGATGGTTTGGACATGTCCAACGGAGGCCTCCTGAGGCGCCGGTGCGTAGTGAAGTTCTAAAGCGGGCCAATAATGTAAAGAGCGGTAGAGGTCGACCTAAACTAACTTAGGACGAGTCTGTTAAGAGAGATCTTAAGGAGTGGAATATCTCCAAGGATTTAGCTATGGATAGGAGCGCTTGGAAATTGGCAATCAACGTGCCTGAACCGTGACCTCTTTTTGTCTTGTGCCCTTTATGTCCCTTTATGTGTCTCCCTATTTTTCGTCTCTTTTGGGTTTCATCTCTAGCCTACCCCAACTTGCTTGGGACAAAAGGCTATGTTGTTGTTGTTGTTGTTGAAGACGTAGGTACAGTTGCATCAATACTAGAGACATGCTGAACATCAAATTTATTTTCAATAATCTGATGTCCAGCAGTAGTAACACCTTGACTAGCAGTCGAGTTATTTGATTCTTCAATCTCTACAAGTTGCTGCTCCAAGACCTTAGCCTTGTCCAGTTCCTCCTTAGCTTCTATGTTTTTCCCTTCCCGTCTGAGTGCAAGAGCCTTCCTTTTTATACCAAGCAATTCCTTCTGAAGCTAAACCTTAGCTTTTGATGATTTCTGAGTAACTAAATGTGAAGAAATCAATGGTTTGTCATTTCTTTTTGCAGAATCAGTATCAACATCTTCCCACCCCATATTTTTCAGCATGGATAACAATGCTGGATCTTGCATGTCATTGTCTGTAACCTCAGGTTCATATCCATCATCAGCAAGATTGAGACTTGGGGGTTCAACCTTGTACGGGGGATTAGATGCAAAGCTCCTGGTTTCCTTCGCTACAGGTGGTTTGGAAGCATTCTCAAATTCTTCAAGCTATTTTTCTAGAACTCTACCTTTCTTCAGCTCTTCCTCAGACTCATCCACCTTCCATTCTCTCATCAAAGCTAGCGCCTTCTTCTTCAGAGCTAACAGTTCTCTCTGAATTGCTAGCTTACTTCGATGTGCTAATACAGGTCGTGCAGTCGTCCCTGCAAAAGTGATATCTTTTGCAAGCATAGTTTTTTGCCCCACTGGAGAAGCAACCTTTGATTCTGGCTCTTCAGTTTCCAGATCCTTCTCAAGTAGTTTTGCCTTCTTAAGCAAGGTCATGGCTTCTACAACATTACCAGACCTTCTGTTTGCAACAACCTCTTTTTTAAGAGCAAGCACTTGCTCCTTTAGCACATCTTGATTTGAAGAAGAAACAGGCTCATGATGTTCCATTTGTTTGTCATCCTCCTCACTCCAGCCAAATGATTTTAGGGAAGCAGCCATATCTGGGTCATTCATGTCATCATCCGTAACATCAAAGTGTCCATCAATGGCAAGATCATTAGAGGCACCCAGAATTTGTTCAAAGTTGAAAGCAGGGAAGTTTGGATCATCCATCCATATGTCATCATGCTTATCATTGTCCATGTTCTGAATAATGGCAGTCAAATCATCATCCGACTCATCTGCTTCACCCAGAATCTCCTGTTCCTCTAGTTGTTTTTCCAAGATTTTAGCCTTCTTCAGCTCTTCTTTTGCTTCAACAAGTCTACCTTCCCGCTTCAGCAGTAAGGCTTGCCTCTTCAGAGCATTAACTTGAGATTTATCGATACCACCTATTTTCTTGCCCTCCGATGATTTAGGGGCCACCTCTGTAAGAAGCTGTGACAGCTCTCCTTCCACACTCATAGGGGCTGGCTTCGTTTCATCACAAAGGTCTGCATCTGACCAGCCTAGGTCTCTGAGCTTAGAGGCAAGATCATTATTTTCTTTCTTGACCCTTTTCCTAGCTGAATACCATTTTGTTTCAAACTCATCAAAACTATCAGTCGTTGGGGTACTAACTGCAGCAGCTACATTAGGAGCTTTTGTAGCCATTCTCTGGCTCTTTCTCAATTCTAATTCAAGTGCTGCAGCTTGCCTCTCAAGTTCTTTACCATGCTTGAAAACCCGCAGTGCTTCATCCGGTTTACCTTCTGTTTTCAAAGTTTTGTACCTTTTCTTCTCTTCTATAGCTGTCACACCCATTTTTAAGGACAAAAATAGGATGCATAAAGTACTCATGTGCGCCCCAGGTCATGATCGCACACATAAGCAGACAAATTACATAGTATCATCACAGTGCTTATTACATAACGAATATATGTTTAAAACATAGTCTTGAACAATAAATAATAATATCTAATGACAATCTCCAGCGGAAACTCCACACAGGGACACAGTTGACTGGTTGACATCAAGACTAGTACTCATTACGATAATCCTCATCATAATCTTCATCTGTTATGGTGGAAATAGCAAGAGTGAGTCCATGTCGAACTCAACAAATATAACACAGGGTTCATGAGGCTCAAATGGCTAGACACTGTTTAACTGCGGTTAGCTTTTAATCTTATAGCTTTCATTTGAGTAGCATCAAGATAAACCACTTCCCATTAAAGAACCAATGATCAATTGCAATAATGATAACGAATAACATTAACAAGAGCATAATAATAATCAACAATAATTAAACATAATATAACAATGGTGATCATCTATCTGTAGATGTTCCAAGGCCGCTCGTATCCGTGAGCACGGCTAGTATACCAGTTTTTAAACTCTGCGCAGAGGTGTACACTTTCACTGTGAGTCATGATTTCCAAATGAGTGGGGAGATCAAGCCCAAACACTCAAAAACCATATAAAGCCACTCAAGAGTTCGTCTAACAAGTTAGGGCCATTAGATTCACTCGGCAGGCAGATGTAGAACCCCCCTTCCCTGTGGCACAACAACCGCAGCCTATACACACTAAGGACAGGGGCTCGCACTACACCCAACGTGTCAAGCCATTCTTACGCCACTTAAGGTAACCTCTAACAAGCTAGAAAAGGTCTCTTGAACAACTAAAGCCAGAGCCATATAGCCCTCACAGCTGTACTGTATATCCCGGATGATCACGTACAGATAAGTCCTTACGGAGAGTAACTAGAGCATCAAAAATAATACACATGCTCTAGCCCCCTTTTAACAATAATTAAATCATCTTAATAATTGGTTGCTTGATCCATTAATCATATTGCAAGATCATTGTTCTTAGTTTAAGCACTAGCCATAGCTACCCATATGCATACCCAAGGTTGACAAGGAATCAAGACATCAAGCACTAAGTTATAATCTCTAGGGTTGTCAAGGTAAGCATATGCATATGTATGATAATTTCGATGAATAGGTAACAAGGATAGTCCTGTGTTATACTTGCCTTGATCAAAGCTCTCCAAATAGTACTGCTGACTTGGCTCAAAGTAATACTCCGAATCGTCCAAGTACTGCTCACCTTCTATACTCGATCATCAATCAACAACATACATGCATCCAATCAAACATACACGAAGCAAACAAATAGATATAATTAGAACAGTACACCAACAGTAACAAAACAGCAATAAAAGTTTATAAAACTCTTCTACACGTTTCTACGATCACACAGACGCAAAGATCACCAAAATCGGAGTTAAAACGTAGAAGTTATGAATTTTCTAAGATTTCCTATAGATTAATAAATACTTAATTATAAACTCGAAAAATAAATTATCAAAACTAACTGTAAAATTATACTAACACGTAGAGTTCGCAATTACGAACCTAACGCAATTTGAATGGATCAAATCGGAGTTAAAACGAAGTTTTTATGGCTAAAACAGTTCTAGTGGCAAAACTGTAAATTGCTGAAAACGTATTTTTGATTTAACCGAATGAAAATACGCTTTCCAAAATACGAAAACGCAATCTCCTGGAATGCGCCAAGGACCGCGGGTTGATTCACTGAAAACTAAGGGTCTCTTTAACAAAATTCACCGCGAAGGGGTATCTTCTAATCCTGATCGTTGAATCACGATCGGACGGTCTACGATCACCTGCAAGTCTACAGTATAGAAACCAACCCTTCTCCCTCGGTTCCGGCCGCCGGCCACCGCGCCCGCCATAACCGGCTCACCGGAGAGCTTCGGCCTCGCAAAATCCTACCATCACTCAACCCCCTACCATCTCCAATCGGTGGAGAAACTCCACGCGATCACATCTACCCAAAAACAAGCCACCTACAGCCACCGCACGCTACCCGCGACATCAAGGGGGCGGCGGCTCCATGGCCGACCCAACGGCGAACTCCAATACCTCGATTCATCACACTAAAACACCAATTGAAAGTGTAGAAAGCAAGAGGAGAAGAAAATAAGCTCACCCACGTAGAGAAATCGGCCTCGATGCCTCCCGAAAGCTCCACCCGCAAGGCACCGCCGGCCTTCAACAACCCAAACCCTAAAACTCGATTCTCCCGTGGCAACCCTAACTTTTTAAGTGAAAAACGGAAACTAGAGGATCCCCTCTTCCTATTTATAGCCTCAAGTGACCGAAAACGATTACCAAATCCCGGATATCACGGAGGATCGTGGCGGTGTTCTTCGGTTGGAGTTCTACTCGGTTACGACACGGAGAAGAAGAAGCTGACATTGCGACCCCACCGGTCAGCGGCTCATGGAGGGGAAAAGAACGGCTGCTGCGGCTCTGGGCCGGACTGGGCCGCGACAGCTTCACCGGCCAGCCCACCAGCACGAGACCGAGGAGGGCGAGCGGCCGGTTCGGCCCACCGTGCGGAGAAAAAAAATAACGGGCCGTCCAGAAGGATTCCCAGGCCGCCAGATAGGTAAGCTTCTACTTTTTTTTATTTGTTTTCCAAAACCGATTTCAAAAAGAAATTCTCTAAACCAAATCAAATGAAATAAATTTCACACCACAAAGTAAAATAAATGCAGCAGCATGAATGCAACACCAAAGATAATTTATTACTATTTTAATTTTGGTCATTATTTATTATCTAAATTATTCAAAATTTGTTATCTCTAAAATTTGGGTGTTACAAATTCTACCCCCCTTAAAAGAATCTCGTCCTCGAGATTGGATTGCTTACTCAAACAACTGCGGATATGATTTCCTCAATTCATCCTCTCTTTCCCAAGTTGCCTCTGCCTCTGAATATCGATTCCACTGCACTTTACACATCTTAATAACCCGACTTCTAGTAACCCTCTCAGCAGTCTCTAAAATCTTAATCGGAAACTCCTCATATGTAAGATCCTCCTTAACAGTCAATTCTTCCAAAGGTATCTGCTCCTCAGGCACCCTCAAACACTTCTTAAGTTGTGAAACATGAAACACATCATGCACCCCAGATAAATTCTCAGGCAACTCTAATTGATAAGCAACTTCCCCACGTCTAGCAATAACTTTAAATGGTCCAACATACCTTGGTGCTAATTTACCTTTCATGTTAAATCTCTTCACACTTCTCATAGGTGACACCTTCAAATAAACATAATCACCTACCTCAAAAACTAGATCCCTTCTTCTATTATCCGCATAACTCTTCTGACGAGACTGTGCCACTCTCAAATTCTCACGAATCACCCGCACTTGATCTTCTGCGTTTCTAAGAACATCTGTACCAAACACCTGAGATTCACCTGTCTGATCCCAAAACAACGGAGTTCTACACTTACGTCCATACAAAGCTTCAAACGGTGCCATCTTAAGACTCTGTTGATAACTATTATTGTAAGAAAATTCTGCATAAGGCAAACTCTTATCCCAACTAGTTCCATATTGCAATGCACAGGCTCTCAACATATCCTCTAATACCTGGTTGGTCCTTTCAGTCTGTCCATCTGTCTGTGGATGATATGCTGTACTAAAATTCAATTTAGTCCCTAAAGATTCATGCACAGCTTGCCAAAAGTGCGATGTAAACTGCGTACCTCGATCAGACACAATCTTCTTTGGTACTCCATGCAAACATACTATTCTTTCCATATACAAGGTAGCTAATTGTGCTCCCGTGTATTTAGTCTTGACTGGTATAAAGTGAGCAACTTTAGTCAACCTATCCACTATCACCCAAATAGAATCATAACCTCTCTGAGTACGCGGTAACCCCACTATAAAGTCCATACCAACTTCCTCCCACTTCCATTCAGGGATTTTCATTGGTTGCAGCAATCCAGCAGGTCTCTGATGCTCTGCTTTCACCCTCTGACAAGTATCACACAATGCCACATACTCAGCCACATCTCGCTTTAATCCAACCCACCAATACTTCTGTTTAAGATCCAAATACATCTTAGTACTACCAGGATGAATAGAATAAGCCGACTCATGAGCTTCACGAAGGATTGCCTGTCTAATAGCTTGATCCTCAGGTACACACAGCCTCTTTCCAAACCACAAAATTCCATTATCATCCATTCTAAAGCCTGGTGACTTACCAATCACTATATCCTCCGCTATCTTCTTTAGTTTCTCATCCTTCAACTGACCCTTATAGATCTCTTGCTCTAAAGTAGGCTCTATCATTAATTCCATTGTATTAGTAACAATTTCCAAGTTCAAATATTCAAATTCAGCACATAACTCACTAGTCATAGACAATGTTCTTATCTCATTGGCATAACTCTTCCTACTAAGAGCATCAGCTACTACATTAGCCTTACCAGGATGATAGTGTATCTCAATATCATAATCCTTAATCAACTCTAACCATCTGCGTTGCCTCAAATTCAGATCTGACTGAGTGAAAATATACTTCAAACTCTTATGATCAGTGTATATATCACTCTTATGTCCAATCAAATAATGTCTCCAAATCTTTAAAGCATGAACAACAGCTGCTAACTCCAAATCATGTGTAGGATAATTCAACTCATGCTTTCTCAACTGTCTAGATGCATAAGCCACAACTCTGCCTTCTTGCATAAGAACACATCCCAAACCTTGACGAGAAGCATCACAATAAATGGAAAACTTCTTACTCAAATCTGGTAAAACCAAAACAGGCGCTGTAGTTAACCTCTTCTTCAATTCCTCAAAACTAGCTTGACATTTATCAGACCACACAAATTTAGCATTCTTTTCTAACAGAGATGTCATAGGTTTAGCAAGTTTAGAAAACCCTTCAATGAACCGTCTATAATATCCAGCTAAACCCAAGAAACTGCGAATCTCACTAACATCAGTAGGTGGTTTCCAATTCAATACATCCTTCACCTTGCCTGGATCCACCGATATACCTCCATTAGAAACAATATGACCAAGAAAAGAAACTTCCTTCAACCAAAACTCACATTTACTTCGCTTCGCATACAGTTTATGCTCTCTAAGCTTCTGCAACACCAACCTCAAATGTTCAGCATGCTCTACCTCTGTCTTGGAAAATACTAGTATATCATCGATAAACACTACCACAAACTTATCCAAGTATTCCATGAACACCTTATTCATCATGTACATAAAGTATGCAGGTGCATTGGTCAATCCAAACGACATAACAGTATACTCATACAGTCCATACCTTGTAGTAAAAGCTGTCTTTGGAATATCAGAGGCACGAATCTTCAACTGATGATATCCAGAACGTAAATCAATCTTAGAAAACACACAAGCACCTCTCAACTGATCAAACGAGTCATCAATCCGGGGTAAAGGATACTTATTCTTGATAGTTACTTCATTTAGTGACCGATAATCAACACACATTCTCTGACCACCATCTTTCTTATCAACAAAAATAACTGGTGCTCCCCAAGGTGATGAACTAGGTCGAATAAAACCTTTATCTTGTAATTCTTTAATTTGTTTCTTAAGTTCTTCTAATTCATCTACTCCCATCCTATATGGTCGTTTGGCTATAGGTGCAGTTCCAGGTAATAATTCAATAAGAAATTCAATGTCTCGGTCAGGTGGCATACCTGGCAATTCATCAGGGAAGACATCCGGAAATTCCTCAATCACTGAATTCTCATTAATAGTATCTTCAATCTGATTCACCACCGCGGTTGGTTGCTTCTGCATTGCTACATCCACATTGATTTTATCTCCATTAGGCGCAGTCACAACTACCACTTTTTGCTGACACTGAATCTCTGCCTGATTTTGCATCATCCAGTCCATACCCAATATCACATCAATCCCAGATGTTCTCAACACTATAGGAGTTATCTTAAACTCTACCCCCCTTAATACCATACTAATTGGAAGACAACGATTACTGGTTTGCATGGTACCTCCAGGTGAATTTACTAAGAGAGGTTCTTTCATAGCTAGCATGGGTATACTATGCATTTTAACAAAAATATTGGATATGAATGTATGAGATGCTCCAGAGTCAAAAAGAACAGTTGCGGGAGTGGAATGTACATTGAACGTACCAATCATAACTTCTGGTGCATTATGAGCTGTATCAGAAGACACGTGATTCACCCTTTCAGCACCGGATTGCCTCTGGTTGCTCTTCTGGCTCTGAGGAGTCTGTTGGTTCTGCTTCTCAGGACAATTATAAGACAAATGGCCCTCTTTACCACAGACAAAGCATCTAATAGGAGTGCTGGGAGTACTATTCTTTATGGGGGTAGCATTGGGATTTCCAGTGCGAGGAGTCTGTTGCCCAGTCTGCTGATACTGTTGACGCTGTGGATATGATGAACGCTGTTGCGACTGATTGTTTTGCCAATTTTGGGACCACCTCTGATTTGAATTGCGATTCCACTGGCTAACCGGTCCCTGAAACTTCTGATGAAAGCCATGCTGAGAATTTGTACGTTGACGGTTGTTGCTTCCTGAGCCTTGCACCTTCATCTTCAATTCCTTTTTCTGTCCATCTCCCTACGCTCATTATCCAGCACAATAGCTTTATTCACCAGCTCTTGAAAACTAGCATAGTTATTCCCCTTCAGTTGCAAGCGAAGATCATAATATATTCCCTTCAAGAAAAGACGCTGCCTGTCTGCATCTTCCCTAACTTCATTGGGAGCATAGCGAGCCAACTGGGTAAACTTATCATGATATTCACTCACACTCATCTGTCCCATCCTCAGGTTTCTGAATTCTTCCTGCTTCAGCTCAATTATACCTTCAGGAATATGACGAGCTCGAAAATCTCTAACAAACTCATTCCAAGTGATAGGAGGAGCATTGTCAGGGCGTGCAGCCTGGTACGACTCCCACCAAGTCTGAGCTGTCCCTTGTAACTGACCAGATGCATACAACACCTTCTCCATATCATTGCATTGGGCTATATTCAGCTGTTTCTCCACTGCCCTCACCCAATCATCTGCCTCTAAAGGGTCAGCAGCATGAGAAAACACTGGAGGGCGTCCCTTCAAAAATTCTCCACGCTTATCCCTTACTTGAACAGGTGGTGGTCCTCCAACAGGGGGATTGTTCTGCATATGCTGCATAAACATCTGCATCAGCTGATTCTGGGTTTGCATGAGTTCCTCCATAGTAACGGGTGGATTAGCACCCCCACGACCTCTGCCATGACCTCTGCCTGACATCTGTTTCCAAAACACAGAAGATGGAATTCAGTACAAGCCGAGATGATGTATACAATAGATAAACAAAATCTGATTTTCTGGGCGAACTCCAATTTCAGCAACTCAGTAAAACTGTCATATCTCGAGCTACAGATGTCCAAATCAGATGATCTTTACATGGTTGGAAAGCTTATAAAATTATCTACAACTCGTATTCACAACACTTTTTCTGATTCTGTCAATAAATTGGTCAAAAACTGAACTTAACAGAAACTGTTCCAGAATTCCAGACTGTGCAGTAACTCCAACTTGAAACAGGTATATCTCTTAACTCATAATAGATATTAAGGTGATTCTTGTGGGATTGGAAAGATATAGAAGTCTAATTATTCTCAGTAAAATTTCTTAAATTTCCCATGAACGGATTTTAAGTTATTTCTAAAACATCCCAGACTGATCCAAAATCAGCAAAGGACAGAACTAAATTAACCTTATGTTCACTAACATATCTTGATCAAACTTAATATTCTTAACCATGGAATTTGTAGGCATATCTACAAAACTCCAGCACACATTACAAAGATCCAAATCACACATTATCATAATAACAATCCATCAATCACACAATTGTTCACACCACAAACTGACTCTTAAAACCATCCAAACTTAAAATTAACTCGCAACTACTATCGTTCTTATTACATAGGGGTTTTTCCTATTTCCTAATTAAGCTTCTCATAAATCTTAGAACGACCTAACTCCGCCCTTAATTGGTCAATCTCCTTGTAAGCTTGCTCCTTAAGTTCTTTTTCCTTCAGCAACTCATCCTTCAGGTCCGCCTCATGAAGAGCCAATTCACGAGCTAATGCCACCGTAGCTTGTAAAGTCAAGGAGGAATCATCTGCAAGTGGCACGGTCCAAATACCCTTGTCATGCAAGAAACAAGGAAAGTGCCGAAGTGCACCCTTTAGCGTCTTGTCCGAGCGTAGACCATGGTAGTAAACAAATGCATTGAAAGCGACATCCTCCATGCTTGTCTCCACGGTTGCCCGGCTCACTCGGGTAATGAACTTTGACTCCACCTTAAGCTCCTTAGTGGTAGGATCCCTTTTCTTGACCCATAACTCCGTCTTCCAATAGGAATCCATCCATGGATGACTATACTCTGCACTGCGATACTCTAAAGTAGCCTCCCAGTCGTAGTAGTAGTTGTCCAAGGTTCTTGTCAACATATCATGGAAGAAAGCATCAGCCTTAGGGACCATGATATGAAACTTCGTAGTCCACCCCATAACTACATCCTCCATAGGTGTATCACCAACTCTTGATTCAGCATCAGATAGCTCTTGATCACCCTCTTCCTTTGGCTCCTGGGGTTTGAAACGAGCAACATATTGTGCAGCTGACAGACGGGGATGAGGAGGCATCTACAAGATTTAGACATAGATTAGATAGAATCAATGTATTTTCGCAATAGAATAAAGTAGAGGAAGCATAAAACTTTAGTAATTAACAAGGTGAAAAGAGGAAGCATGAATTAAGTGAAGTATGGATGCTATCAACGACCATTCTAACTAGGCTTGCGTCCTACAGTCAACACGGCTCTGATACCAATCTGTCACACCCATTTTTAAGGACAAAAATAGGATGCATAAAGTACTCATGTGCGCCCCAGGTCATGATCGCACACATAAGCAGACAAATTACATAGTATCATCACAGTGCTTATTACATAACGAATATATGTTTAAAACATAGTCTTGAACAATAAATAATAATATCTAATGATAATCTCCAGCGGAAACTCCACACAGGGACACGGTTGACTGGTTGACATCAAGACTAGTACTCATTACGATAATCCTCATCATAATCTTCATCTGTTATGGTGGAAATAGCAAGAGTGAGTCCATGTCGAACTCAACAAATATAACACAGGGTTCATGAGGCTCAAATGGCTAGACACTGTTTAACTGCGGTTAGCTTTTAATCTTATAGCTTTCATTTGAGTAGCATCAAGATAAATCACTTCCCATTAAAGAACCAATGATCAATTGCAATAATGATAACGAATAACATTAACAAGAGCATAATAATAATCAACAATAATTAAACATAATATAACAATGGTGATCATCTATCTGTAGATGTTCCAAGGCCGCTCGTATCCGTGAGCACGGCTAGTATACCAGTTTTTAAACTCTGCGCAGAGGTGTACACTTTCACTGTGAGTCATGATTTCCAAATGAGTGGGGAGATCAAGCCCAAACACTCAAAAACCATATAAAGCCACTCAAGAGTTCGTCTAACAAGTTAGGGCCATTAGATTCACTCGGCAGGCAGATGTAGAACCCCCCTTCCCTGTGGCACAACAACCGCAGCCTATACACACTAAGGACAGGGGCTCGCACTACACCCAACGTGTCAAGCCATTCTTACGCCACTTAAGGTAACCTCTAACAAGCTAGAAAAGGTCTCTTGAACAACTAAAGCCAGAGCCATATAGCCCTCACAGCTGTACTGTATATCCCGGATGATCACGTACAGATAAGTCCTTACGGAGAGTAACTAGAGCATCAAAAATAATACACATGCTCTAGCCCCCTTTTAACAATAATTAAATCATCTTAATAATTGGTTGCTTGATCCATTAATCATATTGCAAGATCATTGTTCTTAGTTTAAGCACTAGCCATAGCTACCCATATGCATACCCAAGGTTGACAAGGAATCAAGACATCAAGCACTAAGTTATAATCTCTAGGGTTGTCAAGGTAAGCATATGCATATGTATGATAATTTCGATGAATAGGTAACAAGGATAGTCCTGTGTTATACTTGCCTTGATCAAAGCTCTCCAAATAGTACTGCTGACTTGGCTCAAAGTAATACTCCGAATCGTCCAAGTACTGCTCACCTTCTATACTCGATCATCAATCAACAACATACATGCATCCAATCAAACATACACGAAGCAAACAAATAGATATAATTAGAACAGTACACCAACAGTAACAAAACAGCAATAAAAGTTTATAAAACTCTTCTACACGTTTCTACGATCACACAGACGCAAAGATCACCAAAATCGGAGTTAAAACGTAGAAGTTATGAATTTTCTAAGATTTCCTATAGATTAATAAATACTTAATTATAAACTCGAAAAATAAATTATCAAAACTAACTGTAAAATTATACTAACACGTAGAGTTCGCAATTACGAACCTAACGCAATTTGAATGGATCAAATCGGAGTTAAAACGAAGTTTTTATGGCTAAAACAGTTCTAGTGGCAAAACTGTAAATTGCTGAAAACGTATTTTTGATTTAACCGAATGAAAATACGCTTTCCAAAATACGAAAACGCAATCTCCTGGAATGCGCCAAGGACCGCGGGTTGATTCACTGAAAACTAAGGGTCTCTTTAACAAAATTCACCGCGAAGGGGTATCTTCTAATCCTGATCGTTGAATCACGATCGGACGGTCTACGATCACCTGCAAGTCTACAGTATAGAAACCAACCCTTCTCCCTCGGTTCCGGCCGCCGGCCACCGCGCCCGCCATAACCGGCTCACCGGAGAGCTTCGGCCTCGCAAAATCCTACCATCACTCAACCCCCTACCATCTCCAATCGGTGGAGAAACTCCACGCGATCACATCTACCCAAAAACAAGCCACCTACAGCCACCGCACGCTACCCGCGACATCAAGGGGGCGGCGGCTCCATGGCCGACCCAACGGCGAACTCCAATACCTCGATTCATCACACTAAAACACCAATTGAAAGTGTAGAAAGCAAGAGGAGAAGAAAATAAGCTCACCCACGTAGAGAAATCGGCCTCGACGCCTCCCGAAAGCTCCACCCGCAAGGCACCGCCGGCCTTCAACAACCCAAACCCTAAAACTCGATTCTCCCGTGGCAACCCTAACTTTTTAAGTGAAAAACGGAAACTAGAGGATCCCCTCTTCCTATTTATAGCCTCAAGTGACTGAAAACGATTACCAAATCCCGGATATCACGGAGGATCGTGGCGGTGTTCTTCGGTTGGAGTTCTACTCGGTTACGACACGGAGAAGAAGAAGCTGACATTGCGACCCCACCGGTCAGCGGCTCATGGAGGGGAAAAGAACGGCTGCTGCGGCTCTGGGCCGGACTGGGCCGCGACAGCTTCACCGGCCGGCCCACCAGCACGAGACCGAGGAGGGCGAGCGGCCGGTTCGGCCCACCGTGCGGAGAAAAAAAATAACGGGCCGTCCAGAAGGATTCCCAGGCCGCCAGATAGGTAAGCTTCTACTTTTTTTTATTTGTTTTCCAAAACCGATTTCAAAAAGAAATTCTCTAAACCAAATCAAATGAAATAAATTTCACACCACAAAGTAAAATAAATGCAGCAGCATGAATGCAACACCAAAGATAATTTATTACTATTTTAATTTTGGTCATTATTTATTATCTAAATTATTCAAAATTTGTTATCTCTAAAATTTGGGTGTTACAATAGCTTGTTGGCGCAACTCCTCTGGGGTAAAAACAGATGCCGTGTTTGTTGACATCATTTTTTGGCACGTGTCAAGATGATCAGAAGGGGCTAATCAGCAGAGGAAAAATTACTGTGTAGGTTGATAACCGATGAAAATGAGCTTGTAAGGAAGGCTGCCTATGAGTGGTGGCGGTGTATGGAGAAGTTAATTCAAATTGAAGTGTTGCTGATAAGGTTAAGGATATTATTACCGATGCCGATGAAAGAAGACTTGAAGGCTGCTGCCGATGAAACAGGGAGTGTGCCGATGAAAGAAGACTTGAAGGCTGCTGCCGATGAAACAGGGAGTGTGCCGATGGAAAGGAGGTCGATGGGGATTCCATCGTAGTTGAGGCGGACTAGGGAGTAAGATAGGAATTAATTTCCTTTTCTATGTTGATTAGAGTCTAAGTTGTATCAGAGCCATGTGTTTCCTTAGATTTGGGTTTAGTGTCCTAGTCGTATTTGGTTACGTTTCTGTAGATCAGAATATAAATATAGAGTGAAGGGCAATGTAATAAGGGATCAATCAATATCAAAAACCATCTTTTACTCTTATTTGCATCTATTTACTTTTCGGCGACTTCGTTAATTTGCATACTTTTCCTTTTTACGAGTTCTCATCGATTCGGCGAGTTGCATTGCTCCAGTGCAATCCTCGACGATCCTCGAGTTCCGCGTGAGTACCTCTTGGCCGTGACTTCTAGGCGTATCGCTGTTGTCAGGACCAAAGTGCTCGTATCTTCATCCTTGTCGATTAACAGGTCAAATCGACTGGCACGCTTTGGATATCGATTTCGGGTATTAGCCCTTTGTGTTTGCAGATCCACTTTTGCATCAACACATCTTTTGGCACGCCCGGTGGGACAAGATCTAATCAACATGTTCAATCCTGAGATCGATGCGGGGAACATCATCGCTGTATCAGAAGAAGATCTTAAGGAAGAACAGAAGCAGGCTATGGAAAAGGTTATAGAAGAATACAGACAGCTTTGCTTGAAGTCATTCAGCTTGAACAAGAGTGGACAAGTCATCCAGAAGCAAGATTTGCCGTTGCCTCGACAAGTTACCTTTGATTCTAATCCGGGTAAACTTCAAGAGATGGTTAATTCTGCAGTAAATCATGCTTTAATTAATCACTCCAATGTGCTGTCCAATACTGTTCATAATGCTGTGGTTCGAACTTTCAAAGAAGGTCAAGCGTCACCGCATTACGTTGGGCCTGCCTATCATCAACCAGAATCAGCATCTGTTATTACTCCATCAGCCGTTGTGGGTACAGAGGTTTCTTCCCCTCCAGTATCAGCAGGCTTATCTAACGTACAATCTACACCGATGCGATCAGATTCAGCATTATCAGGACGAGTTCAGCTTAATACAGATCTATCGACATCGGCTTTATCAGGTCCTGTGCCACAGAGTAACCAGACTCCTGCTAATTGGTGGGGATACAGTATTCCTCCAGAGCCATCTGCTTTTAACCCTGGGTTACCTCAAGTGTTCGACACAGCAGGAAAAGCTCCTATGCCATCGGCTGGTTCGCCGATAGCTCAAGTACCTCAATATACTACAGCAACTACTGTGCAACCAACTCTAGGAGGTTTCCAGATGCCTTTGGGTCAAACATCTAATTCAAGTCCATCGGCAAACTTGTTACCGATGCAACAGAAGGCTCCTACTGTAAGTCAACCTGGAGTCCAGGTTATGCCTCAAGCTAGTTGTAATTATCCAGCAATGCCAACAAATTACCAGCCATCGGCAAATTTTGTACCGATGAACGCTAATAATAGTTGGTCAGGGCAGTTTCCAACTCAACATACAGTTCAGCCAAATCAGCAAGTTGCAGGGATTCATCAAGGTCATATGCACGCTGGTTTTTAGAATCAAGCATCGGCAGCTCAGCCGATGAATCCTTTCCAGCAGGTTAATGGACCACAAATAATGGCAAATATGCCAATTGCTGGAGATCGTGGGCCACAAAGATATGCAGAGGGGTATCAGCAAGAACCTCCGGTGGAAATTCAGCCATATCATCAATAAGATGTTGATGCTTTTTGGGCCGATAAAATAGCAGAGATTATGAAGGATCAGTTTGGGATAAAGCCCAAGGTCAATACCTATTCTTATCGGACTCTATATCCCCCGGCATATGATTTAATTCCTCTCCCAAATCGGTACAAGGTGCCAGATTTCACTAAGTTCTCTGGGCAAGATGATACATCAACCATGGAACATGTTAATCGCTTCATTATTCAATGTGGAGAGGCAGCTAGCAGAGATGAATTAAGAGTTCGTTTGTATTCATCATCTCTGTCTGGATCAGCATTCACATGGTTTATTTCATTATCGCCAAATTCTATTATTACTTGGGCTGATCTAGAAAAGCAATTTCATAAATATTTCTTTGCTGGAGTTCATGAAAAGAAGCTTACCGATTTGGTAAAATTGAGACAGCGCAATGATGAATCGGTGGAAGGCTTTGTGCAAAGGCTACGAGATGTAAAAAATAAGTGTTATAGCCTGGTACTGGATGATCGGCAACTTGTTGATTTGGCCTTCCAAGGATTGTTGCCACACCTTAAGGACAGATATGCTTCTCAGGAGTTCGAAAGCCTAAGTCATCTCGTGCAAAGGATTTCTGATCAAGATACTAGGGTTTTTGAACCCAAAAGGAATTCGAACAAGAAGGTTTTATTTGTTGGAGAGGTAGAAGATTCTGATTCAGATGAAGAACCAGTTATCGGTTTGGCTGAGTGGGTTAAGAATAAAAAGCCGATATCTTGTCCCTTTGGTCAAAAAGAGCCAGAGAAGTTTACTTTCGACATCACCAAAGCCGATAAGATATTTGATCTTCTGCTTCAAGAGGGCTATATTAAGCTGTCACCTAATCATGTGATCCCATCGGCAGAAGAGTTGAAGAAAATGCTGTATTGCAAATGGCATAATGCAACTTCACACAGTACAAATGAGTGCAAAGTGTTTAGGCAACAGTTACAATTAGCTATTGAATCTGGGAGAATTAAATTTGGTAATTCCAAGATCTAGAAGCCAATGAAAATTGATCAACATCTTTTTCCAGCAAATATGTTGGATGCTGAAGGAAAGACTAAGGTGTTGACATCAGAAGCTGCTGAGAAAAACGCATCAGTGGATCCCCAACATCGGATAACTACCGATGATGCAAAAGGCAAGGGGCTACTAAGAGAAAGTGGCAGTTCTGGAAAGCCTCCTCGATCTGGCATTGTGATTACCCATCAAAGACAACAGGAGGGCTGGCGCCAGCGAAGGGACCGATATCGATAACAGCAAGAAGAGAGACGCCGAGAGGAGTGGAATCGGCATAAGGATCATTGGAGGTGTCCGTTTTTTATTCATTGTTGGGAAGAAGGTATTAAATTACCTACTGTTGAAAATTGCCCAGAGTGCAATGGTTATTATGGGGTTAATCGTTTAGAAAGGAGGTTTTAACCTGGCAATCAAGGTTTGTCCATCAATGAGCCGATCAGAGGTAAAACATCAGTACATGATCGGCTGGGGGGCAGGCTTAGTGTACATGAGAGGCTTGGTAAACGCGTTGCATATTTTCCAAGAAACCAAGAGGAGCTTGAAGAGATGGCAAACACAAGAGTTCCTGATGAAGAAATATTTTACAGGGATCCTAATATACGTCGTGTAGAGTCAACTAGGACCTATTATCAGCCAGTTTGGAAAACTAAACTTCCTCAATGGTGTCTAGAAGGTTTGACAAAGACACAGAAAAGGAGGATGCAGCGAGAGCATCAAGAGGACTTATACCAAGAAGAGAGTTCCTCGAATGAGAGATCTGGTAATCAGCAGTGGCAAATAAAGCACAAAAATAAAGGCCCATCGGCAGATGTCAATATGGTGTTTATGTTGCCGATGGAATTTTTGGCACTCCCTGATAATGAGGAAGAAGCTGTTTTCTCTAACCAAATAGCTCAATTAATGCTAGATCCAATGATGGCTGTTTTTGAGAAACCTGCCGATGATGAGAGACAGCATCTCAAGGCTTTGTTTGTGAAAGGCAGAGTCGATGGGCAGCCTGTATCTAAGATACTTATTGATGGAGGAGCTGTGATTAATATTATGCCTTATGTGATGTATCGGAAACTTGGTAAGGGAGATCAAGACTTAACTAAAACCGATATGATGCTAAAGGATTTTGAAGGCAATGTGTCACCGGCTAAAGGGGCAGTGTGCGTTGAGTTGACCATCGGCAGCAAAACCTTACCGATGACTTTCTTTGTTATTAATGGCAAGGGTGCATATAATCTGCTTCTAGGAAGGGATTGGATTCATGCTAATTGTTGTGTTCCTTATACAATGCATCAGTGCCTCGTATAATGGATTGGGGATAAAATTGAAGTTGTCCCTGGTGATTCTTCTTATATCATCGCATCGGCAGAATCAGACATTTATGAACGAACCAAGTGCATATCAGGATTGGGAAAAAGAGTTCCTCAAGGTTGCCGATTATGAAATTCCACCGATCCAAGCAGTCGGTTCTGAAGAAGAATTTTAATGGATATGTTTGCCAATGATGGAAAATTAGGTCAAGGGTTTACATCGGCTGATGATTTAGTAGAAGTAGATATTGGTGAGGGTGATAGGCCAAGGCCTACTTTTATTAGTGCTAAGTTAAGTTCCAAGTGTAAACAGCAATTAGTCAATTTGTTAAAAGAATATAAAGATTATTTTGCTTGGGATTATACTGAAATGCCTGGATTAGACTGATCGATAGTTGAACATCGGTTGCCTATTAAGTCTGGATTTCGGCCACATCAGCAGCCAGCGCGCCGATGCAATCCTAATATACTTCCTGATATTAAGGCCAAAATAACTAAATTGATTGAGGCAAAGTTTATTCGGCAGTGTTGATATGCGGAGTGGATTTCTAATGTGGTTCTTGTTTACAAGAAAAATGGGAAACTTCGTGTTTGTATTGATTTCAGGAATCTCAATAAAGCCACACCGATGGATGGTTATCCAATGCCGATTGCTGATTTGTTGATTGATGCTGCAGCAGGACATCAAATTATCAGCTTCATGGATGGTAATGCGGGTTATAATCAAATATTCATGGCTAAAGAGGATATTCCTAAGACTGCTTTTAGGTGTCCAGGTCATGTGGGATTATTTGAATGGATAGTTATGACGTTTGGTTTGAAAAATGCCGGTGCTACTTATCAAAGAGCTATGAACTTTATTTTTCATAAATACATCGGCACATTAGTAGAGATCTACATCGATGACATAGTGATTAAGTCTGGAGATATCACAAAGCATCTAACCGATCTATGAAAGATACTGGAGTGCACAAGGAAGCATGGATTAAAGATGAATCCTAATAAATGTGCATTTGGTGTATCGGCAGGACAATTCTTGGGTTTTATGGTGCATCAGCGGGGCATTGAAATTAGTAGAAAGTCTATTGAGGCAATCAACAAGGTGGTTGCTCCTGCCAATAAAACTGAATTACAATCTTTGATCGGTAAGATTAATTTTATCAGGAGATTCATATCTAATCTGTCGGGTAAGATCAAGGCTTTCAGTCCATTACTGAAATTGAAAGCCGATCAGGAATTTAGATGGGGAGATGAGCAGCAATTAGCCCTAGATGAAATTAAGAGCTATTTAACAAATCCTCCAGTACTAGTTCCACCTCAACACGGGAAACCTTTCAGATTGTATTTGTCAACTGATGATACTATTATTGGTTCAGCTCTTATTCAAGAATTTGAGGGGAAAGAACGTGTTATTTATTATTTGAGCAGACGGTTAGTGGATGCTGAAACCAGGTATTCAGCTATCGAGAAATTATGTCTGTGTCTATACTTTTCTTGTATTAAGTTGATGCATTATTTACTATCGGCTGAGTGTACTGTCATATGCAAAGATGACGTGGTCAAATATATGCTGTCGATGCCCATATTAAGTGGTAGAATTGGCAAATGGATTTTAGCATTATCAGAATTTGACCTATGTTATGAATCGGCTAAGGCAGTTAAGGGACAGGTTATGGCTGATTTTGTTACTCAACATTGCAACACAGTGGATTCTCTGGAAATTGCTCCTTGGACACTTTTCTTTGATGGGTCTACATGTGGTGAAGGAGCAGACATCGACATTGTGTTAATTTCCCCTCAGGGGAAGAAGTATGAGTTTTCATTGCCGATTGTTACTACATCAACAAACAATCAGGCTGAATACCAAGCTCTGATAAAAGGGTTAGAATTGTTTAAGGAAGTACGTGCCGATGCTGTTGAAGTTTTTGGTAATTCTATGCTAGTTATAAATCAGTTGGCTGGAATTTATGAATGCCAAAGTGAAGTTTTAATTTCATATTATGAGAAATGTCTGCAGTTGTTGAAAGGGTTTAGGAATTTTCATCTGAAACATGTTTCTCGATTGCATAATGAAGAGGCTAATCGATTAGCTCAGCATGCTTCAGGGTATCAGCCTCTTCAAGAAGTGTTAACATCGACAGTTGATACCGTTGACTGGAGAAAGGAAATTGTTGATTATTTAAAGAATCCATCTAAAAAGGTTGAAAGACGTATAAGGTTCCAAGCTACCAAGTATGTGCTCCTTGATGATGAATTATATTACCGTACCATAGATGGAGTTTTACTCAGATGTGTTGGCATCGATGAATCAAAAGGCTTGATGGGTGAGATTCATGAAGGAGTATGTGGGGCTCATCAGTCAGCTTTCAAGATGAAATGGATGATCAGAAGGAATGGATATTATTGGCCGACTATTCTCGAAGATTGTTTTAAATATTTTAAAGGATGTCAGGAATGTCAAAAATTTGGTAATATTCAAAGAGCACACGCATCGGCTATGAACCCCATAATTAAGCCTTGGCCGTTTCGGGGTTGGGCTAATGATCTCATCGGTCAGATTTATCCACCATCGAGTAAGGGGCATAAATTTATTCTGGTTGCTACCGATTATTTCACAAAGTGGGTTGAAGCAATTCCTTTGAAAAAGGTGACATCGGCTAATATGATTGATTTTGTGAAAGAGCATATTGTTTACCGATTTGGTATTCCTCAAACCATCACTACCGATCAGGGTACCATGTTTACATCGGGCGAATTTGATGAGTTTGCTATAAGTATGGGGATTAAAGTTTTGAATTCTTCACCATATTATGCCCAGGCTAATGGTCAGGCTGAGGCTTCTAACAAAGGAAT
The DNA here is from genome assembly GCA_038087645.1 of Saccharum hybrid cultivar R570. Classification (NCBI taxonomy): domain Eukaryota; kingdom Viridiplantae; phylum Streptophyta; class Magnoliopsida; order Poales; family Poaceae; genus Saccharum; species Saccharum hybrid cultivar. The sequence goes on along the minus strand of JAQSUU010000115.1, from coordinate 25,465,954 downwards.
TATCAAGCTCATTAAGCGCAAAATTAAAGAATATCCTAAGAGGTGGCATACGGTATTAAATGAAGCCTTGTGGTCATATCGGATGGCGTGTCATGGTGCCACCAAGGTAACACCTTATCAGTTGGTATATGGACACGACGCAGTATTGCCTTAGGAGATTAAAACTGGCTCTAGGCGAATACGTTCTCAAGATCAATTAACAGCCGATGACTATGATACCCTTATGAAAGATGAGTTGGAAGATGTGGCAGGTCATCGGTTAAAGGCTTTAGCTAGCATCGAAGAGAATAAGAAAAGGGTAGCCAGATGGTATGACAATAAGGTGAAAATAAAGGAGTTTGTTGATGGGGATTTAGTTTGGAAGTTAATTTTACCGATTGGGACTAAAAGTTCAAAGTTTGGCAAATGGTCGCCTAATTAGGAGGGTCCATATCGGATAAATCAATCTGTTCCTGATAATGCATATATTCTCGAAACCCTCGAAGGGGTTGTGTTCCCCAGAGCATTAAATGGAAAATATTTAAAGAAGTATTACCCTAGTATCTGGATAGATGCATAAAAGTATAATTGCCAATAACAATCCTATCGGCTAGAGTTAAAACAAAGTATTAATATCTTATTGCCGATGCACTAGATGAGAATTACAGGTTTAACAAAGATTGGATAGCTGATATTGCACGCAGGCGAATTTCATCGGCTTCCTTCAATTCTTTAGCGTCTTCATCGGCAACTCCCTCCACAGGCTTGAGTTTCTTTTTCAAGGCCAAGGCCTTGCGAGCTTGGACATCCCTTTCTTGCTGAAGGGCTTTGATGACGTCAGGAAGCTGGTCTTCTTCTTGCTTGGCGTGTGTTAGGGCTGCTTCAATTTCTTCCAGTTCAGCTAGAAGAGCTGCTCTCTTTGCCGATAGATCCAGAATTTTCTGCTTAAGATCGGCACCTGAGGTTTGCAAGTTGCTGATGCTTTTGTGCTTCTCATCGGCAGTTTGTTTTAGCTACAGCATCTCTTCCTTGAGCTGGGCTTGAGCTGCTCTATCGGCGATACGGTGAGCAGCCCGTTGATATTGAAGTTGTCGGCTCTCTAGATGGACTGCTGGGAAGAGAGTTTCTTCAACATCGGCAGGAACTTGGCCATGGATTGTCTTGAAGATAGTCTTTGCAGGATCTGAATCGTTTACCAATTGAGCAGTATCTTGTTGTAACAGATTCAGAAGGGCTTCTAGCTTGCCATAGATTTCTGCCGATATTGTTCCCAATGCCAGGGAAGAACTCGCTTCTTCTCCATCATCATCAGAGACGTCGATAGCAAAAGAAAACAAGCTATCGGGAGAATCTTGTTCCTGTGAAGAGAAAAGGAAGTCAGAGATTCTACCTAAGGATAGATATGGATATTATAAATTGAATAGGTCAATCGGTTTACCTGCTTCAAGGCAATTTCTTGGGCCTGGCTGGAGGGAGCAACTTGAAGGGGGTCATGTGAAGGATCGGCAGAGGTTGCCGATGGGATGTCTTCTACGACTTCATCAATAGTTGGCCCTTGGGGTATAATGGCCGATGATATATTTTGTGCAGGAGGGTCAACTTGTTCAACTACATCGGTTGGCTGACTAATAGGTGTTGGAGCGGATGCAGGGACTGGCGTAGATTTCTGTCGTTTTTGCTGAGCTTCGGCATAAGTTATAGCTTTACGCTTTACTTGGATCTCAGTGACAGTTGGCTGGGGGGCATCGGCACTTGTTGATTGAGGAGCTTGAGCGCTTGGTATGCTTGCCAATGTACCCATTTGTTGCTGCAAAACAAGTGTGAGATCGGATATTTAACAGATAAAATGTAAAGATAAAAGAATACCTCTGAAGGCTGGTTGGAGGTAGTGGTGCTTGATGTTGGAGGGGTTGTCAATGACGATCCAGCCGCAGCTCTTACACCCTGATGGTTACATGTTAATATAGTTTGTATCGGCAATGAATAAAAATAAACAAGGTTATTACCTTAAAAGCCATAATTAGGCTTGTAGCGGCAGCCATTGGAGTGGCCCTAGATGTTGCCAGTTTTGATCTGGAGGTGATAGTCTTGGCACGGGTCCTCTGGAAAGTTAAAGCGGCTAAGGTGGGGGCGTTGTAGCCGATCATTGAAACTGGGGAGATAGGTTGGAGGTTGAAAGGTTTCCCACTCTTGCTTATGGATGGAACTGGGTCATCGGCCTGTTACGAGAAAGATTAGCTGCCGATATATGAAAAGAAGAAACAAAAGAAAGTTAAAAGAAACTTACTACGTCGTCAGGAATGGCGTAGTCGGGATCGATCATGTGCCGATATGTATGGACGGATGTTGAAAATAATTGTTCCTTCCATTCTTGCCACCATTGCTTATATGATTCTGTAATAAAAGACGCTGGTGACCAGGCAGAGAGATCAACATTTGAGATATCGACATACGTGGTATTGGAATTTTTCCCACTACCAAATGTGTTCACCGGGATTGCCCTGGGAGTAATGATGGCCATCATAAGCTCATTATCTTGGTTCAACTCGTCATCGGCAAAGTTGAAGAGAAGGGGGAACTTGTTCTCTTCATCGATATAGGGTACCCAAGCCCTATGATCGCGAGGGAGACCGTTGTAGAAGTTCTAGAAAAATCTGCCGATTTGATCTTCATTAGCCTCTGTTCCAGGGAGGACAATTATAGCTTCACCGAAGTTGAGAGGAGGGCGTGTTGCCGATTCCTCATCTCTAAGAACATAATCTTCGGCGATTTCTCGTGGGAATTCTTGGACGAAGAAATCCCACTGCAGACGTTTATGCATATGGGCATTTAGCCACATATTGATGAACCACCATGGGCCTCCCAAATTGCCGATGGGTTCACCAAGTAAAAGCTTCTGGGATACTTGGTGGAGGAGGTGGTAGGTGGAGCTCAGAAGGTATCGGCTGAGCGGGAACCTTACACCGTTGGCCAAGAGTTCGGCTGTAGGAAGGAAGGCGTTGGTTGGTCCTACCGATCGACCACAGAAGATAAATTTCTCCAGCCACATATTCAAGAATATGGCGTGTTCCCTCTGGTTAACAGTACCAGTCCTTTGGTATTCCTGGATGTATCTTGTCCAGCCGCCGATGTTGCGTGTGTTCACTCTATATTCAACTTTCCTACCATAGATGGAAGCTTCATCGACAGTCGAGATGTCTAAGCCAGTGAGCATGTATACATCGGCAAGAGTAGGGGCGGATGGACCATGGCCAAACATAAAAGTATTTGTGGTGTCTGACCAGAAGTGAGCGGCAGCTATCATCATGGATTCATTCTTTTGCATATCGGCAATAGATAGCCTAATACATTGGTCTATCTTCCGCTCTGCCCAGTACACCTGCATCGGACCAATCTTTCCACCCTTTGGTGGGTTTGGGCCAAGATCGGAATGTATCTTTCCATAGATTCAAAGAAAAATTTTGAGCTTTGAAGGGAATTCTGTTAGCTTCTGCATTGATCAAGTCAGTTGGATCTGGGTCTCCCATTGGACCTAGGCATTGGAGGGGTGGTTGGTTGGTTGGAATAACCAATTTGTTGCGTAGTTCCTAAGTTCGGAGGATCAAAAGAATGGAAAAAGAAAAAAAATTACCAACTGTATGAACTCGCAAAGACCAAAGGGATCAAGGTAAAAGTAATAGAAGAAGAACGAACCGCAGGAACGTTGAAGTTGATCGCCATTGCTCTGAGAAGGATGAGGGTACAAGCTGGGGACTTGAAGTTGACGCTAGAAGGAGCTCTGGTGGGTTGAGGACGTGCGGTTGTTCGTTAGGGTCGCCGCCGGAGAGAGAATGCCAAAGGTCGAAGTTTGAGGGTAGAAGACGAGCGATCCGGAGAATTCTATTTATAGGCCGCTGGGAGTAGGGGTATTCTTGACTTATCTCTATGCCACGCGCGTGTGGGTCGAGGTGGTTCAGATGGATATGGTAACTGTTCGCACGACAATCAAGGGATTGTACAGAAGATTTGATGGCAAGTAATCATGACTTGGAAGAGATCTTGGTACAGGATCTTTCAGTTCTAAAATGGTGGCGTTGTTATGTTAAGATCTTGCCGATGGGTTGTTATTTTGGTATCTCAACTGTAATTGGGGCAAGAATAGTTGGAAATTATGCGATATTTACTGAGATGCATGAATCAGAGCTAGATTTGATTAAATTCGGTAACAGATTATGTTATGCTTGGAGAATGGGTTGAGAAAAATAGGTAACAACAAGCATTATCTGAAGTAAATTTCGGAGCATCAGTATCTTATACTCCGAAATTGGGGGGCATGTGTTGACATCGTTTTTTGGCACGTGTCAAGATGATCAGAAGGGGCTAATCAGCAGAGGAAAAATTACTGTGTAGGTTGATAACCGATGAAAATGAGCTTGTAAAGAAGGCTGCCTATGAGTGGTGGCGGTGTATGGAGAAGTTAATTCAAATTGAAGTGTTGCCGATAAGGTTAAGGATATTATTACCGATGCCGATGAAAGAAGACTTGAAGGCTGCTGCCGATGAAACATGGAGTGTGCCGATGAAAGAAGACTTGAAGGCTGCTGCCGATGAAACAGGGAGTGTGCCGATGGAAAGGAGGTCGATGGGGATTCTATCGTAGTTGAGGCGGACTAGGGAGTAAGATAGGAATTAATTTCCTTTTCTATGTTGATTAGAGTCTGAGTTGTATCAGAGCCATGTGTTTCCTTAGATTTGGGTTTAGTGTCCTAGTCGTATTTGGTTACGTTTCTGTAGATCAGGATATAAATATAGAGTGAAGGGCAATGTAATAAGGGATCAATCAATATCAAAAACCATCTTTTACTCTTATTTGCATCTATTTACTTTTCGGCGACTTCGTCAATTTGCATACTTTTCCTTTTTACGAGTTCTCATCGATTCAGCGAGTTGCATTGCTCCAGTGCAATCCTCGACAATCCTCGAGTTCCGCGTGAGTACCTCTTGGCCGTGACTTTCGGGCGTATCGCTGTTGTCAGGACCAAAGTGCTCGTATCTTCATCCTTGTCGATTAACAGGTCAAATCGACTGGCACGCTTTGGATATCGATTTCGGGTATTAGCCCTTTGTGTTTGCAGATCCACTTTTGCATCAATAGTGTTGTTGAGGTCAAAATCATGTGCTTCAGCAGAAAGCCTCTCATCTCCATTTGTGTCCATACTCAAATTAGCAGTAGTTCTTCTCGAACTGGATCCGGAGGAACGGGCACTGATTGCACTTATCCCAGGAAACTCAGAATTCAGAGATTCCTTGCCAGAAACCTGGATCTGCACTTCATCACCTCCAAGAATTTCACTTAGAATTTCATCTTCTGGTTTTGAGGTTGCTTTTGTGGTAGCTGTGGAAACAGAATGAAAGGGTTTTTTTAGTTAGATCTTTCGCACATAATTCCACTATAGATTTTTAGCTCCCATAGATCCTATTTTGACAAATTTGTATGTGCAATGCAGTGATACAAAATACTGCATACAATACAGAACTACGAAGAATGTATCAAAGACCAAAAATATTTCATTGCAACCAATTAGGCTGTTAGGCACTTGTTGCTAACAAAGGATAAACCATAGAATAAAATAATTTCTCATATAGAACAAGATATTGCCAGAAATGTTTAATTCTTCATAAGTGACAAGCTGCAAGCACCATCGTTATTCATTAGGGTATAGACGTATAGTGCCAATAATGCATCTCTATTTCTGACTTCTGAGCATATAGATATAGCTCTGATAAAAAATAGTCAAATGTTAAAAAAAATCTGAAATAATATGAACCAGCCCAAACTTTGTACACGACCACCCCATAGTCAAATGTGCTTTATATGATGATGATAAGCAAATTAATATGTAAATTGCATCTTCAATAGAATCCACGCTGATAGTCTGATTTTTTTTCAACAAGGCCTTGATTTTTATCAGTTTATTACGATTTCCATACAACAACAACATAGCCTTTTATCCCAAGCAAGTTGTGGTAGGCTAGAGATGAAACCCAAAAGAGACGAGAAACAGGGAGACACATAAAGGGACATAAAGGGCACGAGACAAAAAGAGGTCACGGTTCAGGCACGTTGATTTCCATAAATAGACTAATTCAATATATTTCACAGCAGTATCAAGTATCAACCAAATCACAGTTCTTCACTGAAACACATATCAGGTCAAAAGGATAAGCAAAAGAAAATAGACCTCTTGCAGCTATATTTCTGTGTCCATATCTCAATTCATAGCGTGCTGCTTCCTCAAGCTTTTTGCAAGGATCACAGATTCTAACAGGTGAATCGCCCTGTCCACGTAAAACCATCCTTTGCTGGGTGCAGCTGTTCAGAACACGCCCCCACATCTCGGCAATGGTGCTACATCAATTTATCCAAAAGTTAACACAGCCCCTTATGAGACCATAAGGTTACAACAGAGTTCACTGACTGTGGAGCATGTAATGTAAACGGAGCATAACTAAGTGAACCAAAACATTAGGAATCCCATGAAACAAATAGTTGCATCAAGCATGATAGTTTTACGAGACTATGAAGGAGGACTAAATAAAGCAATAAACTACACTTTTCACTAACAAAACAGAAAAAATCAAATTTGATTTACCTTCCTAGTAAAAAAGGTAAACTGAACAGAACAGCCCTGGCAGTGAGGTGCATCCACCTCCCAGGTGGCGCCTCGCATGGACGGCATCGAAGGCAACCGAATATTCTCCATAATCTTTGCAAAAAAACGAAGTTAGTAGGAACACACAACACAATACATGTATATAAACACTTGTAATTTGATCAGATCCAGAAACAAAATCGCCAAATAAAGCTTAGGGTTTGAGTCGATTTCGCACAGCAGCAGGAAGGGGAAAGAAGGGGTGTGCATACCTAGTGGGTGTAACACCCCAGGTGTTTATCACCAATTAAGTAGTGGGTTTAAGCTCAAACATGATAGATTAGTGGAGATGACGATGCCAAAGTCAAACCTATGGAAATAAACCCTAACCTAAACTTGGATATTGCACCCTTGCTTACATATAGGCTCAATTAAAAGATATATGCTTGGGTGTTGTTATCAAAGTATCTTCACATGTCTCACATCAATAACTATCTATATTGATCCCTGGAAAAGTTTCATGAAGTTTGGAATCAAAAAGTTACATGAAATGATAAGTCATATATTTGTTTCGATGGCTTTACTAAGTGTTTGAATTGCACCATTAAGTGGATGGAATTGTAGATCATCAATCAAACCTTGCAACCTTACCCAAATAACTCTAGATGAACTCTACAACAAAAGTCATGAAGGGTTCGTGTTGAGCAAACGTCAAGAAAAAGGCCTCAATCGGTCTAAAACTCTAGTTTGAGCTTTTATCGTAATGCTGCATTGACTGAGATGAAAGAATGATTTTTGTTCAAGATATAAGGTTTGACCTTAAATAAGAGTTGTAGTTTAAGTTGAATAGAACAAACTTTGTTTAATACTCAAGAGCTAATTTAGTTCCTAGCTAGGTCAAATAGAGCTCACAAGAATCAACAAACTGTTGTTTTGAGAACCCTGAAATTTGGCTAAGTATAGATGACTGAACTTCCAGTTTTCGGTTTCAATGTACCCACCTTTGGTGAATTTTAGTTTGCAAACCATTTCGAATTTGGGCAAACTCCTTTAAGCAAAGTTGAAGATTAGGTTGTGTACAACAAACTTTGTTTTTGGAGCATACCCTAGTTCAGCTTGGAAATGAGTCAAACAGAGGCTCAAAGTTGCAATCTGTTGCTGTTTTTGGACTTCGCAAAATTTGGCTAAGTATTGGAGCTGATTTCAGTTTTAATGTACCCTCCTTTGGGACAGTATATCTCTCAAACCAAGTCGAACCAAACCTAGATACTTTAAGTAAAGTTGTAGTCCTCATATAGCTCTACAACATTGTGGAATGGGTTTAGCTTTTGCTTGCTCGGTTTGGGAGATGGAGATGGAAGAAGATTGCAGTTTCAGTCGACTTGAAACTGATACTTAGGATTCAGTTTCGGGTACCCTACTTTGGATCCTTGTATCTCTCAAACCAGGCCGAATTATACCTTGACGTTTTAAGAAAAGTTGGATCCGGCATGTAGCTCTATAACTTCTATTGGTGAAGCTTTTACAAACACCGACCGAGTTGGGAGATACGGAGGGAGGAAGATGGCGGATTCAGTCGTACGTTTGAGGTAGAATTGGATTTTTGAATTCAGACAAACAGGCCATGGCCGACCGTCCTCAGCAGCTGTGCGCCGCGTGGTGTGGCCGAGCGCCGCGTGGTCCTCCCGTGCGCGTGCATGCTTGCCACCTCACGGCGCTGGTCGATTTGGAGAGCCAAAAGCACCCCAATCTCTCTCGCTCTTTCATTCTCTATCTCCCTAGCCGCTCTCTGTTCACTCACCATGGCAGAGGCGAGTTTGAGCTCGGCCACCGCCGTTCACTCTGCTGCACGCGCTTGCGGGCCGAGCGAGCGCGCCTCCAGCTTCGCCGCTTAGCCACCTTGTCATGGCACACGCTCGCCTAAGCCCGTGCCGCTGGGAACCACCGTGACCTCGTCGTTGCTGACGTGCGCGTCCGCAAGCAGCTGACGCACGTGGTTGGAGCCCTACGGTCCACCTCTGCCTGCCCTGAGGCTGCTAGCAGCCGCTCCATCGCGCGCTGATGACGCTCACCACTGCTACAGCACGCCGGAGCGCTTCCAGCGGTGCCGCCGTTGGCCGCATCACCGCATCCTCGGGTGCACGTGTGGCCGGGCCGCCTCAGGCCGCCTCTGGCTCAACCGAGCAGCCCCACGGGAGCGCCTGGTCCCTGGGGTGCTCCACTCCACTACCCGTCGCCGGCAAGCCCCCCAACAGCCGAACCAGCGAGCTCCGGCGACCCTCTCTGTAAATCCCGACTAGGGACCTCGCGCTCAAATTCGACTAAAGTCAGAGGTCTATGTGCACACTGACAGACTCAAGTGAATAGTGCCAAAAGGGCCTTTTTGTGGTAGTTTTTGCTGATTTTTGAAAAGGCATAGTAAATCATAGAAAATTCGTAAAATAGCAAATGAGGACTTTTTGGAATCCTTGTGAAATTATCTATGCAGTGGATCTATAATATGGCATGTTTTAGTTTAATGTTTTTGCTGTAAAAATAGATTTTTCAGATTAGGTTTTCAATGCTAGTCGCATTTGTCTTTTTCATAACTGCAGTTGTATGGCTCCAAATGAAGTGAAATTTTTGTGGCATGCTACTCATGTGATGTTTGATGTGTGGTAAAAATTTCATGAATTTTAGTTGTAGTATGAGTGAGTTATTGATTCATCTTGCTCTCACATGAATTCTTGCATTAGCCATTTGTCTTTTTCATAGAGGTTGATATATATGTACAAATGGTTTACAATTTGTATAGTAAACTATTGGGAGCATATGTAGGCCACTGTAATTTTGGTAGAATTTATTGTGCACTTTTGATATGTGTTCCCAATTCCCCCTAATTATCTAGATAAATTAAGAAATGTATTAAAAATAATTTATTTAGCAATGGGCACTATGTTTTCTGGTGTTTATTAGTTATGTGTGACATGTTGGTAAAGTTGGTTTTGTCCAATTATATGTTTGCAACATAAGTTAATAATTATTTCTTGCAAATGAGGTTTCTGGACAGATCTGGAAACTTAGCAAAGTTCTTCATGATATTGTGCTTTGTTGTTAAACTTATTTACATAAAAGTTGTAGATAATTCATGTATCTAGCTGCTGTTAAAATTTGGTATCATTTGGTCAAGTAGTTTTTGAGTTATAGATGTTTAAAGTCAGGTTCCAGATTTGGTTGATCTCTGTTTGGAGCAGACCAGAGTCTGTAGTTTCATCTTTTCGACCAATTAAACTTGGGAATCAGGCTTAGTGGATATTAAATGAATTGTAGACAATTTCATAAGCTTTCCAGAATGTCTTCTTGCAAGTCATTTGGATTTAGGGATCTCCAGTTATGATTGATTTACTGAGCTACTGTATGGATGTCCAGAAAGTGATAGATTTTTAGTTGTAGTGCTTTGATTAACTTTGCCATGCTAGTGTGTTGAAGTGTGACTCATACCTTTGAAAGTACTTGGGTTGGTACCCTAGGATCTTATAAGACTTGTGTCTTGATTGATGTGCTTGCAATCTTCTATGTTATGCCCTAATAAGGATTAAGTTAATTAGCTCTAGGTGTTTATGCGAACTTTGGTATGCTTGTTTGATTACTTTGTTTATTTCACTTCTATGCATTCATACACATGCATTATTGCACCTCATTTAGGTACGCTAGCTAAAGCACATGAAGGACCTGATGTGGAGCTAAACCGAAGATGGAGTTGGTGGATCTATCCCGAAGATAGAAAGACCGAACAAGTGTTAGATGGAGGGAATGCTCGCCAAGCGAGTTTCTTCTGACATGCTCTAACTTGAGTCGGATCCCAGGCAAGTCCCGGAGCATTATAAGCCTCCTATCTTCAAAGCAATTAATTATATATATGTTATAAGTATTGTTGCGTTAAGTAGTAGAAGTTGGTTGGAAACCCTTGCTGCATTATATCATTCCTTGTCCAGTTATATGAATCCTTGAATCCTATGTAGACTAGGATCGAATAGATGCTTAGCACTGCTTTAAGCGGTAGAAGTCAGGTGATTTCCTGTCACCTGCGAGATGTAGGGATATTTATATATGGCACGGTTAGCTATATTTGCTATCGTGGAATGGAACCATGTGTTAATAAAATGAAATGAGACCGGGCGGGATGACGATAGTGAAGCAACAAGGCATGGAGGTCTTGGGTGTGGATCTATCCCTGTCTGAGTCGTTTAAGGACCGATTCGCTGTACGTCCTTGAGTCATGTTGAACGTAGTCTAACACTTAGTTGGCCGGATAAGTCGTTCCGACCGCGAAGTCGAGTAATATGGTTCAGGCCGGGAATCGAATGGTAGGTTACATCTTGGAGGAGAGAAAGGATGTGCTTGGGGACATTGGCGTGAGACCAAGGGGGGGTTAGAGTCCCTATCACCTGGCAGAGTGTCGCCCTTGGGGACGCGACATTATTCGGACCCGCGATTCCTGAACTGTACGAAAGGTGACCTGAGCAGCCCTCGCCAGGCGTGACTCGGTGAGTGTTAGAAATACCCCTCCAACTGGATAGGAATTCGATTCGAATCGCCATCGCTCCCGGTTAGTGAGCACTTGACTTGAGCAGCGGCAACGTAGATTCCATTAAATTAAATGGATGGTTAATTGGATAACGATGGAAAGGTTGCCTCAATTTATACCTGCTATGGTTAATATTGTTTGCTCATAATAAAGTGAGTGCTCTAGTACAGGTTCTAATATAGATGACAGGTTAATGATAATTAACTTGATGCTTAAGCATTAATGATTACTTATCTATATTAAGCTTTTATGCAAAATGTTGTCAAGCTAGCCCACTTTATATCAGCCTTGCATGATCCTTGGTGTCACCTTATTTCTGGTTTTTGACGGGTAAGTCTAGCTGAGTACCTTCTCGCACTCAGGGTTTTATCCCCACTTGTTGCAGGTTGTGATGTTTCTTGGCGACTGCAAGAGTTGGTTGGCTCCTGCCTTAGTGGCGGAGTGTGATCATGGGCATGATCCTTCTGAGTTATCTTCTCTCTAATGCTTTTGTTGGAAGTCCACCTTCATAATGGCATGTATTTGAAATAAGGGTTTTGTTAGTTTCAAATTACTTTGCTTCCGCTACTTTTGAACTTAAGTTGTAATAACTATGTTGAACTCCGATGTATATTGAATTACTTGTGAAATGGTTGTAACATGTGACTTGTTATGTTGAATTACTACGATCTTGGCTTGTATGTTGGTTGGTTTGAAATCCCTTGTGATTTCATTGGACTACCGGAGTTATATGGGCTCAAGTGCGAGAATTTGATCACTTCGGTGATTGTTTTTGTACTTGTGCTCTTATAATTTGGACGGTTCCGTTACAGTGGGTGCCCGTCACCGGCGACCTGGGTACCTGGCTAGAGTAGAGCGGCGGTCGCCCAGGGGGGGTCGTGGCCACCCCACCATAAAGAAATGCCGAGATCTAGCAGCGATGCATGCCCGACTTTGGATTATTTTCGACCCTTTGTTTTCAGATGGGCGGTTCAGATCCATCCTACATTGCCGCCACTCGCACCGGTCGGTGACTTGGCTTTGTGAATGAAGTCGGAAACCGGAGACGGAATCGACGGAGTTCCGGTAAACCATTTTTCTTTGTATGTAATGACAAAATATTCTTTTAAAGATTTTTCTCATCAAATACAGTTCTTGTAATGATATATAACATATGGGCTACAACAGTACATAACATTTTTGTTGGTCCTAGAGTCATTGAAAAGAAACTAGAACATCAGATTTAAGAAAATAATTTTCGAACAATAGATATGGCTAAGATAGAAAACACAATTATTGCTAATATTTTTGCAGCATAAATGGAGCATTCACAAACATGAGTTGCATGGCTATCGCAGCCATTATGGTTCTGTTTAGCCATAGATTACACAATCCTTCACTACATGCATGGCTACCACAGCCATTATGATTCTATTCGGCCATACATTACATACTGATCTATTGCAGTTCATGATTGGAATTCACGCGCCCTGTCATTACCAGAAATTAATATTCATTTCAGTAGACATGGCAATGCAAAGATCTGTATTATGCATCTTAAGATCTGAAGTCGTAATGGCCAAATATCATCGATGATAATTACCAAACACTTTAACCAGTAGCTTGGAATAGTAACCCATATGTGCAATGGGGAACGCTAAATAGTAGCAAATTACACATTTTGCAACCAACAAGTCTACCAAGATCATTTAATCGATTAATAGAGTGGCATGTTTTTTGAAAGCTAAACATCCAATAATAAGCATAAGTTGATCATCCACAAACAATTTGTTGCAGCTGATAGAATAGCTATTAGTATACAGCCTCCGGCTGTTAGCCTACCCTCATATTCAGTGCCACGGCCTGACCAGCCAATTTGATACATGTCACCAGAAACTGTTAAGGGACATTGGTTAAGGAAAAAGATAACGAATGTAAAAGTTATTATCTATATATCTATACTATCCAAGAGAAGCAAACAGCACATCATATTGCATCCATGGGCAGGAACTCAGAGAAATGAAGCATCAGATGGATACAAACATCCACACGTTTCAGTGTCCCCTCACCCATCTATGTCAATATCAGCAATATTTTCTGGCCTTTGTTTCGGTTGGTTTGGGCATGCAGGCCTCAAATATGCCAACCACTGCCTCATGTGGAACACTCCTTTTAGCCTGCAAAAGTTAAGAACTATAGGTTACTTGCATCAAGGCTAGAACCAACATCCTACAGGGAAGCACACAATACAGAACCAGATGCACTACTAAATATTTGTATCAACTAAGTTTCCAAAATCAAATTCAGGTACATAATCATGGCGTATGCACTATTAGTTTCATCTGCATCGTTAGATTTTAGATTCTAAATAACACCAATCAAAATACAACCTCGTCTTCTCGGTAGTACTATAAGAAACACCAATCCCCACAAATAAAATGTAATTCACATAATACCTAAGAGACGCGCACAAGCTCCATCTAACTATCTACAGCTATACAATTAGCCTAACATTCAATTGTAAGTCAAATCTAATCCACCTCACTGGATTAAATAAGACAAATCTAATCCATCTAACTATCTACAGCTATACAGCAAGGCCAAGGTTGCTGTCCCGACTCCGGACTGTAGGTTTGTTCATAGAAAGGTAGAGGGCTTTTTCGCAAAATGTACAGAGACAGACGTCGGCACAGCAATGAGCCACCAAGGCTTCGAACATTGTGGTGCTTCCAAAGCGGTATCCTGTTAATCATGCTTCTTCTCGCTAATTGAAAAAACATCAACAGGCAGTTAGGAGAAAAGGGCAATAACTTTTTTTTGAAACTCAAAAGGGCAGTAACAGAACCACTCAAGTAGAACACTTTACCATTCCATCAATACTTCCAAGCCGACTTGACGTGGGTTACTTAGATTAGAACACAAAGATACGATCTGACCAGAATTCAGTGTTTTCGCCACTAATAACTCCTAAACATTTTGATTCTCAACTACAAAAGTTTACTAATCACTTATACAATCTTAGGTAACATGCAGACAGATGGGCTACTCAGCAAGGTCATTTTGTTTGTTGGATACGCTTAAGTGACTGATCACAGGCACAAGCACCTAAAGAGCCACTTAAATGGAATATATGCCACGTTGATAGCTATCCATTATCTGCATTGTTTCTAAGACTCCTAGCTGAAGTCATTATTAACAACACAATAACATAGAATCAAAAGAAATAGCTCATGTATAGAAGATTTATTTTCAGTCGAGGATCATTCTCTCATCCTAGGAAATATTGCCAACAGTCATGCTTGAATTTTAACAGGCTCAGCATCAAGCTATAGAGTTTGTTACTCAGCGAGACTACGATACCTTAAGCAAGCTATAGAATATCAGCAGGCTCATCAGCAAGCTCCCATTAGCAAAAAAAACTACATATCTATGAATAGACCTCTATCGCCAGTGTTATTCAAAGAAAGCTATAAATATACAGCTGGGATACTACACATGTTAGAACTCCAATGCAGCTATCAAATGTTAGTAAGCAGAAACACAGCATCTTTCCTATCAGGAAAAGGACTTGAAATAGCATGTTCAATTTTAATCAGGGAATAATGTTGTAGTATGATAGCAACAACAGATATTTTATGTGTCTCCCTGTTTCTCGTCTCTTTTGGGTTTCATCTCTAGCCTACCCCAACTTGCTTGGGACAAAAGGCTATGTTGTTGTTGTTGTTGGGGTTGCTGTCCAAAAACTTCAGCATGAATCCCCAAGTGACAGATGCTCTTGCTAGTTTCAGCCAAGTATTCCGATGGTACCATCACTGACCCAACTGTTGTAGTCGCAAGGTTAGGTCTTAGATTTGCATGTCCCTGACTACAAAAAGGAAAGAAAAAAGAGGGGGATTTTTCATGCTTTCTCCATGCTTGATGAGGAGCTTTGTGTGGAGATCATTGCCCATAGCCTTTTCTTCCTGTTTGCAGGTCACAAGATCAACAACTGTCAGGTTCTATTTATATTTAATAAAACATAAATCTGCATATAAAAGGACAAATGGGTGGCAGGCTCAATGCTACTTCTTGGTGGTCGAATCAGCAACAAGCTACAGGATGTAGGACATACAGCAAAATTTCGATGATGCAAAGTCATCATAGAGATAGTGCAGGCAAGCATCAACATTCCTAAAACCAATCAATTTGTCCATTTGATAGAAGAATTGAAATACAAGAACTAACAAATTCTAGAGACTTTTTTTTTGTTGTTTCACCTTGCAAATCCAATCCATGGTGTCTCTCCTGTATGAGGACTTCCGTGCTCCAGCCTCCACCAGCGACTGCATGGCCTCATCTGTCATAGGGAGCACAGTGGCATCGGCTCGCAGCTACCCAGGCAAGGACGCTGCTTGTATCTTCCCTCCTCGTGCCACTTGATGTTTTTTGGGAAGCCAGATCAGCCGTGGGTTGCTGCTATTCTCAGATCTGGCTCACAACACCCTCAACAATGTGGATTGAAACTTGGCACCACTAGATCTAGGAATTGACAGTCACACCATCGTCAGCCCACCATGGATTTGTTCCTTGACAGAGGGTGTTGCTGTGTTAGAACTTAGTGTGCCAATTAAATTTCTAAGAGAAACAAATAGTGTGGCAGGGATCTAGGAATATCAGAAGAGTCTTCTTACAAATTTGGCGGCATGACAGAACTTCCTCAGACATCCTTGATGCTTGCTTGCAGTGGTGGATCTACGACAGTGGGGCGAGATCCTGAACCAGAGTGGCTAGCGCCTCCAAACAAAAATTGACAAAAAATGGTTCTGTATAAACCACAAAAGGGATGAGAGAAAGGACCTGGACAACAGCCACAGCTTGGAACGCAAGGAGGAGGAGCTCGGACCTGAGGTGCCATACCGCTGCCATCATTGCTCGCTAGCTTGTTCCTTGGCGCTGTAGACCAAAGCACCGTCGCGATGCGCTCCTGCTCGCCGCCCTTGCGAGCGAGCCCGTGCGTGATGCCCCACAATGGCGTCTACTTATCCTAGGAACGATGGCCCCATGACCCACCGCCCCTGTGAGCGAACCAACATAGACCAGGAATGGCGGCGTGCCGGCGTGGCGAGTGGCGGCGGCGGGTGGGGGAGAAGAGAGAGAAATGAGAGAAAGGAAGAGGTGGCCAGGGCTGTGGCTCGCGAAGGGGGGGTTCTCAGCAAAATCATATGTGGGGGGTTTTACGAAACAACGACGCCGATATCGAATTTTCTCTTCTTCACATCAAAATAAAGTTTAGATCAAGGGTACAAATGTTAAATATCTGAACGCATATACTGTACATCCCCTGGTGGATTTCATACAATGTGAAGGATCTTTCTGGAAAATATCTGAGGCCACGGAGGCCAGAACTCTGTGATCTTTAATCAACCCCGATGCGAAAGAATGACAATGCCATGGGTCGGCCATCCGATGTTTGGGGCCTTTCCTCTTTGGCCCGTCGTGTCATCGCCCCTGCTTCCAGCGCCGCCATCTGCTCCTTCCTAGCTAGCATACGGTGGAGGATGCGAGTGCATGGAATCCTAGCATGCCTATGACTTGGTGCTGGATGCAATCAAATATCTATTGAGTGAAACACTATAGACGGGCACAATGAAAAGAAAACATATATTTATTGACATTATTAAAATTGTATTGATCAGATCACGGATGCATTACAAGAACCAAGAACACTCATGAATTGGTTTGGAGAATCTATGTATCGGTGTTTGTTTATGTATAGCTCAACCAAGATATCTATCATTGTCTGCAACTACATCTACTCCAGCATCTCCGTTGAGGATGCGCCTACATCGAAATGTCCAACAGCACTCCTGAGGATTAATACTTCTCTCACAAGAGGCATGGACACACGAACATTTACGCTTCTTGGCCTCCTCCATGCAATTTAGGGAGCACTGCAGATTCTGATGAACACCGCATACACCATTAATTATGGGGTTGCATACCGTCTCATCTGCCTTGTCTGCATGCAATACAATTTGTAGCGCATAATATTAGCAAATCGTGAGCTTATGAAACCATATATCATATCATTACAAAGCAGATATATAGATGCATACTTTCTTCCAAGTTGGAGAGGGAAGTAGGCATGATCACAAGAACAATGCAAAAGGCGGCACAAACGGCCCTTGTTGTGCAAGTCTTAACGAGTGCCATTAGGAGAACAAAGTACACTACAGAAATGTCCGTAACTCTTCCTTTTTTCTATGCTTATTGCTTTGTTTACTTTCCACATGGTTATATAGAGGGATAGACACATGCCAGTTCTTGAATATTTAAGTCTCTATCATAAATGGTTTGATATTTGTATTAGTGTCCCTTATATCATTTCTTGAATAATTGAGTCTCTATCATAAATGGTTTGATATTTGTATTAGTGTCCCATATATCATAAATATTTTGATATCTTGTATCAGTATCCAATATGTCATAAATGTTTTTATATCTTGTGTCAATATCCAATATATCATAAATATTTTAATATCTTATATCAGTATCCAATATATCATAAATGATTTGGTATCTTCTATCACTATCCAATATATCATAAATGTTTTGATATCTTGTATCACTATCAATATATCATAAATGTTTTGATACTTTGTATCAATATCCAATATACAATCATAAATGTTTTGATATCTTGTATCAGTATCCAATATACAATCATAAATGTTTTGATATCTTGTATCAGTATCCAATATATCATAAATGTTTTTATATCTTGTGTCAATATCCAATATATCATAAATATTTTAATATCTTATATCAGTATCCAATATATCATAAATGATTTGGTATCTTCTATCACTATCCAATATATCATAAATGTTTTGATATCTTGTATCACTATCAATATATCATAAATGTTTTGATATTTTGTATCAATATCCAATATACAATCATAAATGTTTTGATATCTTGTATCAGTATCCAATATACAATCATAAATGTTTTGATATCTTGTATCAGTATCCAATATATCATAAATGTTTTAATATCTTGTACCGGTATCCAATACATCATAAATGGTTTGATATCTTGTATCAGTATCCTATATATCATAAATCGTTTGATATCTTCTATCACTACACAATATATCATAAATTTTTTGATATATTGTATCACTGTCCAATATCAAATGTTTTTGATAAGGACATGACATATTCGGATATGACCATTGATTATAAGGTGAGCTCATCCCTATATTTGCATGATGATTTTTGGTACAATTCACTTGGTTTCACATGTATATGTTATTATTTGATTGTAGGTACAAATGTATCTCAAAGTGCAAGTCCATCAAAATTGAACTTTCAAGTCATCGACAGTCCGACAATACTCCATTGGGAAGGCCATGACTCTTTCATCTGGAGTGAGTTTGGGGTCCATGAG
Source organism: Saccharum hybrid cultivar R570 (assembly GCA_038087645.1). NCBI lineage: Eukaryota > Viridiplantae > Streptophyta > Magnoliopsida > Poales > Poaceae > Saccharum > Saccharum hybrid cultivar. Next base: position 25,447,366 of record JAQSUU010000115.1, on the reverse strand, counting down.
CACTCGATGGAAAGCTTATTTGTTAAGCTTTTAAATAGATCTAGTCCCACCTCAATATCACGTCAGCAAGGTCTTCAAATCATCGAGATATTCTGCCGCTATTTTCTGTCGGGTGCTACGATGTCATCGCAGGCTTGTCATTCACACTTGTGACTCAGGCCAAGTTGGAGCACGTCCCAAGAAGATGGAGAACACCTAAGAGATGCCCAAAGATGTCCTCATCCTTGGCCACCACTTTAGGAGCCAAGCAAGGACGTCCAAGCCAAGTTGGTGGCCCAATCCAAGTCAAGTTCGAGTCCATCTTAGGCTCTAGGAGCAGCATGTAGTAAAACGGACGCCCAGGTCACATTCGGACTCCTTTTTTGACGATCCACGTATGTATGGAAAGATAATTTGACAAGAAAACCAATGGAAGTGATCCCATGTCAAAATCCCTTCAGAATTAACAGGAATCGTCGAAACAAATTGACATCCAGGATCTGTCAAAGGCGCTGCGTCGCCGTTTTTTGGGCCATTTGGGTCTTGTAACATGTCGGGACTCCTTTCGACGCGAGTAGGGGTCCTTAGATGTCCCTTAGGCTATATAATCAATAGCTTCTGCCTACATTAGGGTTTGGATTTTGCTTTAGATCAATCTATCTTTAAACTCGCCGTTATCGGTTTGTGAAACTTCACATTCGAGTGCTTAATCATACATCCACAATTATCACTGTACTTGAGTTGCATTTTATCTTGTTCTTACTTGTGTTCTTCAATTCATAGCAGGGATTAGCCTTCTTGGCGAGGTCAACCGGATTGTGACACGGTTCATAACCAGAGGGACATGGTGCTAAGGTTGCAGGGTTCGGGTCTTTGTGTCTGAAGTTGGATCGGTATGTCACTTTTTGCTCAAATCAATAGTTATTTTGAACCTGACGGAAGATCGGGAACACAGTCCCTATCAGTTTTGATACTTAAAGTTTGGTATCTCATCCAATATATTATAAATGTTTTGATATCTCATATCACTATCCAATATATCGTAAATATTTTGATACTTAAAGTTTGGTATCTCATCCAATATATCATAAATGTTTTGATGCCTTGTATCACTATGCAATATATCATAAATATTTTGATACTTAAAGTTTGGTATCTTATATCACGATCCAATCTATCATAAATGTTCCTTATCAGATAAATACTTCCTCCATCCATAAAAGAATGCAATTATGAGATCTATGCCGGTCAGACAAGCTCAAGTTTGACCAAGTTTATAGTAAAATAGTATTGATATTTATGTCTTTAAATAAATTGATTATGAAAACATAGACAAGTGGATTGGTGGCTTTACTAAATAATATTCTTTCAATTTTAATTTATAGTTGTTCTATTTTTTTCTAGATATATATAATAATAAAATGGTAGTCGTACAATCACGGGGTCACATTGCTAGCGAAAAAAGTCATAGCCCTGTTCGATTGATGGTTTCTACGGCTGATAAGCCAACTAATGCTATTAAGCGAACAGGGGGCGTGATTCGAGGGGCTCGAACCGTTGAGCCAATATGTTGGCGGTGTCAATAGAAGTCGAATGAATGACGAGGCCATGGGCCGGCCATCGTGTCATCGCCCCTGCTCCTGGCGCCGCCATCTGCTCGCTCCTTCATCGAAGCGCATCCTGCTGCAACTGCAAAGCACCGGGCACCAGCCACCGCCGCCTCTTCCAATGGAAACCATGTCGCCGTCCTCCCGGCGTCCGCGTCAAGGATCTGGACGTGTCATCATCGACACCGAGCCCGTCGTTGGCATCCACGACAGCAGAGGATACAAAAAAAATGATCACACATGAGCTGAGCGAGTCCCATTCCCATTTTTCTGTGCCGGTGCGGTGCCTGCTGCCGACTTTGGTGCAGCAGCACCAGTGCATCGCCACCATCAACAGTTGAATCCAAAAGGACAGGATTGATGTTGATGAGGATCAGAAGAAGGGACAGCGAGCGACGGCGACAGCCGCCGTGGCGGAAAGGCGGCGCCGCGCCGGATAAAGCGACAGGCGATTGTGTCGCCAACCTTTCGGCCGCATGCATGCGCAGCATGGCGACGGGTCGGCATCGTAGCAGTGAGGTGAGGCGCGCACCGACTTTTGTCTCGTCACCGGCGCCGGCGCGGCCAGATTTATACCGGACGTCGCCGTCGGAGAATCACCACCGGTCAAAAGGGCGGCGTGCAAAACACATTGCGTACGACAAGGTAAATCGCAAACACAAGCGCACGGGAAAGCAGAGGTGAACCGAGAAACATACGTGGTTATACATATACAAACATATATATACATTCTGATGATTTAGTGGCTGGTTCACACTGATCCTTTGATATGATCAAGGTGGCTGCAGATGACCCATGCATGTCTCACACCAGTACAGTACATATTACTATCTTTGTTTCCTAGTCTTTTTTTTTTCTTTCCTTTCTTTACTAGACGAATCATGCGGACAAACTCTGGCAGGAGAGCGTGCCACGTCGCCTACAAATCCTCGGTGGTTGGATCTTGATCGAACGACTCAAACCACTCCACGAGTCGCTATCTACAAACTATTCACACACTGTACACACATTAGTAAAACTATTCACGCATCAGCACGAAGGAAATTACTACGCGTACATGAGAAACGTACCAAGAAGATTAAAATTAGCTCTTTCCATTTCCAGAAAATTTTCAAATAAACTAGAATCACTCTAGAACCTAACCAAATATTTTCCACTCCTTCTTCACCATCCAAGAAATCCAAAATAATTTTTAAATTCCTCTCATTCGTGTTTTGTCGATAAACTTAGCAAGTTTATATCTCATCCATCCTAACTCCGAATCCCATAATTCTTCCACCAAAAAAACTTTTAAAATAAAAACCTTACATATTCAAATCATTTTTCCTAATTTTTGGTAATATCCCTTCTTCATTATTAAAAAAATCCAAAAAACAATTTCCAAATTCTTCTCATTCAGACTTTGCCGATAAACTTAGAAAGTTTAATCTCATCAATCCTAACTCTGAATCCCGTAATTCTTCCACAAAAAAATAATCTAAAATAAAACCATACATATTCAAATCATTTTCCTAATTTTTTGTGTTTGTCACAAATACAAATAGCTCTTATTCTGAACAATTCCATTGCCAGCCTAATCTGCATATACCAAGAATTTGTCTTTTTTTCAGCGAACTTCAATGTCTATACTTAGCTAAGAGAAAATTTAAGATATATCGCGGCCATCTCTTCTTCAATTGCTAAATTAACTCACAATCACATATAAATGCAAATGCTACTGTCATTTTTCTCAACGTAAATTCTAAAGCTGTAGGAACCTACAAAATCACCATACAAACCGTCAGATCCATCATATAGCATATTTATTCTACTACTAATATATATAATATCATTTTCCTCATTGGAAAATCATAAAACTGTAGAGCCATCATAAAATCAACACAGGCACATCAAACATGGCGCGGCAACGCCGCGCCCCAAGTTTTCTAGTGAATCCAGCAAATCATGGAAATCCAGCTACTACACACACACACAGATGCCGCGACTCCTTTGCTTGCTTGGTTCTTAATTCATCATTGTCTATATATATACACATTATAATTATCACTGTTTAGATTTGACATGTGCTTAGCAACTTTGTGATGTATGTGCCTTTTCTTTGTTACTAGGGAAATGCTTTTCTATTTGGTTGTTTTCTAATTAGTTGCCTATTTATTGTATTTGATTGCAGTGTCAATTGTCATCTGCTTCTGTTGTGGATGACTATATACTGCTTGTGTGTTGAAGTAGCAGACAATGGACATATATCTGAAAGTATGAATAGCCTTGTGTGTTGGTTAATCGACAAGGTGACCTAGCTGGCTTTGGTCCATATATATGCATGCTCTAAATTAAAGGATCATGCTTCCTTTGCACTATACACACTGGTTTTAGACTTTTAGTAATGAACGCTAAGATATCAATATATAAAATTAAGTATGACACTGCTGGTCCAACACATTAGTTGGAGGGCTTTGTTGTGTCTCAATGGATTTGCTGATGTTTCCATGCACATAGATTTTTTTATATGTATGTATTTACTCTCAATTCTAGCAATGAACATGTACGCCCTATAAATTATGGATGTTTTTGTCACACGCCCAACGCACCCCCTTGGCGAAATAAACGGGCTTGTAGCAGCCCAAGAGGAGGAGACGCCGAGCGACCCCGGCCCTGTGCCCTAATGGGCCATGCGCCTAGGGGTTTTAGACTTTTAGTAATGAACGCTAAGATATCAATATATAAAATTAAGTATGACACTGCTGGTCCAACACATTAGTTGGAGGGCTTTGTTGTGTCTTAATGGATTTGCTGATGTTTCCATGCACATAGATTTTTTTTATATGTATGTATTTACTCTCAATTCTAGCAATGAACATGTACGCCCTATAAATTATGGATGTTTTTGTCACACACCCAACGCGGCCCCTTGGCGAAATAAACGGGCTTGTAGCATCCCAAGAGGAGACGCCGAGCGCCCCCGACCCTGTGCCCTAATGGGCCATGCGCCTAGGGGGAGGGGGGCGCGCGCAGGCCGTGGCTGCCGCAGCTGTCGTCGCCGCCGTCGCCGCCAACATCAATTACTATCTAGGTACCTTAGTTGGTCCTAGTAGAATTGGAAAGAGTTAGTTAATTAAGGAATCAGGATTGTTTAGGAAAGGAGAATCCAAATCCTATAAGGATCTCCAGAGATTGCTTAGGTGCTAAGTCTCCCAGGACTATAAATACAAGGGGGCATATACCTATTGCAATCAAGAATAGAATAGCCGAAAGACCCTTACCTCTCTCCCTCCATCTCTCTACACGTTGTCGCCCGGAGTCACGTCGCCGGCCACCGCCACCACCACGCTTGTTACACTGGTATCAGGAGGCCAAGTCGATCCTTCGGGCACCCATGGCTTCCACTGCCACCATCATGAAGGAGCTATTCCAGGAGTTCTCCTCCAACCTCGACGCCAAACTGGATCTCATCCGGAACCTCAACGACGATGCCACAGTGAACCCCATCGACGAGCTCGCCATCTTGAAAAGCACGTCGGCTCGCCCTCGAGAAAGCAGACGGCTACAGCGACGCCGTCATCACCAACACCAGCAGCAACCTGCAGTTACCCGTTGCGGATCCCACCATCAACCTCGACGGCTACAGCGACGCCGTCATCATCAGCGCCAGCAATAGCCTAAGGTTACCTGCGGTGGATCACACCATCAACCCAGACGCCGCCAACGACAACCTTGCCGTGGATACACAGCAGGTTAGGATCATCACCGACAAAACCTCCGTCACCACAACGATGGAGGAACACCTCTCATCCAGCATCCCAGAGATCATGAGGGAGGTGTCGCACAACTTGTTTGCGGCATCACCAACACTACAGCTGCCCCTCGCTACAGTGCCTGGACCAGAGCATCGACAACGGGTATCCTGCGATCATCACCGACGACGCCACACCCTCGCTGCCTGCTACACATCGCAGTGAAGATGCAGCCAGCCGCGTTGCTGCCGACCACCTCCACAATGACGCTTGTCTCCACGTCAACAACAACCTCGAAGCAGAAATCGAGCACGTCATGATCTGCACCAACAAACCCAAGAAACCATCCTTCGGGCACCTCTTCACCACGGTCATGGAGAACATCAGCATCACACCAACGATTCCAGTCGCGCCCAAAGGAGGAGCACTACAAACAACATCAACAATTGGCAGGTTTGACACCAAAATCACCCCCAATTTTGCTCCTACAGATACATCTAAGGAGTTTCAGGAAGGAACCCCCTTGGCCATGAGCGAAATCACCGCAGACAAATCCTTCAGCAAGATGAAGGAACCTCACCCCTCCAACAGCACCGTGATCATATGGAGGTGTTCAACATCTTAGTGCTGCAACTGCAATTTTTGCCATGCCCTAACACTCCAGGATGGCTCCCAACCTGTCTAGCAGCCACTCAGCCAGTACAGGCAGGCCGCCATCTACTGTAGCCAGCCATCTGGCCACCAGCACAGCAGGTGCCCCCACCTCCACCTAAGGAGAGTCCAACCCTGGCAATGCTAGTACAACCACCACACCAACTAACCGTCATGGCTCGACTGATGACCCTGACATTCGATGGCTCCATGGATCCATTATCGTGGATCTCTAGGCGGCAGTTCCTCATCAGACTACAAGACACACCAGCAGATGACCAGGTTCGCTATGCAACTTTTCTTCTAACCGATGTAACGCAACTCTGGTCCACATGAAGAATGCAGGAGAAGCCAACATCAGATGGGGCAGCCTTCACACAACACTTTGCCCACGACCTCGGCCCCACGTTCAACATCGACACTAACCTCCTCAACATCGGCAACAACGTTGACGTCATCCTCGGCACACCATGACTGGCCAGCTTTGGCTGCGTGATGCAGGACTTCCCCAACATAGAAAGTGCGCGGCCACCTAGGCTTGGTCGCGTGACCTGGGCCTCCCCCTCTTCGAAAGTCAGCTCTACCTTCCGGAGTTCCGGTGGCATCCTCGCTCCTGTCGGACCCTTTGCAGGTTCTACGCCAGGGTGAATCGACCAACATGGAGCCCTTGGCCCTCGGCGCACACCATCCACCGGCGCAGGGGCAACACAACGGGGTGGCCATGATCACCCCCCTTGGACGCCCGTGGCTGCAGAGGCGCCCCATCACAATGGAAACGGAGTTCTCCCACGACAACCTCAGTTGTCTTCTCGTTCGTGTCGACAGCATCCACATCGCCTACCAACCCGCAAACGGCAATCACGACATCGCCGTCCGACCAAGAGAGATGGTGCATTTCATAATTGGTGCAGAAGTCCCATGACCACTACTTGTTGCAGCTCGCGAGACGGCAGGAGCTGGAACAAACACGAGTGCAAACCTCTACTTCTTCTAGACTATATCAACTTGGGATACTTCGGTTCCTGCCACTACTCCTTCATCTTCGCCACCGACCACAACGACAGCAAGAACCCCGCGTGACCAAGAAAACTTTGTACCCCTTTGATGTTTGTGGGAGGAGGCAAATTCTCTATCACTTCTATCTTTGCACGATCTATTTCGATCCCACGTTCGGACACCAAGTGTCCAAGCACTATGCCCTCTCTAACCATGAAGTGACATTTTTTCCCAATTAAGGATTAAGTGCTTTTCCACACATCTTTGCAAAAACCTTGTCTAAGTTTTCTAAGAAATCATCAAAAGTTTTTCCATAATAGAAAAGTCATCCATAAAAACTTCCATAATTTTCTCTATCATATCAGAAAATATAGACATCATACACCTTTAGAACGAAGCCAGAGCATTGCACAAACCGAAAGACATCCTACGATAGGCATAGGTTCCATAGGGACAAGTAAAAGTGGGTTTTCTTTGATCATCAAGATGGATCGGCATTTGATGGTAACCAGAATACCCATCAAGGAAACAGAAGAAAGAGTGCTTTGCAAGCCGTTCCAACATCTCATCGATGAAGGGTAACGGGAAGTGATCTTTCTTTGTTGCCTTATTGAGTTTTCGATAATCTATGCACATCCGTCATCCGGTGACGGTTTGTTGTGAAATCAATTCATTTCTCTCATTTTTCACCACAGTCATACCCCCTTTCTTGGGTACAACTTGCACCGGGCTTACCCACTCACTATGTGGCACGGGATAGATTATCCCTGCATGTAGAAGTTTCAAAACCTCTTTCTTAACAACATCCCTCATCGCATTATTAAGCCTACGTTGGGGCTCCCTAGACGGTGTATAAGCTAGGTCTATAGGGATGCGATGAGTGCAAAGAACAGGACTAATCCCCTTGAGGTCTTGGAGTGAGTAGCCAAAAGCAGAACGATGCTTTTCTAAAACAGTAAGGAGTCGGATGGTCTCATATTCAGAAAGTTTATCACTAATTATCACATGAGACTCCTCGTCGTCATTTAGAAAAGCGTATTTCTATCCTGAAGGAAGGGGTTTGAGCTCAATGGGGGATTTTGGCGGTTCCTGAGTTTCATCCAAAGGGAAAGGATTTCACGGTTGTTCTACCTCTTCGATGAAATTTTGGGCGACTTCTTTGAGATCTTTGTTAGATGATTCTAGGAGAGACATTCCCATTATCTCCTCCATTGGTTCTTGCTCGGGGCTTAACTCCATCTTGGTGTGGAGTGATTGGGTGATAGGAATGGAAAGATTTAAGCTTTTCCCAAGATGTACATTTACACTCCCCTTTCTTCCTTCATGGATAAGTCTCTCTATTGGATGCCCAATCAAAAGGTCGAATTCCCAAGTATCAAAAATATAGAAACTAAGGTACACCTTGATTTCGTCTACTTTGATAGGGATGTGGTGGAAGATTCCTTTACTGGGAAGGATTTGGCCTGAGAGACTTTTTATAAGCCTAGTCGTTGGAGTTAATTTCATGTCTTCAAAAAGTGTATGTGCAAAATATTTAGATATGATATTTACTCCTACAACTGGATTGTAAAGAGCATCAAAGGAGGTTTGATTAATCTGACCTCTAATAGAGGTGGAAGGAGAATCTAGACGAATGACTTCATGAGAAAGCTCGGATTCTTTCAACCAATCATTGCTTATAATTGTTGTCAACTCCTTCACAATATTTTTAAGGAACTTATCTTCGGTTGGATCAGAAAGGTGCTGGTTAGGTGCAGACGGTGCCAAAGATTTCCTTATTGCAGAATAATTCGAGGTGTTTCCAAAATTGGAGAAAAGATCTTCCTCGAATTCAAACATGTCTTCCGAAAGTGGAATTTCTTCCTCCTTCGGTGGTTCAGGAACTTGGAGGATAGTTGAGGCTTCAAGTGGAGTAGCTAAAGGTTCAGGCTCAACTATCATATGTTCTTCCTCAGGAGCTGTCTCAACTACGTCTTCTGGGGGATCATCGGGAATGCTAGTGTCAGGGGTGTTTTCAAGGATTTTTGTAAGGATCTCTCTCCCTTCACCAGTTGAGAGATACAAGAAAGAACCTCCAGAGGATGTATCAAGAAGTTGTGCGGTTTTTCTACTAATACCCACATAAAAGTGTTGCAAGAGCATTTGGTCTTGAATGGAAAGGTCAGGGCCACAATTGACTAGGCCATTAAAACGTGCCCAAGCCGCACCTAGAGATTCTTTTTCTTCTGGTTCAAAAGTTAGAACCTTTGTTCGAAGTTTAACCACAGAGAGAATGGGAAAGAAATATAAGCAAAAGCTAGAGCGTAAAGTTCCCCAATCTCCCTGTACACTCCCTACGGTTCGGGTATACCAGTGTCTAGCTTTTCCTGTTAAAGAGAACGAAAATAGCTTCCACCTTAAGGTTTCATGTGACATGCCCTCAATTTGTAAGCATGCACAAATTAGCTCAAATTCCCGTAGGTGTGTGTGTGGGTTTTCATCATCTTCTCCTTAGAATGAATGGTTCTGGACCATATTTATCAAACACGGACGTAACTCATAGCCAGGTGTAAGGATAGGTTTGGAAGATTCCGGTGGCTCTAGTTGCGCACCCGTGGGAGCAACATATTGATTGATAGGAGTGATGTTATCCATGCTTGAAAAGGAAAGATACAAGGACAGATTTGGTTTGATGAATCACAACAACCGTTTCCCCGGCAACGGCGCCAGAAAGCTTGTTGGTATTTTTAATGCACATAGATAAATCCGCAAGCGCACGGATAACATTGTAGCTTTCACCCGGAGGGTTTTAAATATCTTATCCACAGGGAAACGTGTGTGAGCCGCCTAACCACTAGTTTATCCAAGGGTAGCAATCAAGGTTAAGATATGATGGGTAGAGAGGATTCCTATGGTAATGATCCTATGCAAGGCAACGTTATGATTCAAATGTCCTTCTAATGTTCACTTCGGGACGCCGCAAGACGGGAAAGCACCACTAAGGATAACTCTACCGACGCGACTATGGTCCTACTAATTTAAGAACCTACTCAAATCGATGTGGACGGGGCTGTCACCTCCCGTAACTACCACACAACCAAAGAATAGGGCGCAAACACAGGTAACCGATAGCCTAAGCACCACGCTTATGCTAACAATTACTACTCTAATTCAGAGCGCTAACAAGAACTAGAGCAATCAAAAGAACTGTGAACCAATGAACAAAAGAGTAAGATAAATATTTGAATAAAGATCAATTACCAGAAGTATTCCAGATGCAGACTCGGAGAAGCCTGAATCCGTCAAAGTACAAGTCGGAGAGGGAGCACTGACAGGCCGGCACCACCGCCAACTCTTCCCTCGCTCTCTATCTCTCTATTATGCTAAGACTAGATCCTAATGAGGTCTAATCTTCTCTTGATGGCTAGCTATGGAGAGGAGATCCATTCAAGGGATCCCTCTCAGCTGATCCCAACTGGAGCAAATGAATTAGGGTTTCATGGGATACCTCCTCCAGGGGTCAAGGGCCTTGCTTATATAGCCCTCTAGGAAGCACCACAACCCTCAGATCAAACCGACCTTGATCTATGATTATTATTGATCCTCAAAGGCGGTGGAAGCATGATCCGCGAGACGAAGCCTGATTGGCTCTGCAGGTGGGGCGGGCGCCCCTACCCCTTGGGCGGCTGTCCGGCTTCCGAGCCGGTTTCGCCTCCCGTTTGGTCCAGAGCCTTCTCGTACCTTCTAGATTACAGAAAAATTATTCGTGGCCCTTTTGTCTCTACATAAACTTGACATGTGGGCCTTCCTTGGTTCTTTTCAGCTGACACCCTGTAGAAATAGACATTCACCAAAACTTGTGGAATTCTATCAGTAAACCTCCTATATCTATGTGGTAATTATGTTTAGGTCCTTTTTCATGTTTTGTTGACGGTTAAAATTGACACTTATCTACCGTCAACAACGAGCGCCAGCCCTCTACATTATGGGTGGTCGGCAGTGGCTCCTCGGCGACACCTGTGCTCTTACGCGTAAACAAGTGCTAAGCGCTCTACGCTATGGAGTATGGGCTAGTCGGGGCTGGTGATACGATACAGGACCAACCGGAAGAAATTTACTTATGTTTAAAATATGAACAATCTCCAAGCAATATAATGTTTATCTACAACCGCTCGGCAAGATATATCGTGTACTACCCATTCTACATATTTATATTGCAGGGGCATGGTTCAGTCAACGAACTTATTTTCCACGCTCGGGGACTGGATCACCTGGGAAGGACAAAAGGATCATCGTCCGGGTGGTCGCACCACCTGGCAGTTGGACTTCTCCGTCGATCAATTGGTCGGACCGCTAGGTTCATGGACTTCGTCGCCGACTAGTTGGTCGGACTGTTTGGGGCTCACTTCTACTCAGCGCTCACTTCACCGCGGACCAGTTGGTTCGACTGCTCGGTGCTTCTTTCATCGCCAACCAGCTAGTCAGATTGTTCGTCGCTTCATCGTCAGCTACGCTGGGGGTTCGTCAGCTAAGCTGGGGACTCCTCGGTGTTCGGATTGTTCGTCACTTCATCGTCAGCTACGCTGGGGGCTCACCAGCTAAGCTGGGGACTCCTCGGCGTTCGGACTCTTCGTGCAAGCGTCATCAGCTAAGCTAGAGATTCCTTTGGTGATCAGATTTTGCTACGTCTCATCAGTGTGCTATCAAGTTGGTCCATGTTGTTTGGATCAGGGTGCTGATCTTGGGCAGCACGTCCGGGGTCTTGATAAATACATGGCAGACGACGTTGACAAGCTTTCATTAAAATTTTTTGACCCTGCTACAAGATTTATTTTTTCATCTTCGAGCAGTCTAAGAGACTATGTCGGTACACGTCATCTAGCGATGACTATACTGATTTTTGTGTACACTGCACCTTGCGGTGCATGTACTAATTTTTTCTACGTTGGATTTTCTCAACTAAGCTAGGGACGGTTTGACATCTAGAGTCTACAAATTTTGACCCTGGCACCACGTGAATGCTTCACCTACTGTCAGGCTTGGGGACTAAGTGGGCACACTTCACCTAGCGATGAATGTGCTTACTTCTAGGACCTAATGTTTTCCTACATGACTAAGTCATGGACGACAAGTTCTATGCTTGGCTCTAAGAGCCTCCTTTTTGCCTAAGGCATGGATGTTAAGCGCCTACTGTTGCACACGAGGGACTAAGTTCCTCCGCACTAACTAAGTCAGGGACACTAAGCATTCAACTTCGCCGCCCGGAACGTAAGTGGGCACACTTCACCTAAGGTGAAGGCTTCAATTTTTTTACTTGAGCTCCTTACGTCCTTCTGGCAAACCTTACGTACGAGTGAGTTCGAGCTCGGCTCCTAGTTAAACTTTCTAACTGCTTGGCACCTAGTTAAACTGGTCGGACGTTTGATTCAATAGCTCGGCTCCGAGTTAAACTAGTCGAACGCTTGCTCCTGTTGATCGACTACAAGTTAAACAGCTCGGACAAGCTAAGACGGCGTTGCTCAGCGGATACAAGGTGCTCGGAGACTAGCTATGGGGGTATAACCCCAAGTACCCACAGCAAGGGACGTGGGCCGCACCATTAGGGACGGTCCAACCCACGATATCAAGATTTGCGGCGTATGACACTGCTCGGCGTACACCGCACGACACCTAGAAGATCTGATCGGATACTATCGATATTGTAATCTGAATAGAATACTTGTCATGTAACCAACTAGGATAATTTTCTTGTAACCCTACCCCTCCAGAGTATATAAGGAGGGGCAGGAGTTTCCTAGTCGGCAGATCCCCACATACCTCATCTCATAATACAATCCACCAAAAACACAGAACATAGGGTATTACATCAGACTGACGGCCTGAACCTGTCTAAATCGTTGTCTCTTACGTTCGGTGTCATCATCCGGTCCCTATCACGCACACCTCCACCGATTCATCTACCACCGTGGACATATCCCTCGGTAGACTGCCGGCTAGATTTCGTCGACATACATATAGAACTATTTGACCGCTGAGAAGTCGGCTGATGTTGTTTTGTTATGAGAGAAAAATATTTTATCATGGCTAATAATCTGGACTGATAACTTTAAGCGAACAGAGCGAATCGCAAGGACATTTCCATGATTATTCGTGCTGGCTCGTAACACATGAATGCAAGCCAGCACTGAGAAACTTTTCCACGGATATGATTGGAACTTCGACGTGTTTCAGAAATTCATGACCTTTTTCTAGCACACCGAAAATTTTACGTTTTCTACTGCTTTGCAGGAGTTGTTTCTTTTTGAATTAAATGCACCAAAGGTCCATTAACTTGTATCGAAGTTTCAGTTAGGTCCATCAACTTTGAAAATAGATTTTTAGGTCTATAAACTTTTTATATTATATCACTCAGGTCCATACCATCCATGTGAGCTTCTCATACTGACGTGGCTCGCTGATTTGTCCATCTAAAGCAGCTCCTAGCAAGTGCATTTCGTCGAACAGATTGTGGGCACGACGAGCGTCACTGCCTGTTCTACCCATGGACGATCGGCTATTTAAGTGTGGTTTGATAAAGTTTGAAACTTTGAATCCTATAAAACTGAAAGGGTGGAGTAGAGACTACAGAGTTGAAACTACAAGCTAGCTAGCTAAAGCGTGGTTCCAAATCAGCTCCAGCACGAACAAAGAATCGACCAAATACTTTGGACAACTGTAGGCGCCGTGTCGTTCTTGAGTCTCGACCGTGTTTACACACGGTGTACACGAGGCTTTCTATATATCACTGTACTTAATTGCAATATGTACATTGTTAATGACAACTTGGCTATGCTCCACGAGTGCAGTACCTAGTAGCTGATTTGCTATCGTATCGGGGTAAAGTAAAATTTGCCCTAAAGATCACATACCCTGCTGCTGTGTTGCCTATACTCCAATAGGCAGCATATTGTGCACACACGTTCGTTCCACTACTATATATACATGTTTTTTATTCATATTTAACTGTTTTTATTATAACATACTAGTCCGTCCTAGAAAAAAGTCGCTATGGGAATCATGCTGGTCAAACTTTCTCAATTTTGACTAGGTTTGCAGAAAATACATACAGTATTTATATCTCTAAATAAGTTTATTATAAAAGTATATTCAACGATCTACCTAATGATGCTAATTATATACCATAAATATTAATATTTTGTTAAATATATTTAGTCAAAATTAAAAGTTGATGACTTTTTGGGAAGCGAGAATGATTTTTTTTATGGGAGGAGTACATAACGAGAGGTCTTAAAATATGATATCTGACATAGTATCGAAATTGAAGCTATAGTTTGGATGTATTTCCACTTCCTGGCCGGTATCTTACGAATGACCGTGAAATCAGCCAAGCTATACGCATTCATTGTGTACTATGAGATTGCATTGTACGTTTGCAGGCCAGGCACAACACACATCTAGCCCCAGCGAGGCATGTTTGTTTGCGTGCCTGGCCTAGGGAACAGAGATCGGACGCCTAGCCACAGGCAGAGCAAATCGGACGTCTGAGATGAGTTGCCTTAGACAGACAATTTCTCATACCACGAAGCAAACAATCCTAATGTTAGACTAGCCCTCACCACACAGGACATATATATACGCATTATCTTTCTTTTTTTTTGTCCTTTCCACGTGACAGTAGTATCTAGATCATCCTGGACTCTGGCTAATAAACATGTGAAAACGCACATCGATCCAATCAAGTCTATTGGTGACGCATATAATGGTGTCGTCATCATGTGATGACGCTACGCGGCCCTGCCTCTTAATTAAACTAGTTTAATTAAGTTAATCACCACGCTGATCCACTTTAGGCCTTGTTTAGATGCGTATGTATTCATCTCAATCCACATGTATTGAAGTGGATTGGAGTGGAATTAAATTAAGTTTTATTCCACCACTCTAACACATACGTAGATTGAAGTCAATACATATATATTATTCTCGAATTGAACTCAATACACATGTGTTGAGGTGAATTAGGGCCATAATACTGATGGGATTCACAGTTCATCAGTTCATTTAGATCGGGTACAAATTCGTTATAGGAAATAGTCAAAAGATGATTCACAGAGAACACACAACCTAATATATGATCTACCGCAAAGCAGAGAGGGGAAAAGGAATAGGTGGAGCATAGATTTGCAAACCATCAGTAGGAGCGGGAGTAGCCGATCCGGAGGAGGCGCCGGTGTTGGGGTCATTCGCCGGCGCCATGGGTTCGGTGCAGACGGAGATGGCCGGTGCAGTGACGTCGGGTGGCGTTGCCGGCGTCGGTGGTACTTCCCGTCGCTGGCAGCGCCCCTTCTCAAGATCGGGATTAGGGTTAGGATGTCGGTGGGGAACTGGCTGCGCGGCAAGTCTCGTACCTCGAGCCCCGGTCCCCACCTCCTATTTATAGCGCTGTGCGACGGGGGCCCACCAACCATATCGGGTTGGGCGCCCCCGATCAGGGCGCGAGAACAAGGCCCAAAGGCCGTTGGGCCTAATGGAGGGAGATCATTCCTAACATTCTCCCCCTTGATCTCTCATCACTTTCTTTGTTCTTTAATTTCATATTCAATCTTTTGATTCATATTTTTTTCGCTTCTATCCTATTCCATTGCAGATTCGTGCATTGAACTGTTTCATCGTCACAGCAATTAGTGCCGTTAGACTAACAGCTACAACACATTTCTCTGTTTTGGAATAAAGTTTCTTCTAGGCCCTTCGTATGTTCGGGAATCATAGGCTTTCCCTTAAACCCATGCCGGCAAGCCCTTTGTGAGCGGATCCGCGAGCATTTTCTCTGTACTTATATGCTCAAGATTTATAATATGATCCCGAACTTTATCTTTCACAACATAGTACTTTATGTCAATGTGTTTGGCAGCTCCACTTGACCTATTGTTGTAAGCATATTGTACCGCTGGGTTGTTATCATAATACAACCTCATCGGTTCATTTATATCATCAATAACTTTCAATCCGGGTATGAATTTCTTTAGCCAGTTCACCTGCCCTGTTGCCTCATAGCATGCTACAAACTCGGCATACATTGTCGAGGATGTAGTTACGGTTTGTTTGGAGCTTTTCCACGATATAGCCCCTCCTGCGACAGTAAATATATATCCTGACGTGGATTTTCTTTCTTCTCCCGCATAATCGGAATCTGAATACCCCTCTATCTGCAGGGAATCAGATCTTCTATACGTTAGCACGAGGCCTTTCGTACCCTGCAAATAACGCAGGACTTTCTTCACCAATATCCAATGTTCTATTGCTGGATTCTTTTGATATCTGCCAAGTAACCCGGTAACAAAAGCCAAGTCAGGGCGTGTACACACTTGAGCATATTGTAAACTTCCAACTGCTGAAGCATACGGTACCGCTTTCATTCGATTAATCTCATATTCATTCTTGGGACATTGATGTTCCCTAAATCTATCGCCCTTGACAATAGGAGTAGGTGAAGGACTGCACGCATGCATACAAAATTTCTTCAAAACCTTTTCTATGTATGCCTTTTGCGATAATCCTAGTACCTCTTTCTTCTATCTCGGTGAATCTCTATTCCCAAAACAAACGAGGCCTCACCGAGATCCTTCATATCGAAGTTTGAGGACAAGAATTTCTTCGTTTCCATTAGTAGATTGACATCACTGCTAGCAAACAGGATATCATCCACATACAAGATTAGGAATATGTATTTTCCATTCTTGAATTTTGCGTAAACGCAATTATCCTCAACATTTTCCTTAAACCCAAAACCTTTTATCGTTCTATCAAATTTCAAATACCACTGTCTTGAGGCCTGTTTCAATCCGTAGATTGATTTCTTTAGGCGGCGTCCCATATTTTCTTTTCCTTTTACAACAAAACCTTTCGGTTGTGCCATATAAACATTCTCTTCCAAATCCCCGTTAAGGAATGCCGTTCTTACATCCATTTGATGTAACTCCAAATCATAGTGGGCTACAAGTGCCATTATAATTCTGAAGGAAATTTTTACATGAGACTGGAGAAAACGTCTCATTGTAATCAATCCCTTCTCTTTGCGTAAAGCCTTTCGCCACAAGTCGCGCTTTAAATCTTTCTATATTCCCTTGGGAGTCATATTTTGTTTTGTAGATCCATTTACAACCTACTGTTTTGGCTCCCTTAGGAATAATTTCCAAGTCCCAAACTTTGTTGGTACTCATTGATTTCATTTCATCTTCCATGGCCTTAAGCCACTTTGATGAGTGGTCGCTTCTCATGGCTTCTTCAAATAAGGTGGGATCACCCCCCATCTGAAATTCTTCTGTTTCATAAACTTCATAGTCATTAGAAATAGCTGACCTTCTTGTTCTTTGAGACCTTCTAGGGGCCTCTGGCACTTGTTCCACATTGGGCTATTGTTGTTCCTCCTCATGGGCGACATTTGGTTCTATAGGTTCCTCAAGGACAGCCTCCTCAAGGACAGGTTCCTCATGTTCATTTATTGTCGCCACGGGAGAACTCGCAACAGGTGTTGGCACTATAGTGTCCTGCATTGTCGGCTCAACAGCAACAGGTAGCGTAAAGAATGGTTCTTCAACCATCGGAGTGGGTACATGTACCCGTTTCTCCTGTAGGCTTATTTCTCGTGCTACCATGCTCCCCCTGATCATGTTATCCTCCAAGAACACAGCGTGTCTTGTTTCTACAATCTTTGTATGTCTGTCAGGACAATAAAATCGATATCCTTTCGATCTTTCTGGATAGCCAATAAAATGGCAGCTGACTGTCTTGGAGTCTAACTTTCCTATGTTTGGGTTAAACACTTTTGCCTCAGCTGGACAGCCCCACACACGTAAATGGTTAAGTGAGGGTTCCCTTCCTGTCCATAATTCATACGGTGTTTTAGGCACCGATTTGCTTGGTACTCGATTAAGTATGTGAATGGTGGTTTTCAGTGCCTCCATCCATAAACTAATCGGTAAAGTGGAGTAACTTATCATGCTTCTTACCATATCCATTAGGGTACGGTTACGTCTTTCAGCCACTCTATTCTACTGAGGCTCCCCCGGTGTGGAGTACTGAGCGACTATGCCATTTTCCTGTAGAAACTTTGCAAATGGTCCAGGAATCTGGCCATATGGGGTATGTCGCCCATAGTACTCTCCACCTCGGTCTGATCGTACTATCTTTATTTTCTTATCGTGCTGATTTTCAACCTCAACTTTAAATATTTTGAATTTATCCAATGCTTCCGATCTTTCTTTAATTGGATAAATATAGCCATAACGAGAGTAGTCGTCTGTGAATGTTATAAACGAATCATAACCATCCACGCTTTTCACAGGAAATGGGCCACATATATCAGTGTGGATTATTTCTAAAGTTCCTGTGCTTCGTTTGGCATTTTTCTTAATTTTCTTGACATACTTTCCTTTGATGCAATCAACGCATTGTTCTAAATCTGAAAATTCTAAGTGCGGAAGAATTGATTCTTTAATTAGCCATTACATTCTCCCCTTCAAAATATGGCCCAAGCGACAGTGCCATAATTTCGAAGAGGCATCATCAATTCGCTTCCACTTCTTAGTTACATTTGCAGATGAGGAATCATTCATATTCTCATCGCATACATTGTTCGCATTTTCATCAAGAGATAATAAATAAAGCTTGTCTTGTCGGAAGGCAAGACCAACACATTTATCGTTAACAAGTATCTTACATTTGCCATCACCAAAATGGCAATTAATTCTGTCATCATCAAGTTTTGAAACACTTATTAAATTTCTACGCAAAGAGGGAACATAAAGTACTTCTTTAAGTCTAAGTACAAAGCCATTGTTCAATTCTAAAGATAAATCTCCAATCGCTTCAACATCGGCTTTTACTCCATTTGCAACTTTAATCGTTCTTTCTCCTCTTTGCAAGGTTCTCATCCCACTTAATCCTTGTAAAGAATTTGCAACATGAGTAGTTGCTCTTGAATCAACCCACCAAGTGGATTTAGCATAATATAAATACAGGGATTCATCTACAAATGTAATAAATTCATCACCTCTCTTTAGTAGAGATTTCAGGAAGTCAGGACAGTCTCTCTTGTAGTGTCCCTTCTTGAAGCAGTGCTTACATTGATCCTTTTCAGCTCCACCATAGGAGTTGCTCTGCTGATTTTCAGATTCCTGGGGTTTCTTTCCCTGTGAGTTTGAGGAAGAGGCTTTGTCCCACTTGGGTTTCCCTTGTGGTTTAAAATTCTTGTTATTAAAGTTCTTTCTTTTATTATCCTTCACAAAGTGAGCGGACTCACCCTGTCAGGACTTTATCCTCTCCTCTTCTTGAGCACACATTGAGATAAGTCTTTCTATGCCCCATCTTTCAGGCTACATATTGTAGTTCACAATGAAAGTATCGTATTCTTTTGGCAAGGAAGCAAAAATCAAATGAATCAGGAAATCATCCTCCTTCAAATTCATTTCTTTTAGCTTAGATGTTGTAGTGTTCATCTTCAAAATGTGCTCTCTAATGCTATCACCAGTATATTTTTCATTCACAAGCTTCTTTATCAGTGAACTTGCTGTGGCCTCGGTAGACCCAGTAAACTGACTCTTGATTTTATCAAGATATTCTGTGGCAGTAGCACATTCAGGAATTGAGCCCCTTATCTGTTCTTCTATGGTGGCCTTAGCTACCAATAAGCACTTGCGGTTGGAGAGGGTCCATTGCCTATGTTCAAGATCATATTTCATTCTTATCTCAGCATGATCACGCTTTCGAGCAGTGAAATCAGCGTCAGATTCATTTTCTTCTCTCACCGGATCCACTGGTTCAGTGGGACACGGTGAGATGATGGCAAAATCGACCTCTCCCAACGCAAGTTCTAGTTCATATTTCTCCCGCCACACACGGTAATTGGTCCCGTTGAGTGTCGGAATGTTCGCGATGTTCACAATGCATTTGCCTCCTGAAACCACATCAGAGTAAGTGAGAAACATAAAATCATATGCTTTAACTCAACGTTTGTCAAGTTGAAACATATAATTCATCCATGCAATAATTTTACATCACCGTTGGGCAGAAATAAAATTAATGCACAATTTTTCATGAATCAAAATTATAATATTGTTATTAACAACGTTGGTCAGAAAATAACAATACTATAATTCATCTTCAATTATTATTCATTTTTTCAAAATCAAATTCTCCCGTTGGTTTGAATTTGATAATGAAAATAATTATATCAAGTACGCAGCGGAAAACAATAATAAAATTCTCATAACGTTATTTTCCAGAAGCTTTAAAAAATTTCGTTATTTTCTGAGCAAAATGTCGTTGGACAAAATTGCACGGAAAATTCTTATTCAAATCCATCAAATATTCATCAAAAACATGTCACAAGTATTGCTTCTGAAAAAAATTTCTTCTTCTTTAATTTGGCCCGCAGGCCTTTCTTCCCGGCCAGTGGTGCGCGGCCCGTTTGCGCGCGGCGAGGCTCAGCTTCCCCCCCCGGCCTGCCAGTTTTTTTTTCTGCCCCCCGCGCTTGGCCCACTGAGACGGATCGGCCCGGTTCGGCCGAAATCGGCCCGTGGCCGGAGCAGTCACCGCGCCCAGGCCGCAACCTAGGCCTGGGCCGGGAAACCTGCCCGATGCGCGCGCGCGCCTGGGCCGAATCAGGCCCAGTTTGCCGCTGGGAGGATCTCGTCCGTCCATTTACATCAGACGGCTGACCGTTCTTTTCGTTGGAATAAAAGGCATCAGCCGCTTTCCAAAACCCTAAGCCAATACCGTTCTTCTCTTCCCCGTTTTCTCTCCGTCGCCGCAACAAGCAACAGCTGCAGCCGGGTCCGCCCATGGCGGCCGGAGAAGCCGACGACGGTGGCGCCGCTGCTGCCCCCCTCGCCGGCGCGCGAGCTCGCCCTGGGCTGAGCTCGCCGCCGTCAAGCGGGCTAGCAGACGGCGCCCTTCTCTCGCGCGCGCGCCGTGGCGGCCGCCGGCGACCGAACCCGGTTCCCCGGAGCACCGGCCATCACGGATCGGCCCAGCGAGCTCGGTATGAAGGTCTGGGCATGACCCATTGAGGTTCATTTTCTTCTTTTCTAGGGTTTGTGTTTGATTCCTAAAAATTTTTCTTTGCCCGATCTAGAATTGGTTTACCCGATCTAGGGTTCTTGATTCATAATCATGGCTCCGATACCAATGATGGGATTCACAGTTCATCAGTTCATTTAGATCGGGTACAAATTCGTTATAGGAAATAGTCAAAAGATGATTCACAGAGAACACACAACCTAATATATGATCTACCGCAAAGCAGAGAGGGGAAAAGGAATAGGTGGAGCATGGATTTGCAAACCATCAGTAGGAGCGGGAGTAGCCGATCCGGAGGAGGCACCGGTGTTGGGGTCATTCGCCGGCGCCATGGGTTCGGTGCAGACGGAGATGGCCGGTGCAGTGACGTCGGGTGGCGTTGCCGGCGTCGGTGGTACTTCCCGTCGCTGGCAGCGCCCCTTCTCAAGATCGGGATTAGGGTTAGGATGTCGGTGGGGAACTAGCTGCACGGCAGGTCTCGTACCTCGAGCCCCGGCCTCCACCTCCTATTTATAGCGCTGTGCGACGGGGGCCCACCAACCATATCGGGTTGGGCGCCTCTGATCAGGGCGCCCTGATCAGGGCGCGAGAACAAGGCCCAAAGGCCATTGGGCCTAATGGAGGGAGATCATTCCTAACAAATAGATGTGGATATAGATATAAATCTCACTACGTCAAACAAGACCTTAGACAATTTTTAAGTATGCGCTCCCGCGCGTACACGCGGCACACGCTAACAGCTAACTATTACAAGTACCTTGCTTCACGCCTCTCTCCATATTATTATTTCTTCACCCCAATCCGATAGTAATCCTCCTAGCTAAGCTACCTACCTCAGAGAGCTCGCCTATAAATACACAATGACGATGCCCATACATAGCTCATTTCAGACATACTAGCTAGAGGTAGCACGTACGTACGCCGCAGTTGGAGAAGACGACGTCCGGTAGAGGGATCGGAGTGACAGTACTACTAGCTATTGCGTCTCTGCAGGATCGGAGGAGCAATAATGGCGCCGGTACGGTGGTAGTAGAGCTGATGACGACGACGGCCAGGGACCTGCAGCTCGCTGATGACACGGCTGCCGCTGCTCACCATGCACGCGTGCCCCAGGTGGGAGACGACGACGAGCGGGACGGCGGGGCCGTGGCGGCGCCGCCAGCGGCCGAGGCGTTCGCGGTGGAGGAGCCGCCGGCGGACGAGGATGCCTTGGCGGAGCGGCAGGCGGAGGTGGTCCGGCTCCTGGCCGGGTTCCGGCGGCACCTGGAGGACCGGTCGGCGCACCACCTGGGGTACCCGTACAACCTGGACTTCGACTTCGCCCCGCTGGCGCCGTTCCTGGAGGGCCTCTGCATCAACAACCTCGGCGACCCCTTCGTTGAGAGTAACTACGGCGTGCACTCGCGGCGGATGGAGGTGGCGGTGCTCGACTGGTTCGCCCGCCTCTGGGACCTAGGCCCCGGTGACTACTGGGGCTACGTCACCAGCTGCGGCACCGAGGGCAACCTGCACGGCCTGCTCGTCGGGCGGGAGGTGTTCCCCGACGGGATCATGTACGCCTCCGTGGACTCGCACTACTCCGTGTTCAGGGCGGCCAGGATGTACAGGGTCAGGTGCGTCAAGGTCGGCGCCCTGGTTTCTGGAGAGATGGACTGTGATGATTTTGAGTCCAAGCTAATCCACAACACACACAGCCCTGCCATTGTCAATGTCAACGTTGGTTAGTACTGTGTGTACGTATATATGCTGTCCATCTCATGCATGCCTGCAGTAGCCTCTTGCTGACACAGAAATGCTGTTGCCCCACTTGAATTGCATGCAGGAACAACTGTGAAGGGAGCCATTGATGATCTTGACAAGATCATATCGACGCTAGAAAAGTGTGGGTTTCATGACCGATTCTACATCCACTGTGATGGTGCTCTGGCTGGCCTCATGATACCGTTTCTCAAACTAGTACCTCCTTTTCTTCTTCTTTGGTTTGGATGTTTATTATAGACATACAATTCTAACTACCAGTTTACATGAGCGAACAATCTCACTAACCAACCAACCAACTGAAACCATTTTTCTTTTGGCTTTTATTCTAGGCACCAAGAGTGACGTTCAGAAAGACTATTGGAAGTGTCAGTGTCTCCGGCCACAAGTTCCTGGGATGTCCTGTACCCTGCGGCGTGGTGATCACAAGACGAAAGCACGCGGACATGTTGTCCACCACCATTGAGTACCTCTCGTCGAGGGACGTGACCATCATGGGAAGCCGCAATGGGCACGCACCGCTCTTCTTGTGGTACACGCTGAACAACAAGGGGTACAAGGGCATCTGCAAGGACGTCCACAAGTGCCTGAGGAACGCGCGTTTCCTCGTGCACCAACTCAGGGACGCCGGGGTGAGCGCATCCCTAAACCCACTAAGCAACACGGTGGTGTTCGAGAGGCCACGAGACGAGGCATTCGTGCGCAAGTGGCAGCTCGCGTGCGAGGGCAACATAGCGCATGTGGTGGTGATGCTGAATGTTGGTGTCGACAAGATCACCAGCTTTGTTGAAGACCTTGTTGTTAACAGGAGGAGCTGGTATCAGCACGGTGAAGGGCTTGTTAGTCTATGTGTAGCGAAAGATATAGGGCACGAAAATTGTCTGTGTGGTCTCCATGACAACAAGCCAAGAACAAAGTAGAGGTGTCGTTCACGCCAAAAATGGCCAAGGCATGAAAGAGGCTTTATGACAATGTTTTGGCAATAAAATAATCATGAAAAATATATTGGATCAATGCATCTGAAGTCTACTAGGACACGGAGGAGGAAGAAGATGGCGGCCACCCTGCCAAATCGGCCTGGCCGGCTAGGTTCCTCCGCGCTGCCATGTGGTGGCATGTGCACGGCCCAACAAACCGGCCAGGCCGGTTTCCCTGTGAAGCCGGCTGGCTGCCAGGCTCGGCCTTGACAAAATCGGCCTGGCCGGTTTGGGACCTGGCCAGGTCGATTTCCCTGCTAAGTTTGAACTGATTATTTTTCAAACTGGTTTTTTGGTCGTGTTTTGGCGTAGGAAACGTGATTTGGACTTGTTTATTACTTGGATAAGATCACCCCCTCTATATATATCAGAGGACCACGGTCGATTGAAGGATCGAACACCCAATCTCTTGTTTGTTTCATCTCTCCGTGAGATCTAGCGGCATTTTAGGTGACCTTGCCAACTCTAGGACAACTTCAGGCGTGCATCTCCTCTACGGGTCCTCCCGGAGGTGTTCCTGAGTCTTTACGGCTAAAGACGAGCTCTAAATCAGTCAAATAGATCTCTAGATATGTTTCAATGATTCTAGAGTTGCTTGTTGCGTGTGATAGGTCGTGTGTGAGCTCAGCCAGCGGCGGAGCCAGGAATTATGTATAGGGGGGGGGCGGTCGAAGGATTTCAAAATATGAGAATTGGTGTGTAGCTTATTAGATAATTATAATGAAACAAGTATTTCAATAAAATATGAAGTATAATGAAATAAGTATTTTAATAAACCAAAAAATTAATAGATATATCATAATATGTATGCAAACAAATTTTTAGATAAATCAAAATATTTTATTCTAATTACATTCTGTGTGATTTTGTTGTCTAAAATATATCAATAAACATTATAACAAGATTTTCTTTATTATACTCTTTTAATATAAACATAGACTATTTACCATATACATTATATATATAAAAATTTGTATTGTTAGGGGGGCCATGGCCCCCCTTTGGCTCCGCTAGTGACCTCGGGTGATTCTATTCTTTGCTGGTGTGTGATTCGAATCGACGTCAACAGGTGTTTGTGTAATGTGATGGCCAGTCATATGGCTTACGATAATGATTCCACACGGGCGTCCATGCGGCGGGACGCATCTCCCCACTAGCTACACTCGCTCTCTCTCGTCTGCACCCAGTCATCCGCCTCTACCGCGCACCCCGCTCACACTGGGCTGCCCCGTCGCGCGCGCCCGCCTTCACCAGCCGGTGGCGACAGCGAGCCGGCGACTGCACTCCTCCACGCCTCCTGCCCGTCTTCTCCACACCCCCGCTCCCTCCCTGGCCATCGGCGGCATCCCCCTCCCTCGACCCCGGCGGCGCCCTCACCCACCCCGGCGCGTGCCCTCCCCACTCCGGCGTCCTCCTCCCCCACCGCGGCGTCCTCCTCCCCCACTGCGGCGACCTCCTCCCCCATGCGCGTCGCACGAGCTGCGCACCCCGCTGCCTCCCTCTCCCTCCTCCTACTTGGCCGCGGCGGTGGCGTCCCTGGCGCAATCACAAGCTCTGATCCACGTGGCCACCCCCGGCGACCCCTTCCTCTTCTCCACCGGCCACCCGCACCTCAACTCCGAAGCGGGGATGGGCGCGACCCCGGCGGTGGCCCCGGCACGGGCGCAGATCCGACGCGGGCTCACGACCCCGACGGCGGCCCTGCTCTGGCACCGAGAGCCCCCAATGCCCGCAGATCTAGCGGCCATGGTGCTCCCCACGCCAGGCTCCCCCTATATTGCAATTGTATGTTCCAATTGTTTCAGACGTTTCAGAGGTATGTTGCAGTTGAATCATATGGACGTTGCAAAAGTAGATCAGGAGGATGTTGCATATGTTGCAATTGTTTTCAGAGGCATGTTGCAATAGTTTGTTTTGAGTGTTTCAGATGTAGGTTTCATCTGTGTTTTCCGAACGCGTGTTGCAATTGTGTTTATCTGGATGTTGCATATGTTTCACACGTATGTTGCATGTGTTTTATTTGGATGTTGCGTATGGTTGCAATAGTTTTCAAGTGTGTTTCTAGGTTGTTTTCAAGTGTTTTAGAAGCATGTTTCAAATGTTTTAACTGCCTTCAGATGTATGTTGCAACCGTTGTTTTTGGATGTTTCAAAAGTAGATCAGGTATTATATTGCATCTCTCCTCCTCGCATCTTCTGTTGCATCTCAAAGTTGGGAGCATGGGCGCAGGCGCGTGATGACGTGGGGTGCGGCGGGCGTGCTCTCCTGTTTGCGCGGGCGCAGTGGACGCGATTTTTGTTTCGATTCGATTTTACGTGAGGGGGCGGGTGGTTGCATCGAACGGAGCCGCGTCCGGACGCAGGCCTAGGGTCGGATGTCCAGGCGCTAGGCCTGCCATATGGCTTATTCCATGTGTAGGTCGTGCTGTGTACTCTATTGTCATTCTTACAAAAATGTAATATGATGTGTGTCAATTTAGTCATGCATAAGATGGCGGATGTAGGAGACCAATTGGATGAGCCCATGGCTCCTCTCAAGATGTTTTTGAAATCTAGCGTTATTTTAAATGTTGCAGGCAGTACTTCCTTAATATCCTTAGACCTTTAATTGGAACTGTTATTTTTAAAAATAAATATAATGCAGACCTGTATAAATTTATTACCGCCAGCCAGTCATCAAATATCAGTTTTAAAAGTGCAACACTCATTTTTCAAGGGATGTAGTAAGTAAGAAAGAAAAGAACAAAGAAAGTAAATCATGAAGAAGAGATAAGCGTGGTCCAGAAGGGGCCAGCAGGGCAATAGATAAAAAGTTAGAGTCCGTCCCTCATTTTTATATGGGGATCGACAGACTAACCCTCCCTAAAATTCGATTTCTACATAACCATATAAGCTAGGTCCTATGAAAGCGTCTTTACATAATGCTCTTGTTCTAGCTGCCTCTAAGGAAAAGACGTGATGCCTCTAAAAGTATTTTCTATAGTAATGATTCAACATTTTGCTAGCTACCTTAATTGTCAATAAACACTAGTAAAAAAGGTTTATATACCGTCTTTGTTGCGTTATTCCCAAATGACTGTGAGATGTTCATTTATTTAGATTGGATGGTTAGTATCTTCTATGACTTCTTCCTTGAGGTAATAGGTGAAATATATATTTGTTTAATTTTTTAGGTATAAAAATATAAATAAGGAAAGGTTTAGGTATAAAAATATTTTCCTGATAAATCTTTTTATGTTACAACTTTAGACATGACATGATTTGATTAGCAAAAAAGTAAACTGTTGTTTTTTTATGCATGTGAATCCACATGATAGCTATATACATTCGTGTGTGTACCATTTGTTGTTCCCAATGTTCATCTATTGGTTCTTACACGTAACGTTTATTCCTGATGTATGTGAAAGGCTATGTGTAGCACATTTTAGATTTTTTTTTCGAACCGGAGGAACAGACAGCATATCAAGAGTTAACAGAGGTAGACAAGACCACTAAGAAACAGGATGCTAAAAGGCTACCCAACAAGATACGATCACCAAAAAACCAGAAACCCGATGCTACTACCAGAACCGCTCAGCAGACAGGTTACACATAGAGCAGAACAGCAGAAGTTCAACACAAAAGGACTAAGTTTTCTGGCATGTTTGCAGAACATCCCACTTCCAGGAAAGCTTTCCTCGGACGCTTTTTCTCAGTTCTGCCTTATTTTAGTTCTGGCTATGTGTAGCACATTTTAGATGCCCCTCTTATTTATGTAACTGAGTTTTAATCGAGTTATAACGTATACAATTGATTATGTAATGTGTGGAGCAAACGTGTAACATGTTTCAGATCGTCAAAGTTTATGGCTCAGTTAATGTGTTAGTTGTTGTTAGCTGCTGATCTTTTTCGTGTATATAACATGTTTTTAAATTAAATGAGTATGGAACGTGATCGATGCACAACTTTAATGTGACTGGATATCATAAAATGGCAACTTTTAAGGCAAAAATATGTATGTTAGCACACACTACTGTATACATGATGAACCCGCTAAATAAGTTTTTATGGTACCCTATCATGACTAGAATAAGGTTGTATTATACGTAACACATGTCGTTTATAGAGTTGGGAGAAGATTACGAACTAGCTTTTAATTAATTGATTGACACCAAGGCATGAAATTTAGATACAACATAAATGTTACGTATATAAAGTAATAAACTTGTGAATAAATAAAACTACACATACATACGGTAAAATTATTAGCCAAAAGGAAAGGTGTGGTTACCTCAGCGAGCTCGCCTATAAATACACAATGACGATGCCCATGCATAGTTCATTTCGGACATAGTCCTCGAACCTAGATACATACTAGAGCTAGCAGGTACACCGCAGTTGGAGAAGACGACGGCCGGTACTTAGAGGGATCGGAGTGCGTGTCAGTACTGCTAGAGCTAGTGCGTCCGGAGGAAATGGCGCCGGTGGTAGTAGGGCTGATGACGACGACGGCCAGGCACCTGCAGCTCGCTGATAACACGGTTGCTGCTGCTCATCATGCACGCGTGCAGGTCGTAGGAGAGGCGGACAGGGCCATGACGGCGCCGCCAGCGGCCGAGGCGTTCGCTGTGGAGGAGCCGCCGGCAGACGAGGAGGCCTTGGCGGAGCGGCGGGCCGAGGTGGCGCGGCTGCTGGCCGGGTTCCGGCGGCACCTCCAAGGCCGGTCCGAGCACCACCTGGGGTACCCCGGTCAACCTGGACATCGACCTGGGCCCGCTGGCGCCGTTCCAGTTCCAGGCGCTGTGCATCCCCTTCGTGGAGAGCAACTACGGCGTGCACTCGAGGCCGATGGAGGTGGCGGTGCTCGACTGGTTCGCCCGCCTCTAGGACCTCCTCGCCGGCGACTACTGGGGCTACGTCACCAGCTGCGGCACCGAGGGCAACCTGCACGGAGGTGTTCCCCGACGGGGTCATGTACGCCTCCGCGGACTCGCACTACTCCGTGTTCAGGGCGGCCAGGATGTACAGGGTCAGGTGCGTCAAGGGTTTCTGCCATTGTCAATGTCAACATTGGTTAGTACTGTGTGTACGTAACTACGTATGTATGCGCTGTCGATCTCATGCATGCCTGCAGTAGCCTCTTGCTGATGACAGCACTGCTGTTGCTCCCTGAATTGCATGCAGGAACAACTGTGAAGGGAGCAATTGATGATCTTGACATCCACTGTGACGGTGCTCTGGCTGGCCTCATGATACCGTTTCTCAAACAAGTATATACACTCTCTTTTTCTTCTTCTTTATCTGAATAATATACCAGTTTTTTACATGAGTGAACAACTCACTAACGAACCAACCAACTGAAACCATGCATTTTTTTAAATTTCTTTTGGCTTTTCATTCATTCGAGGCACCAAGGGTGACGTTCAGAAAGCCCATCGGGAGCGTGAGCGTCTCGGGCCACAAGATCCTGGGCTGCCCGGTCCCCTGCGGCGTGGTGATCACGAGGCGAGAGCACGCCGCCGTGCTGTCCACACCATCACGGGCAGCCGCAACGGCCACGCGCCGCTGTTCCTGTGGTGCGCGCTCAACGCCAAGGGCCACAGGGGCATCCGCGACGACGTCCACTTCCTCGCGTGCCGCGCGACGAGGCGTTTGTGCGCAAGTGGCAGCTCGCGTGCCAGGGCGACGTAGCGCATGTGGTGGTGATGCCCAATGTTGGCGTCGACAAGATCACCAGCTTTGTTGAAGACCTTGCTGCTAAGAGGGGGATTTGGTATCAGTACGGTGGACTTGTTGGTATGCGCGTGGCGAAAGATACAGGGCAGGAGAACTGTCTCTGTGGCCTCCATGACAAGGGGGCCAATTTCCCTCCTGATGAGCCCTCACGGTGTTCTTGCAGACGAATCTAATATTATTTTAAACATTTCTCCTATATTTCAGGTGCATGAATTTTAAGACAATATGTTTGTACAACTAACTAGTACAAGTAACTTGTTATTTTTATGATTTGTTTTTTTTTTGTCCTTGTATCGTAACATATTAAGACTCTATTCTGCAGCACTACTTCAATAGTACTTTTCAGCGAACGAACAATATTTTTCTCTCACAACAAATCAGCATAAGCCAAATTTCAGCGAAACAAACAAATTTTTATCCTTGTCTGACTATATGAATAATTGTAAATTGTTATGTCTTTGTGCGAACAAATACTAGATTTTGTCGAGTTTGTAGTTTATCTAACGGATTTTTTTCTCGGAACTGAAAATTGTAGAATAAAACTGTAGGTTTAGTAGAAAATATATGCAATAACCGTCGCCTGAAATTAAAATTTAGGCACCTGAATTTTAGCAAATCCCTATTTTACATGTCGTAGTGGGTAATTATTTGGTATCTCTCACCTTTAATTTGAAACTGTTATTTTTAGACATGGGTAAATTTACTACCGCCTGTCATTAAAGTTCAGTTTTAAAAGTGCAATGCTTGTTTTTTAAGGAAGAATTTTCTCTGGTCCAAAACAAATGCAACTATATGTTATAGGTTGTGTGCCAGATAAAGTGGTTTGTTTGACCAAGTTTATAGTGAATGATATTCACATTTATGACTCCAAGTCAATTATTATGAAAATACATTTCAGAATTAATATAATGGTATTTATTTGATATCAAAGTTATTAGTTTTTTTATCTATAATTGGTCAAACTTAATATACTAAAACATGACACTATGCTAGAATTGCATTCTTTCTAGGATTGAGGAGTAACCTACTCCCTTTTCCCTTTTTAGCTCTCGTTCTCATTTTCTTAAAAGTCAAACGTACTCAACTTTGACCAAATATATACAAAAAATATTAATATTTATGCATTATACATAATTAGTATCATTCGATAGATCATTGATCTATATATGGAGATACAAATGTTGTCAATATTTTCTACAAACCTAGTCAAACGTAAGAAAGTTTGACCAACAGAAATACCATACGACACTTAAAAAGGGAGGAGTGTGCAAGAAAAAAGAGAGTAAATCATGGAAACGAGATAAGGGTGGTTGAGAAAGAGTCAGCAAAGTAAGAGATAAAGTTGGAGTTTGTGCCTCATTTTTAGATGGGATCCATAGACCAACCATTCCTAAACTTCAATTTTCAAGGACGATCCCATAAGCTAGGTCCTGTGAAAGCTGTCTTCATATAATGCTCTTGTTCTAACTGCCTCTAAGGAAAAGATGTGATGCCTCTAAACATATTTTCTGTAGTAATGATTCGACATTTTGCTAACTTAGTTGCAAATAAACACTACTAAAAGAAAGTTTTATATATGACCTTTGTTGTGGTACTTCCAAATGACTGCGGGTTGTTCATTTGTTTAGATTCGATGGTTAGTATCTTGTATCACTTCCTAGAAGGTAATAGGTGATATATACGTTTAATTTTTTATTTTGTAAAATAAGATAAATAAGGAAAGTTTTAGGTATAAAAAAATATTTTCCTAGATCTAATTGATGCATGGATGATCTATTGGATGTGATAGAGCTTTTCATGTACAACTTTAGACTTGACATGATTTGATTAGCAAAAATTAAACAGTTGATTTTTTTATGCATGTGAAAGGCTATGTGTAGCACATTTTAAAAGCCCCTCTTAATTATATAACTGAGTTTTAGTCGAGTTATAATGTACACACTTGACTATGTAACATGTTGCCGTGTAACATGTTTTAGATCGTCAAAGTTAACAGCTCAATTGGTGTGTTAGCTATTGTCAGTTGTTGATCTTTTTCATGGATATAACATGTTTTTTTAGTTAACAGAGTATGGAACGTGATCGGTGCACAACTTTAATGTGACTGGATATCATAAAAACTTTTAAGACAAAAATATGTACATTACCATCACACTGTATACGTGATGATCTCGCTAAAAAGTTTTTATGGTACATTATCATGACTGGTATACTTGTAGCAGGTTAATTGTAACATCGGAGTGATAGTTATATTATGTATGTAACATATCGTTCATAGAGTTGGGAGATGAACAAAAATTAGCTTTGAATTGACACCAAGGCATAAAAAGTTAGATACAACATAAATGTTATGTATTATAAAGTAATTATCTTTTGAATAGATAAAACTGCACATAAATATGGTAAAATATAGCCAAAAAGAAGGATGCAGCATGTTGTTTTTTGCATAAAAAAAGAAGGATGCAGCAGTGCGGCAGCAACAAACAAAAGGGCTGCACCCCGACTTCCTTCTCCCATGATGACTGGATTCGTGATTTTTTTCTTTTCCTAGGCTAATTAATTAATTAATTTAACAATTTTAAAAAATAATGATCAATATTTGTTTGAAGTATTATCTCCTAGTAGATAAAGGAAGTACCATGGCACTACCCTTGTATATACATAGGCCCCTCAGTTGACCGAAGATGAGAAGAAAGTGGTATATCTGTGCTAATCACTTTTTTTTTTGGAACGGTCTGTGCTCATCACTTGGTCACGTGCCCTATGGGAATAGGTCGCTGTGGCCTCCTTGTAAAATTTAGTAATCCGCTTATGTAATAAAGCCGATCCAGTAAGGGATTAAGCAGCGGTGTAGTATCAGATCCTAAAGGTAATAAGTTCTTTTTTCTTTCTCATGGAAAAAAGGTCTTTTCCAGGATTCTGTAAAATTTCATATACATACAGAGGGTGCTAGAGCTTGCAACAGAGGATGGAACCCTCTCCCCGCTCAGAGGACGGCATGCAAAACTGAGACTCTCTCTGTACACGCCGATGATGCGGTAATTTTCCTGAACCCAATTCAGAGTGAAGTCCGAGCCCTGTTCAATATCCTAGAAAATTTTGGTGAGGCCACGGGTCTGAAGTTAAATTTGGACAAGTGCACGGTAGCACCGATCAGATGTGCTGAAATTGATTTGGACCGAATCCTGGAAAGTTTCGCCGGCCAACGTGTTACCTACCTGGGGCTGCCACTAACTCTTTTTTTTATGAACTCTGCCACTTAACTCTTGGAAGACCTAGAGTGGTGCATGTCCAGCACACCTTGGACAAGACTAGAAACAGTCAAAACAGACTTGCAGGATGGCAAGGAAAGCTGCTTAATTCATCTGGGAGGCGTGAATTAGTGAGATCAGTGTTGAGCGCCATCCTGATCTACCTTCTTACATCCCTCAAAGCCCCCAAACAACTGTTGGTGGACTTGGATAAAGCAAGACGCCGTTTTCTCTGGGCCGGTGATAGAGAAATTTCAGGGGGGAAATGCAAGGTGGGGTGACCCTTTGTAACAAGGCCGGAAAATTTTGGGGGACTAGCTATACTGGACTTGGAAAGGTTTAGCAGAGCTTTACGCCTGAGATGGCTATGGTTCGCTTGGAAAAATCCGGACCGGCCATGGTCCGGAATGCCCGTGCCAGTCGACTGGACATCTCGCTTTTCTCCGCAGCAATGAGAGTAACAGTACACAATGGTCGGAAGGCTTCTTTTTGTCCTCCAGTTGGATAGATGTCGGTCCAACTGAACCTGCAAGACGAGCAAGAAGATGAAATAATATGGACGCTTGAAGCCTCGGGACAGTACTCGGCCACCTCCGCCTACAACATCCAATTCGCTGGCCAAGTAACATCAAGCTTCCCCACTCTAATTTGAAAAGCTTGGGTACCTCCTAGATGCAAAATGTTCCTGTGGCTGCTGGTACATGATAGACTCTGGACGGCAGCTCGTCTACAGCTTCGTGAATGGAAAATAACTACTTCCGTGCGCTGTGCGAGAGGAATCTAGAGACAGCTGTGCACCTCTTCATTGAGTGCCCGTTCTCGTGAGAAATCTGGTGTCTAGTTTCCACTTGGAGTAGATGTCGGAATTTGCACCCAGCTCAGTGGACGAGTGAGCACGATATGGAAGACTGGTTCTACAGTATGACTACCAAGGGCACAGAGATGGCCCATACGATCTCCATACAGACTCTACGGTGCGTTTGGAAGCAAAGAAACGCTATAATTTTTAGAGACTCCAGGAGGCCGGCACAGGCAGTTTTCGCTGAGATCAGGGATGAGTGTCTCACTTGGTCCATGGCTGGGGGGAAGATCCTAAACCCTCTTTTTGGTAGGAATGTCATTAGTGAGTAATTAGCTACTATTTTCTGGCCTTCGCAGCCCTCTACTGCGACAGGCAGCGCAACTCACGCTTGTAATGGAATTGTATTCTTCTAACTCCTTATTAATGATATAGCTGGGTAACCGGATCCTTCAAAAAAATCATATATGAAAGAAACGAAACTGAGATAGTTATCTTTCAACAAATTCGAACATTCTTGTGAAGGTGGGAGAAAAGATCAAACTGATTATTGATCAAAATTAGGGTTTGAAACTTAGGTAATTAACTTCCTCTGCTTAACCCAAGAAGAAATTTGATTGATTTTTTAGAAATCGAATTCAGTTAATATAGAGAACGGTAGAGCTACTCCGGAGGCGAAATGGAGATCACCTTCGGGGCAGTGTGCAGCTTGCAGCCTCAGAGCAAGCCTCCGACGAAACCCAGCTGGTCAATGTTGTTAATAATATGGAGATTGATGTAGCATCCCTTGGCTCTGCTACGGGCCGGAGTGACCGCCTGGTCTCGGCCGCTATCGACCTGGCTGTGACAGCTAGTGCGGCGGCTGCCGGTAACATCGTCGTTGAGTATGCTGATTTGCAGGGCGTTGAGGACACCGGTGGTTGCACTGATTTGCACGGAACAGGGGATATCAGTGACTGCGCCTCCTTCTGCAGGAAGATGTTCAGAAAGGTCCCTGAGCCGATACTACCGAGGCCAGCCTCATCTCTGGTGGCAGATGTTCAGAAGCAGTCTAGACCAGGGAAAAAAATATCGGCCGGTAGAATCCGAAATTTCCGAGATTTCCCGTTTACCGGCTGTGTCCGAAATTTTTCATCTGTCGTCCGAAATTTTCATATTTTTAAAATTTTGTCATCCAAATAGACGCCAAAGCCGATCTAATACTCTAACCTTAATCCATGTTTAATTTTCTCTCCCCTTCTCTTCTAAGTTCAAGTTGCCACCGCCGCAACACACTCAGCACGCTCCAGCCATGTCAATGCTCTCCTCATTGAATAAGCAATTGATAATATATTTTATTTAGTTTTTTTATGTTAGATTGTTTAGAAATGATCTATGTGCTTTCCTAAACAAAATGAGTCATTTTTTGTCTAAATTTCTTCCGAAATTTTATTTCTATCGCCGATAAAATTCCGATATATCCGATATTCCCGTTTATCGGTGACCACCGAGATTTTTAAAATACCGGTAGAGAAAACCCTGGTCTAGACTGTCAAGTAGCAGAGGACGCAGAAGGACATTGGCTCCCACCTGCTCTAGCCTGCGTCTGGCCGCTCGTCCGTCCCATGTGCCAGTGGCACAGCGCACCCAACGCAAGCTTATGCGTGAGTTGGACTTCATCAATGGCCAGTCGCTGGCACCAGATGCAGCAGTCACAGAGTTCGTTGACATGTTTGGAGCGGATCTCTCGGAGCAGGCGGTCAAGGCAATAAGGGTTGCGATGAAGATGGGCAACAAGGAGCTCTCCAAGGCCCTAGCTGCAATGGCAGCAGAATCGGGGGCAGTCGAGATGGAGGTCCCATGATGGTGCTCATGCATTGTATGATTATTCGAGTAGTAGTTGGTGTCACATTAGGCAAGTTAGGTCCTACCTCTATGCTGTGTTTTAGAAGTAGTTAGTGCTGGGAAGGGTGTCATCCAGGAAGCCCCCTATTTGGGATCGGGATCATGCTGCTTTTTCAACGGATTGCACATGTGTTACTTGGGGGTCAGTGAGTTCCGGGTGTCGGATGAAAATGGTTGGTGGTCAGTTCGGTAAGTTAGAAGATGCAGATCAGTTGTTGTTATGGCCTCTTGTTGTACCCCGAGTACGTGAGTAGTCCGTTTAGTTCTTTTCGCCTAGCTTGACAATCTATCAAACCTGGGAAGCTGTTTGCGCTGCTTGTGCATGTAATTCTCTTCCCTCCTTATTAATATATGCCGGCTATGTTCCGGATCTTTAAAAAATAAAATTCTGAGCCATACCACTCTCGAGTATGGTTGTAGGGAAAGGAACACTGGCGCTAGATGTGGTGTAGGATTGGATTGGCCCGTGCCACGTCGCCTGCCCAACGGCTCCAATCACCGCACCTGCACAAGGAAAGAGAGCGTGCTACATGCCGGCCCAGATCAGCAACGTGCGCATCTTGGGTCCACAATGGATTGTACCGGGGCAGACCGATCGGTGGATTCCCCGATCCCGGGCTCCTGGCCCAGTCGGTGACGAACATCGCCACCGCCCGATCGATGATCAGAGGCAGGGCCCATGCGATGCGAGCTGCATACGTTGCGATGAGTGAAACAACACCACGTATATTATTGTGAATTTGTATTGATCGGATCATATTTAGATGCATTATTTATTACATGATGATGAACGAAGAGCACTCCTCACGGATCCGCTCCAATGACGACGACGACGTCGTCGTCTCCGGTGAGCACGACGTGACGGCGGTGGCGAAACGTCCAGCAACACTGCTGAGGACGGACACGCCTGTCGCAGGAGGCATGTACGCACGAAGTACTCCTACGCTTCCTGGCCTCCTCCATGCATTCTATGGCGCACCGCGCGAGATCGCACTGCCCATTCACCGGGTTGCAGATCGTCTCGTCATCCTCATCTGCATCCATCCAATCCGGCCAAGCAATTATTCCATCGTATCATGAAGATGAAACCGTGCATATGCATGATGAATAGTAATTCACATGTCAGATCAGACCATATTATACTGTTAATTAAGTACAATACAAGAAGCACATAATAAGTTCTAGATGCGTACTTTCTTCGAGGTTGGAGAGGGAACAAGGCAGCATGCTCACAAGAACGACAGCAATAATGCAAAAAAAGGCAGCACACATGGCCGCCCTTCTTGTGCTGGTCTTCATGACGAGTGCCATTATATTATCTTAGGAGAAGAACAACACTACCGGAACAATGTCGTCTGTGTTGTTCTTCCTTTCTCCTCTATATATGCTTATATATAGAGAGACTTAGAGAGAGAGAGAGAAAGACATGTGCAAGTGTAAAATCTCCAGCTCGTTCTTAAATCTTTGATTGAGTGTCTCTACTCTCTATCCTAAAGGTTTTGATAATTAAGTCTGATATATCTTCTACCGCTAATACTATCCAATAGATATCTGAATATTGTATAGCAACAAGGTCAACCAATCAATAAATTCCGCTATTTGAGTTGGATGAGTTTTCTTTTTCTTAGGTTTTGAACGGAGGCAGACGCTTTGCCCGCCGTCTCACCCGCCTCCGTTAAAAATATTGTAGTATTGTCTGATTTAGTTTTACCCATAATAATATTATGCATCATATCAAATCAGTTGAATAAGATATTTATCACTAAAATTTCTTTTAGATGTGATATTTATTACTATATATTGGTCTTATATCAACCTCAACAAACCAAAATAATTGACATTTATTAGAGAAATCTCATGTGTTCCACTTCTGTTTTCCACTCAACATTTTAACTAACAATTGAACAAAAAAAATTGTGATTCCTTTTTTGCATAAAGCATCAAGGCGTTGGTGGTTTACTGCTTCATATTCAGACAACATGCATGTAAATCTCAAGCACACAATTAAATTGATCTTTTGCACTCTGAGTATTTTTTACCCTGGCGTCTTGTTCAGGTGTATGTCAAATATATATACCGAGACAAGCGGACTGGTGGCGTTGCTAAACACTACAAACTCTCGATACTGCGAACTAAGATGATTATTTACCGAACTAGTATATGTGTTAATTCTACCTAGTAATGTACCGACTTTTTCTTTACTAGAGCCACCCAGAAAAACCTCCTTTATACACCCAAAAAAATGTACCTAGAAAAATTACAACTTTGAAATGAATCATCCAAATTATATTTTAAGTCTTCTCTCTCCTTACTCACTCAAATCTAACGACTAGAATCGCGTGTATCATCCTTCATCCCTCATCCCATCCCTCCCACCAGCACCAAGCGCCCACCCCCCAAGCCCCGTAGCCAAGGTTCGAACCTCAAGTCATCTTTTTTCCCATCTATTATTCGCTCGAGCACCGCAGAACTTCAATCCACCTCGCCGACTCCTCCTCTCCCCCCCACGCGCCGACACCTCCTCTCCAACACCAGGGATTAGGGTTGGAACCCTAACCACCTTGCACAAGGGAGCCGCCACTACCGATGGGAAAGGCTACCGCCACCATGGGAGTCGGCCATCACGGGGCCATAGGCCGCCAGGGCGCTAGGGTTCCGGCCATGAGGTCACTGGTCGTCGGCCGCCAGGGCCACGCGCGACTCCTCTTCCCCATGCGGTGGTGCAAGACCAGATGACAACGGCACGCCGGCCGGGCGGCCTTGCGGCAGCCGATATCGGGAACCATGACGTCGGCGATGCTAGCGGGGGCAAGGTAGGTGGCCACGGGGTGGAGGCAGGGTTGGAACGGCATTGGTCGTGTGGTGCCGCGGTGCCCGCGGACCTGGAGGGCCGTGCGCGTCCTGGTCGTCAGTTGTCCTGACCGAGCTGCCGCCAGGCCAGCAGTCGCAAGCGTCGCCGGATCCGCCAGTCGCGACCACCGCCATCCAGTCGCGGTTGTCGCATGGGGGATGGAACGTGGCCAGGCTGCGTGCTCGCGGACGCGGCCGAGGAACGGGTGTCCAAGGCTCGCCACATTGAGGACACGCTCCAGTTGTGTGTGCGTCAATGCCATGTGCGCAAATGTCTCGATTTTTTTCATGTGATTTGGCACTCGTGCAGGTCATGAAGGATGCGCTGGATGATCTGAGGCGGTAGGGCCTCCAGCGTGAGCGCGCGGAGGAGGCCGTCAGTGGCAGGAGGCGGGCGTTTGAGGGCGTCGAGCGGGGGAAGGAGCGGCTACAGGAGCAGCTCGGGCGGCTGGGCGGTTGCTGCCGCTGTCAGGGACTGCGCGTACATGCTGATCATGGAGCGCGTCGACGTCGCCTCCGCAGTCGGGGTGAGCAGCAACGGGCGGGCGGTTGGTGACTGAAATTCCTATTATTGTTGCGAGTATGATGATGAAATCAAATGCTGACTCCATGTATCTCCCTATTGTTGCTAGAAGGATACAATCTTGTGAAGGGGCTGATTTTCTGATTGTAAATACTGGCACTCCAATTTTCTCACGTTGAATCATTTAAGTGAAGGAACTTATTCTCACTTATTCTGACTTCACATCCAGGTTGCTCCAATCTGGTGCATCTGGAGTTGTTACATCCTTAGCTGGTATGCAACTCCTCACTGATAATCTTATAAGAAAGGACTTCTCAAATGTTGACTCATCTGAGGAAGTCCCACAAGCGAGCTACTCTTTCTGCTGGGATGCTGGAAGATGTTAATAATGTAATGGTCCTAACTCGCGATAGCTAGAAGACTAAAGTTGCTAGATTTACAAAACTGGATGAAAAAGTGGCGCAGTTGATAGAAACAGAGAATCCTATTGGGCAGCTTCTTGTATTGTTCTTTCAGATGCTTTTGAGAGCAACTAGCATATTTGGGCTATGTTTGAATTTTTAAGTCAATTAAACTGCTGCCTTGCACACGGACAAGATGCTCCTAGCCATGAGTTCCACTTCCAATCTTTCGTACAAATTGGGCAGCTACTGGGGAGAACCTTACCATAACCAAGGTATTCAATGTATTGCCTCTGCCTAACATGTGTGCATATTTATTTAGTACATTAATGTGATCCTTGGAGTTTTTTCATGTTCAATGATTGCCTACATTTCTTTGGAAGGTTGGTTTCAACCAATAGTATGGATGATGCTTCCCATCCTGCTAAAGTTGAGAGATAGCATGAGGAGACCTTTCTTCCAATAAAGAAGGTAAGTCTTATGTTCCAGTAGAAGTAGACAGTTTTGATTTGTGTTTTGCTGTCACAAGATAGGTGTCAATGGTTCTGCTGATAGATCTTCTCAATTAACACATGTCGGTGTTTGATGACGGTGTTGTCTGGTCCACGCTTCCTATTGGGATGTCCCATGTTTGGAAAATTTCTCCGGTCCGAGTTGTCTCTGTTATTTTCTCAGTTGTTTTTGTCCAGAAATCTTTCCCTCGTTTTTTCTTCAACTATAATCATTTTTTCTACTGCGCGTCTAAATTCTTCATTGTTCCTCGGGTTTTCTTTGCAAAAATCTTGAAACTGCCATTAAGCCATGATTCCGTGGGAAAAGGCTTCAAACACTTCTTGTTCGGTGATGTCATGTACCTAGGCACGTAATTCACCAAAACATCGGTAATAATCTCTGAGGCTTTCGCCTCCCTTTTCCTTGAGTCATTTTAACTCTGCATGTGTGATGGGGTGCGTAATGATGCCTGCGAAGTTCTCGCAAAAAGCTCTTTGCAAATCCTCCTAGCCTCTGATTGACTTCGGATTCAACTTATCGAACCATTGGAGGGGCATGTTTTCTAGGGCCCTGGGAAGGAACAATGCATTGATATCGTCATTTCCTCCGGCTAGTTCGATTGATTACGAGTAAATTCTGAGCCACTGTTTTGGCTCGGTCTTCCCGTCATACTTGGAGTGGTTTGATGGTTTGAACTTGTGAGGCAACCGTATTGAAGCAAGTCGTCTTAAAAAATATGGGAACCTATCGTGTGTCCTGACTTCTCTGTGCTCTGACTCAACTCTTTCTTCCGGCCAATTGTTATTTGTTCTTGGAATGAATCGAGGTGGTAAGTGGTGAGATGTTCTGCTCCCTTCTTCTCTTGGACGTTCGATTTGGTTGCTCCAGTTATTGTCTCTTCTTCTTTCTCGATTTTGGCTCTCGTTTGGTCCTAATCTCTCGAAAGCGGACCTTCTTTGACTTTGCGCGTCTTGTTCATGTGACGCCGTCCTGGTGGGAAACCCGAAAGGAGCTCTTCCACCGTGTACCTTCTGAGCTGTTGTTCGAAGAACTTCTTGGAGTCGCTCTTGTTCTTCGTTGGGATGCGAAATTGATTCGTGTTCTTCCGGTGTTTCTTGGATCTTGTTGTATGGGGCTTCGTGGGCCCTAGTTGCATGTCTTTCTTCGGCTTCTTTTTCTGATCTTCTCTTGTAGTACTCGGCCAGCTCCATCTTGTACGTGTTCTGTGCTTCTTTTCGTTGTCTGGCACGGTGTCTACAACCTTCTTTCAGTCTATTTCTTTTTTCTATAGCTCGTCGTTGGCCCTCAGATTCGCCATCGTATTTAGACACGTTGGGTGATATGTTTGATTCTGACTCATCCGAAGACCTAACATCAGGCGCAGTCGGTGATATCGGTAGTGGTCGCCGGATCATGAAGGCTTTTTGGCCTGGCACCAGGCTTGCCTTGCTGCTGAGGACTTTAGTTGGAGTGTTGGCATCGCGGAGTGTACTACCTTTTTGGTAGGGTA
Organism: Saccharum hybrid cultivar R570; assembly: GCA_038087645.1. Classification (NCBI taxonomy): domain Eukaryota; kingdom Viridiplantae; phylum Streptophyta; class Magnoliopsida; order Poales; family Poaceae; genus Saccharum; species Saccharum hybrid cultivar. The sequence continues at coordinate 25,406,188 of JAQSUU010000115.1, read as the reverse complement.
GAGTGATGGCTTCTTTAACTAGTTGGACATTGCTGTTCAGGTGTTACGGTTAACATAAGGCCTTCCCGTGTCCCGGTAAGTTGCAGCTTCTGTATCCGTCCAGTCATGCCTCGCAGTGAGTCTTGGTATGTTTTCGCCACGTTGTTGAGTCCGGTTGGGAGATGACCCAATTTCTCGGAAGAGACTTGAAGTAGATTCAAATTGATCTCTTGAAGAGTTGATGCTGCGTTACGGAGTCCAATTGGAAAAGAACTCGGATCTATTCCAAAAGAACCCGGATTAGACTCCGAAGAGGAACCCGACCCAAACACCAAGTCGAGATTAGTTGTCGAAGGGGGCCTTACCACGGGAAGTTGGTGCAAGCACGGGCTGCGCGAGGGAGAGGCGGGGCTCGGGGCAAGATGGAGGCGCCGATGGTGCGTTGCGGTGGCCGGAACGGCAATGCCGGCGAGCTCGCGCGCGGCGGAACCGTGATGTTGCGGTCGTGGGCGCGAGAGAGGCAAAGTGGGGAAACGCGAATGGAGAGGGAGACGCGCTGCGGTCGGTTTGAAGGCGGGCGAGCGAGTGCGCGAGAGGGGGCCATCGGGCGCCACCCGGCCGGCGTTGCCGGCATGCGGCCGCCACGCGGCGCGCGACGCTTGCCGTGGTCGGGACAGCAGTGCGCGCGAGCGGGAGGGGGAGGAAGGAGGCCGTGCTGGGCCGAGTTGCGGTCGCACGCGGGCGAGTGGGAGCGGCTGCGAGCGCGCGCGGGAGACTGGGCCGCTTTGGCCAGCGGGCCGAAAGGGAAGCGGTGACCTGCTTAAGTGAGAAATTGATTTTCCAATTTTATTTTCAATAAATTTTCAAACAATTTCAAATAACAGTTTTAAAAATCTCATTAGAGCAAGAAAATGGCTTTTTCTAAAAATGGCCCGAAAATGAAAGTTGCTTAGAATTTAATTCTCTACAACTTTTATTAAGGGACCAACTAAAAATTCCCAACAGATTTTGAATTGGAGAATAAAAGTTAAATAGGGAGGGTTTTTGACCATTTTCCAATAATATTTTCAAAAGCAAAATTTTACAAAACTTTGAATACCAAAGTTGCTCCAAAAATTATGCTAACTAATTTTAGATGATTAACGATTATAGTCACCCATATTTTAGTAGCCTAGCAAAGGTGGAACAATTCTAAACAAGCGTATGTATCATTCACGTTTTACAGAAATATTTTAACTCAAAATGCACTCTACTTCACATGTGATTATAAATGCAAATGATGCATCATGCGTATGATTTGTAATGCTAAATGCCTGCGTAATACCGGGGTGTTACAACCTCCCGGTGATTTGTGAGGGGTGTTGTGCCTTCTCCGGCGGAGCGCCAAAGGCAACTCTAGTAAATTGCTCGTGTCATTGAGTTACCTCACTTACGGTAGGTTCTTGCGGTGCTCTTGGGGAGCTTGGCTTTGGATTGCCAATTAGCCGCCGAACCACGAGGTATAGGTCGACACAATGAGGACTAGCGTGCCGGTAAACACGTGAACCTCGGGAGAAAAATCGTGTGTCTCCATTGTAATTGATTCATTGGATTTCTCCCGGTGATTGGTATTTATCTTATTGTGATTGGTTCATTCTTCATCGCGGTGGTATAAAGATCACATTCCCTCTATTTATATTCCGCAAACTAGTTGTAACAAGCTCTTTAGTGTAATTAGTTTTGAGAGCTTGTATTATCTTTGCTAGTGTAGTTTCTCACCTAGTTGAGCTCTTTAGTGTAACTAGCTTTTGAGAGCTCGTAGTGACTTAGCCATTGGTTGTTATAGTGATTATAGTGACTAGAATTGTTAGATAGGTGGCTTGCAACCTTTATAGAGCTAGAGCAAACTTGTATTTTGCCATTTGTTATACTAATATTTTACTCTAGCGAGTTTGTATAATTTTTAATAGGCTATTCACCCCCCTCTAACCATATTAGGACTTTTCAACGGTCACATCCGTCCCATCGGCGGGAGCAGGTGCCGCGGTTGGGGGGCCCCGTGGCTCCCCGTCTTGCCAGAGGGTTCCATGTGTCCCTCGGGTGAGGCGGAAGTAAGCTGAGGGGGTCGGACACTTTGATGACGCCACGAGGGCTCGGATGAGGCAGAAAAATGCCGCCCGAGGCGCCGTCGCCTGAGACCTTTCTGCAAGACTCGAGTAGGACGGAGTTTGTCGTTCGTGCTGCAAGCGACTAACATGCTGTCAACGTCTTTGACGGGTTGGTTTTACTGAGGCCCTACGATGAAACTTTAACGATCATGTAGGGTGTCATATTTTGCCATATGTTAAGTACCCTGATATTCTGATACCCGACGTCTTCTAAATCTGTAGGATACTCAGATCTGGACACGGAACAACAACGAGACCTGCTATCAGCCGATGACGATGGCGCAACCTCACGACCACGAGGTAAACCTGCATAAACACCTTTAATGATCCACGTAGCACTGCTAAGTTCAATCACAGTACCAGCATACTGTTTATATTTTCAATACCACTGTCAAAATATTACAGTTTACTATCAAAGGAACCTTGATGATCCAGCAGCCATAATCCGTGCTTCTTAATTTAGTTTGCAATAAAATAAGTTTGCCTGAACAGTTTATGAACAATAATATACTGCTTCTGCAAATTGGTGCAAATAACAACAGATTCGCCTTTATTAATATCTACACTTTGCATCGAACATCCTAACAACTCATCTACTCCCATATGCAGACAAAACCACTTAGGCCTTGTTTAGATGCACTCCAAAAGTTGAAATTTTTTCACTCTCTCTCCATCACATCAATCTTTGGATCCATGCATGAAGTAGTAAATGTAGGTAAAAAAATAACTAATTACACAGTTTAGTTGAAAATCACGAGATGAATCTTTTGAGCCTAGTTGGTCCATGATTGGACAATATTTGTCAAATAAGACGAAAGTGGTACTATTCATCGGGTTGAAATTTTTTCACAATCTAAACGTGGCCTTACAAAACATACACAGGCCTACTACTACTACAACTACTCCTATCTACTTATCAACATCATCAACCTGTGCAGGCAATCATGCGTCTTGTTTAGATCGTGGAAAGTTAGAATTTTTCTAACTATAGTACTTTCGTTTGTATTTGACAATTAATATTTAATCATAGACTAACTAAGCTCAAAAGATTCATCTCGTGATTTATAACTAAATTGTATAATTAATTATTTTTTTATCTATATTTAATGCTTCATACATACGTACAAAAATTAATGTGATAGAGAATGAAAAAATTTTAACTTCTTGCTTCAATCTAAACAAGGGCCAGTTTGACAGTGGACACCTCCGGCAATGACAGCCATGGCTGGGAGTCAGACCGCAGCATCACATCCCACTGACCATTCGTACCGCTTAGCCCCTCAATATTTATGCCCGGTACTCCCAAATGCTTTTTGCACAGTTACTGCAGTCCTCACTAAACAATGCTTTGTATCATATTCCCTCCGTCCCAGTAAAAACGTCGTTTTTTACTTTTGAACTTCTTGTTTGACCATTTATTTTATTCAAAAAGATTTTATGAACAATAAAATAATCAAACCATTATTAAAATATCTCTAGTGATAAACTAAGTCATAATAAAATAAATAATATTTATATAAAAATTTTGAATAAGACGAAGGGTCAAACAAGATAGCACGAAGTTCAAAACGACACTTTCAATAGGACGAAGGGAGTATTTCTATGCAGCGACCTGTGACAGTCTACTACACCTACTGTAGCTGAGAGTTCAGCAAACCAGACTTTCTTTGTATGTACATAAGCCCAAGACATTTGGTGATAAACACCTACCAGCTACTGCTCATGAAACTTCATGTATAATATTTATATAATCATTGGCGGAGCTAGAGAAATATGAAGGGGGTGCGGCCTTACAGGCTTACTTCATAGCAATTACTTAGATATATATAATGTTCACATAAAATTGCACCTTAATAACACTACGATGATATTTTGGCGTTGATAAGATAATAACAATTTGCATCAACAATGAGATAGTGGTAATAGTGCTTACCATTTAGCAAAATATAGCTAGAGAATGCCGCAATTACAACAAAAGATTGTTGGCATTGGCAAAAGTGCAATACCCTCAACTACAAGATCCTCACTGACCTAAATAAAAAAGAGAATAAACCATTCATTTCAACCAAAGAATCTATAGAATGATTTACCAGAAAATGAAAAGTAGATGCATACCTCTTATAGATCAAATCTACGTCCTTTTCCTTCCATATTCATGGAGCGGTGAACCACGGCACCATTTGTAACTTTCATTAATTCTTTCTTCTCCAAGTAGCAAATAAGTCTATTACTCGAAGTGTGCAAGACATGTTTCTCACTCTCTCTCACTTATTAGGATAATAAGCATCAATTTCCTTCCTCAAGCCTGGGTCATATTTGATCTCCTCTTCCCAGTTAATATCATCTAGAGCACACGAATTCCTTGCACTAGTACCACTATCCGGAGCTTTTGTCTTGTAAAACCTTTCCATCCTAGCATCCACAAGATGAAATTAATATTTAAATTCTAATTGCTTCTGATGATTTCATAGATATCAAATATCAGTAAAAAATCAAAGGGCCTAACCCTAGGATATGAACAAATAATCAAGAATGCAAGGACCATAAAATTGAAACCAATTTAGATGATTAGGTTTAAAGAAGTTGCTAACTTTGGCTTGATCACGAATGAACACACACAACAGAAGTCTAGATGAATTTCAGCACTAGCACTACGCCTGGTGCCTGCAGCCTACTTTCTGGCCAGCGGCCAGAAGTGCCACAGCCGCTTTGTGTCGAGGAGAGAGACCCGAAGCGACGCGGGGCAGTGAGAAGTGGCAGCCAGAGCCAATACAGCCACGTTTTTGGCTTTTTATGCCAAAAAAGAGACAAAAATTTTTGCATAGTAATTATTAACGTATGTATGAAACATTAAATGTAGATAAAAAAAATAACTAATTGTATAGTTTATCTGTAAATGTCGAGACGAATCTTTTAAGCCTAGTTAGTCCATGATTAGATAAATTTTGCCAACTAACAAAAAAAATGCTACATGAATTTTTCTTCAAAATTTTTGACAACTAAGGCCCCGTTCGTTTCATGGGGAATGACCCCCAGGAACGATTCCCGCCGGATTTGTTACTAAAATTTGTATAAGCTTTCCATAGCCGGAACAGTTGATTCGCTCTAACCGAACGGAGCCTAAATGGGGAGAATATGGCCCTGTTCGACAAGCTATTTTTTTTACTTATAAACCAGCTGTGGCTGATTTGCTCTAAAAGAAAAACACTGTTCGACGGAGCCGAACAGGTGGTATGAGTAGTCGGAGGGTCCTGGTGCTGTGCCAACTGCCGCTTCTTGCTTCCCCACATCAAAACGCACCGCACCGTGTTCCCTTGAGAATTCGCTACTCCCCCGCACGCCACCGCCGCAGCCGGCACCCAATTCACCTCCCATCCTCTTCCTCCGCCGCCCCGACCCAACCCAACCCTCGCGGCCGGATCCCGTGATGAAGACAATATTTGTCAAATAAAACGAAAGTGGTACTATTCATCAGGTTGAAAAAATCTTCAATCTAAACAAGGGCCTGGAAGTTTTCTATGGACTGCAAGCCATCAATAACGACAAGGCAGGAGTCATTGCGCACAAGATTTGAACAGTCCCGAACAGGATCTGGGGATTGAGGTGATTGTGGGCTCAGAACCGAAAGCAGAGGCTCCGAGAGAAGCCCATCAAATTGAATGGGTTGGACACTTGAACCCAGCCACACAAGCCAAATGAATCAGTACTTGACCGATTAAGCACGAATTGGGAATAAACTTTTTCAACGAGAGCAGATTTCCCGACACCAGGGGGGGCATACGACGAGTACACGAGTAGCCTGGGCTTAATTAACTGAAGATCGAACCGAACTAACTAAGACTGAGACCGAACTAATTGAGACCGAACTTTTCAGTCACTGGTAACCAAACTTTGTACGGTTAGTTTGGTCATAGGTCTCGGGTAACCGAACTGACCAAATTAACTGAATATTTGAATTTTGTTGATATAATGTGTACTTTGGACTATTATTAGTGATATAATATTTATTCTAGTAGGTTTATATTAACCATCACTCTTATCATTTTATTTAATCTATATGTTATTGTTATTTTTGCCATGAAATAGAAAAAGTTTTGCTAAATTTTGCTATAAATTATACTACTTAGTAGATGTTTTGTGAAGTTCGGTTAGTTCGGTCATGACCGAAACCGAACCGAACTGACCAAGACCGAACTTGCTCGGTCTTGAGTTTTGAAACTAACCGATCGGTTTGTGTTATTAGATGACCGAACTTTTGAAATAACCAGAGATTGAGACCGATCGGTTCGGTCAGACCAAACACCTAGGACGATACACGAGTATCGTTTTGGCCAGTTGATGAAGAAATCATGCTGCAAAGTTGACCAACTTCACGATCGCGCCCTATAATGGGAGAAGAGCGATCGTACGATTACTATTTGGATACCTCTCATAACATTCATTACAAATCGTGCATGTTATTATATATACACTGGTAGCATCCATTACATCTATTTTGTTTTTCTAAAGAATTACCCAACTCTATCATGCAATTACAGTAACTAATTAAGAGCGCAGGCTTGGATCTAGAATCCATGCATATATTACAGGTATAATTAAAGGAACTAAAGTTTGAACATAACCTCTGGCATTTTAGTTGTGTCAGTGGTCGTGAAAGGGGTTATCTTCAGTTTTCCTGCTAAAAACCGTGGGTTGAGTCGTTGAGTCGAGATGTTAATCGAGCTTGTTAATTGTGTCGTGTTAACCAAGCTGACTTAATTTTTTAGCGAATAGTAGTGGACTTGAGGGATTAGTTGGTCGGTTGTTGCACCAAAATTGTGAGGGTGGTGTGGCCACACCACCTTAATCGTGTGTGGTTCTTTGGGCTCGATTTCCCTAAAAAAACTAGGATAGCAATTCTTTTTTACTGTTTTTCTAAAAAAAAACTACAGAAGGGTGTCACACAGGACCCTCGGGCTGAACCCCCTTCCCTAACTTGTTTCATCGTGTCTTCGAACCTGCAGGGGCAACTTCCTACACCACGCAGCATGCTGGATGACATCACTCGCTTATTTTATATGGCCAATTGTTGGTTCCCAAAATATATATTTTATTACTGATCCGCCGCAATCAGATGAGCTCATCAATGAATTGTCAGCTAGATAGTGCATTCTTGGAAACCAGAGTGGAGGCGAAAAGCTATACATACATACTTCCTCCGTATCAGATTTAGAAGTCGTTTAGGACAGTGACATGGTCTCCAAAACACAACTTTGACCTCTTATTTTTATAAAAAATATTTATGAAAAAGTGATATATGTATATTTTTATGAAAGTATTTTTCAAGACAAATCTATTCATATATTTTTTACATTTGCAAACTCAACAACTTAAAAGTTATTGATAATTTATATTCTCAATGTTTGACCCAAACCTTGTCCAAAACGACTTCTAAATCCGATACGGAGGGAGTACTTTCTGTCGGACCTTTAGAGGTTTGACGTTGCACACTGCATATGGTGAGGATGTTTGTTTCCAAAACGTGGCCACACTTTCTTCCTCAGTAATGAGAATGATGCAGCTGTTAGGATGCCGGCAGTGCTTTTCTCTAACATAAAATCAGTACCAGCCACCTACCAGTCAGCAGTATTTTTCTCTCACAACAAATCAGCACCAACCACCTGCCACCAGCCAATTACTAAGTACCAAATGGCATAAAGTTCAAATGGCGGAGTTAACCAATTACTACTGCTAAGTACCAACTGGGAGCAGACTTTTGAGACGACGTCGACAGCATCTTTCCCAATATTAGGGGGGCCCAATACAGTAATCACATGAGTATCATTAGGGGGGCGTCTTTCTGAAGAACAGATCAGGTCGTAAAGTTGACGCACGTCCTCATCGCGCCCAATAATGGGTGGCAGGTAATTCGCCCAGTAATTGGCTGCCGTGCTGCCTTGATTATTCTGCAATTTGGAAGAGATGAACTCATGAATTCTTTTTTTTTTGCTTTGATGTTCTTCTAATTTGCCTTTCATAAAAATTATCTGATAAATTTGTCTTTTTTTCTTTTGATTTTTTCGCTCTGGTTTTAATCTCTTTTTATTTGGTTTGTTGGATTTTGATCTTGTGGTTATAAGAATCGAGTTTCGGAGAGGCTTGAATCACCTGATTTGTTTTGTTTGTTAGAATTGAGTGATTTAAGGTGTTGTCACTCGGGTGACAAGATGGTGTAAATCACCTAAGTTATCCATAGACAGACCCTAATATTACTGCAGAGTTCCGCCCTAAATAATATAACTGCTATCTTGAAATTACAGCTGATTTCTGATTTCTAGCCTGTGACCGTAATTTCTGCAAAAAGAAAGGAGATCATGCAACCACAAAAGGAAGGTAGCAGCCTGTGATCCTTGATTATTTACTTTTTATAGTTAATTATAGGGAATTACGGTTAAACTTACGATCGGCAAGGATCACAGGAGAACCAAATAAAACGTATAAAAAATAAAATAAAATAAGCCAAAAAAAGATAAGATAACTCAATTCTACCGAACCAAGAAAATCGAGTCATGGTTTTGTATTTTAAGTTTGATCAATTATAAATAAAAAAATATTAATATTTATGATATCAAATAAATATTATTAGATTAATTACGAAACGTATTTTTATAATAAATTATTTTAAAGCCGTAAATGCAAATAGTACTTACTAAAAATTTAATTAAGCATGAACTATTTTTGTTAGCAGATACTCCCTCCGTCCCAAAAAGAGTGTCGTTTTAGAATTTCAGACATCTTGTTTAACCATCCGTCTTATTCAAATTTTTTGTATAAATATCATTTATTTTGTTATGACTTATTTTATCATTAGAGATACTTTAATAATAATTTATTTATTTTATAATTTGTATAAAATTTTTGAATAAGACGAGCGGTCAAACACGATGTCTAAAAGTCAAAAACGTTGCTCTTTTTGGGACGGAGTAGTAACATTTAGTTGTATTTTTTTTCTAGACGGAGGAAGGAAGTACTATAAGATGATGTGACAGCCTAGCGGCATCCACTGCAGCATGCACTTTACCTCCAGAGCAACACCACTCCACTGTACTTGGTCAGCGCTCAGCAGCGGCCAGCACCTGTGCGCATGCGCATGCAGGGCCCCACGCTCGACACGACCACCTGCTACATGACCCCCTCTCTATGGTCTCTGCACTGCCGCGCCTAGATCTGTGGCGCTGCAGGCCCACCAGGTCAGCCAGTCGCAAGGCTAGGGTGTTCCACGTCATCAGCGCTGCCGCGTCTCCATGCAACTGGCTTCTGATGCCCCGCTCCGCCTAGCTCGGCCCTGCGCTAGGATATGGGCTGGGCTGGGTTGCCTGGAGATACAAGACACCTCATGCCTCGTAACTTTTCGGAGTGGGCTAAGGCCATCTGACTCTCTGCCGCTTGCCCTGCCAAACTACAGTCGGGTCAAGCCCAGCAGAACACCTGTGGGTCCTCCACGAGCCGACTGACCCTGTCGGTCATCCTGCTGCCGACAGGATCGGCGACAGGTGGGTGTCTGCTGGCACGCGTGGGCACGTACCCATGTAGGCTTATCGGCTACTGAGAAGCCGACAGTTTCCTATCGGCTGTTGAGCAGCCGATAGACTGCTATATATATAAAAGTTTCTAAATTTGCAATTAATCATTAAAAAAATTCTCTCTAGTTCCCAGTTCCCTCCCCTCAAAAAAACAAAAAGGTGCTCTTAGATAGTGAACTTTATGTGTATATAAATCTGTATAACTAAATTACATCAGTTTTGTGTCTGCGATTGAATAACCAAATATGCAGCGCATTGGCGGTGGGCGGTGGTGCCGGCGCTGCCGGGGGCTCCGATGAACGAGTTCGTCCTGCCGCTGCCACTGCCGCCCCAGCCCCTCGTGGACGCCAACAAGGCTGCGCCGGAAGCGGACCAGCGAGAAGACGGCCGAGCTGGCGCGGCTCATCCCCGGGGCGCACAAACTCAACATGCTATGCCGTCGGCCATGGCGCGGGAGCGAATGCGCGCGTGCAGGAGCCGAGGGCAAGTGCCTGGTGCCGTGGAAGCTGGTGGACGCCGTGGCCAAGGACGGCGAATGCGCTGGTGCGCAGAGACCTCGGCCGGTTCGTGGCGTCGCTGCCGCCGGGCCAGTGAGACGATGGCGCCGTCGAGTCGACCGGTCTCGGCAAGGCCGCCGCCTGCATCCGCGCGCGCGATCATGGCCGGCTGTTCCTGACCCCTGACCTGACCTGATGACGACGACGTCTGTCTATAGCTGATCTGTACGTGTAGTAGATTCAGTAGGTGCTGGCACCATGCATGTTTAATTTTGGTGCATTTAGTTGTCTTATTATTATGTTAAAACGAACACCGGTCTGGCGGTCTTCATGTTTACGACGGCGCATTACCCTCATTGATTAGTTGCCTGTTCGGATTACTGGACTAAAGTTTAGTTTATTGTTAGATAATAGACTAAACGTAGACTAAATAAAAATTTCTTTTTTCTAATGAGTTCTACTCATCAGTTAGCTTGTATTAGTCTTTTTTAGACCATGATTAGTTCACGTTGAGATCTTCTATTTAGCATTAAAACATGGACTAAAATTTAGTTTAGTCCATCCAAAGACCTCCTAATTTTGGCTGCATCATCGTAGTAGTAAAGCTGTACTTAGGATTCTCCGTAGGGCACTTTGGTGACTTTATCGTTGCAGATTGTTCTTCGAATGGATTAAATAAGATAACGTTTTGCATTGAAAAGATCATGGTATATTCTCATCGTCGATGTGGATTGGACTGTGTTTGAACTGATGATAAATGAAGTTTGAACTTTATCACGTCCGCGGTCCAGCAAATTGTTTATCTCGTGATTAGAGTTGCAAGGACATAAAAAACTTAAAATATTATATGTCTTATATATGTGTTTAAGTGTAAAGAAGCTAGCATGACATTTACATTTATAAGTACTTAATAACAAAGAATTTCTTACGTGCCAACCACCAAGAAATTAGGCATTTTCCTTTGCGGCATAGAAAAACTGTCAAGAAAATTGCATCATTCGTCTGCAATAACATGATGAGGGCTCATCATAAGGGAAATTGGCCCCTTCCCACTCACATGGATTGAACACGTGCATCCAAATAAACCCTAACCAATTTAGTCTCCTACATCCTGCATCATGCATGATTAAATTGGCAAACACTTCATATTAAGTACATTTTAGCAGCGAGCGGCAGCTGCGGTGGCTAGAGCATGAGGCCAAAGGCCGTGCCGGCCACCCCGGGTTCGAACCCCGGTGACCGCAGTATTTTCGTGCACAGTGCACATGAATCTATACTATAAAGAGCGAAGGAATTAAAAAATACAGGTTACCTGAAAATTCATATCCACCCTATATTTTAAACCTTAGATCATAGATCCAATACATCTAATCCCCCGTCCTAACTTGACAAACGGACCCGGCCGGAAAACTTTTAATTCTTTACGCGTGTTTATATGTGTGGTTCCTCGGATTGCTATTTTTTTCTCACCAGAAAATTACCCAACCCACACCCTAGGAACGTCGGTCTCCCGGATAGCAGTGACGGCAAGAAGACTCCTCCGGTCAGGAAGGCGGACGGCAAGACGCCGCCCAGACAAGGAGGTGCGTTGCATTTTGTCGCCACATTTTCTTATAGAAAACTTCATCGTATCCAATTCTCAATGTGGTACTTTGAATTCTCTGTAGGGTCCCAGCAGAAGGTGAATATATAGGTTGTCACCTCCGCCTCGACAAAGGCCTGACCGGGACCGTCGGCGCAGTGCACGACCATGTCTCCGGTCTCAACGACGTACACAGCTTCCCAGGTACAGGTACACCACCAGCATAGAGGCGTTGGAGCACCCCGCGTGCTGCTGCATACGCATCGTGGCAAGTACGTATTAAACGATGCCGGTAGTAAATTTGCTCAGCTTTTTGTTCTTCTTGGCCCATGTATAGATCGACATAGACACTTTATATGGCCCCATCATTTAGACGGGGAAGAGACAAAATCATGGCTACTTTTTGTATCCTATAATATTTTTTTTACAAATAATATTAAAATGTCAAGTATCACAAATATAAGCACGTGCGTGTCACACGTGCACCGAAAAGGCTCCTCGATTCAAAAAAAATATATATTAAGTACATTTTTGTAAGAACGACAATGGAGAACAACACGACCTATATATGTCCATGGAATAAGTCATATATATGACGGGCGTCCGTCATATTTTAGACACACATGTCTACTTTGTTCTTGGCTTCTTATACGTTATGGAGACCACAGAGACAATTCTCCTGCCCTATATCTTTCGCCACACACAAACCAACAAGCCTTTCATCGTGCTGATACCAGATCCTCCTCTTAACAGCAAGGTCTTCAACAAAGATGGCGATCTTGTCAACGCCAACATTCGGCATGACGACCACATGCGCTACGTCGCCCTGGCACGAGAGCTGCCACTTGCGCACGAACGCCTCGTCGCGCGGCCGCTCGAACACCACCGTGATGCTTAGCGGGTTCAGGCAGGCCGCGCTGACGCCGGCGTCCCTGAGGCGGCGCACGAGGAAGCGCGCGTTCCGAAGGCACCTGTGGGCGTCGTCGCGGATGCCCCTGCGGCCCTTGGCGTTGAGCGCGCACCACAGGAACAGTGCCGTTGCGGCTGCCCGTGATGGTGGCGTCTCTCGACGAGATGTAGTCGACGTCAGTGGACAGCACGGCAGAGTGCTCTCGCCTCGTGATCACCACGCCGCAGGGGACCGGGCAGCCCAGGAACTTGTGGCCCGAGACGCTCACGCTCCCGATGGGCTTTCTGAACGTCACCCTTGGTGCCTGGAAAGGCTGGTTAATGAGATTGTTCACCCATGTAATTAAACTGGTAGTAGCTAGAATAGAGATCCAAATTAAGCAAAGAATAAGAAAAGGAGAGTACTTGTTTGAGAAACGGTATCATGAGGCCAGCCAGAGCACCGTCACAGTGGATGTTAAGATCATCAATTGCTCCTTTCACAGTTGTTCCTGCATGCAATTCAGGGAGCAAACAGCAGTGCTGTCAGCAAGAGGCTACTGCAGGCATGCATGAGATCGACAGCGCATACATACGTAGTTACGTACACACAGTACTAACCAATGTTGACATTGACAATGGCAGAAACCCTTGACGCACCTGACCCTGTACATCCTGGCCGCCCTGAACACGGAGTAGTGCGAGTCCGCGGAGGCGTACATGACCCCGTCGGGGAACACCTTCGTGCAGGTTGCCCTCGGTGCCGCAGCTGGTGACGTAGTCGCCGGGGCCGAGGTCCCAAAGGCGGGCGAAACAGTCGAGCACCGCCACCTCCATCGGCCGCGAGTGCACGCCGTAGTTGCTCTCCACGAAGGGGTCGCCCAGGTTGTTGATGCACAGGCCCTGCAGGAACGGCGCCAGCGGGGCCAAGTCGAAGTCCAGGTTGTACGGGTACCCCAGGTGGTGCGCGGACCGGTCCTCGAGGTGCCGCCGGAACCCGGCCAGGAGCAGGGCCACCTCCGCCTGCCGCTCCGCCAAGGCATCCTCGTCCGCCGGTGCCTCCTGCACCGCGAACGCCTCGGCCGCTGGCGGCGCCGCCAGGGCCCTGATGCCCTCCTCGTCGTCGTCTCCCACCTGGTGCACGCGTGCATGGTGAGCAGCAGCAGCCGTGTCATCAGCGAGCTGCAGGTCCCTGGCCGTCGCCGTCATCAGGTCTACTACCACCGGCGTCATTGCTCCTCCGATCCGATCCTGCAGACGCAATAGTTAAGCTAGCAGTGCTGTCACTCCGATCCCTCTACTCTACCGGCCGTCGTCTTCTCCAACTACGGCGTACTTGCTACTTTGCTAGCTCTAGTATGTCTAGCTAGGACTATAGGATCGTCTGAAATGAACTATGTATGGGCATTGTCATTGTGTATTTATAGGTAGGGGCTTTGCTGCAGTACCTCTAAATAATTGTGAGCTATTTATTTATTTTGATCGGACGGTTATGGTCATGAGGTATTAAGTGAAATATATATTTATTTTATTTTTATTTTATAAAGTAAGATAATTTAGAAAAGTTTTAGATGTAAAAGATCTTTTTTTAAAATTCGATTGATGCATGCATGATCTGACGGATATAGTAAAATCTATATTATTTTGTAAGTTTTGGACTTGATATAATGTAATTTTTTTACATGTGAGCTCGTACACTTGAATTTGCATGTGTGCGTGATCGATTTAGTGATTAGCGTGTGGGTGTGCAAGCGTGAGTGTTCTGATGACGTACGTGATGTATGTGGATAACGTGTCCATGTCACGCCCAAAGTATTGTCACCGTTTGCAAACCTTTGGTCACATGTTAGCGAGATTTATGGTTTGCATATCGGGCTACCGTGTCATACATGATTACATGTACGTGAATTTTTTTTTGATAGACCGTTCAAAAATAAATGGGAATGGGGAATCTCCCAAATTGGAAAAAATGTAATGTAGTACGTACCGGTTACAACATATCATAATTTTGTAACGTGTCATGTGCATGTAATCTATCGACCACTATTTAAACACTTTAATTTAAATATACCATTCATGGAGATTTAAAATATAATTGCACATGTAGAGATTTAAATTAATTACCCAAAGTTTCTTTGTCTCGGACCACAGAAAAGGAAGGGCCACACGGCTCAAAAGAGAAAGTGGCATCCGCTAGCTTGTTTCTATCCATGACTTGGGAATTAGGCAATTTTATTTTTCTTTTCCTTGATTAATTAATTCAAAAAATCTAAAAAATTAAGGGCTCAGATTTATTTGAGATATTACCTCATAGCAAGTAAATAGTGTACTGTAGCACTGCCCATTTATAGTTATAGACGACACTGTTTATGTGCGTCCCCAATAGACTTCAGTGGACATTATTAATTGGCAATGTCGTGGCATCATATACTTCAGTGGACATTATTAATTGGCAATGTCGTGGCATGCATCATGCATACTCTAATACTATATCGTCGGTGAGTATTAGCATATCCTGAAATTTAGCAAAATAATTCCAGAGAACATGCTCCACGGCAGAACGGAGATCCGATCCGATTGAGGTATAGTAGAAGCGTATGATATCTCCAGCCAATCTTCAGAAGAGCGAGATCATGATCTGGTTGTTTCAGAGACCATATCACAGTTCGTACAAGCTAGCTGGAGCCTATAATCATCACACAGTTCGTACATATACCCATATTTCGAATTGGTACGGTATAGAATAGAGACCAGCGACTTGATTTATCTTTTTATTGCATTGCATTATTTTTAAGCTAAGTGAATTCCATTAGCACGACCAAGATAATAAACAATTGGTTGTATTTGTATGCAGAAATAAAACTGCACCGGGTGAACCTCCCTCAAGTTGTGCAGCAGTTCCGTAAAGAAACTTTAGAAGGACATAAAAAAAACTTAAAATTTTGTATGTCACTAGCAAATATGCACGTGTGGCACGCATGTGTTTATCAAAAACATTTTTACACAATAAATTTTACACTAGACAGACAAAATCATTAGCTTCAAACTCCATGAATATCTATTCCTTACTTCTTAATGCATACATCAATAAAGATGACAATGAAATCAGTAGTGTTCAGAAGCTTAATTAGGATAAAAATATGTGTCTATACATGTGTGCAAAAGAATCCTAACCAATTAGCAATATTACGAAGATTGGATAAGAATAGAAAAGTAAATAGCTAACCTTCACAAAGTCACGCTTTATTAATTTGATGAAGTGATCGATCGAGAGCACGCATATGCACGCATAGACGCGAGCGGCCAGTTGGTTGTGGCCTTATCATAGACCTTGAGTTCGTCGTCGTCATACATAGTATGTTCCATCATCGGTGGACCTGCATTTCACATAAGGATATATTTGCACTATGATTCAAGTTTAAACACTGAACAATATGAGTCTTAAATTAAAATTAAGTTTGAAATTTTGATATAACAACTTGAACAATTTCACAAATAAATTATGTGTGTACCAAGATTCAAGAAGCCACAACGCTCTTCATAAACAATAGTGACTTGAGATAATAGAAATTAGAACGTAGACGATATGTGATTTACTAACTATGTGTCTAAATGTGATGTGAAGGACGGAGGGAATTAAGGTCGGCAACACTTAGAGAGCTGAGGCTTCTGTTTTGTGTGCTTGCTTAGGCTTCGTTTGGCTGAACGTGGAAATCAACCACGTGTGCTGTCGTCCAGGCATGGAACGGGTGAACCCAGTCCGGTCACCAAATCCCTCGTCCAGGCTTCCAATGTGTATTGGCGTTGTTTATTTGGATGATCCCACCGAGGTCCGAGCCCCTGAGCCGCGACGCACGAGCGCTTCCACGCCTCCGGTGGAGATGGACGAGTTTTGCGGGGAACATGGGAGCGGACCCCGGCGTGGGCCATGTTACACGGGAGGCCCGGTTTGGGGGGCGATAAACCATGAGCAGCCAAACGAGGCCTTAGTTGGTCTTGCCGTAGTGTCTGTTGGAGATTAGGAGATGGGGTCCCTGTCTCACTGGACAGTGGCCGCCGAATGAGGCCTGCAAGGCAGCCCAACACCAACACCGAGACATAACCAGCAACCGACAGAGCGGCGATCGATGAGCCAGCGGTGCATCATGTGGCTGGAAGCCTGGAACTCCTGCACATATACATGCACGCATGCACATATTGTCAAGATACCGCAACTCATTGGATCCTCACGGGTCACAACTGAATCGATCGATCATGAGTTTGTTGGAGACGATTGACATGGTTCCTATATCTTAGTCCGATGGGTGAGGCCGCCGGGGCCAAGCTGCCTGCCACCGCCATCGCTAAGGATTTCCTTCTTGATAATCTGAATCGTTAAAATCCTTTCATCGACTGCTGCAACAGCAGTGGTTTTCGCCTAGACAATCACCAATCATATTGTTTGGCGCCGTGCAGTGCTCCATCGCGCAACCGGATAATGTTCAACGCCAACAGGAGCAGCATTGCGTCATTCAAGAGACGACAGGCAGATGTGGGATATTGTGGTGAAAAAATAGGTGTGGGAGGTGGGTCTAGGTTGCCAGAAGAGTTAACGTGAGATTATGGGATCACGAGGTTTAGGAGGAATATTGAGATTACAGGATTACCGGAGTAAGGGATTGGGGTTTAGGAGGAATCTTGGCTTAGGAGGAGTCTTACATCTTACATGTAAGATCTTGGATGACGGAGGTCTCATATAGCATGACGCATAGATCGAACGGTTATTATATAGAGAAAAAGCCCACCTAAAAAAAACTCGCTCTTTTATAGTGTGATATGTGTTTAAGTGAAAAGAAGCTAGCATGACATTTTACATTTATAAGTACTTCAGAACAAAGATTTTCTTACATGCGAACCACCAAGAAATTATGCATTTTCCTTTGCGGCATAGAAAAACTGTCAAGAAAATTGCATCTTTCGGCAGCTTAGAGAATTTTTTAGTTGCACCTCCGAGGAAACAATATACTCCTAACTCCTTGGTGGTTTCATTTATTCACACCTCAAGCTCAATAAATTCTAGACGCTAAGAATATTTCATTTTTTAGTAGTGATTAGGAATCAACAGTTTAGAAAAATCGCTCGATAAATTCCCCAAAATAGGTGCATGTTTTCATAATATGCAATACATGAAATTTTTTATATATTATGGAAGCATTTTTTTCACAATAAACCAATTTTACATTGTGAATTTATATAAAAGTTTAGATGTTGATACAATTTTGTATAAATCTGGTTAGGCTTTACAAAATTTTCTGACTAGCTAGGCGGATGAAGCTAGAATCGTATTATTTTCCGGACAGAGATATACTAGTATATAGTGGGATGAAGTAGCTGGTGAGATGCTGACATTAACACAGAATACATAGCTTAATTGCATGCATCATTACGTTTAATAGTGATCGTTACACGCTGCAGAAGCATGCGCTTAGTTATTTGCAAATAAGTAGAGTACGTAGTGATGAGCAACACACGCGACACGTCTGCCCTTATTTACTTACACACTCGCACGTATATATAGTACGTACGTACGGCAGTCCATAGGACACGCTGATCGATGGAGTTCATGCATTCGTTCGTCCATCCGCAACTGCATCGATCGATCGGATCAGTTTCAGTTGCTGTAGTAGCCGTGCGGCACCCTGTGCTCCTGCTGCTTGGTCTCGTAGTGGGCCTCCTTCTGCTCGCGGTGCTCGTGGTACGCGTAGCCGCCGGCGCCCAGCGCCGTCGCAGCCGCCACGCCGGCCTCGATCTTGTGCCTCTGTGCGTTCGCCGGGTCCGTCTTCGCACGGTGCCCTTCGTACTGCAATATATTCATGCACGCGTTCCATCAGCTAGAATTCTAGCTAGCTATACTTCTCGATCGATCATTAAACGTACGTAGTACGAAATGCCTAATCAACATTATGCTACGTTACCAGAGCAAAGGCGCCGCCGGCGAGGGCGCCCACCTCGCCGAGGCGCTCCTTGTGCTTGTGCTCCCTCTCCTCCCTCTTGAAGTGCTCCTGCTCGCCGCCGTAGCCGCGATAGCCGCCGCGGGAGTACTCGTCAGTGTACACGGCGGTCTGCCTGCCGCCGTAGCCGCCGCCGTTGTAGCCGCAGTCGTCGTCGGCGTACGCGGGCCTCCTGGTGCGGTCGTCCTGCACGTTGTCGTAGTACTCGTCGGTGCGCGAGTAGGCCCTCATGCTGCCGCCGTGCCTGCCGGCGTCGTAGCGCTCGTCGTCGGTGTTGGAGTACATGGTCCTGCCGCCGTGGTAGTAGTCGGCCATCGTCTCGGGTAGCTAGCTAGTTAGTGTTGGATTTGCTGGCTGTGCGTGTGTGTTAGTGCAGGTGTTTGCCTTGCTTGTTGGTTGGTTGCAGCAAATGCGTGCAGGAGCGCACCTATTTATAGATCGAGCGATGATGATCGAGGGACGCGCTGGCAGGTGATGGACGGTCAGGATTGGCGGACAAGAACAATTTCATGATGACAGATGATGGTTAGCTTATCCCATTCAACCGAGCCTTTTTAATTATATATGATAATAATGAATTATTGCAGGAACTGTTGTTGGAAATGAAAGAAAGAAAGAAAGCCTTAGTAAGCTGTTTGGGTATATATTTGGGCAAGATTGTGACAATTAATAATGCATGCCAGAACCTGATGCTTTCAGCAAACTCCTCTTATTTTCCTTAAATACGACAGCGAGTTCATCGCTAGCAGGATTTACAAAAAAACGTACGTAAATGTAAATCCTGCACTAATGGTATTGTGAAATTCAGCTTAGTTTGTATATAAAAAAACCATAAATGTTACATAAGATATATTATCCAGATGAGGTGACATATAAGATTTCCATGTTCACAAAGAATGTATTCAAAGAAAAAAATTGTATGACACTAAACGATTTTGTTGTCGATAAATTTATCACCGAGATACTAGATAGATATATGAAGATTATATTATAGAGATGATATGCAAAGGCGTTGAGATTCCAATGCGCGTTGTTTTCTCTCTTTCTGAAAAGGGAATGCCATGATAATTTGCCAACTGGGAGCATTTTATTTCTCCAGTATTCATGTAAAGTTATTCTTCTTTCAGGGAATAGTTTTGCTGTCAACAAATGACGACATCATCAATTCCATTTCTACTTCTTTCAGTATCAGAGAATATTGTACATCCCCTTTGCTTCTTAAAACAAACAAAAAGAAAAAGAACCAAAAACTCTCCGGCCGTGTATGAAAAATTGAAACGAAATGTGCACGTAACCCTTATCGTCATTATTGCAAATTCTCCATGATCGGGATGATAACCTCTCCAATCAGTCCACGGTACCTAGCCGCTGAAAATCTACATATTTTTTTTAGGACAGTTGGCATAAAAGTTAGATTTCTAGGGTGGTTCCTAAGCTAAGGTTCCTAAGCTAATAACCCTCTAAAAACAGGTAGATTTTCAATGACGGCTTTATTAAGCTAACCATCTCTGAAATCGATTTCTAGGGTGGTTCCTAAGCTATACGTTGCAACACAGAATTTATAGATGTAGTTTACTACATATTATTAACCATCCCAGAGAAAAAATAAAGACGGTTGTAAAAATCATCAGTCTACCACTGATAGATTACCCCATGGTACCTAGCCACGATATGGTCACTACCGGAAAATGTAAATTTGCCGTGCGCTCACATTTTGCCGTGCGCTTTTTTATGGGACGCACGGTAAAGAGAACATTTGCCGTGCGCCCTGTTCAAAGCGCACGGCAAACATTAGGCGCACGGTAACCTCTCTTTTTGCCGTGCGTCAAACACCACACCCACGGCAAAACTGAGCTTCGCCGTGCGCCACACTAGAGCCGCACGGCAAAGAGGCCTGAACGTAAACGGCACCCACCTGGAACAGACGCCCCACGACGGCCGTCAGGTGTGCCGTGCGGCTCCACATGGCGCACGGCAAAGGTGGCCCGTTGTGCCGTGCGCCCCAGACACCACGCACGGCGAAGGTGCCTCACGTGCGCTACACGTGCGTACCATCACGGCCGTCCACCCCACGGTACCCGTGCTCAGCCTGAGGCCTTTGGGTGATGAGACTATGAAAGAGCACGAGCATGCATAACACTAAAGCAACAACACATTCACAGACCAACAACATATACCAAAATAATCACAAGATATAAAGAGGGCCAGGATCGGAGTAGACACATGAAGAGATCCAGGTAGCTAAGACAACTCAACACAAGAGGGCACATAGTTCTACCACTCTGCCTTCTCCTAGCTATCTTATTTATGCTCCTGCAATTTTTTGCCCTACCCTCTATCTAGTCACCTGTTAAGTATTTATTTGGAATTTCATCATGTTGTGTTAAGAAAAAATGTTGACAATAAGGCAGCAAAATTTAACAAACATATTGCATATGGGCAATCTAAGCATGTCAGATGTCACACATTCAGTGTTGATAAGGATTCAGATCAGCAACTAAAGTAAGTGCAAACTGCATAGTAGAATTAATACTTATCAAAGTTCAAAGAAGCAATTTCAATACATTTTTCTCAACAGTTTCTTTTCTCACTAGTCGTCTCAAGTATTTATATAGTTTAGTGATTTGAAATGGGGTATGCTCAAGGACGTATGTGTGGGGGGATCGGGGTCCGAACAAGTAGAGAGTACTCGATCTTTTATCCACAAATTCCTAACCATAGCACAAAAGTACTGAACATAAACAATTCCGATTACCAAATACAAAAGTTCTCGACCACAGGAATTCTTAATCGCTAAAAATCTTACCATAGAAACTCCCAATTACCAAATGATTATGAGACATCCTGATCACTAGTCTTTGACCACAAAACTCCCAAGGACAAAACTTCTAGTGTCAAAACTTCTGGGGACCAAAGAACCTAAGGAGAAGAGAACCCCATTGGCAAAAGAAAAAGTGATGAGATACTGATATTGCATATCCTTCTTGGAGCAAATTATTTCTTTGTGTATATACTCCTACCCCTGCACAACTCACAACCAAAACTATATAAAGAGGGGCAGATATATGGTAGACCACTACTGGAAACAATAATTTCTCTGACGGTTATTGCATAAAATTTATAGGATAATTATAATTACCTTGAGGTTTTCAGAAAACACAAGAGAAATTAAATAACGCTTCAGGAAAATTCTGAATTAACATATGAGTGCATGTAACTGACAGGATAATTAATTATTTTGTCGGTTTACTAATAACACACAAGAAATTGTACATTTTTTGTCGATTTGTGTATTTTCCCGTAGGTTATGGATATAACACACAGGGAAATTAATCAACA
Source organism: Saccharum hybrid cultivar R570 (assembly GCA_038087645.1). Classification (NCBI taxonomy): domain Eukaryota; kingdom Viridiplantae; phylum Streptophyta; class Magnoliopsida; order Poales; family Poaceae; genus Saccharum; species Saccharum hybrid cultivar. The sequence continues at coordinate 25,384,204 of JAQSUU010000115.1, read as the reverse complement.
TGAGGATGCAGGAAATTATTTCCCTGTTGGTGTTGTGAAATTTTTCTTGTCGGTTGAATCTGATAGAGAAAAGTTTCTAGACCCATCGACTTTAAATTTTTCTGTCGGCTTTAAACTGACAGAGAAATTGGTTTTAATTTTACTAATGGTGCACCATCTAACATTTTTTTAATTTCCCTGTCACTCTATCCCTGTCAGTTATTGCCAGACGGTGCACCGCTAGGGAAATTGATTTTTAATTTTCCTGATGGTAATTTCAATTTCCCTGTAGGGATATTCTCGTTTGAAGTAGCGGACATAGTTGAGAGATCTTGATATATAGCCGAGACAATTCGATGCAAGAAGTCATACCATCTACTTTTCCCCGTACCTTTTCATTGTAATCCAAAGCCATATATACAGACTAGCTAGACCTTTTCGTTGTAATCCAAAGCCATATATACAAGATTCAAACAGGACTTGGGGTATTAGTGATTTAGTGTATTGCTCCACATAGAGGGCCTGGACATGTATTAATGGTGTGTTCAATCCATATCCAGATCAACTGGTGTTCTCGGACATAGGCTATTACTCCAATAGTGTTGACAAGGTTTGTCTTATGTGTCACTTTCTTAACTTTCACTCCTAATATCAACAAAAATATATCATCTAAATGAACAATTATATTGATCCCTCCGTTCTAAATTATAAGTTGCTCTATTTTGCTATGTATCTAAATATATATAATATATATCTAGATAAATAGCAAAATCGATGTACCAAAACATCAAAGCGACTTATAATTTGGAATGAAGGAAGTATTTTATTAGATTATCTTCTGTGATGAATTTAGTATTGTTACTCCACCGTACGTGGCAGAGCTGTGCAACCCCCACGTTGGTTGTGGTTGTACCGTGGGCTTGCTGCCTGCCCGTCGCAGGTGCCGCCTCCTCCGATTAGAGATGCAGAAAAGTTTGTCTGTGAATATAATCCGCATATAGGTTTAGTTGCTAGGATGTTGTGTGTTTCCCGCAAAATTAAGTCTATCTGCAAATTTGTGGCGGAATCACCCAGTTTAGCGCGCTTTCAGGGCGCTTGTCTTCCACTAGACACTAAGTGCCCTGAAAGTGAGCTAAACCAGATGATTCCGTCGAGCACAACCGATGGAAGAACTCGAACACTCCACATTTTACACCCGGGATCTAATAATGAGTACAAACTTACAATACTTAGCCCATTTCATATAACACAGAGTCTCGAAAATAGTTATTACAATACCAGAGGTTCAGAGTGCAATAATTAACAGCGGAAATAAATTAACATCTAGCGGAAAGCGATGAGGGTCCGTCTGTGCCCACCAAAAGAATCCTCCACACAAGACAAATCTGCTCAAGGTGCACCTGCAACAGGGGTAAAAATAAACCCTGAGTACACAATGTACTCGCAAGACTTACCCGACTGGGAATTATATTTCCCGACTCTCAATGATCATGATAGGCTTTATGGCAGGTGAGTTTTCTTGCTTGCGAAAAACAGCACTAAGCGTGTGTCCTTAATTTCTTAACTTTTAGAAGCCGTATTTTAACCACTAACCAATAGTCTATGTAAGCACCTATGCTATGATCAAGTAAGAGTTGAGCAACTCAGGACCATTTTTCCATCTTTCAATTTCCCATTCTTACTACGATGCCAGAGCGTAGTCAAGCCATACCGTCACGCAGAAACGGCGATTCGCGAATCAATGTGCCCAGCTGGGTACCCCGAAAACACACGCCTCGCTTGTACCCCAGGCACAAGCAAGACCAACCCGTCCCCCTCCTATCACGGGTTTCCAGGTCCCCGTCCAAACTTGGACTCCTAGCTCCCGTACTCGAGGCCCGGCCTCAATACGGTGCTAAGACCTCCACCTGTCCTCGCCTCCAATCAGTCAGTCCGGAAAGAGCCGGAGCCCATGACAAGAGAGTAACAAGTCTTCCTAGCCCCCATCCGCTAGTATATGCTCGGGATAAGGAGATCTGTGACTTGACCAGGGTCCATGCAACGAACGGTCCTTAATTGACACGGACAGGGAAACAGTGCAACCCAGTTATGCCACGTGGCCGTGGAACACAACTTGCTACACCCACCAATACCATACCACATCCCTGCCGGTCGCCATTTTCTTTCCACCATTTTACCCAAAATGTAATCATCATAAGGGTAACTCCCTATTGTGAGTAACGACAGGTTACTCACTCTACCGATGATCCTAAGCAAAGCAACTACGCGATCCTGTACTAGTAAGACTCATGGGTATATATATATATATATATATATATATATACCCATGAGTCTTACTAGTACAGGATCGCGTAGTTGCTTATATATATATATATAGGGAGAGTATACTCTGTAGCTAGCTACAGAATTGTTTATTTTGTAGCCAAGCCACGGACCCAACCAAGCCCGTGCGTGGCTGGTGCGCTAGCGCGTACCTAGTCTGGCTCACCGTAATTATAGGCAGCGTCATTTGCATGCTGCATGCGAGCTGAGCCAACCAGGTGATTGAGCCGAGCTGCAGCACAGCCACGGTAAATCTGGAGAGTAATTGATGAGTCCAATCATTACGGTAATTTCGTCCAATCTGACCACGTGCACATGCAAACAAGGACAATACAGTGAATGTGTTACGAGAACACAGAGGCGCACATGCAAGGATTACCGCTCATATATAGAGGAAGATAGTAATTAGGAAACAAAGTTTGGAAATTGTAATTAGAAAACAAAGTTACTAGAATTGGTAGCAAAAATTGTGTTACGAACCACTCATGAAAAGAGGAAGATTTACTATTTACTAATTATGGTAATTTGTATCTTTGGAGATGATAGTTTACCACAATTTTGTGCCATGGTGCTATATTGTACCACTTACTATTGATTCAGCCAATTTACCATGAACCAATTACGATAATCAGAACAGGGTGTTACGACAATTTCAGATCTGTTTAAAGAAAAGTTTGAAACAACCATAATGTCTTTCCAAAGACAAGTACAATGATACATTTTTCCATCATAATAAATAGACACAAAGTAAATCATACAAGACACTATGTCCCCACATATTTTGAACCACGAGACGAATCAAGATCCTGTGCGGCAGCATAAGCATCCCTACTGGATCTGGATGCCTATTTTGCAGCGGCATAAGCATCCCCAGATGCATGACCAATGGCTAGTGATCAAATTGAAGTTGATGCAGAACACCTATTGGCTGTCCTCAAATATAGCGAAGTCAAGCAGACATGGCCTACTGTTGGTTCAGATGCCTTTCTCACCTGAAACATCATGATAATAATAGTAAATATTATGGTTCACTCTGGGAACAGGACATACAGAAAATTGTAGATCGGCATAATAACCATAATCTTTTCTCTAGTATCTCTTTCAATTAGATCCTAACGTACATAAAAAGTAGAGTATATGTGAAAATAGAGCATCATGGCACACCTATTTAAATATATACTCTTGTATATTTAAAGGCTTCAGAAATGCAGCTGTATATCTATAGTGCCATTGTTACTAGAATTTATGCCTTGCTATCCTTGTTACCAGAACTTATGCCTTGCTATCCTTGTGAATTTGTTACTATAACTTATGCCTTGCTATCCTTATGATTTACAAGAATTTACCACATGATTTACAAGATTTAACCTTGAATGTGAATTACTATAATGCATGCCTTCCTGTCCTTGTGAATTTGATATTATGGTTTACGAGAACTTCATACATGATTTACTAGAATCTATGCCCTTGAATGAATAAGATTTACTAGAATCTATCTATGTGTCTCTCCAGATATGTCTTTGCTCTTCTATCTAATTGCAAGCTCCTTTGCAGCTATGCAAGGCCAAATTGTTTTCAATCTGCAATAAAGATGAAAAATAGTAAACATCTCCATGAGCAAATGAGAACTCGCCAACAGAATAAGAAATCGTTTGCCTGTTTCAATCTGCACGTACCTAAAATCAATAGAATCAGACCAAAGGAAAAACACAAAATGGAGCTTGAGCATAATCTCATATATACGAGAGCCTGAAATCATAAGTAGACTAGTACTACTAATCCATATTATATGATCTCAGTCGACAAAAATATAGAACAGTACTGGCAGACATATGTCATATATACGAGAGTGCACATATATACCAACTTTTTTAACCAATACATATGTTTAAGCAATGCATATTCAAGAGAATTCTGTTTAAGACAATACTAATAATATTTACAAAAATTTATCTGGCAAAATAAAATACACTGATTCAGGTAGCCTGTTAACTAACTTATCTGGTAAAATTACCATAAGAAATCCATGGTCTTCCTAAACTCGTGACTCTGATTCAGGCAAAAAAAATATCGTAAATTCCTCTCTGATTTACGACAAACAAAGTTACAATAATTAAGTAGCATGCACAGGAGCATGTATTGTGCTGGATCTAAAATACTGTATCATTTAGAATGTTAGTTCTGGCATTATTAACAAAATTGCTAAAACCATACACACTGACAGAACTAACAGGTTCCTGAATCTGAATACGAACAAAAATTCTGGAATCTGGTAAGGTTGATTTCCATAAAACATGAGTAGAACATTAACTCCAGAATGGCACAGCTGCTCACCTCAATGTCGTGTGTCCACTAGAGGAATCGCCTGTGGAAGGAAGCAAAGCACGCCTTTGCAGGCAGCCACTTCATCGTCGGGGCCAGTGAATCACCCGTGCCTAGATGGGGTGGGGCCGACTGGGTGTCGCCGTGGTCAGTGGGAGGGGTCGCCACCACTGAAAGGCCGTTATCGCCACCACCACGGGTACGGGCGCCTAGGGAGACCGCCGTAGTTGGTGGAGGCCGGTGCCGATCTGGATCTGAGAAGATGTGGGCGTCCGCCGTTGTTGGAGGCAACAGTGATGGCACATGGTGAGGGAGGGGGTCCGCCGCCGTTGGTGGCGGGGAGGACAGCCGCTGCCGTCGTTGGTGGTGGGGGAGAGCACCCGCTGCTGCCGCTGGGAGGGAAGAGGCCGCCGTGGCCGGTGGCGGGCGAAGGTCCCCGCCGAGATCCAGGCCGCCGCTGGGAGGTGCTGGATGCAGCAACAGCCGCCGGGCGCCGGAATAGGCCGAAAGCCGTCCGCGTGGGACAGGCCGCTCCGCGCGTCGGGGAGGGTGCGCCTGCGCTGCCGCGGGTCGATGAGGAGGCGGCTGCACGCCGCTGGTCGGTGAGGAGGCGCCTGTGTGGCCACCGGTCGGTGAGGATCCACGCCGTGGGCAGGGCAAAGCCACCGACGCCGCCTTCTGATTCAGATGGAAATCTCGATTCGGATGGGATGAGAGAGAAGGAAATGACGTGGGAATATAAAGCGACGTGATTACGGGAAAGGGTGATTAGTTTGAGCCGAGCTGAGCCACGGTGGGTTCTAGTCGAGCCGAGCGGTGGGGGAGGCTGTCTGGTTATGCCCGTATCCTTCGCTGGGTCGGACGCGGAGGTTTGGTCCGGCTACAAAATAAAATTATTGTGTAGCCGGCTATAGTGTAATAGGTCTATATATATATATATATATATATATATATATATATATATATATATATATATATATATATATATATATATATATGCATGTGGGTATCGTAGAAATTCCTGCAACTTAAATGCACAACATTTAAATATATATATAAAGGCTTGCAAAAAAAATAGGGGTTATGCACCGGAGCTTGCCTTGGGCAGGCGCAAGGTCAGAGGTGTCAGTCGCGGGCGGCTCCTGGAACTCCTCTGGTACAAAAATTTCCTCCACGTACTCCTCGATGACTTCCTCGTAGTCCTGCTCCTCCGCGGCCACGTACTCAACCTCCTCGTGATCTACATGCATGCAATGATAAATACCACACTTAATAAGGTGACAACAGTAAATCTAAAAACACCAACTACTAAGCCAATTAGATAACTCTAATGACCAACATACCAAGTCATCCACTACTCCTGTTAATCACAAGCTAAGCGGTCTAAACGTTCCTACCAAAAAGGCTGCATCACTTTCTTATACTAACGTTTCAACGTCTACTCGATTAGGAGAGCTCAACTACCACATCTTAGCAAGCTACTAAAATGCTACAAAAGTTTTAGTAAGCACATTACAAAGCCATTAAGCTGCTGTACAAATTTTTGGGTTAAAGCTACTACGGTGTTGCCACAACAAAACCTACACAATTTAATATCTTAAAACAATCGTTTTTAGCTTGATTTAAAAGGCTTAGCCTCACTACAGTTATACGTGAAGTAACTTCGCCAACTGCTAGAACAAGACATTACCAACCCAACGAAACTGGTCTCGTGATTTTTGGATGTCTAAATGATTTTAACACAAATTTCCAAAGTGCAGTCATTTACAAGAAATCATAACTAATTGATCTCCCTAAAGAACAATGGAAAATTCCAATCCGACTGTGCGGCCCAGCCTCCCGCGGCCCACCCGCGCTCAGCGCGCGCGCGCCCGCGAACACACTGCGCGAGGCGGCCCACATGGAGACGACCCACGACGCGGTCGCGGCCCAGATGGGGAAACCCGCGCTCAGCCCGACACAAAAGCTAAAAAAAGCCCCCGGAATTTAGTGAAAATACGTGACTGCCAACTCCACTGTTCCACCAGTCGCGGTTAAGCACTGAGGCCCTCTAACTATCCCTTCTTCCCAACGGGGAGGTCCCCGATGCCTCCCCGTCCGCCGGGCGGCAAACCGCGGCCAGGCGCCGGCACGGAGCGGCCTGCGATGGTGACCACGCCCACAGAGGGGCAGCAAACGCCGACGAAACGCGAGCGCGAAATTTAAAGCGCCAAAAACCACTTCCCTAACTCAACTACGGCTTACCCAACTGGACTGCGGCCTAGAGGGCACCAAGAGCTATCTCCGGAAGCCAAAACACGACTAAGTCACTAACACGGTTAAGCAAGGAAAATTCCGCGAACATGAGATTGTCAACGGCTCAACCGCTTACGGCCCGAAGCATACTTTTGGTTTTCCAATTCGATTTCCAAGCTGCTCGGAAAACTAGCTCGCCAATTTACTTTACCACCACAAGGGTTGCATTCTACTCTAGAGCTAGGGCTTCACTTCTTATTAAGGTGTTACAACAAGTTCCAAACAATTTTGTTAAATAAAATTCATTTTTGAACCTTAATCGATACAACACGGTTATTGCAGCAACTTCTATTTACTTTTTCATTGGCTATTACCAATTACTAACGCGATTCCACAAACTTGGCACATGCTAAAACACATAAGTAAGACATGATTTGGTGCAAGTTACTTGCGGTAACACCGAGGGTGTTACAAAATTCATGGGCAAGCCTATTTTCATCGCTACCTCCAATGGCTTGCCGCTAGTTTGGAAGAGATAATTGAGGCATTGGCTAAGGAGTTCGACCATGAGCGGAAGGAAGAGAGATGAGGGGAAAGAGAGCGTGGGCCCCTGCCATTGAAATTGCAAGCACGAAAATTTTGGTCCTACCCATGTGTAAATGTGAATTTAGATCCTCAAAATTTTAGGTGCGATTTATGTATGCAAATGAGTCTAGCTAGAAATAATATCCTCAGTTGTGGTCCTCTTAAGCGGTCGTTCCAACAAATCACCCCAATTGGCACAAGGGACTGCCTGAACCGGATATGTATTTTTTAGGGCTAGACTGGGCCTTATTTATTGGGCCCATCTAGACATTTCTAGGGCCTGCTGTAATTTACAACAGTGTTTAGAAAAAAATATGCGTCTAAAAATCGTTGATATAGTAATTGTGTGTATAAAACTTTTACCTAGGACAAACTTAGATAGACAAGTTGTCTTAGTGTCTTCAAACTGTCTATTTTAGAAGATTTTAATAGTCAACATTTTAAAAGTTTGTCCTTCAACTTGACCAAAACAAGAATTAAGCATCATGTGGTTACGTAGTTAACTACAATAAAACAAATAAGTAGCTAATAAGATGACTTCCATATATTAACACACAATACATATACATAAACTTAAATTGCACCAATGATATAGTTACACACTGCAGTACGAAGTAGCGAGACGACGGGGCATCGTATAACATGTCGCTAGATGCATGCGTGGTGCATGCATGCGCTTTAGTGGATTGCAAACGTTATAGTACTAGCAGCAGTACGTACTGAGCAGCACACGCCACACATCTGCTCTTATTTACTTATACATTACACGCTGACATGCACGTACGTATAGTATTTGGAGATAGGCCATGCATGCATGCATGACGATGGAGTTCATTCTCTAGTGGTGGTGGCAGAGTGGTCGTCGTGCGCCCTGCGCTCCTTGGCCGCCGCCTTCTCTGCTCCTTCTGCACCAAAGAGACCATCAGATTAATTAATTGTTACTGCATGCATGCATGCATATGCCAAGTACACTTCTTCATTTGGTTGGTTATCAACCAAATACAGTAATGAGCAATATAATAGTACATCATTAGTAGTATTTACCAGTGTGGACGAGGCGCCCACCTCGCCGCCGTTGTAGCAGTCGTCGGCGTACGCCGGCCTACTGCGGCTCGCGTCGTCGTGTCCGTACACCCTCCTGCTGCCGTGCACGTGCTTGCCGGCGTCATAGCAGTTGTCGGTGTTGGTCCTGCCGGCGTGGAAAAACTCGGCCATCTCGCTCGCTCGCTCGATGTCCTGCTTGCAGAGACTCTGCACTACTATTTCAGTTGAGGTGTACGTCTGCCTTGGCTTCTGCAGCAAATGTATGCAAGGGCGGGGCTATTTATAGGGTGATCGACAAGGGACACCGGCAAGTCATGAACTCATGATGAACGGTGAGGATGATAATAGGCGGATAAGAACAATCTCATGGTGATTGGCCCGGGTAACCTCTATGCGTTAATAGTGAAATTATTTGATCTAACTGTTGTTGGAAAGAAAGAAAGCCGCAATAAGCAGTTTTCTTATTTGGGCAGTGCAACAATCAAGACTGTGACAATACAGTGTTCGAGAGATAGACAGAGAAGAAATCAAGATTGTGAACGGCTGAACTGATGGTCCAGCAAGCATTGTCCACGCGTTCATATACATTTTTTTTACACTTGAAGAAAATTGGTGTAGCTGCATTTGCCACTAAATTATTAAGATAGATAGATAGATTCAAAAAAAAAGATAGATAGATGGAGACTGCAGAGGTGACAAGCAAAGATTACAATAGTGGGGGTTGTTGTTTTCCCTCTTTCCTGAAAAGAACATGCTGTGGTTTTGTTGAAAAATGTGTGTAAACGAAGGTGACTGAATGCGAAAGACAGGAAACAACGTGTTGTATGCATGCTGTATTGCATATATATTATGTTTATTTATACTCCCTCCGCCATAAAAGAATGCAATTCTTGTCTTTCGATGAGTCAAACCATTTGAACTTTGACTAAATTTATATAAAAAAATACTGACATTCATGATATAAGACAAATACCATTAGATTAGTTATAGAATATATTTTTATAATAAATTTATTTAGAGACATAAAAGTTAATACTAGAGTTACTATAAATTTGACTAAACTTGAGCTAGTTTGACCGACATATATATCCCATAATTACATTCTTTTGTAGATGGAGGGAGTATATACGTGGAGAGATTCCTCCACAACAGGTGGCAATCGTTTGTGGCAAGGGGCCAATAATGCACATGCCCCACTGGGGATGGCAATGGTAAAGTCAATTCTACTCTAATTTTTAATGTGCATATTTTTACAGTAAATTACCAACTATACTAATTAGGAGCATTTTTTTCCAGCACACTGTAAAGTACAATCAAGCCTGCTGTTATGATTCGACAATTCTGTCCTTTTTAATTTGAGCAATGATCAAGATTGTGACTATGCCAAAATTTATAAGTTCCACTTTTATTTTCCTTCAATGATATATCATGTACAGCAGCATTCTAAAAATTAGGGGAAAACCGAAATCCCAACCATATAAAAAATTAACAACTCAGCAGGATTTTAAAAAACATAATTGTTGTTTTGGTGGAATTTAAACTCATATAGTATTGTGAGGTTGAGCTTAGTCTATCTAACCATAAAATATTTACCAATTTTAGGACATATTATGTGGTACAACAAAGGACACATATAACCCTCCCTGATTTTACTGTACTTAAGTTGGTGATACATACTAATGGTAGGTATACATGTGAATGTTGTCTTTTATTTGAAGGACTGGTTCACCTCAAATCTCTTATAATTTAGGACAAATCTGAATGCTTGGATACCTTATATTTCAGGATAGAGCAAGTATTATCTAGATGACCCCAAGACCCAAGTGTACACATTTTTTTTAAAAAAAAACTAGTTGCCACTTAAAACAAGTGGTGCAGCTACATTTGTCACTAAGAGGGAGGCGATGAGCAAATATTTCAATGCACATTGTTTTCTCTCTTTCTTACAATAGCAATAAGCGAGATGCTTTATTAAGTGAGGAGTGTTTCCTTTTCTAACACGCTTAAATACAAACAAGTCTTACTATCATGATTGCGACAATGCCGTCCTATTTAATTTGGGAAATAATCAAGATTGTGACGACGCCTAAACTTGATGCTTCTAGCAAGTTCCACTTTTGTTTTTATTCAATGGTTTATCATCATATAAAAACTTAATAATTTAGTAGGATTTACAAACATAATTGATATTCTGGTGGAATTTGAACTTGGATGTTATTTTGAAGTTGAACTTAGTTTATTAAAAAACATAAATTTACAAAGATATATTATCTGGATGACTCCAAGATTTTTAAGTGTACATAATGTTTTCCAAGAAAAAACTAATTCTCTCTTAAAACAAGTGGTGCTGCTCCATTTTTCACTATGGAGACTACAAAGGCAATAAGCAAAGATTACAATGCATGTTGTTCTCTCTCTTTCTTACAATAGCGTGCGACGATTTGCCAACTACTCTGAAACCAACATATATATAAAGACTTCTAAAAATATTTAGAAAAAATAAGCACCAAAAGAGAAGTCCATCATGTTTCCTCATTAAATAGACAGGCTAGCTCCTGATTGGCTTAATTGGCAGTTATCTTGGGCTATATGATCCATTCCATAATTGGTTGGTTTTAATCACACTATACAAGTGGGTTATCAAAAGCCCTTATATTTTGAGATAAAATTTAAACACCAAAAGTCCTTATATTTTGGGATATAGAGAGTAATTGGGAGTAAATTAATTCTTCTTTCAGTGAAGTCTTGCTATCATGACAGTGACCATATCGTTTATTTCAGCAATTATCAAGATTGTGACAAATATCCAAACCTGATGCTTCTAGCAAGCTCAACTTATTTTCCTTCAATAACCTATCATGTACTACGAGTTCTAAAAACTAGGAGAAATTAAACCCAAAAAATTGATTATATCAAAATTTAACAATTATTCAACATGACTTACAAGATGTAGTTGATGTTTTGGTGGAACTTAATTAAACTCAGATGGTATTGTGAAGCTAAGATTAATTTATTAAAAATGTAAATGGATATATTATCTACCGTATTCCAAGATTTCCAAGTGCTTAGTTTTTCAAAGAAAAAACTAGCGGTCACTTAAAACTAGTGGTGCAGCTACATTTGTCACAAAGATAGATGGAGACTACAAAGCTAAATAAGTAAAGATTCCAATGCATTTTGTTTTCTCTTCCTTAAAATAGCATGCTATGATTTGCAAAATTTTACTTGGCAAATCTTGTGATTTGCCAACTCTCAAAACTATATGCCAAGTAAAAAAACAGTCTCTCTCCAACAGTTTGGCATTTTGACATGGTAAAATAAAATTAACACCCACAAACTACGTCAGGCCATCATCGATTCCTCCGTCCGCTTCTGCAGCAGCATACTCCCTCCGTCCCGTTTTATTTGTCGTCGGAGGTTCATCCCCAGCTACCAATGAACATGGCAAAAGACACTGCAACCCCTATATTACAATGATTCCTCAACTGTGAATTTGTATGGACATACCATTAATGCTAGTCACCTCATCGTTTTCCTTTTCACGGTTGTACAAGCAATACAATACTTTTCTCTTAAACAAATCAAAAAAGAGACCACAAATTAAGGTATGAACTCAAATTCATCCGCACCCCCTTCCTGTGTATCTTGAACAAAATCCACTCTTTCGATGGCGATGCAGTTCTGCTTTAGGCTCCACCAAGTCCCACAACGATGATCCCGGCCGCGCATCTGCCTTGCGGGCCACATCCTATGGCTCGATGGGATTCCCAAGGCTTGCTTCATCAACAAGTGACGAATGAACTGCCTACCCCCATGTGCCCCCTTTCCGCCTGTCATCAAAGGATCGCCTGCAGCACAAGACTGGTTCAGTATCATCTATAAAGTGGCAGAAACCTAGACATGCCTACAAGCTGAGCTCAATCATGAATTTGTAAAGCACACATTGAGATCCTAAGCTCATTAACTGGTACTGCAACCAAATATCATATAAAAAATCACAAGACAGTAGAGGCTCAAGACAGTGAGCCTGATGTGTAAGCAAAAAATCATATATGCCCTGAGAACCATTTCTTAATGTTAATCTTATACAAGCAGTAGAGGCTCAAGACAGTGAGCCTGATGTGCAAGAAAAAAATCATATACGCCCTGAGAACCATTTCTTAATATTAATCTTATACGGCTAAACAACAGTATCTTTTACTATACGAATCTTGCACCAAGAAAACTACAATTTCCCCCTAAAGCTACGTGAGTAGCTGTAGAAGTCCTTTTACCATGTAAGAACCGTAAGTCTGCCACACTACTGCATATTATAATTTCTACACAAATGCAGTGAAATAAAAAACTGTGCTTTACTTAACACTTACAATGTTTAGCTTCTCGATTAAATGGATTTTTAAGATATAACCGTGTGAGCAAATATAAAGCACATATCTCAGCACTTGGCTATAACTGTGAAAGTCTACACCTTTAACTTGGACTTTAGGCTTTTGGTTCATTCAGCTCAAATGTTGAGGTTGTAGAAAGTAAACCATTATATTAGATGATTAAAATGGGGGTACAATCTGTTCAGCTAATTATTGTTCTAAGAATATAATCTCTGAATAGTATTCATTGATAAAATGGTTTGTGTTTGAGTTATAAACTAAGCAGCGGCTTCAGGACAACAAGGTTCTGTTGGATTCAGACTTTATATCTACTTAAGGCATGCTTAGTTAACAAACATAATTACTTCATTGCTTACACACCCTAATCAAATATATAAAGTCGGTTTGTTTGAGTTTACAAATAAACTTCTCGATTGCTTCTAATTTAAGAGCTGGTGGTCATCTAAACCTATTTTTTCTCCTACCTTGTTGTCTGTTACCAGTGAGCACCATGACTTTTTAAGCCTTATTAACAAGGAGGTAAGCTTTCCTGCTATTAGGATCATTCAGACATGAACCAACTGGACTAGCAAAAAAAAGCGACTAAACACCAGCAGCAAATTTGGGAAACTGATATGAATTCACGGGATCTAACAAGGGCACGGCAACGCTGCGCTCGGCTTTCTAGCGGTGGACGAAACTCACGCTGTCAGGCAGCTGGAAAACAAGACACAATCCAGTAGGCCACCTACTCGTAGGCATCAACAGGTTTCATCTTCTGTGGAGGACAAAAATCAAGAACAAACTGCTGCTCCCAAAAAGGCTCCCATATTGAGGCGATCTTGCAAGCACTTACAGAAGGAAGCACGTACAGGATTGAACTGTAGGTCGGAGCGGACGTTGTGCTTGGATCCTCCGCCGTCGGACGGGCTTTGGCGGTGTCACGTGGAGGGCCCCGCGCTCCTGGCCAGAAGAGGCGGACGCTGTGCTCCGCTGGAGATCCTTCGCAGTGTTGCGCGGCTCCAGTGGCCCGGCGCCTGGCCGGAGGAGGCGGACGCCGTGCGCCGCCGAAGCTCCTTCGCGGCGTCGCGCGGAGTACGAGCCCGCGCTCCTGGCTCCTGTGGCCCAGCGGACGGAGATCTCGACGCAAGGGACTCCACGGAGGGCGGTGCAACAGGATCTTGGCGGAGGGAACTGGATCGAGGGCGGGCACAACGGCGACGGTGTGGATCTGGACGAGAAATAGCTGTGAGCCAGCGAGGTCAGGGATGAGGCTGGGGATTTTTTTATTTTTTTTGAAGTTGGGTGCGAGTGGTGGTGGGAGACAGCGATGGAAAGGCAGGCGTATGCGCATGGTGTGGTAGCTATACCAGCTAGGTGCTGATAGCGAACGACAGATATTTGGGGACGTTCGACTGTAGCGCCAACGATAGATAATTGGGGACGGAGGGAGTACAATATTGCGGCAAGCAGCACCAGTCAGCTAGTACTAGGGGCAGCGGCTCGCAGACAGCAGTCACATCAGCACTGCTTGACGCATGCAAACAAAAAAACTTTTGCTCTCTGCACTGCATATACTTTACTCGTACTAGTCTATACAGTCCGCCAGCTTTATCAGCTAGCAGCAGCAGAGATAGATGGTTCAGGTACACTCTGCACGGCTGCACCACAACCATTGTGATTTGTCATTGGTCGTTCGGGCCATGACGCGACAGGGAACAACAACCGTGCAGCGGCTCCTGAGGCGTGTGTACGGAGACGCGTGGACAGATGCACAGCAGATACGCGCGCGCATATATGCGCGTGCGGAGGCCGGCGATGACAAGTTGCTAAATTTGCCAACCTCATTTGTTGATCTGTTGGAGATCATAATTTCTTGTTTTGCCAAATTTTTAAGGATGACAACCTCATTTGGCAAACTCTTGGAGATGCTCTAAGAATTTCTAGAAATTTTTATCACAAGTTAAGTAGCAAAGGAAATTTTAATCATGCATCCTCATTAACATAGGCAGGCTCCTTATTGGCTTAATTCCAATCATCCTAGGCTAATCCATGCCACACATAATATTGTCTGGTTCTAATTAGATGGTTGTCGGTGTTTGATGACCAGCAACTCGTCACAGGGTTACCCGGGACGATGATTGAAGGGCTTCGGTGTACGCTAAACTCGACAGTAAACACAAAGAGACAAACGATTTATACTGGTTCGGGCCCTTGTGATCAAGTAATAGCCTTTACGTCTAGTCGGCGTGTAGCCTTTTGTGTTGGTTTAATTGGTATGATTGTGTATACAAGGGAGTGCACCATATCTCTCTTTATATAGGGGAGAGGGTAAGGGCACATATCTAATCCTAGCCGTTTACTATAGAAGAGTCATATAGTCCTATTACAGGATCTAACTTTCTTAGTAAGCTGACTAAGTTGATCCTGAAAGCTTGAAGTCCACGCCACCTTGTCTCGTGTCCTTCAGCAGATCGTGGACCAGCTCAGGGCCCATTCGAGTAGTAATCCCTATGGGGAACCCCTAGGACCCTGACTTGTCAATGGCATAGAGATTTATCAGAATTCATTATATTTTGGGATAAATTTAAAGGCCCGAAGTCCTCAAATTTTGGGATATATAGAGCAAAATAACTAGGAGTAAGAGCAAGAGCAATAATACAGCCAAGTTGCTTGGCTATAAGACAAGCTATAAGAGCCAAGTTATACAATAAGTGTCTCCTATTTGTCTTTAAAAAGTTTCTCTCTTCTGTTTCTCCTCACAACACTTGCTATTTGGGCCCACTAATACCTATGCTTCCGTGCCCAGCTTGGTGCTTGTATGAGAGCCAAGCTCTCATCTCTCTCCTCCCTTCTCTCCTCCACATCAACATTAGCTTGGCTATAAGCCCATTATTGTACCTGCTCTAAAAACTAGCTAGGGGGGTGGGGGGATTGCAATCATATCAAAATTTAATGACTCAGTAGGATTAACTCAGATGGTACTGCAAAGTTAAGCTTAGTTTATTAAAACTATAAATGCTACGGAAGACACATTGGGCGGGCCATTCTTGAATTCTGTGCTAGCAAGCTTTTCCCTTGCTTTGGCAAGAGAGCAGTTTTTGGCTCACCTCGGCTGGAAGGTGAGGCTTGCTTGTGTGAGCTAGGCTAGGCAGACCAACCTCGCCCCAGGAACTGAAGGTGCCTACTATGTAGCTAGATGACTCCATGATTTCCAAATGCATGCATTTTTTTCTAATAAAGAGAAAACTAACTGGATACTTAAAACCAATATTGGTGCAGCTAGATTTGTCACACTAAGATGGTTCTAATGTGCATTGTTTTCTCTCTTTTTGAAAATAGCATGTGATAATTCGCCAAATATACCAACCATCACAAAATACAAGAAGCATACTCCGCGCATTGCTACAAGAATTGCGGATTAGCTAGTGGCGTGTTATGATGATGTATACAACAAAATGCTTATCTGTCTTGTTGACGTGGACATTACAATTTCATGTGCCAGTATGTGATAGTGTATTGTCTAGTTGGATAACTTGCATGCTAAGATAAATAGCTAGTGAGATTTTGCTTTATAAGAGTACAAGATGATACACCGCTTGTTGCCGCGGAAATTTTATAACGTTTTTTTGATAAAATTTTATGGAGTTATAAATATGTGGCTTTGTGATAGAAGAAAATCATATTATAATATGGTTGTGGTATCCTGAAATTTGTAGGACAACATAGAATTGATGATTTAAAGGATCGAGTTAATTGGAAAATTATCTTCAAAAAATGCATGAATCATTGTTTCGCTTCTTGCTCGTAACTGCTAAAAGAGACACAGAGATAGATTTGGGACTGAGTTTCTTTGTACACGCAACAGAAAGACCACGCCCCGGCAATCCGGAATAAAGGAAGAGAGAGGAAATGGTTGAAAATTTGCACGAAGGCTAGAACCTCGCCTAGCTGCTAAACCTCGGGCTAATTAATACATGCCATGGCTGGCTTTTTTAATTAAATTACATAGGTGGGTTCTCACACAAGTCCATATTTTGGAATGAAATTTAAATGCCAAAAAATCCTTATGTGGTGGTTGGGAAATGGGAAATAGAGGTTGGGATAGGGAAATGAGGGGTGGGATAGATTTGATCCCAGGTTTTGATAATAGGAAATGAAGATATGGATAGGGAAATAGAGACTACTATACCCATTCCATACCCATATCTTCATTTCCAATCCATATTATCAGCAAGACACATAATTGTTAGGGGAGATGCTCGAGGAGTTCGCAGCCTCGATCGCCGCCAGCTGAATCGAGACGCGCCCTCCACTTGACCACCTGGCTTCATCTCTGGCGGCCAACCAGCTAGAGGTTGTGGCCAAGGCGGTGGCCACCGGCGTCTGCACTTGTGGGCAGCAGACACTGTCCCATTCAATAGGTTTCAGTTGTTGACGTGAATGAGGACAGACTCTGCTTGGCTCTCCAAACTCCTATGCTTTAGGGAAGACCGACCCTCAGGGTGGCTCGGGCCAAACCCAGCGTCGGATCGCCTAGGAGGAGTACTCGCTTAGCTGCTAAACCTCGGGCGCCCAATCCGACTCTTCAGACGCAGAAAGTTTTCATGCTCAAGTTGGGGCTCGCAGATCTAGCACAGACCGTCGACTCTGCAGTTGCTCAGAAGTACGAGTCCATCTTGCTGGACCGCTTTCGGAGTCCAAGCATGAAGCCTTCAAGGTCTTGTTCCCGGACAACGCGTTCCTGAACGACTTTGCCCCGGAGGTTGACATGCTTCTTCACTATACCATGACCTACTTTTGCCAACACTTTCTAGTGTAGGCAAAGGGTACCTTCCCCGACACATAACCTGCCATGAAAGTTTTCACCGACAGTTTAGAAACAGTCGCGCTAGAAGCAGTCGGCGAAACTTTCACCGACATTTAATAGAATCCCCGACACTTTTTGTGTAGCCAAATGTTGTACCTTCGCCGACAGTTAAAACCTTCGCCGACAGTTAACCCTACCCCGACAGTTAAGACCTTTGCCGACAGTTAAGACCTTCGACGACAGTTTTTGTGTAGGCGAAACCATTTCTAGGGTATTTTGTGATCCATACCCTGTCCAGCTACTAAACTGTCGGCAAAACTGCATACCAGATCTTCTATGGATTTACAGCAATGTGAATAAATAAATTGACAGCAAAGGCATCACATTGAGCAAAGTCACATGGATTTACAGAAATAATATATCAGATCTTCCATACATACACCAACTAGATATTATATATATAGCAGGTCAAGTGGTGATGAAATAGTACACAGATCAGTCTTCAGTTCATAAACAAGTCCAAGACATAGAGTAGTCACTAGGAGACATGCATGACATATACTACAGTCTTGTACTAACTGGTTATGGCTAAAGCTAAGAGTTCAATAGATGACTTAGGCACAGAACTACAGAAGTGGCATTGAACGCTTCCATGTCTTTGGCCTACACGATAATAGGTGCAAACAAAAGAAAAGAGCTGAAATTCATGTCTTCCTACAGCAATTCTCGGATGCTCGTTGCCACACCAAAATACTTGAACACCAACATGGTGCACAAGGTTGCTGCCACTCCAGCAAACATGTAACAGCTCATTGATCGAACCTCAAAAGGTTGCCAATCCAAAATACTAGCAACACCATATAGCTTAAGTACCTATCATGAAAAAGAAAAGTTGAAATATCAGTGAAATGTGCTCTGCATCATTACCTCTTGGTTTGTTATTGGGTGCAAATAGTGAAAAAAAAATACTGTACAGTGGGCATAGTTCATTTTTTAAATAAAACAATAAAGTTTACTCTAGATATGTAGAGTATAATATAACAGGATAGAAGTAAAGCGCTTTATTAGACATGAATAGTTGAGCAAGATACAAGCACACATGAAGATACAAGTACACACTCAGACCAGACCCAATAGTTAATAGCATAAACGAAGTAGCAATTAGTTTTAGCTTCTAAGTATGCTATTTGAAGATATGATTGAGCCAGTGAGTTTTGAGGTCCATATCCTTTGGGAACAACAGGCCATAAACGAAGTTCTTTATAAGAATCATATACTAACATGTTATTCCCTGAACCAAAATTGGTTCAGTGCTCCTTGCCTAATAATTTCTGCATCGATCAGCATTACTGAATATTACTCACTCTCACATATGTTGGTTGTCCTGCGTTTAATCTCATCTCATATGTTGATTATTCACTCTCACATACCAAAATACATTAAAAAATGTTAGAGAGAATAACATTGGTGAACTTGGTGAATTATCTTAATTTTACAAGTACGTAGTTAAATACATGTGCTGAAGCTTGAAATTCATATATTGTACCAAGGCATTTTCTCAAGCATTTGGTGTGCACTGTGAAGCCAAAATTTGCAAACCCATTTATTTCTCTAAAAATAATCAATTTGGATCACATACATGAATCAAAATGTTCTGTACCAACATGCCGGGCACTTATTCTAGCGCTGGATCGTAAGTTCTGTACTGTTGCAGTTGCCTTAGCAGTAGTTGGGGTCTACATTTGGGGACACAATTATTTCAGATTTGCATAGACACTTCATAGAATTGTTTGAGAACATTTATTTCAGAGCATTTCAGATTCATGGGAATACATACCTTTTTCTTTATATTTGCTTGCTGCATTGAGTTAAGTTGTTGTAAAGTAGGCTGAATATTCAGTTCTTTCATTTTCTGTATCGTTAGCCTGATATTTTCATTCCTTTGAGCTTCAAAAGCATTTGGCTCCACGGCATCCATTCCTTTGAGCTTCAAAAGCATTTGGCTCCACGGCATCTTCATCATCAGTTGGCTCCACGTATTTTCTTTTTTCCCTTGCTTTTGACATTGTTTATCCTGAAAAAAAACAAAAATGAATTAATACAAGATGTAAGCAATAACTGATTATGTAAGCAATCAACAATTAGTTCAGACCAACAAAGCAATAATGTAAAAAAAAATCTTGTGATGCGAAGATAAAAGGTTCATCTAACATATTTTCTCCAGTATTGAATAAATGATTCAAATTAACACTTGTAACTCCAAATTGATCTTGTTTTACCCATTTATCTTGAATGCGATTGTCCACCCAATCACATTTAAACAAAACTATGTTTCCATTGTTGCGATAGTTTAACTCAATGATTTCTTTGATGATGCCATAGTATGTCATGTTTCTCATAATTGGGTCCACATTGTTTCCATTTTCAAAGCAACAGGTCTAGGCAACCAAAGCCACCCCACTGCCTTGAACTGGTCTACCCTCATCATAGGAAAACGTATGGAATCATGAAAGGTTCATTTGCCAAAAATGTGTATCTCTTCCGGTACTTTTACACCACTTTGAACTAACCCTTCCACCTGTAAATATCACATTATGTCTAGTTAATATAAGTGTATTAGATCTGAACAGAACATGTTAATCATGCCATTACTTACATGCTTTCTAAACCAATCATGAAACGTTTCATGATGCATACGATTCATTTGTCGCTGATTGTGGTGACCAATCGAGGAAAGGTACTCCACATGTTTGCTGCAAAGGTGTGGTACCCTTTGAGAAATGTATAGATAAGAACATGAGAAATTCAATATGTGTCAAGTTGTGTGGATTGCTTACTTCAAGTATGGTTCTATCTTATCATAGTTCAACAATACATATCTATGTGCTTGAACCCAAGTCTTGTATTCTAAGGATACAGTGCACTTGCCACTCAAAGAAAACTTTGAACTTACACCATATATATATGCAGTAAATCAGTGTTATTATGCAAGTAAAAAGTTCTCACGTTTCTGGACAAAAGAAAATGAATCAACCTATCAAACTCAATTTCTTGAATCAAATTAACCTCCAATGCTTCTGGCGCCATGTTCATCTGAAAACAAGCCCTTGGTTGGTTCAGGGCATCTGAATACTTCGTCAGGGACTCACACTAGTTCATTTAGCTCATCAGCAGTAATATGCTCATAAGTAGTAAATCTCAGATACTCTAGCAATAATCTATCTATGCTCTATGCATCATCAATTAATCAAGCCGAACTAGACAGTAACAATGCAATCTTTATCAGTCTATATATATGCTTCACGCATCACTACTGGACTGCTGGTTAGTGACACACTGTATGTAGTGCTGCATGCATGCTCAGCTGCTTACTGACAACGACCTCCTCCTATATACATCTGCTGCATCAGGAGGTGAACGAGAGCCAGCGCGCCGACGTGGCGAACAGCCTGGTATACGAGGCGAACCTAGGCTGAGCATGGTACATTAAGCAGCTGAGCATTAATTTTATCCATACATATAACAAAGCTTTGGTCTTTACTTTTTCATGGTACAGTAATTTTATTAAAATCCACAGAATACCATCGTTAGCACTTAGCACATTCAGAACTTTCTACTTGTTCTTGCTTATAGAGGTAACTTACCCATGGGATGTTCTCCGGCTCAGGTTAGCAGTTCAATCTGGACACAGCACTTTATCTCAGATAACCACGTCACGAACGTTGTGGAGGAGCTGCAGCTGGGCGTTGTGGAGGAGGGCACGGGAGCCTGCTCGTTGGCGTGCAGCTCCCAGATCTCCTCGTCCCAGCACTCCACTTCTCCTTGTGGATCCTGCACGCACGGTACGAGGTCAGCGAGCGAATCGGGAGAGCAACTAGCAAGGAATCGTCAATTGAACATGGGCACCACCAGATGTGTGTGTGACGGCGAATCTTGGAGGCGTCGGTGGCAAGTCCAGGTGGATGTGGATGGGTACGTGGTGCTATCAGGGGCTGGGGTGGCGGAGCTGCGAGTGGTAGGGGCTGGAATGGGGGCGGCCGGCGAGGTTAGGGTTCCGGCTGGCGGCGGCGGGCAGCGGCGCTGTGCAGGAGGGTGGGGGCGGGCGCTGGCGTGGAGGGCGGACGGTGGCGCTGTGCAGGAGGGCGGCGGCGGCTGTGCAGGAGGGCAGCTTGCTGTTGGAGGCGGTGGCGGCGAGGCTTGACGTCGGAGGCGGCGGCATCGGGCTCACGCGCGGACTCGTGATGGGGATTTTCGTTTTGGTGCAGACTCATGGGTGAGACCGTGAGAGGCAGTATATTGGGCCGGTGTTTTTTCTTTCATTCCCTCCCAGACCGCGCGCTAAGGAAGGATTTGGCTCGCTACATGGCATGAAAAGCCTTTTTCACTCCCGCGCATGCATTCTTTCGTGAAAAGATCTACAGACACACGGAGAGCACGACCGTACACACCTTCGCCGACACTTGGATGGTTGGCCTAATTAGGCTACGCCGACACTTATTGTGTCTACGGATGTTTGCCGACAGTTTTAGTGTCCCTAGAGCAACGCCGACAGTTTTAGTGTCCCCATATATGACCATTGCCGACAGTTTATATGACATTAAAAGGTTCTTACTATTGCCAACACATAATGTGTAGTTGAAACCACCCCTTTGCCAACACATAACTGTAGGCAATTGTGTGTCATGGTGTAGTGCTTCCTGAGCCGACGGCCGAACGCGACCAGGGGTGGTTAGGGAGTGCGTAGTGTAGGAGGCCTTTCAATGGGCGTCCGTAGGTTTCCCGCAGTCGATGAGGTCACCCTAAGTTGTTGTAATCCTCAGTTTCTTTTGGTTCTCTTTTTTTCTATACGTGTTTTTGGTATTCCTACACTTTGATAAGCTCGGCGCTTACTATTGATGGGGTAGCTTGTAATGTTTATTTACTTCTTTTTAATGAAACACGTGCTTAGACAGGGTCGCGAAAAAAAATGCTAGGGGAAAGCTGAAATTCTATTAGAATTTAAGAACTCGTCAAGATTTATAGAATGTAAGTGATGTTTTGGTTGAATTTTAACTCAGATGATATTGTGACCAAGGTAATAAATAGCGGTGGTAGCGGCCGCAATTGCACCTGCAATAGCGGTAGCGGTCCATTGTCGCTACCGCTATGAGGTAGCGCTCTAAACTTTGCATCTTGGAACTTTGCGGCCGCAATTTTTAATAGTGGGCCGATATTGCAGCCGCAATTGCGCGTAGCAGGCCGCAATAGCATTGAAGCAAATATTCCTAATTAGTCCAGCCCACTATGACTCACATCCTAAATTCAAATACTCACGCATCGGCTGTGGAACTTAAAATTATTCATAATATATGCACTTAAAATTATTTATACTCATTATTCATGATATATGTACTTAAAATTATATGAGACTATTGGGGTGCCGCTATTGGAATTTATCGTCCGCAATATCGCCCGCTATCTGCAATCCGCTATCTCGACGTCAATCCGCTACCAACCCGCTATACGCTATTTAGTACCTTGATTGTGACGTTAGGCTTAGTTTATCAAAAATTGTGAATGTTAACAAAAGAATATTATCTCGGCATCTCAGATTTGAGGCGTGCTGGAGTGGCTCTGCGGGTGCGCTGGGTGTGGCGTGACCGCAGCTCTGGGCATCTGCCGGTGATGAGGGAGAAGACTGTTCTTGCTCTTTTTCAAGGCGCTACGGTGGTGACGTTGGGAAACGGTGAGTCCACTTTCATTTGGATAGACAAATGGATTGGTGGATCCAACTTCGCGACCCTGGCTCCAAACGTTTTCGCGGCCATGCATGCAAGGAAAAGGATGGCTTCTGTGGCCGAGGCTTTGCCCGGGAGTGCATGGGTGCGTCACATTGCTGCAGCACCATCCATGCAGCTGCTTTACGAGATCGACCTCATCTGTGATCTTCTGGATGATGTGCGCCTCTCTCAGCAGCCTGACACCTTTTCTTGGAGTCTCTCCGCGGACCACTGCTACTCAGCGGCTTCCGCGTATGGCGCCATGTTCCTCGAATCGTCGCCGGTTCTTGGTGCCAAGCACATATGGAAGACGGCCACCCCTCTGATGGTTCGCTTCTTTTCTGGCTAACCATTCATGGACGATACTGGACTGGAGACCGCCGGTTCCGCCATGGACTACAGCCTTCAAACGAGTGCATCAGTGGGCAGAAGCTGGAGACAATGGATCACATCCTCATCGGGTGCAGCTTCAGTAGGGAGGTATGGCACATCTGGCTCGCGAGACTTCACTTGCAGGTTCCTCTTGCCAACCATGGCGACGCTGCTCTCGAATGGTGGTTGAGGACGAGGAAGATGATCCCAAAACCTTTGCGTCACGGCTTCGACTCGTTTGTCTTCTTGGTGGGGTGGATGTTGTGGAAAGAGCGCAACTCTCGGACTTTCAATGGCGTTGCTAGCCAGGCAATGGTTCTCGTCAATGCTATGCAGGAGGAGGGAGCACGGTGGTGCTCGGCGGGGAACAAGCACTTGAGGGTGCTCTTGGCGAGGGTGTAGTGGCGTCCGATAGATGCATTTATTGTTGCAAGATTAGTTCATCATGTAATCCCTGGTTTGGTTTCTAGTAGTGCTAAGTTTTGGTAACCATGTTGTTACCATTTGTGTTTGGTGTTGGCAAAACTCTTTTCCTGCTTAATGAAATACGTGCCATTGGCGTGTTCTAGAAAAACAAAAGAATATTATCCAGCGGCCGATGACTCCAAAAGTTCCATGTCCACACAGGTTTAAAAGAAGAAACTAACTGACACTTAAAAGCAATTATACATCTATCACTTAGATAGATGGAGACAATTGAGGTGATACAATGCACGGCGGTGTTTTCTCAAGCATGTGGTATTTTTCTTCATGAAAATAGCATGCGATATTTTGCCAATTGAAAGCATTTCTTTATCCAGCACATTGTAACTAATTTATTCTTCTTTTCAATCAGTTCTTGCTACAATGATTGTGACAGCGCACCATAATAAGCAAATTTTTTTTGTATTTGGGCAATATAAGACTTCGACAACGCCCGAACCTGATGCTGAACCTCCAATTATTTTCCTTCACTTCAATGACCTATCATATACAGCAGCGAGTCAAAAACACCTAAGAGAAACATGAAATCCCAACACATTGGCTGGTCCTTTGGAACCAGGAATTCTCTAGAATCATACGGGAATTTCACAATTTCGCATGAATCAATTCATTCTTACAAGAAACAGGAAAATTTCCTACGTTCCAAGGAGGGTCTAAATTCAGATGGTGTTGTGAAATTTGGCTTAGTGTATATATTAAAAAACCATACAGTTTATATCCATATGAACCTAAGGTTATCTTTTTTTTTTCAAAGAAAAACTAGTTGCACTAGAGAAAATCGGTGCAGCTACATTTGTCACTAAGATGGAGATTATAGAGGTGATAAACAAAGGTAAGATTCTTCCATGCACGTCGTTTTCTCTTTCTGGAAAGGCATGCGATAATTTGCCAATGCGAGCATTCCCAGCACACCTGTAAAGTTATCCTTCATTCTAGCCTTGCTATCGACAACTGATACATCTTTCAGTGTCAAAGAATATTGTATGTCCCCTTTATTTGTTTCTTTAAATAAAAAAAATGTATCTTCCGTGTGAAAACTGAAAAGAAAATGCACCCTTAATCTCATTTCAGATTCTTCGTAATCAGGATGAGGACTTCTTTACAACAGGACGAGACGAGTAGCTCCTAACACTTGGCACCCATCGTTACCGCACAGGCACCGAGCCACAGTATTGCAAAACAAGTATGGCACTCGTACTCACCTGGACACCTGGTGGCTTTGGGTGAAATGGAGCGACAAGCGTTGTAGAGTTCTTCTAGAAGGTATCCACAGCAGCAGCGCTTACTATTGTATCCTCAGGCAATTGCATTTTTATACAGGAACACAAGTTTTCCACTAAGCAAAGAAGTCTCATCTAATCCGTACATGATTCATCAGAACGAAAAATCCTCCAAGGCCCAGCAGCAAAGCAATATACTACTAAGTCTAATATTTACTCCAGAAAAAGATCAGACAATTTTGTAGGTTTCAGGAATGGAGAGAAGACAATCTTAAAAAGGTATATTGGTCACTTGCTTATTAGCTACACAAACAGATATTCGAATGAAGATAGATGCTGGAATCCACAATCACTCGCACCCGTAAGTGAGATACAGCAGGGAAAGAAGAATAATTTATCGTCCCCTATGGCTTTAAATAGTACGGCTCAGATCAGGACAAAGGATACAGCATGAAAACGACAGCTTTTCATCCCATTCACAAATACCGCATTGTAAGATAGAAAAATCTAGTGGTGGAATAATTTTTACAAAACAAAGCATACTAAACGATATGAAAGGTTTGAATCTTGGATGTACACCTTCATATCCTAAATGTCCCATCGCTGGCCAGCAATTTACCTTTGGTGACAAACAATTCATTGGGCATCCATTCACTTGCATGGTCTGCCAAAGAAAAGGTAGCTTCAGCAGCTGGTAGGAATAACTACATCATGAAAGTCAACAAAGAAAATATTTGGATTGCAGATATAAGCACCCCAGCATGGTTTTCTTTCAACATATCTTTACTAATGCAGAAGGACCTGGTTAATATTTATGCTGGGTAGCACTATTGGTTTATATGAGCAGCTAGGTTAAGATGAAGAAATTACAGTTCAGTATTGCATCAAGAAGCAGAGGATTCAACGATTCACAATATCATAGTTTCAGATTGTAACTATGAAGAAAAAATGGCTATTCATATCGCAGTTGAAGTAGAACCTCATGAACAATAATAAAGAATTCAACATGAAGAGGCACATGTTGTTGTTAGACATAATCTGCTGATCCTCTCTTCACTTCTCTAGAGCAGTTAGGGGCAGGTGGAAGGTCAGCTCCTGCTGTCCATGACCTGACCACTGCAGCAAGTATGGCAATAGGCCATCTCTAGTACTGTAGTTGGTAGGAGTTGCATCATCCATAGTTGGTAGAAGATGATGTATACTTTGTACTAGAGTAGGTAGTGTTGTACCATAGTTGGTACATGTATGTTGTATATATATCTATGCAATGCAATGAAAAAAGGCAGCTCTTGCCACCAACACTTGAGCCTCTGTTCAGGTTTCAAAACTGAAACCGTGTGTGTGTGTGTGTGTGCAGAAGAAGAGCTCGGCTCTTCTTCTTCCTCAGTGGAGGGAGGAGTAGAGGGAAGGTGAGAAGGTGCTGCTCACCTGGGCATTAGGATTAGTGCCATCACGTGGTATCAGAGCGCACAAGTTGCTGGGAGTGATCGCCGGTGATGGACACTGCTGCAGCGGGCGCGGAGGTTGGTGCAGAGGCAGCTGCGGCGGCAGCTGCAGCAGCGGCCATGGAGAGGCAGCTGGCCTCGGCATCCCAGCCCGCAGTAGAGGTGCGCACGGTGAGGGAGGTCGGCGGGTCCAACACCTGGCCGATGCTCACCCGCACCAACTACGGCGAGTGGGCGGTCCACATGAAGTGGAAGCTGCGCGCGCGGCGGTGGTGGGCGGCGGTGGAGACCGGCAATGCCGGTGAGGATGCAGAGGTGGGCGTCATGGAGGCACTCATGGCATCCACACCGTCCGAGTTCCATGAGGCCATCGGGTCGAAGAACACGGCGAAGGAGGCATGGGACATGCTTGCGTCCTTCCGCCTCGGTTCGGACCGAGCCAAGAAGGCAAAGGCGCAGCAACTGCGCCGGGAGTTCGACGACCTCCGTTTCAAGCCCGGAGAGGCCGTGGAGGACTTCGCGCTTCGACTACAGTCGATCGCGAGCCAGCTGGCCACCTACGGCAAGCCGGTCGACGACGAGGACGTCGTGGCCAAGCTGCTGCGCGTCGTGCCGGCGAAGTACGCGCAGCTTGCCTTGTCCATCGAGACGATGCTGGACTTGTCCACGCTGTCGCTCGAGGACGTCACCGGGCGGCTCCGCGCGGTGGAGGATCGCGCGCTGCCAGAGAAGGAGAAGCCCAAACTACTGCTGACGGAGGAGGAGTGGTCGGCGCGGATGAAGGAGAAGCGCAAGACCGGGGAAGGCTCCAGTCGCGGTGGCGGTGACCGTGGCGGTGGCAACGGCGGAAAGCAGCGTGGCAAGGCACCGGCGGAGAAGAAGAGGGGGAAAAAGAAGTTCCCCGACCCCAATGCTTGCCGCAAGTGCGGCGAAGTAGGGCACTGGGCACGGGAGTGCCCAAACAAGAAGCCGGAGAGGAAGGAGGAGGCGCACCTTGCTCGGGACGACAGCGACGGCGAGCACGCACTCCTGATGGGGGTGTTCTGCGCGGAAAACGGCGGAGCAAGGGCGGCGGAGCTGGAGCAGAGGTCTGCCCCGACGGCCGTTCACCTTGATGAGCCACGGGCGCAGGTCCTTTTGGGAGCTGCCGGAGACGACGCAGAGCCAAGGTGGTACCTCGACTCCGGGGCAAGCAACCACATGACAGGTTGCCGCGCCGTCTTCTCCGAGCTGGACGAGAGGCATGCCGGGAGCGTCAGGTTCGGCGATGGCTCCCGGGTGCAGATCCGAGGGCGCGGCACTGTGCTCTTCCGGTGCAAGAACGGTGACCACCGCGCGCTCACGGACGTCTACTACATCCCGGAGCTCCGATCAAGCATCGTCAGCCTAGGGCAGCTGGATGAACACGGTGCGGAGGTGTTGATCGGCAATGGGGTGCTGCGCATCAGGGACCAGGACGGCCGACTTCTAGCCAAGGTATCGAGGTCCCAAAACCGTCTCTACTTGCTGGATTTGAAGGTAGAGCAGCCGGTGTGCCTTGCGGCGTCATGCTCGGTGGAGCCGTGGCTGTGGCATGGTCGGTTCGGCCACCTGAGCTTCGACGCGCTCGGGCGACTTGGGAAGATGGTGACCGGGCTGCCGCAGATCAAGCACGCCGGCGAGCTTTGCGACAGCTGCCTGGTGGGGAAGCAGAGGCGGCTGCCGTTCCCCAAGGCGGCAAGGTTTCGTGCGGCTGATCCGCTCGAGCTGGTCCATGGGGACCTTTGCGGGCCGATCACGCCGGCGACACACGGCGGCCGGAGATACTTTCTCTTGCTCGTGGACGACTGCAGTCGCTACATGTGGCTGCAGCTCCTGACGAGCAAGAGCGACGCGGCGGACGCCATCAGGCGCTTCAAGGCGCGCGCGGAGGTGGAGTCCGGGAAGAAGCTGCGGGTGCTTCGGACGGATCGCGGCGGCGAATTCACGGCGGTGGAGTTCGCCACCTACTGTGCGGATGAGGGGGTCGGTCGTCACCACACCGCGCCCTACTCACCGCAGCAGAACGGCGTGGTGGAACGCCGAAATCAGACGATCGTCGGCATGGCACGCTCCATGATGAAGGCTAAGGGGATGCCGGCCGCGTTCTGGGGTGAGGCGGTCACGACGGCCGTTTTCATCCTCAACCGATCGCCGACGAAAGCGCTGAAGGGGGTGACGCCGTACGAGGCGTGGTATGAGCGCAAGCCCAACGTCTCGTACCTACGCACCTTCGGCTGCATCGGGCACGTGAAGGCCACCAAGCCAGGCCTCGGCAAGCTGGAGGACAGAAGCACGCGCATGGTGCTCCTCGGCTATGAGGATGGATCGAAGGCATACCGCCTGTACGATCCGGTCGGCGGCAAGGTGGTGGTGTCTCGGGACGTGGTCTTCAACGAAGCTGCGGCATGGAGCTGGGACGGGCCAGAAGCAGAGGAAGGCCAAGACAGCGGTGGACTCTGCAACACGTTTGTTGTGGAGAGATTGGTGATCCACAGCCATGGTGAGGCAGTGGAGCCGCCGGTGGCTGGTGAAGCGCAGGGGCCAGAGCCTGCGGTGGCGGAGGCAGAACCGCCGGCGACAGCAGAGGGGGAGCCGCTCAGCCCAGGCGGGGCTGGCCACTTGAGCTCGCCTGGGCCAATTGGGGAGCAATCTCCTGCTTCGCCCGAACTAGGAACGCCGGCGGCAGGGGCCACAGTTGAGTACGCATCCCCACCGTCTGATGTCTCAGATTTCGTGGATGCGTTCCATGAAGGAGAGGAGGTCAGATTCCGGCGGGTGGACAATGTGGTCGGCGAGGCGACGGTGCCAGGACTGGCGGCGCGGATGCTCGATGACGCCGACCAGACACTACTTCTCATGAGCGCAGAAGAGCCAGCCACGTTTGCTGTCGCGGAGCGCGACGCGGCATGGCGAAAGGCAATGCTTGAAGAGATGAAGGCAATCGAGGACAACCACACCTGGGAGCTGGTCGATCCACCGGCGACATGCCGGCCGATCGGGCTCAAGTGGGTGTTCAAGGTGAAGCGGGACGAGTGTGGCGTTGTTGTGAAGCACAAAGCGCGGCTCGTCGCCCGCGGCTTCGTCCAGCGAGAAGGAGTGGACTTCGAGGAGGTGTTCGCGCCGGTCGCTCGCATGGAGTCAGTCAGGCTCCTGCTCGCCCTTGCGGCGGCCAAGGATTGGCCGGTCCACCATCTCGACGTCAAATCGGCATTCCTAAATGGAGACCTGGCCGAGACCGTCTTCGTCAAGCAGCCGCCGGGTTTCGTCGTCAAGGGAGCAGAGCGGAAGGTCTTGCGGCTGCGCAAGGCGCTCTACGGCCTGCGCCAAGCTCCGCGGGCTTGGAACGCCAAGCTCGACGCCACCATGGCAGAGCTTGGGTTCATCCGGTGC
Source organism: Saccharum hybrid cultivar R570 (assembly GCA_038087645.1). NCBI lineage: Eukaryota > Viridiplantae > Streptophyta > Magnoliopsida > Poales > Poaceae > Saccharum > Saccharum hybrid cultivar. Next base: position 25,353,850 of record JAQSUU010000115.1, on the reverse strand, counting down.
GCCACAGAGCACGCCTTGTACACCCGCCGACGGGGGAAGGAGCATCTCATCGTCGGGGTGTACGTCGACGACCTCATTGTCACCGGAGCTCGAGCAGAAGACATTGGACGCTTCAAGGAGGAAATGGCGGCGCGTTTTCGGATGAGCGACCTAGGCGCTCTGTCCTACTACCTCGGCATCGAGGTGAGGCAGGGGAAGGACGTCATCAGGCTGGGGCAGCATGCTTATGCACTGAAGCTGCTCGAGCGGGCAGGCATGGCGGGCTGCAAGGCGGTAGCCACGCCAATGGAGGAGCGCATCAAGCTCTCGAAGCAGAGCACCGCGGCGAAGGTGGACGCCACTCTCTACCGGAGCATCGTCGGCGGGCTGCGCTGGCTCACGCACACGCGGCCAGACATCGCGTTCGCGGTGGGCTACGTGAGCCGTTTCATGGAGGATCCAAGGGAGGACCATTGGGCGGCGGTCAAGCGGCTGCTTCGCTACGTCCAAGGCACGGCGGAGTTGGGCATTGTCTTCCCCAAGCGCGGGGGCATCCAGCTCTCGGCGTTCAGCGAGGCACCGCCCAAGGCCTCGAAAGATGCAGCGCTGACGGTCTTCAGCGATGCGGACATGGCCGGCGACGTTGATGGGCGGCGGAGCACTTCAGGTGTCCTCGTCTTCCTCGGATCGTCGCCAATTGCCTGGCAATCGTTGAAGCAAAAGATGGTGGCGCTGTCGACATGTGAGGCGGAGTATGTCGCAGCAGCCACGGCGGCATGCCAGGTGGTCTGGCTGCGGCGGCTGCTGGCAGAGCTCACCGGAGCTCAGGTCCAGCCGCCAGCTCTCAAGGTGGACAATCAGCCAGCAATTGCGCTGGCAAAGAATCCAGTTCTCCATGACAGAAGCAAACACATAGATGTGAAGTTTCACTTTCTTCGTGATTGCGTCGATGGAGGGCAGCTCGTCATCGAGTTCGTCGACACCAGACGGCAGCTTGCCGATATCCTCACCAAGTCACTTGGCCGGTTGCGGTTTCAGGAACTGAGGAGGATGATTGGCATGGTTGAAGTCAAGTAGGGACAGCAGGATTAGGGGAAGATTGTTAGACATAATCTGCTGATCCTCTCTTCACTTCTCTAGAGCAGTTAGGGGCAGGTGGAAGGTCAGCTCCTGCTGTCCATGACCTGACCACTGCAGCAAGTATGGCAATAGGCCATCTCTAGTACTGTAGTTGGTAGGAGTTGCATCATCCATAGTTGGTAGAAGATGATGTATACTTTGTACTAGAGTAGGTAGTGTTGTACCATAGTTGGTACATGTATGTTGTATATATATCTATGCAATGCAATGAAAAAAGGCAGCTCTTGCCACCAACACTTGAGCCTCTGTTCAGGTTTCAAAACTGAAACCGTGTGTGTGTGTGTGTGCAGAAGAAGAGCTCGGCTCTTCTTCTTCCTCAGTGGAGGGAGGAGTAGAGGGAAGGTGAGAAGGTGCTGCTCACCTGGGCATTAGGATTAGTGCCATCAGTTGTGAGGGCACCAAGTTTTTTTTTTTGGTGTGTGTGTGTGGGGGGGGGGGGGGGGGGATCTTGCCCTGCTCACCATATGTGCTACTTCGTGACTGCCAAAGCATTCTCAATCTGTTCGATCATCTGGTTAGCAGCCAATGCTCCCTCCTGAATGCCAGGTAGCAAAGAGAGAGAGAAAAAAAACATAGTATATTAGCACAAGTTAAATTATTGATGAAAATTGAAAAGTTTGTTTCGTTCAACACTTACAAAGCGATAGCAAGGTTTCCCATCCTTGAATATGATAAAAGTTGGCAATGCTTCAATTCTGTAACGACTTGCAATGCTAGTGTACTTCTCAGTATCAATTTTCACAACTTGAATTTTGTCGCCTAACTTTTCACTGACTTCTTGAAGTATGGGAACCATGTATTGGCATGGACCACACCTGACCAAAAAGAACAAAAGTAAATATAATTCTATGTTACAGACGTACGTAGAGACAGAGTAATGCTGGTGTACAGATTGCTCATAATTAATTTGAATGATGAAGTATCTCCCTAATAGGCTAATATGCATGGTGTAATGGAGCTAACAAACCAATAGACACAGCTGTCCGCTAGGAGTTGGGACAATGTTTGATGAGTACATTATGAAACAAGATTTCTGGATTTTGATAGAACTCAGAAGGAAACAATGAACAATAATACAATATCATGAACAGAACATGACCAAATTAATCATATAGTGATGTTTTTTTTTGTTACAAATCAGTAAGGAATGCACATCATCATGAACAGTACTAGGACAAAGAAAGCAGGGGGGTTTGAAATCAGTAAGGCACATTTGAGGTATTGCAAATACCAATTGTGAAGGAAATACAATTGAACATGTTAATACACATGGTGAACACTAAAGACAGAGTGAAAAAAAACAGACCCAACCTCTCCATCTCTTCCCCACTTGAGCAAAAAAGAGTGCAAAAACTATTCAATTTTCACCAAAAGTTTGGTATCTTCCCAAAAATAAAAAGGGTACGAGGTGGTAGATATATGCATGTGATTTACACAAATGATGAACACAATGCTAGTCCAGTGCAACGTTCACCTCCCAAATGGTTGGTGACACCTTGGCATAATGGCAAGAACATGAAACACACCAAAGTCCTAAAAACACAACAATAATGAAGAGAACTTATATCTAGTAGAGAGCACTGAAATAGCTCAACATGACATTTGGCACCACGACTTTCACTACTTCCAGTAAGTAACGTACCAAGTTGCATAGAAGTCAACTAATAAAGGCTTGTCAGACTTGTCCAACAACTCATCAAATGAAGAAAAAGTTTGCTTCTTAGCTTCCACCTATTCAAAAATTAAATATGGATAAAATATCAGAAGAAATGGCAGAAATCCACAAGTTCTCTTTTTGAGGGGGTAAAGAAGAGCTATGCAGCCCTAGTGGAAAAGGATACATGTAAGAAAACAGTTATAGGACCATAAGCACACATAAAAAGATTGCATATAATATCAGTTGGCACTTGCTCACTTCTAGAGCTACTCAACGGATGAGATCAAAACTACAATTTCAGAAAACTGGAAAGTAATCCGATAAGTATTAAAAGGAAAAACATCGCATAGCTATTACATGGCATAAGTGTTTCCACCTACATAAGGTTGACAACCTAAATAGATAAGGGGTCATTTTTCAAAAAAGTTGGATACATCCAAGTTCATACTAGTTTACTGTCTTTGAGCCCAGATGTCTGAGATTAGGAGCTGAAATTTTGATACAGTAGCAGAAATAAAATTGGATGGCTCATAGTAGTTGCAAACTCTGAAAACTAGTACAAGGAGTACAGGACAGAGTTCATGCATCTGGACAGCAGCCAGTGGACCCCGCCGTTAATTTGGATGTGAGTTTCTATAATACATTTTAGTTTCTAAAGCAACGATTCCACTGTATTCGCGCATACCATTCCATTGGCTGGCACAGTAGCCAACACTACTTGGTCTGGAACGCAACGAGAAGCAGGAATGCCAGGAAGGTCTCACCCGTAGCGTGGCGCCCCGCCGAGAACGCGCGGCCCCTCCCCTGAGGCCCAGGGCCGGCGCCGAGCAGCGCAGCGGCATCCACCGCGCCGGAGCCGGAGCCGGGCGTGCGGCGAGAGTCGGCGACGCCAGCGCCGCGCGTGCTGTGGCGCTGCCGGTAGCGAAGGTCGCCATGAGGGTGGTAGGGGTCCAATTTCTCGACGCCGGTGTGGCTGGCTCCCCTTGCCTTGCCGGCTGGCTTCCTTATCTGAAAGCAGCGACGACTCAGAGTCACTGCGCGGTGGGCCACGTGGGGACAGGGGTTGCTCCGTGCACCGAGTCCACGAGCGCGGCAAGCAGGTGGGGCCCTGGTGGCAGTGTCACCGAGACGAGACGAGGAACTAGTGGAAGTGGGCCGCGACTCCGCACCAAATCCCCTGGCCCCCAAAATTTTTGCTAGGGTTTGGTGGGGAGCAATCGATAGAATCCGCTCGTTGGAGAGGCCATGAGCTCGGCGCAGGATCCGTTCTACATCGTTCGGGAGGAGATCCAGGATTCGGTAATCCGTACTTCCCTCTCGCTCTTTATTACGCTCTTGTTTGTGTAGTGATTGACAACCGTTCCTATCATCATTGAGCCGTCCTTCTGCATCGTTAGAGGTTGGAAATCCGAGCGCGGTTGCCTAATCTTACCGTGTTCGCGAATTGTACCAAATCGGGACAGAAACATGCTCAAGTGGCCAATATGCAGCTAGGGATGTTCATGCTCCCGAAAATCTAAATTTGCAGTATGGGCTCGATTTTTTGTGTATAATAGACATATAGGTGAATGGGGACAAGGACGCTACTTGATACACCTACAGCACTAAACTCTCACAGTAGAGGATCAGACATTTACTTGATCTGGTAACTCATGGCCGAATTGTCTGCTTGCTTTTTGTTCTTCACTCTCAGGGTCTCTCATAGTTTCATCAGAAACATATCGCACCATCTTGCAGTTACATTACATCTGCTTGCAAGTTATCCCTGAGAATAAAAACTATTTTCATTTTTGTTGCTCAACTCTACTGAAGCCCTGGAAGCATATAGGCATATAGCCCCCATCCAAGTTCATGTTTAGATGTTGCTCTTTTGCTCCTCAGGATAAATTTATTTCTGTTTCAGATTGATAAACTGCAAAGTACCTTCCACCGCTGGGAGCAAACTGCTTCAAACACAGGAGAATATGTTCATCTGACAAAGGAGCTTCTGACCAGCTGTGAAAGCATCGAGTGGCAGGTAGCAACCAAGTCTTTGACGTTGTCATTTCCCCGTTGTTGGTTCCTTTAGAAGAAATTTTAAGCGGAAATGGAGATATGTAACTATTTTCCTTCTTTGTTCATTTTGTGCTGCCATATTTATTCCTATATGAGATCAGGTTATCCATCTAATGTGTTAGCTTATCATTTATGGGATACGGTATCCACTTTCTTGATGTATGAATTATTCTGGCCTAAATGGTGCTTGCTTGTGTTCAAACTTGAAAGGTAGATGAGCTGGAAAAGACAATCTCAGTCGCATCAAGGGATCCAGCATACTATGGACTTGATGAAGTTGAGCTTTCCAGACGAAGAAACTGGACTGGTTCTGCTCGTAAGCAGGTATGCATTTGATCATATTGTAGCAACTCTTCAGTGATGTGATGATTGGACATGTCTTTTCTTGTACGTATTTGCTAGATTTACCAACAAGGTATATTTTGAACATGAATGAGTTACGCAACTTCAGGTTGCATGATTTCCTGTTGTTTGGTACAGACATTAAGGAATAATATATTACCATGTTCCAAATTCCGCAGTTGCCAATGTACTTTAATTTCTTATATGAATCCTCACTTACAAACTTTATGCATGAACATATCCAGGTTGGTACAGTCAAGAGAGCTATTGAAAAGGGGAAGAGCAATGCAGCAACTTCAAAGTACCAGGATACAAGCAGGACCAACCACTATTCTGCCCAAGATAATGATGACTTTATTTCTTCAGAATCAGATAGACAGCTTCTACTCATGAGGTGAGTTTAATTTGTTACTTTTAATGAAATTTGCAAACATGTTTGTTAGAAATATGTTGCCCGTTCAGCATTCAACATATGCAACTTAGAGCTGTCTCTATTGTACATAGGATAGTTCATAAATTTGTTGTTTTCCTAGTCAAAGCTCACCTTAGTGGCAGATAAACCTTGTATTCCTCCTCAGTTGTTCTAGTTAGTGTCTTCACTTCTCCTCCTGGAATATTACATTGGATTACTTATTGTTGCTCACTGATTCTTGTGTTTCCACCAGCACATCATCATTAATTTTGTGTAAATAAGTAAGTAACCATACCTTTTGTTTTGCTGTTTCTTTCTTCCTGTGGTAAGTAGGTCACACACATGCTAGAATATAAAAAATCTCAGACCATTTCGTTGAGCTCTCAAAAGTTGTTAAAGAAATGCAGATGATTAAACTTGGAATTCTGAGACCTAATATTTCTTAGTTGCATATTTACCATGGTAACCATGTGGGTGTGAGGATCGTAACTTCATATGTTTTCTGTTGGTTTATGTCTACTGACTTTTCCTTCTGGCAGCAAGGTTAACTGTTTTTTAATCTACATATTTTTACGACATTTATTGGCTCTGTTGCTGTTTTCTTGTTTCTGGTAGATGGACGCGTACTACGGTAGTTGGCTGTCAACCGCAGTCATGTCATTCGTGATATTTGTTTATTCCTAAAGTAGTGAATATAGATAGAAATAACGTACGCTGATTAAACTCAAATTTCCTAGGCAGGTTATATCTATAGTTATATATACTTCCAGGGTAGCCATGTGAAGTTCGCATGTTTGCATTGACTTGATATATATACCCAGGCAGCAGGATGAGGAACTTGATGAGCTCAGTGAAAGTGTCCAAAGGATTGGTGGTGTCGGGCTAACCATACACGAAGAGCTGTCCGGACAGGTAATTGCTATTGACAAGGAGCAAAGTTTGTAGAGTCGTGCAGGAGCGTTAACTGGAATACATGCGGCTGTTTTACAGGAAAGGATCCTAAACGACCTAAGCTTGGAGATGGAGACTACTTCCAACAGACTTGATTTCGTGCAGGTATGCTCTTTAGCCATCTTCAATGGGAACTTTTGATTGTCAAAACAAAAAGGGAACTTTTATTTGCGTAACAATTTGCATACCCTTTTCTTCCTTTACCCCAAGAATTCGTGCTTGTTAAGACATGCATTGCCATTTTCTTCATTTACCCCAAGAATTCTTTTTTTTTTGGTGAACATTTACCCCAAGAATTCAATCGCAAAACGAAACCCAAAAAATGTATTGAACCATTTTGTGGTGCAGAAAAGAGTGGCCATGGTGATGAAGAAGGCTGGCATCAAGGGTCAGATCATGTTGATCGCTTTCCTGGTTGTTCTGTTCATCATTCTTTTCGTTTTGGTGTTCTTGACATAGCCAAGTGCACCAGGGGCCTCAGTCTTCTCTCCCATTTGTCGTGCCTCCCTACTGTAATTTGTGGTGAAACATAAATATAAGTACTGGAGTTACCGATCCTTTATAAATCCCAATTTTCCTTGTAATCGTGCCATTGTGTCTGAGACCTTCGACATACAATGGAAGGGAATTAGAGTATGTTATTAGTGCTAGACGTCCTTGCTGACAGTGACAGCTTTACACACGGATTTTGGTTGCCTGCCAATCTGCCATGCTCAGTTGGTCACCTTATTTTCAGCATCTAGACGCTTTGGGGGCAATGTCTCTGCTCTCTCTAATCCTAGTAATTACCACTCCCAAGCATGGTGACGTACATGATCATCGCATCCTTGCTCTTGCCTGGCTCGGTTCTACTCAAAAGAAGGCATTGGTTGTGTCCTTGCTCTTGCCTGGCTCGGTTCTACATGATCACCCTCCGCCGGCAAGGACGCGCAGTGGCCCGGCCCAGCCCGATGGTGTGCCCGCCCCACAGGTTGATCTTGGACAGCACCATATTCTCCGATAATCGATGGACTCGGGTTGGAGCGTTCCGTACCAACTGGCGCCACCGCCAACCAACACCAACCGGCGCCTTCCGCCAAAAACTCGTATTGCAAAGGCTAGCGAGCGCCTTCATCGTCCATGCATGTGGTGCCACACACCGTATATACTTGGGGTTGGACGTGTTATAAAACATGTTGTCAGCGGTTTGGACATTTTTCTCTTCGTCTCTCATAATTAACATAGTAGATGAAAGTAGAACATATAGACACAAGATGTAGGGAGACTATTCTTTATTCCTCTGAATATTGGTAATTACAACATAGAGCTCCCACATATATATAGTTCTGCCAAGGGTTAAGAGTTTTGGTAAGAGCTCACATACAAACGGACTAGAATTAGGATTTCCCCTTCTCCTTTCTTTCTAGGATTAAGTCCGTATGTTTTACAACACTCCCCTTGGGCGATTACTACGATATGCATATGCCTCGTTAAAAACTCCATCCGAAAATCCAGTGGGAAAAACGGTTCTTGAAGAAAAGAGTACATCGCATTCGTTAATTGCATTGCACATGTTGTCTCATTAAAAACCTTGTGTGAGAAACCTTTAAGTAAAAACTCACATAGAAAAAAAGAGTACAACATCTAACCTTCTTGGTCTTCATGATATATGCATAAACTTCAGTGTTTTAGCAAATATGATCTACTTGATGTTTGTAATTCTAGTGGTTTACCTTCAATGTAAATGCAATAAAATATGCTCCCCTCATAAAGCCATCCTTTGAACTACATTGCTCAAGCCACACATTTCATAAATGTATGCTTAATAATGGTATGCAGTACCATAATACTATATCCTTCAAAATGTTGGCTCGAAATTCTTCTATGAATTATAATATGAGAAAATAAGAGCGATATACTTTATGCATAAATGACCACTTATTAGTTGTGCAAGACAAAAATTTATCCTTCAGGGTAATAAATCATATCATAGGATTATGGGGTAAATAACTTACAATATTCAATATCTTCTAGATAGTACACCAAACTTATTATTCTTCCTTAGTAGATTTTCAAATTATATGTTCTATAAATCTTCAAGATTTTGATTATACCACTAAATAATAAAAATCCAGTCTCACATATGACATTTAGGGGACAATTCAATTGCCAAAATCACCACTACTCTTATACCTTCATGGTATTTAGAGGATATCAACACTTCATTGCTAGCTTTACAATATACACTTTCTGAGTGTTTATATGATTCCTAATTTTCTTTCTCTCAGGTCTCTATTCACTTCAGGGATTAATGGTGTTTATTCAAGAATCGACTAGTAAATCCTTCATGGATTGACTCCTTCAAGGACTCTCATTTTTGGTGAATAATATTTCTCTTCTACAAGATATATTCTCTACTTCATGAGAGATTGTTATGTGATATACATAATGAGATAGTGTTATTCACTACAAAGTCATTTGATGACTCTTCCTTCTAGGACATGCTCTTCTTGAGACATAAATATTCATTCATGAACATATTCTACCTTAGACTTCTTAATACTTATATGAGATTTAATTTTCATATGTTATGATTTATATTCTTCAAGAATTATATGGATTTTCATAATCCACTTATTAACTGCATATTCCATATTCATTCAATTCATTTGCCAGAGGTATAGCAGAACATTTATTTCTTCTTAGTGGGGGATTCAATCTCAATTGCTTTCTTCATTGACCCGATATAATCGCTACAGACGACTTTGCCATGGACTTTATTTTCTGGATCCGGGTTTTCATAAGAGAAACATTTGCAATTATAGAGGTAGTGTTGTCGACAACTATTATTTTCTCCCAATATTCTCATAATATGAGATTATTCTCTGTCTCTTTGTTATTTCCCAAACAAGAGATGATTTGTTGTTCTGTTTACCTAACACTATGATGCGCGCTTATGTGTTGGATTTCATCTTCATGATGATCCTCTTCATGAGGTGCTTGACCTTCTTCGTGAGGTGTTCTCTTCATGAGAATGAAGGAGTTTGTTCTTATTTTATTTATCAAGTGTACACTAAACTATAACTCATAGGCGTCCCCATAGATTTCAGCTTGATAATATACAACATTTAGTTTACTACTAGTAAACATAACTTCTGGTTTTTCTATAACTTCAAGTTACTCCTCTCATTTCAAATATATCTGGCATATGCTCTGCTTCATGCTTCATAAGAGCATTAGTCAAACTATTGTTTGATTTAGTGCGTGATACTATTCTTGTTTCAAGCTTCAAGGAATATTTTCTCTTAAAATCATTTTCCTTCCATAGAAATAATATTTGGCATTCAATATATCACTTTCCTTCCATAGAAATAATATTTGGCATTCAACGTAGCATTTCTCTCCCCCTACTGCCAATATTAGATCTATAATAGCATACTTCAAAAGATATCCCCTATCATGGGCTTAAAATAATCAAATTCATGTATCTCCAACTACAAGTGGAGGCCCATTCATGTATGCTATGATAAAAATTTATGGGAAATATTCAAGCACATATTTAAATACGGGGGTTATTATACATTATATGCAGTGAGCTAGAATACATAAAGTGCAATAAAGAATGTTCGTCATTCCTGTAAACTCTGGGGTGTTCTCCCCCTGATTTGCACATATTGTAGTTCAAAAAAACTATTTCATTATCTAGCTTCTTTATTGTTTAGCCAAAATATGATCCAATTACTCATACATAAAAACGGACTATATACTTCAAAAGTATAGATATGCAACATTCAAACTTACAAGAAATTTCTTCTATAATTTTCTAACAAAATGTCTTTTCTTCATAAATCCCAAATCATCATTAAGTGTTTTATCCATTAACTCAATTTCCACTATAATTGAGCCCATTCAAGTGTGTCACTTCTCTATTTAATTAATTTCAATTTAAGCAACTCCCCCTGATCTTAGGCTACTTGGCCATAGACCAATATTGTTTATGCATGCAACGCATTGAAAGCAAAATATTTCTTAGTTCAATAGGAACTATATAGACATAGCGTACTAGCTAGCCAATCTAATTATGAGGAGAGTTCAAGATAGCTACTAGCTACAAATATAACTTCTTCTATGCTAATATTCATGCAGGAGTGGAGATACTTGCAGCTCGTCGAGAGCACAATATAGTGATATAGATTCAAGTGTAATGTGGAATGTTGGTATTCAATGCAACATAATAGATAACAATAAAATGCAAAGCTGCAAGCTTACTTGCAATTAGTGCAATGTAGAGAAAGTTAATTCTGCTGGAAAGGACATGACTAGAACTCCAAGTCCTTATACATGCACTTCACTTAAAGATAGATTTTGAAAGGTCATGCCTATTAAATATATATTACCTATTAAATATATATTACCCATATTTTCTTATGCTTTTACCCGAAATTCCTCCTCCTTTTCATGCCATAATTATTTGAAGTAGTAAGCTACTTCATGCATCATCTATGAATAGTCATTTCTAATGGTCTATAGAATCCAATCGTACTTCTAGTATTCATTGATTATTGCATGAAATTCACATATCAAGTGCACTATTCGGTGTGTACAATAACATATCCAGGGTAGGACATAAACTTCTAGTTTCTAGGCTGAAGTATTAAATACTTGCTTCTACCTACATGGTAGTGGTGCACAAAGAACGATAACCTTCATGGTTAACTGAGGCTTCTTTGTGGATAAATTAATGCAAAATTTATTTAGATAGGCAATAGGCAATTGTTTATATGTAAAACACAATTCATTCTATGCAAGGTTGACATATATTACTGCAAGTAAAAAATTGCAACTAAGAATATTAAATACTTCACATTAGTCTTCAAGCCAATAGATTAACCATTAACTCTTCTATGAGTATACGAGAACCACTTAATTCAACAATAATTAAAACTTAATGCACCACCGCTACTACTAATACTTCAGGATAGTAATTTTAAAGACAAAACAAATATATAAGCACATGATTCATGTTCTTCAAGAAAAATCCTTAAATATTCTAATTCTAAATAATATCCATTCTTGCATGTCTTTACTTCTATGCATGACAGGCGGTAGCTTCATGCTTTATTTAAAGGTTATGATATACAGTCACAAACCTTCAAGAAATATAACATATGCATGCTAACAATATTCTGGTTTATAAAGATGTCTAAAAATTCTAACTCAATTTCTATTTGAGTAATTTTTGATGATAAATTCAAATACTTCGTGTATTACATTGCTCTTGATATTCTATACACAAGAGATATTTCTTCAAGAACATTCATCGATAAAATCTTATTTACTATCTTGTCTTCTAGACATTTAATACAAAGCTTCGAGCTATTGTTTATAGAGCAGCATTGTACCTCATATGGTCATGTATAAGCTTGAAAATTCAATTTTCAATAATATAGGATATCTTCTAAAATTTCTCATGCAGTGAGTCCCACAAGACCTTTAGATTATTATGGCCACATACTCATTCTTGAGAGTAATACCATGAACTATAGTACCTAAGTCTACTCCACTTCAGTGGTAGTAGAATATCCTACTGGGATTTAACAATGATCATGCTATATAATTCTATCATTCAAGGCAAGTTCATGATATTTCTTCTTCACGAAGTATTTAGTCAGAAAACAAAGCTAGAAAATAACAGTTAAACCATAGATTTAATATTGCATATAAACTCTTATACATGCGAGTAAGAGTGTTGGAGCGTTCAGACATGCTTGGCGGCATACGGGCCGCATCCTCTCTAGCGGAATTCAGTCCGAGACAGAAGGGCGCATCACCAGGCCATGAGCGGTCGGTGGCGTGCAAGCCACGGCAAGATGGTCCTAGTGGCTACGAGCCACACATCATCAGAAGCCGATGATGGCATCGTGCAAGCCGTAAGTCATGCTAGACGAAGACCACAAGTTACAGTGCATACGGGCCGCATGGAGGGAACATGGTTAGCCAGCGGCTTGCAGGCCGTGGTTATGCTTGCGGTGACAGTTTGGACTCTGATGTCACAGTGGAGTCAGGGGGTGCTGCAGCATGGCTGGAGGTTCAGCGTGTGTTGGCGCGGCGTGCAGGCCGGTGATTGATGTAGCACGGTGTGCAGACCGGCATTGTGACGGAGGCCATGCAGCGGACCCGTGGTAGCAGTGACTCAACTTCGATGTGACTGAGAACTTGCGTACGTGCAAGCTGAAAGCAAGTGATTGCCGAGCCTTTTTCTATTCTTCAATTGATTTCATCTCGATTTCTGGTACGAAATATTAGCGAATTGGCTTCTTACAATTTAACTACAAGTCAATACCGTTTGCAACACCTTCTATGAGTTTTTATATCCTGCAAGGATGCGTGTGTTGGCTTCATGCCTAACTTGTAAAGCCCCATCATGTTTATATGAGATTAATAAAGAAAAAAAAATCCCATGCATGTCGTGGCGGGTATAAGCCGTGCATGTACGACTACAACACATATACGACCACATGCAGCCTGCCTTCATGGCCGGCAAAAAGGTAGAGACGTAAAAAAAAATTCACATGATGGTCCAACACAAAACCAATCTACCGTGGGTTTGTGTCATTATAAATTTCGTACCTTGATCTTGGATGCCAATTTGATCTACCTCACGTACCGCGTAGGGTAGTGGTTAGTAGATACATACCGCTTAGGGCGTTTGACATTGTCGTAGATCTGCCTGATCGATAGCAGGTAGAGGCAGTAGATCCGTTCCGCTAACAACGTTAGGATGTCGACGTCGTCGAAGTAGTTGCGGCAGCAATGTCGGCGTCGAAGATCGGCGGCGGCTTTAACAACGATGTCGACGTAGAGCTTGTCGTGCTGATAACGTGTTATAAAACATGTTGTCAGCGGTTCGGACCTTTCCCTCTCCGTCTCTCATAATTAACATAGTAGATGAAAGTAGAACATATAGACACAAGATGTAGGGAGACTATTCTTTATTCCTCTGAATATTGGTAATTACAACATAGAGCTCCCACATATATATAGTTCTGCCAAGGGTTAAGAGTTTTGGTAAGAGCTCACATACAAACGGACTAGAATTAGGATTTCCCCTTCTCCTTTCCTTCTAGGATTAAGTCCGTATGTTTTACAACAGGACGCGAGGTTTCAGGTTATGCTGAGCGTGCATGACATATCTCTTGTTGGAAGTTTGGATGGAAGGTCGTTACCGTGGTTTTCAGATGAAACAACTTCTTCATCAGGTGATGAGCTATTATTTGTGACGTTTGTTGCCTCGTTGGCGTGCATCATGTACCTCAGTGGAGTTCTGCTTGCACTCTCTTCAGCTGCACTCTCCTCAGTGGAGCTATTATTTGGACTGGGCGTAGCATAAATAGCGAGGGGAAGCATTAACAAGTGATGTGAGCTAGCCAATGCGATAGTGCCTAGTTCTCGTTCTAGAAAGAAACGGTAATGCTACTGTACGAGCGTTCGGACACTATTAAAAATATCAGACATGTGTCTAACGCTCTCTCAACATCGGTCTCTCTCCTCCCCTATATCCACTCATTTTTATCCACGCTTTTCACCACACACCAGCTTCTTTCTAGTTCCCACTAGTATTCACCAAACCAAACGCTCGTTGACCTCTCCCCTTCCCTCCTCTCTCTCTCTCTTGCTCTCTCGCTCTCTCTCTCTCTTGTGCTCCCATGGCGCGGTAGCCCTACAAGACGGCAGCGCTTGAGCCCGGCATGGCGCAGCATGGATCCCCCGATGGGGTCCCTCACTCTTCCTCGTTCGCAAACTCCTTCATGGTGGGAGCGTCCTCTCTAGAAATGAGTTCGTCCATGGCGAGATTCATGGAGGCGGCGCGACAGTGTTGCAGGGGAGTGGGCGACTCCACTCCACCCCGACGCGGCACCCTCCCCACCCTCGGCGACCGAGCTCCCCCTACCCCGGCGGCCAAGGCGCTCCTCGCCCCCCATTCCCCACCGTCGCCTTTGAGCCAAGCCCGATACTGGTGGCACTAGTGGCGGTGGGGCTCGTGCGCCGCCGCTCTCCGCCGGCTCTGACCCTGATGGCTCGAATCGACCGGCCTAGGCTTCCCCTCCCCTATGTTGCAAATGTATGTTTTCAGGTGTTTCATTTGTTTCAAAGGTATGTTGCAATTGTTTCTTATGAATGTTACAAAAGTAGATCGGACGATGTTGCACATGTTGCATATGTTGCAAGTGTTTTAGAGGCATGTTGCAAGCGCTTGTTCAAAATGTTTCATCTATTCCAGACATATGTTGCAAGTGTTTTTTATCTGGATGTTGTATATGTTTCACAGATATGTTGTAAGAGTATGTTCGAAATGTTTTAGTTGTTTCAGTCTTATGTTGCAATAAGTGTTTTCATGTTGCAAGTTGCAAGTGTTTTATCTAGATGTTGCATATATTTTACACATATGTTGCAACAATATGTTTCAAATGTTTTATCTGTGTCAGACAAATGTTGCGCCCAAGTGTTTCACGGGGGTACAGTGAGTGATGGGCGCATGACCTAGGCGCCGGAAGATGGGGGTGCGGCGAGTTGGGGGCCGACAGATAGGGGCGCAGCGAGCTAGGGGTCGGCTCCTGGGTCCCGCCCACGAGGAAAAAGAGGAGTGGGTCAGGGGGAAGGAGTGGGGCGCAACGACGGGGGGCGGGGGTGCGCGTGCAAGGCAGGGGCGAGGCAGAAGGGGGCGGGCTGGGGTCATCCGGACGCGAGGGGCGGCGAGCGCAACATTGAGGGCGGGGCATACGTGCAAATAGGAGCGAGGCCGACCGAGACGGGCTGAGCGGGTACGATCCAATGCTAGCACCCCGGATCGGACGTCCGGGCGCTAGCAAGTCCCAGAAAGAAAGGGATAAGCGCTACTAGTGGCTTGGAATAAAATCCGATCTCACGTACAACTGCTGTGTCCACTCCACCCTGCCGGCCAATCTCTCATCTCTCTATGCAAGTTTTTTTCCGATATATATCAAGAAAAACAATAGCTTGTACAAAAGAACAACTTGACACAAATGTTGTATATATGCACATTGAAATGGATAAATACACACTCATAGGACCAAGGGTGGATTTCACATGGCCGCTGAAGATGGCTTTATGGCATACAGACTGAGAAAAACAAGTTCTTATTTCTAAAAGCTACTTGTACAAGAGAATAAAGTAAAAAACCACCAGCATATACCTTTTCGCCTCCTTTTTTTAATTTTTTTTTCAATATCAACCTTCCGCATTCGTATAAACAAAGGGGAGACTCTCTGGTCCCTTTCCCTTATGCTCCAACCTAACTAGAGACAATTTCTATATGAATCGCCTCTGGGAAAAAATAGGTGTTCAACATAAGCACTCAAGCATGCATATGGTTGTATTTAATGCAATTCCAAAATATTTTCAAATTTCAAAATGGTTCATATTCATCATGTTCCCACTCTATTTACGTCAAATTAGTTTGTTAAAAACTGAAATTCGTAGAGCATCTCTAATAATTCCAAAAAAACTATTGGTAAAAAATGAGTCTTCCAAGTAGCTCAAAAAGTTAGGAGCACATTTGTTGGGTTCCTCCATCCATTTTAAAAATCTCGCTCCTAAAAGACATAAGACAATTTTGCGTCTGGAATACCAGACTATTTCTAAATCAGCTCGACCACCTTTTATACTTTATTTCTCCCTTGTACATTTACATTGCGAACCTCATCTTTACTCATTATTTATCCCCACGTCATTCCACTTCCAGATTGGCTGATTAATACACAGGCATAAATTTCTGCGTGATTGGGTTGATTATGCCTAGTGCGGAAAGATTGTTGGGAGTTATCAAAAAATATCAAGATTGGGAGTGGGTCTGGAGACCTCTTGGAGATGCTCTTAATGATTTTTTAGAATGTGGCTATGACACAGGCTGCTAGAGGGTTTCGATGGGCTATCGCCTGGGCGAAATAGAGGAAGAGAGCTTTGGGCCCGAGAGCATAGGTGGACCCAGGTCCCGGCGACCCTAGGCGTCTGCCCGGGCTCATTCACGACCGACGGTGGAGCAACACAGACAACCGTACAGGTCATGCCAGCAAAGAAAGTAGCACAAGGCCTGTTTGGTTCACCCTGTTAAACTTTAACAGGTGTTGGCCATGGGTTGACCATAGGGTGTTCAGATATTAATAATGGACTAATTAGGCTTAATAGATTCATCTCGTAAATTAATCTCAATCTGTGCAATTAATTTTGTAATTAGTCTATGTTTAACACTCCATGCATGTGTCTAAATATTCGATGCGATAGGTGTAAAAAAACAAGGGGAACCAAACACCCCATGAGACTGAGAGAGACATGCATCAGCCTTTTAAGCTTGCCGCTTGCTGCATGACAGAACATAAATTCATAAGACCCACTGCAATACAGTTCAACTTTCGCAGACTTTTTTCAGTTCTAGAACATTAATTCTTAATGTATGCATTTCCAAAAGTACCTATGTTATCGATTTTGCTTTTAGGTGATGTGTTTGTGTAAACTTGCTGTTAGTTTTTTCTCTTTTTTTTTGCGATTTAAACTTCGTATTAGTTGTTAAGTTCACCCAGGCTCTACAAAATCTCTGGGTCCACCACTGCCCGAGAGGAAGGGCCGGGGAGGGAAAAGAAGAGGTGTAACCCTTTTTCTGGAACTTTATCGGAATGAATTTTGAAAGGATTTCAACTCAGTCTAGAGTTTTGTACGTATCACCAAGATTCACACAAACAATCACAAGCACACAAATGGTTTCCGTTGAGCTTTTTTTTAAAAAAAAATCAGTTTGACCCATGTGCATAATTTACTCCCTATTCGCGTCAACTTAATTCAGTTCGTTGTGAACTTCAAAAGGTACAAATTTTTTTAGTGATGTTTTTAGGGCTTGTTTGCTTTGGGAACTAGAAAACCTCTGCTTGGGACAGGCATTCATCTCAAGCGTAGATCGACGTGCCTGCATGCCGGCACCCCTAGAGCAGGACTTCAACCAAAACTAACACCCCTTTTTAGAACATGCCAAAACACTATTGCTACACGTAAGGACGTCTTAAAATCGCTTTTCCTTGTGAATTTCCAAAAACGCACCATCCATGCAAAGCCGTAAGGGCAGGACGCGTTGGATTTCGAAAATGGAATATTCAGGTTCCTGTGCGCTAGCTATAGCAAGAGCTCGATCGGTCTGCTCAATTGCTTCTTTTTCTTCACTGTACAAGAAGCTTAGCCAACTGCTAGTCTGCTACGTAGCGTGGGTTTGGTTGCCGGTGCAGTGTTCTCTTAGAATTGGTAACATGGACTATTTTCTTCTAGTCTCTTGCTTTGGCTTGCTGTCTGCTCTGTACGCCTCTGTCCAAACACGATGCAAAAGTTGCCCGATGGAGTGGCCGAGCCTAATCTCTGTTACTTGTTGCCTGTGATAACTGCTTACTGCTCACCAAATCACAATGTTCGAATTTTTGTTTCTTTTCAATTTCAGTGCCAAGTGTTTCTCTCTTTCCCTGTCATCACTCGATCATCATCCGAGGGTTAACTAGTATAGATACAAATAAATACAGGAATAATATATAAGAGATCAAAGTTACTTCAGCAAAAGAGTATCTGGCATTTTTAAGGCTCTTTTAGGTTTTTTTTATTCTACTAGCAAATATGCCCGCACGTTGCACCGGGAGAAAATCGAAGCAAATGTTTATGAAAACACGATGATAGAAATTCTAAATATTTATTTATGTTTTTCTTTTCTATGTTAATTTTAAAGATATACTTTATTTTTTTTATAACCATGACATCCGTAATATAGCTATTGTTTGCATAATATGATAATGTCCTATTAAATCGGTATCAAATTAAAACATAATGGTGATAGTTTTTTTTCCTCTCATGTTGCAAAGTATAGAAAAAAATTACTCTTAAATATACCTAATATTGTTTTTCATACTATTGAATTGTTTGATTAGAATTAGAATATTTTTTTATATATGGACATCAAGAACTTGATGCTGAAAATTTTTGTTTGTTAAGAAAGGATCACCGGTGCAATAACTTTATTGAAGAAAAAAATCCCAGAACAGGTCAGAAAAGGCAGAAAAAGCAGAATTGGGATGGATGGAAGAAAAAGTTTTAAAAAAAACAAAAAATAGAAAAAAAGGATAGACGGACAAGGTGCGGCCGATTAATTGCCATGCATGTTGGCTGGATGGCCGTATGCATATGCATGGCTGGATTATTCCTGGTTTGATACGTTCAGTAGATTTGCTATGCATGTGGAATTGTGGATTTGAATATGTATGTGAAATTGTGGATTTGCAAGTCGATCCGCTTCTTGGTGGATGTGCTGGTGCTTCACTGCCCGGCCTGATATTGGGACGTCGCTGGACTTCTTTAGCGTCGACATGTGTATGTAGGATGTGTGTGCGAGACCACACGTTAAACCGATCAGCAAGCCTGTTTCGATGACACTCGATGCGGAGTCTCCACGCCACCATGAAGGCGCTGCTCTTTTTCCTGCTGCATCGCCGTCATCTACCGTTGATCCGGATCGCCCCGCGACTTCGTCTAGGAGACTATGATTCGCGACGTCTCGATCGAGGCGAGCCGCGGACACGACGCTGACCGTCAAGGATGTCGATGTGCCGCACCAATCCGGCCTAGTACCAAACTTGAAACTCCCACAACTTCGCCCACCTCCGCTGCCTCAACTTCACTGCAAGTCGTCTGCCGTCGTGCCGGGGCTAGGAGCCGCAAGCTGTCTGTCGTCAAGCCGTCCCAGGCTCCCAGCACCAGCTCGCCACAGCCGCACCCACGATCACCAGGGACGATCCACGACACAGTGACAAGTTTACTTGGCACCGAGTCCTAGGTATAAATATAGATACAGATTTTGAAGTTTTGTAGCGTGTCTAGCAAGGAAATCCTTCCGACAGACAGAAGAAAAAGGTACTTCCTCTGGTTTCCTAAAGAATGTCATTCTTAAAAAAACAACTTTGACCGTTATTTTTTGCTATAAAATATTTATCAAATATAGTCAATATATATTTTCATGAAACTACATTTCAAGATGAATCTACTTACATCACTGTCATGTTTTCAAACTCAACCTAAAAAAATTTATTTGTTGTCAAAGTTTAAAATGTTTGACTTAAGACAACCTTAAAACGACATTCTTAAGGAAACTAAAGGGAGTAAAGAGGAGTACTCCTTCCATCCCTAAATGCGTATTGTTTTCGTTTCCCAAGAAACAACTTTGACTAAATATATATTAAAAAATATTAATATTTATGGTACATAATTAGTATCATTGGATAGATATTTGAATCTAGTTTTTTAACAAATTTATTTGGAGACACAAATGTTGCACACACTTTCTATAAATCGAGTCAAACTTATCGTCATGCAAACCGTGGCAACACATATTTAGGGACAGAGGGAGTAGGTGATGAGAGCTTATTTCATTGGGGACCGCTACATGAGTTTTCAAGTGTAGCAGACATTTCAGGATCTTGTTTCGTTGGAGCCTAGACATATCTGATGTTTCGTTTGGCCTTTCCAACAAGTCGTATTTTTGTTGTCTGATGATGAAGGTGTACCTGGAGTTTGCATATACAAGCTATTTTGGTGAAGGATCATGAAGTCCAGCTGCCATACACATCAGAAGGCCGATCCTATTAACTTTTCATGCGTCAGGACAAAGGAAAAGGCAAGGGAGTGCGTGAAAATAATGGACTCGAACTGGTCGGTAATTATGCAAACGTGGTGAATTAAAGAAAAGACAGGAAGAGTCCAAGCAGGATTTTAGCACCTGCCAGTTGGAACAGGAGTGTCCTCACTTAATTGGCTGATATAGATCGGTTCGGACTTTTGAGTTTTTAGCGATTTTATCTGTACGCCAAAAAATGAAGAATGGGCTGGACCAATTGAGTTTTTAGCGATTTTATCTATACGCCAAAAAATGAAGAATGGGCTGGACCAAAATCAGGGGGTGAGAAATTTTACCTTTTACTAGCAGAAGTGTCCGCGCGTTGCAACAGAGTCGTTAGCAATTTCTAACTTTTGTTTGACTCGCCGTCCACGCTTGGTGATGGTGGCCTTGAGCTCATCGCATGGTAGATGGGTCACGGGGACAACGACAATGCAGTTGGCTTTGGAGGAGGCAGAGGCGCATCGAAGGTGCGTCTTAGGTAAACTGGAGTTGCTCTGAGGGAGATGTAGAAGGATGGGCCAGACTCTCGGACTCTGATGAGTGGTTGCAAAAGTGAGCCTGTAGCGAGTGATGACCAGGAGGTGAGCGAGTGGTTGGGTCGTTCTGAGGAGGGGGTGCAGACAGTTCCGATGAGGGGGTGCGGAAGCGGTCCTGTAGCGCAAGCCTCTAGCGAGTAACGACCAAGAGGTGAGCAAGTGGTTGGGCCATTAGGTACAAGAGTTGGGCTGAGTTGGGTGAAAATTATTAGGTTGAAAGAAATTTGATCTTTCTAATATTACAACAAATATGTCAGTGTGTTGCAACGAATTTATGGAAAACAATGACGATATTGGTACATATCTATTTATGTTTTATTGTTATTTATACAAAAAATTTAAAAAGCTATATTTATATATGATCACCTTGATATCCATAATATAAGTTAATATTAGCAATATTATATATCGAATTAAAATACATTCTTGGTATATTTTTCCTTCTGTAAAGACAAGAATATTTACTCATCATAGATATATCATAACTTTAGTTTTTAATACTATCCAACTGTTTGATTAGTTAGAGCATTGATTGATCCAATTTTAATAAAAATTAGTTTTATTTTAATCGTAACTACATCAACGATTAGCAGTGAAAAGAGTCTGTTGCAATTATTATTTGTTTGATATATTTGTGGGAAAGATTAGAAGAAAAAATACAATCACAAAAAAACAAAAAATAGGACACGGCAAAATAAAGAAACAAAAAAGGGGCACATTATGAAACTGGAGTTTGGACTCCGGAAAGAAGCAGAAAAAAAAACAAATCTACAGAAAAAAGAAGTCGTGTGCTAAAGGAAAAAGGTAACAATCGAAAAAAAAGAAATAGCGTAGGATTAAAATTTTGGAAAAAAGGAATAGCATATAGGAAAAATAATATAGGGATAAAAAGAATATTGATGGACTCCACCACGGGCTCTTTTGATTTGGGACTAATAAAAGAAGAAAAAGAAAGAAAAAAGAATACAAACTGAAAACAAAATAGAAACGAAAAAATAAAACTCTTATTATCTTTTTCTATTTGGCTTAAGACTGCTATTCAAGTTACGTAGGATGAGAGGAAGCCTATTAGGCAGTTTATGAGTCTGGGTGACATACACGACCCAATTTGTTTTGGAATCGGACTTCGTATCGTGAGTTATATATATAAGTCCGCACGGATGAAACTCTCCATTGTCCGGTAGCAAGAGAGACGGATAAAAAAACATGGACGGACCCAAAAAAAAAAGTTGTGAGAAGGTATAGATATAGATTTTGCCCGTGCCTCCTGTTTGAAGATAGTAAAATAAAGATGGTAATACGTGGCTCGATGGTAATAAAGGACTGATTTCTGCCATGCCCACTTTTATTTCTCAAAGCTAAGATGCTTTGGTGGTGCTGCTGCACTACTGCATGCATGCAGTCCAGTGCTAGCCAGCTGCTGCATCCTGCCAACATTACATTAGGCACAGCGTTAACACACGACCACGTACGGCTAGCTAATCCTAGGTAGTTACTGCCAACCAAGAAACTGTCAACGGCCGGCGAGCTAGCTAGTCCGATCTACACGAGACCACGGCAGCCAGACGCCGCCACACCTAAAACACGAGGCTCTCTGCCTCCACGACGATGGACCACGGCAGCATGACGCCGGCGCCGGCGTTGCGGGCGGATCTGCCCCTGCGCCCCCGTGAGCACCTTGATCTGCCCCATCTTCACCACGGAGAAGGCGAACTGGTCGAAGAAGTCCCTCTGGCTGCGCCCCACCAGGTCCGTCGCGACCAGATTGATCTTGGACAGCACGGCGGCCGTCGGCCGGACGAGCCCGCGCGCTCAGGACGTCCTGCTGCGTCGCGAAGCTGGTGCTGTCGCGCCGACCCAGGGGCACCATGTAGCTGGGCCCGCCGGACTGCATGGCTGCATCCAGGCATGTGATGTGACTTGGGAGCAGCAACAGGTTAATAAAATTGTGCATGCATGCATACGAGTACGGCCTACCACGACGACGGAGTCCCGGGCGGCGAGCGCGAGGACGTCGGAGCAGGAGACGACGGCAGCGCCGCACTCCTTCTGGAGGGCGTCGTGGATGTCGTTGATGGCCTTGAACGCGGTGGGGCGCAGCGTGAGGTTAGGCGGGCCACCTGCTCGCTCGGCCCGGAGGCGGAGCCGTCGAGGAGCACGGTGGCGTCGCAGCCCTGGACGAAGCAGTCGTGGAAGTGGAGGCGGAGGAGGCCGGCGGCGAGGCCGACGTCCCTGCGCACGGCGTCCTGCACGAAGCTCCGCACGATGGACTCCGCCTTGGGGCAGGTTTTCCTGTAGAAGTCGAAGGACAGGCCCCGGGTAGGCCTGTCGGCTGCTACGTATGTGTCACCTAGGCCTGTCGGCTGGCGAGCTGCCGATAGGTCTCCTATAGGCATTTGAGCGGCCGACAGCCCGTGAAACTCTTGTATAACAGTGTCTACATTTGCAGTTAATCATTAAAAAAATATTTACACATGTCCTGAGGCAACTCCTTGCTGCTACACTGCATCTGCATGCACACATGCTGCCACACCCAGAGCCAAGAAATAGCGACGCAGCATCCAGCTGAGGATTTGGGAGGCGGCGCCAACTGAGAGGAACCAGGGAGGCCAGCTGATAAGGCCCATGGCCATAAGGGCATAGTACTGGGCTTAACCCCGTTAGGAACAAAACGGGATGACTGCGGGATTATCCATAAGGGCATATCAGGTCCAACCTATTTTGCTAAAATCTGCCATTGTTGCTTTATAGTTTTGATGAAATTAAATTTCTTCTGGTAATACTGTATTTAAGTTTTTGATTAAGCTATTTAGCTTCCAAATGGTCTTGAAAATCCAAGAAAAACATATAAATTCATGGGTCATAACATAATATTTTTTATGTGGTTTCTTAGCATATGTGCTAAGATAAAACCCAAAGTTTATGCTCAAAATCCTATTTTAGTTCAAAATTAAATTTAGAAGCATTAGAAAGATCCACACGATAACCATGTCGTAGAAATACCAAAGTCATAGATGATGTCACTTGTCGAATAATAATAGCTTATTTTGAGTGCTTTTAAGTTTAGTTTAGATTAAAACTAAAACTTTGAGCATACACTGTTTCGTTAGAAGAATCTCGGATTTCACTGCTTGAGCAAATACGAGGAAACACATGACAAAACACTACTTTCCAAGCCATGAGTATAGACTTTTTTCTGAATTTTTTTAGATTATTTGGAAACTAAATAGCTTGACCAAACATTAAAATATAACATTACGGGACAGATTTCAATTTATAAACTAGAAAATCTATGATGCAAATTCAAGAAAAATAAGTCATGCTTAACATTTTACATCCACTTAAAAATTTTCATGGTATTTGAAAACCTCCAGTCCTTTCTTTTCAATTGACATGAAAAAGTCTAAAAAAAAGAATAGTAAGAGCCTGATGATGGCTTGTGTCGGCGTCTGGTCCCGTGAGGGTCCTAAGCCAACGAGTGAATTTGTGTTGCGTGTCTCTAATCTAGATGGTGATGCAAAGAGAATACACGGGGGTTTATTCTGGTTCGGGCGAAAGAAGACCCTACGTCCAGCGGGGGAGAGAAGTATTATATTTCCTTGCACCTAAGTGTTTGCGTAGGGGTTACAAGCTGTGAGAGAGAGCCGGTCCCAGGTCTCAGAGAGAGAGAGAGGGGCAGTACAAAGGAGATTGCTTGAGATGTTGATCTTCTATGGTGGGGTGATGACTTGTTTCGCCTTGTTCATCTCCCTTCGTAGAGTCCCCTGCCTACCCTTTTATAGGGCCAAGAGGAGGCAGAGACGCCGGGATGTCTTAGAAGTGAAGTTTTGTCAAGCGCTGTGGAAGCCGCTGTAGCGACGTGCTCCGAGAATGACCGGCCATCCCCGGACACCATGGTGACGTAGAGGATGAGACTGTGAAAAGCCCCCGGATCCTGTGGCATGCAGGGCTTGTTTCTTTGTTGACCGGCGGTTGGTCGAGGCCGGGTCGAGGATGGGTCGAAGTGGGTCGACGGGGAATGGATAAGGCCGAGTCTCGAGAATTTCGGGGTACGATACTCGTCGTATTCCCCCTCGAGGGGATCAGTGGCGAAATAATGCTCGGCATGGCGTGTACAGTGACAAGTTTTCACCGTCCATCCCGGAATGGGCAGTAAAAAGTGAGATTTGACACTTACACACACAGTAGACTTTCATTTCTGCCATGGCCACTTTTATTTCTCAAAGCTAGATAGATGCTTTGGTGGCGCTGCTGCACTACTGCATGCATGCAGTCCAGTGCTAGCCAGCTGCTGCATCCTGCCAACATTACATTAGGCACCGCGTAGACACGATCACGTAGTACGGATAGCTAATCCTAGCTAGTTACTGCCAACCAAGAAACTGTCAGCGGCCGGCGAGATAGCTAGTCCGATCCACACGAGACCACGGCAGCCAGACGCCGCCGCCACACCTAGAACACGAGGCTCTCTGCCTCCTCGACGATGGACCACGGCAGCATGACGCCGGCGCCGGCGTTGCGGGCCGAGCAGTTCCTGCGGATCTGCCCCTGCGCCCCCGTGAGCACCTTGATCTGCCCCATCTTCACCACGGAGAAGGCGAACTGGTCGAAGAAGTCCCTCTGGTTGCGCGCGAACTTCTCGACGAGGGCCCTGGTGCCGGGGTTGGTGAAGAGGTCCTGGTCCGAGGTGAAGAGCCCCTCCCGGTTCACCAGGTTGACGTAGTACTTGTTGTCGAACGCGTTGGGAGTGCGCACGTCCAGCGGCGTCCGCCGGTCGGTGCCCTTCGCCGGACAGGTCCGCCGGAGCTGGCCGGCGAAGGTCGCGTTCAGCGTCGGGTCCGGGCGCGGAAACAGGCGGTCCTCAAAGGACGTGCAGTGGCCTAGCCCGATGGTGTGCCCGCCCGACAGCGCCACCAGGTCCGTCGTGTCCAGGTTGATCTTTGACAGCACGGCGAGGAGCGCCGGGACGGTGGCCGTCGGCGGTGGGAGGTCGCTCAGGACGTCCTGCCGCGTCGCGAAGCTCGCGCTGTCGCGCCGACCCAGGGGCACCTTGTAGCTGGGACCACCGGACTGCATGGATGCATGCAGGCATGTGGTGTGAGCAGCAACAGGTTAAGAAAAGAAAATCGTGCATGCGTACAGCCTACGTACCACGACGACGGAGTCCCGGGCGGCGAGCGCGAGGACGTCGGAGCAGGAGACGACGGCGCCGCCGCACTCCTTCTGGAGACGGTCGTGGATGTCGTTGATGGCCTTGAACGCGGTGGGGCGCAGCGTGAGGTTAGGCGGCGCCTGCTGCTCGCCCGGCCCGGTGGCGGAGCCGTCGAGGAGCACGGAGGCGTCGCATCCCTGGACGAAGCAGTCGTGGAAGTGGAGGCGGAGGAGGCCGGCGGCGAGGCCGACGTCCCTGTGCACGGCGTCCTGCACGAAGCTCCGCACGATGGACTCCGCCTTCACTACAGGAAACTGGCTCTTTGCCGACTGCAATTTTCTTTGCCAACTGTTTTTTTTCGACACTCGGCAAAGAGGTCCCTTTGCCAACTGGAATTTTCTGCAGTCGGCAAAGCAGAATTTGCCGACTGCCTGGCTTTGCCGACTGCCAGGCAGTTGGCAAAGCCATGGCTTTGCCGACTGCCAGGCAGTTGGCAAAGAATTGCAGTCGGCAAAGGCAGGCCATGGTTGACGCCATCCACACCGTCACCTTTGCCGACTGCCACTCCGTCAGCAGTCGGCAAAGGTGCAGGCTTTGCCGACTGCCATCCTCCCTGGCAGTCGGCAAATGCTCTTTGCCAACTGCCACTGATGGCAGTCGGCAAAGAATTAATTTTTTTTTTCGATTTTCGATCCCAGTTTTTTTGTGTTGCCTTGCTACAGTAAGTACATGATATATTCCAAGTTTGGGATCATTTTGATTTATTTTGCTATATTCCGTAGATTTTTTTCTATTTCTTTGATTTTTTCCCGGCAGCTCCAGATTTGAGCTGCAGGTACATGAAATAATGGAATCCGGCCATTTAGAAAATGATATTCATGATGTTTGGAGCATGTTGAGGCCGTGTGCGGGGCCTCGCTTGAAATTTCGACCGTGTTGGTGTCGGAACACGCCGAGCCACGCGCGTGAAAAATGTTTTTAAATTTTATAAAATCGAAACGGAGTCCGAAAATGACGAAACTTGACGACGTGTCTTGTCATCGCATGCGGAGGCTGTGGTAAAAATTTGAGAAAGTTTCGAGCAAGTGGCGATCGGACCACGGTAGATCACACAGCATCATGATTCAATATCATATATGAAAGAAGTTTTTAAGTAGTATATATTAAGATTAGTGGTGGGTAGGGTTAGGTATGGTGGATTTATGGTGGAGGCTAGCAAAATGTAGAGGTGGTAGAAAGGGAGTAAACAAAGGAATGGAAATGTAGGAGACATGTGGGGTCTAGCGTCGTCAAGCAAGAAACGCAAACGAGGAAAATAACAAGTAAGGCATGTCAACAAGCATAGGCAAACAATCAATCCTAGACAGGTTAGTCCTAGCGGGGCGATGGGTCGTTAACTAGCCTATCATTATTATGTCAATTTGAAGTAATATTCGGATGGAGGTACTCCATCCCACAAGGGGGTTCCTACGGGTTCGGTTAGGGTGGTGATTAGGGTTAGCCATACATGGACGTATTCCCGGGTATAGCCATATATAGTGTGTAGGTGGTACTATCGGTACACTACTATATCTCCGGGTTCTCGCGTAACGTTATATTACTAATGCATCTATATATTAGTGCTATTTATATATGTTGGTTATATAATTCTAGCGCGTCTATTTTATAATTCTAACGCGTGTTTTATAATTCTATCAAATATATATTATGTTCCTCTATATTACTACTACGGTTATATTTATACGGATGCAATTGTATCACTAAGTATACATTATGTTTATTCGTGTAGTTATAATTAAGTGATCGGCTATGGAGCGTTTAATCTAATATATGCGTCTAAAGTAAATCAAGGCAAACAAATCTAGAATTTAAATGGACACCAAAAATTAGGTTTAAGTGTTTTAATATGTAGGGTTTTATTGTATAGGATTTATGGTTAAAGAATTATGGCATTCGGAATTAAATCAAACGAGATATGAATTTCTAAAATCTACTGACTAACCACGTATGAATACAGCATGGTAAATGTTCCTATAATTCTTATATTATGGAAATGAGTGCAAATTATATAAATATGACCTAGGATGGTTCAAGTTTATTCTAGAATTTTTCTATGAATTTTTCTATATTTAT
The DNA here is from genome assembly GCA_038087645.1 of Saccharum hybrid cultivar R570. Classification (NCBI taxonomy): domain Eukaryota; kingdom Viridiplantae; phylum Streptophyta; class Magnoliopsida; order Poales; family Poaceae; genus Saccharum; species Saccharum hybrid cultivar. The sequence continues at coordinate 25,325,797 of JAQSUU010000115.1, read as the reverse complement.
AAACTTACTTTTTAGTTCAGTGTGTACGATTTCGTGTAGTAATTTCTCCCTGGGCTGACACGTGGGTCCAGCAGCTGTCCAAACTGACCGGCACTGTGCTCTTGGACACAAACACCGATCTGGTGGACTCACGCCTTGCCTGCCTTTATTTCATGTGAACCAAGTCTATAGAAGAAGAGAGGGGATGGACAGTTCACGTGATTGGCCACTCGGTCACAGGGCTGGTACCCATCATCCTCATCCTGTGCCGTGGTCGTTCCCATCCCCATCCCTTCTCTGTTCATGCCGTGCAGTCAACTCAACTGAGCGAGAGAAGGGGGAGGAGAGCGAGACCAAGGGAGAGTGGGAGAGCAGCAGCAGAGCGGGAGGGGCATCCTGCCGGCGGCGTGCCTGGGTCACTGGTGCGGTGAGGTGCGGCGGCGACTGAGGCTAGGGCGTGGGGTGAGCAGGCTGGCTGCAGCGGCTCGGGCGGAGTCGTGACCACCGGTGCTTGTTTGGCGTGCGCGGGTCCCGGTGAGGAGGCTGGCTCCGACGGCGGCTCCCGGGTCCTCCCCACAGCCTGCCCCTGCACTGCGCCCCTCATCGCAACCTGCAGCCCCGCACCGCGCCCTCTCCCCACAGCCCCGCGGCGGTGCATAGCCCGGATGGACATGGAGCATGGTCGGGGCAGTGGCGCAGCAGCGCGGGGTTCCTCCGGTGGCGGTGCGGGGCCTGGAGCTCGGATCTATGCGGGGCACGGCTCCTCCGGCGGCGGCGAGGCCAGATCCGCCGTCGGTGACCGCAGCAGCCAGGGATCCGTCAGCGTCATCACGAAGGTAATCGCTGAAATCTCGTGATGGGTTCGGGTTAGGTTTTTGAGTGAAGTTCTGAAATCCGACGAAACTAGCTAGAAAACAAGCACGGCAACGCCGCACACTTGCTTGTGCTGGCCAGCCAGTGATACGTGGGTGTGGGGAAACGGATGCGCAGCTGCTGCCTTCATATTCATCAGCTAGAAACAATTGCATATTTATCAGACAGAAAGAACCGTATACACATTTAGCTGTGAAGTGACCTACAAATCCTCTTTACGAAATGTAGAACCAAATATGAATAGTTTAGTTTTGTCCAAATTCAGTTCATTCAGACAAATATGTAGGTTGATTCCAGGAAATTAGTGGCATCAGGCACTATCCACGGCCAGTTGTTATTACTGAAAGTCTGAAATCATGCATCTATTGCTGTCTGAAACTTGCTTTTCGGTGCTTTGTTGAAATATAAATGCTTTTATATGTGCTAGCTATAGTGTCCCTATATTTAGCTGTGAAGTCGAACCAAATATGAGTAGTTTAGTTTGTTGCAAATTCAGTTCATTCAGACAATGTTTTATCTGAAATGTAGATGAGTGCATCAATAACAATTCTTTGTATTTATTGGTTCTCATCTCATGCAGTGAGAATACAAAGAATGTGCTCTTATCGTGTGCATTCATACACTTGGAAAAGAAGGAATTCATCAAGCAGTTTGCTGAGATTTCATCAATAAATCAGCGAATTTTGTTATCTGGTCCAGCAGGTACTTTGCCTCTGTTTGGAGACCTGTACTTCCTTTGTTGTTTACCTTTTCCCATTGATTTAAACTGTAGTCACTAGGTCTTGAGTTATGGCAGTTGCCATACTTTTCTTGAATAACGCTAGTGACCATACTTGTTTGATAATTATCCCAGTGCTTGTGCTCTTGTATTCCTCTGATTTTTCTGTGGTGATGCATTTAGGTTCCGAGATTTATCAGGAAACATTGGTAAAGGCACTTGCCAAACATTTTGGTGCTAGACTCCTTGTCGTTGATTCACTTTTGCTGCCTGGGGTAAGCACATTTAGAAGCTAAGAAACCTTGAATCATTGCATGTTCCATTACCATTTTCCTATTCTGAACAAGAAATCCACGTAGGCACCTTCCAAGGATCCAGAATCCCAGAAAGATGTTGGGAAGGCTGATTTTCCTATTACTTAATGTATTGAGTTATATTTTTCTCAAAACATGATTTTGCCTCCACATCTTCTGTAGGTGATAGGGTGCGTTATGTGGGTCCAGCTCAGCCAGCGTTTAGCCCATATATCCAAGCGGGACCACCTGTTGCTTGGGCCGCCCATATATTGGCGGACTAAGATTGAATTTGTGAAATACTGTTCGCCCAAACGATTGTTTAGCCTGTTTACAAACCGTTTAAAAGATATATGGTGGTACACCGTTTCCGTTTAATTGGTTGTTTTGCCCGATTAACAGCCGTTTTTTCTAGTTTAAATGACAAGTGACCGACTGTTCACCGTTTAGGGTAACATGTCCACCATTTATGCTTGGGCACCTGACACTTCATCATTTGTGAAAGAAGCATTTTATTTGGTGTCCATCCGTCAGATAATCTTTACAAACTATAATTTACTATGGTTGGATGGAACATTTTTCCCATGGAATTCGTGTCTGTACTCAGTAGACCTCTTAAACAGGAAGAGGAATAACTGGAATATGAGACTTCTCATAGGGAACCCAGTTATGAGCTTGCTTTTGTACTTACAATCCTGGAAAATGAGATATTCTTTCTCCTGATGACATTATTTTTTTTTCTAGCAACCATATTCATTCAGATGTGCATTTCCTTAGTAATTGGCTTAGTGGCTCCCATGTTGCTGCCTGTACTGATTTTACATTTATCAATACACAAGCGCAAGCACAAGCTGGCCATCACATGTGCTCAGTCATGTGGTTTTCAGTTTTCATCAGTAGACAGTTCCATGGTTCATGTGGCAGAGCTTTCTGTTTTTAATTTTCTGTTACCTATGAGCATAGTACATAAACCTGCCCGATTCTACATGTGTTATTTACTCTGTCCACGGTTTGCTTTAGCTAGCATTAGCATGATAATTCGAACCTATTTTGTTTCAAGTTAACTTTGACCATCTCGCTATAATTTAAATTACCCTATAGTCGTGTTCTCAGCCTATTCTGTAACTTAATTCATTTTGTGGTCATGTAGGAATATAAGTTTGGCTCTGAGAAGGCTAGTGCTTTGAACGTATATGCTGAAATGAAGTGCTAATGCTGAATGTCCAGGTCCGATTCAAGAGGCTGCTTCTGCACAGTGTTTGTGAGGTTAGTATGCTCCCAAGTCTAAGAAAATCCAATAGCTTCCTCTGGAAGAACATAGTTTATCACTTAAACAGTTCTAGTTTTGATCATGGTTGTCGAATGTCTATGCAGTTCTACAATTGTATTTTATTGTTAATTTAAAAGTAAAAAAGAGAGGATTTTAACATGTTTTGTTATTCTTTTTAAAGCCATTTTTTTTATTTTAAACAACTAATGGATGTAATCATCTAACACTTTGTAGGTGGGTGACTCAGGAATGAAATGGTCTTCATGAAGCACAATTTAATTGTTGCTTTTGTAGTGTGTACACATGCTGCTTGTATTAGAACTAGTGTTGTGGACACCTAATCAAGTGAGAACCATTTGAATTGTAAGCTGTGAACTTGTGATGAACATATTAATAAACGATGTGTTCATATTTGGGTACATGCTGATTAATGTATATCATATCATGGCTTGTGAATGCATTTAACATGAGTATAGTGACTGGAATATTAGAATATATTGATGCGAGAAAACAGAAAACAAAAGCAAAAAAAAAATCCAGCTTTGCCGACTGTTTACAGTCGGCAAAGCTGGGCAAAAAAACCCTAGGACAGAGTCTTTGCCGACTGCAATGGGAGGCAGTCGGCAAAGAGGTCAAACCTTTGCCGACTACAACTCCGAAAGCAGTCGGCAAAGAACATTTCAAAAAAAAATATTTTCTTTCTTTGCCGACTGCCGAGCTGGCGGCCAGTCGGCAAACAATTTTTGAAAAAAAATTCTTTGCCAACTGCCGAGAAACCAGCAATCGGCAAAGCCTGCCGTCAGGGCTGACGGCGCCACGTGGCTATGCCGACTGCTGGCGTGGCAGTTGGCAAAGGCTTTGCCGACTGTGTGCCACGTGGCAGTCGGCAAATCCGCCTTTGCCGACCCAAGCTTTGCCGACTGCTCTTTGCCGACTGCCACGTGGCTTTGCGGTCGGCAAAGTCTTTGCCGACTGGGTTTATGCCTTTGCCGACCGGGGCAAGCAGTCGGCAAAGAGGTGTTTTCCTGTAGTGCTTGGGGCATGTTTTCGTGTAGAAGTCGAAGGACAGGCCCGGGGCCAGCGGCGGCTGCCTCGCGTTGCCGTTGCCGTCCGCCGCGGTAGCCGTTGAGGAGGAGCAGATGAGGACGACGGCCGCCACCGCGGCAGCGGCAGCGAGCGTAGCAGCACGAGACATGTCTCTAGCACGTACGATGAGGTAGCGGAGCGACAGTGTGGAGTACTGGTAATAGCAAGAGCCTTGGAGGGGGAGGCTTAGCTTTGTGGCTATGGTGGACTACAGGTCTCACCGTGTCTCTGTCCAGTCTCGATCCCCCATCTTATACACGTAAAAATTCGTTTTTTTAACAAAGTTTTAAACAAACAAACAAGGATGACATATATATCGGCGTGAATGCGGAATGCGAGGAAGAAGTTAAAATAGGCCAGTTCCGCAAATTTACTTAAATTTCACTATGAAAAAAAAATTCTTCATCACATTAAAATATCAGCATATGTATGAAGTATTAAATATAGATGAAATCAAAAACTAATTGCACAGTTTTGTTGTACTTTACGAGACAAACATTTTGAGCCTAATTAATCAATGTTTAGACAATTATTTCTTAATAAAAACAAAATGCTACAGTGTCAACCAGTGATGCTATAGTAATTGGGGGTGCCCCAAATCGATAACTAAACAAGGCCATGGTATCGCTGGCTACCCACCTTGGCTACCTAGAAAGGCTAGGATATATCCTAGGTGCTGAAGTCTGAGCTGTGACACTGAGAGATGGTCACCATACCATCTTCTTATGCATGGCATGGTTAGTGCAGCTGCCAAATAAAGGCTCTTGGCTAAACTGTCAGGCATGCATTCATGCATATGCGCGCGGTGCCATGCATGTGCTTGCCATGTGCCTCGTGACTACTGACTACATTGCCTTAGACCTTCCGCACTGGGTACGCCAAAGGGATACACTATATCCTATAGCGGTTGAAAGAGCTGCAGCGGGGACGCTACCAGGCACGCTATCAAAGCGGATGGTCGGTCGGCCGCTACTCCTGGCGGACCGGCAGGGCGAACGCACTGCGCGTGGGGCCCGCCCGGCCTCGTCCTCCGCTCGCCGTGGACGCGCCAAGGAGGAAGGGGGAAGAGAAGGGGATGGCCGGCGGGGATGGCCTCGCTCGCGCCTAGTGAAGGTCGCTTGTGGGGAGCTCGCGCCCGCGGCCGCGGAGTCGCTCCCACGCCGGCCGACGGAGGGGGAAGGCCGAGCTCCAGCCATGGCCGGAAGGAGAAGGGAGAGAGGGAGGGAGCAGAGGGAAGTGGAGGGCCTCGCCAGGACCACCGCCGGAGGAGCTCCACCATGGGATCCCCGCGCCCGCGCTCGGCCGGGCCTCCTCCACCACCGCCGGGGCGCGTCCCCCCGCGTGTGCTCGGCTGGGCCTCCTCTGCCCCGAGCCGCTCCCTCGCCGAGCTCGCCCGCCGGTCGCGCGCCCACCCACTACTCCCTTGCCGGCCGACCTCGCGCACCCGCCCGCCGGGCTCGACGAGGAGTGCGGGCACGTTTGGGGGAGAAGGAAAGGATAGAGGAAAGAGAATGGGGATGAGGGCATCCGGTTGGAAAAAAAAGAGAAAAAAAACTGACGCATGGGACCCACCTGTGGAAAGTTGATATAGAGGATGAGATATAGAGTATGATGGGTGCGTGAGAAAGTGGGATAGAGGAGAGAATCATGATGACTAGGACGGAATATTCTCTTTAGAGGATAGATTTAGAGTATCACGAGTGCGGATAGTCTTAGCTTGCAGCATCTCGTCCTAGGCCTTGTTTAGATGCCCGATTTGGGGCATCCCGAATACACTGTGCTACACTTTGTAGCACTGTAGCAATTTTGTTTTTATTTGATAATAATTGTCCGAACATTAATTAATTAGGCTCAAAATGTTCGTCTCGCAAAGTACAACAAAACTGTACAATTAGTTTTTGATTTTATCTACATTTAGTACTACATGTATGTGCCGGTATTTTGATATGACGGAGAATTTTTTTTTGTATAGTAAAATTTAGGGTGAATTTGGACACCCTCGTGTACAAACTTAGGCCGGCCTAGAGGATATATGGTCTAGCAGTAGCACGGGTGTATAGGTAGTTCTGCTGCTAGCGCTAGCAGCGTGCGTGAGTCAGTCAGTCGGGCGGCTACTTTATTAATTCGTCTTGAGTCTTGTTTAAATGCACTCTAAAAGTTGAAATTTTTTTATTCTCTTCGTCATATTAATCTTTGGATCCATCGTGAAGTAGTAAATATAAGTAAAAAATAACTAATTACACAGTTTAGTTGGAAATCACGAGATGAATTTTTTGAGCCTAGTTGATTCATGATTGGACAATATTTACTAAATAAGATGAAAATGGTACTATTCATCGGGTTGAAATTTTTTTCAATCTAAACATGGCCTTGGAGCAGACGCATGCATCATGTACGCATGCTTCGGAGTTTGGATTTGTCACCGTACCGGCTCTGCAGTGCAGCTGCTGCATCCGGGAATTTTGTTAAATAATAAATTTTTAAAGATTAATTGCAAATATAGCATTGATTAAAAAGATTTTTTTTACAAATCTAGTATGCTTATCGGCTTCTGGAGCGCCGACAAGGCGGAAAAGTGGACAATCGACCTGTTGGCTCTCCACTGGCCTGTTGGCTCTCCACTGGCCGATAGGTCCTTGTCGGCTCTCCACTGGCCGATAGGCCCTAAACTATCTGGCCAGCAGCGACTGGGAGCGTAGCAGCACATGTGTCTAGCACGTACCTACGGCGAGGTAGCGGAGCGAGTGTGGAGAGCAACACTGGCACTGGTAATAGACTAATAGCAAGAGGCTTAGCTTTGTGGCTATGGTGGACTACAGGTCTCACCGTCTCAGTCCAGTCTCGATCCCCCATCTTATATACACGTAAAAATTCGTCTTTTTAACAAAATTTTAAACAAGCAAGGATGTCATATATATATTGGCGTGAATGCAGAATGCGAGGAACAAGTTAAAATGGTGTCGCTGGCCACCTACCTACAAGGCTAGAACCCTAAATGCTGGAGAAGACTGAGCTGTGAGCCTGTGACACTGTGATAGTCACCATCATCTCCTCCTCGCTCTTCTGCTTACTCCAACGTGCATTGAATTGCGGTGTTCGAATACTAATAAAAATAATAAATTATAGAATCCATCACGAGACGAATTTATTAAGCCTAGTTAATCTGTCATTAGCACATATTTATTGTAGCACCACAATGTCAAATCATGTGCTAATTAGTCTTAAAAATTCGTCTCGCAAAACAGTCTCAATCTATGTATTTAATTTTGTAATGAGTCTATATTTAATACTCCATACATGTGTTAAACATCCGATAAAATAACGACTACCGCACAAAAAAGAGGCAGTGAATGCAAACCAAGCACAAAAGGAGGCGTCTTGGTGTTAGTTTGTCTCGACGAGTGCTGTTGGTCAAACTGCTGCCATGCATATGCGCGCGGTGCCATGTGCCTCGTGACTACTGACTACCCTTGCCTTTGAGTACAAGCCCTTGTTTAGTTCCCTCAATTCTCCTTTAAATTCTACTATACAAAAAAAAGATTCCCTGTCACATCAAAATGTCGGCAACTGCATGGAGTACTAAATATTGATGAAATAAAAAACGTATTGCACAGTTTTGTTGTACTTTGCGATCCGAACATTTTAAGCCTAGTTAGTCAAAATTTGGATAATTTTTATCAAATATAAACGAAATGCTACAGGAATTCTGATACAGTGTTTTTCTCCCCAATTCACTGAACTAAACGAGGCCCAAACTTAAAAGGCCGGCCTAGATCGGATAGGATATGGTCTAGCACCCGCTAGCCGCGTGGGCAGTCAGTTGGAGTAGACGCATGCATGTGCAGCTGCATCTGCATCCGGCAGACGCTTGGCCAAGGGCGGCGCTGCGAGTGCTGGGGTCGCCGCGTGTACTATAAAGCACACGTGCAACCCGGGCTGAGCGTCTCGTGGCGGCTTCTCCGCGACCACCGGCGCCGACGACCACCCAACCAACTGCACCTAATCCCTCCATCCCAGAAAAAGTGTCGTTTTAGGTTTTTCAGACATCGTGTTTGATCATTCGTCTTATTCAAAAATTTTGTACAAATTATAAAATAAATAAATCATTATTGAAGTATCTCTAATGATAAAATAAGTTATAACAAAATAAATAATATTTATTAAAAAAATTTGAATAAGACGAACGGTCAAATACGATGTCTGAAAAACGGACACTTTTTTTTGGGACGGAGGGAGTACTTCAGAATCTATGCAGCGAGCGGTGCGTCTTGTCGTCGTGTCTCACGGCGACACGACTCTGTGCGTGTATGATCTAGCACAGTACTACGTACGCAGCACGGGTGCATGCACTGTGCTGGTGTTAGGCTATCCGTACTCATGCTACTCTATATTCATCCTCTATACGTCCTAGTCAGCAAGATTCTCTCCTCCATACTCAATTCTTCCGCACCCATCCATCCTCTATATCATCCTCTATCCACTCTATCTACTGTGGGACCCACTTATCACTTTATCTAAATATATCCATGAGTGATCTAGTTTTGAAGGATTTATTGAGACGAATTTAATGGTGCAATCGAAATTTAATTTGGATTTTTGGTTTGTGAGTTATAGCATTTTTTTCTTGGTTTAGCTAGTAGGGCCCGTCATTGCGCACTATAGAGTAAACACTGTACTACTCTAAATATAGAGTAAGAGAAAAGATAGAGTATCGTTTTAGAATATCCAATACAGCAATTTTTACTCTATATTCATACTCTAAAGTTTTAGAGGATTATTTAGAGTATGCCACTGCGGACAGTCTTAGGATCTGCTGCTAGCTGCTTCTGGTGGTCACGAGCTAGCTAGTCGTCGTAGTCTGTGGTCAGTGAGTGCGTCAGTTTTGGGCGGCTACTTTGGCTTGGAGTAAACGCATGCAGCCTGCATCCACACCACAACAGCACGCATGCATGGAGTTTACACGTACGCAGCGCACTACAAGTACGGGCGCGCGATCCATCAAGCTTTACCGGTTTATATATATTTTTTTCTCGAATACAATAAAGGATTAAGAAAGTCTGAAAGGTACAACGGCGTGCCGTATCTCCGGCGCACTAGAGAGGACATGAGGACATGATGTGTTACAATGTTCCCGTTCCTCCTCCCTAACCTAGGCCCGGTTTAGTTTGCAAAAAATTTTACAAAATTTTTCAGATTCCCCGTCACATCGAATCTTTAGACACATGCATAAAACATTAAATATAGATAAAAAATAAAACTAATTACACAGTTTAGACGAAATTCACGAGACGAATCTTTTAAGCCTAGTTAGTCCATGATTAGATAATATTTATCAAATAACAACGAAATTGCTACAGTAGCATTTCCCAAAAATTTTCGAGAACTAAACAGGCCCCTACCAAATCGAAAGCTACTAGACCCTCCGCAGTGTATGGTTTAAGTGCTACTTCAAATAGAGGCCTTGTTTAGTTTCCAACTTTTCTCCCAAATTCCACTATGAAAAAAAAGATTTTTCGTCACATCGAAATGTCGGCACATGTATAAAGTACTAAATGTAGATGAAATTTAAAACTAATTACACAATTTTACTGTACTTTGCGAGACGAACATTTTGAGCCTAATTAGTCAAAGTTTGAACAATTTTTACCAAATACAAACGAATTGCTACAGTACGTATTTAATGCACACTGTAACAATTCGGGCGCCCCCAATTCGGGAACTGAACAAGGGCAGAGAGAGAAAATTTGGACATTTGCAGTGTCTACATTTGCAGTGTGAAACTCTTGTATAACAGTCTACTATATGTGAAACTCTTGTATAACAGTGTCTACATTTGCAGTTAATCATTAAAAAATATTTACACATGTCCTGAGGCAACTCCTTGCTGCTACACTGCATCTGCATGCACACATGCTGCCACACCCAGAGCCAAGAAATAGCGACGCAGCATCCAGCTGAGGATTTGGGAGGCGGCGCCAACTGAGAGGAACCAGGGAGGCCAGCTGATAAGGCCCATGGCCATAAGGGCATAGTACTGGGCTTAACCCCGTTAGGAACAAAACGGGATGACTACGGGATTATCCATAAGGGCATATCAGGTCCAACCTATTTTGCTAAAATCTGCCATTGTTGCTTTATAGTTTTGATGAAATTAAATTTCTTCTGGTAATACTGTATTTAAGTTTTTGATTAAGCTATTGAGCTTCCAAATGGTCTTGAAAATCCAAGAAAAACATATAAATTCATGGGTCATAACATAATATTTTTTATGTGATTTCTTAGCATATGTGCTAAGATAAAACCCAAAGTTTATCCTCAAAATCCTATTTCAGTTCAAAATTAAATTTAGAAGCATTAGAAAGATCCACACGATAACCATGTCGTAGAAATACCAAAGTCAAAGATGATGTCACTTGTAGAATAATAATAGCTTATTTTGAGTGCTTTTAAGTTTAGTTTAGATTAAAACGAAAACTTTGAGCATACACTGTTTTGTTAGAAGAATCTCGGATTTCACTGCTTGAGCAAATACGAGGAAACACATGACAAAACACTACTTTCCAAGCCATGAGTATAGACTTTTTTCTGATTTTTTTAGATTATTTGGAAACTAAATAGCTTGACCAAACATTTAAATATAACATCACGGGACAAATTTCAATTTATAAACTAGAAAATCTATGATGCAAATTCAAGAAAAATAAGTCATGCTTAACATTTCACATCCACTTAAAAATTTTCATGGTATTTGAAAACGTCTAGTCCTTTCTTTTCAATTGACATGAAAAAGTCTAAAAAAAAGAATAGTAACAGCACGGGCCTGATGATGGCTTGATACCTAAAGAACATATTTATCGTGTTGATACTATCTTGGCTGCACTTGATGCTATTCTCATAGAGATGGATCATCGCTTCAACGAGGCATCATCAGAGGTACTTGTTTGCTTCTCTTGTCTTGATCCAAGAGATCTATTCTCTATGTTTGACATTGATAAGATTGCACGTCTAACAGAGATCAACGATCAAGATTTTTCACTTGCTGATCGGTCAAATATAAGGGATCAGCTTGAGAGATTCACTATACATGTGCAAAGAGTTGATGCTTTTTTCGGGAATTTTATCGAAATAAGTTTTGAAAGGATTTCAACTCAGGCTAAGGTTTTGTATAACCAAGATTCACACAAACAATCTATCGCAAGCATGCAAAAAATGGTGTCGGTTGAGTTTTTTCTTTTTTTAAAAAATCAGTTTAACCCATGCGCATAATTTAATCCCTATTCATGTCAATTTAATTAATTCTGTTCGATCCGATTCGGCTAGAGGGGTACAAATTTTTAGTGATATTTAGGGTTTATTATTTGCTTTGGGACCAACAAAATTTAAACCTGTCTTAGGCAGGCATTCATCCCATGCGTTGAATTTTACGCACAATCTACGAACTGAGCGTAGCTCAACTGGTTAGGTTCCTTGTGGTCAAACTTTTGTACCTAGGTTTAAGTCATCGATTTGATAAAGATGCTCATATTTATTTTGAATTTATTTTAGAATTTAACGACACTAGTTTTTTAGTGATAGCCAACATGTCCGTTAACAGCGAGCGCTTTGTTTGTTAGGCCCTGTTCATCTGGCTTATAATCCGTCTTATTCAGCTTGTTTTTTCAGCCGGAACAATATTTTTCTCTAAAAAAATTAGCCAACGGTGTTTTTCAGTCGGCTTGGGCCTTAATCTCCTTCAGAGGTGCAGGTGTATAAGACTACCCGCAGTGGGTACTCTAAAACGATACTCTAAAACTTTAGAGTATGAATATAGAGTAAAAACTGCTACACTGGGTACTCTAAAACGATACTCTATCCTTTCTCTCACTCTATATTTAGAGTAGTACAGTGTTTACTCTATACTTTGTAGTGGCGGGCCCCACTAGCTAAACAAAGGAAAAAAATGCTATAACTCACAAACCAAAAATCCAAATTAAATTTCGATTGCACCATTAAATTCGTCTCAATAAATCCTTCAAAACTAGATCACACATGAATATATTTAGATAAAGTGACAAGTGGGTCCTATAGTGGATAGAGAATGATATAGAGGATGGATGAGTACAGAAGAATTAAGTATAAAGGAGAGAATCTTGCTGACTAATGAATATAGAGGTGCATGAGTGCGGGTAGTCTAAGATATCTACGTCCCAATCGGGGAAAGAATCCGCCTGCCTTTTGGCCATCGACGCGTGCCCTCCCCGTTGCGCTGGCATTCCATCGCAGTTCTGGCGTCAGTTCTACGGCGTACCTGCCACATCAATAGATCGACGACCGTAGGTTCCTCGGCGGCGTCTCCTCCCTGCCTCCATCCGTCCGACGGTCTCAGCACCTTCTCTCCGTGGCTCCGCCTCCTAGATCTGGCCGGCGGTGGACCATGGTAAGGGGCGTCTCCTCCCTTGCCTTTGCCTCCGTCCGTCCGTCGGCCTCGGTGTCTCGCCTCCGCCTTTTAGATCTAGCCGGCGGTGGACCATGGGAAGGGATGGGCGCTGCTCCAGTTCGGGAGAAGACATGGGGGTGCTCGAGTTCGGCCTAGGCTCAGGCTGGGGCTACACCGCAGCTAAATGAGGTCGTGGTGCTTCGGCTTCCGCGGCATCGGCGACCTCCTCTGTCCTTCTAGGGCCGCATCGCGTCAAGGCAGTAGGGCCTTTCGGGAGTAAACAGCTGAGTGTGAGCCCGAAAGAACCTGGTGGTGGAGCACCCTCCTGCAGCGCTGGACGGTGGCTCACTCAAGTCCTTGCCGGCGTTAAGACAGAACAGGTGCTTCTCTTCTTCCTACTCAACCGCCAGATCCAATGCCCCAGCAGCTGGTGATGGACAGGATGGGCATCAATGTCTGCATTCAGTTAGTTATTGCTGCTTCATCAATTTTTGTTGCTCTGTAAAAATCATTGTAGCTTATCTGCAACCTGTGCCTGAAATTGTAGGTTGTGTTGTGCTGCCTCCATTCAATAAATTGCTCTATGGTCAGACCGAGGTAAGAGTATAGGATCTCCTTTGGTCAATTGCTCACATCATGTATAAATAAAGATTCATCTTAATGTGTGCTCTCTTTTTTTTTTTTCTGATTACCTTCTTTTTTTTAAAAAAAAATTCCTATTCTCCTTCATCACTTCTCTGATTTGTTCCCGCACATCATGTATAAATATTCATAATGTGTGCTCTTTCCCCCCTGACTATCTTCCTTTGTTAATTTTCCTATTGTCCTTCACCAGTTCTCTGTTGCCACCGTAGGTCCTAATGGATCCATCCTCTTCCTACTTCAGGCCATCATGGATTTGGTCTACAGCGTGTCATTGGATTTGGTTGTGACTGAACCATCAACATTGCTGGTGACCTTGCAGAGAGTCAAGCCTTCATTCCCTTGCATGGTTAGTGCCCTGTCTTACACTATTTACCTTTTTAATGGGTTTGCTTATGTAACAACACACAGCTATATTAATCTAGGTATAAGTTTGCCGGTGATTTAGTTGTTCTTCGATATCCCTTATACAGTGTTTGGTGTTTTGCTATAGTATTACCACTAATGCCACCCCCATCACACGCATCCACCCACCCATACATCAAGCTCTTCCAGTGCCTAGCCACTTCATTAATTTTACAAGTAGTTCAAGACCAGGAAATGGTTTCCCCAAAATCTGAAATCAAAAAGGTGATGCCCAAAAGGTTTTTCTACACATAACTCCCTCTTTTTTCATCAAAGGCAGACAATGATCAGGCTCCTGCTCTCTCCCCAGTGTCTGTTGCTGAACTAGAACTACGAGTCTCATTTATTTCACTTTGATTTCTAAGCAAGCTGCTGTTGATTACACATCTTCTCTGCAAACTTTGTGGTTAGTTCTCCCTACCGGCAGATTTCGTGGTATTTTTCTAAACTTAGTGAAAGTCGTGCAGTGTTAATACTTGGTTGTTTAATTCTAAATATGGATACCAATAAGCACCTAACAATTCCTTTTAGCATCATGATGCGGAAATTGCAGGTTTATGCTATAGCGTCGTGCATATATGTCATGGTTTCTGATAGCCTATTAGTAGTTTAGAAACAAACAAAAAATGTGATGCATGCATGTGCGGGTCTGCAAAGAGGATTATCTACATTAGACATGTACACAATGCGCGGGGCTTAATCCAATTCTTTCTTTATCAGTTGATTCCATCCACGGCTTAACATATGTTGTTCGGCATTCTTGTGATGGGTGTGTTGCCTAAATAGTTTTACATTTACTGTACAACCAACCTGGCCTGCTGCTAGAATCTGGAAGTTTGTTAGAAATTACCACTATGCTCATAGGATCTGTAAGGTGCCATGTTTTGTTTCATCTTACTCTTTTCATAATAGTGTCTAGGGAAACATTTTCTTTGATTATGGCTTTTTTTTCTGATTACCTCTACGACATAGTATCTACATAAATGAGATGCTATACATACTTAGGCTCTACATATTCGTTGCAGTTCAAAACATGCAAATGGCTTTGACACACGGTGCCTTGAGTATGTACATATGTTCGGCGTGCATCCAATATGACAGCTGGACCTTCGTTGCTATAGTTGTAGTTGGCTCGTGCAAAGCCGCCGTTGGCGGGTGCTACTGCTACATCGAGCTCACCGCCTCATCCGGCAGACTCTCAATACAGGTGCACCATGCACTCGACCGGTCAGTGCTACCTCCGCCTTGCTACACGTCATGTCAACCAAACAATGGTACTCAACTAGAACCATGTGTTTTGTACAGCAAAGTTGATGGCTCATTACATGGTGTAAAGCTTATGCCTTTAATATATTTTCAAGCCCTAGGCTCTTGTGTTACAGTTTCTTTGATTTTAGATGAAATATTATTGCTACTGAATCTTCTGTTATGTTCGTGCAAAATGTAAGTAGTGGTTTTTGCCTTCAAGTAAATTGTTTGCATTAGGAAAATAGACCGGAAGAGAGATGTTGAACAACTAGAATCTCTAAGTAGTATATGTGGTATGTTGCATGCTTACCATAATGCATTCATATACGTGAATATTTTCAGACATCTGATGATATGGGCATCTAACTGCATTGTTCTACTTGATTTAGTGGGTTTCATGCTTCAGCACGTGCTCTTCTAAAACTAATTCAATTTTGACTACTTATTTCGGAAACTACCATATCTTCATGGTTTTCCTTTATTAGAGGATGCTCAACTATGCAATAGTTATTAAGTTATTTTAGCGATTAAATCGCTCTGGTCACTATTCCTTGCAGAGAACATTGTGCATCCATGGAGTTGTAGCCCCCGAGGACTCGACGTCGTCAATGGGCAATAGCCCATGAGGTCCATCAGATATGTGGGGAGTTAATTTCTATTTGTTTGACAGATGCCCTGAGGTGTGATGGTCGCATGTTTCATGGTAATTACTTCATCTATACCTAATATTTAAAAGGGAAAATTTCTGTGGCTTTTTTTTTGTTTCCGCTCGCCCCTTTTCTGTCTGCCTGCTTGTAAGGACCGTGGAGATC
This sequence comes from Saccharum hybrid cultivar R570, assembly GCA_038087645.1. Lineage (NCBI taxonomy): Eukaryota > Viridiplantae > Streptophyta > Magnoliopsida > Poales > Poaceae > Saccharum > Saccharum hybrid cultivar. Next base: position 25,310,055 of record JAQSUU010000115.1, on the reverse strand, counting down.
GGGAAGAAACGGGAACAAGAACGGAAAGAAAAAAAAGAAAAAACATGCAACCAAATCGAAACCAGGATGGACAACTAACCGAATCACAGAACATACCGTGAATCGCACCAGAGTCTGTATCGCTCCTGCCTTCCAAAATCTCCGCTGAATCATAGAATATTCCCATAAAAGTAAGAACACGACTTGTCTGACTTGGAAGACAGGAAAGATGAGGAGAGTCCAATCAATAAACCACCAAGACAATTTTTTTTAAAAAAACTTCAAATTCAAATCAATAAATCCATTGATACTCCCATAAGACCAAGACTCCTAAAATCAAACCAATAAATTCATGATTTCTTCTTCCTCTGTTCTAAAACAAAAACACTGGCGGAGCGGAGCGCATTGGCGGACGTGGGCGACCCTGTCCCCACTTCACCGGATCTGAGGAAGAAACCAAGCAGCGCGTCCCACTTCGCCGGATCTGAGGAAGAAACCAAGGAGCGCGCGTGGGAATCAGGAGACCGCATCGCCAAACATGTGAGACGTCGGGGACCCTTGCCCCACTTCACCGTTTCTGAGACAGAAACCATGGAACGTGCGTCAAAATTATGAGGAAAGAGAGTGGTAAGGAAAAAGAGAACCACCATGGCCGCCGACTTGGCGTCCCAGCAGTCGCCGCTGCTGGAGGCAGACTCGACGAACAGCCGGTTCATGGCCTGGAAGGCATCCTCCGGATCTCAATCTTGCTAAAGGTTTTCCTTTGGCAGAGAGGCTCATACCTCAGACGCCGGCAGCCCGGCACACAAGTGAGTTGGGAGCGGCACCCTTCGTAAGACGAATGTGAGAGAGAGAGGAATAGGGAGGCGAACGTGTGGCTCAGGATTAAGGACCGAAAGGATAAGCCAACGAAGACTATGGAGGCCTCACCGGCGAGAGAAAGGAGGCTGATTTTTGTATCGTGCGGGCGGACTCCACGAGGACAGGGCATTAACAGCTGCAGAGGACACGTATGTTTTTTGCAGCAGGCGCATGCTGGTCTTTTTTTTTTCAACAAAAGCTTCATTACTCAAATAGTATATTCGTTACAATCAGATTTATGTAGGAAGCTAGGAAAAGTAGCCCAGAGAAAACTTTCTAACGTAGCCGAGGAGTGCTGAGCGCAAAGATGCGTCGCGAAATTCAACGATCTCCGCATATGAATTACACTGAAGGATTTGAAGGTCGTCGCAATCTCCTCAATGTCGTCCAGGATAGTTGCAGCTTCCGAGTGCTGGGCCATTCAACACGCAGCCCAAACTCTCTTTTTTTGGATGGGAACAAAATCAAATAAAATTGCTAAATAATTTCACGCACTTTCATTTATATGAATTATCATTGTGTCTTATACACTTGTGTTTCTTATTATGTTTACGATGCTGATTTAATATTTTACCATTGCAAATACACGATAAAATGTCATATCCTCTCACCGGTGGAGCCCAAGTTCATACGTGTTGTGACTCCCCTTGCACAAATGTGTGGTTTGCTTCTCAAATTTGTCGGTCTCACAATAGGTGGATATAATAATAGTCTCATGTGAGGTTAATACTTTATTACACATGCATTTAATTATTGGCCTTGATATTTAATGAAATAAGGTAGACCCAGTTAAATAAATAAAGATAGCAAGCTTTAGATGACCACACATTAATACGTCCTGTCACAATGACATGTTTGCTATTGGCACAGGTATCGACAATAAATTGTATATCCTGTTGCAACGTATGAGCGTCCTATTGCTATGCATGGACGCAATTATTATTGGCACAAGTACCGGACAATAAATTGTACACCCCGGTGCAACGCACGGGCATGTTTTGCTAGTCCCCTTTTAAACATGATCATTGCCAATTATCTGTGATAGTCTAATTCTGTATGGATTTGTGTGCCACTTCGAGGCTTAGGATAATTGGAACTTTAGGGATCGACGCAATGCAAATGGTATGAAAATCATGAACTTCCTCATCTTGTGCTTTCCATGTCATTAGAAAACCAAATTGTAACTATTCATTTTCTTCATGTTGTGTTAACATCTTCACGCATCACCCTTCACAGCTATGTTCAACGAGTCGCTCTAACTACATGGGGGTCCAAACGCATGGAAAGTGCTACCTAAAGGGACCAGGGCACCTGGGTCACACATAACCATCCAAACTTCACTACCTCTCATGTTGTCTATGTGCGGCAACGTTTGTTTCTTAGTATTTCCATTCTTAAGGCCTTGCCTCCTTGATCTACCATTTGACACCACCTCTGGATTCGATTCAGATTAATAGATATGTTATTCATGCAAAGCTTAAAAGTGCTGTGGCTCACATTCACTAATCGCAGTGGTATTTGGCCTGCATTCAGTGTAACAAGAGTTGTAATATGATGAGTTCATGGCCTGCCATTGATGCAGTTGCTCCCATATTGCTGATCTAAGGATTGGACAAACAAGAACGTACTAGCAGTGAGGTCGATGATGCGTATGGTACAGACATCAGCGCGTAGATCAACCGCGCGCGCGGCGAAGCGCGCGTATCGTCCTAGTAAATAAACTCTCAAACGCGAATAAATCGGAGCTCTCACGTTGATTCGGCAACTGTTGGCGTATCCTTACATGCCACGTGCTCAGCCTAGCGTCCTCCTCTGCGCTGACACATAATGATGGACGGCCGGTGCAGGCCCACGGCTAAAAAGAATCAGCCAGACAGATGAATCTCCCCCTTCTCGCTCGCTCGGTGATATCCTTCGTCTCTTCCTCTCTCCCGGACGCCGCGCTCACGGATGCCAGCCCTGACGGAGGTTGAGCGGGAGGCATCGCGTTCGGCATAGGCCGGTGGAGCACTACTCGGGCAAGGGAGGATGGCTGACACGATGGATGCCGGCGGTTCAGGGCCAGCTGCTCACGCGTCGCATCCCTGGACGAAGCAGTCGTGGAAGTGGAGGCGGAGGAGGCCGGCGTCCCTGCGCACGAAGCTCCGCACGATGGACTCCGCCTTGGGGCATGTTTTCGTGTAGAAGTCGAAGGACAGGCCCGGGGCCAGCGGCGGCTGCCTCGCGTTGCCGTTGCCGTCCGCCGCGGTAGCCGTTGAGGAGGAGCAGATGAGGACGACGGCCGCCACCGCGGCAGCGGCAGCGAGCGTAGCAGCACGAGACATGTCTCTAGCACGTACGATGAGGTAGCGGAGCGACAGTGTGGAGTACTGGTAATAGCAAGAGCCTTGGAGGGGGAGGCTTAGCTTTGTGGCTATGGTGGACTACAGGTCTCACCGTGTCTCAGTCCAGTCTCGATCTCCCATCTTATACACGTAAAAATTCGTTTTTTTAACAAAGTTTTAAACAAACAAACAAGGATGACATATATATTGGCGTGAATGCGGAATGCGAGAAAGAAGTTAAAATGGGCTCCGTAAATTTACCTTAAATTTCACTATGCAAAAAGAAGATTACCCGTCACATTAAAATGTCGGTATATGTATAGAGTATTAAATATAGATGAAATCAAAAACTAATTGCACAGTTTTGTTGTACTTTACGAGACGAACATTTTGAGCCTAATTGATCAATGTTTAGACAATTAAATGTAGACAAACAAGGATGACATTTTGAGCCTAATTGAACATTTTGCGGAACATGCATGGAGCATTAAATGTAGACAAAACAAAAAACTAATTGCACAGTTCACCGTAAAATCGCGAGACGAATCTTTTAAGCCTAATTAGTCCATAATTGAACAATAATTACCAAATAAAACAAAAAAACTACCGTACCCGATTTTGGGAACTAAACACACCCTTTAGATTTGTCACCGTACCGGCTCTGCAGTGCAGCTGCTGCATCCGGGAATTTTTTTCAAATAATAATTTTTTAATGATTAATTGCAAATGTAACGTTGATTAAAAAGAATTACGAATTTAGTAGCCTGTCGGTGACTGGATAGCCGACTGAATGCCTATCGGCTTATGGGGCGCCGACAAGGCTCCAAGGCTCCAGTCTGGTCCTATCGGCTCTCCACTAGCCGATAGGTGCTAAATATCAAGCCGGCAGCGGCTGCGAGCGTAGCAGCACATGTGTCTAGCACGTACCTACGGTGAGGTAGCGTAGCGAGCGTGGAGAGCAACACTGGCACTGGTAATAGACTAATAGCAAGAGGCTATGGTGGACTACAGGTCTCACCGTCTCAGTCCAGTCTCGATCCCCCATCTTTATATACACGTAAAAATTCGTCTTTTTAACAAAATTTTAAACAAACAAACAGACAAGGATGTCCCCATCATCTCCTCCTCGCTCTTCTTACGTCCATTGCATATGGTTAGTGCAGCTGCCAAATAAAGGAGGCGTCTTGGTGACGAGTGCTGTTGGCCAAACTGCCAGGCATGCATTCATGCATACGCATACGCTTGCCATGTGCCGCCTCGTGACTATACTGACTACCCTTCCCTTGAGCATGCATCCAGCATCTCCGTGTGTACAAACTTCAACGGCCGGCCACCGTACCGGCCGGCTCTGCAGTGCAGCTGCCACGTTCGAGTTCGTTCTCTACCGACGACGACTGCCATCGCACCCAACCGGCGGCTTCCGCGCGCGGTGCGTCGTGTCGTGTGTCTTGGCCTGGCCAGTTCGTTGGCCTCGCTCACCACACGACTCCGACGCTCCGTGCGGCCCTGCACAGCACGCCCGTTAGCTTGCATGCCCCTTTCGTTTAATACATACATTTTTACTAATAAAGGTTTACAAACTACTGACTTTAATTAAGTTCTAATACAATAAATTATGGAGCCTAGTCTGCGGCAGAAAAATCTAGACGGCAGCGCGTGTGATAGGACCAAGTGACTAGTTTGCTTTCAGGTACTATGCTCCATAATTCGTTATATTAAAACTTTACTAAATTCAATATTAGGATAACTTTTAGGATTAAACTATTTGGATAGTTCGTTGTATTTTTCTATGATTGAACTAGATTTTAGGATTTTTAATTGCATTATTGTTCTATGTAAAAATATTTGGATAAATTTTTGAAAACTTGTTTTTGATGTTTTTTTTTGGATATTTTCTAAAATAATATTTCTAGCTTGATTTCTGTTCCTAAACATTTAATTAATCGATTCATCCACTCTGATATGGCGTCACGTCAGCAATACTACCATCAAACCGGCTTTTAAAATTGATGGGTGTCTGAAAAAGAGTTTTTCCTTATTACGTGTTGTTGTCATTGTGCAACGATCGGCCCAATAGCCAAAATCACCCGCTGTCGCTTTGCTCAGTGAGAACATATTTTCTCTTAGAAAGGGGGCAAAAGCTTTGCCGGACTTTTATTAGACGAATAAAAGGCACCATCCTCGACTTTTATTTGGCAAAAAAAAAAACAACTTGAAACAACTCGTGAAGGTGTTGGTGAAGTTATGCCAAATAGGCCCTCAAGGGTATACTTGTGCTTTAACAATAATGTGACGGAGAGAAAAAACAAACTGTCTGAACAGTTAGAAAATACGATGACCCCGCGTCGCCCCGAGCGGGCGGCACGGGCGGAACCACCTCGCGCCGCCACAACTCCGCCCCCTCCTCCATCCACCTCGCCGCCACCGGAGTGCTTTGCCGGGAGGCCCGTGCGGGCACAAGGAAGGTGGCGGCGGGGTTCTTTCCTTCCTTCATTCCCCGTGCAGGCGCGGTAGCCATGGGAGAACGTCAACCTTGGTGGCATCGGCAATGACGGCCCGGGAGTGGTGGATCCAGGGTGTTGGCGGCCGGATCTGGTGTCCCCAGTGCCGGATCCGCGCAGGTCGATGGGCGGCAGGCTGCCCTCCATCCGGGACGGTGGCGAGGGTGGCCCTGGCGATCGCGCCGCCGAGCTTGGCCGCGCCAGATCTGCTGGATACGGTACTCTCTAGGCCAGTGCCGTGCGGAGTGGCGCGCGTCTACAGATGGAACCAGCTTTCGCGGCCGAGGAGCACTGGCCATGGCATGTAGGGGTGGTGTGGATTTGCGCGCCCTGCGGCTGGCTCCCGAGTCATAGTCGGCTGCGACGAGGTGGCGGCGGCGGCGGCTGTGGGACGGAGGCTGCTGGAGGTTGCGCGCGGCGTGGTTGATGCAGGGCTGGCTTGGTAGGGGTTGGGACAATGGTGGGCTAGGCGACTGGGGCTTCTTCTGATCCTGGCCCTCTTCTCCCCACCATTTGCCTTCCTCCTTCCTCGGGCTAGCTTCCGTGGCAAAGCTGGCCAGATCTGCGAGCTGCTGACCGGCTTCGCCGGTTCCGGCGGAGGGTAGGCTCTCCGACGAGCTTCTCCAGGCGTTTCTCCTGACTGGCATCTCTAGGGGCGGTGGCAGGGCAGGGTGCTGCTGATCTATCGCTACACCCTGCCTCCTTGGTAGGGTTCGGTATTCGGCGCCGACGTTGTGGAGGTTGCTTGAGGCCGGGATAAAGGCTTGGACGGTGACGTCTGCGGACGCCGTTACCTTCTTGGAGGCGTCCTTTCCTACCTCTTCTCCTGTCGTACTGGATATTGCAGGTGAAAATCTTCCCTTAGCTTGCTACCTTGCTGGCGCTTTTAGCGTCATTTCCTCCTTGGAGGCATTATTAGGTGATCCAGTTCCGTGGTTACTCCTTGTTGTCTGGTCGTGGTGGTGCGTTGTCTGGTGTCGCCCGACAGGCCGTTGTGCTAGTTGTTAGTTGAGTTGTTTTTTGGTCGAGTCGACCAATTTGGAGCGAGTAGTGGCGTGAGTTGTTTTCTGTCTAGTTGTTGTACCAAAGTCGTGTAGGATGAGTGGTGCACTCTCTTCAGTTATATGTTTTTTGGGCTCAGTTTCGATTCAAAAAACTAGGCAGGCACTTACCTACCTTCCTTTCTTTCTTTCTTTCTTCGTCCAATAGAAATCGCGGCAACTTTTGCCATCCTTTCTAAAAAAATACGGAGAACAAAACACTTCACGAGATGTCTAATAGCTATAAGCCAAAATAATTAAGATCAAGATAGGTCAATATATATCAACACAATAATCTAATCTATCCACATTGACATATCCAAAAATGGATACAGGAACTGGGTTGTCGGCCGTCTCGTGAAGGCTTCCCATCGGCCAACGCGGAGGCCCATTAGGCTGTTTCTTTCCAGGCCCAAACACGACACGGCGGTTATTGATTGACGAATGCTAGTGGGGCGTCTCATTTTCTCTTCAACATATATATGTATATAACCTTTTTTATTAGAAAAACACGTACAGTACACTCGCCAATCACGAGGTTTCTATTTTATTTATTTTGCTATAGAAAAAACACGCTCGCTATCAGTGGATTACATATACGTGAGGACAAGATCTACTAGCACGGTGGGAGCGCTGCCGCCGCGACCGTCATGAACAATGAAGAAATTATTTTAAATCAGTGAAGAAATTATTTTAAATTCATCTTAAAAAAAACGAAAGAGGCATCTAGGTACTTGTTTGCTTCTCTTGTCTTGATTCAAGAGATTCGTTCTCTATGTTTGATACTGATAAGATTGCTCGTCTAACAGAGATCTATGATCAAGATTTTTTCGCTCGCTAATCGTCTAATAGAGATCTATGATCAATATTTTTTTTCACTTGCTGATCAGTCAAATACAAGGGATCAACTTGAGACATTCACGTACTATACATGTGCAAAGAGTTGATGCTTTCAGATATTGTGTTGATTTTGCAAGTTTGGCCATGAAGTTGGTTGAAACTAAGATACATCTTGTTTTCCATTAGTCTATTGCATCATTGAGCTAGCATTGCTTGTTCCTGTGGCAACAACATCAGTTGAAAGTACCTTCTCAGCTATGAATGATGGAGCTGATTGATTGAGAATGATGGCGTAGCCGGTGTATATATGGTGGGGAGTCGCATTTTGCACTAGAAAAACACATACACTAGCTCGCTAATCACGAGGTTTTTATTTTATTTGCTATATAGAAAAAAAACACGCTCGCTATCACTGGATTATATAGCCAATTAGGAGATGAAACGTGGATATATATATGGTGGCCGATTTGACACTTCGATCTTGTGGTCGACGTGCAGATCACGCATATATAACGGGCTGCCAATATGATCGTAATATATGTCATTTTTCGTTAGAAAAAACACACCCGCAAACCACGAGGTTTATATTATACAGTATTTATTCGATTGTTGACCAAATGAAGAAAGGAAATAGAAGAATGCATCAAGCCATTAACTACCTTGATATAACTAATAAAATATAGTATATAGATCTACAACGATTCTTTCACGAAACCTATCGAGCTGGAAAGGTAAGAGCAACTCCAACAGTTTTGCAAATGGGCTTTGCATTCTTGTTTTTGCAAAAAAGTCTACAAAACTCCTATCCAACGGTTTGGCAAATGGGCTTTGCATTTTTGTTAACTTGGCAAAATCCTGGGATGGATTGACATATATGCAAGCTCGCGATCGGCTTGGCATTCCGTCTCACGCACTACTCCCGCGTGCGCTCTTCCCTCCCGCGCCGCCGGGTTTCCTTTTTTGGATTTTGGCAAGTCAATTTTGCCAAACCGTTGGAGATAACTTTTTTTCTCCTCCCCATATTGATTTGAGAGTTGGCAAACTCCATCTTTTGCCAAACAAAAAATGCAAAACCGTTGGAGTTGCTCTAACACCCGTGAATTGCTTCCGGTAGGGGCCGCTTCCTCCTCTTCATCCTTACCACTTCCGCGCTCCTCACCCCCTGCCGCTGCGCACCAACGCTCGATGTCCTCTCCCACCCTGACGTCCTCACCGGGAGCCCCCAATTCCCGCAGATCTGGCGGCCCTCTCCCCCACCCGACGAGATCCATGGAGCACGAGCAAGATCCACTTGCCACCGGCGAGATGCATGGAGGTGGTGCGGCAGAGTTGCAGGGGAGTGGGCGGCGGCGCCATCTCTTACCGCGGCGACCGAGGTCTCCCCACCTCGGCGGCCATGGTGCTCCCTGCCCCCATCCCCCACCATCGTTGCCGAGCCAAGTCCGGTGCCAGTGGCGCTGGTGGTGGAAATGATAGGAAATGATAGGAAATGATCAAAGGCCCCATCCCCCACAGTGACCTAGGCAGGGATGAAAACGATAGGAAATGATCGAAGGCCAAATCATTTTCATTTTCACTTTTTTTTTCTCGAAAACGAAATCAATGAGATATTATCGGAAATGAATACGGTGTCGATATTTTGGTAATTTCGAAAACAATAATGGTCAATCGGAAAATACATCAATAACGATCGGAATCCAGAGAACGATATCCTCAAAAACGATAAACACGCCAAACCGTAGAACATGAGAAGATCCATATAACTCGACATATTTCACATGACAATGATAAATGAAGCCACAATTAACAAGATCACAAGCTGAAACCACACAGTTCACACCATCTTAGGTCTCAAGCCGTGGCAAATCATGTAACAGTACAATAATTCTTGACAAAGACACAAATAAACGATCATGTTCTAATAAGTTGACTCAACATAGCATAGCGATCAAAACATGAATTATTGGAGTTACAGGTGCAGTAAGTGATTGGATGATAGGTTGATTGTCTTCTTGTTATACAGATGAAATACTTCCGTATAGATAGTTCATTTCTAAAAAAAATATTTGACTTATGTGCTTGCGTATGCAGATGGGTTCCTTTCAAAAAAAAATATTTGCCTTATGTGCTTGCGTGTGCAGATCGTAATGCATTGTATAGTCTATTAATAAATTAGGATTCATTAATTAAAGGCCATTACCGGTTAAACACGGGAATCTTCGAAAATGATAGGAAGAGGGAAAAATCATTTTCGCTTTCATTTCCGATTATTTTTACCGTTATCGTTTTCATTTTTTCGATTACCGCTACCGTTTTCGTTTAGGCCTAAAAATCAGAAAAAACTCGAAAACGATTTCCAAAAATCGGAGATTATCATTTTCGTTTTCATCCCTAAACCTAGGCAATAAATCAATCAAAAAATTATTAAATAATTTAATGGGCTGCTGTGAGATGTGTGCAATTTTTTTAGAAGGAGTACCGGAGCAGTTGTATAATAATGCAATAATCTGAATGTCCTGGTTTGCATGGCAGCACCCAGATATATTAATTTGCTAATCATACAAAAGTAGCGGCCGCTTTTTTTTTTTGAATCAGTAGCGGCCGCTTATTATATTAACCTTTTCTTTTGGAAGAACAAATAAACCAATGCCTCCCCTTACACGCATGCCACTCTTTTCTCTCTATTTATGCAGTGCCAGGCCGCTAGCCATCAAATCAGCTCAATCCACAGCCACCCACTCCACCTACAACAACTCCATGCATAGCAGTAGAACCATGGAACAAGCCAAGGAGGGAAGCGCCACAGATAGCTCATCTGAAGCCGTTTCATCTCAAAGCCACCATACTGATCTTCTCTCCAAACTTCCAACAAGAGAGGGTTGGACAGAGCCACTGGTGCTCTACAAGAACTTCTGGCTCCGTCCGCGATTCGCTATTAACATCATGCACCTCCAAAACAGTTTTAAAGCTCGCCAAGACGATATCATCATTGCATCGAACCCTAAGTGTGGCACCACATGGATGAAGGCGCTCGCCTTCACAATAACAAATCGTTCCAGGTATGAGTTTGGAAATCATCCTCTTCTCTTTCGTCATCCTCAGGAGGTGATTCCATTTATAGAGACCCCTCTTGGTGTGGAGCTTACTTATGTGGAGACGCTCTCTTCCCCAAGAGTTCTGGCCACCCATATGCCCTTTTCATTGCTCCCAAACTCCATAACTACTTGTGGTTGTCGGATTGTGTACATTTGTCGAGGGCCAAAGGACGCGTTTGTGTCTCGATGGCATTTTGAGAATAAGATTAGTAGAGAATATAGCATCAACATGGAAGATGCTCTTGACATGTTCTTTGAAGGTTTCTCACCCTATGGTCCTTTTTGGGAGCACTGCCTCGAGTACTGGAGGGAGAGCATCGCAAGTCCTGACAAAGTTCTTTTTCTCAAGTATGAGGATATGACATCAGAACCAGTGAAGTGTGTCAAAAGGATCGCAACATTCCTTGGCATCCCATTCAGTATTAAGGAAGAAGAAGATGGGGTCCCTGAGAAGGTTGTGAGGTTATGCAGCTTTGAGAAGCTTAGCGGCTTGCATGCCAATCAGGCAGGAGACATCTTTCGAAGTGGCAACATAGTCCTTGACAAGTCGGTGTTCTTCAGAAAAGGAATGGTGGGGGATTGGGTGAATCACATTAGCGAAGAGATGGGGAGAAAGATAGATTGCATTATGGAAGAGAAGCTCAAGGGATCTGGCCTTGTGTTTTAAAGTGTATCTCATTTTCTCATTTTGTCTTGTATGATTTAACACGTTGTTTTTACCATGTTTGCATGAATAAACAAGTCCATTTCTTTTTGAATTTGATAATAATTATTCAACCATTGACTAATTAGGTTCAAAACGTTCATCTCGCAAAGTACAACCAAACTGTACAATTAGTTTTTGATTTCGTCTAAATTTAGTACTTTATACATATACCGCAAATTTGATGTGACGGAGAATTTTCTTTTTGCATAGTGCCAAATTCAGGAGTTGGGAGTAACTAAACAAGGCCCAACTTGATATAGGTAGGTACGAACTGGTCCAACAACCTGTAAACTGCTAAAATAAATATAACAACTTAGCAAATTGGTAGTCCAAACATTGCTAACGTGGAAAATACATACTCACCAGTTAGGTGTTAGAATTAATGAGTAATCCAACTTGTATAAATATAGTAAAATACGTACTCCCCAGTTAGGAGCTAGAATTAACGGACAATCCAACGAGTATGACACTACTATAAGAATGATTTTAGGAGATAGTGTCAATCATTTTCGGATGCAGGCACACCTAGCAACTGCCTCCATAACCGCTTCCTAAAATCATTGATTAACGAAGGCAATCATCTTAGGACGTCCATCTCTTTAAATCGATTTTCGGAGGCGGGAATTTTAAGACGAGCACCTCTATTAATCGATGACTTTTGGAGGTGGTCGTAAAATCGATTTACAGAGGTAGGCATCTTAAGATGTCCGTCTCCATAAATAGCTATGTCAAAAAATAATTCATAATTTTTCAAATGAATTTGAATGAAGACAAACTTTATTATATCATAATTATTGTAGCTCTCAACGCAATCTAGAACATTGTATTTGAAAAGTTTTAAATTCAAACTATTTAGGGTCCCAAAAAAATGTTATAAGTTCTCAGATTTTAAAATTTGAAATTTAAAATTATCAAACAATCTTGGATGTTGACATGATCTATACAGAAGTTATAGTTCTCAATACAGTTTACAACTTTGCAGTTGAAAAGTCTTTTATTTGAAGTCGTTTAGAGTCCCAAATATGTGTTCTAGTTTATAGATTTTGAAATTCAAAATTTAAAATTCCTAAATGACCTCCAGAACGCGGCTGACGCCGGCGACGATCTGTGGGCGGTGCTTGAGTGCAAGGACAGCGTGCGAGGGGGCACGGTCATCGGCCCTGTGGCAGAATCGCCCAATCTAATGCCCTCCCAAGAGTACAAGTCTTCCCTTAGACACTAAGTACCCAGAGGAGAACACTAAACTACGCGACTCCGTCGAGCACACCATAAGGGAGAACTCGAAGATCCACATTTTTACATCAGGATCACAAATGAGAGAGTAAAGCTTACAACATCCTTACCACTTCTTATATCCATTTTTAGTACGACATCAGGGTAATACATTATGTAGTTATAACAGCGGAATATAAAATATTAGCAGAGTTTAGCGGAAATGAAACCATTTGATGACAAGTTAACATTAACATGAGAATGTTTATATGCATGAAATGATAACAAGCTAATAGCATTTTCCTTGTAAAACTTTTGGTGAGAGTTTGAATAATTAAACTCTACTCCACATCGTAAAGGAAATCCTCGCTGAGCCCACTAGGAGGTTTCCACACACAAGTGTCAGCTCATCAGCACCTGTCACCTGCAACAGGGTAGAACAAACCCTGAGTACTCAATTGTACTCCGCAAGACTTACCCGTCGGGAGGAAAGAAAAAGACTCCAATGATTATGCAAGGTTTTCTGGCTGGTGGGTTTCTTGATTGCAAGAAGCAGCGCTAAGGGTGGGTCTTTAAATTCTTATTTTTAATAGCCGTATTTTATTTTCTTATCTAACCTTCTATGTAAGCACCTAGTCTATAATCAAGCAGGGTTGAGCAAACAGAAACCATTTCTTCCTCTTTCAACTGCCAGTTCTTACTACGATGCCAGAGCGTAGTCAAGCCGTACCGTCACGCAGAAACGGCGATTCGCGAATCAATATGCCCAGCTGGGTGCCCCGAAAACACACGCCTTGCTTGTACTCCGGGCACAAGCAAGACCAACCCGTTCCACTCCTGTCAAGGGGTCCAGGTCCCCGTCTAAGCTCGGACTCTAAGCCCCCAACACTGCAGGCCCGGCCTCAGTATGGTGCTTAGACCTCCTCAACCCAATATATATAACCACCCTAAAAAGCTGGTCCGGAAAGAGCCGGAACCCACGACAGGAGAGAAACAAGTCTTCCCGCTCCCATAAGCAAGTATATGCTCGGGACAATAAATCTATGACTTGACCAGGGTCCATGCAACGAACGGTCCTTAATTGACACAGGCGGAACAAATGCAACCAGAGCCCCGCTCTGTTGCCCAATCAGGTCCAAGTCCATCCAACCTGTTCCGCCCAGTCTCCAATTATCCATATACATTTATATTCCATGTGATAGCAACCTGATAAAAGCAACAATATTATAATTCCTACCTCTCGCGAGTGACAGGCAATCACTCGGCTTCTACCGGAATCTTATAGCATAGCACACTACACGATCCTATCATACTAGTAAGACTCATAGGACAAGGATATATATATATATGCAAGTGGGTTTCATTCAACTCCTTTAAACTTAATGCACAAGCATAATTTAAAGTGTAGAATAATAGGGGCTATGCACCGGGGCTTGCCTGGGTAAGATATAACCAAGTTAGCATTTCATCCTGGTGGCACGATCCTCCGGACACCACCTTTCTGCTACTCCAGCCGACTCCACGATCCAACGTCGGTGTTCCTATAAGATAAACGTGGATGCAACGGAAACATAAATAATCAACGGAATCGCAACGTTCAAAGTACAAAGCGGTCCCCCTAAGCTAACGAGCTAGCTCTAAAGGCAACGCACTGGCCCGGTAACCCCGTCGATGAGTATAACATCGCTCCCCGACACGTGCTTCCGTTACTTGGACCCAACGTTGCTTTATTCATTTTATCGATTTAGCGGATATTTAAACTGGGGCTCAGTAACCATCCTAGCAACCTAATTAGCTTGGAGTTACAAAAATCACAGTGATCATATAATAATATCAGGAGGTCACCGCAAAATTTCTAGAGTCCATGCTTTTACCATTTTCCTACAAAAACTCTCGCAAGTTTACACCTAGCAATATTAAGCCTTCTAAAATAATTGGTGAACTCCTATGGATAATATACAACTGTGTGGATAAAACACACTACAATTAGATCCCGTTTTTAGGAAACTAACAAAATTAGTTTCATAATTTTAGGATTCCTACACATTTCCCCATCGCATTTACAATTTAGTTTAGTAACTAATTTAGGAAAAACATTAGAAACTAACAGGGCCAGCAACAACTGGACCAGCCCAACCGCGTGACGCGGCCCGCGCGGGAGCGGCAATGCGCCATCAGGCCGGCCCACCAGCGGCCCAGAGGTCCGGCCCAAGCAGGGAGCCCGCGCGCGCACCTGCCTTTTTTGTAGAAAGGTCCACCGCTACGCAAGTAATCACGTGACCGGACCAAACACTGTTACACCAGAGACAAGCTATGCACTAAGGACCCTGTAAAAAGTCGTCTTCACCACGAGGAGACCCCTGCTCCACCCCGCGTCCGCCGGCGCGGTGACCAGGGACAAGGTCGGCTGCTCTGAGCCTACAAAGCTTACTACGACGAGGACAACAGGCCAACCTCCACCTGCCGCTAAGCGCGCACCCCAAGATGGCGATTGCAACCTACTCGGTGACTCCTATGGTCCTGCTCACGCCGATGGGCTAACCATCACGGTGGCGCATATGTTCTGACGATCCTATGGATAAGCGAGGCGTTAGGGGTCGCGGGGGAGCAGAAAGGTCATACCACGATGCTAGCTGCGCGGCCGGTTGGTGAGGGGAGGACCCGGGGAGTCCTGACCACGTGCGCCCGAGCATGGCAGCGGTGCTCCGAGACTGACATGGTCGCGTCAGCTCGTCACCGGCGAGCGCCTTGGCCAACTGACGTGAGCACCAACTAGCCGAGGTCAAGAAAAGATCGAGGTCGCAAGCAATCGACTTATACGAGCCTTACCCCCAAGCTCCAGGTCGCGGCGGCGGACATGGCTGGCAGCGCGAACTCCCTGAAATTGGAGCGACGCATGGCTCAACTAGGCCTGGATGTGGGCGAGGTGCATACCCAGCTCCCTAAGCTATACTCAGGCACGAGAAAAACGCAGTGAGGCCAATCGGTTGCTGGGGAGGGGAGGGAGCGGCGGCCTTGCGCTTGACGTGGTCGCGACGCAGCACACGAGCTAGCCGTGAGAGATAAAACGGGCGGTTGACGCGACGCACCAGGACCCCAGGCAACCAAGCCGGAAAGAGCAGCAAGTGCAGCACGGAAGCAGTGATTGCTCAGCGCCAGCTAGCGGGAACAGGGGGGCAGAAGGTGTTTCCATCGCGACTGTGGCCGAGTCAACGAAAACAGAGACGATAGCAAGCGAAGTAACACGATGAGAGGAGGCAGGCAGCTGCGGTCCCGTGCGGAAGCAGCCAAAGGCGGCCAGAGGTGCAGGGCAGCGGCAGGCCGGCAGCGCGGCGTGCCGAGCGCGCCAGACGCGCAGCTCGGGACCCAAGCGCGGTGACCGCGGACACTAGCCGAACAAGCGTACGTGGTGACGTGCACCAACTTTAAAGCAAGGCAAAAAACCGGTGAGCGACGCAACTAAGGTTCAAACAATCCCCATGCTCCACAGTCGGTGCTAGAAGCTAACCATAGGATCGATTGCCAAGATCAGAGGGCAACTAATGGGGAAGAGATCACAACGCCAACGTACGCTCGTCACTGCCATTGCCGGTTCACGAACGGAACGTCGGCCTAGGAGTTCACAGCGCGTTCAAGCAACTTTGGAAAATTCTTAAGAGAGCAACGCGACGTCCAACTTAACTGCAACTCACACCAACTCCAGCACCCCACCTTGATGCAACTAATCGCGCAAAATCAAAGAGTCGGTGCTTAAACATTTTGGTTAGAAATCGAATGCCAAAACGGCTTTGTCTAACGTCGGTCCCCAACCAAGACGAGGTCCCACGGCAAGGTCAGAACGAATTCCGAATTCGATTTTCGAGCTCGCAACATACTATTTAACAATATTTGTTTTTCATGTCCATTAATTTCAACAACTTAAATCTCATTAGCATGACCTCACGCAGAACCAATTAAGCGACATCATCCGTTGATCGTTTATGTGACGTAAAATTTTTAAATCTGAGAACTTGTTTACTTAATTTCTTTCAGCTTTTAAACGAGGTTTTAAGCAACTCGTAACACCGGGGTGTTACAGGCCCGTCGTCGTGGTGGCGTCGAAGAAGAGGTTTGCTGGGAGGATCACGTCGCGGATGGGAAAGAAGGTAAAAAAAACAACCGGTACACAATATAACTAGTGGTATTTTTTGCGAAAACTTGAAAGCCATGGCAAGTGAAAGCAAGGGTGAACTTGTTGTGAAAACTTTACGCCAAAAGCTGTTTTTGTTGGAGGATTTAGTTGGGTAGGTTGGCTTTTGGCTTTTTTAAGTCAAAAAAAGCAGGTTGGAAAACCAACTAAAGGGGCTCTTATTGCGTACCTTGGGGCCTCATCCTTGATTTTTGCTAGCAAGTCAATTGTTGTTGCCTCCTTATGTTAGAACACACTCGCATTTCTTTGTTTCCACTAATGTACCATGCACCCAACACTGCAACACACCATTCACTAATACAAAAATTATTTTTCCAGTGCTATTTTTACCCCTGGTTCAAGCCACAGTCCGAGGGTGAGAACTGTGGCCAAGTATTTTAACGCAGAACCCGCTCACCCCCACTCTCTCATTCACCCACGTAGTGGCGTGGGAGGATTTGCCGGCACAAGCTCGGTCGGCGGACAATGCGGCCTGGTGCGGGCACGAGTTCAGCAAGTGAAGGCGCGAGCTTAGAGGGCAACCGGATGCAGGCACAAGCTCGGCGGACAACTGCGGGCGGGTGAGGCCGGCATTCAAACCAGCAGTGGTGACACTACACATAACCGCTTGCAAACCCAATGATGATGGCTGTTTCAAGCTGGTCGTGGTGAACGATCTCCCCTCGGGCGATTTGCTCGCTCTGCCTCGACTCGACACCGCTATAGAACTCATCAGCACAAGAAGGGGTCGCCATGGATTATGAATCCCCTAGCTCAAAGCCCTTATTATAAAATAAGGGGTACATGGCCGAATAAATTCTCGTTTATCCAATCAAACAAGAATACAACTTTTGCTTCTTTACTCCTTCCAACCTCTCCTGCTATTCGGCACGTCTCCCGGTGAGATTTGTTGGCATCTTAGGCGGCTTTGCTGGTCCTAAGAGATCCTCCACGTGCTCCTCCCTGACAGGTCTTCCCGGAAAAAGTTTAGGTGTCTACCAGAGGCAAAGAACGGGCTCAACATCGGCCTAACCGATCTCTTGATCAGTCTCATCGATTTGCTGTAGTTTTTTTTGGTTATTAACACCGATTGCTTGCAACCACAGGCGTACTAGTCGTTTTATTACTAACACCAGTTGCTTGCAACCAAGGGCGTACTAGCCATCTTGTTACTAACACCGGGCTTGCAACCAAGGGCTTACTAGCCATCTTGTTACTAACACCGGTTGCTTGCAACCACGGGCATACTGGCCTTTGTGGGTATGTAATCCGGGATACATCTCAGCGTTAGCACATACCAGCCATCTTCGTTTTGTTTTGTTTTCCCCAATCAACTGAGATACATGTTTCCTAAACCACCATGTTTTTGTTAATGAGAGCAAAGCAATGACTACACTGACACTTCGTCGTGATAGCTCTATCCTTAGGATGTCATAAAAATTACTCTCTATATCAAAACAAAATGAATGCACATATTGCACCTCGACGAGTCAACCAATCATAAATTTGAACATATATATAATATTTATATTTATGATACTAAATAAGCATCATTAGATTAATTATGTTATATATTTTCTTAGCAAATATTTTAGGAGATAGAAATGTTGATGCTATATTCTATAAATCTAATTAGACTTGAAATTGGTTGACTCTTCGAAGTACGAAATGTGCATTTATTTTAGGTTCAGTGGAGTATATATTCAATTTCTCGATATGTATGATTCATTTGTGTCGTGTGTCCAGGAGCAACTTAAATTTGACTGCACTTCCTATATATGTTGATAAACAATAATGAATTAAATGAACACTAAGTCCTCGCAAATAAAACATTTTGGCCTCTAATTATTTATCCATGTATGTATATGTAGTTCTCTTAAGGAATATAGATGGTGCACTTCTTTTTCAAGGGAAATTATTAAGTATAGAATTGTAGATGGTAAACTCTCCAGCCTTTGGGAAGATGGACAGTGGCAGTAGATGGAGGTGATTGAGCATTTGAGCATGCTGCTTCCTGCTGGTGCAGCGGGGTGTGTGTGAGGTGGGGCGTCGCATTTTGCGCTGTCACTCTCTTGCTTGTCATGTTGATCGTGTCCTGTCACCACGTGCATCATGCATCCTTAGAAAACAGAGACCCTACAACTACTGGATGAGCGAGTCTCTGGCTCTCTGCAGTCAGTGACCCATAACTGCAGGTACCACGACTTGGCACACCTATCTCCGCTGATATTTCTTTCTGAGCTCTTTAAAAATGGTTGGGAAAGTAGCTGGGTACCTCTAGATACTTTCAGTTTTTCTATTTTCTAGCTAAATAATTGAGAAAATTTATTTATAAAATGTAATTGATATTATAGTGGGTATATTGGTAATTGAGGTTGTGCCCAGACTAGGCAGAAGCCTGTCACTGGCTTTTTTCGGTTGGATCATGCCTTCCGCTCAGCCATCCAGCACCGACGCCCTTGCTGCCGCTAGGCCATAGGCGCTACCAGGCCCGTCTCGTGTTTGCTCACTACGACGACAGGTGGAGGCAGCTGCGCAGACCGCAGGGTCTACACCACGGAGCTGCTCAGCCTGCGCGAGGAGGAGGTCCGCTGGCTACTACGCTCCGAGCGGCTCGCCGGGGCAGCAGCAGCAGCAGCAATAGGCGGTGAACCTGAGCGAGATGGTGTTGGCGACTCGGCGTACGTGACCGACACGTCCATGCGTGCCATCAGCAGCAGCAAATTGAGGGACATGATGTCGTCGTTCATCGACACCATCATCCAGGTGCACCAAGACAGTAGAAGCGCCATTGTCGCCGACGAGGACTTGCTCGACATGCTGCTGAGGACCCAGAGGCCGGGAAGACGAGCTGCTGGGTCGCCCCTCACCAGCGAGAACATAAAGGCCGTCAACATCATTGTATGATTTCCAGCTCTTAATCAGAAAACCATGAGAGACAACTCACGACATATTTGGAGGGAGCAGCGAGACTTCGGCAACCATGCTCTAGTGGACCACAGCGGAGCTCATGAGGAACCCAAGAGTAATGCGGAAGGCGCAGGACAAGGTCTGGCGAGTCCTCACTGGCCACGCAGGAGATCATCATGGAGGACAGCTTGAGCAGTCTGCATTACCTTCTGCTCGTCATCAAGGAGGCGCCGCTGCTAATCCCACGGGAGTGCTGGGCGCTGTGCCGGTGGGGGTTATGATCCTTGTCAACACGTGGGCCATCGGCTGGAACTCGACGCCAGAGGAATTGTCGCCAGAGCGGTTCGAGGGCAGCGGTGCCTTTGACTTAAGTAACACACCCGGCCTAAAGTTACTGATTTACCCTTATATAAAAATAATAATAAAAAAGAAAACTAGATCTAACCTCACATAGTTTAGTACTGGTCCCACTTTTTTTTAAAATTACACAGTACAACATAAACGCTCACAACACACATGTATACTCACCCCTATGAACACACGTACACAAACCCTACCCCTATGAGCACCTCCGAAGGACTGAGCCGACAGATCTCGAAATTCATGAAGTCACCACAGACGTCTCGCTATCGACGGGGACGTCGCCTACCACTGAAAGTATAGCATCGTTAAATCCTAAAATAAATCCAGGAAAATACGAGCACCCGTGCCAAGTCGAGGACTTGAACCCAAGTGGGCAGGTTCCACCACAAGGAACCTAGCTAACTGATCTATGATCAACCTCATCTATCTGGTACTTTTGAGTACTTGGACATGGGTACCTCCTATTTTTCCACCGTCTAATCTCGTCACATATTTTTTTCCGACCATTGTAAAATTTCTCTTTCTTTCTTTTTTACAGAATCTCCGCTGCTATTTCTGGTAGAGTGCGTTGTGCTATTTATTATCTCTCGTAGGTAATAAAACCCTTCATGGGTGCCTGGGTCATCCCACGTCGAAGGTTCTGATAAATAATTTCAACAGATGTCAGAACTTCCGACGAAACTAAAAAAAAGACTATTCTAAACTTGTGAAAAACTTTAAAAATATGTCTTGGAAAGCTTTTCTACTGGGAAAAGACCAAGTCCAAATTACTCCCTCCAAATTTAGCATGTATGTTTAGATAACCCTTAAACTAACATTTGGTTCAATTTACTCCATCCAACTATTTCAGTTGGTCCAATTTACACCTCGAAAAGAATTTTTTTGTTTCTCAATATACAAATTGTGTTTTAGTTCTAAAATTTGTGAGGTGGTAGAAAACATCGTATTTTGTGTTAGATAAATGCATTATGAATTTTCCATAATTAATTATATTTTGTATGATATTGTATCTCTAGTGTTATTTATTAGTAAATTTCCTAAGCTATAAAAATAGTGACAGAAAATAATATATATTTTTCAAATATAACTCATTAAAATTCAACTTACACGTGAAGAAATAAAAATAACAAATCTTGTTAAGGCGTAAACTGGACCAACTCAAATAGTTGGAGGGAATAAATTGAATCAAATATTAGTTTAGGGGCAATGTCAAACTTGAGCGGAGCAATTTGGACTTTTTCCTATATATTGGAGGATCATGGGTGATTGCTTGAGTAATCCAACATTCAATAGCTCTTTTTTTACATCTATTACTCCTTTTTGTCGTAATCTCTTTCAATCCCATGCTATGTTCATCGCGCTTGATCCAACGACCAAGGATGGCACGCTACGCTTGCTAGCCAATCTAGGGCAACCCGGCAATGTCCTTGCCTCAAAGGGGTCCCTTCCAGGCGAGTGCTTCGACGGTTCTTTTGTTAGTTTGCTCGGAAACTAGCCGTTCTTCGTCATGTAAGCGCGATTGGTTATCCTTTGATATTTTGCTCATAAACCTCGTTGTTCACCACGAAAGAGTGTTGGTTATTCATTGGTGGTTTGCTTGTAAACCTCGCCGTTCTTCACAAAAGGGTGTTGGTTATCCACTGTGTTCTTTGGTCCATGGCGACCCGGGCATTCTAGCCCTAGATGGTGTATGACCAATCTTTGCATCAACACAAATATATACAATATACTAATATTTATGATACTAAAAATAAGCTTCATTAGATTAATTACACTATATATTTTCTTAGCAAATATTTTCTCGATGTACGATTCATTTGTGTCGTGTGTCCAGGAGCAACTTAAATTTGACTGTACTTCCTATGTTGATAAACAATAATCAATTAACAGAACACTATGTCCTCGCAAATAAAACATTTTGTCCTCTACATTATTTATCCATGTACGTATGCATGTGGCCGTTCTCTTCAGGAACATAGATGGTGAACTTCTTTTTCAAGGGAGATTATTAAGTAGTATAGAATTGTAGATGGTGAACTCTCCGGCCATTGGGAAGATGGACAGTGGCAGTAGACGAGGTGATTGAACATTTGAGCATGCTGCTGCCTGCTGGTGCAGCGGTGTGTGTGTGGTGGGCGTCGCATTTTGCGCTGTCATACTCTCTAGGCGCTGTCCTCGCTTGCTTGTCATGTTGATCATGTCATGTAACCACGTGCATCATGCATCCTTAGAAAACAGAGACCCTATTACACCTACCTCCGCTGCTATTTCTGGTAGAATGCGTTGTGCTATTTATTATGCTCTCCTAGGTCGTTGCTTGTGCGATGTCACATAAGCAAAATAAAGCCAATACAATAAATATGTTGTTGTGGTCCACTGAGGAACATTTGGTAGAGCTCCGCCTGCAGCCAAAACAGCTCTAACTGTAGCTTCTATGGTAGAGCAACTATGTTTGGCTTTAGTTTGTTCGGTTAGAAAAATGTTTGACAAAATAGCTTCTTGGGGTGTTACACCCTTACCTTTGTATTTTTGTATTTCTTTTTTTTCCTCAACTCTCCAGGGTCATTAGTCGCCCACCCCTCCACCGCATAACACGTCCTCTCTGTTTTCTTCCCCTCTCCCCACGTCAGAAGTCCCTAGCCAGCCTCCTCGGCGCCATCGTCGTCGTCCTTCGCCATGCACCGCCGCTAGCAGCCTTGCCTAGCCCTACGCCTCGTCTTCGAGTGCCGTGACAAGGGCCTGCCTCACCACCCATGGCCACGCCAAGGGCTCACTCGCTGCCCGTGGTCAAGTCCAGGGACATCGGGGGCGGGGGGGGGGGGGGGGGGGGGGGGCACTCGAGGCCGCATTCAGCTAAGCTCCTCTCTGGCCCTCCCCTCCTGCCGCACCAGCCCGTACAACCGCCCTCCCTCCCAATCTTCTCCACCGCCTTGCCCCTACCATCGTTGCCGCCTCAGTCTCTAGCGAGCTCCTCCGTGAAAGGGATGGCCGCGAGCGCATGAGGATATCGAGGGTGTGTGGACTTGGGGGCATCAATGTCCAACTACTGATCCCAAGGACAAGGAGGAGCCAAAGAAATCTACTTTTTTTCGGCTCCTGCTCCCATATGCCTTTCTCAGCGCGTTTTAAGAAGATTCAGTGGCGGAGCTGTTTTCCATGGTCATGTTTAGTTGCCTCATGCATGAAGCTGCTCTCAGAGTTGTCTAAGAATCCCTACCAAATAGGACCTAAATTAGCAAATATCATGTTGGTTTTTCATTGAATTAGCAAATATTGTTGATACACTGGACTAAGTAGCTAAATAACAATGAAGAGGTTGATCACTCTCTATCAACACTTTAGGGCTTGTTTGGATAGTTGTGTATTGTGGTGTGCGGTGGGACGTGCCACACCTGCCTTGTCCTGTCCTGTCATCGTTCTTCCTAGCGCCTAACTGTCATGTGCACCATCCTTAGCTTTTGCCCCCATATACTCCCTCCATACCCCAAATACTTGATGTCCTGGGCTAGGAGCCCATTTTCTCAAAAGCTGACATTCTGGGCATCGCTGGGTGAAATTGGACGCGAATGCCCCTAGCGACGCCACCGCCCATCCGCTTCGACTCACGCGCTCCCGCATTGATCGCTCTCGCACGCGCTCACAGGCGCGCCTCCCGCATTCATCGCTCGCACACGGGCCTCGATGCCGCGACTCCCTTCATCTCCCTCAGGCCTCAGCACGCGTGCCTCCCTTCTTCTCTGCAGAACACTCGCCGCTGCCTAGGTTCTTGTTAGGGTTTGGGGTTCGCCATGGATTCCAGCCGGCTCAAGCTTGATCTCGACTCGGCGTCGGTGTTCACGGACTCGGATGAGACGTTCGCGGACTCACTGGTGGCGCCGTACTCGGATACTATGTTCGTCGCCAAGGAGGTCCTGCTGGTCTCCGCAGACGTCGTGCCGGTATCCGAGGAGGCCGCCGCGGAGGAGGTGTTCGCGGACTCCGCGGACATCATCGCAGACTCGGAGATGGTGCTCACGGACACACTGGTGGCGCCGGACTCGGCGGATGTGATCTTCTCCAATGAGGTCGTGCCGTTCTCTGTGAATGTCATCGCGGACTCCGTCGAGGAGGTTCCAGACGACGATGAGGTTGTGCACTATCCTCGCTGCTGTACTTTCCATGCTGGCGGCGTCTTCGTACTAGCATGCTTTCAAGCTCGCCGAGAAGCTCGCAGGTGTGGACGTTGCGGCCTTGTACATAGAAATTATGATCTCACAACATGGATACTCGACGGCATAGACAATTTTGATTGTGAGCTCTACATCCCCGACGTGGAGAAGCTGCAATGGATGGTGACACCGTAATAGTACCTGAGCATGTTCGAGAGAAGCTGGATGAGATGTACTACATGAACAAGATGAAGCAAGATGCAAACAGCGACCAGTAAGGTACTCCTTCTAATTTGCTACTACTTCTAATTTGCTACCAGCAAGATGCAAAAGCGGCTCGGGATGGCGTACGGCTAGGGTTGCGTCGCAGAAGCGGCCGCTTTGGGGCGAGAACAGTTGCGGTGAGGGCCCACGATGGAGCGGAGGGGCTCGAGGCTCGTCTTAAATAGCCCTAGGTTGCTCCAAGAATGGAAAGAGGAGATTGGACGCGGGATTTGGCGGTGGTGATTAAGGCGACATCGGCGTCGGCTTGGGGAGGAAGACGATGGCGCTGACGGGTGGGGTCAGGGCATCAGCAGGAGAGAGAGCAGACGCGGCGCGCGCGGTGCTGGGCCAGCGGCGAGCTAGGCTCGGCCCACGGTGCGGAGCGAGGGAAGGAGGAGTGGCCCGCGCGGAGGGAATGGGGCCTGCGGGAGCACTGCTGCTGAGCTGCGACCTGGACTCGGCCCAAGACAGAGCGCTCGGGGCTGAGCTGGGCCAAAAGCCGAGAGGAGAGTAAAAAAATTCTTTTCTTTTTCTTTTCCAATTTTTCAAAGCCATTTTCCAAAAGATTTTGAATTCTCTTTTGTATTTGAATCAAACCATTCAATACAAAAATGTTATGCGTTAGCATGTATGCACAAACATGTAACTAAACCTTATAATTGATTTTAATTTTAACAAAAGTTATTATTTGTCTAGGTTTACATACTCACAAAATATATAATTGAATTCAAATTCACCTATTTTAAAATGATGTAAATTTTAGGGTGTTACAACATGTCCGTCCACTTTCCGTAGCATAGGAGTTCTAGCTGGGTTTATTAAGAGTCAAGGGCAGATCCAGCACCGGGGTGGGGTGGGCTCGAGCCTCCGCTACCGCTGCTCAGACCATGGAGCCCCTCCTAAACTCCTCCTACAAATTCACACCTATTCAAGCTTGGAAGGAGAGGCTAGAAATGAAAGATTATGAAATAAGCCCCTCCCGACTTATGTTTCAAAATCCGCCACTATTAAAGTAACAGTATGTGATGAATTAAAAATTAGAGACCCAATAATATTAGTGTCTCGTCCGTGACACGAACTCACCATACAACTATACTCATGCGAGTTAGGTAGCGCATGTCGATACAACTTTAATGTAGGCGGAGCCGTGGAGGTGATTGATTCAGAATGACGCCGGGAGCCGTATATGGTGGGGCGTCACATTCTTTCATTAGTCATTGTCGTGTATGGTGGGGCGTCGCATTTTGCACTATCAATTTGCTGGGCCTAGCAATAGCAACCAAATATAGCTTCGAGAATTTGCTCTATTTTGGCATTTGGCAACGTAGTTGTTGAGAAGTCAAGGAAATGTGGCCGGCCGGACCTGCCACATCACAGTTTTGCACAGACCAATGTATGGCGCATCCGGCCGGCCGTGGGCTCCGCGGCCGTCGGTGCGCGGTGCGTCGCGTCGTTTCTCTCTCGGCCTGGGATAGAGGAAGGCTAAATAATACAGCTAGTTGTAAGTTTTTTTAAGGCTTCTCTTAGCATGCCTATATAAGAGTTAACTTTTTATCATTAATACATGACTCACTTGCAAATTAATCATAGATCAGTTGGTTGCGTTTCTTGTGGTGAAACCTATCCACCCGGGTTCAAGTCATCGACTTGGCACGAATGCTCGTATTTTCTTGGATTTATTACAGAATTTTATCGGTGCTATGCTTTCAGTGGTAGGCGACGTCCTCGTCGACAGCGAGGCGCCTGTGATGACTTCGTGAATCTCGTAATCTGCCGGCTCAGTCCTTCAGAGGTGCCTATAGAGGTAGGGTTTGCATACGTGTGTTCATAAGAATAAGTGTGTGCGTTTGTGAGTGTCTGTGTTGTCCTGATAATTTAAAAAAATACATGACCCACTTGTCTCTCTCATAGATTTTCTTGGTTCTTGTGCCTAAGCCGGTTATAAGTACAGTCCGCTTCTCTTCTCTTTCCTCTCCTCTGTCCTCCACCTTAGCATTTAGCCAGCTTACTATCTATTATTATTATACTTGCTCTTACGACGACACCACTCCATCCGTGTGGTCTGCATACATGCTAGTTGTTGTCACACTTGCGCTCGCACTCTTGCCCGCCAGTGCCTAACACCGCCCTAGCTCCCACTGCATTTTAGAATAAGATTTTAAGCTCGTATGAGCATAGGTTATACGTCTAGCTCACATATAGAAAATATATAATTAAAGTTGTCCAAAGTTGATAATATATTGACTACCACCCTGTTGTGTCTAGAGCTAAGAAAGGGATCATAGAAAGGAGGTAATTCTACATGTGTAGTTGAAGATGGTCTGTCTTTCTTACAGTATGGAGATGACACGGTTATTTTTATAGACTATGATATAACTGAACAGGCAAAAAAAAACATAAAGTTGTTGCTTTGTGCCTTTGAACAAATTATCATGCCTTAAAATTAATCCACAAAAATGAGGTCTTCTGTTTTGTACAAGAAAAAGAATGTCAGGACCATTATTCACAACTTTTGAGTTGTAATAATGGTTCTTACCCGTTTCACTGCTTGGGAATTTCCATGATCTTTTTAAAAATTCAGCAACAAAGATTGAAAATGATGGAAGATAGGATTGAGGGAAAATTAAGCAGTCCGAAGGGTGAACACCTATCATATGGGGGTAGGCTAGTGTTATTAAATTTTGTCATATCTTACCCATGTTCATATTATCTTTTTTTAAAATCCCAAACGGGTTATTAAAAAGACCAACTATATTACACATATATCTTTTGTTTTTCTGGCAGAACGAGCAACATAAGAAGAAATACAGATTAGTTAAATGGTCCATTTTATGTCAAACAAAAGAATAAAATGATCTAGGTGTACAAAATATGGAACTACAAAACAAGTGTCTTTTAAGTAAATAGCTTTTTAGATTTTGTGACGAAGAAGGAATGTGGAAAATAGCATGCGTACCAAAGTCCCAATCACATGCGTACCTACCATTAGTATCTACCAACATGCTAAAAATATAGTAAGCACACAGTCTCTTTATAGTTAAAGGAGGGTGCATGATTTGTATTACCCAATAGTCTGTCCTAAAGTTCCGAAGATATCTTATATTTTAGGACGGAGAGAGCAAGTTTATAAAAAAATTTATATGGATTAAAGATGTTGATAAAAAACAAATGTATCCTCAACTCCTTTTCTTTCTTGAAGGATATATCTCTTGAATTTGACAGTTATCGCTTGCATGTACCTATAACCAGCTTTCACATTAAGAGGTAGTGGTACATGTTTATGTAGAATGCTATTTATTCTAGGATATATTTTAAATCTTAAAAAGTTATTTAGTTTAGGACGGAGTGAGTTTCACCGAACATAAAAGCAATTGAGTCCTGCATGCAACATTTTCTAACCGGTACTACCAATGGAACCGAGTTACGTTCTCAAAAAAAAAAAACACGAAAGCTGTGTCGAAGAACTGTAGTGTCATGCAAACGCCACAGATTCCAATGCAGCCAAAGAGTGTTGATGAGTACTAGTAGTGCCTATATATATATATACATATAACCATATAAGAAAATTAAAGCCACATAGACGACAACGGCAAGATGGTCACCGACGACAACGGATGCACAAACACCTTCTTCTCCAAGTACGAGGCACTAGCGTCGTCCCTCCCGGCATCCGAGAAGGGCATCGGAAACTTCCCGTACCGGAAGTACGAAGGCTTCTGGTACCCGGAGCACCTGCTGGCGCCGACGCTGGCGATGCGGGACACGTTCGTCGCCCGCCCGACCGACATCATCCTCGCCACCATACCCAAGTCCGGCACGACGTGGTTTAAAGCGCTCGTTTACTGTGTCGTGCACCGCGGCCACCACACGCCGGCGGACGAGCACCACCCGCTCCTCGCCTCCAGCCCGCACGACGTGGTCCCGTTCCTGCACTCCATCTACGAGCACCACCTCTCCACGTCGCCTGGTCCGCTCCTCGAAGAGATGCCATCGCCGCGCATCTTGGCCGTGCACGCGCCGTTCACGGCCTTGCCGGCGTCGGTGCGGGAGTCTGCGTGCCGCGTTGTCTACCTGTGCCGAGACCCCAAGGATGCTTTTGTCTCGCTCCGTCACTATCTCGACGAGATCAAGCCCGAGGGGTCCGGTAGCATGACGCCGTTCGCCGAGGCGTTCGACCTGTTCTGCGACGGCGTGTCACCCTTCGGACCGGTGTGGGACAGCATGGCCGAGTACTGGAAGGAGAGCGTGGCACGGCCGGAGGAGGTGATGTTCCTCCAGTACGAGGACCTCAAGGAGGACACTGTGGGGAGCGTGAGGTGCCTGGCGGCGTTCCTCGGTTGCCCGTTCACCGACGAGGAGGTAGAGAGAGGCGTCCCCACAGAGATTGTGGCGCTGTGCAACATGGATAAGATGAGGAGCGTCCAGGCCAACCGGGAAGGGATGCACGGGAACAGCCGTTCATGGTTCAAGAACTCCGCCTTCTTTCGTAAGGGGGAGGTCGGGGACTGGAGGGCGCACATGACGCCGGAGATGGCGAGGAGGCTGGGTGGCATCATGGAGGAAAAGCTGCGAGGATCTGGGCTCTCCATGATCAACAAGCCATGATCGATCATCTATGTGTGGGTCAGGTGTGGATCGGCGGATCGCCTTCTGTACTTTCAAATCTGTCCTGCTTCTGTTGTTTCTATATGGCACATATGGGCATCGGCTCTGATTGCCTTAGCCCAAACACGTTGTGGCTTCGTTGCCACACGGTAGACGTGCCTTTGTTTTGGGCCTTTTGGGGGACGCACCTTCTTAGGCCGAATAAAAGTCCCACATCCAATACGTCATATGTGATAATCAGTGTCGAGTTGGAAGCCCCCATCACTGCCAGAAATAATATCAACAGAGGTTAAGTGGCAGAGGAGGAAGAAAGGGCTTCAGTTGGGGTTTTTGTACTCCATCGCTATCACTGTTGGGTCAACCAAAAACTGTCCCTAATGATGCATCTTCACTTACGGTTCATGCTGAATTAGCCGCAGTGATGATCAACATCACTGCCGGTTTAGACAACAAACTGGCATTGATGTGAATCATCACTGTCAGTTTATAATATTTGTTCTGCTGCACTACTTCGTAGTACTTTTCAGCGAACGAACATTGTTTTTCTCACAACATTTCAGCATAAGCATCAGCATAAACTAAATTTTAGCATAAACGAACAGGATTATCCGTTCATACGTCAATGTCGATTTGTCTCTGACCCGAATAGACCCAACTGTTTGGCATTAATGTTCGAGGTAACCACTATTGATAATATACACCTACCCACGCCGCCAGTAGATAATTTGCTTTAATCTTGATCGGGTAATTAAACATTAATTTGTAATCAAATCCTGGTTGAGGTCATAAAAATTAATGCATTAATGTGCAATTAAATGCTCAACAAATGCTGGCCTGTAAAGATGATATATAACAACATTAATGACCTTAATTGATTAGAAATTATTTGAAAGATTTAGGATACAAAGACCTTAGTGTAAAATTAATAAAATTAAATATATAATAACAAAGACCTTAGAAAAAATTATATATACGATAAAAAAGACTTTTTTTCCGAACAGGTTGATGTTAGCGTGGAAGTCTGCAAACACATTAAAACATCATTAACCATAGTCTGCAAACACATTAAAACATCATTAACCATCTCATAAATATTCTTCTAGCACTAGAGTGGGGTCTCAAAAGTGCAAGAGGATACTGGCGATGGCTTCGAACCATGACAAACTACGCCTCTAGAGACGGGTGAAGGACTACCCGATGACCGCGTGAACTTGGCGCTGCCCCACAACCAACTTGGTCAAAACATTTTTCATGATAGCCTACTGCCTACATCAGCAGGTGGGTGGTTATGATAAACATTGCTTGGTCAGCACAATAAGCTCATCAAAGTACTTAAAGCTCTGTGACAACCAACATCATATGATTGACTATGTACTTTTACATTTTTATACTGATCAGATGTTAGAAAATTATCAACACAGGTTATATTTTTATGGTGTAAAACCTCCATTGGCCCCGTTCGGCTGGAATTATAAGCCGGCTGAAAAACACTGTTGACTGATTTTTTGTGAGAAAAAAATACTGTTCTGATTGAAAAAACAAGCTGAATAAGATGGATTATAAGTCAGATGAACAGGGCCATTGTACGGAATGTGCCCTGCCATTAAACAGTAGCTAGAGTGTAGGTACCACTTATTATCAATTGTTGAACGACGTATACCAATGTCACCGTCAGCCTACAATATATATATGGTATGCTTTGCTAACCGAATTCTTCTCTTATCCTTCCCAAATTAGTATTAGTAATTGTATACCACTGTCATTCAACATTTTTAGACAAAATTAACACTAAGCGCCCAAGTGAGCACGCAGGATACTAGTGGAATATACAGGGCGGAAGGATATGGTGCACACGGCAGCTAGGCACTAGGCGACAGGACAGATGAGGGCTGCCTCTTCATGCCTGCAGAGTGACAGTGCAAAAGCGACGGCCGACCACACAGGCACACACCCACTACTACACCAGCATTCTCAAAATGCCGATGCTAATTTTATGCACTTTTAAATATACTTTTCTTTTTTTATAAACCACAAGATGGTGTCACGTAGATTTTTTTATTAACACAATAACTTTCAATGATGTTTGATCAAGTCTGCAGAAACCTTTGGATTTTTCTGTACTGCTTTGTTGGTACCCAGTCCTTTTCCCTTTAAATTGTTACAACTGATGTGATCCAAAAGAATCCGATCGATCCATTGAATATGTTGATAGAGAGTGATCAACCCTCTGCATTATGATTGTCCCCGATTTCGGAATCGATAAGCACAACACCTTGGCATGATCTTGGATTTACATCTCAGAGTTTCAAATTGTAAGACGTTCTGACATTTCTAAATACATGACTTTTCTAGATACAAAGGAAGTAGTAATGCACGACACGCTTACTAGTTATTAGTTATCAGCTTGCCACACACATATATATATATACATATATATGTATATGTATATATACATATATATATATACACATATATATATATACACCTAATACCTACTACCTAATATACCAAATACCTAATATATATGTAATATTAAAGAGGTAAAATTTCTCCTATAATTTTAGGTAATTTGTTACATGCTTTGTCCAATTCTTTCTTAAATAATTACTTCATTTGCACTTCTTGAATTCTGAGAACAAAAATTATTGGTGGTTATGTAATCATTGTAGCATCGTTCAAGTTGTTGCAACTTATTTCCCCATGTGTTGAATTTCTGGGAATCTCGAATAAGAGACAAATGCAGTACCTGCCATGGTGAAATTTAGTGACTATCCTAGTCATTTTGGCTACTTGAAGCTTGCACTTCCAGTTTTTAATGTAGGCTTCTTTAACTGTATTATGGACATGTACATCTACAAGGTAATGCCACGAAGAATTTTACATCATAGGTGTGCTTAACACTTGAACTCTGTCTAGATAATTATTCTTGTTCCCTTGTGCCTTTCCAAGGCTGTAGTACAGTTCTTATGGAGAAAAAAACCGCAGGGAGTTTCTGAAGGTGAGAAATCCCTGGGCAGTATACTACAAAAAAGTGCTACAATGAACAAGGTGAGGGAAAAATGCAAACTATATTGCTGCCCCTTTTGTGATTACAAAAATGGTAAGCTATCGTACATTGTCCATAATAATTTTGCCTTACGAATGTCATTACTGAAACCTGGCTATTGTTTGTAAGCTAATATTTTCGAGAAATCTCTCAACTCTTTCCTTTTTTTTGTTGTAAATACAAGTGTGCTTAAAGATTGCAGAGCATGATTGATAGCGGTTCATGATTGCAGCAAGGTTTTGGATGGACATACAGAAGAACTAAAGAATGTATTACAACAAAAGATGGGAACATGTGATGCCTAAACAATTAATTCAACCCGCTCTTAAGGGACATGAATCGTTGCATTTGCATAATTGTTCAAATTTGTGAATAAATATCAATTAAGTTTGTTTTTAATGTGGCCTGTAGCATTAGCACGAGCAATATATTATTATTTGTAGTATGCAATATACTAAAACTATGAGGAAAATATTCTTGTTTGGTTATTTTTATGTGAATCCTTGAAATAAAGCCGTGGCGTTAGCACGGACACTATACTAGTAGATGAAAAAGAAAGATGCCAAAATGGAGCACTAGAACACATCCAAATGCCAGACCAAATGAGCGTGAAGACAAGAAAAATCAATCGTCAGTGAATGGATTCCGCGCGATGCGAAAAAAAGCGCCCAAACACGCCACACAGTGCCATGCAAAATTCACCAGCTCTGAGCACTAGAACACATCCAAACGTCGGACCAAATCAGCGCGAAGACAAGAAATTAAAATCGAGCGCTAGTGAATGGATTCCGCACAATGCAAAACAAAACCCCGCACCCAAACCTCATATTGCCTTAGGCCGGCACGCTTACCACTCCATCCATGAACATTTCTTGTATGAAAGATACCCGCAACCCTATTTAATAATGACAAACAGGGAAAACTAAACCTTAATTAATCACGCCTTGCAATTACCAGTATGGAGGGAGTACATCATTGCCGGCCTGTCTCTTACCCGAATAGACCCAACCATTTGGCATTAATGATCGAGGTAACCACTGTTGGATTATATACACCTACCCACTCCGTTGGCCGATAATTTGTTTTAATCCTGATCGGGTAATTAAGGCATTAATTTGTAATCAAATCCTGGTCGAGGTCATAAAAATTAATGCATTAATGTGCAATTAAATCTTCAACAAATGCTGGCTTGTAACGATGATATATATCAACAATAATGACCTTAATTGATTAGAAATTATTAGAAATATTTATGATACAAAGTACCTTAGAATAAAATACACAATAACAAAGACCTTAGAAAAAATTACATATACGATAACAAAAGACCATTTTTCAAATAGGTTGATGTTAGCATCGAAGTCTACCGACACATTAAAATATATTTAATCATTCCAAATAGGTTGATGTTAGCATCGAAGTCTACCGACACATTAAAACATATTTAATCAACTCTCAAATATTCTTCTAGCACCAGAGTGGGGTCTCAAAGGTGCAAGAGGATGCTTGTGATGGTTGCGAACCATGATAAACTACGCCTCTAGAGACGGGTGAAGGATAACCCAATAACCACGTGACCTTGGCGCTGCCCAACAACCAACTTGGTGAAAATATTTTCCATGATATAGCCTACTGCCTACATCACCAGGTGGGTGGTTATGATAAACATTGCTTGGTGAGCTCAATAAGTTCATCAAAGTACTTAAGGCTCTGTGACAACCAACATCATCATATGATTGACTATGTACTTTCACATTTTTATACAGATCAGATGTTAGAAGATTTTCAACACATGTTCCCCTGTTCGGCAGCTCTTATCAGCATGGCTTATTAGCCGTGGTACAGTGTTTTTCTCTCACAACAAAACGGCCACAGCCGGCTTATAAGCCGCAGAAACAGCCTGCCGAACAGGATAGTTATATTTTTATGGTATAAAACCTCCATTGTACAGAATGTGCCCTGCCATTAAACAATAGCTAGAGTAGGTACCACTTATTATCAATTGTTGAACGATGTATATCAATGTCACCGTCAGCCAACAATATGTGGTATGCTTTGCTAATCGAATTCTTCTCTTATTCTTCCCAAATTAGTACAGTAATTGTACCACACTGTCTATTACCACTGCCATTCAACATTTTTAGACAAAATTAACTTCCCAAGGGAGCGTGCAGGATACTAGTGGAATGTACAGGGCGGAAGGATATGGTGCACACGGCAGCTAGGCACTGGGCGACAGGACAGATGAGGGCTGCCTCTTCATGCCTGCAGAGTGACAGTGCAAAAGCGACGACCGACCACACAGGCACACACCCACTACTACACCAGCACTCTCAATATGCCGATGCTAATTTTATGCAGTTTTAAATATACTTTTCTTTTTTATAAACCACAAGATGGTGTCACGTAGATTTTTTTTATTAACACAATAACTTTTGGTGATGTTTGATCAAGTCTGCAGAAACCTTTGGATTTTTCTGTACTGCTTTGTTGGTACCCAGTCCCTTTCCCTTCAAATTATTACAACTGATGTGATCCAAAAGAATCCGATCGATCCATTGAATATGTTGATAGAGAGTGATCAACCCTCTGCATTATGATTGTCCCCGATTTCGGAATCGATAAGCACAACAACTTGGCATGATCTTGGATTTACATCTCAGAGTTTCAAATTGTAAGACGTTCTGGCATTTCTAAATACATGACTTTTCTAGATACAAAGGAAGTAGTAATGCACGACACGCTCACTAGTTATTAGTTATCAGCTTGCCACATATATATATATATATATATATATATATATATATATATACATACATACATACATATATATATATATATACATACATATATATATATGTATATATATATGTATATATACATGTATATATACACATATATATACACCTAATACCTACTACCTAATATACCTAATACCTAATATATATGTAATATTAAAGAGGTAAAATTTCTCCTATAATTTTAGGTAATTTGTTACATGCTTTGTCCAATTCTTTCTTAAATAATTACTTCATTTGCACTTCTTGAATTCTGAGAACAAAAATTATTGGTGGTTATGTAATCATTGTAGCATCGTTCAAGTTGTTGCAACTTATTTCCTCATGTGTTGAATTTCTGGGAATCTCGAATAAGAGACAAATGCAGTACCTGCCATGGTGAAATTTAGTGACTATCCTAGTCATTTTGGCTACTTGAAGCTTGCACTTCTAGTTTTTAATGTAGGCTTCTTTAACTTTATTATGGACGTGTACATCTGCAAGGTAATGCCACGAAGAATTTTACATCATAGGTGTGCTTAACACTTGAACTCTGTCTAGATAATTATTCTTGTTCCCTTGTGCCTTTCCAAAGCGGTAGTACAGTTCTTATGGAGAAAAAAAACCGCAGGGAGTTTCTGAAGGTGAGAAATCCCTGGGCAGTATACTACAAAAAAGTGCTACAATGAACAAAGTGAGGGAAAAATGCAAACTATATTGCTGCCCCTTTCCCTGCAGAAACCTTTGGATTTTTCTGTACTGCTTTGTTGGTACCCAGTCCCTTTCCCTTCAAATTATTACAACTGATGTGATCCAAAAGAATCCGATCGATCCATTGAATATGTTGATAGAGAGTGATCAACCCTCTGCATTATGATTGTCCCCGATTTCGGAATCGATAAGCACAACAACTTGGCATGATCTTGGATTTACATCTCAGAGATTCAAATTGTAAGACGTTTTGGCATTTCTAAATACATGACTTTTCTAGATACAAAGGAAGTAGTAATGCACGACACGCTTACTAGTTATCAGTTATCAGCTTGCCACATATATATATATACATATATATATGTATATATATATGTATATATACATGTATATATACACATATATATACACACATATATATATATACACCTAATACCTACTAGCTACCTAATATACCTAATACCTAATATATATGTAATATTAAAGAGGTAAAATTTCTCCTATAATTTTAGGTAATTTGTTACATGCTTTGTCCAATTCTTTCTTAAATAATTACTTCATTTGCACTTCTTGAATTCTGAGAACAAAAATTATTGGTGGTTATGTAATCATTGTAGCATCGTTCAAGTTGTTGCAACTTATTTCCCCATGTGTTGAATTTCTGGGAATCTCGAATAAGAGACAAATGCAGTACCTGCCATGGTGAAATTTAGTGACTATCCTAGTCATTTTGGCTACTTGAAGCTTGCACTTCTAGTTTTTAATGTTGGCTTCTTTAACTTTATTATGGACGTGTACATCTGCAAGGTAATGCCACGAAGAATTTTACATCATAGGTGTGCTTAACACTTGAACTCTGTCTAGATAATTATTCTTGTTCCCTTGTGCCTTTCCAAAGCTGTAGTACAGTTCTTATGGAGAAAAAAAACCGCAGGGAGTTTCTGAAGGTGAGAAATCCCTGGGCAGTATACTACAAAAAAGTGCTACAATGAACAAAGTGAGGGAAAAATGCAAACTATATTGCTGCCCCTTTCCCTGCAGAAATCTTTGGATTTTTCTGTACTGCTTTGTTGGTACCCAGTCCCTTTCCCTTCAAATTATTACAACTGATGTGATCCAAAAGAATCCGATCGATCCATTGAATATGTTGATAGAGAGTGATCAACCCTCTGCATTATGATTGTCCCCGATTTCGGAATCGATAAGCACAACAACTTGGCATGATCTTGGATTTACATCTCAGAGATTCAAATTGTAAGACATTCTGGCATTTCTAAATACATGACTTTTCTAGATACAAAGGAAGTAGTAATGCACGACACGCTTACTAGTTATTAGTTATCAGCTTGCCACATATATATATACATATATATATGTATATATATATGTATATATACATGTATATATACACATATATATATACACATATGTATATACACCTAATACCTACAAGCTACCTAATATACCTAATACCTAATATATATGTAATATTAAAGAGGTAAAATTTCTATCATAATTTTAGGTAATTTGTTACATGCTTTGTCCAATTCTTTCTTAAATAATTACTTCTTTGCACTTCTTGAATTCTGAGAACAAAAATTATTGGTGGTTATGTAATCATTGTAGCATCGTTCAAGTTGTTGCAACTTATTTCCCCATGTGTTGAATTTCTAGGAATCTTGAATAAGAGACAAATGCAGTACCTGCCATGGTGAAATTTAGTGACTATCCTAGTCATTTTGGCTACTTGAAGCTTGCACTTCTAGTTTTTAATGTAGGCTTCTTTAACTGTATTATGGACGTGTACATCTGCAAGGTAATGCCACGAAGAATTTTACATCATAGGTGTGCTTAACACTTGAACTCTGTCTAGATAATTATTCTTATTCCCTTGTGCCTTTCCAAAGCTGTAGTACAGTTCTTATGGAGAAAAAAACCGCAGGGAGTTTCTGAAGGTGAGAAATCCCTGGGCAGTATACTACAAAAAAGTGCTACAATGAACAAAGTGAGGGAAAAATGCAAACTATATTGCTGCCCCTTTTGTGATTACAGAAATGGTAAGCTATCGTACATTGTCCATAATAATTTTGCCTTACGAATGTCATTACTGAAACCTGGCTATTGTTTGTAAGCTAATATTTTTGAGAAATCTCTCAACTCTTTCCTTTTTTTGTTGTAAATACAAGTGTGCTTAAAGATTGCAGAGCATGATTGATAGCGGTTCATGATTGCAGCAAGGTTTTGGATGGACATACAGAAGAACTAAAGAATGTATTACAACAAAAGATGGGAACATGTGATGCCTAAACAATTAATTCAACCCGCTCTTAAGGGACATGAATCGTTGCATTTGCATAATTGTTCAAATTTGTGAATAAATATCAATTAAGTTTGTTTTTAATGTGGCCTGTAGCATTAGCACGAGCAATATATTATTATTTGTAGTATGCAATATACTAAAACTATGAGGAAAATATTCTTGTTTGGTTATTTTTATGTGAATCCTTGAAATAAAGCCGTGGCGTTAGCACGGACACTATACTAGTAGATGAAAAAGAAAGATGCCAAAATGGAGCACTAGAACACATCCAAATGTCAGACCAAATGAGCGTGAAGACAAGAAAAATCAATCGTCAGTGAATGGATTCCGCGCGATGCGAAAAAAAGCGCCCAAACACGCCACACAGTGCCATGCAAAATTCACCAGCTCTGAGCACTAGAACACATCCAAACGTCGGACCAAATCAGCGCGAAGACAAGAAATTAAAATCGAGCGCTAGTGAATGGATTCCGCACAATGCAAAACAAAACCCCGCACCCAAACCTCATATTGCCTTAGGCCGGCACGCTTACCACTCCATCCATGAACATTTCTTGTATGAAAGATACCCGCAACCCTATTTAATAATGACAAACAGGGAAAACTAAACCTTAATTAATCACGCCTTGCAATTACCAGTATGGAGGGAGTACATCATTGCCGGCCTGTCTCTTACCCGAATAGACCCAACCATTTGGCATTAATGATCGAGGTAACCACTGTTGGATTATATACACCTACCCACTCCGTTGGCCGATAATTTGTTTTAATCCTGATCGGGTAATTAAGGCATTAATTTGTAATCAAATCCTGGTCGAGGTCATAAAAATTAATGCATTAATGTGCAATTAAATCTTCAACAAATGCTGGCTTGTAACGATGATATATATCAACAATAATGACCTTAATTGATTAGAAATTATTAGAAATATTTATGATACAAAGTACCTTAGAATAAAATACACAATAACAAAGACCTTAGAAAAAATTACATATACGATAACAAAAGACCATTTTTCAAATAGGTTGATGTTAGCATCGAAGTCTACCGACACATTAAAATATATTTAATCATTCCAAATAGGTTGATGTTAGCATCGAAGTCTACCGACACATTAAAACATATTTAATCAACTCTCAAATATTCTTCTAGCACCAGAGTGGGGTCTCAAAGGTGCAAGAGGATGCTTGTGATGGTTGCGAACCATGATAAACTACGCCTCTAGAGACGGGTGAAGGATAACCCAATGACCACGTGACCTTGGCGCTGCCCAACAACCAACTTGGTGAAAATATTTTCCATGATATAGCCTACTGCCTACATCACCAGGTGGGTGGTTATGATAAACATTGCTTGGTGAGCTCAATAAGTTCATCAAAGTACTTAAGGCTCTGTGACAACCAACATCATCATATGATTGACTATGTACTTTCACATTTTTATACAGATCAGATGTTAGAAGATTTTCAACACATGTTCCCCTGTTCGGCAGCTCTTATCAGCACGGCTTATTAGCCGTGGTACAGTGTTTTTCTCTCACAACAAAACGGCCACAGCCGGCTTATAAGCCGCAGAAACAGCCTGCCGAACAGGGTAGTTATATTTTTATGGTATAAAACCTCCATTGTACAGAATGTGCCCTGCCATTAAACAATAGCTAGAGTAGGTACCACTTATTATCAATTGTTGAACGATGTATACCAATGTCACCGTCAGCCAACAATATGTGGTATGCTTTACTAATCGAATTCTTCTCTTATTCTTCCCAAATTAGTACAGTAATTGTACCACACTGTCTATTACCACTGCCATTCAACATTTTTAGACAAAATTAACTTCCCAAGGGAGCGTGCAGGATACTAGTGGAATGTACAGGGCGGAAGGATATGGTGCACACGGCAGCTAGGCACTGGGCGACAGGACAGATGAGGGCTGCCTCTTCATGCCGGCAGAGTGACAGTGCAAAAGCGACGACCGACCACACAGGCACACACCCACTACTACACCAGCACTCTCAATATGCCGATGCTAATTTTATGCAGTTTTAAATATACTTTTCTTTTTTATAAACCACAAGATGGTGTCACGTAGATTTTTTTTATTAACACAATAGCTTTTGGTGATGTTTGATCAAGTCTGCAGAAACCTTTGGATTTTTCTGTACTGCTTTGTTGGTACCCAGTCCCTTTCCCTTCAAATTATTACAACTGATGTGATCCAAAAGAATCCGATCGATCCATTGAATATGTTGATAGAGAGTGATCAACCCTCTGCATTATGATTGTCCCCGATTTCGGAATCGATAAGCACAACAACTTGGCATGATCTTGGATTTACATCTCAGAGTTTCAAATTGTAAGACGTTCTGGCATTTCTAAATACATGACTTTTCTAGATACAAAGGAAGCAGTAATGCACGACACGCTCACTAGTTATTTGTTATCAGCTTGCCACATATATATATACATATATATATATGTATATATATATGTATATATACACGTATATATACACATATATATACACCTAATACCTACTACCTAATATACCTAATACCTAATATATATGTAATATTAAAGAGGTAAAATTTCTCCTATAATTTTAGGTAATTTGTTACATGCTTTGTCCAATTCTTTCTTAAATAATTACTTCATTTGCACTTCTTGAATTCTGAGAACAAAAATTATTGGTGGTTATGTAATCATTGTAGCATCGTTCAAGTTGTTGCAACTGATTTCCCCATGTGTTGAATTTCTGGGAATCTCGAATAAGAGACAAATGCAGTACCTGCCATGGTGAAATTTAGTGACTATCCTAGTCATTTTGGCTACTTGAAGCTTGCACTTCTAGTTTTTAATGTAGGCTTCTTTAACTGTATTATGGACGTGTACATCTGCAAGGTAATGCCACGAAGAATTTTACATCATAGGTGTGCTTAACACTTGAACTCTGTCTAGATAATTATTCTTGTTTCCTTGTGCCTTTCCAAAGCTGTAGTACAGTTCTTATAGAGAAAAAAACCGCAGGGAGTTTCTGAAGGTGAGAAATCCCTGGGCAGTATACTACAAAAAAGTGCTACAATGAACAAAGTGAGGGAAAAATGCAAACTATATTGCTGCCCCTTTTGTGATTACAGAAATGGTAAGCTATCGTACATTGTCCATAATAATTTTGCCTTACGAATGTCATTACTGAAACCTGGCTATTGTTTGTAAGCTAATATTTTCGAGAAATCTCTCAACTCTTTCCTTTTTTTGTTGTAAATACAAGTGTGCTTAAAGATTGCAGAGCAGGATTGATAGCGGTTCATGATTGCAGCAAGGTTTTGGATAGACATACAGAAGAACTAAAGAATGTATTACAACAAAAGATGGGAATATGTGATGCCTAAACAATTAATTCAACCCGCTCTTAAGGGACATGAATCGTTGCATTTGCATAATTGTTCAAATTTGTGAATAAATATCAATTAAGTTTGTTTTTAATGTGGCCCGTAGCGTTAGCATGAGCAATATATTATTATTTGTAGTATGCAATATACCAAAACTATGAAGAAAATATTCTTGTTTGGTTATTTTTATGTGAATCCTTGAAATAAAGCCGTGGCGTTATTACGGGCACTATACTAGTAGATGAAAAAGAAAGATGCCAAAATGGAGCACTAGAACACATCCAAATGTCGGACCAAATGAGCATGAAGACAAGAAAAATCAAGCGTCAGTGAATGGATTCCGCGCGTTGCAAAAAAAGCGCCCAAACACGCCACACAGTGCCATGCAAAATTCACCAGCTCTGAGCACTAGAACACATCCAAACTTCGGACCAAATCAGCGCGAAGACAAGAAATTAAAATCGAGCGCTAGTGAATGGATTCCGCACAATGCAAAAAAAACCCCGCACCCAAACCTCATATTGCCTTAGGCCGGCACGCTTACCACTCCATCCATGAACATTTCTTGTATGAAAGATACCCGCAACCCTATTTAATAATGACAAACATAGAAAACTACACGTTAATTAATCACGCCTTGCAATTACCAGTATGGAGGGAGTACATCATTGCCGGCCTGTCTCTTACCCGAATAGACCCAACCATTTGGCATTAATGATCGAGGTAACCACTGTTGGATTATATACACCTACCCACTCCGTTGGTCGATAATTTGTTTTAATCCTGATCGGGTAATTAAGGCATTAATTTGTAATCAAATCCTGGTCGAGGTCATAAAAATTAATGCATTAATGTGCAATTAAATCTTCAACAAATGCTGGCTTGTAACGATGATATATATCAACAATAATGACCTTAATTGATTAGAAATTATTAGAAATATTTATGATACAAAGTACCTTAGAATAAAATACACAATAACAAAGACCTTAGAAAAAATTACATATACGATAACAAAAGACCATTTTCCAAATAGGTTGATGTTAGCATCGAAGTCTACCGACACATTAAAACATATTTAATCATTCCAAATAGGTTGATGTTAGCATCGAAGTCTACCGACACATTAAAACATATTTAATCAACTCCCAAATATTCTTCTAGCACCAGAGTGGGGTCTCAAAGGTGCAAGAGGATACTTGTGATGGTTGCGAACCATGATAAACTACGCCTCTAGAGACGGGTGAAGGATAACCCAATGACCACGTGACCTTGGCGCTGCCCAACAACCAACTTGGTGAAAATATTTTCCATGATATAGCCTACTGCCTACATCACCAGGTGGGTGGTTATGATAAACATTGCTTGGTGAGCACAATAAGTTCATCAAAGTACTTAAGGCTCTGTGACAACCAACATCATCATATGATTGACTATGTACTTTCACATTTTTATACAGATCAGATGTTAGAAGATTTTCAACACATGTTCCCCTGTTCGGCAGCTCTTATCAGCACGGCTTATTAGCCGTGGTACAGTGTTTTTCTCTCACAACAAAACGGCCACAGCCGGTTTATAAGCCGCAGAAACAGCCTGCCGAACAGGGTAGTTATATTTTTATGGTATAAAACCTCCATTGTACAGAATGTGCCCTGCCATTAAACAATAGCTAGAGTAGGTACCACTTATTATCAATTGTTGAACGATGTATACCAATGTCACCGTCAGCCAACAATATGTGGTATGCTTTGCTAATCGAATTCTTCTCTTATTCTTCCCAAATTAGTACAGTAATTGTACCACACTGTCTATTACCACTGCCATTCAACATTTTTAGACAAAATTAACTTCCCAAGGGAGCGCGCAGGATACTAGTGGAATGTACAGGGCGGAAGGATATGGTGCACACGGCAG
The DNA here is from genome assembly GCA_038087645.1 of Saccharum hybrid cultivar R570. NCBI lineage: Eukaryota > Viridiplantae > Streptophyta > Magnoliopsida > Poales > Poaceae > Saccharum > Saccharum hybrid cultivar. Next base: position 25,266,879 of record JAQSUU010000115.1, on the reverse strand, counting down.
CTAGGCACTGGGCGACAGGACAGATGAGGGCTGCCTCTTCATGCCTGCCGAGTGACAGTGCAAAAGCGACGGCCGACCACACAGGCACACACCCACTACTACACCAGCACTCTCAATATGCCGATGCTAATTTTATGCAGTTTTAAATATACTTTTCTTTTTTATAAACCACAAGATGGTTTCACGTAGATTTTTTTATTAACACAATAACTTTTGGTGATGTTTGATCAAGTCTGCAGAAACCTTTGGATTTTTCTGTACTGCTTTGTTGGTACCCAGTCCCTTTCCCTTCAAATTATTACAACTGATGTGATCCAAAAGAATCCGATCGATCCATTGAATATGTTGATAGAGAGTGATCAACCCTCTGCATTATGATTGTCCCCGATTTCGGAATCGATAAGCACAACAACTTGGCATGATCTTGGATTTACATCTCAGAGTTTCAAATTGTAAGACGTTCTGGCATTTCTAAATACATGACTCTTCTAGATACAAAGGAAGTAGTCATGGACGACACGCTTACTAGTTATTAGTTATCAGCTTGCCACATATATATATACATATATATATATGTATATATATGTATATATACATGTATATATACACATATATATATACACCTAATACCTACTACCTAATATACCTAATACCTAATATATATGTAATATTAAAGAGGTAAAATTTCTCCTATAATTTTAGGTAATTTGTTACATGCTTTGTCCAATTCTTTCTTAAATAATTACTTCATTTGCACTTCTTGAATTCTGAGAACAAAAATTATTGGTGGTTATGTAATCATTGTAGCATCGTTCAAGTTGTTGCAACTTATTTCCCCATGTGTTGAATTTCTGGAAATCTCGAATAAGAGACAAATGCAGTACCTGCCATGGTGAAATTTAGTGACTATCCTAGTCATTTTGGCTACTTGAAGCTTGCACTTCTAGTTTTTAATGTAGGGTTCTTTAACTGTATTATGGACGTGTACATCTGCAAGGTAATGCCACGAAGAATTTTACATCATAGGTGTGCTTAACACTTGAACTCTGTCTAGATAATTATTCTTGTTCCCTTGTGCCTTTCCAAAGCTGTAGTACAGTTCTTATGGAGAAAAAAAACCGCAGGGAGTTTCTGAAGGTGAGAAATCCCTGGGCAGTATACTACAAAAAAGTGCTACAATGAACAAAGTGAGGGAAAAATGCAAACTATATTGCTGCCCCTTTTGTGATTACAGAAATGGTAAGCTATCGTACATTGTCCATAATAATTTTGCCTTACGAATGTCATTACTGAAACCTGGCTATTGTTTGTAAGCTAATATTTTCGAGAAATCTCTCAACTCTTTCCTTTTCTTGTTGTAAATACAAGTGTGCTTAAAGATTGCAGAGCAGGATTGATAGCGGTTCATGATTGCAGCAAGGTTTTGGATGGACATACAGAAGAACTAAAGAATGTATTACAACAAAAGATGGGAATATGTGATGCCTAAACAATTAATTCAACCCGCTCTTAAGGGACATGAATCGTTGCATTTGCATAATTGTTCAAATTTGTGAATAAATATCAATTAAGTTTGTTTTTAATGTGGCCCGTAGCGTTAGCATGAGCAATATATTATTATTTGTAGTATGCAATATACTAAAACTATGAAGAAAATATTCTTGTTTGGTTATTTTTATGTGAATCCTTGAAATAAAGCCGTGGCGTTAGCACAGGCACTATACTAGTAGATGAAAAAGAAAGATGCCAAAATGGAGAACTAGAACACATCCAAATGTCGGGCCAAATGAGCGTGAAGACAAGAAAAATCAAGCGTCAGTGAATGGATTCCGCGCGATGCAAAAAAAAAGCGCCTAAACACGCCACACAGTGCCATGCAAAATTCACCAGCTCTGAGCTCTAGAACACATCCAAACGTCGGACCAAATCAGCGCGAAGACAAGAAATTAAAATCGGGCGCTAGTGAATGGATTCCGCACAATGCAAAAAAAACCCCGCACCCAAACCTCATATTGCCTTAGGCCGGCACGCTTACCACTCCATCCATGAGCATTTCTTGTATGAAAGATACCCGCAACCCTATTTAATAATGACAAACAGGGAAAACTACACCTTAATTAATCACGCCTTGCAATTACCAGTATGGAGGGAGTACATCATTGCTGGCCTGTCTCTTACCCGAATAGACCCAACCATTTGGCATTAATGATCGAGGTAACCACTGTTGGATTATATACACCTACCCACTCCGTTGGTCGATAATTTGTTTTAATCCTGATCGGGTAATTAAGGCATTAATTTGTAATCAAATCCTGGTCGAGGTCATAAAAATTAATGCATTAATGTGCAATTAAATCTTCAACAAATGCTGGCTTGTAACGATGATATATATCAACAATAGTGACCTTAATTGATTAGAAATTATTAGAAATATTTATGATACAAAGTACCTTAGAATAAAATACACAATAACGAAGACCTTAGAAAAAATTACATATACGATAACAAAAGACCATTTTCCAAATAGGTTGATGTTAGCATCGAAGTCTACCGACACATTAAAATATATTTAATCATTCCAAATAGGTTGATGTTAGCATCGAAGTCTACCGACACATTAAAACATATTTAATCAACTCTCAAATATTCTTCTAGCACTAGAGTGGGGTCTCAAAGGTGCAAGAGGATGCTTGTGATGGTTGCGAACCATGATAAACTACGCCTCTAGAGACGGGTGAAGGATAACCCAATGACCACGTGACCTTGGCGCTGCCCAACAACCAACTTGGTGAAAATATTTTCCATGATATAGCCTACTGCCTACATCACTAGGTGGGTGGTTATGATAAACATTGCTTGGTGAGCACAATAAGTTCATCAAAGTACTTAAGGCTCTGTGACAACCAACATCATCATATGATTGACTATGTACTTTCACATTTTTATACAGATCAGATGTTAGAAGATTTTCAACACATGTTCCCCTGTTCGGCTGCTCTTATCAGCACGGCTTATTAGCCGTGGTACAGTGTTTTTCTCTCACAACAAAACGGCCACAGCCGGCTTATAAGCCGCAGAAACAGCCTGCCGAAGAGGGTAGTTATATTTTTATGGTATAAAACCTCCATTGTACAGAATGTGCCCTGCCATTAAACAATAGCTAGAGTAGGTACCACTTATTATCAATTGTTGAACGATGTATACCAATGTCACCGTCAGCCAACAATATGTGGTATGCTTTGCTAATCGAATTCTTCTCTTATTCTTCCCAAATTAGTACAGTAATTGTACCACACTGTCTATTACCACTGCCATTCAACATTTTTAGACAAAATTAACTTCCCAAGGGAGCGCGCAGGATACTAGTGGAATGTACAGGGCGGAAGGATATGGTGCACACGGCAGCTAGGCACTGGGCGACAGGACAGATGAGGGCTGCCTCTTCATGCCTGCAGAGTGACAGTGCAAAAGCGACGGCCGACCACACAGGCACACACCCACTACTACACCAGCACTCTCAATATGCCGATGCTAATTTTATGCAGTTTTAAATATACTTTTCTTTTTTATAAACCACAAGATGGTGTCACGTAGATTTTTTTATTAACACAATAACTTTCGGTGATGTTTGATCAAGTCTGCAGAAACCTTTGGATTTTTCTGTACTGCTTTGTTGGTACCCAGTCCCTTTCCCTTCAAATTATTACAACTGATGTGATCCAAAAGAATCCGATCGATCCATTGAATATGTTGTGTCGGTGTTCGGTCCCGTGGGGGTCCTAAACCGATGAGTGAGTGTTGCGTGTCCCTATCCTGGATGGTTGTGCAAGGAGAACACACGGGATTTTATCCTGGTTCAGGCAGAAGAAGGCCCTACGTCCAGCGGGGGGAGAGAGTCTTGTATTTCCTTGCACCGAGGTGCTTGTGTAGGGTTACAAGCTTGCGAGAGAGGGCGGCGAGCCCAGGTCTCAAAGAGAGAAAAAAGAGTACAGAGATGATTGCTTGAGATGTTGATCTCTATGTGGGGAGCCTTAGATTGCTCGACACTTGGCTTTGGACTTGTGTCTTGCCTGTTGTCTGTTGTTTTTTTGTCTGTTGTAGAGCCCCGGCCTGCCCTTTTATAGGGTAAGAGGAGGCGAGGACACCGGGGAGCATTGAGATGATGTTTTATCGATCCCTGTAGGAGTGACTATAGCGACGTGCCCTGGGAATGGCCGGCCATCCCTGGACATCATGGTGACGCCGGGGATGAGACGGTGAAATGACCCAGAGCACCGTGCCATGCTGTCCTTCCTTCTCTGTTGAATTGTGCTGGGCATCGAGGTTGGGTCGAGGCCGGGTCGAGACCGGATGGATAAGGCCGAATCCCCGAGATTACGGAGTACGGGCCTTGTCGTATCCTTCCTCGAGGGTGACTGGCGATAAACAGTGCACGGTAAGGTGAGCATAGTGACAGGTTTCACCTCCCATCACGGGATGGGCGGTAGAAACAGTGAGGACTGACACCGGCATTGCTCCCACGTCGATCCTGGTTGCAGCCATGCCGGTAGGTGGGAGCAGGTAATCGTATTAAATGCTCTGACTTTTGTCTTGGGGTAGGTGAAGTGAGGGGATCGAGCGCTCCGGCCCGGGGTCATGTGAGCCAGAGTCTTTTCGGCGGGCGGACGAGCCTCGTGCGAGTCGGAATGCGGTCGAGGTGCTTTGCCGTGCGGGACGGGGCGTGGTCGAGGCGCTTCCCGTCGAGGGTGCCTCGTACGAGTCGGAGCCGGAGCGCGGTCGAGGCACTATGTCGAGCTGGCCTCGTACGAGACGGACCCGATACGTGGTTGAGGCGGGCTGCCTTTTGATGTGGCTTAGTCGTTTTGTTTTTTTATTATCGTTGGGTGTGGGTACCCCCGTACTATTGGTACCGACAGTAGCCCCCGAGCCTTTGGGTGAGTGTGTGATCACTCTCCCAGAGGCTTGTTTGTTGATGAACTGGAGTCGTAGCATCGTGATTTTTTCTGGTGGGTGCGCGTGAGAGCACCCGCCGGGTGTAGCCCCCGAGGCCTCGGTGGAGTGTTGAGACTCCTCCGAGGTCTTTTATTCGTTCTATTGGGGAATGGTTCGTTGCGGTCGAGCCTCCGAGCCTTGTGCGCACGAGGTCAATCAGAGTCCCGGCCGTCTTTCATTGTTCGACCCTCACGCTCCTCATTCAGGAAGGAGGAGGAGGGGTGGGGAACGCCGTACTACCCCTGTTTGGGCGAGTTCCGACGATCTCCGGTGAGCTACTAGCGGGGGAATTCGAGTGTGAGCCCGTGCTCCAGTCGTTAGGAGTCGGCTAGTGGCCCGGAGGTGCTCTCAAAAATGCCAAGGAGTGGTCGTGTGGATCTCGGTTCCCTGCGACGGGATCCGAGGGCTCGGTGCCTCCCCCGAGGGGATTCCTACGTCGACCTCCTCTTACAGCCTCGAATACGTCTTGGGGTGCCTTGAGAGCGTGGCTCGAGCCCTGGCCATGTACGGGCGCATCCCTAGTCGTCCCTAACTCTGTCGCTCGAGGGCAGCTGTCGAACCCAGGTCGAGGGCCAGCTTCCGCTCCCTCAAGACTTATGGTGGGCTCGAAGCCCGTTTACCAGGTATCTGGGAATATCCGCCTGCGGATCCTGCCCCGCCCGTTAGCCAGGCGCGCCTTTTCAGGGGAGAGGGCGAGATCGGCGTGGTAGTGGGCGACGTGGCGTACGGTTACGACGTGGGCGACGGCCACGTGCCCAACTCTTGCGAGATTTTAGGAAAACGATTAGGTAAGAGCATTAAATGCGAGAAACCGCTCCTACCTTTTCGCGCGGCCATTGGGCTTCCGCCGGGGCTATAAAAACAAGGCCTAGGGGTCTGCCTCCCCTACCGGTCCTTTGCGTTCTTGCATCCTTTGGCTCAGACAACCCCGTGCCCCTTGTGCCCTCCGCCTACATCCAGCGCCACCGCCGTCACACTCTCTTCGTCTACACAGCTTCTCCCAGTGCTAATGGCAGGCAAGAGTCAGATCCTCCCCGCCGACGACTGGACCGCCTCCTCGGTGACGGAGAGGAGGTTGGAGGAGCTGGTCGAGGATGGACTGCTGCGGCTGAGGATGAGCCGATCGCGGCTGGAGTGGATTGCGCCGCCACCCGACCACCGAGAGCCGGCACCCCCAAGTTATACGTGGTGAGCTTCATCTGCTTCCACGAGCTTATACGTGGTTCGGCGTGCCGGCAACCGTCTTCATGCACGCGCTCCAACACTACTACCGGGTGGAGCTGCACCATCTCGCCCCCAACACCGTTGCACAGGCCGCCATCTTCGCGGCGGTCTGTGAGGGCTACCTAGAGGTGGAGCCGCAGTGGAATCTGTAGCTCCACCTTTTAAAGGCAGAGCTCTTTGCCAAGAAGGCGGGGGAGAAGGGGCTTCGGTGCGCAGTTCGAGCGGGGAGCTGCGTTCTATAGGTGAGGTCCGGTCGGGCAGATCTGTACATCCCGACCCATCTCATCTCCTCGAACAGCGGCTGGCACGATGGCTGGTTCTACCTCCGCAATGACGAGAGTCAGTTGCCGAGGTATACCGGCCGGGTGCTGGTCGCCCGAGAGGAGAACTGGACCTATGGCGTCGCGGAGGTCGAGAAGCCACGTCTGGACCCGCTGCTGGTGGCGCAGCAGCAGCTTCGTCTGCGGGGCTTGACGGCGGCGGCGGTGGCCACGGCGTTCCACCGACGCAGGGTAATGCCGCTGTGCCAGCGTCGCCTCCACCTCGACCAGATGACACCGGAGGCGCCACTGGAGGGGAGCCGGATGTCACACGAGTCCCTCACCCTCGAGGAGATCCTCCGGCGGGCGCGCCGGATGGTGGGGAACTTCAAGATGGATGAGGTTGACAAGGTCCCCATGCGACCTACCTAGGGGTTTGAGCCTCTGGTGAGTGTTCTTTGCTAGTCATGTTCGTTTGGTTCATCTTTTTTGGATTCCTCTGATTTAGTCGAGGCCGATGCGCAGGATCTGTCTGCGCTGCGGGAGACGCAGCCGCCAGTCCCAGAGGACCGGCCCGCCCAGGAGGCTCGACGCCAACACACGTCCCAGCAGAAGCAGACAAAGGAGACGACCAAGAAGCGGCAAATCCACAAGGCCAAGGAGAAGGAGGCGCTGAAGAAGCTTCGGTGCTAGCAGGCCCTCGACGGGCTCCCCCTCGCAGAGTCTCCCTGCGATACGGTCTCAGGGAAGGACGATGACGACAGCAACGGGGACGATGACGACGCCCTATCACGGTACGACGCCACGACTGGCCTGGGGGACCTCCCCGACATTCGTCCGCTCTTGGAGCCCATTGGGGGGTCGTCCTCCCGGGCGTCCGCGTCGGTCATGGTGGTGGAGGAGACGGAGGAAGAGGTGGAGAAGGAGGCGGGCCCCTCGACAAGAGGGGCCGCCTCATCCCAGACCCTTCAGGAGGGGTCGACCGGGCTGCCTGCACCAGTCCAGGCCCCGCAGGCTCAGGCGAAGGCTGGAGCGGTGGTGCCAGCGTCGTCATCGGCGGCGCCGCCGGCGGGTGTGAGGACCCGAGGCCAGCTGGCCTCGGAGGCGCAGAGGACCTGGGGCGGCCCTCCAGCCAGGGCCCCAAGGAGCACCCGGCCCGCCGGGGGCCGGCCGCGAGACCGCCACCGGTAGCGCCGGGAGGTCCAGATCGGTCGGGGTCGAGGCCCTTGGTGCCGCTTTCCGGGTAAGTGTTCGTGCTTTGCTTTTTCACCTTTCATTGGTACCATTTTCCGACGTTTCTTCTTGCTTCATAGGCTTAAGCGGAAGGCGAAGCTGATGGGGCCGACCCCCGCAAAGTCGCTTCGGGCGAGCGCCGTCGTCATTAATCGGACGACGGCGCAGGACATCGACTGGATCCAGAGGCTTCAGGCCACGAAGGAGCGTCTGAAGTAGCAGGAGGGGCGGCCCAGGCAGAGGCAGGCGTCTCGGCGGTCGTCGGTTCTGACCCCGCCGCACAGGGGTCAGGACCGACAGAGGTGGTGGCGCCTAGCACGGGCGGGGCGGAGCCCGGGTCGTCGTCGACCGCCGAGGTTGCCGTCAAGGCCGCAACGGCCGAGGCATCCGTCCGTGACGCGGAGCGGGGAGATGCGAATGAGGTTATGGAGGAAGTCTCGCCGGCAGCGAAACAGGAGGCGGCGCAGCCGGGAGAGCTGCAGCAAGACCCACCGGCGGAGCCGGCAGCTACGGTGGAGGGTGGGGCCGTCGAGCCCGCGCCCGAGGTCCCTGAGGAAGAGGTGCCGATGGTCGAGGGACCAGCCCCAGCAGAAGGGTCGACGCCAGCCATGGTCGACCTTGCCCTCGACGACTCCCCCCTGGACAAGGGGAAGCAAGTGGTAGGAGTCGAGGGGGGTCGAGGCCGTGGACCGGGCTGGTCCCTCGACGGCAGTAGGTGAGGTCGGAGCCGCGGGTGAGGCCGGCCCTTCCGCGGGGCCAGGAAGTGCCCCGGCCGGACCGTCGTCCGAGTGGCCAGACCTCGCCGCGTTGGCCCTAGTGCGGGCGGAGGAGGAGATACCGCGTTGGGGGGACCGTCCCTCGAGTTCAAGGACGCTTCCGACCCCGACGCAGATCCTGTCTTCACCTTGAACGACAGGGACGAGGTGCATCACTGGGAGTACCCGAGGGCCTCTGTCGACACATGGATCGATCGCTCCGTGTCGTGATGGAGGCCGTGTCACGAGGTATGCGGGACACCACTGAGGTACGTTTGGCTTATCGGTTCTTTTGTGGGGACTGGGGGGTTCCCCCCCTTGTAGCCCCCGAGGGAGGGTCGATTCTAGGAGAGCAGAGTCGATCCTTCCTCATTATTTGTGAAACGAAAGTTTGAACATTGCTGTATTCTTTATTGATGATATTGAAAAGAAATTACAGAGCCTCGAGGCTTTCTAAGGGAAAAAGCGACGTAGCTGTTCAATGTTCCAAGCGTTGGTGAGGATTTCACCCTTCTCATTAGATAGCTTGTAGGTGCCCGGCTTTAGTACTTCTGCGATGATGTATGGTCCTTCCCATGGTGGCGTGAGCTTGTGCCGTCCCTTGGTGTTCTGGTTTCGCCGTAGCACCAGGTCACCGACGTTGAGGTCACGCTTGCGTACGTGTCTGTCGTGGTAGCGTCGAAGACCTTGCTGGTACCTGGCAGAATGCAACAGAGCCACATCTCGGGCTTCCTCGAGCTGGTCGAGGGCGTCCTTTGTTGTGGCGTCGTTATTTCTCTCGTTGTAGGCCTTTAGCCTTAGGGACCCATATTCTATGTCAGTGGGGAGCATGGCCTCAGATCCGTAGACTAAGAAGAACGGAGTGAACCCCGTGGCTCGACTCGGTGTTGTTCTTAGGCTCCACAGGACCGAGGGGGACTCAGCAGCCCATTTCTTGCCGTGTTTGTTGAGTTTGTCAAAGATTCTGGGTTTCAGGCCTTGTAGGACCATGCCGTTGGCACGTTCCACTTGGCCGTTCGTCTTTGGATGAGCCACGGCTGACCAGAGCACGCGGATGTGGTGGTTGCCGCAGAAATCCAGAAACTTTTGCCGGTGAACTGGGTGCCATTGTCCGTGATGATACAGTTGGGAACCCCAAAGCGGTGGATGATGTTGGTGAAAAAGAGCACAGCTTGTTCGGACCTGATACTGGTGATAGGGCGGGCCTCAATCCACTTGGAGAATTTGTCGATGGCAACGAGCAGGTGGGTGAAGCTGCCAGTTGTCCTTTTCAAAGGTCCGACAAGGTTGAGCCCCCACACGGCGAACGGCCATGTGATGGGTATGGTTTGCAGGGTATGTGCTGGAAGATGGGTCTGTCTCGCATAGTACTGGCAACCTTTGCAGGAGCGTACTAGCTTGACAGCGTCGGAGACCGCAGCCGGCCAATAGAAACCTTATCGGAAAGCATTTTCGACAAGGGTCTGAGGTGCTGCGTGGTGACCGCAAGCCCCCGAGTGCAGATCGTCGAGCAGGTCTCTGCCTTCCTCATTTGTGATGCAGCGTTGGAGGACGCTAGTAGGGCTGCGGCGGTACAGCTCCTGACTGTCGCCAAAGATCACAAAGGTTTTGGCCCTGCGAGCGATCCGTCGAGCCTCGGTCTTATCTGAGGGGAGGTCCCTTCGGATGAGAAGGTTGAGGTACGGAATGCGGCAGTTAGGCTCAGGGTCGGGCTGCGGGGTCGAGCCTTCCACCTGCATGGCCTCAGCCCCGGTCAAGGGGGCTTCTGCCTCAGGTGGGGGGTCGAGCGATGACCCGTCGACCCCTCCTTCCGACCCGAGGTCGACGTAGGGCTGCTGGAGATCTTTTACGAAAACGTCTGGTGGAACCGTAGTTCGACTGGACGCGATTTTCGCCAGTTCATCGGCGGCCTCATTGTACCTGCATGCGATGTGGTTGAGCTCAAGGCCTTGAAATTTGTTCTCAAGGCGCCGCACCTCTTCGCAGTAAGCTTCCATCTTGGGATCACGTGTAACACCCCTGGTGTTACTAGCTTACTTAGCACATGGTTAAGGTCTAAAAGAAATTAACAAAACAAGTTTTTCGGAGGTTAAATTTAAAACACACATGAAATGATTCCCGAATCTTATATGACATGCTTTTGTGGTGTGTTGCTCTAGTTAATATCTTAGAGAGGGTTATTTATACGTGTCTATATTTTGCTAGTTGGCTAATTTAGTAATAAACAAATAAAAATATATAGAAAGATACATATACACTCACGTATTTCGTTTTGATAAGCATGCTGCTATATTAATTAAGGTAGTGTACAAACTTATTTCTCTCCGAGTAAATCTCTACAGATAAATATATACATAAACGTATATATGCATATGTGTGTACGTAGATCAGTGACAAAGGAATAATGGCATATTTATAATTACAAACATATTTAGTTAAAAAAGGGAAGAAAGTTACACACTCGCACACGTACTGCATGCCTGCTTGATTGGCCGCTTGACCAAATTTTCCACACATTGCTCCCAAGTCACGCACATGGTGTTGCCCGCTGGCCATGTCCTGCCTTCTTTGTCTCGTCGCACTGTGCCCGTGCGCGCCATTATTTGCGTTGCGCTAGGGCTGGGCAGCTTGCTGTGCCCCTGCGTCCACGCTGAGTTAATGCCGGGTCCTGCTACATCCCGCTGGCGCCTTTGCCGTCCCCAGCACTCTCAGCGAGAAAAGTAAACAGAGCTCAATTCCCATTCAGATGCATGTAGCCATTTAGATGCTTTTAATTGGCACAGACCTGTCGGTAACGTTGTTTCATCCCAAGTATGATTCTAGTCTTCTGGAATTGCAATTGTTGAATGTAGAAACTTGCACGGTCTTCATCGGCCTTCAAAGCCTTCAAAGCTCTCCCTGTTGAGTGTTGTCCCACCACACTACCCCAGTACTGGCACAGTGGCAGTACACAGATGCAAAGTAGGGTCATTGTGCAACAGTGCGTGGGATAGGACGTTGACTCGTTGATGGACCGGCGACGACGACGACCCGACGACGACCGTGACCTGGCCACAGACTAAAGCAGTTAGCTAGCTTATATAATCAGGATCGATCAGATGGCCACAAGTGCGGATGCCGTGGCTGTGCACGCCGGCAAGAAGAGCTCCGCGGCTATCGCTTCTCGCTCGTCCTCTGAACCTTCCCACCTTGGACAACTACGCCCTCGCCTCCCTCGTTGCTGCGCGCTCATAGAACGCCTCTTCCCCAGCTGCGCAACCCGCCAGCATGCGCTACCGCCATGAGCCGCCACCGTCGTCCACTGCTGCATGTGGGCGCAGCTCTGCGGTCCGTCCCCAGCGGAACCGCGAGCTCCCGCAGGCTTGAGCGGGTCCTAGGGTGGGCATGCGGCCCTCAATCGCTATCGCCGGCCACCCACCGGGCTGAATCGGCGCCGGCCGACCAGTCCCACATAGCGTGCTCTGCTCTCTGTCCGTGGAGAGAAATAGAAGGTAAGACCAGGTTCCAGTTGCGAAAATACTAGAGAGAAAGAAATAGTGGGAGAGGTTGTTTTCGTCTAAAGAAAGTATATGGTTTTCTTTGTAAAATGTTGCTAGCTTATATGGTTAGATCTTCTAAAGTCCGTAGATTAGTTACCAAATTGTAAATTCCATATAAAAACGTAGATAAATCTGAAAATAGAAAACTCAATTATGTTAGGTTTATATTACTGAAATCTATATCCTGCAAGTGCAAAAAATCATAGTGTGCTTGTATATTAATATCGGTGCATTTTTATATTACTTGATGAAATTATAACGAGTTCAAAATAAATTTTGTTTGTGTTGTACTAAATTTATAGGCCGCATAAATGCTCCAATTTTATAAGGTTTATACAGCCGGTTGGTCTTTAGGTGATGTAGGTGCAGTAGAGTTATCTTGTCCAAAAATTGTGAAACCAATTTTTTAGACTTCTAAAATCATGATCTAGCTACTGGTATATCTTGTTCACATAGTTTCTATAATATTTTTAGGAGCGCTATAAGTAAACCAAGATGCTTAGTATCATTAGTATATAAGCTTGTGGGGATTTTTGGGATAACATGAAGATAGTGCTAGTTTTGGAACTTTTATTGTTGTTGCCTAATATTAGTATATGCTCTCTGTAATTTTTGTATCTCCATAATAATTAAATTGTTAGGTAGCTAATGAACCCCAATTTGAATATGTGTTTAATCGATAAAAGAAATAAAGAAACTACTTGAATCCGTATAATTAAAATACTTGTTGGGGAAATAGCGTCTGGTTCAACAACGTGGGTGCACAGCCTAGTACGTTAGTCGTTGAGCTACTTCTTAGCTTGAGAGACGAGAGCATATTTTTGGAGTTGCGATTATTCGTTGATCGTTTACGTCTCTGCGTTGCATTCATGAGTGTCATATTAATAGGAGCGATGATGGATCATGGAGTCATCCGGAGGCAGCACAAAAGATGATGCCTTGGTGATCGTGCCCCGGAGCTGGAATACTAACATTTGGTTATATATTATCCAGGCAAGCCTCGGTGCATAACCCCTATTATTCTGCACTTTGATTTATGCATGTGCATTAAGTTTAAAGGAGTTGAATGAAACCTACTTGCATATATATCCTTATCCTATGAGTCTTACTAGTATGATAGGATCGCACAGCATGCTATGCTATAGGATTTTGGTAGAAGCCGAGTGATTACCTGTCACTCGCGAGAGATAGGAATTTTTATTATTGTTGTTATTATCATGTTACTACCACATGGAATATATTTGAATGATAATTGGAGACCGGGCGGAACGGGCTTGGATGGATTTGGACCTGGTTGGGCAATAGAGCGGGGCTCTGGTTGCATTTGTTCCGCCTGTGTCGATTAAGGACCGTTCATTGCATTGGATTCCATAGTCAGGTCATAGACCTACTTATCCCGAGCATATACTAGCGGATGGGGGCTAGAAAGACTTGTTATTCTCTTATCATGGGTTCCGGCTCCATCCGGACCAACTGAAGGTGGATTATATATGGGTATTAGGAGGTCTAAGCACCGCGAGAGGGCGGGGGCTTGGAGTCCCAGTATGGACGGGGACTTGGTTCTCTTGACAGGAGGATAATGGATTGGTCCCGTTTGTACCTCGGTACGGGCGGGGCGTGTGTTTTTCGGGGTACCTAGCTGGGCTACATTGATTCGCGAATCGCCGTCAATTTGACGGTCTGACATGACTATAATCTGGCATCGTAGCAAGAACTATGAAAGTTGGTAAAATGGTTCTGATTACTTACCACCTGCTTGAAAGTAGAACAGGTGCATACCTAGAATGATTGATTAATGAACTACTAAGGACTGCTAATAAAAATTAAATATAAGGATGCACCTTTAGTAATGCTTCCTGCAGTTGCAATAACCCACAAGCCAGATAGTCTTGCATATCCTTGGAGTCTTTTCTTTTCTTCTGACGGGTAAGTCTTGCGGAGTACAATTGAGTACTCAGGGTTTGTTCTACCCTGTTGCAGGTGACAGGTTTTGAAGCTGACACTCGTGTCCGGAAACCTCCTGATGGGCTCAGCGAGGATTTCCTTTACGTGCGGACGTAGAGTTTATTTAAATTCCCACCTAAAATGTTTTCAAAGGAAAAAACTTATAACCTATGATTATTACATGTATTTAAATGTTCATTGTGATAATATTTAACTCATCATTAAATGATTTTATTTCCGTTGAAACTCTGATAACATTTTATATTCCGCTGTTATAATCAAATAATGAATTACTCTAATATTGTAATAAAAGTGATGTAAGAAATGATAAAGATGTTGTAAGCTTTATCTCTCATCTATAATCCTGATGAAAAATGTGGATTTTTGAGTTCTCCCTTGGGTGTGCTCGACGGAATCGCATAGTTTAGTGCGCTCCCTTGGGTACTTAGTGTCTAATGGAAGACAAGTACTCTTGGGAGGGTATTAGATTAGGCGGTTCTGCCACAGGTGGTATCAGAGCATAAATGAGGAAATAAAGCTCCCTTTTCTAAATTAAAATTTGACAACACATTTTTGCAAAAAGTTAGGGTGTTTACATACGAAGTTATATAAGTAGCCCTATTACTACAATTAAGTATTCGGAATAAGTTTAAGTAGGCTTTCATCCGGTGAACTAACTGGTGCGTAGCGTGCGGTCCTAAAGTCAGATGCATTGTTACTGCTATAGTCATCGTGCCAGTATTACTTGCAGGTGCCCTGTTCGTGGGTACCACACGTCCTTGTCCAGGAATTACTATTGCACTGTGGCTTCGTGTATCGCGTTCGCTCGTGCTTCGCGACTGTTGGGGCTTACATTTTCGGCACTCCTTTTGCGCCCTTGTCGGACCTCTGCCCTGCAACCTGCTAGTCTTTATGGCCTCGGACACCGCTCACCTCGTGTGTGTAAAAATCCTGTTGTTGTACTTTTACTGGTTCCCACGCATGGCTTGAGGGTGGTCTGCGCCAGGACCACTGGTCGCTCCGCCTTTAAAAAGGGGGCCAAGCCCAGCCACTTGGTGTCACCTCTCAGTGCATTCCAGATCACTTAGCCCTTTTCTCTTAAGCAAGCTTCTCCTCAAGCCTTCCTTGCAACCCACCCACCCACCTAGGATGGCAGGAGTTTGGATTAGTAGCTACTGCCTGAACACCGAGGGTTTCCCCAAAATCCTATATGCCACCCTGCAAAAGCTCGAAGTCAAGGATCGTCCTGGGTACGAGGGCCGTGAGTACATGAAGCATGGCACTGAGCGATGTCAGGTCACCGTCTACATTGGCAAGAGTGAGGAGTTCCCCGACATCACTGAAGCCTGGAATGTGACCGCAACCGGGTTTCGTTTTGGCGACACCTACCAGGTTGTGGCCCGCAAAGCCTTGCGGCATCTATGCCAGATCTATGAGCAACCCATTATTCGTACCCCCATGCGGTTCTTTCCACCTTTGGACAAGAATCGGTGGGTATGGAGGGCTCGCATGGAGGCCTTGCAGGGTCGGGACGTGCAAGAGGACAACCCGACCGTGGTGCACCTGACCACGTACTTGCTTGCCTTGGATGAGCAGTATGACCGGTAGGCCTCGGAACTGAGGGAGTGTCTCTGCCGAGCTGAGGAAGCCGAGATCTTCTCCAGGATGCTCGAAGTGCAGCTTGCTGAAGCCCACGCCAATGTAGCAGCTGCGGAGAGTCGAGAGACTACCATGGCGGAAGCACTCAAGGTGGATGAAGAGCGACATGCCCAAGAGCTAGAGGATGCCTACCTCATCACCAGGGCCAAGCGTAGGACACTAGCCACAGAAAGGCAGGAACCCTTGATCTTAGAGGGAATCCCTGTCCATTCGCCGGAGAGAAGGAGAACCAGTATTGCAGTACCTCTGCCCACGGATCCCTCGGAAGTAGAGTCATTGCTTTCCCTCACCCAGCCACCACCAAGAGAAGGAGTAGATCCTCAACCTTGTGTAGTAGAGGAACCCCAGGAGCCTAGGAAGGAAGTCGTTTGGGCCGACGAAGTAGATTAGTTGTCCTAGAGGAGATGTAGCCGTCGCTAGTAGTGTTTTCCATCGCTGTTGATGTGAACTAGGGTTCCCGATCTTCCGAAAGGTTCTGATAACTCTCGATTTGGTGGAGTCACGACACAATTCAATCCGGCTTCCGAACAACTCGGCTCTGAACCCCGCAATCGCAGCACCACGACCCCTCTGGTTATCGACCGGCGTTGCACGGTCGACCTCGCCAAGAAGGCTAAGTCCTTGCCTACGAATCGAGAACACACGCAAGAACACAAAGGAATGCAACCAAATTGCAGATGAATGATTAATCTCACAAAGTTGGGATCTCACAAACTTATGGCGGCGGCGAAACTGTTGTCAACAGAATAATCTAAGCAAAACCCAACCCTAATGTAGGTGGTGACTACTGATTATATAGCCTAAGGGGCGTCCTAGGACCCCTATTCGCGTCCCTGGGGAGCGCCAACACGTTACAAGGCCCAAACGGCCCAAAAGACGGCGACACAGTGCCCTGACAGATTCTGGATGGTGAGTTGTTTTGATGATTCCCGTTGATTCCGAATAGCTTTTGATGTGGGACCACTTGGGTTGGTTTCCTTATCAAATAAGCTTTCCATCCATATATGGATCATCAAAAACGGAGTCTGGACGCGTCCTGGGTGACCAGTTTAAGGTATACTGGTCCTAGATTCTGAGGTGGACTCGAACTTGATTTGGGCCTCCACCTTGGTGACTCGAACCAGATAAGCTTTGGGCCTCCTTCTCGATTTGGATGCCCTTGCTGATCTCCTTGGCCTCCATGTAATTCTCCAAGCATGGTCATACGCGTGGAGGCCATGTCCTAATCATTCTCCCCTTCTTGATGAAAAGCCGTCCTCGGCGTCGATGTTGCTTGAAGTCGATTCTGCACAGCATGAAGACAAACGAGGTTGCCAAAATATTGGAAATTGACAATGTTGGGAGAAAGAATATGACCACATGTTTTGGTTTGTAGCACGCCTTCTCCTACAAACATGTAGTCTCCTCGATTAAAATACACACGATCTTTGTCCATACTATCCTGCAAAAGATTAGTACTAACAAGAAACATGCTTGATGAATTATGTGGCTTTGTAATTTTCACAAAGATTGACTTGCATAGTGGCTACCACCAAATTAGAATGAAACTTGGAGATGAATGGAAAACAGCTTTCAAAACTAAATTCGAATTGTATGAATGGTTAGTAATGCCTTTTGGGTTGACTAATGCACCTAGTACATTCATGCGCCTAATGAATGAGGTTTTAAGAGCTTTCATTGGTCGATTTGTGGTAGTTTACTTTGATGATATCTTAATTTATAGTAAGTCTTTGGATGAACATATGGATCACTTACGTGCTATTTTTAATGCTTTACGCGAGGCACGTTTATTTGGTAACCTTGAGAAGTGCATCTTTTGCAAGGATCGAGTCTCTTTTCTTGGCTATGTTGTTACTCCACAGGGAATTGAGGTGGATGAGGCAAAGATTGAAGCCATTAAGAGCTGGCCGGTTCCCCAATCCATCACACAGGTGAGGAGTTTTCTTGGTCTTGCAGGATTTTACCGCCGTTTCGTCAAGGTTTTCAGCACCATTGCTGTCCCTTTACACGAGTTGACAAAGAAGGGTGTGGTGTTTCATTGGGGAAGGGCACAAGAGGCGTCCTTAGATACTTTGAAGGACAAGCTTACACACACACCATTGCTGCAACTTCCAAATTTTGGTAAGACTTTTGAGCTAGAATGTGATACTAGTGGAGTTGGCATTGAAGGTGTTTTGATGCAAGATGGTAAGCCCATTGCATACTTTAGCGAAAAATTGCATAGCCCTATTTTGAATTACTCCACGTATGATAAGGAATTGTATGCTCTTGTACGTTCTTTAGAGACGTGGCGTCATTATTTGTGGCCTAAAGAGTTTGTTATTCATTCGGATTATGAATCGCTTAAGTATCTTCGTTCACAACATAATCTGAATCGTAGACATGCTAAGTGGGTTGAATTTATTGAATCTTTTCCTTATGTTTTCAAACACAAGAAAGGGAAGGATAATGTGATTGCAGATGCTTTGTCTAGGCGATACACTTTGCTGTCCCAACTTGAATGTAGAATTTTTGGACTTGAAACAATAAAAGAACAATATGCGCTTGATCCTGATTTTAAAGATGTGTTGCTGAATTGCAAAGGGGGACGTTCATGGAATAAGTTTGTGGTCAATGATGGTTTTGTGTTTAGAGCTAACCGCCTATGCATTCCAGTAGGATCCGTTCGTCTTTTGTTGATGCAGGAAGCGCATGGAGGAGGGTTGATGGGACATTTTGGTGCTAAGAAGACGGAGGATGTTTTGGCCACGCACTTCTTTTGCCCAAAGATGAAGAGAGATGTTGAGCGATTTGTGGCACGCTGTACCACATGTCAAAAAGCTAAGTCTCGCTTGAATCCACATGGTTTGTATATGCCTCTTCCTGTTCCTTCTATTCCTTGGGCAGATATTTCTGTGGACTTTGTTTTGGGATTGCCTAAGACTAAGAGGGGGAGGGATAGCATTTTTGTTGTGGTGGATCGATTTTCTAAGATGGCACACTTTATACCATGTCATAAAAGTGATGATGCTATTCATTTTGCTGACCTCTTTTTCAAAGAGATTGTTCGTTTGCATGGTATGCCTTCTACTATTGTTTCAGATCGCGACGCTAAATTTTTGAGTCACTTTTGGCGCACTCTATGGAATAAGTTGGGTACAAACTGTTGTTTTCTACAACTTCTCACCCACAAACCGATGGGTAAACAGAGGTAGTTAACCGCACTTTGGGTGCCATGTTGAGAGCTATTCTGAAGAAAAATTTAAAGATGTGGGAAGAATGTTTGCCTCATGTGGAGTTTGCTTACAATCGGGCAACACATTCTACCACCAAGGTAAGTCCTTTTCAGGTAGTGTATGGATTCAATCCCCGTGCTCCAATTGATATTTTGCCTCTACCTACTAGTGATAGAATTCATGTTGATGCTAAGGAACGTGCTGATTTTATTTTGCAAATGCATGAAACAACTAAGCACAACATTGAAAAAATGACTGAAAAGTATAGAATTGCTGGTAGTAAAGGTAGACAAGAAGTGAAGCTTGAACCGGGTGATTTGGTTTGGTTGCACTTGAGAAAGGATAGATTTCCAGATTTGAGAAAGTCTAAGTTGATGCCTAGAGCTGATGGTCCATTTAAAATTGTTGAGAAGATTAATAATAATGCATATAAGCTTGAGTTACCCCCCGAATTTGGGGTTAGTCCCACTTTTAACATTTCAGATTTGAAGCCATACTTGGGAGACGAAGATGAGTTGGTGTCGAGGACGACTCCAATTCAAGAGGGGGAGGATGATGAGGACATCACTCCTTCACATACACACAATGATCCACTGCTGGACATTCAAGGTCCAATCACTAGAGCTCGCGTGCATCAATTAAATTTAGAGGTGAGCTCGTTCCTAAGTAACTATTTATATGATTCTAAGAATAGATTGCTACCTAATGATTATATTGTGCTTACGTATGAAGGAGAGGTCCAGGAGACACATAGAGGAGGGCTTGGAGGCGTGGAGGACCAGCGAGGGCGCCCGGATAAAGATGGAGGACCAAACCAAATCACGTTCGAGTCCACCTCGGAATTGAGGACCAGTCTGCCTTGAACTGGTCACCCAGGACGCGTCCGGACTCCGTTTTCGATGATCCATATATGGATGGAAAGCTTATTTGATAAGGAAGCCAACCCAAGTGGTCTCACATCAAAATCTGTTCGGAATCAACGGGAATCGTCGAAACAAGTCACCGTCCAGAATCTGTCAGGGCGATGTGTCACCGTCTTTTGGGCCGTTTGGGCCTTGTAACGTGTCGGCACTCCCCAGGGACGCGAATAGGGGTCCTTGGACGTCCCTTAGGCTATATAATAAGTAGTCGCTGCCTACATTAGGGTTGGGTTTTGCTTAGATTATTCTGTTGATAACAGTTTCGCTACCGTCGTCGGTTTGTGAGACCCTAACTTTGTGAGATTAATCATTCATCTGCAATTTGGTTGCATTCCTTTGTGTTCTTGCGTGTATTCTCGATTCGCAGGCAAGGACTTAGCCTTCTTGGCGAGGTCGACCGTGCAACGCCGGTCGATAACCAGAGGAGTCGAGGTGCTGCGATTGCGGGGTTCAGAACCGAGTTGTTCGGAAGCCGGATCGAATTGTGTCGTGACTCCACCAAATCGAGAGTTATCAGAACGTTTCAAAAGATCGGGAACCCTAGTTCACATCAGCTATCCTCCAGTGTTGTGACCTTTCCGTTGTCTTTCGTTCGTCGTTGTTAAGACCGTCTGGTTGTAGGGTGCAGTGATGTGTCGAGTGTGGGAGAGTGAATGTCTGTATGTTGCACCCGTGTAAGGCCGTTGGTAATGAATATTTGCTTTATCCATTGTGTTTGTTATGTCATTTTTCCTTAGGCCTCGTTCGATTTGCTTAGGGTTCTTGAGATGACGACAAGCAGGTTACAAGGGGAACAACTATTCAAATGCAGCAGATCAGCCATGATTTGGAAAACAGAGGACACTGTATCACTAATTGTGGATGTCCTAGCAGAACACTTGCATTCCCTTGATTTAAATCCACCTTGGGATTTACCTTACTTGTTCCTTATTTTGAAAGGAATCCTTGTTGCCTGAATTTTCCTTTGCAATACTCCTCTGATTCTGTGGTCTATGATCCCACTGCCTTTACTGCGAGTAAGTTGGTAATAGTTACCTGGTTAATAGCTTATGGTGCCGCGACGGAACCGAGGGCCCCTGTGGAACAGCTGCCACATGGTGACGCTGCTCGGCGCGCGCTGGTATCGAGGTTGTTGACCAAGCGCTTTTACCAAGTTACCCCACAGTACCGCTCTTGCTATAAATATTCTCCTTGGTAAAAATATCCTTGTGTTCAAACGGAAAATCCACAACGAGTGATGTCGCGGTGCTCTACCCAAGTAACAGGGGTAACATGATTTTGAAGGAAGGAAAAGAAGAAAGAGAAAAATGATAGGAAAGTTAGCCCGCACGTAGGTCGGAAAAATTGCATCGCCCGACTAGGCGTCATCCCTGTGACCGGTTTGGTCATGCTGTGCATGCTGGGTCGCTGTCACTTCGTGCCCTGCGGACGCCGTCTGTGGTGGGGCCCACGTGTGCCCCTCTCATGTGGCCACGGTGTTGTGCCGCACTCGCCTCGTCTTGTCGCACAGTACGCCCTCTGCTCCCGTCACCCGTGTCGGCTCTTGATTCTCGTCCTCGTCCTCGTACCGGACCTCCCTCCTTTCTTTTCTTTGGGGCACCGTCCCTTGCACGCCTCCTGGTTGAGCGAACCCCGTCTCCTCCTTTCTCCTTTCCCCCACTCAAGCTCGCACAGGGAGCACACCATGGCCGACGCTCTCCCCCACCTCGTGACCCTCCCCTAGTGATTCCCCTCTACGCCGCCTCCACTTCCGACGCACTGCACCACCACCTCCGTCCACCAAGCTTTTATAATGCCACCTTGCTTGCCTCTCCTCCATTCCACCCCCAGATCCGAAGTAGAGCTTGTAGAATCAATCCCCTCTGTTCGTGCTTGGGTGGGAGAAGCTCGAGAAGCAGTCAGTAAGAAGTGGTTGGAGGCAGAGCTACGAGATTTAGCCGTTGCTTGCAGATCTAGGGTCGCTAGTCAGAGGTGATGGTGTAACTCGAGAAGAAGGGATCTGGTTTTCGTCAAAGAAGTTCAAGATTCACCTCTGGTTAGTTAGGTTTTAGGCTTCGCAATGATCTATTTACCAGTCTCCAATTTCTGGCTTTGTTGGGCATACGCCATGTTCTAGATAATCGTTTTCCTTCTACTTTTTCATTGTCCCCGTCTCCGTCGGTTTCTAGAGAGGTTATGAGTTGTATCAGATTGTTCTTAGCCATGTGTCTCTAGATCCTTGAATGGTTTATTATTTGGAGTCGTGTAATCTCCTATGTAAGCTCGGATCTGTGAAATGTAATCACATTTCCCTCTTTTGATTCTTGTTTGGATCTCGGGACGAGATCCTTTTTAAGGGGGGAAGGATGTAACACCCTTGATGTTACTAGCTTACTTAGCACATGGTTAAGGTCTAAAAGAAATTAACTAAACAAGTTTTTCGGAGGTTAAATTTAAAACACACATGAAATGATTCCCGAATCTTATATGACGCGCTTTTGTGGTGTGTTGCTCTAGTTAATATCTTAGAGAGGGTTATTTATACGTGTCTATATTTTGCTAGTTGGCTAATTTAGTAATAAACAAATAAAAATATATAGAAAGATACATATACAATCACGTATTTCGTTTTGATAAGCATGCTGCTATATTAATTAAGGTAGTGTACAAACTTATTTCTCTCCGAGTAAATCTCTACAGATAAATATATACATAAACGTATATATGCATATGTGTGTACGTAGATCAGTGACAAAGGAATAATGGCATATTTATAATTACATAATTACAAACATATTTGGTTAAAAAAAAGTGAAGAAAGTTGCACACTCGCACACGTACTGCATGCCTGCTTGATTGGCCGCTTGACCAAATTTTCCACACGTTGCTCCCAAGTCACGCACATGGTGTTGCCCGCTGGCCACGTCCTGCCTTCTTTGTCTCGTCGCACTGTGCCCGCGTGCGCCATTATTTGCGTTGCGCTGGGGCTGGGCGGCTTGCTGTGCCCCTGCGTCCACGCTGAGTTAATGCCGGGTCCTGCTGCATCCCGCTGGCGCCTTTGCCGTCCCCAACACTCTCAGCGAGAAAAGTAAATAGAGCTCAATTCCCATTCAGATGCATGTAGCCATTCAGATGCTTTTAATTGGCACTGACCTGTCGGTAACGTTGTTTCATCCCAAGTATGATTCTAGTCTTCTGGAATTGCAATTGTTGAATGTAGAAACTTGCACGGTCTTCATCGGCCTTCAAAGCCTTCAAAGCTCTCCCTGTTGAGTGTTGTCCCACCACACTACCCCAGTACTGGCACAGTGGCAGTACACGGATGCAAAGTAGGGTCATTGTGCAACAGTGCCTGGGATAGGACGTTGACTCGTTGATGGACCGGCGACGACGACGACCTGACGACGACCGTGACCTGGCCACAGACTAAAGCAGTTAGCTAGCTTATATAATCAGGATCGATCAGATGGCCACAAGCGCGGATGCCGTGGCTGTGCACGCCGGCAAGAAGAGCTCTGCGGCTATCGCTTCTCGCTCGTCCTCTGAACCTTCCCACCTTGGACAACTACGCCCTCGCCTCCCTCGTTGCTGCGCGCTCATAGAACGCCTCTTCCCCAGTTGCGCAACCCGCCAGCATGCGCTACCGCCATGAGCCGCCACCGTCGTCCACTGCTGCATGTGGGCGCAGCTCTGCGGTCCGTCCCCAGCGGAACCGCGAGCTCCCGCAGGCTTGAGCGGGTCCTAGGGCGGGCATGCGGCCCTCAATCGCTATCGCCGGCCACCCACCGGGCTGAATCAGCGCCGGCCGACCAGTCCCACATAGCGTGCTCTGCTCTCTGTCCGTGGAGAGAAATAGAAGGTAAGACCAGGTTCCAGTTGCGAAAATACTAGAGAGAAAGAAATAGTGGGAGAGGCTGTTTTCGTCTAAAGAAAGTATATAGTTTTCTTTGTAAAATGTTGCTAGCTTATATGGTTAGATCTTCTAAAGTCCGAAGATTAGTTACCAAATTGTAAATTCCATATAAAAACGTAGATAAATCTGAAAATAGAAAACTCGATTATGTTAGGTTTATATTACTGAAATCTACATCCTGCAAGTGCAAAAAATCACAGTGTGCTTGTATATTAATATCGGTGCATTTTTATATTACTTGATGAAATTATAACGAGTTCAAAATAAATTTTGTTTGTGTTGTACTAAATTTATAGGACTCATAAATGCTCCAATTTTATAAGGTTTATAAAGCCGGTTGGTCTTTAGGTGATGTAGGTGCAGTAGAGTTATATTGTCCAAAAATTGTGAAACCAATTTTTTAGACTTCTAAAATCATGATCTAGCTACTGGTATATCTTGTTCACATAGTTTCTATAATATTTTTAGGAGCGCTATAAGTAAACCAAGATGCTTAGTATCATTAGTATATAAGCTTGTGGGGATTTTTGGGATAACATGAAGATAGTGCTAGTTTTGGAACTTTTACTGTTGCTGCCTAATATTAGTATATGCTCTCTGTAATTTTTGTATCTCCATAATAATTAAATTGTTAGGTAGCTAATGAACCCCAATTTGAATATGTGTTTAATCGGTAAAAGAAATAAAGAAACTACTTGAATCTGTATAATTAAAATACTTGTTGGGGAAATAGCGTCTGGTTCAACAACGTGGGTGCATAGCCTAGTACGTTAGTCATTGAGCTAGTTCTTAGCTTGAGAGGCGAGAGCATATTTTTGGAGTTGCGATTATTCGTTGATCGTTTACGTCTCTGCGTTGCATTCACGAGTGTCATAATAATAGGAGCGATGATGGATCATGGAGTCATCCGGAGGCAGCACAAAAGATGATGCCTTGGTGATCGTGCCCCGGAGATGGAATACTAACATTTGGTTATATATTATCCAGGCAAGCCCCAGTGCATAACCCCTATTATTCTGCACTTTGATTTATGCATGTGCATTAAGTTTAAAGGAGTTGAATGAAACCTACTTGCATATATATCCTTATCCTATGAGTCTTACTAGTATGATAGGATCGTGTAGCGTGCTATGCTATAGGATTTCGGTAGAAGCCGAGTGATTACCTGTCACTCGCGAGAGATAGGAATTTTTGTTATTGTTGTTATTATCATGTTACTACCACATGGAATATATTTGAATGATAATTGGAGACCGGGCGGAACGGGCTTGGATGGATTTGGACCTGGTTGGGCAACAGAGCGGGGCTCTGGTTGCATTTGTTCCGGCTGTGTTGATTAAGGACCGTTCGTTGCATTGGATTCCATAGTCAGGTCACATACCTACTTATCCCGAGCATATACTAGCGGATGGGGGCTAGAAAGACTTGTTATTCTCTTGTCATGGGTTCCGGCTCCATCCGGACCAACTGAAGGTTGATTATATATGGGTATTAGGAGGTCTAAGCACCGCGAGAGGGCGGGGGCTTGGAGTCCCAGTATGGACGGGGACTCGGTTCTCTTGACAGGAGGATAATGGGTTGGTCCTGTTTGTACGTCGGTACGGGCGGGGCGTGTGTTTTTCGGGGTACCCAGCTGGGCTACATTGATTCGCGAATCGCCGTCAATTTGACGGTCTGACATGACTGGCATCGTAGCAAGAACTATGAAAGTTGGTAAAATGGTTCTAATTGCTTACCACCTGCTTGAAAGTAGAACAGGTGCATACCTAGAATGATTGATTAATGAACTACTAAGGACTGCTAATAAAAATTAAATATAAGGATGCACCTTTAGTAATGCTTCCTGCAGTTGCAATAACCCATAAGCCAGATAGCCTTGCATATCCTTGGAGTCTTTTCTTTTCTTCTGACGGGTAAGTCTTGCGGAGTACAATTGAGTACTCAGGGTTTGTTCTACCCTGTTGCAGGTGACAGGTTTTGAAGCTGACACTTGTGTGTGGAAACCTCCTGATGGGCTCAGCGAGGATTTCCTTTACGTGCGGACGTAGAGTTTATTTAAATTCCCACCTAAAATGTTTTTAAAGGAAAAAACTTATAACCTGTGATTATTACATGTATTTAAATGTTCATTGTGATAATATTTAACTCATCATTAAATGATTTTATTTCCGTTGAAACTCTGATAACATTTTATATTCCGCTGTTATAATCAAATAATGAATTACTCTGATGTTGTAATAAAACTGATGTAAGAAATGACAAAGATGTTGTAAGCTTTATCTCTCATCTATGATCCTGATGAAAAATGTGGATTTTCGAGTTCTCCCTTGGGTGTGCTCGATGGAATCGCAGAGTTTAGTGCGCTCCCTTGGGTACTTAGTGTCTAATGGAAGACAAGTACTCTTGGGAGGGCATTAGATTAGGCGGTTCTGCCACATCACGGCAGCTTGAGTTTTTCATGACCTGGTCGATCACGAGCTGGGAGTCACCTCGAACATCAAGGTGTCGGACCCCGAGTTCGATGGCAATTCTCAGCCCCGTGACGAGCGCCTCGTATTCGGTGACGTTATTCGATGCAGGGAAATGAAGCCGGATGATGTAGCACATGTAAACACCGAGGGGCGAGATGAAGAGCAAGCCCGTGCCTGCTCCCATTTTCATCAATGACCCATCGAAGTACATGGTCCATAGCTCAGCTTGGAGCTGTGGAGGGGGGAGTTGAGTGTCGGTCCATTCCGCCAGGAAATCTGCTAACACCTATGACTTAATAGCTTTGCGCGGCGCGTAAGATAGGGTCTCGCCCATGAGCTCGACTGCCCACTTGGCAATTCTACCCGAGGCTTCCTGGTTCTGGGCTATCTCTCCCAAGGGGAAAGAAGAAACCACAGTTACCGGGTGACCCTCGAAGTAGTGACGGAGCTTGCGCCGTGTCAAGACGACGGCATATAGCAGCTTCTGGATTTGCGGGTATCGCACCTTGGTTTCTGAGAGCACCTCGCTGATGAAATAGACCGGCCTCTGGACGAGCAAGGCATGTGCTTCCTCGGCCCACTCGACAACCAGGACCGCGCTGACTACTTGTGATGTCGCGGTGACATAAAGTAGGAGCGGTTCTCCTGGGGTCGGAGGGACGAGAATTGGTGAATTAGAGAGTGTGGCTTTGAGTTTTGCAAGAGCTTCTTCGGCCTCGAGGGTCCATGAAAAGTGCTCTGATTTCTTCAAGAGGCGGTACAGAGGGAGCGCTTTTTCGCCGAGGCGCAAAATGAAACGGCTGAGCGCCGCCAAGCAGTCCGTGATCCTCTGTACGCCCTTTAGATCTCGGATGGGGCCCATCTTTGTTATCGCAGAGATTTTTTCTAGGTTGGCTTCGATGCCATGCTTAGACACGATGAACCCCAAAAGCATACCTCGAGGAACGCCAAAGACGCATTTCTCAGGATTGAGCTTGATGTTTTTTGCCCGGAGGCACATGAACGCAACGTCAAGGTCGTTTACCAGATTGTCGACTTGTTTGGTCTTGACAACAATGTCATCAACGTAAGCCTCGACGGTTGGTCCGATGTGTTCCCCGAAAACATGCTGCATGCATCGCTGGTACGTTGCCCCTGCGTTCCGGAGACCGAAGGGCATCGTAACGTAGCAATACATGCCGAATGGGGTGATGAATGAAGTCGCGAGCTGGTCAGACTCCTTCATTTTAATCTGGTGGTAGCCGGAGTATGCATCTAAGAACGAGAGAGTTTCACATCCCGTAGTGGAATCAACGATTTGATCAATGCGTGGCAAAGGAAAGGGAACTTTTGGACATGCTTTATTTAAACTAGTATAGTCTACACACATCCTCCACTTCCCACTCTTTTTCTTAACTAATACAGGATTAGTTAGCCACTTGGGATGATGAACCTCCTTGATGAATCCGGCCTCCAGCAGCTTGTGTATCTCCTCACCGATGACCTTGCGCTTCTCCTCGTCGAAGCAGCGCAGGCGTTGCTTCACCGGTTTGGAGCCGGCCCGGATCTCCAAGGCGTGCTCGGCGACTTCCCTAGGTATGCCCGGCATATCCGAGGGACTCCACGCAAAGATGTCGACGTTTGCGCAGAGAAAGTCGACGAGCACTGCTTCCTATTTGGGATCGAGGGTGGTGCTGATGCTCAGCGCCTTTCCCTTGGGATCAGCAGGGTCGAGGGGCACGAGCTTGACGTCCTCCGCGGGCTCGAAGCTGCCGACATGGCGCTTTGGGTCGGGAATCTCATTGGCGAGACCGTCGAGGTCCGCGGCCAAGGTCGCCGACTCCAAAATAGTCTCACCGTGCTCGACACACTCGACGTCGCACTCGTAGGCATGTTCATATGAGGGCCCTATAGTGATGACACCGTTTGGGCCTGGCATCTTGAGCTTGAGGTAGGTGTAGTTCGGGACCGCCATGAACCTGGCGTAGCACGGGCGCCCCAGGATAGCGTGGTACGTCCCACGGAAACCGACCACTTCAAAAGTGAGCGTCTCCTTTCTGAAGTTGGACGGTGTGCCAAAGCAAACAGGCAGATCGACCCGTCTGACGGGTTCCGCCCGTTTCCCTGGCACGACTCCGTGGAAGCCCCCGATGCTAGGTTGGAGACGCGTTCTCTCGATTCCCAGGAGGTCGAGGGTCTGGGAGTAGATGATGTTGAGGCTGCTTCCGCCATCCATGAGTACCTTGGTGAGGCACGTGTTGGCAATGATGGGATCGACAACAAGCGGGTAGACCCTTGGGTTGGGGACGTAGTCAGGATGGTCATCACGGTCGAAAGTGATGGCCATCTCAGACCAATCAAGGAAGTGGGGGACCGCCGGCTGTACGGAGAAAACCTCACGCCGTTCCCGTTTGCGCTGGCGCGTCGAGAGGCGGTCGAGGGTCCTCCGTAGATCATGAAGCAGTCATGGATCTCAGGGAACCCCCCATCCTTGTCGTCGCCCTTGGGATCTTCCTTCTTGTCGTCCTTCTTGACACCTACGCCCTCAAAGTACCTGCAGAGCATGTGACAATCCTCGAGGTTATGGTTAGTGGGTCCCTTGTGGTAAGGACATGGCTCTTTGAGCATTTTGTCGAAGATGCCCCCACCGGGGGGGCTCGAGGTTTCTTGCGCTCGACAGCAATGACAAGTTCATCGACCGGGGCCTCGAGCTTGCCGTGCTGGCTCTTCTTCTTCCTTTGGTTGTTTCTCTTGGAGCCCTGGCTGGAGCCCGCGGGATCGTCGACCTTCTGCTTCCCTTTGTCCTGGTCGCCGCCAAAGATGGCACCAACTGCCTCCTCGCCGGCGGCAAAGTTGGTGATGATGTCCATCAATCCATTGGCGGTGAGTGGGGTGTTACGGCCCAGCTCTCGGACCAACTCCTTGCAGGTGGTCCCGGAGAGGAAGGCCATGATCACATCGGAGTTGGTGATGTTGGGGAGCTCGGTGCGCTGTCTGGAGAAGCGCCGGATGTAATCCCGGAGGGATTCGCCCGGTTTTTGCTTGCAACTCCGGAGGTCCCATGAGTTGCCGGGGTGCATGTAGGTCCCCTTGAAGTTTCCCTCAAACACCCTCACGAGATCGTCCCAGTCGTGGATCTGTCGGGGTGGGAGATCCTCGAGCTAGGCTCGAGCGGTGTCGGAGAGGAACAGGGGGAGTTGTTGGATGATGACCCGGTCGTCGATGGCCCCGCCCAGCTGACACGCCAAGTGGAAATCGGCGAGCCAAAGTTCGGGTTTGGTCTCGCCGTTGTACTTGGTGAGAGTCGTGGGAGGGCGAAACCGAGCCGGGAGTATCGTCTCGCGGATAGGCTTACTGAAGACCCGAGGGCCCGGAGGCTCGGGTGAAGGGCTACGATCTTCCGAGCTGTTATAGCTCCCGCCCCTGTGCACACGGTAACCTTGAGCCACACCGTCACCGTGCTTGCGCGTGCGGCGCTCGACGATGTTACCACGGGTGTCTCGAGGTTCGTGATCGTCAGCGATGTGCTCGGGGACAGGCGCCGCCCGGTTTCACCGGGCAGGCTCGGGATGAACCAAGGCCTCTCTCTCCTGTCGGGAGGGCTCGACGAGCCGCTCCGAGGCTGGCTCGCGTCGCCTCGAGGCAGAGCTCTCGGCCTGCTGCATGGCAGCGGTCTCGAGGAGCTCTCGGATTTCATCTCGAGCCCGACGGGCGTCGGGGTTTGACGGCTCGGGCATGTTGTGGAGGAGCATGGCGGTGGCGACGACGTTCTAGCTGGCTCGAGCGAAAACCGGGGGGTCGAGCACCCGGTCCTCGTCGATGCGACGGTTGACGTCGTTCTAGCTGGCTCGGGTTTGTTGGAGTAGGTGTAGGTTTTCTCGTTCCTCATCGAGCCTGTCCTGCAACTCGCGAATTTGCTCGAGCTGCATTCCTTGATCTGCAAGGAACTAAGCCTCGTCTCGCTCGGCAGGGAGCTCGACATGATGTGGCGTGTGCCTTCCTTCGACCGGCTCCTCATCCTCCGATTCTGACGTGCTTACTTCGTCGATGTTGAAGCACTCGCGGGTCGGATCGTAGGTGTCGTCAGCCGAGTCGGAGTCAGGGGCGCCGAAATAGTAATATGATGGGGGAATGTGAGACCGTTGCAAACCACCTCCATGGTCGCAACGCTGGGAAGCAATCACATGGGGCTCTGTTTTCGAGGTCTCCGTAGAGTCCAGATACTCAGAAGCCGGCGTGGATGCAACAAGGTCCAGAGTGGAGCGTATATGGTGCCCGGGCAGTTCCTCGTAAGCACTCATGTTAGTGCTCACAGAGGAGGTGTATGCCCGGGCGACCGGGTCTAGCCCAAACGGGAATGGTGATGGAAGTATCGTCGCACGCGTTGAAGTGGTTGGATTGGGTAGCGGCGGTGTCTCACCGGACGGGGGAGCGGCGGAATTCTCCATCGGCATCTTACCCTCAGCCAAGCTCATCCTACGCAGACCCTCAACGAGGAAATCTGGGTTGGCGTCTGTCTGAGAGGCGCCGGATCGGGGAATCCCACCACCCTTCGTAAGGTGGAGACGATGGTTGCGCCGGGCTCGCCGTCGTCTGGCGGCTCGCGCCTGTCGAGAGCGACGATACCGGCGGAGTGCTCCCCCAGGCTGGGAGAGCTCGTAATCCTCGTCGGTCGGGTGCCTGGGCAGGAGGAGGACCATATCGTAGCCGTGGCCAAGCGACATGAACTCCAAACTCCCGAACCAGATCACCGTGGCCAACGGGAGTGGGCATTCAGGGTCAGCCATCCAGGA
Source organism: Saccharum hybrid cultivar R570 (assembly GCA_038087645.1). NCBI lineage: Eukaryota > Viridiplantae > Streptophyta > Magnoliopsida > Poales > Poaceae > Saccharum > Saccharum hybrid cultivar. Next base: position 25,236,003 of record JAQSUU010000115.1, on the reverse strand, counting down.
AAGAATGGCGGGAAAGCGATGTTGGCACGCAACGGTCCCCTACTTGGCGCGTCAACTGTCGGTGTTCGGTCCCGTGGGGGTCCTAAACCGACGAGTGAGTGCTGCGTGTCCCTGTCCTAGATGGTTGTGCAAGGAGAACACATGGGGGTTTATCCTGGTTCGGGCAGAAGAAGGCCCTACGTTCAGCGGGGGGAGAGAGTCTTATATTTTCTTGCACCGAGGTGCTTGTGTAGGGGTTACAAGCTTGCGAGAGAGGGCGGCGAGCCCAAGTCTCAAAGAGAGAAAAAAGAGTACAGAGATGATTGCTTGAGATGTTGATCTCTGTGTGGGGAGCCTTGGATTGCTCGGCACTTGGCTTTGGACTTGTGTCTTGCCTGTTGTCCGTTGTAGAGCCCCGGCCTGCTCTTTTATAGGGTAAGAGGAGGCCAGGACGCCGGGGAGCATTGAGATGATGTTTTGTCGATCCATATAGGAGTGACTGTAGCGACGTGCCCTGGGAATGGCCGGCCATCCCTGGACATCATGGTGACACCGGGGATGAGATGGCGAAATGACCCGGAGCACCGTGCCATGCTGTCCTTCCTTCTCTGTTGAACTGTGCTGGGCGTCGAGGTTGGGTCGAGGCCGGGTCGAGACCGGATGGATAAGGCCGAATCCCCGAGATTGCGGAGTACGGGCCTTGTCGTATCCTTCCTCGAGGGTGACTGGCGATAAACAGTGCACGGTAAGGTGAGCATAGTGACAGGTTTCACCTCCCATCACGGGATGGGCGGTAGAAATAGTGAGAACTGACACCGGCATTGCTCCCACGTCGATCCTAGTTGCAGCCATGCCGGTAGGTGGGAGCAGGTAATCGCATTAAATGTTCTGACTTTTGTCTTGGGGTAGGTGAAGTGAGGGGATCGAGCGCTCCAGCCCGGGGTCACGCGAGCCGGAGTCTTTCCGGCGTGCGGATGAGCCTCGTGCGAGTTGGAATGCGGTCGAGGTGCTTTACCGTGCGGGATGGGGCGCGGTCGAGGCGCTTCCCGTCGAGGGTGCCTCGTACGAGTCGGAGCCGGAGCGCGGTCGAGACACTATGTCGAGCTGGCCTCGTACGAGACGGACCCGATACACGGTTGAGGCGGGCTGCCTTTTGATGTGGCTTAGTCGTTTTGTTTTTTATTATCGTTGGGTGTGGGTACCCCCATACTATTGGTACCGACATGTTGATGGAGAGTGATCAACCCTCTGCATTGTCCCCAATTTCGGAATCGATAAGCACAACACCTTGGCATGATCTTGGATTTACATCTCAGAGTTTCAAATTGTAAGACGTTCTGGCATTTTTAAATACATGACTTTTCTAGATACAGAGGAAGTAGTAATACGCGACACGCTTACTAGTTATTAGTTATCAGCTTGCCACATCTATTTCTATCTATATATATACCTAATACCTACTACCTAATATATATACCTAATACCTAATATATATGTATAATATTAAAGAGGTAAAATTTCTCCTATAATTTTTCTTCGTCCGGCCTACTCTCCTTTTTTTCGTTTCTTTCGTTGCTTTTTTGTTCGGCTAGCTGGTCGGCTAGGTAAAATGTAAATAGACATATAACATTCTCGTCGTCGTTTCGCATGAACGTTTGATAGCTCTTTTTCTCGCTTTGCAATGCACGGGCTTATTTCGCTATATAAGTGAACACCCCAAAGTTGTATTGACAAAAGAAGAAGCGAGTGCGGCCGAGAAACTCTCCCCCTCTCGATCGGCATGGCACAAGTTCACTCTGACATCAAAGGGAGCTCCTCCACTAATGAGCCGAGTGAAAGTAGCAACACTGAAGCTGATCTTGTAGCTAGGCTTCCCACAAGGGAAGGATGGTCGACGCCACTCACGCTCTACAACCAGTGCTGGCTCAGATCACACATGTTAGGAAAATTCATGGCCGTGAGAGGCAACTTCAAGCCCCGCAGCGACGACATCATCCTGGCGACGCACCCGAAGAGCGGCACCACCTGGCTCAAGGCCCTCGCCTTCAGCATCTTCAACCGCTCCCGCTGCAGCCTCGACAACGACAACCACCCTCTGCTCACGACCACCCCACAGAAGGTGGTGCCCTTCATTGGCGCCGTGGGTGGAGACCTCGACTACCTGGAGACGCTGCCGTCGCCGAGGCTGCTCTCCACCCACCTGCCTCTCTCGCTGCTCCCGCCCGCCGTATCCACCCTGGGCTGCAGGGTGGTGTACCTCTGCCGGGAGCCCAAGGATGCCTTCGTCTCGAGGTGGCACTTTGAGAACAAGATCGGCACAGGGGGCCCCATCGGCCTCGACGATGCATTCGCCATGTTTTGCCAGGGCTGCTCCGCTTTCGGCCCTTTCTGGGAGCACTACCTTCAGTACTGGAAAGAGAGCTCGGCGAGGCCGCGAGAGGTGATGTTTCTCAGGTATGAGGAGATGGTGTCTGATCCGCTCGAGGTTGCCAGGAAGCTCGCGAGCTTCCTCGGTGTCCCCTTCACTCAGGAGGAGGAGGACCGTGGAGTTGCCCAGCAGGTTGTGAGCTTCTGCAGCTTCGATTCACTTCGCAACTTGGACGTTAACAAAGCAGGTGGCGTTGAGCGTGCAGGAGGCAAGCTTTTCCTCCAGCACTCTTCACTGTTTAGGAAAGGGAAGGTTGGGGACTGGGCCAACCACATGAGCAAGGAGATGGGAGAAGAATTGGATCGCCTCGTAGAGGACAAGTTCAAAGGATCCGGTCTAGTGTTCTGATTTTACTGAGAGAGAGAGAGAGTCCCCTGATAATCTTATCTTATATATTAATATGTGTATTGTCAAATCTACCAGCAGCATAATAAAATATTAAATAATCTTTCTTATTGTCAATTAACAGCAGCATAAGTTTTAGATCTAATCAAGCACTATAACTTTTTTCTATATATGCTTGTCTTCATCTACAAATTTGTAGATTGCATCTAGCACTAAGCTTTTGTTATTTCTTTTCACCATGGACGAAACAAGTTTCATTACTCAAGAGCAACGAAACTACAATAGTTTTTGAGGCGTGACGACTGGGCTCCCGCGATGCCCTATCGCACCACGGTGGGGCAAGGAGGAGGAGGAGGGCAGGGTCGAGGACGTGGTCACGGGCAGAAGGAGGATGGAGGAGGTGGAAGAAGAACAGTGAAAGAGGAGACGGCTGGCGCGTGGCTTCGCGCTTCCCTGGTCGGACGCTAGCACGTCCTAATGGAACTAACACTGTCCATGGTAGGAGCTAGAATATACGCCACTAGCTAGGAAACTCATTTTCTGAGGGCGTCGGTCGTTTTGTATTTTTAGAGCCGGACGCATGCCTGTCCTCTATAATTAATTAGCTCATCCGTGACGTAGGCAGGCCTCAGGGCTAGCTGTTTATTATAAATAAAAGAAAATAATGGCGACAGCAGAGAGACGACACCAACCACATGCATTCAGTTCATCCTCTTTAAATAAAAGAAGTGGAGGCTTTCTTCATCCTTAATCGATCACAACTGTTCAATATAGGGATCCGAAACAGTACGCAATCCGGTTCCATAATGAACTGGAATAAGAAGTGCTTCTTTTCTTAGATAATGAAGAAGTGCTTCTATAGTTTGTCGCCTTCTTTCATTCATGTACGAATTAAGTACTCCATCCGTCCTAAAAAAATGTTCTGGGATGATCGGTGGAGAAGAGAAATATCTCTAATACCCTTAGTATGTCACACATGATTTCCTTAAAAGAAGGGATGTCGCGTGGTTTATTTTCTAATTATGACGCGCTGCATGCAAGCATACAGAGATCTCAGGCAGGCAACAAACATTAGCGCATCTCAATTGGTAATTTGGCGCCAGATCTGGGGGCCAATAGCGTGCCTAAAACTCATAACATCATTTTTTATGGGACAAATTTTAGATCATAGAACATCACTTTTTTTTGGGACGGATGACAGACATGGTGAGAGTTTGATCCCAAAATGAAATGGAATGCATGATATGATCATTGATAAACCTTTAAACCTCTAGTACCCATACAAGTTAGAGTAGCATGCATCGAGGTACAAAATAGAATTAGATTTCCAGACGAATCAAAACGCATGATCGACGTGATGGCCAAATAAATATATTCAGATAATCATGCAATAATCTGAATGTCCTGGTTTGCATGGCAGCGCCCAGATATATTTGCTAATCATACAAAAGTAGCGGCCGCTTATTAAACCTTTCCTTTTGGAAGAACAAATAAACTAATGCCTCCCCTTACACGCAAGCTACTGTTTTTCTGTCTATTTATGCTGCGCCAGGCCGCTAGCCATCAACTCAGCTCAATCCACAACCACCCACTCCATCCCTGCTGTAGAGAGTACAACAACTCCATGCATAGCAGTAGAACCATGGAACAAGTCAAGGAGGGAAGCGCCGCAGATAGCTCATCTGTAGCTATTTCATCTCAAAGCCACCACACCGATCTTCTCTCCAAACTTCCAACAAGAGAGGGTTGGACGGAGCCACTGGTGCTCTACAAGAACTTCTGGCTCCGTCCACGATTGGCTACTAACATCATGCACCTCCAGAACAGTTTTAAAGCTCGCCAAGACGATATCATCATTGCATCGAACCCTAAGTGTGGCACCACATGGATGAAGGCGATCGCCTTCACAATAACCAATCGTTCCAGGTATGAGTTTGGAGATCACCCTCTTCTCTTTCGTCATCCTCAGCAGGTGATTCCATTTATCGAGATCCCTCTTGGCGTGGAGCTGACTTATGTGGATACACTCTCTTCCCCAAGAGTTCTCGCCACCCATATGCCCTTTTCATTGCTCCGAAACTCCATAACTACCTGTGGTTGTCGGATTGTGTACATTTGCCGAGGGCCAAAGGATGCCTTTGTGTCTCGATGGCATTTTGAGAATAAGATTAGTAGAGAATATAGCATCAACGTGGAAGATGCTCTTGACATGTTTCTTGAAGGTTTCTCACCCTATGGTCCTTTTTGGGAGCACTGCCTCGAGTACTGGAGGGAGAGCATCGCAAGTCCTGACAAAGTTCTTTTTCTCAAGTATGAGGATATGACATCAGAACCAGTGAAGTGTGTCAAAAGGATCGCAGCGTTCCTTGGCATCCCATTCAGTATTAAGGAAGAAGAAGATGGGGTGCCTGAGGAGGTTGTGAGGTTATGCAGCTTTGAGAAGCTTAGCGGCTTGCATGCCAATCAAGTAGGAGACATCGTACGACGCGACAACATGGTCCTTGAAAAGTCGGTGTTCTTCAGAAAAGGAATGGTGGGGGATTGGGTGAATCACATCAGCGAAGAGATGGGGAGAAAGATAGATTGCATTGTGGAAGAGAAACTCAAGGGATCTGGCCTTGTGTTTTAACGTGTATCTCATTTTCTCATTTGTCTTGTATGATTATTTGACACACCATTTTTTCCATGTTTGAATGAATAAACAAGTCCATTTTAATATAATTTGTATATGCGCTTTATCACTCTAATCAAGTTTCAAAGCCAATATGGAAGTGGCAAATTGTCTACGGGTTATATTTGTTAAAATATAAATTCGGTAGGTGTGAAGCTTGTCCTCAAATTATACTTGGTGTAGGTGTGAAGCTTGTCCTCAAATTTAATTTGGTAGGTGTGAAGCTTATCCTTAAATTAAACTTGGTAGGTGTAAAGCCATTATCTTGAGCTCAATGAGGCTCGTATTGATCCATGACTCGGCATCTCAAATTATTCTAAAGAGTAATTGCTCCCATCATGCAACAACTTGATAGGTAGGAACAATTTGGTCCAACAACTTGTAAACAGCTAAAATAAATATAACAACTTAACAAATTGGTAGTCAAAACATTGCTAATATGGTAAAAATACGTACTCACCAGTTAGGTGTTAGAATTAATGAATAATCCAACCAGTATACATATAGTAAAATACGTACTCCCCCAGTTAGGCGCTAGTATGACACTACTAGAAAAATGATCTTAGGAGATAGTGTCCGTCATTTTCGGACACGGGTACACCTAGCAACTTCCTCCGTTAGGGGGCTTTTGGGGAAATGTTTGTCTCTGAAAATATTTTTCGGAGATGGGCGTGGTAAGACGCCCGCCTCCTAAAAATCATTTTGCGCTATCACTCTCTAGGGGCTGTCCTCGCTTGCTTGTCATGTTGATCGTGTCCTGTCACCACGTGCATCATGTATCCTTACGAAAACAGAGACCCTACAACTACTGGATGAGCGAGTCTCTGCAGTCAGTGACCCATAACAGCAGGTACCGCGACTTGGCACACCTATCTCCGCTGCTATTTCTGGTAGAGTGCGTTGTGCTATTTATTATCTCCCCTGCTCCCTCCGTTCCTAAATAACTATCGTTTTTTTTGTTTTCATGCCAAAAGTTCGACTAAATTTTAGAAAATACGTATAATATTTGTATATCCAAATAAATTTATTATGAAAATAGATTCGATGATCTATCTTACGATATTAATTTTGTACCATAAATATTAATATTTTTATATATATATTTAGTCAAAGTTGTTTATCGAGAAGCGAAAACGACAGTTATTTAGGGACGGAAGGAGCAGGTAATAAAACCCTTCTTGGGTGCCTGGGTCATCCCCACGTTGAAGGTTCTGACAAATTTCTGAAGTTAGGACGTTCAAAAATTTCGATAGACGTCTGAACTTTTGACAAACCTAAAAAAAGACCCGTTTGAATTTAGTCTTTTGGATTCCGGTCCGAATTGTTCTAGACTTATGGAAAACTTGAAAAATATGACTCATGGCGACCTCGCCCGAGGAATGGCCCGCGGTGGCCACATCCTCTTAGGGAACCAAGAGATCGCCCGAACCGGCGGGGCAACGCCCGTCACGACTGCTGTGTCCACTCCACCCTGCCGGCCAATCTCTCATCTCTCGATGCAAGTTTTTTTTGATATATATCAAGAAAAACAATAGCTTGTACAAAAGAACAACTTGACACAAATGTTGTATATATGCGCATTGAAATGGACAAATACACACTCATAGGACCAAGGCTGGATTTCACATGGCCGCTGAAGATGGCTTTATGGCATACAGACTGAGAAAAACAACTTCTTATTTCTAAAAGCTACTTGTATAAGAGAATAAAGTAAAAAAACTTGTTCCACCAGAATATACCTTTTCTTCTCCTTTTTTATTTTTTTTTTCTATCTCAACCTTCCGCATTCAAATAAACAAAGGGGAGACTACATTTGCAACCTGTACTAGATTTTAACCTTCCGCATTCTCAACCTTCCGCATTTTTAGTATTTAAAGGACCTTTTCCAGAAGCTTTGCATCAAGTTAAATCTTTATTAATCTGTCAACTACATTTACACCTGTACTAGAGTAACATGTAATTAAACAGGTAAGGATATCCAATGATCATTAACAACCTCCATCATGTCATATTCCATATAACTGTCTAAGTGTTCTATTACTATTACTACGATGAAGTAACTCAAGTCAAGTGTTAACTATCCAGTGAACGATGGCGATTCGAATCGATTATTAACCAGCTGGTAATTTGTTCCTCACACAAACCTCACTCACCTGCTAAAGTGAGATATTGGTCACCGAGTCAACTATTCAGGTAAAGTCTCGAGTTTGCCAGGAACCACATGTACCCGGGGGCTGCCCGACTGCTCTTTGGCGTTATCATCGCGCCCCCGTGTCCTACCACACCTGCTCCGGTACAGTGCGTTGCGGGCAATCCACTCGGCCCGAATAATCTCCCAGCTTCGCGGTCGAAAGGTACATTATTCGGCCAGCTAAATGTGAGGCATGCGTTCAACATGACTCGAGGCCCAACAACGGTCGGTCCTTAATCGACACAAACGGAAAACACTACAGTCCGAAACCCTGCAAGTCTCCGTCCGGTCTCAATTTCAGATTAACACTTAGTTATTCTAAGATGACATACTTTTTCAAGCAGATCCAGGTAACCACCAATAGCTCGCAGGTGATAAAAAATCACCCGATTTCTACCGGTCTAAGCAAGCTAAGCATTTCTTGACTGCGAATACCAAGGTAACAAGGATATGGTAGAACAAGGGTAAATAAGGTATAATGCAGCAACAGTTGTAAACAACTCCTAAACGTAATGCATCAATTAAAGTAAAGCATTAATAAAATATTTGCAAACTGGGAGAGAAATGCTCCGGGGCTTGCCTCTTTCGAAAGAGCTCGGGCGGTGGTCTGGGCACTCTGGAAGATCCTCACCGACCTTCTCGTCGGCTTCGGGCACCTCCTGCTCTTGCACCTCGGGCTGCTCTTCCGGCTCCTCGGGAACTGCTACCGGAGTTACTTCTTGCGATCCTGTATGATGCAAATGTATAAGTGCTCATGCCTAGGTGCATTGCAGAGATAACATGAAATGATAATGATGAATGAGATGTAGATGAACAGGTTTACTTTATTGCCTAAAGTGGAAATACAACTCTTCTACAAGGTAGTCTACATCATCCAAGAACATGTACTCGTATACTACTACAAACATTCTCTACCATGCCAAGTCACCCCAGCAATCTAAGATGCTTCAAAGATACACCAAAGCAAATCTTATCAACTAATCTTGCATTAACAAGGTTAATTAAACCCTAGTTAACACTATGTCTGAATAGCAACACTTCTTTTGGTAGCATAGAAAAATCTGATAAAATTACAGTGGCTTACTATCATCTAATATAGCATGCCACAAAAATTTCATTACATTTGAAGTACTAGAACTGCCTACACAAAAATAACAATCTAAGGCCAAAAAATGAGCATAAAAATACTTTATACTATGAAAGGTATCAAACAACAGATTTAGCATTTTTCCTACAATCTACACAATAAACAATCACTATAGAAAAATTATTATATCCATGTTTTATTTATATTTTCCTCTCTATCAAAAATAACAATTATTAACAATAATAAGCACTTGTACTACACATAAAAAATTTTCTACAGAACATATATGGAACATATTTTTCCTAGAAAGTACATTACCCAAAAAGATTAACCAAATAAAAATCATATTTTTCTGAGCTTTCTATGATTTATTACATATTTATCAAGAAAATAGCAATTTCAATGATTAAATAAAAACCCTACAGAAAAGTATTTCAAACTTGACATGCAATATTTTTAGATCATATATCTGGTCCTAAGAAGTCTACCAAAATTTATTTCACAATTTTTGGAGCCAAAATGAGCAAGTTATGGATTTTAGAAGCCTTTTATATCTTTTCTGGAATTCATTTTCAAAATCATTTTGAAACAACTCAACTGAAACTGCTAAGTGCACCTGGTACAGCGTACATGCGCGCACGAGAGGAGACAGACAGGTGGGCCCGGGGGGGAACCGGACCCCACACGTCAGCGGGAGGAGGCAGAGGCGGCGGCAGGTCGAGATCTCGCCGACGGCGAGGTCTCCGGCCAAACGGTGGTCACCACCGTGCTTAGCGTCTCAGCGCGGACCTAGCGGTGCCCTTGATGCGGCCAGAGGAGCTCGGGAAGGAGCTTGCTGTCGCCAATGGCGGAGCGGCGGAGCTGCTCCCCAGCGGTGAGCCGTCTCCGGCCAAGCCAAGGCGCGGGGAAGAGCTCACGAGCACCGGTGAGGTGGTGCGGTGCGGGTGCGCTTGAACAAGAAGCGAGGGGTGGAGCGGAGGGGCGAGCTCCACGGAGCAGTGCGCTCCGTGAGCAACGGCCGAACTCCGGTGAGCCCTTGCGCCGGCGTGAAGGCTTACCACGGCGTGCCGATGCGAGCAGCGAGTGCGGGAGGGCGAAGCGGTGCTCGTGACGCGGTGTAGTGGCCAACAGCGAGCTAGAACGGACGGAATCGCCAACTCCGGCGAGGGCGCACGGTGGCGGTGAGCGGCGCGCGCTGCTGTTGTGCTGCGGCTGTGGAGAGTGGAGGGAAGGAATGGGCGAGTGGAGTGGGCGCAGCGCGGGAGAAATAGACGAGCGCGTGGGGCGTGGGGCCACCGGACGCCACCCGGCCGGCGTCGCCGGCATGCGGCCGCCACGCGGCGCACGACGCCTGCCGCGGTCGGGTGCGTCCGCGCGCGCGAGCGGGAGGGAGATGGCGCGGCGCGTGGGCCTGGGCCGCCGAGGGCGAATTGGGCCGCGGCAGCACGCGGGCGAGCGTGCGGTGCGGCGGCGCGCGCGGGAGAGCTGGGCCGGGCTGGCTTGCGCGAGCGGGCCAGAAGCGAAGCGCCGGCCCACTAGGTGAGAAATCGATTTTCCAATTTTTATTTTCAAAAAAAATTTAAACAATTTCAACTAACAGTTTTAAAATACCATTTTGAGCAAGAAGATGGCTTTTTCTGAAAATGACCCAAAAATGAAAGTTGCTTAGAATTTAATTCTCTACAACTTTTATTAAGGGACAACTCCAAAATCCCAACAGATTTTGAATTGGAGAATAAAAGCTAGATAGGGAGGATTTTTGACCATTTTTCAATAATATTTTTAAAAGCAAATTTTGACAAAACTTTGGTTATCAAAGTTGCTCCAAAAATTGTACTAACTAGTTCTAGGTGATTTAAAATTATAGCCACACATGTTTTAGTAGCCTAACCAATATAATTTGGGTGAAAACATTCTAAACATTATATGCAACAATCATGTTCCACAGAAATGCTTTAACTCAAGATGCACTCTACTTCACATGTGATTATGAATGCAATGATGTATCATGCGTATGATTTGCAATGCTAAATGCTTGCATAACACCAGAGTGTTACAGTTTATTAAGAGTCAAGGGCAGATCCAGCACCAGGGCGACCATGGAGCCCCTCCTAAACTCCTACAAATTCACACCTATTCAAGCTTGGAAGGAGAGACTTGAAATGAAAGATTACGAGATAAGCCCCTCCCGACTTATGTTCCTAAATCCGCCACTGTTAAAGTAGCAGTATGTGGTGAATTAAAACTTAGAGACCCAATAATATTAGTGTCTCGTCCGTGACACAAACTCATGATACAACTATACTCACGCGAGTTAGTTAGTGCATGTCCAACCATGATACAACTTCAATGTAGGCGGAGCCATGGAGGTGATTGATTGAGAATGACGCCGGGAGCCGTATATGGTCGGGCGTCACATTCTTTCATTAGTCATTACCATGTATGGTGAGGCGTCGCATTTTGCACTATCAATTTGCAGGGCCTAGCAATGGCAACCAAATATATCTTCGAGAATTTGGTCTATTTTGGCATTTGGCAACGTAGTTGTTGAGAAGTCAAGGAAATGTGAGCACACGGTGGGGCGTCACATTCTTTCATTAATCATTACCGTGTATGGTGGGGCGTCGCATTTTACACTATCAATTTGCTGGGCCTGGCAATGGCAACCAAATATAGCTTCGAGAATTTGCTCTATTTTGGCATTTGGCAGCGTAGACGTTGAGAAGTCAAGGAAAAATGTGAGCAGGCGGTGGTTGATCGCTCATCATCGTAGCCAAAGACGTACAACAAGCAGCAGGCAAGACGCGCATCCGGCCGGACCTGCCACATCACAGTTTTGCACAGACCAATGTATGGCGCATCCGGCCGGCCGTGGGCTCCGCGGCCGTTGGTGCGCGGTGCGTCGCGTCGTGTCTCTCTCTCGGCCTGGCTTAGAGCGAGGCAAGGGTACGTATAACCCACAGGCAGCACGTCGTGTGTAAGTTTTCGAAATCCCCGCGCACACAACTAAATAGACAGCTCATACAATAACTTGTCTATTTAACTGTTTACGAGTTGTTTAATGTTTGCATATAGTCACGATCAAATATGAATATGATCCTTGTGCACCAGTGTGTTACTAGTTGATAAAAAACAAATCAAGCATAATTAAATTAAATATGATTATAATATTTTAGACTAGTAATCTGGCAACATGATCAAACATAAATATTATAGACAAACCATCAATATGAATAGTATACTAATATATTTATATAAAAAGTCACACTGATACGAGTAACAAACAATTTCCTATAAAAATATAAAAAATATACTAAAGGTTACACAAAACAAAATATATAACCAATATTCAGGTGTAACATATGTTTTATCACTTCTAGAATATAGTCTGATCAAAAGGAACCTAAATAAATTTGAATCATGATTTTTGGATTTGATTTTGATTTTAAATGGATTTTGTAAGGTTGAGCCGATTTGCACATTCTTTAGACAAGGGAAGAAGCTAATAAGGTTTTGCGGTCGTAGCATGCACACGGGATCGACGCTGGCATGTTGATTTCTCGGACCACGGGCCGGAGCCGTCGACTCGTGAGACGACGACCCTGCCTTGGCTGTTGCATGTGAAGGGGCTTTTTGCAAATGTTTTGCCATACAGACGTCTCATTAAACAGCGTTGTACGTGCCCTAGTAATATAACCAGCTTGTTGGCTGTAAGGGTTTTTGCAGCCTTCTCTCAGCCTGCCTATATAGTAGTTAGCTCTTCATCATTAATACATGATCCACTTGTGAACTGATCATAGATCAGCTGGTTGGGTTCCTTGTGGTGAAACCTACCTACCCGGGTTTAAGTCCTCGACTTGGTACGAGTGCTCGCATTTTCCTAGATTTATTCCAGGATTTAACGGCGCTATGCTTTCAGTGGTAGACAACGTCTCCATCGACAGCGAGGCGTCTGTGGTGACTTCGTGAATCTCGTGATCTGCCGGCTCAGTCCTTCAGAGGTGCTTATAAGGGTAGGGTTTGCGTATGTGTGTTCATAGGGATGAGTATGTGCGTTGTGATTGTCTGCGTTGTATTGATAATTCTAAAAAAATATATGGCCCACTTGTCTCTCTCATAGATTTTCTTGGTTCTTATGTCCAAGCCGGTTGTAAGTTTACAACCCGTTTCTCTTCTCTCTCCTGTCCTCTCTCCTCCACCTTAGCATTTAGCTAGCTTACAACCTATTATTATAATTGCTCTTACGACGACACCACTCCATCCGTGCGGTCCTGCATGCATGCTAGTTGTTGTCACACTTGCGCTCGCACTCTTGTTCGCCAGTGCCTAACACCGCCCTAGCTCCCACTGCATTTTAGAATAAGATTTTAAGTGTTATTCTAACTCGTATGAGCATAGGTTATAAGTCTAGCTCACATATAGAAAATATATAGTTAAAGTTGTCCAGAGTTGATAATATATTGACTACCACCCTGTTGTGTCTAGAGCTAAGAAAGGGATCATAGAAAGGAGGTAATTCCACATGTGTAGTTGAAGATGGTCTGTCTTTCTTACGGTATGTAGATGACACAGTTAGTTTTATAGACTATGATATAACTGAACAGGCAAAAAAACAATAAAGTTGTTGCTTTGTGCCTTTGAACAAATTATCATGCCTTAAAATTAATCCACAAAAATGAGGTCTTCTGTTTTGTACAAGAAAAAGAATGTCAGGACCATTATTCACACCTTTTCAGTTGTAATAATGGTTCTTACCCGTTTCACTGCTTGGGAATTTCCATGATCCTTTTAAAAATTGAGAAACAAAGATTGAAAATGATGGAAGATAGGATTGACGGAAAATTAAGCAGTCTGAAGGGTGAACACCTATCAGATGGGGGTAGGCTAGTGTTAATAATTTTTGTCATATCTAGCTTACCCATGTTCATATTGTCTTTTTTTAAAAATCCCAAACGGGTTATTAAAAAGATCAACTATATTACACATATATCTTGGTTTTTCTGGCAGAATTGTAACGCCCCAGAGTCCAAACGGCTCAGATCCACTCTGCACGCTGAATGAACCACACCTACCACCATTCCACTTGCGCTTTCGTCCTCGCTTCGCGTAAAAGGATTAACCCGGGGACGGTGAGATGGACTCTAGAAGCCTTATATGTTGGTCTATCCCACTCTAAACAACCAAGGTGAGACTAAACTCTCCACAATATCTCATAACATTCATATGGGCCACTATGAGCCAAATTCCAAAATGGGCCGAGTGTGACATACACCCCCCTCAAAGAACCCGACGTCCTCGTCGGGCCCAACATACCCACGATCAGGCAAACGATAACCAGGAACGTTCCCTCTTAGCACACGCGACCGTACGCCCAGTGCCGGCACATGTGCCACGCCGTGCACTCCACAGAGCCTACACGCGCAATGAACCCCATGTCCAGCCCCTGGCCCGCACACGCCCGTGGCTGTGAAGGTCGGCTCTGATACCATTTTGTAATGCCCCAGAGTCCAAACGGCTCAGATCCACTCTGCACACGCTGAATGAACCACACCTACCACCATCCCACTTACGCTTTCGTCCTCGCTTCGCGTAAAATGATTAACCCGGGATGGTGAGATGGACTCTAGAAGCCTTATATGTTGGTCTATCCCACTCTAAACAACCAAGGTGAGACTAAACTCTCCATAATATCTCATAACGTTCACATGGGCCACTATGGGCCAAATTCCAAATTGGGCCGGGTGTGACAAGAATGAGCAACATAAGAAGAAATACAGATTAGTTAAATGGTCTATTTTATGTCAAACAAAGGAATAAAATGATCTGGATGTACAAAATATGGAACTATAAAACAAGTGTCTTTTAAGTAAATAGCTTTTTAGATTTTGTGACGAATAAGGAATGTGGAAAATTGCATGTGTACCAAAGTCCCAATCACATGCGTACCTACCATTAGTGTCTACCAACATGCTAAAAATATAGTAAACACACAGTCTCTTTATAGTTAAAGGAGGGTGCATGATTTGTATTACCCCATAGTCTGTCCTAAAGTTCTGAGGATATCTTATATTTTAGGATGGAGGGAGTAAGTTTATAAAAAAAATTAGATAGATTAAAGATGTTGATAAAAAAACAAATGTATTCTCAACTCCTTTTCTTTCTTGAAGGATATATCTCTTGAAATTGACAGTTATCGCTTGCATGTACCTATAACCAGCTTTTTAGAGGTAGTGGTACATGTTTATGTAGAATGCTATTTATTCTGGGATATATTTTAAATCTTAAAAAGTTATTTAGTTTAGGACGGAGTGAGTTTCACCGAACATAAAAGCAATTGAGTCCTGCATGCAACATTTTCTAACCGGTACTACCAATGAAACCGAGTTACGTTTTCTCAAAAAAAAAAAACGAAAGCTGTGTCGAAGAACAGTAGTGTCATGCAAACGCCACAGATTCCAATGCAGCCAAAGAGTGTTGATGAGTGCCTATATATATACGTATAACAATAGAACAAAAGCCACATAGACGACACGGCGTCTACGGCAAGATGGTCACCGACGACAACGGATGCACAAACACCTTCTCCAAGTACGAGGCACTAGCGTCGTCCCTCCCGGCATCCGAGAAGGGCATAGGAAACTTCCCGTATCGGAAGTACGAAGGCTTCTGGTACCCGGAGCACCTGCTGGCGCTGACGCTGGCGATGCGGGACACATTCCTCGCCCGCCCGACCGACATCATCCTCGCCACCTTGCCCAAGTCCAGCACGACGTGGCTTAAAGCGCTCGTTTACTGTGTCGTGCACCGCGGCCACACTACAGCAGGCATGAGATTCCCCGAGTGCCTGCAGCACTCGGGAAAGACCGTTTTGCACTCGGGGAAGCCTTCCCCGGAGTGCAACACTCGGGGAAGCCCTCCGGCTATTCCTCCCACGGGAAAGAATTTCCCCGAGTGCCAAGAACCTTGCACTCGGGGAAGGCTTTCCCGAATGCCGTGCGCGCACTCGGAGAACATTTGACGCCGTTGGCGACGGCCGATGCCGTTTGCTTTTTCTTTTCTTCCCCGAGTGCAAAACTCGGGAAAGAATATTTTTTTTAAAAAAAATATTCTTCCCCGAGTGCCAGTTAGTTTGTACTCGGGAAAGCCACCTGTTTTTTTTTAAAAAAAGTTCCCCAAGTCCCTGGCAGTTTGCACTCAGGGAAGAGCCCTGTTTTTTATTTTTTAAAATTTCTTCCCCGAGTGCCTGGCCTTTTGCACTCGGGGAAGCTATTTGTAAAAATTATTATTATTTGCATGTAAACAAAATGCATATATTTATATCGCAAAGCATAAATGAACAACAATATATCACAAGCCATATTTATATATCACAAGCGACCAAATTTGTACAAAATCTATAATATATTACAAACCACGCGTTCAAGTGACACATTATTCCAAATTCACAAATTCAATTCAATACTGAAAACGACTCCGAAGGCAGCTCATGGCGACGGTCCAATGTGCGGTGCCGGCGAGGGTAGGGACGCCCTAGCGTTCGATCCCGGCGACGGTCTAGGTGCGGATGGCCTGACGTGCGATGCCGGCGACCCTTCGACATGGTTCGACGCCGCCCCGATTGATGCTGCAAAAAAAGAGAGCGGATTGCGTGTGAGTGGCAAGATAAAGATGTAAGTAGTTTAAAGAAAAGTTAGAAATTTCGGCAGCACCTTCCCTGCACGGGGAGGTTTCCAAAACCTGCAATATAGATCCATGATTTATCCATGTTTTACCTTCACGTAATACAGCAAGCAGATTTCAATATGATGACATCAGACTTGATTCGTATATACCAACATGTTCACTGCTATGATTAATTGATAACAACAAAATCAAGAATTCTTTACTTCTGTAAGGACAAGCATCATGCTTTCTTCATCAAGCAAAGTGAAAATAAAACATGTTCTAATTAGCAAGCTACTAGCCGATGCATTTGAAATAATGGAGTTAGGGATGCTGACCATATACCAGAATAAAGGAATGCTGACAAAATCAAAATTACATAGCACAGGCAGAAGCAGTAAGAGTAATGGAGGTAGGGAACACGAACATCTGCTCCTATGTCCTAGTTCCTTGTTGCAAGATTACCAAGTTATAATTTTGTCAGTTTTAAAAGTACAGCAAAACAAGTCTAGCAGCAATGTATAAGCCCAATAGTTGACCCTTCAGTTTAGAAAATATGTATACGATATTCTCTGCAAGACCATGCGGACAGCTCCCCTATATGTTCCAATGGATCAGGGGATTTTATTGTAAAGCATCCAATCCAACATCAGCACTTGTAAGAAGAAAACGCACACTTTGAAAAGTAAAAAAAATGTATAATGAGATCCTCACCAAAGTCGTTGCTTCCAAGTTCAGACCTGTCGATCAGCAGATCCCCTAGGTACGTGCCTGAGGGCCGCAGGCTGCTACTCCTCTCTGATGGCCGCTGCCTACCTCTCAGCAGAATGAGATCCCCTCGGTGCCTACCGGCCTCTCAGCAGCCCGGCTTGGACGGCGGCTCGGGCGAGCAGCAGGGACATCGGCCTGGACGGTGGCCGCGACGGCGCACAGGGATGGCCGCCGCGACGGCTTGACGGCGGCCGCAACGGCGCACGGGGACGGCGGCCGCGATGGCTTGACGGCGGCCGCAATGGCGCACGGGGATGGTGGCCGCGACGGCGCACAGGGCCAGCAGCCGCAACGGCAAGGGATGGGAAGCACGCTGGCAACGGCAGCCGCGGCGGCGGAGCCGAGATGCGGCGGCGGCCAGCACTGGGCGATGAGATGCGGCGCATGGATGTGTGTGGCGGCTGGGTGTGGATGTGTGTGTTGTCCGATTGGGTGACTGCCGATAGGGTTTTTTTGTTACGATGCTGTCAAGTGGGCCATCTAAATTTGCATCACGGGAGTAGGCTGGGTTGAGCGGGCTAGAGGTAAAAAATTCGTTGGCTTCCCCGAGTGTCCTATTCTGGCACTCGGGAAAGATTTTTATTTTTTTTTGCCCCATTTTTTTTGTGAGGCCTTCCAACATCATTTATAACTCTTTGTTCAAATTTGGGATAATTTTGACTTTTTTTGTATATTTCATTAGTTTCTTTTGTTTCGTTGAATTTTTTTTGCATACCTCAAATTTGAACTGCAGGTGCATAAAATAATAGATTTTTTTAGTTCAAAAAATGATATTCATTATATTTGGTGTATATTGAGGCCGTATCCAGGAAATCACGTGAAATATTGAGCGTCTTGTTGACGTAACATGACGAACAACTTGCGCGAAAAGTGTATTTAAATTATAAAAAATCCGAACGAAGTCCGAAATTCACGAAACTTGTCTGGGCGTCGTGTTATCACGTGTAGAGACTATGATAAAAATTGAGAAGGTTTCGAGTAAGTTGCGACGTCGGATACCTAAAACCCAGATATCTCTGTACGTGATCACAAGTTATCACATGCGGAGATGTGTGGATTTTTGGCATCTGACATCGCAACTTAGTCGAAACCTTCTTAATTTTTTATCATAGTCTCTACACGTGATAACATGACGCCCAGACAAGTTTCGTGAATTTTGGACTTCGTTCGGATTTTTTATAATTTAAATACACTTTTCGCACAAGTTGTTCATCATGTTACGTCAACAAGATGCTCGATATTTCATGTGATTTTCTAAATACAGTCTCAACATACACCAAATATGATGAATATCATTTTTTGAAAAAAAATCCATTATTTTATGCACATGCAGTTCAAATTCGAGGTATGCAAAAAAATTCAACGAAACAAAAAAACTAATGAAATATACCAAAAAAAAGTTAAAATTGTCCTAAATTTAAACAAGGAGTTATAAATGATGTTGGAAGGACTCACAAAAAAGGGGCAAAAAAACAAAAAAAAATCTTCCCCGAGTGCCAGGACATGACACTCGGGGAAGAGGCTCTTCCCTGAGTGCTAGGACGCGGCACTCGGGGAAGTTTTTTTTATTGTAACGGCACCGGTGGGCTAGGCCGTCAAGTGGCAAATTTCTTCCCCGAGTGTTGCACTCGGGGAAGAAATGCTTCCCCGAGTGCCGACTTTCCCCGAGTGCCAGGCTCCCCGCGGCACTCGGGAAAGCCTCTCTTTCCCTTCCCGAGTGCTTTTCTTCTCCGAGTGCATTCTAGCCTGGCACTTGGGGAAGAGTGGCTTCCCCGAGTGCCTGACATTTGGCACTCGGGGAAGCATGTGGCACTCGCGGAATTTCGTTTCTGGCATAGTGCCACCACGTGCCAGCGGACGAGCACCACTGAAAGGTCTTGATGGCTAGAGGGGGGTGAATAGGCTTTTTAAAAATTTCTACAAAGACAAGCTAAACAAGTTTATCAATACAACAAATAGCGAGATGCGAGTTTTGCTTAGCCTACGGGGTGTTTGCAAGCCACCTATCCAATTTACAATTCTAGTATATTGGCACTCAACCGCACAAGTTAAACCGAGAAGGAAACTACAACAACAACTAGCAAGCTACACAAAAGAGCTACTCTAGCAAAGCTAACTAGCTAGCAAAGGTAACTAAGAAAATAATACAAGTGAGAGATAGGAGGGTATCACCGAGGGGCGAAGTATTGAGCCAACCAATATGATCAACAATAAATACCAAGACAACCGAACACCGGGATCAATCAATCACAATATGAAAGTGATGACACGAAGATTTATCCCGAGGTTCACGTGCTTGCCGGCACGCTAGTCCTCGTTGTGTCCCTTTTCACCACGTGGTTCGGTGGCTAATCGGTCTCACACCGAGCCTCTCAAAAGGCGCCACAAGAACCTACCAAATGGCAAAAGGTTGCAAATGACACGAGCAATCCACTAATGTTGCCTTTGGCGCTCCGCCGAGGTAGGCACAAACCCCTTACAATCACTGGAGGTGGCCAAGAACAATCACCAACTCTTGCCAACGCCTCCAAGCTGCTCCAAGCCGTCTAGGTGGCGGCAACCACCAAGAGAAACAAGAATCCCGCAGCAAATCAACCACCAAGTGCCAACTAGATGCAATCTCACAATGCAAATGCACTTGGATCACTCAATCTCACTTCGAATATGCAAACAAGCAAGAGAGATGAGTGGGAGGGGAGTTGCTTAGCTCAAAGTGCTCACAAGTATGTCAAAAGTCCAAGAGTTAGAGCCTTGAGCCGGCCAACGAGTATTTATAGACGTACCCCTTCGAATATAGCCGTTAGAAACTTGAAACAGCCGAACTCGCGTTGACCGGACGCGCCGGTCAAACTGACCGGACGCGCCGGTCGCGCAACGGCTATTTCGCGAACCACCGACCGGACGCGCCGGTCGCAACGACCGGACGCGCTGGTCACGACCGGACGCGCTGGTCAACCCTGAGTCGCACAAAACGAACCAGCGACTGGACGCGCTGAAGAAGTGACCGGACGCCACAGTGCCCGCGTCCGGTCGGAGTCTAGTAAGCTCCCTAGACGACCGGACGCGTCCGGTCGCCTGTGACCGGACGCGCCTCGCGTCCGATCAAACAACTGAAAACCGCGCAGACACTGGACACTGACCGGACGCGTCCGGTCACACAGTGACCGCGTCCGGTCCAGCGTCCGGTCATCACTGTGACCTCCGTTCGCTTCCGTTTGATTTCCGTTTGATTTCCGACTTCCGGCGTAGTAGAAAATAGGCATTTCATTTCCCCGAAATCGCCTGAATCCCGCGCTCGCACGCTCGGCGGGAGGGAGAGAGGACCCCAAACCCTCTCTACCGCTCAAACTCCACCGCCTTCGCAAACGTGCTAACACCACCAAGTGTTCTCGTCATGTGTGAGTGTGTTAGCTTTTTCACAATCATTTTTCGAGGCGTTATTAGTTCTATCCAAATGCATATGATCATGAAATGCACACCTAGAGGCACTTAGGAGTTCAATAGCCGCGTCATTCCCCTCTTTATAGTACGGCTATCTATCCTATAATGTAACCACACCCACTAGGTGTCTTGGTTACTAAAACACAACCCTTAAGCATATACCTTTGCCTTGATCACGTAGGGTCGCGTCCAAATCCAAGTGTGGCCATCATGATCACCATGTCCATCTTGCCACCAACCTTGGAATGTACTAATCCTCATGTGCTACATACATCTTAGGCATAGGATTAGTACTTAGGCATTGTCACTAATTACCAACACCAAACATAGAGCTTTCAACCACCCGCTCCTCGCCTCCAGCCCGCACGACGTGGTCCCGTTCCTGCACTCCATCTACGAGCACCACCTCTCCGCGTCGCCTGGTCCGCTCCTCGAAGAGATGCCATCGCCGCGCATCTTGGCCGTGCACGCGCCGTTCACGGCCTTGCCGGCGTCGGTGCGGGAGTCTGCGTGCCGCGTCGTCTACCTGTGCCGAGACCCCAAGGATGCTTTTGTCTCACTCCGTCACTATCTCGACGAGATCAAGGCATCAAGCCCGAGGGGACCGGTAGCATGATGCCGTTCGCCGAGGCGTTCGACCTGTTCTGCGATGGCGTGTCACCCTTCGGGCCGGTGTGGGACAACATGGCCGAGTACTGGAAGGAGAGCGTGGCACGGCCGGAGCAGGTGATGTTCCTCCGGTACGAGGACCTCAAGGAGGACACTGTGGGGAGCGTGAGGCGCCTGGCGGCGTTCCTCGGTTGCCCGTTCACCGACGAGGAGGTAGAGAGAGGCGTCCCCACAGAGATTGTGGCGCTGTGCAACATGGACAAGATGAGGAGCGTCCAGGCCAATCAGGAAGGGATGCACCGGAACAGCCGTTCATGGTTCAAGAACTCACTACGGCACACAGTGCCTTTGCCTAGCGCCTGGGTCTTTGCCGAGCGCTATTTATCGGGCGCTCGGCAAAGGCCACCTTTGCCTAGCGCCGGGCTCTCGGCAAAGAATGCGCTCGGCAATGACTCCTTTGCCTAGCGCCAGGCCCTCGGCAAAGAGAAACACTCGGCAAAGAACGTCTTTGCCAAGCGCCAGGCGCTCGGCAAAGGATAGCACTCGGCAAAGAGCCACCGCGGAATATACCGTCGTTCTTTGCCGAGCGCCCTCCGTTCGGCGCTCGGCAAAGGTGGCTCTTTGCCGAGCGCCCTGCGTTAGGCGCTAGGCAAAGGTGTGTCTTTGCCGAGTGCCAACCTTGGCGCTCGGCAAAGGCACCTCTTTGCCGAGCGCTGACATTTAGCGCTCGGCAAAGAATTTTCTTTTTTTTTGTTTTTTTGTTTCAAACTTTTTTGTCATGCATTACACATTATTTAAAAGTATATGTTAAGTTTTGGTACTTTTTAAATCTTTTTACTATTTATCATTAGTTTATTTGATTTAAATGAATTTCTCCGATAAACGCGTGTTTGAACTGTAGGTGCATCGAATCTCCGAATTGGACGGTTCGAAAATTGATATTCGCATTACTTAGCGTATGTTAAGGCCGTATCCTGGAGCACGCATGAAATATCGAACATTTAGCGCACGGAACACGGCGACCAAGTTGCGCGTGAAGTGCTATTAAATTAAAAAAAAGCAAACAAAGTTCGAAAATCACAAAACTTAGCGAAACATCTTTGGAGCACATGTGGAGGCTATGGTCAAAATTTGGTAGAGTTTCGTGCACGTTGTCACGTAAGTTAGTTAGAAACCTAGACATCTCACGTAAGTTTTTGGTTTACACATTATTCACGCGCAACTTGGTCGCCGTGTTCCGTGCGCTAGATGTTCGATATTTCATGCGTGCTCCAGGATACGGCCTTAACATACGCTAAGTAATGCGAATATCAATTTTCGAACCGTCCAATTCGGAGATTCGATGCACCTACAGTTCAAACACGCGTTTATCGAAGAAATTCAATTAAATCAAATAAACTAACGATAAATAGTAAAAAGATTTAAAAAAGTACCAAAACTTAACATATACTTTTAAATAATGTGTCATTCATGACAAAAAAAGTTTAAAACAAAAAAACAAAAAAAAAGAAAATTCTTTGCCTAGCGCCAAATGTCAGCGCTCGGCAAAGAGGTGCCTTTGCCGAGCGCCAAGGTTGGCACTCGGCAAAGAGACACCTTTGCCTAGCGCCTAACGCAGGGCGCTCGGCAAAGGCACCTCTTTGCCAAGCGCTGAAATTTGGCACTAGGCAAAGAATTTTCTTTTTTTTTCTTTCAAACCTTTTTTTGCATGAATGACACATTATTTGAAATTCTTTGCCTAGCGCCCCCGATCTGGCGCTCGGCAAAGGAGTATACAGCAATTAAACAAATTTAAAAAAAACAAATAAAAAACAAATAAAAAACAAATTTTAAAAAAACGGAAAAGTCTTTGCCGAGCGCCTCCCATCTGGCGCTCGGCAAAGGAGTGTACAGTACTTAAACGAATAAAAAAACAAATTCACAAAAACAAATTAAAAAAAACGAAAAATTATTTGCCTAGCGCCCGCGATCTGGCGCTTGGCAAAGGCACATCTTTGCTGAGCGCCAGATCGTATGCGCTGGCAAAGAGCGTCTCAGCCGGCCAAAATTGAAAAAAAAATCAACGAAAAATTCTTTGCCTAGCGCCCGCGATCTGGCGCTCGGCAAAGGCACCTCTTTGCCGAGCGCCAAATCGCGGGCGCTAGGCAAAGGCGTCTCCTTATTTACATGAACCGGCCAAAATTGAAAAAAAAACAAAACTTCACAGCACAGCAGCCGGCTGCACCCGTCCGCCGCCGCCGCCTCCGCGCCTGGTCGCCGCCGCCGCCGCCGCAGCGCCCGGCCGGCCCTCGCCTCCGCCCCCGGCCGGCCCCCACCTCCGCCCCCCCGCGCCGCGTGAAGGTCCGCGGCGGTGCGCCGCCGCCGCGCCCGGCCGCCGCCGCCGGCCTCCCCCGCGCAGCGGCCGGCCCCCAACTCCGCCCTCGGCCGGCCCCCAACTCCGCCCCCCCCCCCCGCGCCACGTCAAGCTCCGTCCCCGGCCGGCCCCCGCCCCTGCCCCCCGCGCCGTGCGGCCGGCCGCCGCCGCCGCCGCTGCCGCGCTCGGCCGCCGCCACGCCGCGTGCCGCGCCCGGCCGGCCCCCGCCCCCGCCTCCCGCGCCGTGTGCCGCGCCCGGCCGGCCTCCGCGCCGCGTGCCGCGCCCAGCCGGCCCCCGCCCCCACGCATCGTGCCGCACCCGGCCAACCGCCACCGCCGCCCCGCGCCGCGGCCGGCCACCTTCGCCGCGCCCGGCCAACCGCCCCCGCCCCGGCCCCGACTCGCGCCCGCGCCGGCCTCGCGCACCCCGACCGCGACCCCTCATCGGCCGCCGCACCCCGCGTCGTCCGCCACAGGTACGTCTAGTTTGACGTATTAGGAGTAGTAGGCGTAGTAGTAGTGGTAGTTGGAGTAGTAGGAGTAGTAGGAGGCGAAGTCGTGGTCAATGTGGTAGTAGTAGGATTAGTAGTAGGTGTAGTAGTAGTTGGAGTAGTAGTAGTAATTGTAGGTGTAGTAGGTAGTAGTAGTAGAAGGGTTAGGACTAGGAGTAGTAGGCGTAGTAGTGGTAGTGTGAGTAGTGATAGTACTAGTAGTGGTTATACTAATAGTGTTAATACTTGCATATATTCTTCTGCATGGATTGGAAATACATATGTGCTAGTCGGCCATCGTGCCGGTGACGTATTTGTGGTTGTCGGCCATCGTGCCATCTTTTTTTGCAGGTTTGGTAACCTCCCCGTACAGGGGAGGTGCTGCCGAAATTTTTCGTTCTCACTAATTGGTTTTTTTTCAGGAGGGCTCCCGTTGGAGGATAGCTGAAGGAGCACGACTCGGCACTGCCCCGCTAGCCTGTCTTCACCGGCACCTACGGTATGACCCCTCTTTTCGTCACATGTGGACGTAGGTCGCGTTACTCAGTTAGACGTCTCCCGTCCGAAACGGATACGGTTGGAAGTATGCGATCTTTGCATATGTATAACCATATCTGTTTCGGATTGTCCACTTTTTTTGGACAGCCCACGGATGCATAGACGAGGTTAGTTTCTATGGTCTGCTCTGATCCGAGACAGGGTTTGGGCCTCACCTTCGTGTTGTTCTCCGGATACACACTCTCCCCGCCGGGACGTGTATCTGGAGAACAGCGGGGAGGTGCTGCCAAAATTCTGTCTCGGCTCGGAGTAGCCCATGGAAACTAACCTCGTCTACGCATCCGCATGTGGGATTAGGACCTATCCTTACCTATTAGATGGTAGGAACACGAAGTAGATGCACTTGATGTTTATGTTCATCTTTGATATGCATGTTAGAGGATGGATGACCGTGAGTGGATGTATGCGGGATACACAAGTAAGTATGATTTTAGCATTGAATGGGGGCAGAAGACGGAGGCTTTCTTGGAAGGTGCATTTGGCAGTGGTGTGAATAGAGCGCGATTGGCGAAGTGTCCCTGTAGCAAGTGTGCTATTATGAGATATATGTGCTATTGTGATATATATGGTGATGGTGGTGACAGAAGCGATGAAATTGTGATATAAATGGTGTTATTTGTGTTCATGGTGATATCCATTTGATGTATATATATATATGATATGTTGTGTTTGCAGTGATAGAAAGCAAAAAATAAAAAAAACAAAATCTGAGTTCCAGATTTGCCTAGCGCAGCGCTAGGCAAAGAGCCTTGTAGTTTACCCAGCTTTGCCGAGCGCCAAGCTGAAGGCGCTAGGCAAAGATTTTTTTTTTAAAAAAATGTTTCTCTTTGCTGAGCACCAGGCGGGAGGCGCTAGGCAAAGAATTTTTTAAAAAAAAATTAGTGTGGTCTTTGCCGAGCGCCAGGCTAAAAGCGCTAGGCAAAGAATTTTTTAAAAAAATCGGTGTGGTCTTTGCCGAGCGCCAGGCTAGAGGCGCTAGGCAAAGATTTTTTTAAAAAAAATTGTTTCTCTTTGCCGAGCGCCCGGCGGGAGGCGCTAGGCAAAGAATTTTTTTAAAAAAATCGGTGTGGTCTTTGCCGAGCGCCAGGCTGGAAGCGCTAGGCAAAGAATTTTTTTTAAAAAAATTGTTTTTCTTTGCCGAGCGCCAGCCGGGAGGCGCTAGGCAAAGAATTTTTAAAAAAAATCAGTGTGCTCTTTGCCGAGCGCCAGGCTAGAAGCGCTAGGCAAAGAATTTTTTTTAAAAAAATCAGTTTGCTCTTTGCCGAGCGCCAGGCTGGAGGCGCTAGGCAAAGAATTTTTTTTTAAAAAAAACTCAGTTTGCTCTTTGCCGAGCGTCTTATTGGAGGCGCTCGGCAAAGAAAACGTCACGCCGTGACTACCGCCGTGACCGTCGCTTTTCTTTACCGAGTGCCGCCTAGGCGCTCGGCAAAGACTTTGCCGAGCGCCCGATAAAAAACGCTCGGCAAAGGAGGCTTTGCCGAGCATTTCATTGCCGGGAGCCCTTTGCCGAGCGTTGCGCTCGGCAAAGCCTTTGCCGAGCGCAATTCGGCCTTTGCCGAGCGTCTCAGGTGCTAGGCAAAGCCACAGTCTGCAGTAGTGACTCCGCCTTCTTTCGTAAGGGGGAGGTCGGGGACTGGAGGGCGCACATGACGCCGGAAATGGCGAGGAGGCTGGATGGCATCATGGAGGAAAAGCTGCGAGGATCTGGGCTCTCCATGATCGACAAGCCATGATCGATCATATATGTGTGGGTCAGGTGTGGATCGGCGGATCGCCTTCTGTACTTTCAAATGTGTCCTGCTTCTGTTGTTTCTATATGGCACATATGGGCATCGGCTCTGATTGCCTTAGCCCAGACACGTTGTGGCTCCGTTGCCACACGGTAGACGTGCCTTTGTTTTGGGCCTTTTGGGGGACGCACCTTCTTAGGCCGAATAAAAGTCCCACATCCAATACGTCATATGTGATAATCAGTGTCGAGTGGAAGCCCCCATCACTGCCAGAAATAATATCAACAGAGGTTAAGCGGCAGAGGAGGAAGAAAGGGCTTCAGTTGGGGTTTTTGTACTCCATCGCTATCACTGTTGGGTCAACCAAAAACTGTCCCTAATGATGCATCTTCACTTACGGTTCACGCTGAACGCAATGACGATCAACATCACTGCCGGTTTAGACAACAACTGGCAGTGATGTGCATCACTGCCAGTTTATAATATTTGTTCTGCTGCACTAGTTTGTAGTACTTTTCAGCGAATGAACGGTGTTTTTCTCTCACAACATTTCAGCATAAGCATCAGCTAAGCCAAATTTCAGCATAAGCGAAGAGTGTTGTCCGTTCATACGTCAATGTCGATCTGTCTCTGACCCGAATAGACCCAACTGTTTGGCATTAATGTTCGAGGTAACCACTATTGATAATATACACCTACCGACGCTGCCAGTAGATAATTTGCTTTAATCCTGATCGGGTAATTAAGACATTAATTTGTAATCAAATCCTGGTTGAGGTCATAAAAATTAATGCATTAATGTGCAGTTAAATGCTCAACAAATGCTGGCCCGTAAATAACAACAATAATGACCTTAATTGATTAGAAATTATTTAAAAGATTTAGGATACAAAGACCTTAGAGTAAAATTAATAAAATTAAATATACAATAACAAAGACCTTAGAAAACATAGGAAAAACTTGCCTCCAATACATGATGCTCAAGGCACCAGTAATCACAAGTGGTGCAAGGGACTTTGCACCTGCTCTCTCATCAACCCTTTCAATGATGAATATAGCCATGACAGAAGTGAAAGCAATCGTCATCTAGAAAAAGAAAACAATTATGTCAACCTTCAGCACATTAAAAAATCTAGAACATCTCCTTTGGTTTTCTTCTATCTCTGTTTTGTTACTGAGCAGGTTTTTCTCCTTGCTTTTTAGGTCCTTGTACCTAAACCTGTTCTTTCTTTATTTTGTTAATAGAAATTGGCATGATCTGGTGATGGTTCGTTCAGGGGGAAAAACTAGAACATGAGTAATGATAAAAATGTAAGATGATACCATTTAATATGTTGAGGAATATTAGGTATCTGATCCTAGTGAGTAGTGAAATCAAGGACAGTTGGCCTCTCCATGATTTCGATGCCAAAATTCCCATGATTCTGGTACATTGCACACAACGAAACTATGGGACTCCTTAGAACTAAACACAAGTAGGAACTATGGGACTCCATGGAACATAAGGCAAAGACGTAAGGTAAAGCAAAAGAATAAAAAGAACTCACTGGCAGTCTGTCCCAAACTAGCGTGGCATCATTTGGGTTGAGATGGTAATAGGAAGAACCAAACCCAACAGCAGTGACGCCGGCAAAGAACAATGTCCAACTCCAGAGCTCCCCCTGCGAGCTGGCAGCAAGATTACCATCAGAGTGCTTTGAATCTCTACTCAGAACAGGAGTGAAACAGCTATGAGCAGGTGTTCAGCACCTTAGCCTGAAATAGTTTTTGTAGTGGCACAGGATGAGCCCCGTGACGCCAACGAACAAGAAGGGGATGTTTGATAGCACATTCAAGGTGTTTGGGATCCCGCAGCAGAGATGAAGGGTGACACCAAATTTCAGCATGGCAACAATTTTTTTTAGATAAATAAACTCAGTATGGCAACATGTCCGTGCCATCGGTTGACTATCTGTATCATCAGTATCGACTGGAGCGTACAAGCATTTGATCCAGCTACCAGTTCAATTATCCAGTAGCATCAAAATAACATGACACAATTCTGAATTTCTGAAAGTAGTGGCCAATTTACCAGCAAACGCACCGTGCAGTATGACAAGTGAGAGCACGCCGATTTACCGAGTTTGTTTCCCCCTTTTGAACTCAAGTTCATCGGTTGGTTGAGATTCCATTTACTATGAATCGAAGAAACAGATAGCAAAATCGGCAGGGCACACTGGGAATTCAATACGTAGATAAGCTAGGCACATGCTAGGCACTGAGACGCGGCCGGGGCGTGGGCAAATTGAGGCACGCACGGGGGGTGGTGGTGACAGGAAGAGGGTACACCGGTACAGTACCTAGGAAGAGGGTGCGCTGGTCGGCGAAATCATGGTAGGCCTCGTTCTGCGGGATGGCGGGCGTGACGAGCATGAGGACGACGAAGATGGCGGCCGCCACCGCCCGGAGCCGCTTCTGCTGCTTCTCGTGCTTCTTATCCGCTTCTTCAGCTTCGCGTCCGAATCCAGACCACCAAATATATATCTCAGCTCCAGCTTCTCCATCGTAAAAAAAACACAGAACTCTCCCGTCCTCTCGCTCTTCGCTTTGTCCCTCCCGAGTCCTGACGCCATCCAGCAGCGCGCCGCATCCCTCCTCCTCGTCCTCCGCTTCTTCCTCCGCCTCCGCCTCCTACTCCTCCTCCTCCTCCCCCGACGCGGCACTGAGGGCACGGCGCGGCGGCACTGGGGCGAGCACGCCCCCTGAGGGCGGCGCGGGCCGAGCACCCTCCCCTCCCCCCGCGTGGTGGCGCGCTGGCGCCCCACAGGCGAGCGCGCCGCGGTACCAAGGTGCGGCCTCTCTCCCTTCCTCCTCCTCCCTTCTTCTCTGCCTGCTGTGTGAAACGGAGCACCCAAACCCTAACTTTTCTCAACCTCTCAGGTACTCAGATGTGCTTCGCTTTTCTTTTCTAATTTCATTACCAATTTCCTTTGCTGAACCCTCGCATTTTGTATGCACCGTACCTTTGCTTGTCTCTGATTACTTTTCATGGTCTGTGTGAAGTGTTCCTGAGAAAATACACTAATAGTGTTCAGGCAGCACGCTAGAAATGTTGCATATAGAAACAATTTTTAACTCACCCTGCATTGATTGGTTGAGATTGCCTGGACAATCAGTCATCGTTGATTAGTGATGGAATATAATTAAGTTACCTTGTGCGCTGTCGTACTATAACTATCTTCGTTGCTAACATCCTAATATTAATCCTATATGAAATTGCACTATTGTGGAAGGTGTCTCTTCCACCAGGTAATCCTAAAATAAATTGAATATTCTTTTTATCATTCCTGTTAATACCATTGACTTGCTTGCTTATTGTGAAAACTGCATTTAATTGATAGAAACCATGGTTAATGCAATTACCAACACAGCTCCTGCGTCAGACATTTAGCGTTTCCGAGTAAAACATGTCCCTGTTAGGCAGCTGCTATGCTTTACCAATTCAGTTCTCTATGCAAATGCCTTTTCTCAAATTCTGTACTCATTTCTAACAACATTAAGATAGCTGTCGGGGGCATTCTGCACTACAAAGAGAGGAACTATTGTTTACACAATTATGGTGCCCCTCTTGACTTTTGTTGGGTTAGTGTATCATTCTTTGTTTCTGAGTTTTAGGAACAAATATGATGCTTCATATCATGTTTTGACTGTGACTATTAGGAGCACACGATCGCTACCAATTAGTAGGCCAAATCAGTTAGTGTCGGCCAAGGAATCCCTTTTATAATGCTATGGTATTTGGTCGGTCTTGTCATATATCTAAAGGATGAATTATCCATGCGCTAGAGTGCTACAGAGATAAAGGATCCTCCTTCATTTTTGTCGGTCCCTGTATCGTTATCATTTGGGAGGTCCGCTATCAGATATAGCACCTCATATCATGTTTAGACAATATTATTTTGTGCAAAATAGACTTTTGATGACCCTAGGGGCCATGTTCTCAGTATATGCTAAATATAAACCATGTGATTTTACGTAGTTGCCTATAATTTTGGATTACAGCATGACGTGTTCGGTCTTTTGGCAGGAGCAAAATTGACTAGGTTGTTCCCGCTTTTGGTACCGGACAAGCTTCAGCTAATGCCATGACATGAAACTGTAACTATGGGACATGGATAACACACTTATTTTGCTCAAGTCACCTTTGGATGGCTCATGTGCTTGGGGATTTTCACGTCCTCGAGGATTTGAGAAAAGTACTGAAATAGAAAAGCAATGGGACAACCTTAGTTGAACTCTGTGATCGACCGAATGGAGATGATGCGTTTGTACAGGGTGCTGCCACAGTCAAAGTGTGATCATCGAAACACGTTCCAACATGCCCAGATAAATTTTACAGTGTCCTGCATTGACTTCTGTTTCATATAATTGAACTACGCTGTTACCTCTCCAGAGCTTGGCTCTCAGAAAATAAATGACTGCCAATAAGCATGTTATTCCCTTTTGTTACGGATGGGTTCCAAAGATGTGTACCTGATTTTCATTCAGAGCCAAACTCTATTTTCTCATGTTCCATGGACAGTGTCAACTCAGGAAAAAAAAGAAAGAGGATGTGTTATCACATTCAGTTTACTTCTTCAATGTTCATTGTATGAACCTATTTTCGATTTCAAAGGTACTTCTTCCAATCCAAAGTGTTAGTATTGTGAAGGCAAAAAGTCTTACAGTTTGTTGCAGGAGTGCTTAGTATTAATAGATAACCTTGAAAATGTTGGGATAAGAGAGGGATTAAAACCTTTTATTGCAAATTATTGGTAGAAATCATTCAGAGATGTTTTAAACATTTATAGACTGACTCCTTTTCCCCCTTTCTGTTCATCCATCCACTCTGTATGCATCCATGCAGGAGCTACAGATATGTAGCTGATCACATATTGCTGTTCTTCTAGCCATGCTAATTTATTTAGATAGGGTTACCTGTGAAGCTCTACATTTCATAGAACTTAAGAGATTTATTTCGCTTAAGTTTTACCTTCTGAAGTCAAATAAATTCGCTTACGTTTCTCTACAACTGTCAAACATTAGCTTTTATAAATTGCAAAATCCTCATACTTTGTTGAGTATATGGTTATTTACATGCCTGCTGCCATTATTTTTCTTTTCACTTCTTCCATAAACATGCCATTTCTGCTATGAATATACGGTCACTTTATTCATTGTGCTATCACATATCGTCGTTCCTCTAGCCATGCTAATTTATTTAGATAAGGTTGCTTGTGAAGCTCAAAACTTATTAGAACTTAAGAGATTTGTTTCGCATAAATTTTTCCCTTTTGAAAATAAATTGATTCACCTACATTTATGTACAACTATGAAATATTGGCTTTTATAAATTGCCTAATCCTCATAATTTGTTGAGTATATGATTATTTATATGCCTGCTGCCATTATATTTTCCGCCTCTCTTTTTTAAAACACATGCCGTTTTTGCTATGAATATGCGGTCACTTTTCGTTGTTCTTTTGCCTCAGCTAACCATCGTGACATCTGCAACATCACAACTGCCTTCGAGAACCATAGCTGTAAAATTGTTCACTGGGACCTTGCTGCCGCAATATACATACACTTTTGCATTCAATGGAACTCAAATCATCCACAAGTTTGCCTGGGAAGCTCACTGTCACGCGTTAGGTTGTTCATATTTCATCTGATTAGCACCACTTACATTTGAGGAACATATATGTATATCTACTGTTATTTCAACCAAATTGCTGTCATATCCTGTTGTAAGTGCCCTCATTCACGACTGCACCATCCAAATTGCCTTTCTTCCGATCCACTCTGCTCTGCCCATACATGGTTGCTATTTACTGCTTAATGGACAATTGCTATGCCATTTTTAGCTTCCTGAACTAAATTTGTTATGGTTATCCCTTTGAAACCTACTTTCATTTTCCCTGTACATGAATTTTCCCATGACATTGTGTCCACGTCATTCATCTAGCTTACCTCCTCAGTTACTGCTTATTGTTTGCTTCATTGTTCGGCACAAGTCGTTCACCTGCTTAATTTTTTAGGCATGCTGCTTCTCCTTTTAATGCTTATCTCCTCATTTTATCTACCCTGATAATGCTACCACTCTATGTCCCAGACTAAAATTTTTTGCCGTCGCGCGCAAAGGCGCGCGCCTGCTACTAGTTATATATATGGAATGAAACCCTAGCCCACTCCACAATCCCCACTCTCTCTCTCACTCAGCCGTCACAGCACACGCTTCTCTCTTCTCTCCCTCCCTTCCTCCCTGAGCACTCTCTCCCTCCCTCCCACTTACCAGATCCAATTGCTGTGCAAAGCTACTTATAAATGAGGGCTTCCTTCGCGGCAGTCGCACACGGCACATAACTAGAAGTTAGAGCACGGCGGCCGGCGGCGGCGCCCCTCCCTCCCTCACTCTCTCAGGCCCCTCCCGGATCCTAAATCCGGAGGCGCGGGCTATGAGGAGCCCAGATCCGGCGGTGCGGGCGTGGCCGAGGTGCCGCTCCTCCGGCATCAGCTCCCTGGACGGTGGCGCTCCTCCACCTCTTCGTCAGCTCTGGCGTTGGGAGGCCGGGGGTGGGCTCGCTAGGCTTGTCCATGTTTTTTTTTGTTTTTTAATTTGATTTACTGAGGTGGGCATTTGACCTGCCTCGGTAAATAACAATTAACCGTGACCTTTAGACCAAGGCGGACGTGATGCTTGCATCGGTTAATCCATTTCGCCCGCCTCGGGTAAAGTTTCTATAGTAGTGTTTATCTATTGCAAGACTACGAGGGAAAGGATATGATGGGTCTTCTAATATGAGAGGTGAATTCAATGGTTTGCAAAAACAAATCCGTGATGAAATCCCAGATGCTTTCTATGTGCATTGCTTTGCTCATCAGGTGCAACTAGTAATTTTGGCTGTTTCAACTTGTTCCTCGTTCTCTGATTTGTTCACCTATGTGGATTTGATTGTGACTAGTGCTAGTTCATCTTGTTGAAGGAAATATAGCTTAATTGCTGATCAACATAATACCATTTTGGAGAAATTGGATTGCAGAGAGATTTTTTCTAGGAAAGGGAAGCATCAACGAACTAGCTAGCTTGGTTAGACCCAGTGATACAAGATGGGGTTCTCATTTCACCACATTACTCTGTATTGAGAACATGTGGGATTTTGTGACGAGGGTATTGTCTATGGTCCATGGGGACGAACACAATCCTGGTAGAGCAGCTAGTTTGTTGAAGAAAATGAAGAGCTTGACGTTTGTTTTTAATATGAAGTTGATGTTTAAAGTGCTTCGTACTACAAATGAATTATCCCTCTTACTGCAAAAAAAAATGGATAAGAGTATTGTCCAGGCCATGTCATTGCTTGTTGATGTCAAAACACATTTGGTAAACTTGAGAAATGTGGTTGGGCACCATTATTTCAAGAAGTCAAAGACTTCTGTGTTGCAAAAAAGATAAAGCTGCTAGATTTCAGCGAGTGTAGACCAAGATGGGGTCGTTTAAGACTTGATAATGGCTTGATAACTAATGAACATCATTATCGTGTTGATACTTTCTTGGCTGCACTTGATGCTATTCTCACAGAGATGGATCATCGCTTCAATGAGGCATCATCAGAGGTACTTGTTTGCTTCTCTTGTCTTGATCCAAGAGATTCATTCTCTATGTTTGATATTGATAAGATTGCTCGTCTAACAGAGGTCTATGATCAAGATTTTTTCACTTGCTGATCGGTCAAATATAAGGGATCAACTTGAGACATTCACGTACTATACATGTGCAAAGAGTTGATGCTTTCAGATATTGTGATGATTTGCAAATTTGGCCATGAAGTTGGTTGAAACTAAGATACGTCTTGGTTTTCCATTAGTCTATTGCATCATTGAGCTAGCATTGCTTCTTACTGTAGCAACACCATCAGTTGAAAGAACCTTCTCAGCTATAAATGACGGAGGCGATTGATTGAGAATGATGGTGTAGCCGGTGTATATATGGTGGGGTCGGCTCGTGCTCAGGCTCCACGTCCGCCATGAAGCACTTGAGCAAGGGATGATAGCTCCCCATGCTGGAGTTGGAGTCAGAGGATGTCTCTATCTCTGACTTAATGAGGTCGTGGATTGGGTCTGTGATGTAATCCACCATCCCGATGAACTCGCTGTCTGTGGGAGGAGGACGCATGCATTGAGCCGTGAGGTCAGCGATGATCCCTGCGGTGCCGCGTAACCCAAATGGGAATGCTGCCGAGGCGTCCCGAGCGAGGATGAATGGGGAGAGCGGGTCTCTGCCAGCGAGCTGCACCATTACGTTGGCGAAAGTGAAAGCGAGGGCAAGCAAGTTTTCCTAGGACGGGCGGGGTCCTAGGTAAACGACAAGCAGGTGCTCCAGCTTCCTGAAGTCGAAGTTGAGAGGCCGGTTGTACTCCGGAGCACGAATCTCCGGAGTGTCGAGCTGCAGCTTCTCGAGCGCCCTGACGGCGGTGTCGAGGCCGGAGGTGGGAGAGGGCTGAGGGGCAAGAACCCTGGCCAGCTCTCCCACGTTGGTGATGACAAAATCCTAGCTTCCAAAGTGCACGTGCGCGCCGGGGACCTAGCCGACGTCGTGGATGGCTATCCAAAGCCTGATGGAGAGAGTGACGAAACGCGCAAAGCCCCCTACCTGGCGCGCCAACTGTCGGTGTCACGAAACCACTGGCTAGTAAACTTGTGTGATTGCGCGTTTAGGCACGGATGGTTAGCTAAGGTGGGCATAAGGAATTATACTGGTTCGGGCGGAATGTCCCTACTCTAGTCACGGCATTGTGTGCTACCCGCTATTTGATTAGTTTGTAGTAGGGTTACAAACTGACGAGAGAGGGAGAGAGCTCCCAAGTCTCTATGGTGTGTGTGATCGCTATTGTGTGCTCGTGAACTGTTGAAGTTCCGAGAGCTCCCCGAGAGGGGTCCCAAGGCCTCCCTTTTATAGCTCAAGAGGAGAGCCTTGGGGTACACGATGAGGGAAGAAGGAAGAAGTACAGGAGGGGGAGCTTTCGTATTGGCGTCGCTTTCCTCCTACAGGCGGGCCCCACCGACCCTGTCGTCGAGGCTGGGCGATGTCCCCCCACGTCGTCGTGCCGCTGCCAGGGATAGCGATGACGGTGTACCGCCCGCTTGGCCGTGTCGTGCGGCGTGGCTTGCGGAGCCCTCCACGGTCTCTTTGCAGGGTGCTGTTCCTGGTGCAGGTGGCATTGTGCCGGTCCGCCCAGCACTGCACAACATGGCACCGTGGCGTCGGTTGTACGTCCACCGAGCTGAGGGGGGACAGCCTAGGCCCTCCATGGGCCCCTAGATGTCCCCCACCTGGCCCTCGTATTCGTCCCAAGGCGTGAGTTAAGGCAGAGGTCCCTCCTAAGGGGTCTGGCGAATCAGAGCCCACGCACCGGTCATCAGTTGAGGCGGAGCAGGCGTGCGCGCAGTCGGGCGAGACAAGCCCCGCTCCGCAGCCATCGGGCGAGGCGAGGTGAGCCCTCCACCCCTCGGGCGATGCGGATCCTACGCCCCTAGGGGTCAGGCGAGGCGGAACCCACGCCCCCGTTTTTGGCGGCCCAAGACTAAGGCTCGGGCTATCACTTGTGAGCCTGGCCCCCTTCACGATGGCCCACGGCTCGATTTGGGGCCGTGCCCTTAATCGCCTGGATTGGTCTTAACTGGCACCGAGGCTGTTTATCCGAGCACCCTAATACTCGTGCCCGACAAGCATCAATGTGAAAGATGCTCTTGACATGTTCTTTGAAGGTTTCTCACCCTATGGTTCATTTTGGGAGCACTGCCTCGAGTACTAGAGGGTGAGCATCACAAGTCCTGACAAAGTTCTTTTTCTCAAGGACGAGGATATGATGTCAGAACCAGTGAAGTGTGTCAAAAGGATTGCAGCGTTCCTTGGCGTCCCATTCAGTATTAATGAAGAAGAAGATGGGGTGCATGAGAAGGTTGTGAGGTTATGCAGCTTTGAGAAGCTTAGCGGCTTGCATGCCAATCAGGTAGGAGACATCGTTCGACGCGACAACATGGTCCTTGACAAGTCGGTGTTCTTTAGAAAAGGAATGGTGGGGGACTGGGTGAATCACATCAGCGAAGAGATGGGGAGAAAGATAGATTGCATTATGGAAGAGAAACTTAAGGGATCTGGCCTTGTGTTTTAACGTGTATCTCATTTTCTCATATTGTCTTCTTGTATGATTTGGAACACCGTTTTTCCATGTTTGCATGAATAAAGAAGTCATCCATATTTCAATTTGGAAATATAATTTGTATATGCACGCTCTATCTTGTTTCAAAGTAGATATGGAAGTGGCAAAGTGTCTACTAGCTTACTGGTTATATATTTGGTTGAAGCTTATCCTCAAATTAAATTTGGTAGGTGTGAAGCTTGTCCTCAAATTAAATTTGATAGGTGTGAAGCCGTGATCTTGAACTCGATGGAGCTCGTATTAACTCCATGAGACAACATCTCAAATTGTAAAATGTAAATTTCGTCCATCATACAACAACTTGAAAGGTGGATGCAATTGATCCAACAACTTGTAAACTGCTCAAATAAATACAACTTAACGAATTGGTGCACATAAGGCCCAAACATTGCTAGTATGGTAAACTATGTACTTACCAGTTAGGTGCTAGAATTAATGGATAATTCAACCAATATGAACATCCCAAATAAAATCTAGGTTTTAGTGATCATTTCATCCAGTTAGTTCACCAATGTATCTCTACTACTAACCTCTCTGTGATCATCAATGGTGAACCTTCTCCTGCTATTCATCCTCAGAGGCATTAGACAAGGTTGTCCCCTTTCTCCCTACCTTTTTGTCTTAGCTGTTAATGAATTATCTATCAGCTTGCAGAATAATATGGATAACCACAACATCAGGGGTGTCACTCTGGGGCCTGACTGTCCCAAAATTCATTCGCTCCTTTTTGCTGATGATCTAATCATTTGTGGTCAGGCTAATGTTAACGAGGCTAACACCATTAGGTCAATTTTATATGATTTTTGTAATTCTTCAGGACAGACGCCCAACCTTTCTAAATCTCACATTCTTTTCAGTACTAATGTTGATGAAACCAGCAAAATGGAGGTAAAATCTATCTTGCCTGTTAATGACCTTGCTCCTAATTCTATTTACCTAGGTCATCCGCTGATTTTTAACCATAAAGACAGAAACAAGGCTTACAACTTCATCCTGACCAAGTTTAAAGCTAAGCTTACCACTATTAAAGCCAATAAACTCAATCATGCTGGTAGACTGGTGTATATTAACTCTGTTCTATGCTCCATACCTATATATTACATGTCTACTGTTCTTTTCTCTAAGCGTTTTATTGGAAAAATAATCTCTATCATTAGAAAATTTTGGTGGGCTGGCGTGCAAGAAGAAAATGCTACTACTCCCTTTCATTTCAGATCTTGGGATGATTTGTGTAAACCAAAAGACAAAGGAGGTCTTGGGATTAGGGATGTTTTCAAAATCAATAAAAGTATTTTCATTAATGCTGCTTGGAACATTGCTACTGATAAAAATCCTTTCCTGTCTTCTATTCTCAAAGCTAAATACTATCCACGTTCCTCATTCTGGACGGTCAGCAAGCAAAATTCCACAAAATCAGTTTTCTGGTCATCGGTTTTGCAGGTCAAACATTGGCTCCACAAATACTGTATTTTACAGGTTCACAATGGTAACTCCAGTATTTGGTCCTCACCCTGGTGTGATGTCTGAGAAAACATACACGATCACTTAAAGCTTCCTGTAACGGTCCAGCAATTACCTAATAACATCTCTGATCTTTGGACTAACCAATCCCAAGCTTGGGATACTGATCTTATTGCCAGAATATTTGATGAACAGGCTACAGATTGCATCACTGCCGTACAGGTGGTACCATCACAGGAAGCAGACAAACTCAGATGGACGACATCAAAAGCTGGGATATGCTCTTCTAAAGAAGCTTTCTCCGCTCTTGATAATAACATGCAGGTCCAAGTACCTCAACAAGGTACCAGAAGCATCTCTGATTCTGCTTTGCAGATCTAAACTAGAGCATGGAAACATAAAAAGCCCTCACCATGCATCAAAGCTTTTGTTTGGAGACTAATAAGAAGAGCTCTTGCAACCGGAGAACGAGCAGGAAATAGATCAACCAAAATTGATAAACATTGTTCAGTATGCAAATTGATTGAAAATGATTGCCACCTTTTTCATTCATTGCAGCTTTGCGAGAGCAGTCTGGTTCTCTGCCTCGCCTCCTTTGCTCACCTAACTCTTCCACAGGAACAAGATGGAGCCCAAAACATTTTGTCAACAATCATTAATACAAACACAAATGATGTTGAATTTCAAAGAATCATAACAACTCTTTGGTACATATGGAAAGCGAGAAATGATGCTCGCTTCAATAAATCAAAATGGTCAGTTCTGCAGGTACATTATGCAGTTGCAGCAGACATGAAGATTATTGCAGACGGTGAAGATCAAACCACCCCTGATAACAATCAGGTGGTACATGAAAACCTACAAGAAAATGCTTCTCTTGCAGGAACACATTCAGATCAAGGATACGGCGGTAGCAATGATCAACAAAATCATGTGATTATAGATCATTCTAGTGGCTGGCCAAGCCCACCACACTTCAAGTGTCTGATGCCGGCTGCTTTGCCTGGCATCAGATGCTACACAGATGCAGCAATTGCTCCCGATAATCCTTTGCAGGTAGCAAGAAATGCAGGCTTGGGAGTATTCGTCGTCGACACTCGTCCACAATGTGCCTCAACAGTCTACTTAAAGGCTGTCAAAAAGAACTGCAATTCGGTGGTCATGGCAGAAGCAGCGGCCTTATCTCTTGGTGCCCAGATCATCAAAGCTCTGAGGGTCATCCAGTCCTACTTCTTGACTGACAACCAACAACTTGTCACATTCTTCAATGGTGCTGATCATTCAAACTCACCTCGCTGGGACATAAAGCCAATTACTCAGACTGTCAGCAACATTATCTCAGCAAATCGAGGAAGAATCCTCAAAGTTGACAGGAAGCTGAATACAACTGCTCAGATTTTAGCCCATCAGGCTCGCCTGCTGGATAATACAAGCTCATTTGAATTTCAGGCATATTGTAATAATCCTCATCATGTGTCCAACTGCCCTATGCTGGCAGCCATAAACAGTGTAATTGGTGATTATTTCACCCTCATAGCAGCATCCTGCTGCTAACTAATAAAGTTGCCTTTTATCAAAAAAAAGCCAATATGGAAGTGGCAGTGTCTACTGGTTATATCTGGTAAAAATTAAATTTGGTAGGTGTGAAGCTTGTCCTCAAATTATACTTGGTAGGTGTGAAGCTTGTCCTCAATTTTCATTTGGTAGGTGTGAAGCTTATCCTCAAATTAAACTTGGTAGGTGTGAAACCATTATCTTGAGCTCAATGAGGCTCGTATTGACTCCATGACTCAGCATCTCAAATAATTATTTTAAAGTGTAATTGCTCCCATCATGCAACAACTTGATAGGTAGGAACAAATTGGTCCAACAACTTGTAAATAGCTAAAATACATATAACAACTTAACAAATTGGTAGTCCAAACATTGCTAATATGAAAAAAATATGTACTCACCAGTTAGGTGTTAGAAATAATGAATAATCCAACCAGTATAAATATAGTAAAATACGTACTCCCCAGTTAGGCGATGGATAATCCAAACAGTATGATACTACTAGAAAATGATCTTAGGAGATAGTGTCAATCATTTTCGGAAGCGGGTACACCTAGCGACTGCCTCCATAAATGCTTAGGGGGCTTCGGGAAAATGTTCGTCTCCGAAAATAATTCTCAAAGGTGGATGTCCTAAGGCGTACGCCTCCTAAAATCATCGATTAACGGAGGCAGTCGTCTTAGGATGTCCATTTCCGTAAATTAATTTTCGGAGGTGGGAATTTTAAGGCGAGTGCCTCTGTTTATTGATGACTTTTTGAGGTGTTTGTAAAATAAATTTACAGAGGCGGGTGTCTTAAGATGTCCGTCTCCATAAATAATTCCATCAAAAAATAATTCATAACTTTTTCATATGAATTCGGATGAAGACAAACTTCGTATCAAAATTGTAGCTCTCAATACAATCTACAACTTTGTATTTGAAAAGTTTTTGAATTCAAACTGTTTAGAGTCCCAAAATATTATTGTAAGTTCATAGATTTTGAAATTTGAAATTTAAAATTATCAATTAATCTCAGATGTTTGACATCATCTATACAAAAGTTATAGTTCTCAACACAGTCTACAACTTTGTAGTTGAAAAGACTTTTATTTGAAGTCATGTAGAGTCCCAAATATGTGTTCTAATTTATAGATTTTGAAATTCAAAATATAGAATTCCTAAACGACCATCTCGACATGGCTGACGCCGACGACTATCTCCGGACGGAGCTTGACTGCAAGAACATCGCGCGAGGATGCGCAGTCGTTGGGCCCGTCGTCGTGGCGGCTTCGAAGAGGAGGTTTCATTGGGAAGACGTCGCGGACGAGAAAGAAGGAAAAGACCAAATGGTATGCAATATAACGTGTGGCAGGTGGGTAATTTTTGCAAAAACTTGAAAGCCATGGCAAATGAAAGCACGGATGAAGGTGCTATGAAAACTGTACGAACAGGGCCTAAGGAAGCATAGAACTCATCAGCACAAGAAGGGGTCGCCATGGATGATGAATCCCCTTCCCCAGGCACTCAAAGCCTTAACACGCGCAAGCACTACTACAATGCTCCGTGCAGTCTGGTTCTAGCTTACGTACGTTTTCTTAGCAAATATTTTTAGAGATAAAAATGTTAATGCTATATTCTATAAATCAAATTAAACTTGAAATTGGTTGACTCTTCGAAGTGCGAGATGTACATTTATTTTAGGAGTGGTGAAGTATATTCAATTTCTCGATGTATGATTCATTTGTGTCGTGTGTCCAGGAGCAACTTAAATTTGACTGTACTTCCTATGTTGATAAACAATAATGAATTAAATGAACACTACGTCCCCGCAAATAAAACATTTTGGCCTCAAAATTATTTATCCATGTATATATGTATGTGGACGTTCTCTTCAGGAATATAGATGGTGAACTTCTTTTTCAAGGGAGATTATTAAGTATAAGATTGTAGATGGTGAACTCTCCGGCCTTTGGGAAGATGGACAGTGGCAGTAGACGGAGGTGACTGAGCATTTGAGCATGCTGCTTTCTGCTGGTGCAGCGGTGTGTGTGGTGGGGCGTCGCATTTTGTGCTGTCACTCTCTAGGGGCTGTCTTCGGTTCACTACGTGGATCATGCATTCTTAGAAAACACAGACCCTACAACTACTGGATGAGCGAGCCTCTGCAGTCAGTGACCCATAACTGCAGGTACCACGACTTGGCACACCTATCTCTGCTGCTATTTCTAGTAGAGTGCTTTGTGCTGTTTATTATCTCTGCTAGGTGCCTGGGGTCATCCCCACGCCGAAGGTTCGGACAAATTTAAGAAGTTACGGCATTCGAAAATTTCGACAGGTGCACTTCTAACGAACCTTAAAAAAAAGGCCCCGTTCCAATTCAGCTTTTTGATTCCGATCCGAACTATTCTAGACTTATGGAAACTTGGAAATACGCTTTAGAAAGGTTTTCTATTTAGATAAGACCAAGTCCAAATTTGACATATGTCTAGATAACCCCCTAAACTAACATTTGGTTCAATTTACTCTATCCAACTATTTCAGATGGTCCAATTTACACCTCGAAAACATTTTGTTTCTTGTTTCTTAGTGTAAAAATTGTGTTTTAGTTCCAAAATTTATGAGGTAATAGAAAACATCCTAATTTGTGTTTGATAAATGCATTATGAATTTTCCATCATTAATAAATTTTGTATGATATTGTATCTCCAGAGTTATTTATTAGTAAATTTCCTAAGCAATAAAAATAGTGACAGAAAATAATATATATTTTCTAATATAACTCACTAAAATTGAACTTACACGTGAATAAAAAATAACAAATCTTGTTAAGGGATAAACTGTCACACCCATTTTTAAGGACAAAAATAGGATGCATAAAGTACTCATGTGCGCCCCAGGACATGATCGCACACATAAGTAGATAAATTACATAGTATTATCACAGTGCTTATTACATAGCGAATAAATATTTAAAACATAGTCTTGAACGATAGATAATAATAACTAATATTAAATCTCCAGCGGAAACTCCACACAGGGACACGGTTGACTGGTTGACACCAAGACTAGTACTCATTACGATAATCTTCCTCGTTATCTTCATCTGTTATGGTGGAAATAGCAAGGGTGAGTCCATGTCGAACTCAACAAATATAACACAGGGTTCATGAGGCTCAAAAGGCTAGACACTGTTTAACTGCGTTTAGCTTTTAATCATATAATTAGCAATTGAGTAGCATCAAAATAAACCGCTTCCCATTTAAGAACCAATGATCAATTGTAATAAGGATAATGAATAGCATTAACATGAGCATAATAATAATCAACAATAATTAAGCATGATATAACAATTATGATCAACTATTCCATAAGAATCCCCAAGGCCGCTCGTATCCGTGAGCACGGCTAGTATACCAGTTTTTAACTCTGCGCAGAGGTGTATACTTTCACTGTGAGTCATGATTTCCAAATGAGTGGGGAGATCAAGCCCAAACACCGGAGAACCATATAAAGCCATTCAAAAGTTCGTCTAACAAGTTAGGGCCATTAGATTCACTCGGCAGGCAGATGTAGAACCCCCCTTCCCGGTGGCACAACAACCGCAGCCTATACACACTAGGCCAGGGGCTCGCACTACACCCAACGTGGCAAGCCTTTCTTACGCCATTTAAGATAACCACTAACAAGCTAGAAAAGGTCTTTTGGACAACTAAAGCCAGAGCCATATAGCCCTCACAGCTGTACTGTATATCCCGGTTATCACTTACGGATAAGTCCTTATGGAGAGAAACCAGAGCATCAAAATAATACACATGCTCTAGCCCCTTTTAACAGTAATAAAATCATCTTAATGGTTGATTGCTTAATCCATTAATCAAATTACAAGATCATTGTTCTTAGTTTAAGCACTAGCAGTAGCTACCCATATGCATTCCCAAGGTTGACAAGGAATCAAGATAACAAACACTAAATTATAATCTCTAAGGTTGTCAAGGTAAGCACATGCACATGTATGATAATTTCAATGTATAGGTAACAAGGATAGTCCTGTGTTATACTTGCCTTGATCAAAACTCTCCAAGTGATACTGCTGACTTGGCTCAAAGTAATACTCCGAATCGTCCAGATACTGCTCACCTTCTATACTCGATCATCAATCAACAACATACATGCATCCAATCAAACATACACGAAGCAAACAAAGAGATATAATTAGAACAGTACACCAACAGTAGCAAAACAGTAATAAAAGTTTATAAAACTCTTCTACACGTTTCTACGATCACACAGACGCAAAGATCACCAAATTCGGAGTTAAAACGTGAAAGTTATGAATTTTATAAGATTTCCTATAGATAAATAAATACTTAATTATAAACTCGAAAAATAAATTATCAAAATTAACTGTACAACTACACTAACATGTAGAGCTCGCAAATACGAACCTAACGCAACTTGAACGGATCAAATCGGAGTTAAAACGAAGTTTTTATGACCAAAACAATCCTAGTGGCAAAACTGTAAATACCTGAAAACGCATTTTTGATTTAACCGGAAGAAAATACGCTTTTAAAACACGAAAACGTATTTTCAGCAATACGCTTTGGATG
The DNA here is from genome assembly GCA_038087645.1 of Saccharum hybrid cultivar R570. Classification (NCBI taxonomy): domain Eukaryota; kingdom Viridiplantae; phylum Streptophyta; class Magnoliopsida; order Poales; family Poaceae; genus Saccharum; species Saccharum hybrid cultivar. The sequence goes on along the minus strand of JAQSUU010000115.1, from coordinate 25,191,845 downwards.
GCGGGTTGATTACTAAAAAGATGAGGGTCTCTTTAGAAAAATTACCCCGCGAAGGGGTATCTTCTAATCTGGGCCGTTGATTCAAAAACGGACGGCTCACAATCGGTTTCACCTTTACAGAGAGGGGCACGGCTTCCCCCTTCACCTCCGGCCGGCGGCCGCCATGGCCGGTGTGCTCCACCTCGCAGGAGATGGCGATTCTCCCTAACTAGAACCCTAATCGACCCGGAACTTGTGCCAAACGGAGGAGAAACTCAATACGAACTCATCTAGAGGAAAAAGATTACTACAATGGATCGAACAAGATGCGCGATGAGAGGAGAGCGGCGGCGCCATTGCCGGCCGCGGTGAACTCCAAATCTCGCGGTAAAATGCGCAAGAATTCAAAAGAAACACATGGGAAGGGAGAGGAGGAGCTAACGAACTCACCTAAGCGAAGAAGAAAGGCACCAAACTAACCGCAACCGACGACGACGTTCAACCGAAACCCGCCTAGGTTTTCCAACTCGCCAACTCGATTTCACGTGGTTGAACTCGTGTTTTAGATGAAAAACGGAAATAGGAAACATGCGGCTACCAATTTATAGCTTCACATCCTCGTTTTTGGTTAGGAATCTCAAGGTATGCGATTCGGTTCGGTTGGGAACGGTGACGTCTCCGGCTCGAACACGGCAAAACGAAGAGGAAGCAACTGACGTGTGGCCCCCACTCGTCAGCGAGAGGAAGAAAGGAAAGCGCTGCTGCTGCGGCACTGGGCCGGCCCATCCGGTGGCTCGCGCGGAGGAAAGAAAACGGCTCCGACTTCAGCCCGTTCCGCGGCCCAGGCACCCGCGCGGAAAAACAGGCCGTCGGCCCGTCGGCTGCCAGGTAAGAAGGTAAGTGTTCTCTTTTTTTTCTTTTCTTCTTTCTTTTCTTTATTTATATATATATATTCCAAAACCAAATCAATTAAAATAAAACAAATATAACCATACCACAAAATAAAATAAATGCAACAGCATGAATGCATCACCAAATAGTTTTTAAAATTTTAATTTGCCATTAATCGTTATCTAATTTATTCAAAATTCATTATCTCTAAAATTTGGGTGTTACAAATTCTACCCCTCTTAAAAGAATCTCGTCCTCGAGATTGGACTGCTTACTCAAACAATTGCGGATATGATTTCCTTAATTCATCCTCTCTTTCCCAAGTTGCCTCTACCTCTGAATATCGATTCCACTGCACCTTGCACATTTTAATAACCCGACTTCGAGTAACTCTCTCAGCAGTCTCTAAAATCTTAATCGGAAACTCTTCATATGTAAGATCCTCCTTAACAGTCAATTCTTCTAAAGGTATCTGCTCCTCAGGCACCCGTAAATACTTCTTAAGTTGTGAAACATGAAACACATCATGTACTCCAGACAAATTCTCAGGCAATTCCAACTGATAAGCAACTTCTCCACGTCTAGCAATAACTTTAAATGGTCCAACATACCTTGGTGCCAATTTGCCTTTCATGTTAAACCTCTTCACACTTCTCATAGGTGACACCTTCAGATAGACATAATCACCTACCTCAAAAACTAGATCTCTTCTCCTATTGTCAGCATAACTCTTCTGACGAGACTGTGCCACCCTCAAATTCTCACGAATCACTCGCACTTGATCTTCTGCGTTTCTAAGAACATCTGTACCAAACACTTGAGATTCACCTGTCTGATCCCAAAACAATGGAATCCTACACTTACGTCCATACAAAGCCTCAAACGGTGCCATCTTAAGACTCTGTTGATAACTATTATTATAAGAGAATTCTGCATAAGGCAAACTTTTATCCCAACTGGTTTCATATTGCAATGCACAAGCTCTCAACATATCCTCTAATACTTGGTTGGTCCTTTCAGTCTGCCCATCTGTCTGTGGATGATATGCTGTACTAAAATTCAATTTTGTTCCCAAAGATTCATGCACAGCTTTCCAAAAATGCAACGTAAACTGCGATCCTCGATCAGATACAATCTTCTTTGGAACTTCATGCAAACATACTATCCTCTCCATATACAATTCTGCTAATTTTGGTCCATGGTAAGTAGTCTTAACTGGTATAAAATGAGCAACTTTGGTTAACCGATCTACTATTACCCAAATAGAATCATAACCTCTCTGAGTACGCGGTAACCCCACTATAAAGTCCATACCAACTTCCTCCCACTTCCATTCAGGAATCTTCATTGGTTGCAACAATCCAGCAGGTCTCTGATGCTCTGCTTACACCCTTTGACAAGTATCACACAATGCCACATACTCAGCCACATCTCTTTTTAATCCAACCCACCAATATTTCTGTTTAAGATCCAAATACATCTTAGTACTACCAGGATGAATAGAATAAGCTGACTCATGAGCTTCGCGAAGAATTGCCTGTCTAACAGTTTGATCCTCAGGTACACACAGCCTCTTTCCAAACCACAAAATCCCATTATCATCCATTCGAAAGCCTGGTGACTTACCAATCACTATATCTTCCGCTATCTTCTTTAGTTTCTCATCCTTCAACTGACCCTTGTAGATTTCTTGCTCTAAAGTAGGCTCTAATACTAATTCCATTGTATTAGTAACAATTCCCAAATTCAAATATTCAAATTCAGCACATAACTCCCTAGTCATAGACAACGTTTTATCTCATTGGCATAACTTTTCCTACTAAGAGCATCAGCTACTACATTAGCCTTACCAGGATGATAGTGTATCTCAATATCATAATCCTTAATCAATTCTAACCATCTGCGTTGTCTCAAATTCAGATCTGACTGAGTGAAAATATACTTCAAACTCTTATGATCAGTGTATATATCACTCTTATGTCCAATCAAATAATATCTCCAAATCTTTAAAGCATGAACCACAGCTGCTAACTCCAAGTCATGCGTAGGATAATTTAACTCATGCTTTTCTCAACTGCCTAGATGCATAAGCCACAACTCTGCCTTCTTGCATAAGAACACATCCCAAACCTTGACGAGAGGCATCACAATAAATAGAAAACTTCTTACTCAAATCTGGCAAAACCAAAACAGACGTTGTAGTCAACCTCTTCTTTAATTCCTCAAAACTAGCTTGACATTTATCAGACCACACAAACTTGGCATTCTTCTCTAACAGAGATGTCATAGGTTTAGCAAGTTTAGAAAACCCTTCAATGAACCGTCTATAATATCCAGCCAATCCCAAGAAACTACGAATCTCGCTAGCATCAGTAGGTGATTTCCAATTCAATACATCCTTTACTTTACCTGGATCCACTGATATCCCTCCATTAGAAACTATATGACCAAGGAAAGAAACTTCCTTCAACCAAAACTCACATTTACTGCGCTTCGCATAAAGTTTATGCTCTCTAAGCTTCTGCAATACCAACCTCAAATGTTCAGCATGCTCTTCCTCTGTCTTGGAAAATACCAGTATATCATCAATAAACACTACCACAAACTTATCCAAATATTCTATGAACACCTTATTCATCATGTACATAAAGTATGCAGGTGCATTGGTCAATCCAAACGACATAACAGTATACTCATATAATCCATACCTCGTAGTAAAAGCTGTCTTTGGAATATCAGAGGCACGAATCTTCAACTGATGATAACCAGAACGTAAATCAATCTTAGAGAACATACAAGCACCTCTCAACTGATCAAACAAATCATCAATCCTGGGCAGAGGGTACTTATTCTTGATAGTTACCTCATTTAGTGACCGATAATCAACACACATCCTCTGACCACCATCTTTCTTGTCAACAAAAATAACTGGTGCACCCCAAGGTGAAGAACTAGGTCGAATAAAACCTTTATCTTGTAATTCTTTAATTTGTTTCTTAAGTTCTTCTAATTCATCTACTCCCATCCTATATGGTCGTTTGGCTATAGGTGCAGTTCCAGGAAGTAATTCAATAAGAAATTCAATGTCTCGGTCAGGTGGCATACCTGGCAATTCATCAGGGAAGACATCCGAAAATTCCTCAATCACTGAATTCTCTTTAATAGCATCTTCAAGCTGATTCACCACAGCGGTTGGTTGCTTCTGCACTGCTACATCCACATTGATTTTATCTCCATTAGGTGCAGTCACAACTACCACTTTCTGCTGACACTGAATCTCTGCCTGATTTTGTTTCATCCAATCCATACCCAATATCACATCAATACCAGATGTCCTCAACACTATAGGAGTTATCTTAAACTCTACCCCCCTTAATATCATACTAATTGGAAGACAACGATTACTGGTTTGCATGGTACCTCCAGGTGAATTTACTAAGAGAGGTTCTTTCATAGCTAGCATGGGTATACTATGCATTTTAACAAAAATGTTGGATATGAATGTATGAGATGCTCCAGAGTCAAAAAGAACAGTTGCAGGAGTGGAATGTACATTGAACGTACCAATCATAACCTCCGGTGCATCATGAGCTGTATCAGAAGACACGTGATTCACCCTTCCAGTACCAGATTGCCTCTGGTTGCTCTTCTGGCTCTGAGGAGTCTGCTGGTTCTGCTTCTCAGGACAATGGTAAGACATATGTCCCTCTTTTCCACAAACAAAGCATCTAGTAGGCGTGCTGGGAGCACTATTCTTCATGGGGGTAGCATTGGGATTTCCAGTGCGAGGAGTCTGTTGCCCAGTCTGCTGATACTGTTGACGCTGTGGATATGATGAATGCTGCTGCGACTGATTACTTTGCCAATTTTGGGACCACCTCTGATTTGGATTGCGATTCCACTGACTAACTGGTCCCTGAAACTTCTGATGAAAACCATGCTGAGAATTAGTGCGTTGACGGTTGTTGCTTCCTGAGCTTTGTCCTTTCATCTTCCTCTTCCTGTCCATCTCCCTGCGCTCATTATCAAGCACAATAGCTTTATTCACAAGCTCTTGAAAACCAGCATAGTTATTCCCCTTCAATTGCAAGCGAAGATCATAATAAATTCCCTTCAAGAAAAGACGTTGCCTGTCTGCATCTTCCCTCACTTCATTAGGAGCATAGCGAGCCAACTGGGTGAACCTGTCATGATATTCACTAACGCTCATCTGTCCCATCCTAAGATTTCTGAATTCTTCCTGCTTCAACTCAATTATACCTTCAGGAATATGACGAGCTCGAAAATCTCTAACAAACTCATTCCAAGTGATAGGAGGAGCATTGTTAGGGCGTGCAGCTTGATACGACTCCCACCAAGTCTGAGTTGTTCCCTATAACTGACCAGATGCATATAACACCTTTTTCATATCATTGCATTAGGCTATATTCAGCTGTTTCTCAACTGCTCTCACCCAATCATCTGCCTCTAAAGGATCAGCAGCATGAGAAAACACTGGAGGGCATCCCTTCAAAAATTCCCCACGCTTATCCCTCACTTGCACAGGCGGTGGTCCTTCCGCAGGGGGATTGTTTTACATGTGCTGCATAAACATCTGCATCATCTGATTCTGAGTTTGCATGAGTTCCTCCATAGTAATGGGTGGATTAGCACCTCCACGACCTCTGCCTGACATCTGTTTCTAAAAACACAGAAAATGAAGTTCAGTACAATCCGAGATGATGTATTCAATAGATAAGCAAAATCTGATTTTTCTAGGCGAACTCCAATTTCAGCAACTCAGTAAAACTGTTATATCTCAAGCTACAGACGTCCAATTCAGATGATCTGTACATGGTTGGAAAGCTTACAAAATTATCTACAACTTTTATTCACAACACTTTTTCTGATTCTGTCAATAAATTGGCCAAAAACTGAACTTAACCGAAACTGTTTCAGAATTCCAGACTGTGCAGTAACCCCAACTTGGAACAGATATATCTCTTAGCTCATAATAGATACTAAAGTAATTCTTGCGGGGTTGGAAAGATATAGAAGTCTAATTATTCCCAGTAAAATTTCTTAAACTTCTCATGAGCGGATTTTAAGTTATTTCTAAAACATCCCAGACTGATCCAAAAATCAGCAAAGGGCAGAACTAAGTTAACCTCATATTCAACTAATATATTTTGATCAAACTTAATATTCTTAACCATGGAACTTGTAGACATATCTACAAACTCCAGCACACATTACAAAGATCCAAATCACACATTATCATAATAACAATCCATTAATCACACAATTGTTCACACCACAAACTGACTCCCAAAACAAACCAAACTTAAAATCGACTCGCAACTACTATCGTTCCTATTACATAGGGATTTTCCCTATTTCCTAATTAAGCTTCTCATAAATCTTGGGACGACCTAACTCCGCCCTTAATTGGTCAATCTCCTTATAAGCTTGCTCCTTAAGTTCTTTTTCCTTCAGCAACTCATCCTTCAAATCCACCTCATGGAGAGCCAATTCACGAGCTAATCCCACCGTAGCTTGTAGAGTCAAGGATGAATCATCTGCAAGCGGCACGGTCCAAACACCCTTGTCATGTAGGAAACAAGGGAAGTGCCGGAGTGCACCCTGTAATGTCTTGTCCGAGCGTAGACCATGGTAGTAAACGAACGCATTGTAGGCGACATCCTCCATGCTTGTTTCCACGGTTGCCCGGCTCACTCGGGTAATGTCTTGTTTCCACCTTAGGTTCCTTAGTGGTAGGATCCCTTTTCTTAACCCATAACTCTGTTTCCCAATAGGAATCCATCCATGGATGACTATACTCTGCACTGCGATACTCCAACGTAGCTTCCCAGTCGTAGTAGTAGTTGTCCAAGGTTCTTGTCAGCATATCATGAAAGAACGCATCAGCTTTAGGAACCACGATATGAAGCTTCGTAGTCCACCACATAACTACATCCTCCATTGGTGTATCACCAACTCTTGATTCAGCATCAGATAGCTCTTGGTCACCATCTTCATAGGGCTCCTGGGGTTTGAAACGGGCAACGTACTGCGCAGCTGACAGACGGGGATAAGGAGGCATCTACAAGATTTAGACATAGATTAGATAGAATCAATGTATTTTCGCAATAGAATAAAGTAGAGAAAGCATAAAACTTTAGAAATTAATAAGGTGAAAAGAGGAAGCATGAAATAAGTGAAACATGGATGCTATTAACGACCATTATAACTAGGCTTGCGTCCTACAGTCAACACGGCTCTGATACCAATCTGTCACACCCATTTTTAAGGACAAAAATAGGATGCATAAAGTACTCATGTGCGCCCCAGGACATGATCGCACACATAAGTAGACAAATTACATAGTATCATCACAATGCTTATTACATAGCGAATAAATATTTAAAACATAGTCTTGAACGATAGATAATAATAACTAATATTAAATCTCCAGCGAAAACTCCACACAGGGACACGGTTGACTGGTTGACACCAAGACTAGTACTCATTACGATAATCTTCCTCGTTATCTTCATCTGTTATGGTGGAAATAGCAAGGGTGAGTCCATGTCGAACTCAACAAATATAACACAGGGTTCATGAGGCTCAAAAGGCTAGACACTGTTTAATTGCGTTTAGCTTTTAATCATATAATTAGCAATTGAGTAGCATCAAAATAAACCGCTTCCCATTTAAGAACCAATGATCAATTGTAATAAGGATAATGAATAGCATTAACATGAGCATAATAATAATCAACAATAATTAAGCATGATATAACAATTATGATCAACTATTCCATAAGAATCCCCAAGGCCGCTCGTATCCGTGAGCATGGCTAGTATACCAGTTTTTAACTCTGCGCAGAGGTGTACACTTTCACTGTGAATCATGATTTCCAAATGAGTGGGGAGATCAAGCCCAAACCCCGGAGAACCATATAAAGCCATTCAAAAGTTCGTCTAACAAGTTAGGGCCATTAGATTCACTCGGCAGGCAGATGTAGAACCCCCCCTTCCCGGTGGCACAACAACCGCAGCCTATACACACTAGGCCAGGGGCTCGCACTACACCCAACGTGGCAAGCCTTTCTTACGCCATTTAAGGTAACCACTAACAAGCTAGAAAAGGTCTTTTGGACAACTAAAGCCAGAGCCATATAGCCCTCACAGCTGTACTGTATATCCCGGTTATCACTTACGGATAAGTCCTTATGGAGAGAAACCAGAGCATCAAAATAATACACATGCTCTAGCCCCCTTTTAACAGTAATAAAATCATCTTAATGGTTGATTGCTTAATCCATTAATCAAATTATAAGATAATTGTTCTTAGTTTAAGCACTAGCAGTAGCTACCCATATGCATTCCCAAGGTTGACAAGGAATCAAGATAACAAACACTAAATTATAATCTCTAAGGTTGTCAAGGTAAGCACATGCACATGTATGATAATTTCAATGTATAGGTAACAAGGATAGTCCTGTGTTATACTTGCCTTGATCAAAACTCTCCAAGTGATACTGCTGACTTGGCTCAAAGTAATACTCCGAATCGTCAAGATACTGCTCACCTTCTATACTCGATCATCAATCAACAACATACATTCATCCAATCAAACATACACGAAGCAAACAAAGAGATATAATTAGAACAGTACACCAACAGTAGCAAAACAGTAATAAAAGTTTATAAAACTCTTCTACACGTTTCTACGATCACACAGACGCAAAGATCACCAAATTCGGAGTTAAAACGTGAAAGTTATGAATTTTATAAGATTTCCTATAGATAAATAAATACTTAATTATAAACTCAAAAAATAAATTATCAAAATTAACTGTACAACTACACTAACATGTAGAGCTCGCAAATACGAACCTAACGCAACTTGAACGGATCAAATCGGAGTTAAAACGAAGTTTTTATGACCAAAACAATCCTAGTGGCAAAACTGTAAAATACCTGAAAACGTATTTTTGATTTAACCGGAAGAAAATACGCTTTTAAAACACGAAAACGTATTTTCAGCAATACGCTTTGGATGGCGGGTTGATTACTAAAAAGATGAGGGTCTCTTTAGAAAAATTACCCCGCGAAGGGGTATCTTCTAATCTGGGCCGTTGATTCAAAAACGGACGGCTCACAATCGGTTTCACCTTTACAGAGAGGGGCACGGCTTCCCCCTTCACCTCCGGCCGGCGGCCGCCATGGCCGGCGTGCTCCACCTCGCCGGAGATGGCGATTCTCCCTAACTAGAACCCTAATCGACCCGGAACTTGTGCCAAACGGAGGAGAAACTCAATACGAACTCATCTAGATGGAAAAAGATTACTACAATGGATCGAACAAGATGCGCGATGAGAGGAGAGCGGCGGCGCCACTGCCGGCCGCGGTGAACTCCAAATCTCGCGGTAAAATGCGCAAGAATTCAAAAGAAACACATGGGAAGGGAGAGGAGGAGCTAACGAACTCACCTAAGCGAAGAAGAAAGGCACCAAACTAACCGCAACCGACGGCGACGTTCAACCGAAACCCGCCTAGGTTTTCCAACTCGCCAACTCGATTTCACGTGGTTGAACTCGTGTTTTAGATGAAAAACGGAAATAGGAAACATGCGGCTACCAATTTATAGCTTCACATCCTCGTTTTTGGTTAGGAATCTCAAGGTATGCGATTCGGTTCGGTTGGGAACGGTGACGTCTCCGGCTCGAACACGGCAAAACGAAGAGGAAGCAACTGACGTGTGGCCCCCACTCGTCAGCGAGAGGAAGAAAGGAAAGCGCTGCTGCTGCGGCACTGGGCCGGCCCATCCGGTGGCTCGCGCGGAGGAAAGAAAACAGCTCCGACTTCAGCCCGTTCCGCGGCCCAGGCACCCGAGCGGAAAAATAGGCCGTCGGCCCGTCGGCTGCCAGGTAAGAAGGTAAGTGTTCTCTTTTTTTCTTTTCTTCTTTCTTTTCTTTATTTATATATATATTTTCCAAAACCAAATCAATTAAAATAAAACAAATATAACCATACCACAAAATAAAATAAATGCAACAGCATGAATGCATCACCAAATAGTTTTTAAAATTTTAATTTGCCATTAATCGTTATCTAATTTATTCAAAATTCATTATCTCTAAAATTTGGGTGTTACATAAACTGGACCAACTCAACTAGTTGGGGGAGTGAATTGAACCAAATATTAGTTTAAGGTATTATTTGGATCAATATCAAACTTGACGGGAGTAATTTAGACCTTTTCCTATATATTAGAGGATACTGGGCGATCGAGTAATCCAACATTCAATCGCTCTTTTTTACATCTACTACTTCTTTTTGCCCTAATCTCTTTTAACACCATGCTATTAATTGTTTGTTGCTTGATTCGACGATCAAGGATGGCACGCTAGGCTTGCTGGCCAACCTAGGGCAACCCGATGATGTCCTTGCCCCTATGAGGTCCCTTCTAGGCGAGTCCTTCGGCGGTTGCTAGTTTGCTTGCAAGCTAGCTAGCCATTCTTTGTTACGTAAGCGCAATTGGTTATCCTTTTGTGTTTTGCTCATAGACCTCGCTGTTCTTCACCATGAAAGAGTGTTGGTTATTCATTGGTGGTTTGTTAGTAAACCTCACCATTCTTTGTAAAAGGGTGTTGGTTATCCGTTGTGTTCTTTGGTCCATGGCGACTCGGGCGATCTAGCCTTAGCTGATGTGTGACTAATCTTTGCATCAACACAAATATATACAGTATATGCTAATATTTATGATACTAAATAAGCTTCATTATATTAATTACACTGTATGTTTTCTTAGCAAATATTTTCTCGATATTATTACGTAAGGAAACGCAGGCCTCCGAAGGCCTCCGTGCGTCCCCCCATCGAATGGCAGCTCGCCGCGTGCGCGGTTGAGCGGGTCCGTTCCGTTTCCAAAACAGTGCCCTCCGCCTGCGGTCCTGTCCTCGTGTGTCCAGGAGCAACTTAAATTTGACTCTACTTCATATGTTGTTAAACAATAATGAACTAATAGAACACTATGTCCTCGCAAATAAAACATTTTGTCCTCTACATTATTTATCCATGTATGTATGTGGAATATTCTTTTTGAAGGGAGATTATTAAGTAGTATAGAATTGAGATGGTGAACTCCGGCCTTCGGCAGTAGACGGAGTTGATTGAGCATTTGAGCGTGCTGCTGCCTGCTGGTGCAGCGGTGTGTGTGTGGTGGGGCGTCGCTGTCATACTCTCTAGGGGCTGTCCCCCCTTGCTTGTCATGCTGATCGTGTTATGTAACCACCGTGCATCAATGCATCCTTAGAAAACAGAGACCCTACACCTACCACCGCTGCTATTTCTGGTAGAATGTGTTGTGCTATTTATTATGCTCTCCTAGGTCGTTGCTCGTGCGATGTCACGAGAGCACAATAAAACCAATACAATAAATATATTATTGTGGTCCACTAAGGGACATTTGATAGGGCTCCGGCAAAACAACTCCACTATGGTAGAGCACCTCTGTTTGACTTCAGTTTATCTAGTTAGAAAAATATTTGGCAAAATAGCTTTTTAGGCTGTTAAAAAAGATAAAATGACCAAAATACCAATACCTTTTTATTTTTTTTCTTTTTTTCTTTTTTTCCTCAGCTCTCCAACCTTATCTGGTCAGTAGTCACCCACCCCTCCACCGCACAACACACCATAAAAAGTTCTCTCCGCTTTCTTCCCCTCTCCCCATGTCAGAAATCCCCAGCCAGCCTCCTCAGGGCCATCGCCGTCATCCTTCACGATGCACCTTTGTCTTTGAGCACGTGACATGGCCTGCCTCGCCATGCATGGCCATGCCACGGGCTCACTCGCACAGAGGCCACAGTTAGCGAAGCTCCCCTAAGGCCCTCCCCTCCTGCCGCACCAGCCCATACAGCCGCCCCTCCCTCCCAATCTTCTCCACCGCCATGCCCATACCATCGCTGCCACCTAGCCGTTCTCTTCAGTAATATAGATGGTCAACTTCTTTTTCAAGGGAGATTACGATGTACTCCCTCCGTCCAAGAAAACATGCAACTATTAGTTGCATACCAAACAAAGTATTTCACGTTTGACTAAATTTTCAGTGAATAGTATTTATAGTTATGGCTCCAAATTAATTTATTATAAAAATACATTCCGTAATTAATCTACTGATATTTATTTGATATCAAAAATATTTATAGTTTTTTATCAATAATTGGTCAAACTTGATGTACTATAACAGGACACTGTGCTAGAATTACATGTTTACGGAGTCGTTAGGAGTCCCAGTTGATGGGTCATTGAGAATGCAGTACAATGACGCGAAACTTAGGCAATTGAAGGCTGTCCATGTGGAGGTACCCTCGGTACCAAATTTCATAGACATTAGTATAGTCGACCAGACAGTATGTGACACCGTTTTGACGTTGTTAGCCGATGATGTGGCAGAGAGTGAGGAGATAGAAATTAAGAAGGGAATGATGCTTGATACGTTGGAGCATCTCAAGTATTTTTTGATGGATTATGTCGTTAGGTTTCACAGGCCTTATTATGTCACCCACTGCGACAAGAACAAGAGGTACACGGTGTTTTGCAAGCTTGGATGTGGTTGGGGAGTATGGGCTCAAAGGCAGAGAAACGAGAAATGGAAGATTCGAAATGTGAAGCAACCTCACACCTGTCGATCTTTGAAGCCGAAGGGTGTGCATGCCCAAAACACAGCCCGGTATCTTAGTCGTCGCATTGTTGGCGTTGTTAGGGCCGATAGCGATACATCTGTTTCTTCCATGATTGAGACCATATGGGGGTTCACTAGTTATCGAGTGAAGTACTCAAAGGCATGGCGGGCAAAGCAGCATGCTATAGAGTTGCTATGGGGTGATTGGAAAGAGGCCTACAACCAAGTTCCTAGGATTCTAAGTGCCATGAAACACTTCAATCCAGGTCTTAGATGGTATCCTCTCGCTGGTGCATAGTGGATGACGTGGATGGTGCTCCAAAACATGTTCTTCAAAGGGTGTTCTGGTGTTTTTCACAGTTGGCGGAGGCGTTCAAGCATTGTTGTCCCTTAGTACTTGTTGATGCCACCTTCCTTACAGGCAAGTATAGGGGTGTTCTGATGATTGCAGTTGGAGTGGACCCGGACAATCAACTTGTCCCTTTAGCATTTGCTTTGGCTGAGGGTGAGAACGATGACAGCTGGTGTTGGTTCATGAAGCTTGTGAGACAGAATGTCCTCCGCTTGTCTCGCAAGATTTGCATGATCTTAGATTAGCATCACGGTCTTCTCATAGCTGCGAGAGAGCATGTAGATGGATGCCCTCCTCTTGAGCATCAATGGTGCATGAGGCACTTTGGTGCCAACATATGGCGACGGCAGAAGAAAAAGGAGGTTGTGCAGAAGTTGAAGTCACTATGTGGGTGTCGAACCAAGGAGAAGTTTGAAGAGACGCTTGCCGAGTTGCATAAGGTCCTCAATGCTAGGGCGAAGAGGTGGCTATAGGATCAAATGCCTCAAAGGGACAAGTAGGCTCTAGCATTTGATGTCGGAGGTCATAGGTACGGCGCGATGGCCACCAATTCTTCGGAATCATTCAACAAAGTGTTCAAGGGTATCCGTGCAGTCCCCATGTCAGGTATTGTGGAGTACTCGTTTAGGAAGTGCAATGAATATTTTGTGAATCGATGGAACATAGCAAAGATGTCCAAGGACAAATGGGGTAGAACCGGTAGAAAACACTTGAATGTTGCCGAGACGATAGCTTCCAACCAAGTGGGGGAAGCTTTTGGACCATCAAGGCTAGTGTACAATATAAGGTCAGCGGGAGGCACCAATCCGGGTGGTGAGAAGTACGGTGGCAGGAATTATATGGTGGACCTTGACAAAGCAGAATGCTCTTGTAACATTCCACAACTCTTTCATGTGCCTTGCTCGCATGTCATCACAGCTTTTAAATGCAAGGGACTAGACCAAGAAAATGAGAAGTTCATGTCTCCATTCTATCTCATGTCAAACACTCTCAAAGTGTGGGAGTCTAGCTTCGAGCCCTACTTAGATCCCACACAATGGCCTCGTACTATGGGTTGGATTATGTTCCCGACCCGGAGCTTGTAAGGACAAAGAAGGGTAGAAGGAAGAAAAAGCGGCTCCGAGGAGTTATGGACGAATCCAACGGGTATGGTAAAGATATGTATGGTTCTGGAGACTTTGATGAGGCACCGGGTTAGGTCCGTTGCTCCAAATGCCACAAAACCGGTCATACCGCTGCTACACATGACAAACTATAGAGGTACATAGGTCATGTTATTTGATGGTTATATAATTGATGCATTTGATTCTTGTTTGTTTTTGCATATTAAAGGTCTTCATATTTTGATAATTCTAACTTTGTCTTATTGTTTTACCTTTTTTAGCATGGCACACCCGCAGTACCCCCTTCTTGACCCCTACTACGACAAGGACCACCGAGCACACTTGATGGCCGACGAGGGCAAGGTAAGTGATTCCGTGATTGAGACGCATATTTCCATTGTCAACTCCACTATCGCTTCAATAGCTTTTGACATTGTTTCCTTGTTTGCAGGTCCTGCCACTGCTGTGTCCCTGCACTCACCATCCACTGGACTAGGATGAGCGCTACGCCCTGTACCTGGAAAGAGCCGGATTTCTGAGTCTTGCTCGAGCTATCGTTGCAGGCCTCCTAGAGATGGATGGACCACTCCTCACCGCCTTCGTCGACAGGTGGCGTTCGGAGACACACTCGTTCCACCTCCCTTGTGGAGAGATGTCTATGCTGATGCAAGATGTGGCCTACTTCTTGGGCCTTCGCTTGGATGGTCCTACGATGACAGGCACGATCAACACTGACAACTAGAAGGAGATGGTGCACCAGTTCACGGGCCACTATCCACCGGACCCTAAAGAAGGAAAGAAGGAGAAGAAGAACTCGGGTGTGAGCTCAAACTGGTTGAGGCAACGTTTGAACAGGTGCCCACAAGGCGTCACGGACGATGTGGTCGAGAGGCACGCTCGTGTTTGGCTATGGCACATGGTGGCATGCTTCCTTCTTCCGGACGCTTCTAGGAACACCATCTCCTGGATGGTGATACCACAGCTGAGTGAGACCTAGGAGAACATCGCCCTATACAGTTGGGGTCTGCCACTCTCGCATGGTTGTATCGCCAGCTATGTGAGGGATGTAGGAGGGGCAGGAAGACTTTGAACATAGGTGGTTGCACCTACTTGCTTCAAATTTGGATTTGGGAGCGCATCCCTATTGGGCGGACACATAGAGGCCGAATTCTGGTTAGTTATCCACTCCTGTTCTACTACTTCTCTTTGTTACATTACATGTACTAAGTCACATGTTTGGCCTGTTCTTTTGTGTTATCAAGCATGGACAAATGGTGATTCTTGGCCCCCGTGTGCTACCTTTGTGTAGGGTCGAGATGGCGGACTAGAGGGGGGGTGAATAGTCCTTTCTAAAACTTAAACACGTAGGCTAACCAAAACAAATGCGGAATTAAACTTATCGGTCTAGCCAAGACTACACCCCTCTATCTAAGTTCACAAGCACCTCACAAAGATCCTAATTAAGCAACTAAGGTGCTTTCCTTAGCAAGAGCTCTCCTCTTTAATTCTAGAGCAAGGTCACACAAACCTATGCACTAGTACTTTGCAAGCAAGAGGGAGCTCCTACACAATTCTAGTAAGCAAAGCGCACAAAGCCTAAGCTCACTAGCAATACTCAATAACACGGCTACACAAGCCAAATTAGAGAGCGCAAACTACTTAGCTACACAAACTAAGCAATGTGACTAACAAGGTTACACAAACCAAATTAGTCACGCAAAGGGAAGCTTCTAGCTACACAAGCAAGAAGACAACTAGCAAGCTACACAAGCAAACTAGTTAAGAGAGCAACTACACAAGCACAAGTATATATATGAAAGTAAATACAAGCTTGTGTTGCACGAAGGCAAACCACCGAGAAGAGTAGACAATGTTGACACGGTGATTTTCTCCCGAGGTTCACTTGGTCGCCACCAAGCTACGTCCCCGTTGTGTCGACCAACACTTCGTGGTTCGGCGGCTAATCGGTCACACACCGAGCCTCTCAAAAGGCACCGCAAGAACCCACCATAAAGTGTGGTAGCTCAATGACACGCTCAACTAGAGTTGCTCTTCGCGATCCCCGCGGGGTGAGCACAATACCCCTCACAAAGCTTCTCCGGAGCCTCGCACAATCTTCTTGCGAGCTTCGACGGAGCCACAAGCCACCAAGCCGTCTAGGAGGTGGCAACCTCCAAGAGTAACAAGCACCACCGGCTTGCAACACGATCACCTAGTGCCACTCGATGCAATCTCTCAAAGCAATGCACTAGAATCGCTCTCTCACTCGATCCGATGAACACTATCAAGCATGAGTGAGTTAGAGGGCTCCCAAGCACTACCACATAAGCCACCAAGGCCAAAGTGTGCTCAGCAACAGGCCAAGGCCGGCCACAAGGTCTATTTATAACCCCACAGTCAAATAGAGCCGTTACCCCTTCACTGGGCAGAAAAACGGGACGACCGGACGCGCCGGTCGTAACTGACCGGACGCGCTCAACCGCGTCCGGTGCCCCTGCGACGTCCACGTGTCCTCTGATTTCAAATTCGTCCGTTAGATCCTCCAACGGTCACTGCGTGCCAACGGTCAAACGAGCGACCGGACGCGCTGCTGCGAACCACCGGACGCGCCGGTGCGCACAGCACCCGCGCCCGCGAAGACATGACCGGACGCGCTCCTCGCAACCACCGGACGCCACAGTACCCGCGTCCGATGGGAGTCCAGTAAGCTCCCTGGACCACCGGACGCGTCCGATGGTGTATGACCGGACGCGGACCGCGTCCGACGTCCTCGGTTCCCTCAGGGCGCATGACCGGACGCGCCGGTCCCGTGGGTCACCGGACGCGCCGGTGGCAAACCCTAGCTCGCGCGCCTGACCCCGACGGTGTACTAACCGGACGCGCCGGTCGCACAGAGCCCGCGTCCGGTGCAGCGTCCGGTGCTGCGTCCGGTCACTTCTGTAACCGCGTTCGCCTCCGTTTCTTTTCCGACTTCCGGCGCAATAGAAAATAGGCATTTCACTTCTCTAAAAAGCGCCGAATCCCGCCTCGCAAGCTCGGCGGGAGGGAGAGAGGAACCCAAACCCTCTCTACCGCTCAAACTCCACCGCCTTCGCAAATGTGCCAACACCAACAAGTGAACACCACCTTGTGCACGTGTGTTAGCATTTTCACAAACACTTTCTTCGAAGGAATTAGGCACTCAACTTGCCTCGCCACTCGATCCTATCACGTATGCACAGTTAGATCCTCAAGTGGCACTAGATGACCGATATGCAAACAAGTTTGCCCCTCTTAATAGTACGGCCATCTATCCTAAACCCGGTCACCAACTTCTCTACACACCTATGACCGGTGAAATGGAAATGCCCTAGGTTATACCTTTGCCTTGCGCATTCCACTCCATCTCCTCCGACGTTGATGCAACACATGCACCAACCATATCACAAATGATATGATCCACTTCATATCATCATGTGACCTTGGTCCATCGATCTTGACCTCACTTGCTCTTCACCGTTGCGTCGGTCCATCGGCGCCAAGTCTTGCTCAAGCTTCACCGCCTCACGGTCCATCGCTCCAAAGCCTCCGACTTGCCCTTCACACTTGCAACCGGTCCGTCGAGCCAAGCCTCATCTTGATCTTCTGCCACCTTGGTCACATGACTCTATGTCATGTCTCATATGCAATGAGCTCCTTCATGACACCATTACCTGTGGACTAATCTCCTGTGTATCTCACATAACCACATATTAGTCCACCTAAGTTGTCACTCAATTACCAAAACCAAACAAGGACCTTTCAATCTCCCCCTTTTTGGTAATTGATGACAACTTTACAAAGATATGGAAATTAAGCTTTTTCAAGCTAGCACTTCACACAAAGTGTAAATTGCTAACTTGTTTTGGATTTTATGCTACTTATCCAATATATAAGCTCTATGTCAAGATTTGGATAAGCACCATAAAACCCGACTTGGTAGTGATAACTCCCCCTACATATGTGCTCAAAAGGTTTGGTTTCAAGCTTGCACATATGCATAAATATGAAATTTGTGGGAGGATTAGCACTACTAAGTGATGCTAAGGTGTATAGAATAAACCTTTGTAGTTCAATACCATTTGATAGCTTGATACCATTTGAAAATCACAAGTTTGCCATCATCCTTAGCATCATGAGTAGCTAGACATCAAAAACACTAGAAACCCCGTGAGATCAACATTATAAGCAAGGTTCTAGTTTTTGCATGATAATCACAAGTCTAGCTAACATCCTATGCATGCTAGTTATCAAATCATCATTCAAGTTTTATAACTAGCATACACCACACAAGCATGCATATTGAATTTAAGAACTTTATGCAATGCAAGCAAGCACATGAAAATGCATAAGTCAAATGCAACCAATCAATGTTCATGAGCTTGCTCCCCCTACTTGTGTGCTTTCTTTGTCCAAGAATTTTGATTGCTCCCTCTTTGTCCATATCCATGTCCAATATCATCTATCTCTCTCCAAATCTATCTCTCTTGGTGCATTGACATATCTTTGTTCCAACTTCTCCCCCTTTGTCATCAATTTCCATAAAGGGTGTATTCTCATTGATGCAAAGGCTAGCATTGGGGTAGATGGTTGAGACTTGAATATTGCATTTTTGATGGACATCACCACACATGTTAGAATGACATTACTTGTATGTTGCTCTTGAGATACCACTTAGGATCTTTGACCTTGATACCATTGGTGGGGCTCCTCCCCCTATGTCATAGCATGTGTCATTCACTTGATAATCTTGAGCTCTTGTGTGTGAGGGAACTTTCTTCATTTTGATGATCACTGAAAGTTGAGGATCACTTGTGGAACCATCGTCTTGTATAAATGATATCATGTGTAGAAATACCACGAATAAGGGTGTGATACCAATTTGAAGAATCCTCTATCATGGAACCACTTGTAGGATTTGTCAATATGATCTTTTCTTGAATATTTGCTATCTTTATGAGTACCACATGTAGGATATCACTTGTAGATCATGATCTAGACACCACTTGAAACACCCTAGATATCCATTTGCATTGTTGTCTTGTGCTTGTACCCATATCATTGTCATGAGCTTCTAGTATGACTTGAACTAATTTGATTTGCCTAAGATCCCAAGTCCGGTTTGATCCATTGACAAGCTTCTTCACACCTCATGCTAAGGGTTATCTTGCCAATGTTGTACTTGTCACTTGTTAGCAATCCAAACTAGATTAAGTACTTGGGTTTACTAGCTCATGAACAAATTCATACACATACCACTAGATCATTTAAACAGTTCAAGCAATAGTGGTAGGCTATGAATTTAAACATTTCATTTGTTAGGCATGATCCTAGTAAGCATGTACTATATGCACTAATCGCATACTAGTAAGGGATGAAATGATCATGCACATTACAATGATACCTTTGCTATGTTGGAGTAAAGGATAGTCACATAGATTCTAATTCATTACTCCAATAGCAATGTGAAGTCCAATTTATAAGCTTGGTGAAGACCAATCATCGTAGATAAATCCATTCTTCACCCATATGAAATGAAAACCACTTATGATCAAGTGCACTATCTCTTGAGTTGTGGTTGGCTTGCTCCATCTTTTTGATCAATGCTTGCATGAGAGAACTACTTAGAATACCACTTGAAATACATGACTAGCTCTCTTTTGGGTGTTGCTTGCTTTTCTTGATCAATCCTATTGATTGCTTCAATTAAGCATCTCAAACGTCCCTTGAATTCATCACTTCCATGTTAGCCTTCCAAGCCGGTGCTCGGTTTACCCACCCATGGGTGGCAAGCCCCCTCAGCAGGGAGAAGTGACCTCTCTTCAAAGAACCATCCTTGACACTTACTTGAATTGCCTTTGATTGATTGATCTATGGACTTAACTTGATGAGAAACCTTGAATTATTCTTTAAGTCCTTTTCTTTCTACCAAATGATCTCCAATCATTACTAGAACTTGAACCTCATCTTCATCTTGAGTTTGATCTTCATTTTCAAATTTGAGTACCAAATTTATACACTAAGTACATTCCACAATCAATGCCTTTGTACTCATTTCTTGTCATGCTTCTAGATCAATTCAAAACCAAACTTAGGTACCTCAAACACTTATAAATATGTTTCCAACTTGAGGACCTTTCACTTAAAGTGACTCTAGATCAATCCAATAATTGTCACTTTTCTGGCAGATTCTGTACCCTTCAAAGAATAATTCATATCTCCCAATGTACAGATCCAAAATTCATGAAATTTGGTGGAGATGTGATTCACTAAGTCATCTAGCAACTGTAAAAATTTGAGCTTCATTTGACTTCTAGATGGCTACCAGATTTTAATTCTTCCACCACTGCTACATGCTGAAAACTGCTGCACTATAGCTGACAAGATGTACTCCAAAGTCGAAACATCTCTTATCCAATTCTAATGAAATTTGTACAGCTTCTTATACCATAAGTCTAGGGCATGTATACCAAATTTCAAGCCAATCCAAATAGATTTGATCACTCAAACATGGCTAAGATTACAGCTAGCTCAGATTTTCAGCTTTTGGACAGATTTCAATACATGAGCTAATCTTCACCAAATTGAATCAAACTTGAAACTAACTTGTTTGAACACTTTCATAAGACATATATCCATTCAATCCACTTACTAAATGTCATCTTATGAATTTATCCAACACAAATCAATCCAAATTTGATTGCTAGGCATTGAATCCATTCAATCATCTCTTAGCAAGCAACATTGCATATATATCCAATTCAATCAACTCATATGCACCCAAATGAAATGATCAACAAGAGATATACCTTGGTTAGTTCATGATCATCCAATAGCAAGCTTTCAACTTGAATATTTGCAAGCCATCAAGTATATCCAATAAATCACCACAATCTTTGACATTGCACTTGTATGTTGTAGCACTTGGACTTCACTTATTTTGACTTGGCATTGGGATTGGATATGCATTGAGCTTCATAACTTGACTCAATATATGATAAACAAAATAAAACCAATTGAATCAAGCCTCCAATGCCGATGGTACCTACAAACAATCATCCACTCTTTGATGGTACCCAAACAAGTTTGGGTCCTCTCAAGTTAGGTGCAACATACTTAGGCATTGCCTTAGTATGAATAGCGGGATGTTTTGCAATTGCAATCATAGAGGTACCATTGCCATCCTTTCTAAGCACAATATTATCAATTGAAATAGGCTTAGAATTGTTACCTAGGGGACATGAATGAGCCATGTGTCCCCTTTCCTGGCATAAGTAGCAACTTCTTTTAGAGTGAGCCTTTTCTTCCTTGCTCATGTGTTGCTTCTCAATGCCTTGCCTCTCATGAGTTGCTTGAGCCTTCTTCTCAAGCTTGGTAGGACACCCCGAGACAAAGTGTTCCATATCTTCACATTTGAAGCACTTGATGTGAGTCAAATTTCTTTTCTCATTTTGATTCTTGCTCATCATCTTGGCATCTTGAATTTGCATTGGATGCCTTGCTTTACCACCCCTTCTTGTTTTCTTTTTCTTCTTTATCAAGTCACCATCATCTCCATGATTGATCTTGATTTGTTCTTGGGGTGTCTTCTCTTGCTCAACTAGTGGCTTTGGTTGAGGCTTTACTTGTTGCTTCACCAATTGCTTGGTTGGGCACATTGAGGTGAGATGACCCCAAGTGCGGCACTTGAAGCACTTGACATACTTTAGCCTCTCTTCTTCTTTCAACTTCTTGAGCTTCTCAATGTTTGGGCAACCATTAGCAAGATGTCCCGCTTCATGGCATCGATAGCACATGGAATGTGAGAGCTTCTTTTGGAGTAGTCTCTTCATTCTCTTTTCTTGCTTTCTTTCGCCCCTTGTCAATTTTTTCTTGAAGCCAAGGCCACTTTTATCACCAAGGTTTCTTTGAGTCTTCATTATGTGCTCAAAGATGACTTTTGAGTTGTAGCACCTCTCTAACTTGTTGCTCAAATTCTTCACTTCACTTTTGAGCTCATTGTTCTCCTTCAAAAGGTTAGTCTCACAAGACATAGGAGTAGAACAAACATTTAATTGCGAAGAACATGGCATATCTAATAAATCATCACAAGAGGTGGATACATGCTTCTTGCCTACATCACAAGGGTTAGTAATATGTGATTGATCATTTGACCCAAATGATGAGCTCTCACTAGTTTTGGTTTCTTCATTAGAAAGTTTCTTAGTGAGTAAAGCGTGTTCTTGTGCCAAGTTGTCATGAGCAACACTAAGTTCCTCATGAGCCAATTTTAGCTCCTCATGTGAACAAGTAGTAACATAAAGTAGATGCTTTTGTTGTTCACATGTGGTTTTTAGAAATGAGTTTTCATTTTTCAATTTACTTGTTTTTGCCATCTCATTTCTTAGGGCCTTTGAGAGTTTATATAGAAGCTCAAAATTTGGACCATCACAATCAATAACAAAACCACCAATAGATACCTTAGTGTCACCATGTGATGATATTGAAGAGCTTGTTGACGCATCACTCTCATAGCCATCATCTTCACCATCAAGTGTGCATGAAGTAGAATCATTGCTTGCATCACTTGTGGCATTATCATTCTTCTTGTCAAGTGATCTTGTGATATGATTATCTTTGTCATCACTTGACCGTGAGGTGGAGCAATCCTCCACAACCACCTTGTTGTGGTCATGCTCAACATCCTCATGCGCCTCCTTCTTGGGCTCATCATCATTGGAGATCGCCCCATATTTCTCATTTAGAAACACCCAAATCTCATGGGCGGACTTGAAGTCCATGATCTCACAAAGTATGCTATTATCCATAGATCGATAGAAAACATTAGTAGCTTGGCTATCGAGATGTAGGCATTTACTTTGCGCTTGAGTTGCATTCTTTTTATCAATTGCAAAGGAAAAGCCCACATCTACGATCCACCACAATTGAGGAGAAATAAACTTAAAATTGCATGTCATCCAATTTCTCCACCGTGCAAAGTGTGTGCCATCAAAAATGTATGGACACTCAACATCTAGCCCATAAGCCGCCATCCTCTCGGGTCGGTGAAGACCACAAATGAGAGACCCGGCTCCGATACCACTTGTAGGGTCGAGATGGCGGACTAGAGGGGGGTGAATAGTCCTTTCTAAAACTTAAACACGTAGGCTAACCAAAACAAATGCGGAATTAAACTTATCGGTCTAGCCAAGACTACACCCCTCTATCTAAGTTCACAAGCACCTCACAAAGATCCTAATTAAGCAACTAAGGTGCTTTCCTTAGCAAGAGCTCTCCTCTTTAATTCTAGAGCAAGGTCACACAAACCTATGCACTAGTACTTTGCAAGCAAGAGGGAGCTCCTACACAATTCTAGTAAGCAAAGCGCACAAAGCCTAAGCTCACTAGCAATACTCAATAACACGGCTACACAAGCCAAATTAGAGAGCGCAAACTACTTAGCTACACAAACTAAGCAATGTGACTAACAAGGTTACACAAACCAAATTAGTCACGCAAAGGGAAGCTTCTAGCTACACAAGCAAGAAGACAACTAGCAAGCTACACAAGCAAACTAGTTAAGAGAGCAACTACACAAGCACAAGTATATATATGAAAGTAAATACAAGCTTGTGTTGCACGAAGGCAAACCACCGAGAAGAGTAGACAATGTTGACACGGTGATTTTCTCCCGAGGTTCACTTGGTCGCCACCAAGCTACGTCCCCGTTGTGTCGACCAACACTTCGTGGTTCGGCGGCTAATCGGTCAAACACCGAGCCTCTCAAAAGGCACCGCAAGAACCCACCATAAAGTGTGGTAGCTCAATGACACGCTCAACTAGAGTTGCTCTTCGCGATCCCCGCGGGGTGAGCACAATCCCCCTCACAAAGCTTCTCCGGAGCCTCGCACAATCTTCTTGCGAGCTTCGACGGAGCCACAAGCCACCAAGCCGTCTAGGAGGTGGCAACCTCCAAGAGTAACAAGCACCACCGGCTTGCAACACGATCACCTAGTGCCACTCGATGCAATCTCTCAAAGCAACGCACTAGAATCGCTCTCTCACTCGATCCGATGAACACTATCAAGCATGAGTGAGTTAGAGGGCTCCCAAGCACTACCACATAAGCCACCAAGGCCAAAGTGTGCTCAGCAACAGGCCAAGGCCGGCCACAAGGTCTATTTATAACCCCACAGTCAAATAGAGCCGTTACCCCTTCACTGGGCAGAAAAACGGGACGACCGGACGCGCCGGTCGTAACTGACCGGACGCGCTCAACCGCGTCCGGTGCCCCTGCGACGTCCACGTGTCCTCTGATTTCAAATTCGTCCGTTAGATCCTCCAACGGTCACTGCGCGCCAACGGTCAAACGAGCGACCGGACGCGCTGCTGCGAACCACCGGACGCGCCGGTGCGCACAGCACCCGCGCCCGCGAAGACATGACCGGACGCGCTCCTCGCAACCACCGGACGCCACAGTACCCGCGTCCGGTGGGAGTCCAGTAAGCTCCCTGGACCACCGGACGCGTCCGATGGTGTATGACCGGACGCGGACCGCGTCCGACGTCCTCGGTTCCCTCAGGGCGCATGACCGGACGCGCCGGTCCCGTGGGTCACCGGACGCGCCGGTGGCAAACCCTAGCTCACGCTCCTGACCCCGATGGTGTACTGACCGGACGCGCCGGTCGCACAGAGCCCGCGTCCGGTGCAGCGTCCGGTGCTGCGTCCGGTCACTTCTGTAACCGCGTTCGCCTCCGTTTCTTTTCCGACTTCCGGCGCAATAGAAAATAGGCATTTCACTTCTCTAAAAAGCGCCGAATCCCGCCTCGCAAGCTCGGCGGGAGGGAGAGAGGAACCCAAACCCTCTCTACCGCTCAAACTCCACCGCCTTCGCAAATGTGCCAACACCAACAAGTGAACACCACCTTGTGCACGTGTGTTAGCATTTTCACAAACACTTTCTTCGAAGGAATTAGGCACTCAACTTGCCTCGCCACTCGATCCTATCACGTATGCACAGTTAGATCCTCAAGTGGCACTAGATGACCGATATGCAAACAAGTTTGCCCCTCTTAATAGTACGGCCATCTATCCTAAACCCGGTCACCAACTTCTCTACACACCTATGACCGGTGAAATGGAAATGCCCTAGGTTATACCTTTGCCTTGCGCATTCCACTCCATCTCCTCCGACGTTGATGCAACACATGCACCAACCATATCACAAATGATATGATCCACTTCATATCATCATGTGACCTTGGTCCATCGATCTTGACCTCACTTGCTCTTCACCGTTGCGTCGGTCCATCGGCGCCAAGTCTTGCTCAAGCTTCACCGCCTCACGGTCCATCGCTCCAAAGCCTCCGACTTGCCCTTCACACTTGCAACCGGTCCGTCGAGCCAAGCCTCATCTTGATCTTCTGCCACCTTGGTCACATGACTCTATGTCATGTCTCATATGCAATGAGCTCCTTCATGACACCATTACCTGTGGACTAATCTCCTGTGTATCTCACATAACCACATATTAGTCCACCTAAGTTGTCACTCAATTACCAAAACCAAACAAGGACCTTTCACTTTGGCACGACGTTAAGTGCGTTAAGGGTGAGCCAGAATGGCGCTACCTTTAGTACTCCAATGATTTGAATGTTCTAACTCCAAATCAGGTACGTTGTACCACCCATGGTTCCGTATGTGTTCATAGTTACTTATTTCCTAAGGGTGATGTACTAATTATCACATTGTGCAGGTTGCATGGACTCCATATGATAGGGACGAGGTACGAAACTTGCATGTCCCCCCCATAGTTGAGGCGGAGAAGCAGCTGTGGCGATCAAATGTCCCATTGATCTTGTACTATGTAGTGGAGCATCACCTGCCCCAAAGAGTCATGAAGTAGTTCAGTAGGAAACAGAACTTCCCTCTACAACATGAGTCCACGACCCTAGAGTTGCACGAGTAAGGAACTTGACATTTCATTCCATATGACTCATCATTGCATGGTTCCTACTTGTGTCCTCAATATTTCATGTGTCCTCATTACAGGTGCTCGAGGAAGAAAAGGTTTGGTGGCAGCAATGACTAGCTCCAGAAACATTCCAAGTATGTGGAACAATGGGTGAACAAAGAGGGGTGGAACTGACTAATGGCCATCGGTCTTTGGCCAACGAGTACCATGAGTACCTCCTATGGCTTCATAGATCCACCAGAGTCCATGTTAAACCTCCGTCATCAAGCATTCCAATAGAAGATGTAGGGAGCGACGAGGAAGAACCCTATGATGTCATAACAAGGAGAGGTATGCAGCCAGAGAGAGCTCCTCTTGAGAACTACAAGGTAAGCACTCCATTTCAACTCTGCCTTCTCAAATCTTAAGTGCACAACCTCATTCTAACAGAGCTTAGGCAACAACTGTAGGCCACTCAGCTAGCTTACCTTTCCAATGAAGCTGGAGTTTACCTTGGACGTGCAGGAGGACACAAAGGTACTTACCTTCAAGAATTTGCACAGGTACTGCCCCGATCACCATGTGTTTTCAAATGTTGCCGGAACGATCATGTACTAAATTAGCATTTGACATGACATGGTTGCAGAAGGTGATGACATTTAGTTGATGCATGGCTCGCAAGTTGAGTTGCATGAGAGCCAAAGATGTTCAAGTGCCTCTTCACGGAGCCCCGCAAGGAAGACAAGCCCATTCAAGGCAAACGCCGACGATTGACAGACCAGAGGGCTCCCGTTCAAGACCTAGGGCTGAGGAAGGCGATGATGGCACAAGTGATGATGACTCCGATGATCCAATGTATGGGCAGGAGGAGCTTGGGGGTTCCCAACTATTTGATGCTCCTGATTCCACCCAAACTCAGGTGCGTGTGAGCAGATTTTAACCATATGTGAAGTAGTAGTCATCGTCACCATTATATGAAAACATACTAGTGACCATACATCAAGTTACTGTTAGCCATCTATGTTTGTAGACTACAGTAGTTAATAGCAAATATGATCTCTATGTGGTTGTCTATGTGTTGTGTAGGGTTTGTCCCAACGCTCACCATAAGGCCCATGATGAAACTTGTGATGATGTGCCCGTGACCACACCGACGTTGGCACTCCTAATCTACATCCAACACATCCAGGCTGCGAGCGTCATCTTAAATAGCCCTACACGCCAGCCCCATGAATTGCAGGTCAACTGAACAATGACAAACATGTGGACTTTGTGAAATATGTGAACTTTGTGGAGTATGTCATGCATGTGGATTCTAAGTGGCAGTCTTTGAACCTTTGTAAAGTCTTTCGATGTTTGTGAACCTTTGTGGAGTATGTGAACTTTGATGGACCATGTCAACTATGCGACCTTTGTGGAGTATGTGAACTTTGATGGACCTTTGTCGACTATGTTGATGTATGTGAACTTTGATGGACCATCTCAACTATGTGACCTTTGTGATGTGAAAATGGTTGGCAAACTGTGTTTGCTTGTTCTATCAATGTATATGTGTGAAAATGGTTGCTACACTATGTTGGTTGCTTGTTTTCTTAAACTGTCCAGGCCTGTTGCGCCAATTACGCTGGCACGACAACAACAAATAGTCGCGCCAACCACGGTGGCGCGACGCCATAATGTACTATGGCAATGGCTGTCGCGCTAGCACCACTGGCGCGACAAGGTCCCCCCGGAGCAGATGTCACGCCACCCTGGCTAGCGTGATGCTATCGTGCCAGCAAACGCCCAACACTAGTGTGGATTATCTACTCCGGGAGGACCTTGTTGCGCCAGTGGTGCTGACGCGATAGCCCTGCCGTGCCGGAGTCGATGGCGCGACAGTGTTGCCGCGCTATAGTCGATGGCGCCACATGGCTTTTGCTTGCCGCGCCAGGGCCTGTGGCGCGATAGGGCCAATGCCTGGTACATCTTTTGCACTGAATGGCCTATGTGTCTACATGTATAATGTCAAATTGACTCTTAAGAAGTCAAAAAAGGTTGATATGTGCTATATATTTGCAAAAACAACCATTTTGCAAAGCAAATTCATCATCACTTACAACGCAAGGTCGCAAAATATTACACACGATAACAAGTTCAAACCAACCATTGTTCTTACAATGCAAGGTCATCATCATCGACATTACTTACATAAGTCTTCCATCTAGCCACTACTACTAACACTATTCGTGCATCTACCATATAGAAGTACTACCAAATGCCAAGCCATAGGCATTTGCAAAATATGTACGAAACTTGCTGCCATTGCACAAAAGAAGCAGCACTACCGAACAAGCCGATGCCAAACCTATTGGCACTTGCAAAATATGTACTTCACCAAACACTACATCCTAGTAGTTGCCATCATCATTGTCATCGTCATCGTCCTCGTCATCATCCTCCTCCATGGGGGCAGGGAGATGTCCGTCGTTCTATGGCTCATCGGGAACTACAAAAACAAAACAATTTCTCATTGCCACCAAATGTAAGAAGATGCACATGTCGAAAAAATTCCAAAATCAAGGACTCACAAGGCTGACGACTCAAAGGGTTAGGGCCCTCCATGGCCCTCCTTTGGAAAAAGGCAATTTCCCTCGTTTCCTCGGCCTCCTGATGGTCGTAGGCCTCCTTGTTTTGTCACCAGAAGTCAATGAAGTTGTCCTCGTGATAGCATACATTGATCTTTCATTTGGTGACTCGAGGAAAGTCATGCAGAAGCTTGTTCCATGTCGTCATTGATGGCATTATTACACCGTACCTCCTCCTCACATATGCCTGCAACTCCTGTCGTTTCAAAGCCTTCTTGTTTCTTTCATAAGGCAAATGGATACGGACCTTCAGGCTCTCCATTAAGTCTGCATGACTAGGGAAGTATTCCCAAGTGCACGAGCTCCCCGCCTAAGCAAACACAAAACAATGAGCAAACAAACTGGTTGGCGTTGTTGATTTAGTAACTTCACCGGTTCAGTGAACTCACCCATAACTCATTAGGCCCTCCATAAGCATTGCCACAGTAGTATCCGTATCCTAGCTCAGACGGAACAACTCCTTCGCGAGCCTTGATGCCACACTTGCACTTACGGTCCGGCATCTTTAAGCATGGCCATGGCTTAATGCCTGCTTCAAACTCTTCAAATTCATAATCAGAAGGCCAGTGCAGTTTCGGTCCATAGTCGTACTCCTCGAAGTCACAAGATGGGAAACCTCTTTGAAAAAAGATAATGTTGCAAATGAAATGTTAGAATCTGGAGAAGACATAGCACCTCGGAAAATAGATTTATTGCATGAGCACTTACATAATCACGCTGACCACACCGGTAGAAGCGAGTAAACAATCCCTTCTGGCTTGGAAGTTGGAGTACCGCTGACATTCCGCAGTGGCATCTAGGAGGATTGGCTCACCGGTACAGAGTAACGTCAACCTTCTCCGCATCAGTCATTTCAGGAGGGTTCGGTGGCGGAGGCACCCATCGAACAAACTCATCATATGGACAGCTCTTCCAAGGGTCGTAAGGAAACAACATAATGCTGGGATCGAACATTTCATCGCCATCGATCCACTGGTAGAAGTTGCATCCCTCTACAAAGGAATCAAGTGTCGAGCGACGACGCATAAGTTAACAACAGTACAAAGCACGCCCAACTGACTTCGGATGCCTTGACTGCTTGACATAGCCCGGTAACCCACAGTGACACAATGGTGTCGGTAAGGCTAGTGGGAATGGACCAGTGCCACCATGATCCTTCGGATGGTGCACGAACTGATTGTCATTTTGATCCGCCATTGAACCTGCAAACCAAGCATACAAATTAAATCCATCAAAATCATCTCCATACATGCAAACTAAAATCATCTCCATACATGTCAATCATCTATATCTCTATAATCATGGAAACCCATGATCACAAACCCTAGAAACGTGCTTTTGGACTGCAAATCACCTCTATGCATACACAGTCCATCCCATCCAAACATGTAATGATAGGTTCAAGCATTTCACCAAAACCCTACGTGTATAGTAAACCATTTCACTGAAACCCTAAGTGCCAAGCAGACAAGATCGTAAACACCACATCAGTCTCACAACTACACAATAATCATAATATTTTACAATAGCTTACCAAAACAAAGTTCCAATAAACCAAAACAGCAGTCTAAACCATACCAGTCTACATACATGAACCCTACACAAAACAACAACGGGTGAAGGAGACATACCTCATGCACTAGTCCAAATCAACCACAAATCTAATACCAATCTTGATCCAAGAGAGAAAGAAAATGGGGAGGAGGAGAAGAGAGAGAAAGAAGAAAGGTACCTCTGCTGCGACCTCCCTTTCATTAGCATGCGTCCTCAACAAATGAGAAGACATGGAGAAGCAAAGACCTGGGCCGCAGCCTTATATGGGCTTGTCGCGCCAGGCCTAACGGCGCGACAGGGTGGGCCCCAAGGTCCGCCCGCCAGCCCTGGTCAACGATGGAGTCCACTATGGCGCCCCTTGTCGCACCAGTGCATGTGGCGCGACACAGTGCTTCTGTCGCGCCAGGAGCGCTGGCGCGACCAAAGGGGCTACCAGATGCAATTTCTTTTTTACAGCGGTTAATATTAAAATTTTGATAAAAAATGATTAAAATAATAAAAAAAATCCCAGCACAAGAAGGGGTCGCCATGGATGATGAATCCCCTTCCCCTAGCTCTCAAAGCCTTAACACGCGCAAGCACTACTACAATGCTCCGTGCAGTCTGGTTCTAGCTTACGTACGTGTTTTTTTTTATTCTTGGATGGTTAGATATATGCATCCTTCTTCGTTTTGTTTTGTTTTCCCCAATCAACTGAGATACATGTTTCCTAAACCACATTGTTTTTGTTGCAATGAGAGCAGCAATGACAACATTGACACTTCATCGTCATAGATCTATCCTTACGATGTCATAAAAATTACTCTTTGTATAAAAATAAATGCACATATTGCACCTCGAGAAGTCAACCAATCATAAATTTGACCATATGCATATAATATTTAGGATACTAAATAAGCATCATTAGATTAATGATGCAATATATTTTCTTAGCAAATATTTTTAGAGATAAAAATGTTGATGCTATATTCTGTAAATCAAATTAAACTTGAAATTGGTTGACTCTTCGAAGTACGAGATGTACATTTATTTTAGGAGTGGTGGAATATATTCAATTTCTCGATGTATGATTCATTTGTGTCATGTGTCCAGGAGCAACTTAAATTTGACTGTACTTCCTATGTTGATAAACAATAATGAATTAAATGAACACTAAGTCCTCGCAAATAAAACATTTTGGCCTCTACATTATTTTTCCATGTATATATGTATGTGGACGTTCTCTTCAGGAATATAGATGGTGAACTTCTTTTTCAAGGGAGATTATTAACTATAAGATTGTAGATGGTGAACTCTCCGGCCTTTGGGAAGATGGACAGTGGCAGTAGACGGAGGTGACTGAGCATTTGAGCATGCTGCTTTCTGCTGGTGCAGCGGTATGTGTGGTGGGGCGTCGCATTTTGTGCTGTCACTCTCTTATCTTCGGTTGCTTGTCGTGTTGATCGTGTCCTGTCACGACGTGCATCATGCATTCTTAGAAAACAGAGACCCTACAACTACTGGATCAGCGAGTCTCTGCAGTCAGTGACCCATAACTGTAGGTACCACGGCTTGGCACACCTATCTCCGCTGCTTATTTCTGGTACAGTGCGTTGTGCTGTTTATTACCTCTGCTAGGTGCCTGGGGTCATCCCCACGCCGAAGGTTCTGGCAAATTTAAGAAGTTACGGCGTTTAGAAATTTCGACAGGTGAACTTCTAACAAACCTAAAAAAAAGACTCCGTTCCAATTCAGCCTTTTGGATTCCGATTCAAACTGTTCTAGACTTGTCGAAAACTTGGAAATATGCCTTAGAAAGGTTTTCTATTTAGATATGACCAAGTCCAAATTTGACATATGTCCAGATAACCCGCTAAACTAACATTTGGTTCAATTTACTTCATCCAACTATTTTGGATGGTCCAATTTACACCTCGAAACGATTTTGTTTTTTGTTTCTTAGTGTAAAAATTGTGTTTTAGTTCCAAAATTCGTGAGGTAATAGAAAACATCATAATTTGTGTTAGATAAATGCATTATGAATTTTCCATCATTAATAAATTTTGTATGATATTGTATCTCTAGAGTTATTTATTAGTAAATTTCCTAAGCTATAAAAGTAGTGACAGAAAATAATATATATTTTCTAATATAACTCATTAAAATTCAACTTACACGTGAAGAAAAAAATAACTATGTATGTGGACGTTCTCTTCAGGAATATAGATGGTGAACTTCTTTTTCAAGGGAGATTATTAAGTATAAGATTGTAGCCTTTGGGAAGATGGACAGTGGCAGTAGACGGAGGTGACTGAGCATTTGAGCATGCTGCTTTCTGCTGGTGGAGCGGTATGTGTGGTGGGGCGTCGCATTTTGTGCTGTCACTGTCGTGTCTTCGGTTGCTTGTCCTGTTGATCGTGTCCTGTCACGACGTGCATCATGCATTCTTAGAAAACAGAGACCCTACAACTACTGGACGAGCGAGTCTCTGCAGTCAGTGACCCATAACTGTAGGTACCACGGCTTGGCACACCTATCTCCGCTGCTTATTTCTGGTAGAGTGCGTTGCGCTGTTTATTATCTCTGCTAGGTGCCTGGGGTCATCCCCACGCTGAAGGTTCTGGCAAATTTAAGAAGTTACGGCGTTTGGAAATTTCGACGGGTGAACTTCTGACAAACCTAAAAAAAGACTCCGTTCCAATTCAGCCTTTTGGATTCCGATTCAAACTGTTCTAGACTTGTCGAAAACTTGAAAATATGCCTTAGAAAGGTTTTCTATTTAGATATGACCAAGTCCAAATTTGACATATGTCCAGATAACCCGCTAAACTAACATTTGGTTCAATTTACTTCATCCAACTATTTTGGATGGTCCAATTTACACCTCGAAACGATTTTGTTTTTTGTTTCTTAGTGTAAAAATTGTGTTTTAGTTCCAAAATTTGTGAGGTAATAGAAAACAACATAATTTGTGTTAGATAAATGCATTATGAATTTTCCATCATTAATAAATTTTGTATGATATTGTATCTGTAGAGTTATTTATTAGTAAATTTCCTAAGCTATAAAAATAGTGACAGAAAATAATATATATTTTCTAATATAACTCATAAAAATTCAACTTACACGTGAAGAAAAAAATAACTATGTATGTGGACGTTCTCTTCAGGAATATAGATGGTGAACTTCTTTTTCAAGGGAGATTACTAAGTATAAGATTGTAGATGGTGAACTCTCCGGCCTTTGGGAAGATGGACAGTGGCAGTAGGCGGAGGTGACTGAGCACTTGAGCATGCTGCTTTCTGATGGTGCAGCGGTATGTGTGGTGGGGCGTCGCATTTTGTGCTGTCACTCTCTTGTCTTCGGTTGCTTGTCGTGTTGATCGTGTCCTGTCACCACGTGCATCATGCATTCTTAGAAAACAGAGACCCTACAACTACTGGATGAGCGAGTCTCTGCAATCAGTGACCCATAACTGTAGGTACCACGGCTTGGCACACCTATCTCCCCTGCTTATTTCTGGTAGAGTGCGTTGTGCTGTTTATTATCTCTGCTAGGTGCCTGGGGTCATCCCCACGCCGAAGGTTCTGGCAAATTTAAGAAGTTACTGCGTTTGGAAATTTCGACGGGTGAACTTCTAACAAACCTAAAAAAAAGACTCCGTTCCAATTCAATCTTTTGGATTCCGATTCAAACTGTTCTAGGCTTGTCGAAAACTTGGAAATATGCCTTAGAAAGGTTTTCTATTTAGATAAGACCAAGTCCAAATTTGACATATGTCCAGATAATCCGCTAAACTAACATTTGGTTCAATTTACTTCATCCAACTATTTCGGATGGTCCAATTTACACCTCGAAACGATTTTGTTTTTTGTTTCTTATTGTAAAAATTGTGTTTTAGTTCCAAAATTTGTGAGGTAATAGAAAACATCATAATTTGTGTTAGATAAATGCATTATGAATTTTCCATCATTAATAAATTTTGTATGATATTGTATCTCTAGAGTTATTTATTAGTAAATTTCCTAAGCTATAAAAATAGTGACAGAAAATAATATATATTTTCTAATATAACTCATTAAAATTCAACTTACACGTGAAGAAAAAAATAACTATGTATGTGGACGTTCTCTTCAGGAATATAGATGGTGAACTTCTTTTTCAAGGGAGATTATTAAGTATAAGATTGTAGATGGTGAACTCTCCTGCCTTTGGGAAGATGGACAGTGGCAGTACACGGAGGTGACTGAGCATTTGAGCATGCTGCTTTCTGCTGGTGCAGCGGTATGTGTGGTGGGGCATCGCATTTTGTGCTGTCACTCTCTTGTCTTCGGTTGCTTGTCGCGTTGATCGTGTCCTGTCACCACGTGCATCATGCATTCTTAGAAAACAGAGACCCTACAACTACTGGATGAGCGAGTCTCTGCAGTCAGTGACCCATAACTGTAGGTACCACGGCTTGGCACACCTATCTCCCCTGCTTATTTCTGGTAGAGTGCGTTGTGCTGTTTATTATCTCTGCTAGGTGCCTGGGGTCATCCCCACGCCGAAGGTTCTGGCAAATTTAAGAAGTTACGGCGTTTGGAAATTTCGATAGGTGAACTTCTAACAAACCTAAAAAAAAGACTCCGTTCCAATTCAGCCTTTTGGGTTCCGATTCAAACTGTTCTAGACTTGTCGAAAGCTTGGAAATATGCCTTAGAAAGGTTTTCTATTTAGATAAGACCAAGTCCAAATTTGACATATGTCCAGATAACCCGCTAAAATAACATTTGGTTCAATTTACTTCATCCAACTATTTCGGATGGTCCAATTTACACCTCGAAACGATTTTGTTTTTTGTTTCTTAGTGTAAAAATTGTGTTTTAGTTCCAAAATTTGTGTGGTAATAGAAAACATCATAATTTGTGTTAGATAAATGCATTATGAATTTTCCATCATTAATTAATTTTGTATGATATTGTATCTCTAGAGTTATTTATTATTAAATTTCCTAAGCTATAAAAATAGTGACAGAAAATAATATATATTTTCTAATATAACTCATTAAAATTCAACTTACACGTGAAGAAAAAAATAACTATGTATGTGGACGTTCTCTTCAGGAATATAGATGGTGAACTTCTTTTTCAAGGGAGATTATTAAGTATAAGATTGTAGATGGTGAACTCTCCGGCCTTTGGGAAGATGGACAGTGGCAGTAGACGGAGGTGACTGAGCATTTGAGCATGCTGCTTTCTGCTGGTGCAGCGGTATGTGTGGTGGGGCATCGCATTTTGTGCTGTCACTCTCTTGTCTTCGGTTGCTTGTCGTGTTGATCGTGTCCTGTCACCACGTGCATCATGCATTCTTAGAAAACAGAGACCCTACAACTACTGGATGAGCGAGTCTCTGCAGTCAGTGACCCATAATTGTAGGTACCACGGCTTGGCACACCTATCTCCTTTGCTTATTTCTGGTAGAGTGCGTTGTGCTGTTTATTATCTCTGCTAGGTGCCTGGGGTCATCCCCACGCCGAAGGTTCTGGCAAATTTAAGAAGTTACGGCGTTTGGAAATTTCGATAGGTGAACTTCTAACAAACCTAAAAAAAAGACTCCGTTCCAATTCAGCCTTTTGGATTCCGATTCAAACTGTTCTAGACTTGTCGAAAGCTTGGAAATATGCCTTAGAAAGGTTTTCTATTTAGATAAGACCAAGTCCAAATTTGACATATGTCCAGATAACCCGCTAAACTAACATTTGGTTCAATTTACTTCATCCAACTATTTCGGATGGTCCAATTTACACCTCGAAACGATTTTGTTTTTTGTTTCTTAGTGTAAAAATTGTGTTTTAGTTCCAAAATTTGTGAGGTAATAGAAAACATCATAATTTGTGTTAGATAAATGCATTATGAATTTTCCATCATTAATAAATTTTGTATGATATTGTATCTCTAGAGTTATTTATTAGTAAATTTCCTAAGCTATAAAAATAGTGACAGAAAATAATATATATTTTCTAATATAACTCATTAAAATTCAACTTACACGTGAAGAAAAAAATAACTATGTATGTGGACGTTCTCTTCAGGAATATAGATGGTGAACTTCTTTTTCAAGGGAGATTATTAAGTATAAGATTGTAGATGGTGAACTCTCCGGCCTTTGGGAAGATGGACAGTGGCAGTAGACGGAGGTGACTGAGCATTTGAGCATGCTGCTTTCTGCTGGTGCAGCGGTATGTGTGGTGGGGCATCGCATTTTGTGCTGTCACTCTCTTGTCTTCGGTTGCTTGTCGCGTTGATCGTGTCCTGTCACCACGTGCATCATGCATTCTTAGAAAACAGAGACCCTACAACTACTGGATGAGCGAGTCTCTGCAGTCAGTGACCCATAACTGTAGGTACCACGGCTTGGCACACCTATCTCCCCTGCTTATTTCTGGTAGAGTGCGTTGTGCTGTTTATTATCTCTGCTAGGTGCCTGGGGTCATCCCCACGCCGAAGGTTCTGGCAAATTTAAGAAGTTAGGGCGTTTGGAAATTTCGATAGGTGAACTTCTAACAAACCTAAAAAAAGACTCCGTTCCAATTCAGCCTTTTGGGTTCCGATTCAAACTGTTCTAGACTTGTCGAAAGCTTGGAAATATGCCTTAGAAAGGTTTTCTATTTAGATAAGACCAAGTCCAAATTTGACATATGTCCAGATAACCCGCTAAAATAACATTTGGTTCAATTTACTTCATCCAACTATTTCGGATGGTCCAATTTACACCTCGAAACGATTTTGTTTTTTGTTTCTTAGTGTAAAAATTGTGTTTTAGTTCCAAAATTTGTGTGGTAATAGAAAACATCATAATTTGTGTTAGATAAATGCATTATGAATTTTCCATCATTAATTAATTTTGTATGATATTGTATCTCTAGAGTTATTTATTATTAAATTTCCTAAGCTATAAAAATAGTGACAGAAAATAATATATATTTTCTAATATAACTCATTAAAATTCAACTTACACGTGAAGAAAAAAATAACTATGTATGTGGACGTTCTCTTCAGGAATATAGATGGTGAACTTCTTTTTCAAGGGAGATTATTAAGTATAAGATTGTAGATGGTGAACTCTCCGGCCTTTTTCAAGGGAAGATGGACAGTGGCAGTAGACGGAGGTGACTGAGCATTTGAGCATGCTGCTTTCTGCTGGTGCAGCGGTATGTGTGGTGGGGCATCGCATTTTGTGCTGTCACTCTCTTGTCTTCGGTTGCTTGTCGTGTTGATCGTGTCCTGTCACCACGTGCATCATGCATTCTTAGAAAACAGAGACCCTACAACTAATGGATGAGCGAGTCTCTGCAGTCAGTGACCCATAACTGTAGGTACCACGGCTTGGCACACCTATCTCCTTTGCTTATTTCTGGTAGAGTGCGTTGTGCTGTTTATTATCTCTGCTAGGTGCCTGGGGTCATCCCCACGCCGAAGGTTCTGGCAAATTTAAGAAGTTACGGCGTTTGGAAATTTCGATAGGTGAACTTCTAACAAACCTAAAAAAAAGACTCTGTTCCAATTCAGCCTTTTGGATTCCGATTCAAACTGTTCTAGACTTGTCGAAAGCTTGGAAATATGCCTTAGAAAGGTTTTCTATTTAGATAAGACCAAGTCCAAATTTGACATATGTCCAGATAACCCGCTAAACTAACATTTGGTTCAATTTACTTCATCCAACTATTTCGGATGGTCCAATTTACACCTCGAAACGATTTTGTTTTTTGTTTCTTAGTGTAAAAATTGTGTTTTAGTTCCAAAATTTGTGAGGTAATAGAAAACATCATAATTTGTGTTAGATAAATGCATTATGAATTTTCCATCATTAATAAATTTTGTATGATATTGTATCTCTAGAGTTATTTATTATTAAATTTCCTAAGCTATAAAAATAGTGACAGAAAATAATATATATTTTCTAATATAACTCATTAAAATTCAACTTACACGTGAAGAAAAAAATAACTATGTATGTGGACGTTCTCTTCAGGAATATAGATGGTGAACTTCTTTTTCAAGGGAGATTATTAAGTATAAGATTGTAGATGGTGAACTCTCCGGCCTTTGGGAAGATGGACAGTGGCAGTAGACGGAGGTGACTGAGCATTTGAGCATGCTGCTTTCTGCTGGTGCAGCGGTATGTGTGGTGGGGCATCGCATTTTGTGCTGTCACTCTCTTGTCTTCGGTTGCTTGTCGTGTTGATCGTGTCCTGTCACCACGTGCATCATGCATTCTTAGAAAACAGAGACCCTACAACTACTGGATGAGCGAGTCTCTGCAGTCAGTGACCCATAACTGTAGGTCCCACGGCTTGGCACACCTATCTCCCCTGCTTATTTCTGGTAGAGTGCGTTGTGCTGTTTATTATCTCTGCTAGGTGCCTGGGGTCATCCCCACGCCAAAGGTTCTGGCAAATTTAAGAAGTTACGGCGTTTGGAAATTTCGACATGTGAACTTCTAACAAACCTAAAAAAAAGACTCCGTTCCAATTCAGCCTTATGGATTCGGATTCAAACTGTTCTAGACTTGTCGAAAACATGGAAATATGCCTTAGTAAGGTTTTCTATTTAGATAAGACCAAGTCCAAATTTGACATATGTCCAGATAACCCGCTAAACTAACATTTGGTTCAATTTACTTCATCCAACTATTTCGGATGGTCCAATTTACACCTCGAAACGATTTTGTTTTTTGTTTCTTAGTGTAAAAATTGTGTTTTAGTTCCAAAATTTGTGAGGTAATAGAAAACATCATAATTTGTGTTAGATAAATGCATTATGAATTTTCCATCATTAATAAATTTTGTATGATATTGTATCTCTAGAGTTATTTATTATTAAATTTCCTAAGCTATAAAAATAGTGACAGAAAATAATATATATTTTCTAATATAACTCATTAAAATTCAACTTACACGTGAAGAAAAAAATAACTATGTATGTGGACGTTCTCTTCAGGAATATAGATGGTGAACTTCTTTTTCAAGGGAGATTATTAAGTATAAGATTGTAGATGGTGAACTCTCCGGCCTTTGGGAAGATGGACAGTGGCAGTAGACGGAGGTGACTGAGCATTTGAGCATGCTGCTTTCTGCTGGTGCAGCGGTATGTGTGGTGGGGCATCGCATTTTGTGCTGTCACTCTCTTGTCTTCGGTTGCTTGTCGTGTTGATCGTGTCCTGTCACCACGTGCATCATGCATTCTTAGAAAACAGAGACCCTACAACTACTGGATGAGCGAGTCTCTGCAGTCAGTGACCCATAACTGTAGGTCCCACGGCTTGGCACACCTATCTCCCCTGCTTATTTCTGGTAGAGTGCGTTGTGCTGTTTATTATCTCTGCTAGGTGCCTGGGGTCATCCCCACGCCAAAGGTTCTGGCAAATTTAAGAAGTTACGGCGTTTGGAAATTTCGACATGTGAACTTCTAACAAACCTAAAAAAAAGACTCCGTTCCAATTCAGCCTTATGGATTCGGAATCAAACTGTTCTAGACTTGTCGAAAACATGGAAATATGCCTTAGTAAGGTTTTCTATTTAGATAAGACCAAGTCCAAATTTGACATATGTCCAGATAACCCGCTAAACTAACATTTGGTTCAATTTACTTCATCCAACTATTTCGGATGGTCCAATTTACACCTCGAAACGATTTTGTTTTTTGTTTCTTAGTGTAAAAATTGTGTTTTAGTTCCAAAATTTGTGAGGTAATAGAAAACATCATAATTTGTGTTAGATAAATGCATTATGAATTTTCCATCATTAATAAATTTTGTATGATATTGTATCTCTAGAGTTATTTATTATTAAATTTCCTAAGCTATAAAAATAGTGACAGAAAATAATATATATTTTCTAATATAACTCATTAAAATTCAACTTACACGTGAAGAAAAAAATAACTATGTATGTGGACGTTCTCTTCAGGAATATAGATGGTGAACTTCTTTTTCAAGGGAGATTATTAAGTATAAGATTGTAGATGGTGAACTCTCCGGCCTTTGGGAAGATGGACAGTGGCAGTAGACGGAGGTGACTGAGCATTTGAGCATGCTGCTTTCTGCTGGTGCAGCGGTATGTGTGGTGGGGCATCGCATTTTGTGCTGTCACTCTCTTGTCTTCGGTTGCTTGTCGTGTTGATCTTGTCCTGTCACCACGTGCATCATGCATTCTTAGAAAACAGAGACCCTACAACTACTGGACGAGCGAGTCTCTGCAGTCAGTGACCCATAACTGCTGGTACCACGGCTTGGCACACATATCTCCGCTGCTTATTTCTGGTAGAGTGCGTTGTGCTGTTTATTATCTATGCTAGGTGCCTGGGGTCATCCCCACGCCAAAGGTTCTGGCAAATTTAAGAAGTTACGGCGTTTGGAAATTTCGACATGTGAACTTCTAACAAACCTAAAAAAAGACTCCGTTCCAATTCAGCCTTTTGAATTCGGATTCAAACTATTCTGGACTTGTCGAAAACATGGAAATATGCCTTAGAAAGGTTTTCTATTTAGATAAGACCAAGTCCAAATTTGACATATGTCCAGATAACCCGCTAAACTAACATTTGGTTCAATTTACTTCATCCAACTATTTCGGATGGTCCAATTTACACCTCGAAACGATTTTGTTTTTTGTTTCTTAGTGTAAAAATTGTGTTTTAGTTCCAAAATTTGTGAGGTAATAGAAAACATCATAATTTGTGTTAGATAAATGCATTATGAATTTTCCATCATTAATAAATTTTGTATGATATTGTATCTCTAGAGTTATTTATTATTAAATTTCCTAAGCTATAAAAATAGTGACAGAAAATAATATATATTTTCTAATATAACTCATTAAAATTCAACTTACACGTGAAGAAAAAAATAACTATGTATGTGGACGTTCTCTTCAGGAATATAGATGGTGAACTTCTTTTTCAAGGGAGATTATTAAGTATAAGATTGTAGATGGTGAACTCTCCGGCCTTGGGGAAGATGGACAGCGGCAGTAGACGGAGGTGACTGAGCATTTGAGCATGCTGCTTTCTGATGGTGCAGCGGTATGTGTGGTGGGGCGTCGCATTTTGTGCTGTCACTCTCTTGTCTTCGGTTGCTTGTCGTGTTGATCGTGTCCTGTCACGACGTGCATCATGCATTCTTAGAAAACAGAGACCCTACAACTACTGGATGAGCGAGTCTCTGCAGTCAGTGACCCATAACTGTAGGTACCACGGCTTGGCACACCTATCTCCCCTGCTTATTTCTGGTAGAGTGCGTTCTGCTGTTTATTATCTCTGCTAGGTGCCTGGGGTCATCCCCATGCCGAAGGTTCTGGCAAATTTAAGAAGTTATGGCGTTTGGAAATTTCGATAGGTGAACTTCTAACAAACCTAAAAAAAAGACTCCGTCCAATTCAGCCTTTTGGATTCCGATTCAAACTGTTCTAGACTTGTCGAAAGCTTGGAAATATGCCTTAGAAAGGTTTTCTATTTAGATAAGACCAAGTCCAAATTTGACATATGTCCAGATAACCCGCTAAACTAACATTTGGTTCAATTTACTTCATCCAACTATTTCGGATGGTCCAATTTACACCTCAAAACGATTTTGTTTTTTGTTTCTTAGTGTAAAAATTGTGTTTTAGTTCCAAAATTTGTGAGGTAATAGAAAACATCATAATTTGTGTTAGATAAATGCATTATGAATTTTCCATCATTAATAAATTTTGTATGATATTGTATCTCTAGAGTTATTTATTAGTAAATTTCCTAAGCTATAAAAATTTCGACAGAAAATAATATATATTTTCTAATATAACTCATTAAAATTCAACTTACACGTGAAGAAAAAAAATAACTATGTATGTGGACGTTCTCTTCAGGAATATAGATGGTGAACTTCTTTTTCAAGGGAGATTATTAAGTATAAGATTGTAGATGGTGAACTCTCCGGCCTTTCGGAAGATGGACAGTGGCAGTAGACGGAGGTGACTGAGCATTTGAGCATGCTGCTTTCTGCTGGTGCAGTGGTATGTGTGGTGGGGCGTCGCATTTTGTGCTGTCACTCTCTTGTCTTCGGTTGCTTGTCGTGTTGATCGTGTCCTGTCACCACGTGCATCATGCATTCTTAGAAAACAGAGACCCAACAACTACTGGATCAGCGAGTCTCTGCAGTCAGTGACCCAAAACTGTAGGTACCACGGCTTGGCACACCTATCTCCGCTGCTTATTTCTGGTAGAGTGCGTTGCGCTGTTTATTATCTCTGCTAGGTGCCTGGGGTCATCCCCACGCCGAAGGTTCTGGCAAATTTAAGAAGTTACGGCGTTTGGAAATTTCGACGGGTGAACTTCTAACAAACCTAAAAAAAGACTCCGTTCCAATTCAGCCTTTTGGATTCCGATTCAAACTGTTCTAGACTTGTCGAAAACTTGGAAATATGCCTTAGTAAGGTTTTCTATTTAGATAAGACCAAGTCCAAATTTGACATATGTCCAGATAACCCGCTAAATTAACATTTGGTTCAATTTACTTCATCCAACTATTTCGGATGGTCCAATTTACACCTCGAAACGATTTTGTTTTTTGTTTCTTAGTGTAAAAATTGTGTTTTAGTTCCAAAATTTGTGAGGTAATAGAAAACATCATAATTTGTGTTAGATAAATGCATTATGAATTTTCCATCATTAATAAATTTTGTATGATATTGTATCTCTAGAGTTATTTATTAGTAAATTTCCTAAGCTATAAAAATTTCGACAGAAAATAATATATATTTTCTAATATAACTCATTAAAATTCAACTTACACGTGAAGAAAAAAATAACTATGTATGTGGACGTTCTCTTCAGGAATATAGATGGTGAACTTCTTTTTCAAGGGAGATTATTAAGTATAAGATTGTAGATGGTGAACTCTCCGGCCTTTGGGAAGATGGACAGTGGCAGTAGACGGAGGTGACTGAGCATTTGAGCTTGCTGCTTTCTGCTGGTGCAGTGGTATGTGTGGTGGGGCATCACATTTTGTGCTGTCACTCTCTTGTCTTCGGTAGCTTATCGTGTTGATCGTGTCCTGTCACGACGTGCATCTTGCATTCTTAGAAAACAGAGACCCTAGAACTACTGGATGAGCGAGTCTCTGCAGTCAGTGACCCATAACTGTAGGTACCACGGCTTGGCACACCTATCTCCGCTGCTTATTTCTGGTAGAGTGCGTTGTGCTGTTTATTATCTCTGCTAGGTGCCTGGGGTCATCCCCACGCCGAAGGTTCTGGCAAATTTAAGAAGTTACGGCGTTTGGAAATTTCGACAGGTGAACATCTAACAAACCTAAAAAAAAGACTCCGTTCCAATTCAGCCTTTTGGATTCCGATTCAAACTGTTCTAGACTTGTCAAAAACTTGGAAATATGCCTTAGAAAGGTTTTCTATTTAGATAAGACCAAGTCCAAATTTGACATATGTCCAGATAACCCGCTAAACTAACATTTGGTTCAATTTACTTCATCCAACTATTTCGGATGGTCCAATTTACACCTCGAAACGATTTTGTTTTTTGTTTCTTAGTGTAAAAATTGTGTTTTAGTTCCAAAATTTGTGAGGTAATAGAAAACATCATAATTTGTGTTAGATAAATGCATTATGAATTTTCCATCATTAATAAATTTTGTATGATATTGTATCTCTAGAGTTATTTATTAGTAAATTTCTAAGCTATAAAAATAGTGACAGAAAATAATATATATTTTCTAATATAACTCATTAAAATTCAACTTACACGTGAAGAAAAAAATAACTATGTATGTGGACGTTCTCTTCAGGAATATAGACGGTGAACTTCTTTTTCAAGGGAGATTATTAAGTATAAGATTGTAGATGGTGAACTCTCCGGCCTTTGGGAAGATGGACAGTGGCAGTAGACGGAGGTGACTGAGCATTTGAGCATGCTGCTTTCTGCTGGTGCAGTGGTATGTGTGGTGGGGCGTCGCATTTTGTGCTGTCACTCTCTTGTCTTCGGTTGCTTGTCGTGTTGATCGTGTCCTGTCACCACGTGCATCATGCATTCTTAGAAAACAGAGACCCTACAACTACTGGATCAGCGAGTCTCTGCAGTCAGTGACCCAAAACTGTAGGTACCACGGCTTGGCACACCTATCTCCGCTGCTTATTTCTGGTAGAGTGCGTTGCGCTGTTTATTATCTCTGCTAGGTGCCTGGGGTCATTCCCACGC
Source organism: Saccharum hybrid cultivar R570 (assembly GCA_038087645.1). Taxonomy (NCBI): domain Eukaryota; kingdom Viridiplantae; phylum Streptophyta; class Magnoliopsida; order Poales; family Poaceae; genus Saccharum; species Saccharum hybrid cultivar. Next base: position 25,147,512 of record JAQSUU010000115.1, on the reverse strand, counting down.
CGAAGGTTCTGGCAAATTTAAGAAGTTACGGCGTTTGGAAATTTCAATAGGTGAACTTCTAAGAAACCCAAAAAAAAGAGTCCGTTCCAATTCAGCCTTTTGGATTCCGATTCAAACTGTTCTAGACTTGTCGAAAACTTGGAAATATGCCTTAGTAAGGTTTTCTATTTAGATAAGACCAAGTCCAAATTTGACATATGTCCAGATAACCCGCTAAACTAACATTTGGTTCAATTTACTTCATCCAACTATTTCAGGTGGTCCAATTTACACCTCGAAATAATTTTGTTTTTTGTTTCTTAGTGTAAAAATTGTGTTTTAGTTCCAAAATTTGTGAGGTAATAGAAAACATCATAATTTGTGTTAGATAAATGCATTATGAATTTTCCATCATTAATAAATTTTGTATGATATTGTATCTCTAGAGTTATTTATTAGTAAATTTCCTAAGCTATAAAAATTTCGACAGAAAATAATATATATTTTCTAATATAACTCATTAAAATTCAACTTACACGTGAAGAAAAAAAATAACTATGTATGTGGACGTTCTCTTCAGGAATATAGATGGTGAACTTCTTTTTCAAGGGAGATTATTAAGTATAAGATTGTAGATGGTGAACTCTCCGGCCTTTCGGAAGATGGACAGTGGCAGTAGACGGAGGTGACTGAGCATTTGAGCATGCTGCTTTCTGCTGGTGCAGTGGTATGTGTGGTGGGGCGTCGCATTTTGTGCTGTCACTCTCTTGTCTTCGGTTGCTTGTCGTGTTGATCGTGTCCTGTCACCACGTGCATCATGCATTCTTAGAAAACAGAGACCCTACAACTACTGGATCAGCGAGTCTCTGCAGTCAGTGACCCAAAACTGTAGGTACCACGGCTTGGCACACCTATCTCCGCTGCTTATTTCTGGTAGAGTGCGTTGCGCTGTTTATTATCTCTGCTAGGTGCCTGGGGTCATCCCCACGCCGAAGGTTCTGGCAAATTTAAGAAGTTACGGCGTTTGGAAATTTCGACGGGTGAACTTCTAACAAACCTAAAAAAAGACTCCGTTCCAATTCAGCCTTTTGGATTCCGATTCAAACTGTTCTAGACTTGTCGAAAACTTGGAAATATGCCTTAGTAAGGTTTTCTATTTAGATAAGACCAAGTCCAAATTTGACATATGTCCAGATAACCCGCTAAATTAACATTTGGTTCAATTTACTTCATCCAACTATTTCAGGTGGTCCAATTTACACCTCGAAATAATTTTGTTTTTTGTTTCTTAGTGTAAAAATTGTGTTTTAGTTCCAAAATTTGTGAGGTAATAGAAAACATCATAATTTGTGTTAGATAAATGCATTATGAATTTTCCATCATTAATAAATTTTGTATGATATTGTATCTCTAGAGTTATTTATTAGTAAATTTCCTAAGCTATAAAAATTTCGACAGAAAATAAAATATATTTTCTAATATAACTCATTAAAATTCAACTTACACGTGAAGAAAAAAATAACTATGTATGTGGACGTTCTCTTCAGGAATATAGATGGTGAACTTCTTTTTCAAGGGAGATTATTAAGTATAAGATTGTAGATGGTGAACTCTCCGGCCTTTGGGAAGATGGACAGTGGCAGTAGACGGAGGTGACTGAGCATTTGAGCATGCTGCTTTCTGCTGGTGCAGTGGTATGTGTGGTGGGGCATCACATTTTGTGCTGTCACTCTCTTGTCTTCGGTTGCTTATCGTGTTGATCGTGTCCTGTCACGACGTGCATCTTGCATTCTTAGAAAACAGAGACCCTAGAACTACTGGATGAGCGAGTCTCTGCAGTTAGTGACCCATAACTGTAGGTACCACCGCTTGGCACACCTATCTCCGCTGCTTATTTCTGGTAGAGTGCGTTGTGCTGTTTATTATCTCTGCTAGGTGCCTGGGGTCATCCCCACGCCGAAGGTTCTGGCAAATTTAAGAAGTTACGGCGTTTGGAAATTTCGACAGGTGAACATCTAACAAACCTAAAAAAAAGACTCCGTTCCAATTCAGCCTTTTGGATTCCGATTCAAACTGTTCTAGACTTGTCAAAAACTTGGAAATATGCCTTAGAAAGGTTTTCTATTTAGATAAGACCAAGTCCAAATTTGACATATGTCCAGATAACCCGCTAAACTAACATTTGGTTCAATTTACTTCATCCAACTATTTCGGATGGTCCAATTTACACCTCGAAACGATTTTGTTTTTTGTTTCTTAGTGTAAAAATTGTGTTTTAGTTCCAAAATTTGTGAGGTAATAGAAAACATCATAATTTGTGTTAGATAAATGCATTATGAATTTTCCATCATTAATAAATTTTGTATGATATTGTATCTCTAGAGTTATTTATTAGTAAATTTCTAAGCTATAAAAATAGTGACAGAAAATAATATATATTTTCTAATATAACTCATTAAAATTCAACTTACACGTGAAGAAAAAAATAACTATGTATGTGGACGTTCTCTTCAGGAATATAGACGGTGAACTTCTTTTTCAAGGGAGATTATTAAGTATAAGATTGTAGATGGTGAACTCTCCGGCCTTTGGGAAGATGGACAGTGGCAGTAGACGGAGGTGACTGAGCATTTGAGCATGCTGCTTTCTGCTGGTGCAGTGGTATGTGTGGTGGGGCGTCGCATTTTGTGCTGTCACTCTCTTGTCTTCGGTTGCTTGTCGTGTTGATCGTGTCCTGTCACCACGTGCATCATGCATTCTTAGAAAACAGAGACCCTACAACTACTGGATCAGCGAGTCTCTGCAGTCAGTGACCCAAAACTGTAGGTACCACGGCTTGGCACACCTATCTCCGCTGCTTATTTCTGGTAGAGTGCGTTGCGCTGTTTATTATCTCTGCTAGGTGCCTGGGGTCATTCCCACGCCGAAGGTTCTGGCAAATTTAAGAAGTTACGGCGTTTGGAAATTTCAATAGGTGAACTTCTAAGAAACCCAAAAAAAAGAGTCCGTTCCAATTCAGCCTTTTGGATTCCGATTCAAACTGTTCTAGACTTGTCGAAAACTTGGAAATATGCCTTAGTAAGGTTTTCTATTTAGATAAGACCAAGTCCAAATTTGACATATGTCCAGATAACCCGCTAAACTAACATTTGGTTCAATTTACTTCATCCAACTATTTCAGGTGGTCCAATTTACACCTCGAAATAATTTTGTTTTTTGTTTCTTAGTGTAAAAATTGTGTTTTAGTTCCAAAATTTGTGAGGTAATAGAAAACATCATAATTTGTGTTAGATAAATGCATTATGAATTTTCCATCATTAATAAATTTTGTATGATATTGTATCTCTAGAGTTATTTATTAGTAAATTTCCTAAGCTATAAAAATTTCGACAGAAAATAATATATATTTTCTAATATAACTCATTAAAATTCAACTTACACGTGAAGAAAAAAATAACTATGTATGTGGACGTTCTCTTCAGGAATATAGATGGTGAACTTCTTTTTCAAGGGAGATTATTAAGTATAAGATTGTAGATGGTGAACTCTCCGGCCTTTCGGAAGATGGACAGTGGCAGTAGACGGAGGTGACTGAGCATTTGAGCATGCTGCTTTCTGCTGGTGCAGTGGTATGTGTGGTGGGGCGTCACATTTTGTGCTGTCACTCTCTTGTCTTCGGTTGCTTATCGTGTTGATCGTGTCCTGTCACGACGTGCATCATGCATTCTTAGAAAACAGAGACCCTACAACTACTGGATCAGCGAGTCTCTGCAGTCAGTGACCCATAACTGTAGGTACCACGGCTTGGCACACCTATCTCCCCTGCTTATTTCTGGTAGAGTGCGTTGGGCTGTTTATTATCTCTGCTAGGTGCCTGGGGTCATCCCCACGCCGAAGGTTCTGGCAAATTTAAGAAGTTACGGCGTTTGGAAATTTCGACTGGTGAACATCTAACAAACCTAAAAAAAAGACTCCGTTCCAATTCAGCCTTTTGGATTCCGATTCAAACTGTTCTAGACTTGTCAAAAACTTGGAAATATGCCTTAGAAAGGTTTTCTATTTAGATAAGACCAAGTCCAAATTTGACATATGTCCAGATAACCCGCTAAACTAACATTTGGTTCAATTTACTTCATCCAACTATTTCGGATGGTCCAATTTACACCTCGAAACGATTTTGTTTTTTGTTTCTTAGTGTAAAAATTGTGTTTTAGTTCCAAAATTTGTGAGGTAATAGAAAACATCATAATTTGTGTTAGATAAATGCATTATGAATTTTCCATCATTAATAAATTTTGTATGATATTGTATCTCTAGAGTTATTTATTAGTAAATTTCTAAGCTATAAAAATAGTGACAGAAAATAATATATATTTTCTAATATAACTCATTAAAATTCAACTTACACGTGAAGAAAAAAATAACTATGTATGTGGACGTTCTCTTCAGGAATATAGACGGTGAACTTCTTTTTCAAGGGAGATTATTAAGTATAAGATTGTAGATGGTGAACTCTCCGGCCTTTGGGAAGATGGACAGTGGCAGTAGACGGAGGTGACTGAGCATTTGAGCATGCTGCTTTCTGCTGGTGCAGTGGTATGTGTGGTGGGGCGTCGCATTTTGTGCTGTCACTCTCTTGTCTTCGGTTGCTTGTCGTGTTGATCGTGTCCTGTCACCACGTGCATCATGCATTCTTAGAAAACAGAGACCCTACAACTACTGGATCAGCGAGTCTCTGCAGTCAGTGACCCAAAACTGTAGGTACCACGGCTTGGCACACCTATCTCCGCTGCTTATTTCTGGTAGAGTGCGTTGCGCTGTTTATTATCTCTGCTAGGTGCCTGGGGTCATTCCCACGCCGAAGGTTCTGGCAAATTTAAGAAGTTACGGCGTTTGGAAATTTCAATAGGTGAACTTCTAAGAAACCCAAAAAAAAGAGTCCGTTCCAATTCAGCCTTTTGGATTCCGATTCAAACTGTTCTAGACTTGTCGAAAACTTGGAAATATGCCTTAGTAAGGTTTTCTATTTAGATAAGACCAAGTCCAAATTTGACATATGTCCAGATAACCCGCTAAACTAACATTTGGTTCAATTTACTTCATCCAACTATTTCAGGTGGTCCAATTTACACCTCGAAATAATTTTGTTTTTTGTTTCTTAGTGTAAAAATTGTGTTTTAGTTCCAAAATTTGTGAGGTAATAGAAAACATCATAATTTGTGTTAGATAAATGCATTATGAATTTTCCATCATTAATAAATTTTGTATGATATTGTATCTCTAGAGTTATTTATTAGTAAATTTCCTAAGCTATAAAAATTTCGACAGAAAATAATATATATTTTCTAATATAACTCATTAAAATTCAACTTACACGTGAAGAAAAAAATAACTATGTATGTGGACGTTCTCTTCAGGAATATAGATGGTGAACTTCTTTTTCAAGGGAGATTATTAAGTATAAGATTGTAGATGGTGAACTCTCCGGCCTTTCGGAAGATGGACAGTGGCAGTAGACGGAGGTGACTGAGCATTTGAGCATGCTGCTTTCTGCTGGTGCAGTGGTATGTGTGGTGGGGCGTCACATTTTGTGCTGTCACTCTCTTGTCTTCGGTTGCTTATCGTGTTGATCGTGTCCTGTCACGACGTGCATCATGCATTCTTAGAAAACAGAGACCCTACAACTACTGGATCAGCGAGTCTCTGCAGTCAGTGACCCATAACTGTAGGTACCACGGCTTGGCACACCTATCTCCCCTGCTTATTTCTGGTAGAGTGCGTTGGGCTGTTTATTATCTCTGCTAGGTGCCTGGGGTCATCCCCACGCCGAAGGTTCTGGCAAATTTAAGAAGTTACGGCGTTTGGAAATTTCGACTGGTGAACATCTAACAAACCTAAAAAAAAGACTCCGTTCCAATTCAGCCTTTTGGATTCCGATTCAAACTGTTCTAGACTTGTCAAAAACTTGGAAATATGCCTTAGAAAGGTTTTCTATTTAGATAAGACCAAGTCCAAATTTGACATATGTCCAGATAACCCGCTAAACTAACATTTGGTTCAATTTACTTCATCCAACTATTTCGGATGGTCCAATTTACACCTCGAAACGATTTTGTTTTTTGTTTCTTAGTGTAAAAATTGTGTTTTAGTTCCAAAATTTGTGAGGTAATAGAAAACATCATAATTTGTGTTAGATAAATGCATTATGAATTTTCCATCATTAATAAATTTTGTATGATATTGTATCTCTAGAGTTATTTATTAGTAAATTTCTAAGCTATAAAAATAGTGACAGAAAATAATATATATTTTCTAATATAACTCATTAAAATTCGACTTACACGTGAAGAAAAAAATAACTATGTATGTGGACGTTCTCTTCAGGAATATAGACGGTGAACTTCTTTTTCAAGGGAGATTATTAAGTATAAGATTGTAGATGGTGAACTCTCCGGCCTTTGGGAAGATGGACAGTGGCAGTAGACGGAGGTGACTGAGCATTTGAGCATGCTGCTTTCTGCTGGTGCAGTGGTATGTGTGGTGGGGCGTCGCATTTTGTGCTGTCACTCTCTTGTCTTCGGTTGCTTGTCGTGTTGATCGTGTCCTGTCACCACGTGCATCATGCATTCTTAGAAAACAGAGACCCTACAACTACTGGATCAGCGAGTCTCTGCAGTCAGTGACCCATAACTGTAGGTACCACGGCTTGGCACACCTATCTCCCCTGCTTATTTCTGGTAGAGTGCGTTGGGCTGTTTATTATCTCTGCTAGGTGCCTGGGGTCATCCCCACGCCGAAGGTTCTAGCAAATTTAAGAAGTTACGGCGTTTGGAAATTTCGACTGGTGAACATCTAACAAACCTAAAAAAAAGACTCCGTTCCAATTCAGCCTTTTGGATTCCGATTCAAACTGTTCTAGACTTGTCAAAAACTTGGAAATATGCCTTAGAAAGGTTTTCTATTTAGATAAGACCAAGTCCAAATTTGACATATGTCCAGATAACCCGCTAAACTAACATTTGGTTCAATTTACTTCATCCAACTATTTCGGATGGTCCAATTTACACCTCGAAACGATTTTGTTTTTTGTTTCTTAGTGTAAAAATTGTGTTTTAGTTCCAAAATTTGTGAGGTAATAGAAAACATCATAATTTGTGTTAGATAAATGCATTATGAATTTTCCATCATTAATAAATTTTGTATGCTATTGTATCTCTAGAGTTATTTATTAGTAAAATTCCTAAGCTATAAAAATAGTGACAGAAAATAATATATATTTTCTAATATAACTCATTAAAATTCAACTTACACGTGAAGAAAAAAATAACTATGTATGTGGACGTTCTCTTCTGGAATATAGACGGTGAACTTCTTTTTCAAGGGAGATTATTAAGTATAAGATTGTAGATGGTTAACTCTCCGGCCTTTGGGAAGATGGACAGTGGCAGTAGACGGAGGTGACTGAGCATTTGAGCATGCTGCTTTCTGCTGGTGCAGCGGTATGTGTGGTGGGGCGTCGCATTTTGTGCTGTCACTCTCTTGTGTTCGGTTGCTTGTCATGTTGATCGTGTCCTGTCACCACGTGCATCATGCATTCTTAGAAAACAGAGACCCTACAGCTACTGGATCAGCGAGTCTCTGCAGTCAGTGACCCATAACTGTAGGTACCACGGCTTGGCACACCTATCTCCCCTGCTTATTTCTGGTAGAGTGCGTTGGGCTGTTTATTATCTCTGCTAGGTGCCTGGGGTCATCCCCACGCCGAAGGTTCTGGCAAATTTAAGAAGTTACGGCGTTTGGAAATTTCGACTGGTGAACATCTAACAAACCTAAAAAAAAGACTCCGTTCCAATTCAGCCTTTTGGATTCCGATTCAAACTGTTCTAGACTTGTCAAAAACTTGGAAATATGCCTTAGAAAGGTTTTCTATTTAGATAAGACCAAGTCCAAATTTGACATATGTCCAGATAACCCGCTAAACTAACATTTGGTTCAATTTACTTCATCCAACTATTTCGGATGGTCCAATTTACACCTCGAAACGATTTTGTTTTTTGTTTCTTAGTGTAAAAATTGTGTTTTAGTTCCAAAATTTGTGAGGTAATAGAAAACATCATAATTTGTGTTAGATAAATGCATTATGAATTTTCCATCATTAATAAATTTTGTATGATATTGTATCTCTAGAGTTATTTATTAGTAAATTTCTAAGCTATAAAAATAGTGACAGAAAATAATATATATTTTCTAATATAACTCATTAAAATTCGACTTACACGTGAAGAAAAAAATAACTATGTATGTGGACGTTCTCTTCAGGAATATAGACGGTGAACTTCTTTTTCAAGGGAGATTATTAAGTATAAGATTGTAGATGGTGAACTCTCCGGCCTTTGGGAAGATGGACAGTGGCAGTAGACGGAGGTGACTGAGCATTTGAGCATGCTGCTTTCTGCTGGTGCAGTGGTATGTGTGGTGGGGCGTCGCATTTTGTGCTGTCACTCTCTTGTCTTCGGTTGCTTGTCGTGTTGATCGTGTCCTGTCACCACGTGCATCATGCATTCTTAGAAAACAGAGACCCTACAACTACTGGATCAGCGAGTCTCTGCAGTCAGTGACCCATAACTGTAGGTACCACGGCTTGGCACACCTATCTCCCCTGCTTATTTCTGGTAGAGTGCGTTGGGCTGTTTATTATCTCTGCTAGGTGCCTGGGGTCATCCCCACGCCGAAGGTTCTAGCAAATTTAAGAAGTTACGGCGTTTGGAAATTTCGACTGGTGAACATCTAACAAACCTAAAAAAAAGACTCCGTTCCAATTCAGCCTTTTGGATTCCGATTCAAACTGTTCTAGACTTGTCAAAAACTTGGAAATATGCCTTAGAAAGGTTTTCTATTTAGATAAGACCAAGTCCAAATTTGACATATGTCCAGATAACCCGCTAAACTAACATTTGGTTCAATTTACTTCATCCAACTATTTCGGATGGTCCAATTTACACCTCGAAACGATTTTGTTTTTTGTTTCTTAGTGTAAAAATTGTGTTTTAGTTCCAAAATTTGTGAGGTAATAGAAAACATCATAATTTGTGTTAGATAAATGCATTATGAATTTTCCATCATTAATAAATTTTGTATGCTATTGTATCTCTAGAGTTATTTATTAGTAAAATTCCTAAGCTATAAAAATAGTGACAGAAAATAATATATATTTTCTAATATAACTCATTAAAATTCAACTTACACGTGAAGAAAAAAATAACTATGTATGTGGACGTTCTCTTCTGGAATATAGACGGTGAACTTCTTTTTCAAGGGAGATTATTAAGTATAAGATTGTAGATGGTTAACTCTCCGGCCTTTGGGAAGATGGACAGTGGCAGTAGACGGAGGTGACTGAGCATTTGAGCATGCTGCTTTCTGCTGGTGCAGCGGTATGTGTGGTGGGGCGTCGCATTTTGTGCTGTCACTCTCTTGTGTTCGGTTGCTTGTCATGTTGATCGTGTCCTGTCACCACGTGCATCATGCATTCTTAGAAAACAGAGACCCTACAGCTACTGGAGCGAGTCTCTGCAGTCAGTGACTCATAACTGTAGGTACCACGGCTTGGCACACCTATCTCCGCTGCTTATTTCTGGTAGAGTGCGTTGCGCTGTTTATTATCTCTGCTAGGTGCCTGGGGTCATCCCCACGCCGAAGGTTCTGGCAAATTTAAGAAGTTACGGCGTTTGGAAATTTCAACACCTCGAAACGATTTTGTTTTTTGTTTCTTAGTGTAAAAAATGTGTTTTAGTTCCAAAATTTGTGAGGTAATAGAAAACATCATAATTTGTGTTAGATAAATGCATTATGAATTTTCCATCATTAATAAATTTTGTATGATATTGTATCTCTAGAGTTATTTATTAGTAAATTTCCTAAGCTATAAAAATAGTGACAGAAAATAATATATATTTTCTAATATAACTCATTAAAATTCAACTTACACGTGAAGAAAAAAATAACAAATCTTGTTAAGGGATAAACTGGAACAACTCAAATAGTTAGGGGAGTAAATGGAACCAAATATTAGTCTAGGGTGTAGTATAGAATTGTCAATTGAGATGGTGAACTCCAGCCTTTGGGAAGATGGACAGCAACAGTAGGCGGAGGTGATTGAGATTTGAGCGTTCTGCTGCCTGCTGGTGCAGCGGTGTGTGCGGAGGGGTGTCGCATTTTGCGCTGTCGTACTCTCTAGGGGCTGTCCTCGCTGTGTCGAAGAACACGAAAGCTGTGTCGCAGAACAGTAGTGTCATGCAAACGCCACAGATTCCAATGCAGCCAAAGAGTGTTGATGAGTAGTGCCTATATATATACATATAACCATATAACAAAATTAAAGCCACATAGACGACACGGCGTCTACGGCAAGATGGTCACCGACGACAACGGATGCACAAACACCTTCTTCTCCAAGTACGAGGCACTAGTGTCGTCCCTCCCGGCATCCGAGAAGGGCATGGAAAGCTTCCCGCCGTCCCGGAAGTATGAAGGCTTCTGGTACCCGGAGCACCTGCTGGTGCTGACGCTGGCGATACGGGACACGTTCGTCGCCCGCCCGACCGACGTCATCCTCGCCACCGTGCCCAAGTCCGGCACGACGTGGCTTAAAGCGCTCGTTTACTGTGTTGTGCACCGCAGCCACCACGCGCCGGCGGACGAGCGCCACCCGCTCCTCGCCTCCAGCCCGCACGACGTGGTCCCGTTCCTGCACTCCATCTACGAGAACCACCTCTCCGCGCCGCCTGGTCCGCTCCTCGAAGAGATGCCATCGCCGCGCATCCTGGCCGTGCACGCGCCGTTCACGGCCTTGCCGGCGTCGGTGCGGGAGTCTGCGTGCCGCGTCCTCTACCTGTGCCGAGACCCCAAGGACGCTTTTGTCTCGCTGCATCACTATATCGATGAGATCAAGCCCGAGGGGTCCGGTAGCATGATGCCGTTCGCCGAGGCGTTCGACCTGTTCTGCGACGGCGTGTCACCCTTCGGGCCGGTGTGGGACAACATGGCCGAGTACTGGAAGGAGAGCGTGGCACGGCCGGAGGAGCTGATGTTCCTCCGGTACGAGGACCTCAAGGAGGACACTGTGGGGAGCGTGAAGCGCCTGGCGGCGTTCCTCGGTTGCCCGTTCACCGACGAGGAGGCAGAGAGAGGCGTCCCTGCGGAGATTGTGGCGCTGTGCAGCATGGACAAGATGAGGAGCGTCCAGGCCAACCGGGATGGGATGCACCGGAACAACCATTCATGGTTCAAGAACTCGGCCTTCTTTCGTAAGGGGGAGGTCGGGGAGTGGAAGGCGCACATGACGCTGGAGATGGCGAGGAGGCTGGATGACATCGTGGAGGAAAAGCTGCTAGGATCTGGGCTCTCCATGATCAGCAAGCCATGATCGATCATCTATGTGTGGGTCAGGTGTAGTTTCAAATGCGTCCTGCTTTTGTTGTTCCTATATACGGCACATATGGGCAACGGCTCCGATTGCCTTAGCCCAAACACGTTGTGGCTTCGTCGCCACACGGTAGACGTGCCTTCGTTTTGGGCCTTTTGAGGGACACACCTTCTTAGGCCGAATAAAAGTCCCACATCCAATATGTCTCTCTCTCTCTCTCTCTCTCTCTCTCTCTATATATATATATATATATATATATATATATATATATATATATATATATATATATATATATATATATATAATGGAATACTTGCTAAGGCCATTCCCCTCTTCAGGGTTCAAAACATCCCTAGATAAATAAACTGCTTAGATACATCAGTTGATTGCATGACTTTCCACCATTGAAATCATGAGTCTCCTGAGCTTAGAACCTTAGGTCCTCTGTACTTTCTTTATGATTTATGAATTATCAGTATATATCATCTGATAAAAACTATATGTTGGTCATGGAAGGAGGAGATTGCAGGGCTAGCTGGGTGGCCCCAACTGGCGGCGTGGCTGCGCCGGGTGTGGCGCCGGATCCACGAGCGGCCCGAGGGCGTACGAGGAGGTGGAGACCAGCCGCGTCGTCGTCACAGCGTGCGGAGTCTGTCCGAAATATAACCAACATTGTAGTGTATTGCTCCCATTTCTGCCGCTCGCCTGACAGATTGTGTGCCGAAGCCCGGAGGCGGGGAATGTGGCTGGTGGCGCCAGCGGGTCCATCGCCAATCATCCAGGCTGCGGGCAAGGTATGAATCATACGTCATTGAATTGGAGTTCCTTCCACAGGGCACATCAGAGCTCGACGGTCTTTCGTTTTAATCAGCAAGCCATGATCGATCATCTATGTGTGGTGTGGGTCAGGTGTAGTTTCAAATGCGTCCTGCTTTTGTTGTTTCTATATACGGCACATATGGGCAATGGCTCCGATTGCCTTAGCCCAAACACGTTGTGGCTTCGTTGCCACACGGTAGACGTGCCTTCGTTTTGGGCCTTTTGAGGGACACACCTTCTTAGGCCGAATAAAAGTCCCACATCCAATCTCTCTCTCTCTCTATATATATGTGTGTGTGTGAGAGATAATCAGTGTCGAGTCGGAAGCCCGTGACTCTTCGTTTCCTAACGCGCTCATTGAATCACGGGAGTAAATCGCGCTGCTTCTGTGCCCTGCCCTTCGCACTGCCGCCGCTGCAAGCACTGCTCATACTAATCGAGGTTCATCCCGTGCGCCGCAGCATGCGCTGCTCATCCCCCATACACACATTCACATCTCTACTATAAAAAAAACGTCATCCGCTGAGAGTTTCTAACCATTGTGTTGTGCACACAGAAAATGCACACAGAAATTTATCTCCATTAAAATCAAGGGCTACTAAAACACCTAAACCAAACTCGATGGCCACGATTCGATGTGTGATGCGAGGCTTCTCACCCTGGCTTCTCAAGCACCTACACCTGCACCCCGCGCCAACTCTGCCCGCAGCCCCTCACGCCCACACCCCACGGCGAGCGTTCGAACCCTGCTGTGCGTCCTTTTTCTTTTCTCTGAGAAAATAAAGAAACATCGTCCTCTCCTCTCCCCTCCCCGTTCCGCGCAACTCCTTCCCGTCCCGCAGCTAAGGGTTTCCCCGCCGCCACCCCGCTGTGTCTTCGCCGCCGGTGCCGCCCTGCCGCCTGGCCCGTGCCCTATAGAGGTAGCCACCAGGAGGATGGGGCGTTGCTAAAGGACGCCCCTGCCCTCCACCATCCCAGCGCTTCCTAGCAGTCCAACCTCTCGAAGCCCTAGCCCAAATCCTCTAATTTCTTTGCCTGCCTCCTTTCCATCGCCAGGTCGTGTGGAGCCGCCCTTGTCGGCTCGCCCCATGCCGCGCGGCGGCGCCCTCGCTGGGGCCGGACGCGCCTCCGCCTCCGCGTGCAGGTGCTCCGCCGTGCGCCGCTCCCGCGTTTTCCCGGTGCTCGAGCGGCTCGACCTCTCCGCCTGTGCCTCGCTCAATGACGCCTCCCTCACCGCGGCCGTCGCTGGCCTCCGCAACGTGTGCATTGCACGAGCAAACGGGTCCGCTGGCGCGGCCTCGAGGCCTTTGCAGGCGACCCACCGGTGCAGAAGGGGCAGGCCCGCTGAGCCCCGGGGTGCACAGCTTCTTCGCCACCCCCGACAGTGGCCGCGAGCGGCAGGCCACCCGCGAGGGCCTCTCCCTCCTTGACTCTGTAAGCTGTTCCCCACTATTCCGCTTCTCCGTCATTGGCCCCCGTGTAGTGTGGCCGTTCCTGGCGATGCACACTCGCTAGGTGTTTGTCAAACTTCCCCCGCCTGCCTGGTCTGGTTGAGGGCAGTGTGAATGGCAGCGGATTCATCGCCGGTCTAGCTCGTGATTTTCCTGCTGATGAGTTCGTGCTGTCTCTTATTAATCCCATTGCTCATCATCAGGTGTGTGTGGGAGTACATGCCATGCTCGGTGTTGCTCTAGCAACACATATTGCATGTTTTGCTGTGCACCTTTTTGATAAACTAGCCAAAAACTTGAAATATGGAAAGCGGATAATGATGGAGATTGGTACCCTTAGCTCCCTGAATTTTAGCTTGTTTACTGGTTGCGATTGGTACCATGTTGTGGCATTAGTAGGGTTTTATGTGCACACTTCCACAAACAGTTTTAATTTGTGCAATGTGATGGCAACTGCTGGCCATTGTGCCTTCTTATAACAAGTTTAATTACCATGTTTTCTTATCTTTCAGTCTTTTATCTTTTTATTGATTTTTAGGGAATGATATCTCTTATTTACCATGCTTTCTTATTGCAGTTTCTATGTTTTTTATCGACTATTGACCACACTCTGGACTTCCTATATATATATATATATATATATATATATATATATATATATATATATATATATATATATATATATATATATATATATATATATATATATATATATATATATATAGTTATTCAAAAGAAAAGATGTTTCAAAATACAAAATAAAAAGAGAACTGCTCAACAATCCATCAGGTTGGTGCTACTTGTCTGGCTGGTTATCTCTGGTGCCGTTGGTACTGTTGTTTCAAATCCTACAGATAATATCGTTTCATCCCCGTACAACAAAAAGCCTAAAAATATCATACATATAAGTATATAGTTATAAGTTTCAATCCTAAGAAATCATTATTGTCAAACTGCCTAAGAAATCATTATTGTCAAACAACACCAAGTCAGGGAGGATGCTCCTGCAGAGGTCAAGGAGATCCCCTAACAACATTTCCAGTGCTGTTCTCATCGAGAAACACAGGTGACCGACCATTAGCTTTCTTGAAGATTTTTTTATTGATGATTACTATATATTGTTAATGTTATTATGATTTTTACAGGTCCTACATCAAGTCTAAAGCAGTGCTAAAAAATAATGGAGTACCTCAACCTGCCCTTCCCACAAGTCACCATCTTCCTCAGGTTTGTCCCTCTAATCTCTCTCCTCTCCCTGTTTAGCTTAATTTGTCTTGTCTCTTCTGTTTCACCTTACCTATGTTTATCAAAGGTTCAGTTGGCCGCCAGGGCGCAAGAGCAGCCACCCCGAGTCTGATGATATCACAGGCAATCCTGGACAAGGTTCTTTTAAACATTTCAGCAAAAATCAAATCAAATGGTTATTTGAGTTGTAAATTGTTCATGTCATCCTGTGACTGACCAATACTGGAATTATGACTTAACACGGAGTTATGTGGTGATGATAGATATTTTCAGATGCTGATGCAATGCCACATAGAGGAATTGCCGGCTCATGCAATCCTGATGGCACTACAGTACAAGAGTTATTGTTATTATGCTGTCATTTTACTCATGCTTTCTCCCTTTTATGTAGTTCTAGATTCTAGATTGTATTGTTAAAGGCGTTGATCCTAGGTTTGATATTAGAGAGATTGCTAAGCCGTGAGTACTTCCTGTATTACTAGCATCTCAATACTTATTAGTCCTCTAATTATTTTGACACTGATTTGGAAAAAGGGTTGTTTCTTACTCATCATTTAATTGTTGGAGTTGTTTCTGTTTCCTCTCTGCTTGCAAATATATGTTTTTATGTTCAAATGTTATTTCTGAATGTTCTATTGCTAAGTTGAGTCTTTACTATCAGGGTGGGAGCATTAACTGGACCTGATTATTACAATTATGTTTTTACCAGGCAGTTGTTACTTCCAATAAGCATTCTATAGGACGAATGAAGCAATTAGTTTCATGTGATACAACTGATGCTGAAAATGATGCACCTCAGGTGGCCCATAGCATCCCTTGATCTACAGGTAGAGTTCTTGGCTAAATTTGAACTGAATAAGTAATGCGAGCACTCCCCCTGCCCACACCCCCCTATCCTGTGAACTTGTGCTGCAGTTTTGTGCTGGTGCTAACAGAAACCGGAAATTTTGCGTCTTTAGGTTACTGACGTTGAGGCAACTGGAGTGGCAGCGCGTTGGGCATCTCGGCGAAGTGGCTCAAGTCGTAGTTGGGTTGAGGAAGGTGGAGCGGCAGCAGCAACAACATCATAAGGAGGATGCAGATGTTGGAGTTGGACCTGGACGAATGGTACGCGCCGGATTTCTTCCAATCATTATGCAGTTCTTGCATATCTTATTCTTAAATTTGTGGTTGGTGCATTCATTTTGCTTATTTCCTAGACCTATGTGGATTATGCAAGAATCATTTTTCTTATTTAATCAGGCTTCTTGATCATATCATGACAAATCCGAGGTGTGTACTGGTCTATGTTTGTGATCCATCCTTGACTGAACTGGGATTGCACTTGGTAATTCCTTATGCACTGAGATTAGTTTTGGTTGATTTTTAATGTAGGGAACATATTTTAGGTAATTTGTTACATGCTTTTTCCAATTCTTTCTTAAATAATTACTTCATTTGCACTTCTTGAATTCTGAGAACAAAAATTATTGGTGGTTATGCAATCATTGTAGCATCGTTCAAGTTGTTGCAACTTATTTCCCCATGTGTTGAATTTCTGGGAATCTCGAATAAGAGACAAATGCAGTACCTGCCATGGTGAAATTTAGTGACTCTCCTAGTCATTTTCGCTACTTGAAGCTTGCACTTCCAGTTTTTAATGTAGGCTTCTTTAACTGTATTATGGACGTGTACATCTGCAAGGTAATGCCATGAAGAATTTTACATCATAGGTGTGCTTAACACTTGAACTTTGTCTAGATAATTATTCTTGTTCCCTCGTGCCTTTCCAAGGCTGTAGTACAGTTCTTATGGAGAAAAAAAACCGCAGGGAGTTTCTGAAGGTGAGAAATCCCTGGGCAGTATACTACAAAAAAGTGCTACAATGAACAAAGTAAGGAAAAAATGCAAACTATATTGCTGCCCCTTTTGTAATTACAGAAATGGTAAGCTATCGTACATTGTCCATAATAATTTTGCCTTAGAATGTCATTACTGAAACCTGGCTATTGTTTGTAAGCTAATATTTTCGAGAAATCTCTCAACTCTTTCCTTTTTTTGTTGTAAATACAAGTGTGCTTAAAGATTGCAGAGCAGGATTGATAGCGGTTCATGATTGCAGCAAGGTTTTGGATGGACATACAAAAGAACTAAAGAATGTATTACAACAAAAGATGGGAATATGTGATGCCTAAACAATTAATTCAACCCGCTCTTAAGGGACATGAATCGTTGCATTTGCATAATTGTTCAATTTTGTGAATAAATATCAATTAAGTTTGTTTTTAATGTGGCCCGTAGCGTTAGCACGAGCAATATATTATTATTTGTAGTATGCAATATACTAAAACTATGAAGAAAACATTCTTGTTTGGTTGTTTTTATGTGAATCCTTGAAATAAAACCGTGGCGTTAGCACGGGCACTATACTAGTAGATGAAAAAGAAAGATGCCAAAATGGAGCACTAGAACACTTCCAAATGTCGGACCAAATGAGCGTGAAGACAAGAAAAATCAAGCGTCAGTGAATGGATTCCGCGCGATGCAAAAAAAAAGCACCCAAACACGCCACACAGTGCCATGCAAAATTCACCAGCTCTGAGCACTAGAACACATCCAAACGTCGGACCAAATCAGCGCGAAGACAAGAAATTAAAATCGAGCGCTAGTGAATGGATTCCGCACAATGCAAAAAAAACCGCACCCGAACCTCATATTGCCTCAGGCCGGCGCGCTTACCACTCCATCCATGAACATTTCTTGTATGAAAGATACCCGCAACCCTATTTAATAATGACAAACAGGGAAAACTACACCTTAATTAATCATGCCTTGCAATTACCAGTATGGAGGGAGTACATCACTGCCGGCCTGTCTCTGACCCGAATAGACCCAACCATTTGGCATTAATGATCAAGGTAACCACTGTTGGATTATATACACCTACCCACGCCGTTGGTCGATAATTTGTTTTAATCCTGATCGGGTAATTAAGGCATTAATTTGTAATCAAATCCTGGTCAAGGTCATAAAAATTAATGCATTAATGTGCAATTAAATCTTCAACAAATGCTGGCTTGTAAAGATGATATATATCAACAATAATGACCTTAATTGATTAGAAATTATTAGAAATATTTATGATACAAAGTACCTTAGAATAAAATATACAATAACAAAGACCTTAGAAAAAATTACATATACGATAACAAAAGACCATTTTCCAAATAGGTTGATGTTAGCATCGAAGTCTACCGACACATTAAAACATATTTAATCACCTCTCAAATATTCTTCTAGCACCAGAGTGGGGTCTCAAAGGTGCAAGAGGATGCTTGTGATGGTTGCGAACCATGATAAACTACGCCTCTAGAGACGGGTGAAGGATAACCCAATGACCATGTGACCTTGGCGCTGCCCAACAACCAACTTGGTGCAAATATTTTCCATGATATAGCCTACTGCCTACATCAACAGGTGGGTGGTTATGATAAACATTGCTTGGTGAGCACAATAAGCTCATCAAAGTACTTAAGGCTCTATGACAACCAACATCATCATATGATTGACTATGTACTTTCACATTTTTATACAGATCAGATGTTAGAAGATTTTCAACACATGTTATATTTTTATGGTATAAAACCTCCATTGTACAGAATGTGCCCTGCCATTAAACAATAGCTAGAGTAGGTACCACTTATTATCAATTGTTGAACGATGTATACCAATGTCACCGTCAGCCAACAATATGTGGTATGCTTTGCTAATCAAATTCTTCTCTTATTCTTCCCAAATTAGTACAGTAATTGTACCACACTATCTATTACCACTGCCATTCAACATTTTTAGACAAAATTAACTTCTCAAGGGAGCGCGCAGGATACTAGTGGAATATACAGGGCGGAAGGATATGGTGCACACGGCAGAAGGCACTGGGCAACAGGACAGATGAGGGCTGCCTCTTCATGCCTGCAGAGTGACAGTGCAAAAGCGACGGCCGACCACACAGGCACACACCCACTACGTACTACACCAGCACTCTCAATATGCCGATGCTAATTTTATACAGTTTTAAATATACTTTTCTTTTTTATAAACCACAAGATGGTGCCACGTAGATTCTTTTTATTAACACAATAACTTTCGGTGATGTTTGATCAAGTCTGCAGAAACCTTTGGATTTTTCTGTACTGCTTTGTTGGTACTCAGTCCCTTTCCCTTCAAATTATTACAACTGATGTGATCCAAAAGAATCCGATCGATCCATTGAATATGTTGATAGAGAGTGATCAACCCTCTGCATTATGATTGTCCCCGATTTCGGAATCGATAAGCACAACACCTTGGCATGATCTTGGATTTACATCTCAGAGTTTCAAATTGTAAGACGTTCTGGCTTTTCTAAATACATGACTTTTCTAGGAAGTAGTAATGCGCG
Organism: Saccharum hybrid cultivar R570; assembly: GCA_038087645.1. Lineage (NCBI taxonomy): Eukaryota > Viridiplantae > Streptophyta > Magnoliopsida > Poales > Poaceae > Saccharum > Saccharum hybrid cultivar. The sequence continues at coordinate 25,128,173 of JAQSUU010000115.1, read as the reverse complement.
ACACGCTTACTAGTTATTGGTTATCAGCTTGCCACATCTATATCTATCTATATATATACCTAATACCTACTACCTAATATACCTAATACCTAATATATATATATCTATACCTAATAATAAAGAGGCAAAATTTCAGGCTCTTTTTTTTCGTCCATCCATTCTTTTTGTCTATCTTCCTCTAACTACCAAACTTATATATATAACCCGTGCATACGAGTTACAATAGCTTGCGTCTATATCAATATGAAGTAGGAATCCTAATCTAAATAGATTTCTTGGATCCTGAGTACTTTAAATAGAACTCTTAATAATAATAATAAATAGAAAATGATACGTTCTTTGTTATGCACTGCTTTCTTTATTTACCTATGAGTGTCCGTGTCTTTTTTTCTTTTTTCATTTCGGTATCTGCTTTTTTCCTTCTATGGCACGTACGTGTTCCGTACGGACCATATCCTATGTCGGGGTCTCAGGGACGTGCAGCCCGCTCGTGATGGACAGGTGATGTCCGTGTCTTTTTTTGTTCCAAAAAAATATATTGCCCTTTCCTTTTATTTTATTTTGCCTTTTCTCGCTTAGGAAATACAGTATTGGTCTTTCAAACTTTGAACTTTAATAAATAAAATATTTTTATTAGTAAATTGTTAGTTTTAACTACAGATAAATTATTATTGTAACATGAATTAGCCAATGGCCTAAATTATCAAATTGTAAACTAAAATCTTAAGCAAATCGCTATCCAATCTAATCAAAATAAATGTTTCTTCAAGCAATATGCATACCGGTACAAATCTCTAAGCTATCCACATGTATCAATGCAACTCTCGATAAGTGCTGACATTTAGAACCGAGACATGATAACGACCAAATCCTTGCCGACTTTGATACCTAACTCTACCGACACATGGATAGTCTGAAGCTAAAGTTATATGATACATTTATGAGTAAATATTTTTATGCTTCCGATAAGTGCTGACATGTCACTACTACAGAAATATTTTTCAAGACGAGCAAAAACGATTTTCCCAGGCCTTGGTAAATAAATTAGAAAAAATTAAAAAAAGCCTGTTGACGAGCCCGCTGAGCCCATCGACGGGCCCGCCAAGCCCAATCCACTGCTGCCGCTGCCCCGCGCCCGGCGCGCTACCACCGTCCTCGTGGATCCGGCGCCGTGGAGCTCGGCCGGCCTAGATCCGTCGCTAGGGCGCTCAACAAGCACAGATCTGGTCGCATACTCGGATCTGCTCACTGCATGGAGCTTGAAGTAGAGAGGAGAGAGGGCGCCCCAGATCAGCCAGAAGGAGAGAGGAGGGAGTGATGGTCGGCCTCCTGGGTTTACCGCGCCACCAGAGGGAGAGAGCGTCGTCGCGCCGCCGAAGGGAGAGAGGGCCGTCTTGGGAGGAGGAACCCACGCCGCTCCTGCTGTTGCCCGCACCGCTCGCGTGCGCCGCCGTTGCTGCTCCGTTCGCGCTGCCGTTGCATATCTAACTCTACCGACACATGGATAGTATGAACCTAAAATTATATGTTACATTTATGAGAAAATACTAATTAATAGAATATTTACATATTATTGAATAGTCAAATTCTATAGAATGGATAATAAATAAATAACTATCTAACATTGTCGTTCTTGTTTCCATTAACAGGGCCATTCGTTTGTAATTGCTACAATCACTCACAGCATCAGAAGAATCACCTAACAAATTAAAATGTCGCGGTCGCTAAAGCACAGCGAGCTGAAGCGAATAGGTCAAACTCTTGATAATTCTTTTTTCTTCTGTTGCAATGCACAGGCTCATGAAAATATGTGATAGTTTTTTTCTCCCGTTGCAACGCACGGGCATATTTTGCTAGTGTAATATTAAAGAGGTAAAATTTCTCCTATAATTTTTCTTCGTCCGGCCTACCTTGCCGTATTTTTTTTCCCACTCGTCTCCATGTCTGTTACTTTGGTCCGTGATCGATAATTGTGTTTCCCTTCTCCTTTTTTTCGTTTCTTTCGTTGCTTTTTTGTTCGGCTAGCTGGTCGGCTAGGTAAAATGTAAATAGACATATAACATTCTCGTCGTCGTTTCGCATGAACGTTTGATAGCTCTTTTTCTCGCTTTGCAATGCACGGGCTTATTTCGCTATATAAGTGAACACCCCAAAGTTGTATTGACAAAAGAAGAAGCGAGTGCGGCCGAGAAACTCTCCCCCTCTCGATCGGCATGGCACAAGTTCACTCTGACATCAAAGGGAGCTCCTCCACTAATGAGCCGAGTGAAAGTAGCAACACTGAAGCTGATCTTGTAGCTAGGCTTCCCACAAGGGAAGGATGGTCGACGCCACTCACGCTCTACAACCAGTGCTGGCTCAGATCACACATGTTAGGAAAATTCATGGCCGTGAGAGGCAACTTCAAGCCCCGCGGCGACGACATCATCCTGGCGACGCACCCCAAGAGCGGCACCACCTGGCTCAAGGCCCTCGCCTTCAGCATCTTCAACCGCTCCCGCTGCAGCGTCGACAACGACAAGCACCCTCTGCTCACGACCACCCCACAGAAGGTGGTGCCCTTCATTGGCGCCGTGGGTGGAGACCTCGACTACCTGGAGACGCTGCCGTCGCCGAGGCTGCTCTCGACCCACCTGCCTCTCTCGCTGCTCCCGCCCGCCGTATCCACCCTGGGCTGCAGGGTGGTGTACCTCTGCCGGGAGCCCAAGGATGCCTTCGTCTCGAGGTGGCACTTTGAGAACAAGATCGGCACAGGGGGCCCCATCGGCCTTGACGATGCCTTCGCCATGTTTTGCCAGGGCTGCTCCGCTTTCGGCCCTTTATGGGAGCACTACCTTCAGTACTGGAAAGAGAGCTCGGCGAGGCCGCGAGAGGTGATGTTTCTCAGGTACGAGGAGATGGTGTCTGATCCGGTCGAGGTTGCCAGGAAGCTCGCGAGCTTCCTCGGTGTCCCCTTCACTCGGGAGGAGGAGGACCGTGGAGTTGCCCAGCAGGTTGTGAGCTTCTGCAGCTTCGATTCACTTCGCGACTTGGACGTTAACAAAGCAGGTGGCGTTGAGCGTGCAGGAGGCAAGCTTTTCCTCCAGTACTCTTCACTGTTTAGGAAAGGGAAGGTTGGGGACTGGGCCAACCACATGAGCAAGGAGATGGGAGAAGAATTGGATCGCCTCGTAGAGGACAAGTTCAAAGGATCCGGTCTAGTGTTCTGAGTTCTGACCGCTTCCCACGACATGGTTGTAGCGGCCTCACAGTTCTTGAAAACGGTGGCCAAGGAGTGTTTTACTTGGGTACATGGGTGTCGGTCTAGTCATTGGATTGATAGCCATTAATGTATCTATTTTATTTCTGCTTTTCTGTAAGGTTGTGTGCTGTCCAGGCATAGACCGGGAGGATTTCAAGTTGATGTATCACCTTGGTGTAACAATCTTAACATCAATAATTCAATAAAACTTCCCTTTGCACAAAAAAAAAGTGAGAGAGAGCGAAAGAGTCCTTATAATATTAATGTATGTATTGTCAAATCTACTAGCAGCATAAAAATATTATATAATCCTTCTTATTGCCAATTAACAGCACCATAAGTTTTATATCTCATCGAGCACTATAACTTTGCTACATATGCTTGTCTTCCTCTAAGATCATTCAATATTTTCAAAATTTTAAATATCAAACAAATTTTTAGCTGCAACCACAGATCTCTAAACGATTTTAAATCAAAACTTGTGTAAACTATAAAATTTTAGATTGCATCTAGCACTACAACTTTTGTTATGAACCATGTGTACATCTGAGGTCATTGGCAAACCTGAATTTGATAACTTAAAATAAACATTTGAGACTTAAGAAACTTCAAATGAAAAAGAAGCCAACTTACAAATTTGTAGATCACATTCAAAACTTTAACTTCAGTATGAATTATGTGAACTTCCAAGGTTTTGTTTGACTAATTTTTGGGACCCCAAATAGTTTGAAGCAAAAAAAAATTGAACAAATTGTTTGAAGAAAAAAAATGTAAATTACAAAGTCATAGATCGATTTTGTTATAAAGTCCGCCGCATGTGTTAATCAATTTACTCTGCCCTCTGTAAATGGTACTAACAGAGACCACATCTGGCTGGGCCCGTCTCACATTTGCTCAGGCAGTGCCCAAAAACGCTCGCCTCTATATTACTCGGAGTAACTGAAATCTGGCGCTACTAATTAACGAAAAGTTCGCTGGTTACAAAGCAACAAACAATCTGAACAGCCATGTGACTTTCTTTTATGGGAAATATTCATTTCCGTAATTTTACAATTTTTGTATAGTTAAAAAGCTATACTCACAATTTTTGTGAATTAACATTTTGTAAAAATATTTGTCACCACAATATCTTACATAACTTTTTTCCTCTTCTATATAATATATAATTTTATAGATAATTTATCATGACAACCTTTCTGCATGACCTTTCAAACCTAATTTTTTTATTAACTGTATCAGCGAGCAAACTAATCAAAACAACTTCTCCACAAAATATGGTACGTGGCGTAATGATAGCTATTTCAGTTTCCCATTTGTCTGTTTGAAAAGAAAACTCTTAACAAAATAAATGGCGTTTGGAGATTGTCTCAAGTGAACCAAAAACTAACAAATATTGGCAATAACTATCAGCAAGAGGAGGGAGGAGAGTCAAGCTATGAACCAATTGGGAGATGCAAACGTTGATCGGTGGCCGATCTCGTTCACATATATGATACATCACGGGCCGGCAATATATATTATCCTATCTATATGTATATCCTTTTTCCTTAGAAAAACACGTACACTCGCTAATCACGAGGTTTATATTTTATTTTGCTATAGAAAAAAAACACGCTCGCTATCAGTACTGGATTATATAGCCAATTAGGAGATGCAAACGTGAAGATCACATATATCAGGGTCTGCCAATATGATCTTAATATATGTCATTTTCCTTGGAAAAAACACGCCCGCGCTAATCACGAGGTTTGTATTATATTGTACTTTATAAAAAATAGTACGGGATCATATATATCTTAATAATGTACTTAATAAGCCTAGAAGCCATTGACTCAATATGTTCCTAGCGAAGCAAGATTCAATCAAAAGAGTACGGCCATTATAAAACTATAATCGTATGCATAAGCAGCAATCACATGTATCCATCAGGGATATTCGTCCTCCTCATTTTATCTTCGTTCAGTTTTAATTGCCGCCCGGTGTGGTCTCCCCAGATTAAAATAAAATTAACTATTTTTTGAGCTCGAATTTGTAACTTAATTATGGATAACAGTTGTAGAGGCACAGTTTGAAATGGAGCCGCCTCTAGAAATCTGATTTCTAGAGGCAGCTGGAGAACCGCCTCTACAAATTAGATCTCTTAACTTTGAAGACTAGGGGAGTATGTAATATGAGTCAGCACCTATACGACAACCATGGCCAATTTGACTTCCTGGAGCAGCCATTGAAGGGCGCCACGGGGATCGTAGTGTTCGTCATTAACAGCACCTACACTCGTCGCCCATCAGTTCACTGCTGCCGCTCGTCCCCTTTGCCGCCGCAGATGCCACCGTCCATCCCATCCTCTACGTCTCTGTCCGCCGCCATCCTCCGTCCCTTGCCAGGACACCAGCACCAGGGCAGCACGTGGATGCGCTACGGGAAAGGCACCCTAGTGGCTGTTGCCTCCGTTATTCTCCCTCTCGAGAGTTCCCGTTCTTATGAGAAATGAGCCAGGTGTGCTTTGACGAAGATCAAGAGACCGAGAGAAGTGAATCTTGGCTGGTGGGCAAGGGCTGGGCTTTCTTAGGGCATGGATAGGACTAGCCCCAATCTAGATTCAAGACAAAATTAATTATAATTAATCACCAGGGTGGCTTAAGATCCGTGCAAAGTTTTTAAAGAGGACCATCGTATCATAGCAAAATCTTATATCTTTACTAGTCCTTGGGCCAGAGTTTCACATTGAGAAGATCAGAAGAGAGTGGAATGAGGTTGCTCATGAGTTGTCTCACTTAGGTTAGCTGGATGTACGGTCATTGTGCCTTTGGGAAGGAAGATGGTGACATTATATTTCCATATATGTATTAGCCGTTTTCTTCAACAACACAGATGGTGAAGTTTGGCCTTTGGGAACGAAGATGGGCAGTGACAATAGGCAGAGCGGCAGATGTGAATGAGCATTTGAGCATATGCTTGTGTACTATGATGTGCAGTGGGGGTGTCACATTTTACACTGTCGTTTTTTGAGGACGATCGTTTTGTATTTTTATAGACGGGCGCATGCCTGTCCTCTATAATTAATTAGCCCACCCGTGGCGTAGGCAGGCCCCAGGACGCAACACTCGTCGGTAGGAAGATATCTTGCTTGGTCATGACCTACTGTTTATATAAGTAAACAAGAGAAATTATTGACGACCGGTTAAGCCGATGTTGAGTCTGTTTTTCGTTTGGTAGACTCCCATGCACCTCCCGGGAGAACCCAACGGGGAGGAATATGTGGAGGTTGTCCTAAAACCAGCAAGGCCGCCTAGAATGCCGCCAAATCTCGCCGAGAGACGTGACGAACAGCAAGGTGAAGAGGAAAAGGGGTAAAAGGGTTGTAGTAGATTGATTTTGACGATTGAAAGTTGGGATCCTCAATCAGTTATGATCCTCTCATATATATAGAGGGGATGGTCTTATCCTAATAAGAAACAAGTCCAAAACGCATTCTCCAAGTTTTCTACGTCCAAAATAGGTCCAAAACCGATTTGAAAACCAAACCAACTCGGAATAGCAGGCGAATTCGGCTAAGCCAATTTTCTCGGGCCCTAGGTGCTGTGACCGAGCCAGCACAGGGGGCAATCGGCTTAGCCGACTCAGGCAGTCGGCTAAATTGACTTGGCATGTTGAGTCGGCTAAGGCGAGCCAGGGCGAGCCAAGCGCGGACTTCGTTCTCTCCTCTTTGCTTGTTTCTTTTGTCATTTGTTGCGCTAATTAATTTCCAACACGTCGTCCAGGATGTTAAGAACTTGTTGGAGACGCCCATATTCCACGTTGAGACACTTCTGAGTGTCAACAAGCCGTTTCTTCAGCAACACAGATATATGGTGAACTTTGGCCTTTGGGAAGAATGAAGATGGGCAATGACAACAGGCAGAGGTGGTTGAGCATTTGAGCAGTGGGGCGTTGCATTTTAGGCTGTCGTTTTCTGAAGGCAGTCGTTTTGTATTTTTATAGACGGTGCATGTCTGTCCTCTGTAATTAATTACCCCACCCGTGACGTAGGGAGGCCCCAGGACGCAACGCCGACACTCGTCGTTAGGAACAATATCTGGTGATGACCTATACCAGTGGTCATGACCTACTGTTTATAAGTAAACAAGAGATATTAATGCGACAGGAGAGGAACGAGAGACGTTTCACCAACCACATGCATTCATCAGTTCATCCTATACCAGTGGTCGATATTTTTAATCTGCCATGGCGAAGCGATCATGTGTATACGTTGGACGCAACAGTCGTCTTTATTTTAGAAAAAAAAACCTCGCTAATCACGTGATTATGATTTCTAATGTTAAAAAAAAAGCATGAGCTAATCTAAAGATATATAGAAAGTTTTCTTCCTCATCCATCAGTCACAACCGTTCCATAGGGATCCGATGAATTCAATCTCGCGCTCCCTTGTCTATATACAAGTTAGAGTAGCATGTTCAAGTACAATGTGAAGTTTGATTCCAAAAACGAATGAAATACAAAGCATTTTCGTAGTTTTTCATTCTCTCGTCCTCGTACAAGTTAAGTATATTCAGGTATGGTGTTGAGTTCGATCTCAAAATGAATTAGAATGTCTGACATGATTATTAAATCTAGTATCGATACGAGTTAGAGCAGCATATACACCGAGGCATAGTCACCCTGTTCGGCTGAGCTTATCAGCCGTGGTACAGTATTTTTCTCTCACAACAAAACAGCCATAGCCAGCTTATAAACCGCAGAAACAGCCTGCCGAACAGGGTGAGTATATTCTATTCCCATACGAATCAAAAGGCATGACGTGATTGCTAAATAAATATGTTCAGATAAATCATGCAATAAGCTAAATGTCCTAATTGCATTGTAGCGCACGGGTATGTGTTATTAGTCATACAAAAGTGGCGGCTGCTTGACCTTTTCTTTTTGGAACAACAAATAAAGCATTGGCTCCCCTATCATGCAAGCTACTGTTTTTCTCTCTATTTATGCTGCGCAGGCCGCAACCACCAACACCATCCCGGCTGTATAGAGAGTACAACAACTCCATGAATAGCAGTAGAACCATGGAGCAAGCCAAGGAGCGAAGCGCCACAGATAGCTCATCCGAAGACGTTTCATCTCAAAGCCACCATACTGATCTTCTCTCCAAACTTCCAACAAGAGAGGGTTGGACAGAGCCACTGGTGCTCTACAAGAACTTCTGGCTCCGTCCACGATTCGCTATTAACATCATGCACCTCCAAAACAGTTTTAAAGCTCGCCAAGACGATATCATCGTTGCATCGAACCCTAAGTGTGGCACCACATGGATGAAGGCGCTCACCTTCACAATAACAACTCGTTCCAGGTATGAGTTTGGAAATCATCCACTTCTCTTTCGTCATCCTCAGGAGGTGATTCCATTTATAGAGATCCCTCTTGGTGTGGAGCTAACTTACGTGGAGACACTCTCTTCCCCAAGAGTTCTTGCCACCCATATGCCCTTTTCATTGCTCCCAAACTCCGTAACTACTTGTGGTTGTCGGATTGTATACATTTGTCGAGGGCCAAAGGACGCATTTGTGTCTCGATGGCATTTTGAGAATAAGATTAGTAGAGAATATAGCATCAACGTGGAAGATGCTCTTGACATGTTCTTTGAAGGTTTCTCACCCTATGGTCCTTTTTGGGAGCACTGCCTCGAGTACTGGAGGGAGAGCATCGCAAGTCCTGACAAAGTTCTTTTTCTCAAGTACGAGGATATCACATCAGAACCAGTGAAGTGTGTCAAAAGGATCGCAGCGTTCCTTGGCGTCCCATTCAGTATTAAGGAAGAAGAAGATGGGGTCCCTGAGAAGGTTGTGAGGTTATGCAGCTTTGAGAAGCTTAGCGGCTTGCATGCCAGTCAGGCAGGAGACATCGTTCGACGTAGCAACATGGTCCTTGACAAGTCGGTGTTCTTCAGAAAAGGAATGGTGGGGGATTGGGTGAATCACATTAGCGAAGAGATGGGGAGAAAGATAGATTGTATTATGGAAGAGAAACTCAAGGGATCTGGCCTTGTGTTTTAATGTGTATCTCATTTTCTCATTTTTTCTTGTATGATTTGACACGCCGTTTTTACCATGTTTGCATGAATAAACAAGTCCATTTCAATTTGAAAATATAATTTGCATATGCACTTTATCACTCTATCAAGTTTCAAAGCAGATATGGAAGTGGCAAAGTATCTATTGGTTATATTTGGTAAAAAATAAATTTGGTAGGTGTGAAGCTTATCCTCAAATTAAACTTCATAGGTGTGAAGCTTGTCCTCAAATTAGGCCTTGTTTAGTTGCAAAAAATTTTGCAAAATTTTTCAACATTCCCCGTCACATCAAATCTTTGGACGCATGCATGAAGCATTAAATATAGATAAAAAATAAAACTAATTACACAGTTTAGACGAAATGGACGAGACGAATCTTTTAAGCCTAATTAGACCATGATTGGACACTAATTGTCAAATAACAACGAAATTTGCTACAGTGTCATTTTGCCAAATTTTTTGCAACTAAACCAGCCCTTATACCTGATAGGTGAGAAGCTTGTCCTCAAATTAAATTTGGTAGGTGTGAAGTTTATACTCAAATTAAACTTGGTAGGTGTAAAGCCATTATCTTGAGGTCAATGAGGCTCGTATTGACTCCATGACTTGCATCTCAAATTCTGAAGAGTAATTGCTCCCATCATGCAACCACTTGATATAGGTAGGTACAAACTGGTCCAACAACCTGTAAACTGCTAAAATAAATATAACAACTTAGCAAATTGGTAGTCCAAACATTGCTAACGTGGAAAATACATACTCACCGGTTAGGTGTTAGAATTAATGAGTAATCCAACTAGTATAAATATAGTAAAATACGTACTCCCCAGTTAGGAGCTAGAATTATTGGACAATCCAACGAGTATGACACTACTATAAGAACGATCTTAGGAGATAGTGTCAATCATTTTCGGATGCAGGCACACCTAGCAACTGCCTCCGTAACCGCCTCCTAAAATCATCGATTAATGAAGGCAATCGTCTTAGAACGTCCATCTCCGTAAATCGATTTTCAGAGGCGGGAATTTTAAGATGAGCACCTCTGTTAATCAATGACTTTTGGAGGTGGTCGTAAAATCGATTTACAGAGGCGGGCATCTTAAGATGTCCGTCTCCATAAATAGCCGCATCAAAAAATAATTCATAATTTTTCATATGAATTCGGATGAAGACAAACTTTATTATATCAGAATTATTGTAGCTCTCAACACAATCTAGAACATTGTATTTGAAAAGTTTTTAATTCAAACTATTTAGGGTCCCAAAAAAATGTTGTAAGTTCTCAGATTTTAAAATTTGAAATTTAAAATTATCAAACAATCTCATATGTTGACATGATCTATACAGAAGTTATAGTTCTCAATATAGTCTACAACTTTGTTGTTGAAAAGTCTTTTATTTGAAGTCGTTTAGAGTCTCAAATATGTGTACTAGTTTATAGATTTTGAAATTCAAAATTTAGAATTCCTAAACGACCTCCAGGACTCGGTTGACGCCAGCGACGATCTGTGGACGGTGCTTGAGTGCAAGGACAGCATGCAACGGGGCGCGACCGTCGGCCCCGTCATCGTGGTGGCGTCGAAGAAGAGGTTTGCTGGGAGGATCATGTCGCGAACGGGAAAGAAGGAAAAAAACCGGTACACAATATAACTAGTGATAATTTTTTCAGAAACTTGAAAGCCACGGCAGGTGAAAGCAAGGGTGAACTTGTTGTGAAAATTGTACGGCAAAAGCTGTTTTTGTTGGAGGATTTTGTTGTGTAGGTTGGCTTATGGCTTTTTTTAAGCCAAAACAGGTTGAAAAACCCAACCAAAGAGGCCCTTACTGCGTACCCTGGGGCCTCATCCTTGATTTTTGCTAGCAAGTCAATTGTTGTTGCCTCCTTATGTTAGAACACACTCGCATTTCTTTCTTTCCACTAATGTACCATGCACCCAACACACCATTCACTAATACAAAAATTATTTTTCCAGTGCTATTTTTACCCCCGGTTCAAGCCACAGTCCGAGGGTGAGAACCGTGGCCAAGTATTTTAACGCAGAACCCGCTCACCCCCACTCTCTCATTCACCCACGTAGTGCAGCACGCTGATCTGCCAGCACAAGCTCGGTCGGCGGACAATGCGGCCTGGTGCGGGCACGAGTTCAGCAAGTAAAGGCGCGAGCTTAGAGGGCAACCGCACAGCCGGATGCAGGCACAAGCTCGGCGGACAACTGCGGGCGGGTGAGGCCGGCAGATTTCAAACCAGCAGTGGTGACACTACACATCACCGCTTGCCAACCCAACGATGATGGCTGTTCCAAGCTGGTCGTGGTGAACAATCTCCCCTCGGGCGATTTGCTCGCTCTGCCTCGACTCGACACCGCTATACAACTCATCAGCACAAGAAGGGGTCGCCATGGATTATGAATCCCCTAGCTCAAAGCCCTTATAAAATAAGGATTACATGGCCGAATAAATTCTCATTTATCCAATCGAACAAGAATACAACTTTTGCTTCTTTACGCCTTCCAACCTCTCCTGCTGTTCGGCACGTCTCCCAGTGAGATTTGTCGGTATCTTAGGCGGCTTTGCTAGTCCTAAGAGATCCTCCATGTGCTCCTCCCTGACAGGTCTTCCCGGAAAAAGTTTAGGAGTCTATCAGAGGCAAAGAACGGGCTCAACATCGGCCTAACCGATCTCTCGATCAGTCTCATCGATTTGCTGTAGTTTTTTTTTTTGGTTATTAACACCGATTGCTTGCAACCACAGGCGTACTAGTCGTTTTATTACTAACACCAGTTGCTTGCAACCAAGGGCGTACTAGCCATCTTGTTACTAACACCGGGCTTGCAACCAAGGGCGTACTAGCCATCTTGTTACTAACACCGGCTGCTTGCAACCACGGGCATACTAGCCTTTGTGGGTATGTAATCCGGGATACATCTCAGCGTTAGCACATACCAGCCATCTTCATTTTGTTTTGTTTTCCCCAATCAACTGAGATACATGTTTCCTAAACCACCATGTTTTTGTTAATGAGAGCAAAGCAATGACTACACTGACACTTCGTCGTGATAGCTCTATCCTTAGGATGTCATAAAAATTACTCTCTATATCAAAACAAAATGAATGCACATATTGCACCTCGACGAGTCAACCAATCATAAATTTGAACATATATATAATATTTATATTTATGATACTAAATAAGCACCATTAGATTAATTATGTTATATATTTTCTTAGCAAATATTTTAAGAGATAGAAATGTTGATGCTATATTCTATAAATCTAATTAGACTTGAAATTGGTTGACTCTTCGAAGTACGAAATGTGCATTTATTTTAGGTTTAGTGGAGTATATATTCAATTTCTGGATATGTATGATTCATTTGTGTCGTGTGTCCAGGAGCAACTTAAATTTGACTGTACTTCCTATGTTGATAAACAATAATGAATTAAATGAACACTAAGTCCTCACAAATAAAACATTTTGGCCTCTAATTATTTATCCATGTATGTATATGTAGTTCTCTTAAGGAATATAGATGGTGCACTTCTTTTTCAAGGGAAATTATTAAGTATAGAATTGTAGATGGTAAACTCTCCAGCCTTTGGGAAGATGGACAGTGGCAGTAGACGGAGGTGATTGAGCATTCCAGCCTGCTGGTGTGTGGTGGGGCGTCGCATTTTGCGCTGTCACTCTCTTGCTTGTCATGTTGATCGTGTCCTGTCACCAGGTGCATCATGCATCCTTAGAAAACAGAGACCCTACAACTACTGGATGAGCGAGTCTCTGGCTCTCTGCAGTCAGTGACCCATAACTACAGGTACCACGACTTGGCACACCTATCTCCGCTGATATTTCTTTCTGAGCTCTTTAAAAATGGTTGGGAAAGTAGCTGGGTACCTCAAGATACTTTCAGTTTTTCTATTTTCTAGCTAAATAATTGAGAAAATTTATTTATAAAATGTAATTGATATTATAGTGGGTATATTGGTAATTGAGGTTGTGCCCAGACTAGGCAGAAGCCTGTCACTTTCTTTTTTCGGTTGGATCATGCCTTCCGCTCAGCCATCCAGCACCGACGCCCTTGCTGCCGCTAGGCCATAGGCGCTACCAGGCCCGTCTCGTGTTTGCTCACTACGACGACAGGTGGAGGTAGCTGCGCAGACCGCAGGGTCTACACCACGGAGCTGCTCAGCGTGCGCCGCGTTGGCTCGTCGGGGCAGCAGCAGCAGCAGCAATAGGCGGTGAACCTGAGCGAGATGGTGTTGGCGACTCGGCGTACGTGACCATCAGCAGCAGCAAGTTGAGGGACATGATGTCGTCGTTCATCGACACCATCATCCAGGTGCACCAAGACAGTAGAGGCGCCATTGTCGCCGACGAGGACTTGCTCGACATGCTGCTGGGTCGCCCCTCACCAGCGAGAACATAAAGGCCGTCAACATCATTGTATGATTTCCAGCTCTTAATCAGAAAACCATGAGAGACAATTCACGACATATTTGGAGGGAGCAGCGAGACTTCGGCAACCATGCTCTAGTGGACCACAGCGGAGCTCATGAGGAACCCAAGAGTAATGCGGAAGGCGCAGGACAAGGTCTGGCGAGTCCTCACTGGCCACGCAGGAGATCATCATGGAGGACAGCTTGAGCAGTCTGCATTACCTTCTGCTCGTCATCAAGGAGGCGCCGCTGCTAATCCCACGGGAGTGCTGGGCGCTGTGCCGGTGGGGGTTATGATCCTTGTCAACACGTGGGCCATCGGCTGGAACTCGACGCCAGAGGAATTGTCGCCAGAGCGGTTCGAGGGCAGCGGTGCCTTTAACTTAAGTAACACACCCGGCCTAAAGTTACTGATTTACCCTTATATAAAAATAATAATAAAAAAGAAAACTAGATCTAACCTCACATAGTTTAGTACTGATCCCACTTTTTTTTAAAATTACACAGTACAACATAAACGCTCACAACACGCACGTACACTCACCTCTATGAATACACGAACACAAACCCTACCCCTATGAGCACCTCCGAAGGACTGAGCCGACAGATCTCGAAATTCATGAAGTCATCACAGGCGCCTCACTATCGACGGGGACGTCGCCTACCACTGAAAGTATAGCGCCGTTAAATTCTAAAATTAATCCAGGAAAATACGAGCACCCGTGCCAAGTCGAGGACTTGAACCCGAGTGGGCAGGTTCCATCACAAGAAACCTAGCCAACTGATCTATGATCAACCTCATCTATCTGGTACTTTTGAGTACTTTGACATGGGTACCTCCTATTTTTCCACCGTCTAATCTCGCCACATATTTTTTTCCAAGCATTGTAAAATTTTTCTTTCTTTTTTTAACAGAATCTCCGCTGCTATTTCTGGTAGAGTGCGTTGTGCTATTTATTATCTCTCGTAGGTAATAAAACCCTTCATGGGTGCCTGGGTCATCCCACGTCGAAGGTTCTGATAAATAATTTCAACAGATGTCAGAACTTCCGACGAAACTAAAAAAAAGACTATTCTAAACTTGTGAAAAACTTTTAAAATATGCCTTGGAAAGCTTTTCTACTGGGATAAGACCAAGTCCAAATTACTCCCTCCAAATTTAGCCTGTATGTTCAGATAACCCTTAAACTAACATTTGGTTCAATTTACTCCATCCAACTATTTCAGTTGGTCCAATTTACACCTCGAAAAGAATTTTTTTTGTTTCTCAATATACAAATTGTGTTTTAGTTCTAAAATTTGTGAGGTGGTAGAAAACATCGTATTTTGTGTTAGATAAATGCATTATGAATTTTCCATAATTAATTATATTTTGTATGATATTGTATCTCTAGTGTTATTTATTAGTAAATTTCCTAAGCTATAAAAATAGTGACAGAAAATAATATATATTTTTCAAATATAACTCATTAAAATTCAACTTACACGTGAAGAAATAAAAATAACAAATCTTGTTAAGGCGTAAACTAGACCAACTCAAATAGTTGGAGGGAATAAATTGAATCAAATATTAGTTTAGGGGCAATGTCAAACTTGAGCGGAGCAATTTGGACTTTTTCCTATATATTGGAGGATCATGGGTGATTGCTTGAGTAATCCAACATTCAATAGCTCTTTTTTACATCTATTACTCCTTTTTGTCGTAATCTCTTTCAATCCCATGCTATGTTCATCGCGCTTGATCCAACGACCAAGGATGGCACACTACGCTTGCTAGCCAATCTAGGGCAACCCGGCAACGTCCTTGCCTCAAATGGTCCCTTCCAGACGAGTGTTTCGACGGTTCCTTTGCTAGTTTGCTTGGAAACTAGCCGTTCTTCGTCTTGTAAGCGCGATTGGTTATCCTTTGATGTTTTGCTCATAAACCTCGTTGTTCACCACGAAAGAGTGTTGGTTATTCATCGGTGGTTTGCTTGTAAACCTCGCCGTTCTTCACAAAAGGGTGTTGGTTATCCACTGTGTTCTTTGGTCCATGGCGACCCAGGCATTCTAGCTCTAGATGGTGTATGACCAATCTTTGCATCAACACAAATATATATAATATACTAATATTTATGATACTAAAAATAAGCTTCATTAGATTAATTACACTATATATTTTCTTAGCAAATATTTTCTCGATGTACGATTCATTTGTGTCGTGTGTCCAGGAGCAACTTAAATTTGACTGTACTTCCTATGTTGATAAACAATAATCAATTAACAGAACACTATGTCCTCGCAAATAAAACATTTTGTCCTCTACATTATTTATCCATGTACGTATGTATGTGGCCGTTCTCTTCAGGAATATAGATGGTGAACTTCTTTTTCAAGGGAGATTATTAAGTAGTATAGAATTGTAGATGGTGAACTCTCCGGCCATTGGGAAGATGGACAGTGGCAGTAGACGAGGTGGTTGAACATTTGAGCATGCTGCTGCCTGCTGGTGCAGCGGTGTGTGTGGTGGGCGTCGCATTTTGCGCTGTCATACTCTCTAGGCGCTGTCCTCGCTTGCTTGTCATGTTGATCGTGTCATGTAACCACGTGCATCATGCATCCTTAGAAAACAGAGACCCTATTACACCTACCTCCGCTGCTATTTCTGGTAGAATGCGTTGTGCTATTTATTATGCTCTCCTAGGTCGTTGCTTGTGCGATGTCACATAAGCAAAATAAAGCCAATACAATAAATATGTTGTTGTGGTCCACTGAGGAACATTTGGTAGAGCTCCGGCTGCAGCCAAAACAGCTCTAACTGTAGCTTCTATGGTAGAGCAACTCTGTTTGGTTTTAGTTTGTTCGGTTAGAAAAATGTTTGACAAAATAGCTTCTTGGGGTGTTACACCCTTACCTTTTTATTTTTTTAATTTTTATTTTTGTATTTCTTTTTTTCCTCAACTCTCCAGGGTCATTAGTCGCCCACCCCTCCACCGCATAACACGTCCTCTCTGTTTTCTTCCCCTCTCCCCACGTCAGAAGTCCCTAGCCAGCCTCCTCGGCGCCATCGTCGTCGTCCTTCGCCATGCACCGCTGCTAGCAGCCTTGCCTAGCCCTACGCCTCGTCTTCGAGTGCCGTGACAAGGGCCTGCCTCACCACCCATGGCCACGCCAAGGGCTCACTCGCTGCCCGTGGTCAAGTCCAGGGACATCGGGGGCGGGGGGGGGGGGGGGGGGGGGGGGGGGGGCACTCGAGGCCGCATTTAGCTAAGCTCCCCTCTGGCCCTCCCCTCCCGCCGCACCAGCCCGTACAACCGCCCTCCCTCCCAATCTTCTCCACCGCCTTGCCCCTACCATCATTGCCGCCTCAGTCTCTAGCGAGCTCCTCCGTGAAAGGGATGGCCGCGAGCGCATGAGGATATCGAGGGTGTGTGGACTTGGGGGCATCAATGTCCAACTACTGATCCCAAGGACAAGGAGAAGGAGCCAAAGAAATCTACTTTTTTCGGCTCCTGCTCCCATATGCCTTTCTCAGCGCGTTTTAAGAAGATTCACTGGCGGAGCTGTTTTCCATGGTCATGTTTAGTTGCCTCATGCATGAAGCTGCTCTCAGAGTTGTCTAAGAATCCCTACCAAATAGGACCTAAATTAGCAAATATCATGTTGGTTTTTCATTGAATTAGCAAATATTGTTGATACACTGGACTAAGTAGCTAAATAACAATGAAGAGGTTGATCACTCTCTATCAACACTTTAGGGCTTGTTTGGATAGTTGTGTATTGTGGTGTGCAGTGGGACGTGCCACACCTGCCTTGTCTTGTCCTGTCCTGTCATCGTTCTTCCTAGCGCCTAACTGTCATGTGCACCATCCTTAGCTTTTGCCCCCATATACTCCCTCCATACCCCAAATACTTGATGTCCTGAGCTAGGAGCCCATTTTCTCAAAAGCTGACATTCTGGGCATCGCTGGGTGAAATTGGACGCGAATGCCCCTAGCGACGCCGCCGCCCGTCCGCTTCGACTCACGCGCTCCCGCATTGATTGCTCTCGCACGCGCTCACAGGGGCGCCTCCCGCATTCATCGCTCGCACACGCGCCTCGATGCCGCGACTCCCTTCATCTCCCTCAGGCCTTAGCACGCGTGCCTCCCTTCTTCTCTGCAGAACACTCGCCGCTGCCTAGGTTCTTGTTAGGGTTTGGGGTTCGCCATGGATTCCAGCCGGCTCAAGCTTGATCTCGGCTCGGCGTCGGTGTTCACGGACTCGGATGAGACGTTCACGGACTCACTGGTGGCGCCGTACTCGGATACTGTGTTCGTCGCCAAGGAGGTCCTGCTGGTCTCCGCAGACGTCATGCCGGTATCCGAGGAGGCCGCCGCGGAGGAGGTGTTCGTGGACTCCGCGGACATCATCGCAGACTCGGAGATGGTGCTCGTGGACTCACTGGTGGCGCCGGACTCAGTGGATGTGCTCTTCTCCAATGAGGTCATGCTGTTCTCTGTGAATGTCATCGCGGACTCCGTCGAGGAGGTGCCAGACGACGACGAGGTTGTGCACTATCCTCGCTGCGGTACTTTCCATGCTGGCGGCGTCTTCGTACTAGCATGCTTTCAAGCTCGCCGAGAAGCTCGCAGGTGTGGACGTTACAGCCTTGTACATAGCAATTATGATCTCACAACATGGACACTCGACGGCATAGACAATTTTGATTGTGAGCTCTACATCCCCGACGTGGAGAAGCTGCAATGGATGGTGACACCGTAATAGTACCTGAGCATGTTCGAGAGAAGCTGGATGAGATGTACTACATGAACAAGAGAAGCAAGATACAAACAGTGACCAGTAAGGTACTCCTTCTAATTTGCTACTACTTCTAATTTGCTACCAGCAAGATGCAAAAGAACAGTAAGGCTAGCAATGAATCATGCTTCGGCTAGCATGCTACAAAGACTAACATGCTTGCATCTCTTCTTCTAATTTGCTGCAGCAAGGCTAGCAATAGATTCGGCCAGCAATGAAGCTTCACAAGGGACTTGCAATGGCAGCCTATCTTCCCTCTCTAGTCTTTGTTTTCGTATGTGATGAATCTTTATTTTGTTGCAACCTATTATCTTCATTGCTTCCTTCAAAACAGTTTGTAGTGTCACAAAGATCCTATTTGCTTTCCATGGAGAGTACTCCAAAAATGCCTACAAAACATGTGTTCAAGAAATGAATTAGTGAGTACATTTGTTGTTCAAGATCAATTTAAACAATCGAATGGATGACCATTTACCTGTTCGACTGCTGGAATTAAATCTTTCATTGTCATAGCATCTTTCTTGTATTGAATAGCTTGAATAGCTCGAAAAAAACTCAAATCTAGAATGTTAAAATCTGGAGAATTGGGTGGTTGACATATAAGCCGAATGTCAAACCCATCTTGCTTAGCAACCTCACACAACTGAGGACCATCCACTTTTAAATGAGAAGGAGCATTATCTTTTTGTATGAAAATTGGCTTGCTCACATCTTTTCTTGGCCCTTGGCTCTAA
Source organism: Saccharum hybrid cultivar R570 (assembly GCA_038087645.1). Taxonomy (NCBI): domain Eukaryota; kingdom Viridiplantae; phylum Streptophyta; class Magnoliopsida; order Poales; family Poaceae; genus Saccharum; species Saccharum hybrid cultivar. The sequence goes on along the minus strand of JAQSUU010000115.1, from coordinate 25,108,921 downwards.
TTGTAGGCAACACTTTATTTATCATGAAATCTCTTATCACCTCCCTTGTGATTGATTGAATTGGCTTGATTACTTGTTCACCACGAAGACGGTTGTGACTTCCTCTAATAGCTTGTTCAAAAGTGACTAGTGGAAAACAACCTATTTTGCCATCAAACACACATTCTCCATTTCTAAATCTTGGCCGAGCACAAACACACAAAAACATGATCCTAAAGATGTAATTCTTGTTCTTGCAAGTGCGATGTGGTTCATCTTCCTCGGGTAGCAAGTAGTAGCTCTCGGATTTTTTAGAGAGATAGAACCACTTCTCATCAATGAACACAGAGTCAAAAAAATCTTTAAACTTCGGATCATCAACCAAACCTTGCTCAATCATGTCAATGCACCACTTCCAACCTAGTCTTCTTGTTAGCATCAGTGAGGTAAGGTTTTATGCTACTAGAGTGGCGCCTAAGTTGAGCTACGAATGTTTCTTAGATACAATGCACCCGCAACCCTATTTAATAGGGGCATACAGGGAAAACTAACCCCTCATTAATCACTCCTTGGTTACCACAATCATGTCCTAAACGTCAACTAATATGGATATGGAGGGAGTATAGTAATGCCATTTAATTACTTCCATGCCATGGGCCTGCTATTTATGGCTGGGCAAGAGAGCACACCTCAATCTGCATCATCATTTGTGTGGCTGACTGGTGGGATCTTTTTAATTAAAAAGTTTACTATTTTTTTATCTTGGTTTGTGATTTCTAGGCAACGGTTTATAAAAGTGTCTATATTCCAAGCTGCCTCTTAAAATTGATTTGTAGAGGCGAATTGTGTTCCTAGCGACCTCTAAAACTCCGATTTATAGAGGCAGCTTGATAACGGTCTCTACAAATCATTGATTTGTAGACACCGAAATTAGAGGCCCTAGACGTGTATACCCCCTTTGATTGAGAGGCTAACAAGCATTGGATTTTGGTACAAGGAGAGAAGCAAAAAAGACAAAATCAAGATGTAGTAGATCGATACGGTTGCGGACCACGCGCCGATCCAATTATATCATCATTTTGTATTTGTTTTCTCTATGCAAAAAAATGTTCATTCTGTAGTTTTGTATGAACATGGATCGTGGCATTACCTATTAATCCATATTTTTATTGAATTTTTTCAAGAAAGTTTTGAGGGATTTTTTCAACGGGAGCACAAGAGCACCTAACGACATGGGAGGACAGGTCACAGGGATATGTTCTCGGGGTATATATGTGCCCATCTGTTCCACCGACATAATCTACACCTCTACCTTCGCTGTCCATTTTCCTGTAGACTGCCATCTGCCTTGTACTATTTATAATGTTTTGCGAGGCAGGAGTGCAGCCATCATCTATACAGCTCTTGCCCATCCAATCCATCCTAGCGAGAGACTGCAAAACTCCTAAGTATAGTTGAGCTATGTCACAAGTCGAGGATGAAAGTGCCACAAATAGCTCATCTGAAGCTATTTCGTTTGAAAACTATGCTGCTGATTTTATGTCCAAACTCCCATCAAGAGGGGCGGTTACAGCCGATGGTACTCTACAAGAACTACTGGTCCTGTACAAGCATCATTGAGAGCATACTGTGTGTCGAAAATAGCTTCAAACCTCGTCATGAAGACACCATCATTGCTACTTACCTAAAGTGCGGAAACACGTGGCTAAAGGCCCTCATCTTTGCAGTCACCAACTGCTCCCTGTATGACTTTGACAACCACCTTCTTCTCTTTTGCCATCCTCAGGAGGTGGTAGCATTCATAGAGGCACCTATCCTGGGTAACCTCTCCTATTTAGAGACACTCTGATCCCCAAGGCTTCTTGCCACCCATATGCCCCTTTCGTTGCTCCCAAAGTCTGTAGTCAGTTCTGGTTGTTGGATTGTGTACATGTGTCGAGACCCTAAGGATGCATTTGTGTCTTGGTGGTACTTCTATAATAAGGTGCATATTGGATATCATATTGACTTGAAAACAGCGTTTAACATGTTCTCTGAAGGTTTCTCTGACCATGGACCTTGTTGGGACCATTACCTTGAGTATTGGAGGGAAAGCAATGCAAGATCTGATAAGGTTCTTTTCCTCAAGTATGAGGATATGATCTTAGAGCCTATAAAGCATGTCATAAGGCTTGCATTGTTCCTTGGTGCTCCATTTAGTATCAGGGAAGAAGAGGATGGGGTACCAGAGCAGTTGGTGAGGTTGTGCAGAGCATCTCCAAGAGTTTGCCAAATCAACTTGGCATCCATCTATTTTTGGCAAAACAGAAAAAATTGTGCTCCAACAGTTTGGCATCCAACTTGGCAAATTTTAGCAACTTAGCAAATCTCCCCCCTCCACGCACATATTTGCGCGCTGAGTGCGAGCGTGCATCGCTCGCGCATCTAGCTTCGCGTGCATATTTAAGCGGGGCTCTTCGTTTCTTAGCGGGGCTCTTCGTTTGCTTAGCGGGCCTCTTCTTATTTTACCAAGTCCAAATGGCAAACTCTTGGAGAGAGTCTATTTTTTCACTTGCCATATATTTTAGCAAGTTACCAAATCACGATATTTGCGGAGTGAATTTTGGCAAACTCTTGGAGATGCTTGCCAACACTGTTATATGGCAACTTGTGAATTCCTGTTGAGCTTGCCAGAGAACCAAACAGGAAGATTTACTATGCTTGCCAACACTGTTATTGAGAAGTCATCGTATTTTAGGAAAGGAATGGTGGATGATTGGGTGAATCACATAAGCAAGGAGATGGAGAGAAAGTTAGATTGCATCGTTGAAGAGAAGCTCAAAGGATCTGGCCTCGTGCTTTAATATGTATCTATTTGTCCTATGTTTTCTTGTGTGCTTTTATATTATATATGTATTTCCATGTTTGCATGAATAAAAGTCATCCATTACATGTTTTGGAAATGAAATTTCTACTTTTGCTAGATAAATATGGTTGCTTTGTTTGTTGGGTGATGCCATGTAATTTCCCAGCGCTCATTGCAACCCATTAGTTGCCGACTTGCCGCATATATCTCTACTCATAAAAAATGGCAAATGCAATCGTTCACCCGGCAGACTCACGTCCTCCCTAGACAATCTCATACATGTATATTTCTCATGATCCGTTCTTTTGAACTCTGAAACAAACCCAACTTGTAAATACATAATACAAAAGAGATACCATATCATCAGAGCATGGTTAGCAACAATTATTTTTTAACATGTCCCTAATTTAAACCAGAAAACTTGAATCTAATGTTTGCCCCTGGAAAAGCCAGTTGTAACTACAATTCATCATATTGTTCCTGTGCTATTGTCAGATTGCTACAGTGCAGGTCCTATTTTCTAATAATTAGCAGTCAGCTCTATAGCAGTTCTGGGATTGCTATTCAGGGATTGCAGGTTTACTGCAAAGTAGACTCCATATTAATGTTAGATGGTTGGTTTCCTAAGCTCTACAGCACAAAGCTAGTAGAGAAACGACCTTTCATTCATGGTGAAAAAGTATTTAGTCCCGGTTTAAAAATTGCAACCGTGACTAAAGGGAGGACTGAACCTTTAGTCTCGGTTTGTAATACAAACTAGGACTAATTCTACCCTTTAGTCCCGGTTATAACGGTTACCGAGGTGAATTAGAGGCATGTCAGTGCGAAAATCTTTAGTCCCGGTTTGAGACACGAACCCGAACTAAAAGTGTGACTTTTAGTCCTGGTTTGAGACACGAACCCGGACTAAAGGTACCTTTAGTCCCAGTTTGTGTCTCAAACCTGGACTAAAGATGCCTCTAGACTAAATTTAAAAGAAAAGTGTATCTTATCCAAGTTAGATGTGTGGTGGGAGGTGAGATGGTAATCCGTGCAAAAGCTGAAGTGAGAGGTCTTGGGTTCGACTAGTCCCGGTTGAAAGAACTAGGACTAAAAATCAAGACCTTTAGTCTCGATTGCATAGTCCCGGTTCCCAAAACCGGGATTTAAGGGGGTTGAGAACCGGGACTACAACTGGGTTCTCTACTAGTGGCAGTTCTAGGCTTGCTATTCAGGGATTGCAGGTTTGCTGCATAGTAGACTCCATATTAATGCTAGATGGTTGTTTTCCAAAGGTAGACAAGTAGGGAAACAGAAAAATATACTGAAGATAGAAGTAAGAAGGGGTTGCTTCACATATATAAGACCTAAACACACAGAAGATAAATGAACTTCACCGCAATGGTCGTTACCTACAAATGACACGGCGTGGAATGCGGTTGCCTCCCTGCTTAGCTTGGTCATGTTATGCACACAGATTCTATACCTAAAATAAGGATCCTTGGCACCATCCCTACAAAGACAGGGATCAGTTAAGAACTAAAAAACAAGAGCAAATGACAAAGTTCAAAGAATGCCATATTACATAAGCAGTTGAATTCCTCCATAGTCACTATGCTTTCACAAGAAGGTATCAAAGAAAATATATGACCCTCAGTTTTAAGGACCTTTGGGCTCATAGCTTTCCAGTACTACTAGGACAACCTGACAATTGTAGTGAAAAGGATAAAAGTTTAAGAGCACAATATATTATTACAAAAAAATCCTCCCATACCAAAAGGTATAGGCGTAGGAATTGTAGTACAACTTTAAAGGAAACTACAAGAACTGCTGCAGGATACTTATGTCATCGAATGTGAAGTTTTCATTAATGTGCGAAGGCTATGTATAGTTGTGTACATTTCCTTTCTTCCGCTAATCAGAAAAACATAGGTATGTCAGTTGTAGATTATATGTCCATTTGTGACTGTCTAATGACATCGACTATGTCAAAATAAAATTGTTAATGAAGTAATCGGTAGTCAAAGGTTTATAAACGAAATGAGCTTGTAATTTCAAACAGAGGCAGTACGTGATTTCATCCTGCAGGCTGCAGTGTTCCAGTTACAGAATATTTCTATCGTCCTAACGCCTTGTGATATCCTAGGGTGCTAAAACAGAACCTAAACAGTTGAAGATCCAAAAGAAATGAAGGAATCAAATAGTGTAGAATAATTTAAAAGCTAGCTAATATATGTACACCTCTACATCAGATCATTAACTAATAAGTAATGCTGACAACTACACAACCGGCCGTTGGACACAGTATTATTGTCAGGTTTAGCTAACAGGTACCAGTGAATTAGTCACATCAAAGGAACCACAATTAGACTAAGATGAACAGATGGATCAAGATTAACCTGAATCACATTAGCGAAGAAATGGGGAGAACTATAGATTGCATCATGGAAGAGAAACTCAAGGGGATATGTCCTTGTGTTTTAACGTTGTCTCATTTTTCTCATATTGTCTTATATGATTTGACACACCGTTTTTCCATGTTTAATGGATATGCACTTTATCACTCTATCATGTTTCAAAGTAGATGTGCAGAAGTGCCTAAAAGTGTCTAATGGTAGCTAGCGCTCTCTCTCTCTCTCTCCCTCCCTCTCTCTCTCTCAACACCTTTGAAATACATCACTATCCATAGCCAGGGCCCGCTATATATAATTAATTATTAGGTCACCCGTCAAGCACTATAAAATTTCACTAAATTATATTATATACACCGATGTAAATCCAATGCTAAGGTGTTGTGCTTATCTGTTTCAATCCGGTACAATAACAATGGAGAGGCTGATCGCTCTCTATCAACACTTTAGAGCTTGTTTGGATACTTCGTACTTGTGTACTGTGGTGTGCGGGGGAGGGGGTCGCATTTTACGTTGTCACTCTCCAGGGTTTCGAGAGGCAGCCCTCACCTGTCCTATTCTGTCACCGTTCTTGTTTTGGCCTAGCGCCTAACTGCCTGTGTGCACCATCCTATTGCCCCATATATAATATATGCCACTAATTTCTTCCATGCATGCTATTTATAGCTAGACAAGAGAGTGCAGCTCAATCTACATGATGTACTAGTTACATTGCAGCACATGGATATGTTTGCTACTCCTATACAAAATTAATGGACGCTTATCAACCTTTTCTTGTTGGAACAACAAATAAATGATTGCCTTCCCTTACATACATGCTACACTTCTCTCTAGCTATCTATGCTGCGCCAGGCCGCTCAAATCAGCTCAATCCGCAACCACCCACTCCATCCCTGCTGTAGAGAGTACAACAACTCCACGCATAGCACTAGAACCATGGAACAAGCCAAGGTGGGAAGCGCCACAGATAGCTCATCCGAAGCCAATTCATCTCAAAGCCATAATACTGATCTTCTCTCCAAACTTCCAATAAGAGAGGGTTGGGCACATCCACTAGTGCTCTATGAGAACTTTTGGCTCGGTCCATGTGTAGCTACTAACATCATGCGCCTCCAGAATAGTTTTAAAGCTCGCCAAGACGATACCATCATTGCATCGCACCCTAAGTGTGGCACCACATGGATGAAGGCGCTCGTCTTCACACTAA